>OX031058.1:52499643-53914643 GCA_943736015.1 Tridacna crocea | reverse complement strand
TGTTTTCTAACTTTTACAAAACAAGTTTCAAATTTTCATTGACTTTTAATTTTCTTGTCTGCAAATGCTTTCTATTTGGACAAGCCTAAAATGTTGCCGTCTGGTAATGAGTTAAGCTTACTCCAGCCAAAGGTGCGTTCGCTGAGAGTATTGGCTCAAAATTACATGGAACAAAATTTACTGTCAGATTTCTTAATCAACGCCATCAAGGTTCTCTCTATATCTCTCTCAAATATTAGACCTGGACGATGTACGTATATATATGAGGTAAACGTTTTCATATAATTGTGACCTAACACATAAAAAGGGACCTTCTAAGAACTGCGAAAAGTGTCAACCCAGGTCAAACTGCGCAAATTGAGCAGGCTGACCAGGATTGGTACTTTTCGCTTAAATGACAATTTCTGTTTGAAGAGTGATTATTGTACCTTGTTATGCAGTCATTTTTTAATTATCACCTTAGATTGACCTGCACTATCGTTGATCTGTTTTCATCTAATTGATGTACATGTAAAGAATTCGAAGATGGTCCCCATTTGCGTGATGGGCCGCTATTATATTTCGCCTCGTTTCAAAGCCAACAAGTAACAAAAATGCTCAGTTCATCATTGTTCAAGAGGTTGCTTCAACCTTGTTGTAGTTTACTTATTTCAGATGTAAACGAGCCGAGTACAATATTATTTGTCTCTACAAGCAAAACAAAAATTGAGGCACTCGGCGAAAATGCTGGTTACCAGCATTTTCCCCTTTTCCAGTTGTGTTTTCTAAAACAACCGCTTCTTCTTTCCAATCCTATGAGTGTTTTCAAAAAGCTTACTTCCTCAAAGACATTTTATTATGGGATTGATTGGCGAAAGTTTTAACCTTGTAATCTGGAATTCTCGTTGGTCGTTTTTTTTTTAGCTCACCTGAGCACAACGTGCTCAAGGGGAGCTTTTAGGATCACCCGGTGTCCGTCGTCCGTCAGCCGTCGTGCGTCGTGCGTCGTGCGTCGTCCGTCGTGCGTCAGTGCGTCGTGCGTCGTGCGTCGTCAACAATTCTTTAAACATCAACTCCTCCTAAACCGCTGGGCGGATTTGGACCAAACTTGGCTGGAATGTTCCTTGGGAGGTCCTCTTTAAAAATTGTTCACAGAATTTGATTCTGTCAAAAACTCTGGTTGCCATGGCAACGAAATGGAATTTTTTAGCAAATTCTTTAAAAATCTTCTTCTCTGAAACCGCCGGCCAGATTTTAAAATAATTTCACACAGATGTTCCTTGGGTGACCTTTTTCAAAAACTGTTCGTGAAATTTTGATCCGTCAAGAAACATGGCTCTGGTGAATGGGGGCTTCTTGCACTATACAGAAATGATGAAATTCTTAAAAATTCTTCTTCTCTGAAACCGCTGGCCAGATTTTAAAATAATTTCACACAGATGTTCCTTGGGTGACCCTTTTCAAAAATTGTTCGTGAAATTTTGATCCGTCAAGAAACATGGCTCTGGTGAATGGGGGCTTCTTGCACTGTACAGAAATGAAGAAATTCTTAAAAATTATTCTTCTCTGTAACCGCTGGTCAGATTTTATAATAATTTCACAGAGATGTTCCTTGGGTTACCCTTTTCAAAAATTGATCGCGAAATTTTGATCTGTCGAGAAACATGGCTCTGGTGAATGGGGGCTTCTTACACTATACAGAAATGAAGAAATTCTTAAAAATTCTTCTTCTCAGAAACCGCTGGTTAGATTTTGAAATAATTTAACAGACTTGTTCCTTGGGTTACCCTTTCCAAAAATTGTTCGCGAAATTTTGATTGGTCAAGAAACATGGCTCTGGTGAATGGGGGCTACTTGCACTATATAGAAATGAAGAAATTCTTGAAAATTCTTCTTCTCTGAAATGGCTGGACAGATTTTGAAATAATTTCACAGAGACGTTCCTTGGGTGACCCTTTTCTAAAATTGTTCGCAAAATTTTGATTGGCCAAGAAACATGGCTCTAGTGAATGGGGGCTACTTGCACTATATGGAAATGAAGAAATTCTTGAAAATTCTTCTTCTCTGAAACCTGTGGTCAGATTTTAAAATAATCTGACAGAGGTGTTCCTTGGGGGACCCTTTCCAAAAGCTGTACATATAATTTTGTTCCATCAAGAAACATGGCTCTTGTGAATGGGGGCTACTTGCACTATATGGACATGATGAAATTCTTTAAAATTCTCTTTCTCTGAAACCCCTGGTCAGATTTTGAAATTATTTCAGAGAGATGTTCCTTGGGTGACTCTTTTCAAAACTTGTTCATAAATTTTGATCCATCAAGAAACATGGCTCTCATGGATGGGGGCTACTTGCTCTTATACAGAAATGAAGAATTCTTAAAAATTCTTCTTTTTGAAACTGATGGTCAGATTTCGAAATGACTTTTACAGGTGACCTTTTGAAAATTGCTTGACAAAATTATAAATTTGGTTCCAATGTTTCAATACCTCAAAAAAAAAAAAAAGACTATAGTCATCTCAAAAATTCAGGTGAGCGATCCAGGGCCATCTTGGCCCTCTTGTTTAAGTAACTGTGTTAACCTATTAGCTGACAACAACAGTTTAGACTTATCCAGATTCAAAGCATGTGTTGGTGACAATATAAAATTAATGTAGCTAAATGCTGAAATTAGTTTTTGAAATGGTAGAAAACATTGTGGGAAAAGGAGAAAATGCTGGTTATCTATGTTTCCTTCCATTTAATAAACAAATATCATATTTTGAGCTAGACTAGATTAATCGTATGTAAGTATGATACTGAAAGTCCGAACATTTTGTTATATGGTTAAAGAAGTTAAATTACAAGAGTGGGTAAAACAGGTTATCTCGGTGTAAAATCAAACTTCAAATGCTAATTTGTTAATTATCTACAACCAATGCTTACTTAAATTCTAAATCCTTACGCTGCCGGGCGCGATTCACTTACCTTTTCAGACAGTGCCGATCAAGATAAGACTGCACAGAACGTGTAGCCTGATCTTTGATCTATACACTGCCCGATAAGGACATAAATTATTTTCAACCAAAGACTACTTTTAGAACAGTAATGTTTGACTATTTATTGTCGACTTTAACCCAAAGACTGCTTTCAGAATAGTAATGTTTGACTATTTACTGTCGACTTTAACCCAAAGACTACTTTCAGAATAGTAATGTTTGACTATTTACTGTCGACTTTCAACCCAAAGACTACTTTCAGAACAGTAATGTTTGACTTTTTACTGTCGACTTTAACCCAAAGACTGTACTTTCAGAACAGTAATGTTTGACTATTTATTGTCGACTTTCAACCAAAGACTTCCTTCAGAACAGTAATGTTTGACTTTTTACTGTCGACTTTAACCCAAAGACTACTATCAGAACAGTAATGTTTGACTATTTACTGTCGACTTTCAACCAAAGACTTCCTTCAGAACAGTAATGTTTGACTATTAACTGTCGACTTTAACCCAAAGACTACCTTCAGAACAGTAATGTTTGACTATTTACTGTAGACTTTCAACCAAAGACTACCTTCAGAACAGTAATGTTTGACTATTTACTGTCGACTTTCAACCCAAAGACTACTTTCAGAACAGTAATGTTTGAATTTTTACTGTCGACTTTCAACCCAAAGACTACTTTCAGAACAGTAATGTTTGACTTTTTACTGTCGACTTTAACCCAAAGACTCCTTTCAGAATAGTAATGTTTGACTTTTTACTGTCGACTTTCAACCAAAGACTACCTTCAGAACAGTAATGTTTGACTATTTACTGTCGACTTTAACCCAAAGACTACTATCAGAACAGTAATGTTTGACTCTTTACTGTCGACTTTCAACCAAAGACTTCTTTCAGAACAGTAATGTTTGACTTTTTACTGTCGACTTTAACCCGAAGACTCCTTTCAGAACAGTAATGTTTGACTATTTACTGTCGACTTTAACCCGAAGACTATACTTTCAGAACATAATGTTTGACTATTTACTGTCGACTTTAACCCAAAGACTCCTTTCAGAACACACAGTAATGTTTGACTATTTACTGTCGACTTTCAACCCAAAGACTACTTTCAGAACAGTAATGTTTGACTTTTTACTGTCGACTTTCAACCCAAAGACTACTTTCAGAACAGTAATGTTTGACTATTTACTGTCGACTGTAACCCAAAGACTACTTTCAGAATAGTAATGTTTGACTTTTTACTGTCGACTTTCAACCCAAAGACTACTTTCAGAACAGTAATGTTTGACTATTTACTGTCGACTTTCAACCCAAAGACTACTTTCAGATCAGTAATGTTTGACTATTTACTGTCGACTTTCAACCCAAAGACTACTTTCAGATCATTAATGTTTGACTATTTACTGTCGACTTTCAACCCAAAGACTACTTTCAGAACAGTAATGTTTGACTTTTTACTGTCCACTTTAACCCAAAGACTCCTTTCAGAACAGTAATGTTTGACTATTTACTGTCGACTTTCAACCCAAAGACTCCTTTCAGAACAGTACTGTTTGACTTTTTACTGTCGACTTTCAACCCAAAGACTACTTTCAGAACAGTAATGTTTGACTTTTTACTGTCGACTTTCAACCCAAAGACTATTTTTAGAACAGTAATGTTTGACTTTTTACTGTCGATAACCCAAAGACTCCTTTCAGAATAGTAATGTTTGACTTTTTACTGTCGACTTTAACCCAAAGACTACTTTCAGAACAGTAATGTTTGACTATTTACTGTCGACTTTCAACCCAAAGACTTCCCTCAGAACAGTAATGTTTGACTATTTACTGTCGACTTTCAACCCAAAGACTTCCTTCAGAACAGTAATGTTTGACTATTTACTGTCGACTTTCAACCCAAAGACTTCCTTCAGAACAGTAATGTTTGACTATTTACTGTCGACTTTCAACCCAAAGACTTCCTTCAGAACAGTAATGTTTGACTTTTTACTGTCGACTTCCAACCCAAAGACTACTATCAGAACAGTAATGTTTGACTTTTTACTGTCGACGTTCAACCCAAAGACTACTTTCAGATCAGTAATGTTTGACTATTTATTGTCGACTTTAACCCAAAGACTACTTTCAGAACAGTAATGTTTGACTATTTATTGTCGACTTTCAACCCAAAGACTATACTTTCAGAACAGTAATGTTTGACTTTTTACTGTCGACTTTAACCCAAAGACTCCTTTCAGAACAGTAATGTTTGACTATTTACTGTCGACTTTCAACCAAAGACTACTTTCAGAACAGTAATGTTTGACTATTTATTGTCGACTTTCAACCCAAAGACTACTTTCAGAACAGTAATGTTTGACTATTTACTGTCGACTTTCAACCAAAGACTTCCTTCAGAACAGTAATGTTTGACTTTTTACTGTCGACTTCCAACCCAAAGACTACTATCAGAACAGTAATGTTTGACTTTTTACTGTCGATAACCCAAAGACTCCTTTCAGAATAGTAATGTTTGACTTTTTACTGTCGACTTTAACCCAAAGACTACTTTCAGAACAGTAATGTTTGACTATTTACTGTCGACTTTCAACCCAAAGACTTCCTTCAGAACAGTAATGTTTGACTATTTACTGTCGACTTTCAACCAAAGACTTCCTTCAGAACAGTAATGTTTGACTTTTTACTGTCGACTTCCAACCCAAAGACTACTATCAGAACAGTAATGTTTGACTTTTTACTGTCGACGTTCAACCCAAAGACTACTTTCAGATCAGTAATGTTTGACTATTTATTGTCGACTTTAACCCAAAGACTACTTTCAGAACAGTAATGTTTGACTATTTATTGTCGACTTTCAACCCAAAGACTATACTTTCAGAACAGTAATGTTTGACTTTTTACTGTCGACTTTAACCCAAAGACTCCTTTCAGAACAGTAATCTTTGACTATTTACTGTCGACTTTAACCCAAAGACTACTATCAGAACAGTAATCTTTGACTATTTACTGTCGACTTTCAACCAAAGACTACTTTCAGAACAGTAATGTTTGACTATTTATTGTCGACTTTCAACCACAAGACTACTTTCAGAACAGTAATGTTTGACTATTTATTGTCGACTTTCAACCCAAAGACTACTTTCAGAACAGTAATGTTTGACTATTTACTGTCGACTTTCAACCAAAGACTATACTTTCAGAACAGTAATGTTTGACTATTTACTGTCGACTTTCAACCAAAGACTACTTTCAGAACAGTAATGTTTGACTTTTTACTGTCGACTTTCAACCCAAAGACTCCTTTCAGAATAGTAATGTTTGACTTTTTACTGTCGACTTTCAACCAAAGACTATACTTTCAGAACAGTAATGTTTGACTATTTATTGTCGACTTTCAACCCAAAGACTCCTTTCAGAACAGTAATGTTTGACTATTTACTGTCGACTTTAACCCAAAGACTACTTTCAGAACAGTAATGTTTGACTATTTATTGTCGACTTTCAACCCAAAGACTACTTTCAGAACAGTAATGTTTGACTATTTACTGTCGACTTTCAACCAAAGACTACTTTCAGAACAGTAATGTTTGACTATTTACTGTCGACTTTAACCCAAAGACTACTATCAGAACAGTAATGTTTGACTATTTACTGTCGACTTAAATTTTAGAAAATTTAGAACAGTAATGTTTGATTTTTTACTGTCGATAACCCAAAGACTCCTTTCAGAATGGTAATGTTTGACTTTTTACTGTCGACTTTAACCCAAAGACTACTTTCAGAACAGTAATGTTTGACTATTTACTGTCGACTTTCAACCAAAGACTATACTTTCAGAACAGTAATGTTTGACTATTTACCGTCGACTTTCAACCAAAGACTACTTTCAGAACAGTAATGTTTGACGTTTTACTGTCGACTTTAACCCAAAGACTCCTTTCAGAATAGTAATGTTTGACTTTTTACTGTCGACTTTAACCCAAAGACTACTTTCAGAACAGTAATGTTTGACTATTTACTGTCGACTTTCAACCAAAGACTATACTTTCAGAATAGTAATGTTTGACTATTTATTGTCGACTTTCAACCCAAAGACTACTTTCAGAACAGTAATGTTTGACTTTTTACTGTCGACTTTCAACCCAAAGACTCCTTTCAGAACAGTAATGTTTGACTTTTTACTGTCGAGTTTCAACCCAAAGACTACTTTCAGAACAGTAATGTTTGACTTTTTACTGTCGACTTAAATTTTTTTTATCTTTACATAAGGCTGCTAAGAGCCACTCGTTTACCTGTTGTGGACAGTGCAGATCAAGATCAGACTGCACAGAGCTTGCAGTCTGATCTTAGATCTATACAGTCCGATAAGGAGGTATTTTCCACCAAAGATTTACCTTTGAAATAGCAAAGTTTTGGTTTTTACTATTGGCTTAAAAGTTTCACTTAACTCATTTAGCAGTAATTATACAACAGTTATTTCTCTTTCAATATTTTTATGCAAACACAGTGTGCATGGGCATTTTCCTGTTACAAGTATTTTCTCCTTCTGCTACAATGCTTTCAAATACAGTGATACGAACACTTTCTGCGGGAGTCGGCGATAGATTTAAACTTTACCGAACAACAATATATCAGACCAGTTTAATTTCAAAGTATCTTCAATAAACAAAAATAGATATTGCGCAATTGACATGATTGGTCTGTGGTAGAACATAAAACATTGAGGAAAAAAGAGAAAATGCTGGTTACCAGCATTTTCTCTTTTTCCCACAATGTTTTCAGAAGGCTTTTTACAGAGTCAGGATTGTTTTGTAAATGGGTGCATAACAAAATAAAGCTCTATTACTCTATGGAAATTCTAAAGACTTTTACAATAGGTCTGTCCTTAACCAACCGTAATATGTTATGTCAATAAGTACAACCCTTTTTATCATTTGAATGAGACTTTTGCATTTAGTAATAGCTGTTCAGAACAGTGTGGGAAAAAGACAAAAAAGTCTTACTGTGAACAAATACTTGCTTCTTTTCCTCAGTTACTTATATGTCTTTTTTTTTTTCTTTTGTTAAGTTTTCATTTCCCTCAGATATGTCACTTTTTTTACTAAAACACTGTTTTAACTCATTACCAAACGACAAAATTTAAGGTTTTTGCAAATCGAAAACATTTGCAGACGACAAAATAAAGATGACTGATATTCAGAAATTCGTTTTGTGGAGGGGAGAAAACATTTTGGGAAAAGGAGAAAATGCTGGTTACCAGCATTTTCTCCTTTTCCCACAATGTTTTCTAAAGGCTTCTTTCTAAGGGTCGTCAAAAGTAGGGATTGTGTGGTAATGGTTTAACAACCTATGAGAAAACAATAATGCCTTCAATGCATTGTGGGAAAAAAAGAGCAATTGCCGGTAGCCAGCAAATTTTTCCTTTTTCGCCCCTCTTTTTTTCTACCCTTTAAAACAAGTCACACCATCTTACCATCTGGGCGGCATTGTTTTATTTTGCCGTCAGCTGATACACTCAATTTAGTCAAGTCTTAAATTTGTCTTCTGGTAAAGAATGGTATGGGTTAAAAAAGTCTGTGTGGTATGGAGTTGACCTGGTATGCTATTTTAAAGAGATCGCTATTGTCAACAAACAATCTTCTCTATTCAAAAGGCATTTTTAAGATAGCGTTACAAAAACCATTTTAGCATGTTGGTGCAAGGGCTCATATTAGAATACATGTATATTAGCGAACCTTGTTTTTATGCATTTGTGACCCACCACGCAAATAGGGACCTTCTGGGAACTGCGAAAAGTGACTTTTCGCTTTAATGACATTTCTGTATGAAAAGTGGTCATTGTACCTTGTTATACAATCATTTTCGAATTATCAACTTAAACTGACCGCCACTACCGATGATCTTGTTTTCATCTAATTGATATACAGAATTCCCAGATGGTCTCTTCTTGCGTATCACAAAAATTGTGGGTCACATTTTGTATTTTCACATTTACATTGGAACTCATGGGGTGCCAAATAAACTAAGCTTACCTTTTTGAAGCTGGTTGCAACGCATCGTAGGTCAGATTTACCGTGTTGGATTTCGTACAAGAGAAGAAAAAAAAGGATTCTTGGTTTCCTAACATCACAATATCAATACCTGGCAAAACAGTACCACTCAATTCAGTTTCGCATTAATACTTCATCTTTGGAAAGTTACACGACACTATAAGTATGTCAAGAAATGCGTCGAATCATAATTTAGAACTGACAGCTGGAATAACCCACTGGGACAAGAGGAAAGACGCAGGCGTAGGAATACGAATGTTCTATCGGTTCCACTGGAAAGCGACAAGAAGCATCAAAATCTGCTATGGAAAGATCAGAAACGTTACAAAAAGACTAAAAGCGATAGGAGAAATCATAGACCTTTTTCTGAAAAACTATATATAAATGTGTCAAAATTTTGTTCAATGATACCTTTTCACATCATGTATCACTCAAAATAAACAGTAATATCAACAAGCGGGTCATCATAGGCCTGTATCGCTCTACTTCCCAACATATACATGAACCATAATTAGCTTAAAAAGATCAGTAGTCTGTAACAGGAATGTTTTGATAAAATTTCAAAGAGAAAGACCGTTGCCCATCAAAATGTCTTCTAAAAGTGCCAAGATTTCTACGGGTACAAAGGTCTACTCAAAAAATATTCCAACAGTAATTTTAATTACAAGTTAACCAAACATTTTGAAGATAGGGTTTTTTTGTAGAGTTTTTGGGGAGATATTGTACGGTACAAATCCTTCTTTAAGAAGAATATTCAACACATCTGAACATAAACGTTGACATCAAAAGAAATAACATGATATATACCGGTTATTCTTTTTTCATGAAAATAGATGTCACACCAAAGGTTTGACTTTTCTGTCAGTGAAGGCGAAATGATCAATTGCATGTAACCCTACTCCTCACTGTGACCATGATTGTTATGTGAAGCCTCCAAAATGCACCTAGTCTAATATGATTAGCATATGTGACCCGTCAAACGAAAAAGGGACCTTCTGGGAACTGCGAAAAGTGTCGACCCTGGTCAGAATGCGCGAATACACAGGCTGACCAGGGTCGACACTTTGCGCTTTTATGATATTTTCTGTATGAAAAGTGGTTATTCCACCTTACTGTACGATCATTTTTTAATTAATAAACTTAAATTGAGCTGCACTGTCTTTGATCTGTTTACATCTTTATGATGAACAGAATTCCAAGATACAGTCCCTTTTTGGGTGACGGGTCGCATGTGTGCATTATGATTAAAAATTGATTTGCAAGCTTTTGGTTAATTTTATCTTTGAATACCTGCTGTCAAATCGATTTAAGAGATTTGTTTGTGAAAAATCCACCCTCAGACGGACAATGCTGATGAAAAATATGACAAACAGACGGAGATAGAATGGAACAAAACGATAGAGAAAAAGACCAGCAAAACAGACATGTCATCTGAAATAGCCAAGAAGAAATTCGAAAAAGGAGGGGGAGGGGACATAATCATATTTAACATAGCTGTGACTTCGAAGTCTTACCTTTTTCCTTTCTCAGGTTACCGATACAGATACAGATACAGCCGAAATGAGGATCCCAACCACGTCTATTTAGCGGCGTGCAAACAGCTGAACATTGTGCCGGCTAGCCGATTTATGAAGGGAATAGAAACTCGGACTATGAACCTAAATAATCAAGGTTTGGGCCCGCTTGGTGTGCGAGCTGTAGCGACAGGACTAGTTGTAAGTACAGTCAAAACTGATATATTTGATTTCGAGTGAGAGGATACAGTTAGTTCTTATAGCCTTTTCTAAGCCATTTGAATTGAAATTGAATATATGTACATGTATCTGAATACAGATTGCCAATTCATTTCACAGGCTTTGTCATGTTCATTTTAGATTAAAACAAAAAAGAGTAGTGCTTAAGTTAATGATAATTTCTGGCTTCACAAACTCTTTTTTTTAACCTTTGGCATGCTAAGCACAATTCAGGGACCTTTTCGGACAATGTAGATCAAGATCAGACTGCACAGAACGTGCAGTCGGATCTTGGACCTACATTATCCGATAAGGAAAATGTTCCGCACCCAAATGTCTCTTAAACAGCAAAATTTTGGGGTTTTACCATCGACTGAAAAGTTTCATATCACTTACTAAGCAGGTTATGGGTTGATTCTATAGGATAAATGTTCGTGTATGAAAAAAACTCTCTCAGAACAGGAGCCAGGCTTTTTTAACTCTTTACCAAACGACAAGTATATAGAATGGTCCAGATTGAAAGCTTTTGCAGATGACAAAATAAATCTGACTGAAAAAAAAAAAAACAATTTGATTTGCGAAGGGTAGAAAACATTGTGGGAAAAAGAGAAAATCCTGGTTACCAGCATTTTCTCCTTTTCCCACAATGTTTTCAAAAGGCTTCTTTTCCAGGAGCGTCAAAAGTCGGCATTGTGTGGTAAAGGGTAATCATTGTCTGGAGTTTTGGAAGTTCATTACTTTGTTTCCCCTGCTACAACATTAGTCATTTATACCGTCCATATACTGCTAACATTATGTCTAACCTGCACTATATCTTGCATATTTTATTCAGGTTGATCGCCGCGCAACATGTTTAACTCTTGCGGGAAATTTCATCGGCCATGATGGAGTGCGATATCTGTGCGAGATGTTACGAGAAAATGACATCATCACGGAACTGGTGAGAAAAAAAAAACTTCAATGATCTCTTAACCCATTGGCGCGGAAATTCATATTAGTCTTGACTTCAATGCGGCAATGAGCTTTTGAAAACATAGCAGGAAGAAAAGTAGCAATAGCGTGTGGCAAGCTACTTCTCAAGAACGGACATTGGTCTGGGTGTTGCAAAAACGATTGTTTTTCATTTCTTCACTGAGTGAAAACCCGGGCTAATGTGAGACCCGACAAATCTGAGAACACCTGACAATGAGAAAAGATGTAACAGAAGAAAATGCTTTAAAAATCTTGCCGGAAAAGCAGCATTTTTTTATGTCGCAAGTTCTAAAGTTTGTTGTATCAATTTGAGTAACGATTAGACTGCAGGAAACTGCCAGAAAACGGCCTTGAAATTGAAACTTTATGGTTTTGTGTACTTAAATAATGTATTTTTTTAATTCAAGCATGGGACATTTTTCCCCTAAATCAATGATGATTCTCGCACACCGTTGGAGACATGATATGGACACATTTGAGTCAAAGTTTGGATAGAATTGGCGAATGGTGTAGATCTAGGGACAGAATTCCCGAACAGTGCAGTGTGATCGTCATCCATGCTGTTCAGAAAGCTAATTAAGTCGCAAATGACAACGAAAGATTTTGAAAGTTTATAAATTTATTCATTATATTTTTGAAAAAAAAAAAAAAAAAATTACGAGAACTTCCAAACTGCTCTTTCATCTAGGACCTGTCAGAAAACGATATAGACAGTCAGGGTGTTCAAGTATTGTCCGAACTGTTTCGAATAAACGACAGCGTGGCCAAACTCTCTCTGTCCGGTGAGTTTGCTTACTACTCTTTTTATTTTTTAGTAAATCTTTTTGTCTTCCTATTATGTTCAATTCAATTCAAAAGAATTGATTCCCTTGATGTTGTTATATTATATTTCATGTGTCTATTTTTAGAAATGTTATGGATATAGAAATGTCGTAATTCAAGCTGGGGGGGGGGGGTAATTATTTCCCTGTCACAGTGAATATTTTCCTCCTGCCGAACACCTGGAACTACTTTTTTTTGAAAATATAGGTTATCTGGTTAATTTACTTGAATCATTAGTTTTAAAAGTGGCATTCGTTGACAAAAAAATCAGAGGAAATAAAATACATAATTTATTTCATCGGCTTGTGGTTAATATGGGGTAATATGTGCATCAAAAGGGAAAGGTCCGCGAAAATAACTCGTGCCTTACGGCACTTGTTATTTTCGCTTACCTTTCCCTTTTTCGGCAAATATTTCCCCATATTAACCACAAGCTGATGAAATAAACTCTATATATACTTTTTTTTATTGAAAGCTGTTATGGTTTATACCTTCCTGAGCAAAGTGATGCTTTGGAACGACCTATTAGTTAAATTATTTTAGACATATTGCAGCGGCAATTGCGTCTATCCGTGCTTTCCTGACCTTTCTTTATCCAGTTCTTTGCATGAAATTCTTTCCGGGCCATTGGCTGATTTGGCACATAAATAAAGTTCACTGTTTAGAGAGGAATTAATCATTAGCTTATGATAACGTTAGACGGACATCGTTGCTTTTGCGTCATAAAAGGGTGTGTTCGAGGTTTTCTAGACCGCACTACTTTTGTAATTTGGTAATGTAAAGTGCATTCCGAACTACTTTGCTTTATAAAAGCGTCAAAGGATTTATATACTGCGTTTCCATTGCAATTATAAAATCGTTTGGTGTTTTCTAGACTGGATTGCCATTGGATAATGAAAGCGAGGTTTTCTAGACTGCGTTGAAATTATATTATGTGACTGTGAGGTTTTAAGGGATTTTCTAGACTGCAGTGCAGTTTAATTATGAAAGCCTTATAGGCTCTATATACTGTTTTGCCATTGAATTATGAAAGTCTTAGGGTTTTCTTTCCTGTGTTTCAATTGCAATATGAAGGTGTTAGAGGCTTTCTTTACTGCGTTGCAATTGAAATATGTAAGTATTAGAGACTTAATTCTAGACTGCGTCACTACTACATTATGGAAGTGATAGAGTTTTTTTTTATTGCGTTGTCATTGCATCATGATAACGTGAGGGGCTTTCTAAGCAGCATTGCCGTTGCATTATGTAAGTGTTGGAAGCCTTCTAGGCTGCGTCGCCGATGCATTATAAGAATTTTAGAGGCATTCTAGATTGTGTTACCAATGAATTGCGTTGCAGTTGCATTATGGAAGCCTTTGTGGCTTTCTAGAATGCATTGCAATTGCTTTATGAAGGAGATAGAGGATTTCTAGACTACTCTGCCGTTGTATTTTGATAGCTTTCGGCGTTTTAGTGACTTCGTCGCCGTGGCAATACAGATATGATAGCGTTTTAGGTTTTAAGACAGCATTACCACTGCATTATCAAAGCTCTACCTAGAGGCTTTCTAGCTAGTCTCAGTGTTACATTACGAAAGCGTTAAAGGTTTGGCAGATTACATTGTTACTGCAAATTGATAACGTTATATAGTCTTTCTTTACTGCTTGGGCATTACATTATGGAAGCGTTTAAGGATTTGTATACTGCGTTTCTTTTGCAATTATGAAATCGTTTGTGATTTTCTAGACTGCATTGCCATTGAATAAATAAAGCGTTCAAGTGTTTCAAGACTGCGTTGTGATTTTCATATGAAAGCGTTAGAGGTTTTCTAGACTGCAGCGTAATTACATTTTGATAGCATTAGAGGCTTTAAAGACTTGGTTTCCTTTTAAAGACATTACGGACTTCGTTCACAAGGCCTTCTTGAAGCTGGCCTCATTCGTTCTTAAAACACAATTAATTCGTTTTTGTCTGTCTATTGGCATTTTGTAACACGTTATGATTATGCTCCATAATTGTCTTTCAGGAAACCGTTTGAAAGGCAGTGACGCTGTATATCTATCCAATGTTCTTACTTTACCTGTAAGTATTTCTTTTGCTAAGGTAGCATTGTTTGATAGTTTGTTATAGGGTACAGGTCTTTAACTGTCTGGATTTTATGGAATTAGTTTTGGTTGTTAATCTTAGGATGCACATGACATTTTAGATGCCTTTGTAGATTTATCTCTGTCTGCACAGAATGTAAATTGTAAGTAACACAACTTCTGGTTGGATAAACCATTCGGTTTAGCCAACCAGAAGTTGTGTTACTTACAAATGTAGAAAATCATGGAGAATGAGACAAAGAACGTTCTCAAGAATGGTTGGTGAATACGGTCCCAGATCTTGCATCTGCATAGTCCGATATTTTGATGCCTATTTTGGCCGAAATAACCTTCAAATTACAACAAATGGGATTAAAAAAATACTTCAATTTTATATTTGTATCAGTTTAGGGATTGATAACCTTAAATGAAACACATTACAGATGACAAATGTTGATATAAAGTTCAGATATAAGTAATTTATTTAACAACCAAACAGCAAAAAAATGGATTTTAACAGTTTTTAAATGGATGCAACGGATACTTTCCCACACCGTTTTTTCTTCGAATTGCTTTCTTCGAGCCCAAATCGTAAAGGAAGTTAACTCGAAATTACAGGCACGTATCATAAAGTAACGGAAGAGTTCCTTTAGATGCGCAAGGAAAATGTATGGCAACTATAAATATTTCCAACATTGTCACTGTAAGCAGTTCCTAAACTTAAACGTTTGAAACTTATTATTTTAACAGTTTTTAACAGTTTAACCAACTGTCCCATTCCCCAACAGCAGAAAGTTTCTTAGCAGACAACTTCGGTATATGGCTTATTAACAGAACAGAAAAATAACTGAATGTTTTATTGACTTAACCTGTGCAAGTCATCATGAAGCAACGACCTGTTTGGCATTAAACAAGAATGTAAACATACAAGGGGCAAGTTATACCATGTGATAAACATTCGTACATTGTAAGTACATGTATACAGACAAACTGAATAACGTTAATGTTTTTAATATAAATTTTATGACTTGTGATGTTAGTAATTGTAATCTTTAGTCACACATTGAACTTGAGAGTGTATTTGGCATGTATAAAATCGTTAAGTATTGAAAAAGCTGCATACACCCAAACACCTAGCTTCTTTATTGTATTTGGACTTTTTTAAAAATCTAAATATATACATGCTAAGTCTAACATAGCAATGTATTTTTTGGTGTATTTCTGTGTAAAATGCCGGTTCTATGTTCGCTCTAATGCAAAAAAAGAAAATCAACTCATTCATGCCTAAACTAAGTCTGCTTCTTTCATGGGACGGGTTTTAACATTTAAAGACGATCGCTGCAATTTCATTTTTTTTTCTTAAATCAGAATTTCATGAAACTTTGTTTGGTGATTGTATATTATCTGATCTACAAAAATAAGGGTTAAAAAGGGGGTTACCAGTTTAGGGAAAATTCTATGAATATTTCTTTTAGTACACCCTGCATCGTAGCGGTTCAGGACGAATTTTCACCTACGAAAACTAGGTATATGTATATCTTTTTCAAATGACAACAATTATAAGTAAACTTTTATGTCATTGTATTGGTGAAACATGAAATTTAATGAAAAAAAATCTTTAAGAAAATACCCTTGACTTAGGACTAAAACATCTTTATTTTGGGAAAAAAAGTATCGTAGAAAATATTCTTTTAATGTTCAAACACTCGATTTTTTCTTAATTTTTCTGTAAATAATATTCAGATACTAAAGTAAAAGAATCAGGCAAATAGGCCACCAGCCTTATGTTCTAAGAAAATACATTTCAAATTTGTGGGTGGGGAACTAATTAATGAGTAAATGTAGGGTTTTCCAAAGACAAAGACATTGTATAAAGTAAATTATATTAACTTTTTCAACAATCCAACAATGTTTATAAGAATTAAGTTTGTTGGTCATAATAAACCAATACATAGTATATAGATTAGGTGTAATTCTGATGTCAGCATTTATCTCATTATCAAACGACTAATTTCAGCCTCTTCTGAATTTGACTCGTTTGCAGATGCTATACCGGCACCTAGTATTCATGTATCACAATTCTTTGATAGGTCAGAAATCTTTGTGCGTAAAGGAGAAATCAACCATTAGGAGCAATTTCTTCTTTTGATATCAATGCTGTCAGCCGCAGACTCATCAAGTTAAGGGATAACCTAGTGAAGGAGAGAGAGTTACAGTCCTTTGTTCTCTGCAAGTCTTTACCAAGAGACATAAATTTGGATCAGACCACAATGAGAGAATCTGCATCTGAAAAGATTTTTTAAACTCGTCGATACATCTGCCAGATAGAGCGCTAGCATATATGTCAATATTTCCGTTGTTAGGTGACAAGGTTAGGTGATTCCTTTTGACTGTCAGACCGATATTTTGAAAGCGTAATTTCGGATTCTTTCGTAGCATATAATTATTTAACTTTATTCTAATACCTTTTTCTTCATATTGCTGACATGAAACGACCCGTTTTAGTTCTGCAGACTTTGCCAAGTGTGGCAGGATCAATATTGTAATGTTAGGTGCTCACCGTTTCGTGCGTGAGCGTGATAGTTATAGGAAGTGTGGTATGGAAACTGTCGCGGACTTCGTTAAGCGATAAGAAGAAAGAAAACTTTTGTTAAGCATTTCATGTCCTTTTTCTTCAGAAGAAGAATATCTTGAGTTTAACTCAAAGTTAAACGATTATTTAAGATATCTGCAAGAGCACATGGAGCTTTGTAATACTGAAATTCTGAAGATGAAGGAACACTATTACACATATACTTCTGAATGAGTTGTTTCAAAAATAGAAGTTGCCTGTTCGTTTCTTCAAAATAAAAACCAATTCCACCATAATATTTTCATCGTGGTTTGCATATGGCAATATACATGTTGAATATATACGTCAACCTTTCTTTCAAAATATTTTCGTTTTTTTCTTATATATTTTTGTGGTATTCGGTTTTCTTTAAATAACCCATTTCCACAGAAAACAATTGCACATGGATATTTAGAGTAGGATGTAGAATAGTAATTTCACTGTCTATTTTTCCCCATTTCTTTTCTCCCAAACAGAGTGTGTTCAGAGCCGGTGTGAGTATCGCTTATTTGATTTATTTATCACCATGTTTTGTGTCAATCCATCTAGTGTCACCGATCTCCATTTCGTTTTGTTTCATTTTTTCTTTTAATTTTTGACATGGAACATGGTCAACAGCATCGTTACAGTTCAATAATTGAACCAAGCTCTGTGACTGTGACATGAAAAGGCCTGCAATGCATCTGCAAAAAGTATCGACCCAGATCAGCCTGTGAAGTGCCCGCAGGCTTACCTGGATCTTTAGGTTTTGCTATCGGTCAATGTTATGCATGACAAAGGACAGTTCTACTTCAGGACTTAGTCGGTTGTGAGACAAAATGAATTTTATGGATCGGTAATCATGTGATTACGTGCTTGGTATCATGCATCAAGGAAATGAATTAACCTCTTTTTTCAAGAACATGGACAAATATACAGAGGGGCTTTATAGATAAAGCCTGAAGAAATATTCATTTACAAATAAGTATACAGGAAACGTGACAACAACGCTTGTATATAGCCTACAGCACGCGAAAAGGGGTATTCGGACATTTGCATAAGGGTCTTCTTGGTTCAGTATACGCAGTTCGCGCAGGCTAATTCGAGACGACACTTTACTACTGCATTGGATTTTGTCCTATAGTAGACAAAACAGAAAATTACGTAAAAACGGAAAATATTGTTTCGGATTAGTTTGCGCCGACTGCATGCGCAGGCTGATACGAGAGGACACTTTAACAAATGTCTCATTGTCCCTTTTCGCGTATTGCAGGCCATATAGATGTCATAAATGTGCCCACAAATATGCCAGCAAGGGCCCATTGAGAAAACATCATTCCGTTTGAGCATCGAAAATTGCCTTGAAGATTAATCATTGGGGTATGTTAGTATCAAGAAATAGGATAAAAGCAAGCATATTCATTTCCACTGGAATTTTTTCGAAGATTTGTATCAGGAAACATTGTTTTTGTTAATGCAAACACTGATTCAAGGACAAATGTGTAAATATTGGCGGTAAGTCGGAAAAGGTTAGTGTTGGTTCACCACCTGTCTTAAAAATATAATTCTGCATGCGGCTAAGATAAAGAAAATTGTGCTTGCGGTTAAACGAAAGAAAATGGTGTCGTAGTCTATTCGTTTAGTAAAATTTACATGTTTTGCTAAAAAATAATTGATCATTTTTTTCCGTTTGTTTTGTGTTTTAGAACTTACACGGTTTAAAGATATTTGACTTGTCCCATAATGAACTTGGCGATGAAGGTGCTCAAATTATCGGACATGCAATAGGTAGGTAAACGAAGTTCAATCATTTGCTGTAATGGAAAGGTGATGCTGTTTTGGTTTCTAGTAGAAAGTAAAACCTTTGTTATTCAAAAAAGAAAACAAGGAATTAATTTGAGTTTTCAGTGTGTATATAGAATATGAACAGGATTTGAAAAAAACTTCATTTAATCTTTACCAAAAGTTGTCATTGTGTATTAAAAAGATAGCCCATTGCATGAAGTGGACACGCATGTTCCATCAGAATGATACTTTATAGATTTATCAATGATTGCAATGTAAAAAAGTCTGATTTGAAGTCAATGAATAAGAAAGGTTTAATTTATATTCTTACTTGTTCGTTTGAATGGTCTTTTACACCGACTTCACCGTATTTATATAACTGTAATAGCTCATTGTTATCTTTTCTTTGATTGGTACAGGGCTGGGTAACAGGAGTGCCTTTCAAAAGATACTACTATTTGAACAGATCCATCAGAAATAACATTTCTTGATTTCCAAATTCCTGTGCCTCAAACTCTTATCCACGAAATTCACCCCTATAGTCCTTGCATTTAAGCCTGCATTTGCGTCATTCTCATGTACAACTATGCATGCAGAATTGTGATATTTCGTAGTGTTATGTGAAACTTATCTTTTAAAGTACAGGACAGAAAAAAACATCCGTATTTACACACTGTAAAGAATGTTCCCAAATATGGTATTATGACGTTAGATATCATAATGTAACTCACGAACGGATTAATGGTAGTCAAGTCCCATTCTGAGTTCTTTTCCTGCACAAAGAGTTTTGATTTTATATTTGCAGCTGACAACGAAGTTCTTCTAGAACTGAACCTTTCCTGGAACCAGATACGAAAACCTGGTATTTTGTGTTTGGCCAAAGGTATCGGGGTATGTAAGCACACATAAAGGACATTTCATTTGAATGAGTGAATGTGTTACTTTCAATAAAATGAATAGCTTTAAAAAAGATAGACGATGTAAATTTTTTTGACAGCAAACAAGCAGGTGTCCTTGTTCTAAATTCATTTTCTTTGCCCAATTACAAATTTACTTGTTATTAAAACCAAAACATGAGCAAAAAAAAAGGGGGAAAAACTTGAAGAAGGTATTTGTTTATTTAAAGGCTTTCTGTTGGGAAAGCGTAAAATAAATTGAGGAACTCTAGAGTAAGGGTGAAACATACAGTGCACAGTAGCGATCCTAGCCAGTCGGTGGTTTGATACGTATGAAGAGAAATTTGAGGAGGTGGAGGAAGAAGAAGAAGAAGAAGAAGAGAGAGAGAGAGAGAGAGAGAGAGAGAGAGAGAGAGAGAGATTTACACAGATTTAACACTTTTACCAGAAAACAAATTTCAAACATGTCCAAATTGAAAGCATTTTTAGACACCAAATTGAATTTGACATCGAAGATGGGATTTGTTCTCGAAAATGTAGTGAGACAGGAAAACAATGCTGGTTACCAGCAATTGCTCCTTTTCCCACCATGTTTTCACAAGCCATCTTTATCAGTATCATTTAAATTAGCGTCATGTGGTAAATGAATAATCAGTTTCTCTTAAAACATAGGAAAACAACTGTTTAAAGAAAGTAGACATATCAACAAACGGTATCAGTAACGACGGTGCCCAGGCAATCGGTAAAGCACTGGAAAATAACCGTACTCTAGAGGAACTAAACCTGAACTCTAACAGAATTGGTCTGACGGGTATTACCAACCTATTCACATCTATTGCAAAGAACGATAACCTTCGAGTCATACGGGTGAGTGTTTGTGCTCATTTACCTAACTCCTATGCTGCTAGGAGCGCTTGTAGGACCTTTTGCGGACAGTGTAGATCAAGATCAGAGCGTGCAGTCTGATCTTGATCAGCATTTTCCGATAAAGAAATACTTTGCCACCCAATGCCGGTACTGGCCTTGAAATTGAACAGTTGGGATTTTTACTGTATTCTTGGAAAGTTCATTCAATCAATAATAATTAACAGGTAAATGGTTGGTTAAACTTATAGTCTGAAATAGTATTACTGTTGCCAATAGAGCTTAGAAATAAGGAAAAGAATGAAGAAGGTCAAGATAGGATTGTAATTTTGCATTGTACAACTGTCATTCTTCTTCGAGTAGAATTTGTAAATTACAAAAATGAACAAAAATGAATGGCTTTTGACAAGTAAATGTTTTACTATGTGTGCTATTTATTGCCCACATGGTTTAATGTTTGTATTTAGTGATATATTATTAATTCATTAAGTAACAAATAGAAAATGGGTACTAGTTGCACAAAGAACCGGCTTTTTAAGTTTAGCGAACGCGGAGAAAAATCAGTTAAGCACGGTGAAAGTGACAGGATGGAAGAACATAAAGACTGAGGCATTCGACATTTAAGTGAACATGACTGATTGAAAGTTAGGTTGTTTATCGGTGCCACCGCCACCATATGGGTGACGCTCATTGAAGGCTATTAATACTGTTAGGGGGACAGTGCAGATACAGGAAGAAACCAGTTCTAAGTTACTATTGGTTCTTTACCGTGCTCGGTGTATCATAACGTCGTAATTTTAAAAGTTGTGAATTACAAAGACATCAAGGTAGTGGACCTGTAAAAGAAAACAGTTATTTCCACTTAAAAATTATCCTACAAAATTTGCTGTAATTAAATATGAGTATTGTTGTACTACTTTAACCGAGCCACTTTTTTTACCCTTCTAAGAATTATCATTTATAAATCTAAAACAACTATATTCTCATTTCAAAGGGAGATAATGATTACCTCCTTTTTCTGGAAACTAAAAAAAGTACCAACAAAATAATTTCAAGATATATACAAGAAAGAAATTTCTGGTCGGATAATAATGATCAGAAGTATTATATGTGTATAAATCTGTGTTTATCAACTATAAAGAAATTCTTTTAACTCTTTACCACACGAGAAAATTTTAGACTGGTCCAAATTGAAAGCATTTGCAAACTACAAAATAAAGGTGACTGAAAAATAGAAATTTGTTCCGGGAGGGATAGAAAACACTGTGGGAAAAGGAGAAAATGCTGGTTACCAGCATTTTCTCCTTTTCTAACAGTGTTTTCAAAACGAATCTTTCTCAGGGGCGTCAAAAGTAGGGATTGTGTGGTAATGGGTTAACCAGCCAATATAGCTCCGTAGGTAGAGCGTAGGACTCATGAACACAATGTCCTACAGGTTGTTGGTTCGAATCCTCGGCTGGCAAACTAAAATTACTAAAAGCCTTTCGGATGAGACATTAAACCGAGGTCCCGTGTGACGGTGCTATACGCCGAGCACTTTAAAGAACCAGGCGAAGCTCTCAGTAGTTTCGACCTGTATCCTTGCACTATCCCCCGTAACAACTAACCGTCTTCTGGGGGCGTCGCTCAGATGGGCAACCGGTAGCGACGATAAATAAATGCAAATAACCAAACCAATAAAGAAATTTTATTCCATGCTGCACTAGAAGTGTTACGGGTCTACAACCTTAATATTCATTATATAAACAGACGTGGATGACGTTCCTTAACGTGTTAAGTTGAAAAATTCCCTCATGTTTACAGCTCAGCAATAACCCGTTGACTTACCAAGGTCCCACAGCTGCATTGAAATTATTACAACAGAGTGAGTCGTCAGTGCTGGAAGAAATCGAAATAGCGGTGAGTAATGGGATAGCGATTTAAAACTTTACAAAATTTTAAGTATACATGAAAACAAATAAAGATTGAATTAACTCTGTTCCAAACAACAAAACTTGTTCACTAGTATCTATCGAAAACCTTTGCAGATGCTAAACTAACTCTTGTCCATATGAAGGAAATCGTATTTGAACTAAAAGAAAACATCGTGGGAAAAAGGAGAAAATGCTGGTTTCCACATTTTTTTTCAAAAGCCTTTTCATCTACATGTTGATAGTCTTTTGCGACAGGATTCATTCCTCCTTCAACCACAGTTCACTACTTCTATGACAGATAAGTGAAAAAGAAGCCAGTGGCATGGGAAGAAAAATTGTGCGATAAACTGGAAAAAGAAACTGGAAAAAAGTATTAATAGGTCCATTAGCAGCCATGATACAATTGAAATAATTTTGAAAACGGCGCCAATCACCATTTAAGCACACATTTCATCTTTAAATGAAACCTAAAATCGAAAAATGATTGACAATTTGATAGAAGTTAGTTGAGGTACATAAACAGTCTAGTGTTGTGAAAGGACAACAAGGGATAGGTATAGGACCATGTATATCGTTATAAGTTCTTCAGTTACACAAGGGCAGTATTTCACTATTTCATGACTTTTTCTTTTCTCAAGAATGTTAGACTTTGCTTCTGCAATTCCATGTCCTAGGACAACATCACTGAGACAGCGCAACGGGGCACAGAACCTCTGAATTACTATTCTAGCACCTTTACCGCAGACCCAAAAAGAACTTTTGAAAGCTTCGTAACTTCATCCCAAGAACATTTGTAATAATTAAAATTGAATAGGGATGAGAGATCATTGGTTATTATGTAATAGACAAGTACGTTAACAAGGACAAGTTCCTATTTGCACATTTAAAATTTCAGGATGCCTGCGTACCGAGGGAGTTTTTTCAGCTTTTGGAAGAAGTTCAGGCAGTCAAACCTCAGTTCAAAGTTCACATCGGTGGTTTCATGGACAGCAAGGACATGTTTAAAGCCGAAATTAAGAATAACAAAGAATCTTGGAACAAAGACCCCGTACTGGTGTTCATAAGTTTTATCGAGGAGCAGAGGATACGGATCGTCGATATGTTTAAATCCTTTGATACAGATCGGAGTCTCATGATATCTGTTGACGAGTTTAAACATGGACTTACAAACTTAGGATGTCCACTGAATGATAAACAGCTGGAACAAGTGATAAGAACTCTAGACACAGACGAGAACGGAGAAATAGACTTAGAGTGAGTATCGTTAAACTTATTCACTGACGAAAATGTTTTTGGACTCTTCCGTATTGAAAGCTATTGCAGACAACAAACTATAATTGCAATGCTTCCAACACGCGAAAAGAGATATTCGACATTTGCGTAAAGTGTCGGCTTGGATCAGCCTGCGCAGCCCGCACATGCTAATCTAACACGGCACTTTACGTGTACAGTTGATTTTGTGCTACAGAAGACTTGCGCATAACAGAAAATTACACGAAAACGGAAAGTGTCGTTACGGATTAGCCTGCACGGGGTGATCCTGGACGGCACTTTTTGCAAATGTCTGAATGTCCCTTTTCGCGTGTTGCAAGCCAAATATGAAGAAATCTATCACTTAACTCTTATGCTGCTAAATTAATGTGTCACGCTCTGTGAAAAGGGGGGCTTGATGCATCTCCGTGATGCACTGTACTAAGCAATATATCACAGGGGATCCATGAAATCCAATTCGTCTAACACAGGCTGGGTCTGGAGGTAAAATGCTCCCTTGCATGCAGAAAATTGACCAATAGCAGAAAGTTTCGGCAGACTGACTTGTGTGAATACTCTTTGCAGATGCATTAAACAGGCTCTTCTAAAAGCATGTCTTATACATTTGGAAACCTTTTGTATATGAAATAGTTTGTATAAAAGCATGTATACATGTTCTGCGCAAAGTAAGAATAGGGACAATTCCGGAATTGTCCTGCGCAAAGTTGGAATTCCTACTTTGTCCGCAAATTCCGGAATTGTACCGGACAGTTCTAGAATTTCGCAAGCGAAATATATCGTATTATGGTCAGATATGGTCTGTGCGCAAAGTAGGAATAGGCGTGAACAAAGTAAGAATTCAAAGGGTAGTACAAAGTGGTAATAGTTACAAGAATAAAACAAATTAAAAATAACCAAAAGGATTTCTATACAAAAAAAAAAATGTAAATGGAATGTTTTGTAACTGAAGATATTTCTCCATTGCCATGAAGCAGATATGCTTGAACGACGATGAAGGAGCAGATCAAATCTTTCATGCAAAACTATAAAAACATGGTTAACAGCAGTTTATCCTTTTTCAACAATGTTTTCTCTTTTAAAGACAAATTCCGTCGTTTAAGCAGCACTTAACTTGTTACCTTGCAAATACTTTCATTTTGGACCAGTCAAAAATGTGATTATGTGGTAAAAATACTAACTATCGCAATATCAAAGTTCTTCTCATCAGGGAAAATCTCAGAGTATCAGACAGTGTAGATTCAAGATCAAACATCAATAGCAATGATCGGAAAATGATGAAAAATGAAAATGAGAAAACATATATTCTTACATTGTCCCCGATTCCTACTTTGCGCAGGGAAAATAATAGATTCTCACTTTGTCCCGATTCCTACTTTGCGCAGGGACAATTCAGGAATTGAACCGCACCAGATAGGAATTCTTACTTCGTCCGACAAATTGAGAATTCCTTCTTTGCACAGGACAATTCCGGAATTGTCCGGATTCCTACTTTGCGCAGAACGTACATAATCAAAAACTTTACATTACAAATAACAATACAAATAACTTTATTATTATACTTCTCTTGTACAACAAAGTACAGAAAGAGGAAATGAAAAATTCAAACAACAAATATTATAACTTTTCACATGGTCAATTAATGCATGCATGAATGTAAAGTCCGATCGGGAAAGCCTGCATGACAGTATAGGCAAATATTTAACTCTGTACCATACGACAATGTTTTGGACGAGTTCAAATGTGAATAAAAAATTGAAATTAATTTGGGAACAGTAGAAAAAACGTTGTGGGAAAAAGAGAAAACGCTGGTTACCAGCATTTTCTCCTTTTCTCACAGTGTCCTCTACAGGCTTCTTTATCAAGGTCGCCAAAAGTAGGGATTGTGTGGTAATGGGTTAAACACGTAGCAAACGACAAAAATTGTAGACTGGTCCAATATGCCAGCGAGTTGTACAGATCTTGAAGAAAGGCGCGTTCGACAATATTTCAGTCTTGCCTTGATAAGGAAAAGGTTTCGGTTTATTAATCAGGTGCTTTGAGATCGTTTGTTATTGGATTTGAATCACAGATACCTGGATAACACCAAAACATATATATTTACGTAAAATCAGAGCTTTAAACACGTGCCAGTGAGTTGTACAGATCTTGTAGAAAGGCGTATTTAACAAAATTTCAGTCCTAGCTTCCTTTTATTACCATGTTTCTCGTCCATTTCAAGGATCGCAATCATCTTTTGTGATTAATATAGAGACTCCAAATATTAATCATTTACGTATGATCAAGTCTTATATTTTGTCGGTTTTTTTTACATGATTGAGCAGTATCATTTATTATTATTATCATTATAATTATTATTATTATTATTATTATTATTTTATGCATAACTGCAGAGAATTTAATTGACCATGCTTATACATTTTAGGGAATTCTTCGAAGGTCATTTCAAACACAAACGACGACTCGAAAAACTATTAAATTATGGATCACGCTCAGTTAGTCGGATGTCGTCCGAAAAACAGGACCCATCCGAACAGGTATCCCGCTCTTCTTCAAGACAATCCTTTGAGGACAACAGCAGGGTAGAGCCAGATTCAAGGCAATCTATTGACCGAAGACCGTCTCAATTCTCAGAGTACACAACAGAAAGTGAGCGAGAGTCGGCCACACCTGGTGGTCTTATCATGTAAGATCTTGCATTATACATAACAATGTTAATAGCTACATGTACATCGTTTGTTGTGTAAATGTTAGGTATGGGTAAATGAGAAAAAGCCACGTCTCTTATTATGACGTCCGAGATCATGAATGTGATATAAGTAAGATTAAAAAGAAATAAGCTTCAACGACCCACGTCATTTCTGTTTTGGCTTTCATAACCAAACGAAGAAAATTTAGGTTTATCCAAATCAAAAGCATTTGCAGATGACAAGATAAAAGAGACTGATTACTTGAATTTTGTTTTGTGAAGGATAAAAAACATTGTGGGAAAAGGAGAAAATGCTGGCTATCAACATTTTCTCCTTTTCCCACGATGTTTTCAAAAAGTTTTTTTTTCTTTGGGTTGTTAAAAGTCGGGATTGTGTGATTGGGTTGTTAAAAGTCGGGATTGGTAACTTGCGTTTTCTCCTTTTCTCAATGTGCTTTTCATGAGTCTTCTTTTTTGGTCCTTACAACTATATTTTGTTGAAATATGTCAAAAGCTGTAATTTACTTTTTTAAATGTCAAAACGTAGCTCATCTAAGTGTATGTTTGCTTCCACATGTAGTTTTTGTATTATGGGCCGGTGGCCTTATTACTTATAATAAATCATTGTCATTTTCATTGGTAAAAGGTTAAGCTATTCCCGTTTATAAGCATCCTCGGATACCCCGGGATCTCCCTATTTGCTACGCTACATCGACCCCTGGGACAATTAGTTGTATTTCCCTCGCTTTACCGCTGGCCGAATGCTGGCTTTTCATTGGTTCCATCATCATTTTGTGATGGGCGAGTGTACTGTACGCTATGACGTTTCGTATCGATTTTCGGTGACTGATTCAAAGTTTTATCAGTCAGTTGTCCCAGTGTCGATGTAGCGTAGCAAATAGGGAGACCCCGCGGTATCCGAGGATGGTTTATACACTGTGTTATAAGCTGTACGGTACTAAATGTGTAGTCACTTCCAAGATGGCGGACTGTTTACATGGAGAAAGGTGGATGTCACATTTTATCATCAATAACTTTTTTTCTTGAAACCTTCGAGTCATGATACTTATAATATATTGTGGGGGAATGATGTTGTAATCCTCGGTACTTTATAGCAAAGAGCCAGTGCCATTATTCGATACGTTATATCGGCGTAAACATTGCCATTCAGTAAAATTTAAATTTGAAGTGAGGAACTTGCATCGTTTTTAGTTATAGAATGGAAAATAAGCCAATGCAGTGGATGAAGGTTGTTGTTTCTGTAGGTATTCATCATGCGCTTTCCAATGATAAGGGTAATTTTTGTGAAAAATGTCTAGAAAGACCCAAAAACATGTGTTTTGTATATCGCTAATGCAGCGGTGTAGTCCACATCAACATATACACACACAGCGGTGTAGACACGTTGTTTTCTGAACGGTTTAGACACAGACATAAGCTTTATATTCTGTACGGTTTAGACATAAAATTTGACAGTATCTGTGGTCTAGACATATGAACTGGAAAGACTTTGTCTTTTGAATTTTGTGTTACATACCATTTACCTGCTTAAAAAAACACTTTGTCTATCTTATATTTCAGTTGCACGACATTCGCGTGCTACCAATGCCCATTTGGAGATTTCGAAAGTGTTGTTCGACACTTTATGGAACAAAAATAGCATCAGGGCTTTTGGAAATACAATATTATTGCTCTCCTGTATATTCTAAAAGACAAACTTATATCAAATAGGAATAACTCATGTTTTGAACGTGTTTCACCAATCATCGACTGTCTTTCTATCAAAATATGGGAAATTAAAATTTCTTTAGTACTTCGCGAACGGGTCTGCCTATTCACCTACCAGATGTAGTCCGAGGCCGAAAGGAACATTCGAAAAACGACAAAAAAAAACTTTATGAGATAACTTATCTTAATGGGTAACATTCGATTTTATCAATATAAATCCATGGCCCGTATATTATGAAATCAAACTGTACAATGGTAAATGAAAATTGTGAATATCGATCACACGGAATAGACCATTTGCCAAATACCGTTACTGACGCGTCACCACGAGTTACTTCCCTTCCCACCGGACAATCTTTCCCAATCTTGTATATACCCGAATATGGAAAGGGTCATATTTTTTAAATGGATTACACCCTAAATGCGATAAATAAGACAAAACACATAAAACGGGCGTGTCGGTAGTTTTATCAGTTATCTTTTTCGAAGACACGCACAAAAAAAAACTTGTTTTATCAATTTTACGGTAGACTTCAGAGAGTAAAGCGGTATCATAAGCGCTGTCTCCTGCCGGGCGTGTTGATAGAGCTTTTTGTATGCAGACTGCAATAACCCTTAGGCTGCCAAGCGCGACTCAATGACCTTTTGCGGACAATATAGATTCAGATCACACCAGGAAGAACGTGTAGTCTGATCCTAGATCTACATTATCCTATAAGGAGATATTTTTTTCTCGAGATATTCCTTTGAAATAAGTTTTGAGGTTTTACTATCCGCTTTAGAAGTGGCATATAATTCATTTAGTAAGACAATGTTTAACTAAAAAAAAACCTCAATTCCTAAAGAAATTAGCGCAAATATACCGTTAAAGTGGGACCTGTTAACCCAGGTAACATAATAATGCATTTGAAAAAAAAAAGTTCGGGCAGAAAAATGCATCTTTTAGCGACAGTAATTAGAACAGACTTACCCTCCGTCACAGATTTTAACAATTCCAAACTTTTACAAGTGATCAACGTAAGACTAAATGGGATAAACACTTAATTATGACACTTGTGAGTTAGTCGGTGCCTAAAAAGAACACAACAGCTTTTCATATTGATCATCCACTTTGACGGTGAAATACCGAGATCAAACGAACACCCAGCTAACCCTTTACTAGCTTTTCAATGAAAACAAGTATAGCACTGTTGGATCATATTTGTAACAAATCATATATGTAACACATTTGTTACGTACATGATCACATTCGTAACAGATAAAGTGTGTTACAAATGTGTTTGTCCGAAATGGGGGTTGACATGAGAAGCATATATGTAACAGGTTTAGTTGTCTATGTGTTACATATATGATCACAAATGTAACATGTGTTACATATATGATCACATATGTAACACATATATGATCACATATGTAACACATGGGTGTAATCACACACACACACACACCCACACACACACACACACACACACACACACAAACGCATGAACCTCAACGTGACAAAATGTACCTTCGGACATTCTGTCATCACTAGTAGAAAGCTGCAAAAAGAGGAAAAATCATGTAATATAAATGTTTTAAAAATATCACTGTAATTGTAATCTTTCAACTGAATGAGTTTTAAAACATATTTATTTCAATACTTGGAGTTATCTGCCCTTGTCTCAGCCCATTTTATATATTTTCCTATATCTATCGTTAAAAGGTAACCATAGCAACCACATTGCAATAAAATACACAAAATAATTTCAACATATTGCCGTAACAATACGGGGTTTGATCAGTGCTTAAACAGTTTTAAGCAAATGCATCGAGTTTTGTAGGTTCTACTAACACGCAGAAATGCATTACGCAACTTTGACTTCATTTTTCAGGTAAATGACGTTTGTAGGGTTCATATAGTAAATTGGTCATAACTCACAAAATAACCTGAATAATCTGTTCAAATAAAGACTAACATACTCCAGAAATATTATACATTCAAAATAACGTTGTTTATCAAATACTCACCAATTTTCCGAAGGTACATTTTCTCACGTTGTGGCCCATATATATATGTTTATATATATAAACAGAGAGCAGCCACGATACCGGACGTTATATTCATGAATATCCTTTAAAGAGTTGAGGAAATATGGAGCGGACGCGAAAGAGTGACGTCGACGTCACCGCCGATGACGACGATGGACAAAGTGACACAACAAATCAGTATCAAGATATTGGCCCATCTGGTGAATAAAAACCTGCTACAAATGTGTTTCAGATGTAAATATGCATTCTTTTGTACTGTTTTAAAATCAAAATTGATCTGTGACATATGTGATTTCATGTCACATCAAAAACCGGCATCGATCATATTCGTCACAAAATATGTTACATTTATGCTTGATTTCCGAGTCATATATGTAACACATGTTACATATGTGATCATATATGTAACAGGTGTTACATATATGATTTGTTACAAATATGATCCAACATAGCACGTATTCACTTCCTAAAAATGAATCTCTAACATCTTTTCTTCTAGAGGGAATGGAAGGTTTGAAATTTGAATTAAACTTTGTTATTACGATAGCTAACTTATATGGTAGTTGACATGAACATGGCAAACATGCAAATATACAGATTTTTAAAAAATGTTATTTCAAAGTTAAGGTTTTTGCTATAAATTCAAAATGTTTGATGTCCCAGTTTTTTGTCAGTAGACTGTGTCTGTCTTTTAGCAGATACTGGAAGGATTTTTTGGAAAAATTATCACATTAATAGTTTAAATAAATCAAACCACAGATTCCTGGACGACGAGTCTGTACGTTACAAACTTCGCAAACATTGTTTGAATAATCAGACATAAAAATAGGAAAGGTCTTCTGCAGTTAATATATTGATGTTATCCCCCTACACCCCATTTTTTACAACACTGAATCTTTCACCAACTCTTTACGAAACAAAAATTTGAGACTTGCCCAAATTGAAAGCCTTTGCAGAAAACAATTTGAATGTGGCTTAAAAATGAAATTTTCTTTAGGAAGGATAGCAAGGGAAAAGTTTGGTTACTAGAAAAGGTTGATTATCTGTCCAGTGTCTTCAGAAAGACGGGGACGGGCCATTTACTGATCTTAAAGCACTATTATCAAACATTTTAGTTGCACTTTCAGGCATGTACCAATTGACGAATAACTTCATGTTATAGGTCATGAACAAAAGAAATATGGCTTCAGATCAAATTTCAGACCTTCCATAACTTCTTCAAGCTTCATTTTGAGTATTTAAAAATATGTATATAATGAAGTCTAACTAAAAAAAATGGGTGAAGGGTTAAATCGGTGTTCCTTTGATCTCGGTACCGCACTGCAGGGTGGGTGACCTTTAGAATAGCTGTAATGTACTTGCTTCTTACAGATTAGCACACACGTGTTACATTAATTAATTCTAATCTTTTGTTTCATATTAATTTACCCCTTTGGTGATCATTAATGGTCAGGATTATGAATTTTATACAGGTTTCAGAGGGTGAGTCCGTTCTTAGTCTCTACATGCCCTTTATTTCAATACGATTTCATAAAATGCATATTTTGTGTATGTTTATGATTATTTTTTTCGAAGGCAATATCATGAAATATGTTTGAATTGTGTTAGAATTGATTTCCATAGATTTCTTGCTATGCCTCTTCCTTTTCAGTCATGAATTTGTCCAAATTTAAAGGATTTGCGAACAGGACATACTGCATTTGTTATTGAAATAATGCTATGATTGTCCGGTGTCACGTGATACGTCTGGTGCACCGCTTATGATTAAATAGAAATATCGCTTATATCAAATCTAATTGGCAAATCATCTATTCCATCTTAATCAGCGAAAGTATTTCAAACAACTCCGAAATAAAAATGATTGGCAAGTCCGGGATGGTAATTATCATACTAAGTGAATGATTGAAATTATGGCTGCCAGCATGCTGGAATTGATTTATAATTGCACAAACATTCATTAGTAATTTAATAATTTATTTTTTCATGATATAATACTGACTATTACATAAATAATATCATAAATAATCTCTCGATGCACTCTTTTGTTCCCAACTATCTCTCTTCGTTCCACGATGATCCCTTGTCGGTTCCAGACGATTCCTTTGGTGGGTGTCGGTGATAAGTGAGACTGTCTCGAACTATTGGTGCCAATTTTCAGGATTCTGGATTAACGCCAAGTTACATTATATTCAGAAACGAATACATTCATTTCAAGACCAAGCCAATTGTGTCTAAACCGTACATACATTGTGCTTTAAATTGTGTCTAAACCGTTCAAAAAATATTGAGTCTACACCGGTGTGTGTGAAATTGTTGATGTGGACTACACCGCTGCATTAGCGATATACAAAACACATGTTTTCGGGTCTTTCTAGACATTTTTCACAAAAATTACCCTTATCATTGGAAAGCGCATGATGAATACCTACAGAAACAACAACCTTCATCCACTGCATTGGCTTATTTTCCATTCTATAACTAAAAACGATGCAAGTTCCTCACTTCAAATTTAAATTTTACTGAATGGCAATGTTTACGCCGATATAACGTATCGAATAATGGCACTGGCTCTTTGCTATAAAGTACCGAGGTTTACCACATCATTCCCCCACAATAAATTATAAGTATCATGACTCGAAGGTTTCAAGAAAAAAAGTTATTGATGATAAAATGTGACATCCACCTTTCTCCATGTAAACAGTCCGCCATCTTGGAAGTGACTACACATTTAGTACCGTACAGCTTACAACACAGTGTTATAAGCTAATATCCGTCCTTTTTCTATAACTATTGTAGGTATACGTTACCTCCCTTTGGTAAAACATTTACAGAAACAGAAAAACATACCCAGAATAATTAGGCCATGCTCTGTGAAAAAAAGGGGAAAAATACATCTGCAAAAAGTTTCGACCCTTGTCAGATTTCGCATTCTGCACAGTCTGACATGGGTCGAAACGTTTCGTTATCTGTCAATTACTAGCATGTTCAGGGACCATTCTACCTCAGGACACAATCGGTTGTTAAACAAAATGAGTTTTATGGATCCAAAATTGTATAATGACTTGCTTGTTATAATGCATCTCGGATATATATGAAATTTTCATTTGACAGAACATGACTCATACATATATGGCTTGCAACACGCGAAAAAGAGGCATGCGGAGATTTTGCGTAAAGTGTCGTTTCGGATTAGCCTGCGCAGTCCGCCCAGGCTAATCCGAGACGAAACTTTCCGTTTTTATGTCATGTTCAGTTTTGCACAAGTCTACAGTATCACAAATTCTAATGTAGTCGTAAAGTGCTGTATAGGATTAGCCTGTGCGGACTCCGCTGGCCGATCCGAGACGACACTTTACAAAAATGTCCGAATGCCCCCTTTTGCGTGTTGCAAACCAATTATAACACATCGGACACTGTAGATTATATGGGACATGATCTTTGTATACCAGTATGCACACGTAGTAGCATCCAAAAAAAACCACTGCATTTGATTGATAAATGTTGTACGAATGGTGCATTGATTTTGATAGCTGCTCATTTCTTTAATTCGTGTATATTTATAGAAACTTAGAAGATGGGTTTTTGGAACCTCCGCGACCTGCAACAACACCACAGATCGTCCACAGCTCGAGCACAGAGCCCCTACAAGATGTAATCATCCCTGTTCCGACATCTTTGACAGTTTTGTAGTAGCGATAGTTTGGCTAGATAAAATTTGTGCTGACGATGAACTGGAATTAGTTGCGTATTGGTTTCATACTGTGGGATGCAAGAAGACCAGTGGGAGGTCATGAAGTCTTGACATAAGGAACTTGCTCAGCTATATTTTTTATTATTTTCAGTCTTAGAACTAGAGAATTAACGACAGCATTTCTTTCTTTAACATAACTTCCATTTAAAAAAAAAAAATTCGTTAACTATATACTTCATTTTAACCTTTCACAGAGCAAATGAAAATAAATGGTTAGTATTACACGCTTTGTGACAAATTAGATTCAGTCGATAAGTGAAACAGTCTTTGTAATGAAATATCAGACCTGCTATAATATGGCCTCTATCTTACCTAGGTTCTAATAAAAACGCTCATTTGATACATATTTAAATAGACACTATATATTTTGCAACACAAGGTGAAAATGCTCGAATGAGCAGTGTCAATTTTTCTCATATTTTTCTCAACACTTTTCGATGGCCTAAGCCACTTTATTTGAAGGATCTTTTTCTTTCCTAATCAAGCAAGTTTCCCTAAATTTAATTATGTTATCTAACCAGTTCTTTAACATTTTTATTAATGAGATGAACGCACTTCTTTGACAGGGGTGGATGTCCGGAATGGCCAATTAAGCCTACAAAAGAAGCTTGCACGTGTCTGTACATTAAGTTACATGTATTATAAATGAAACGGTAATAAATGAACATATGAGATGTAGCTTTTAAGAAAATTACAATATCTTACAATAATCTTCGATTTTAACATTTGAACTGATAAAATAAGGCACGGCTAGGAAAATAGGCGTATGAATACAGTACCTGCATACGGCATGGTTAGGAAATTAAGCGTAATGATACAATGTTTGAATCTCCGGCGTTACCTGAACGCTCATCTCAAACTTGTGTAGTGAAAAATCGTGATGGTTATACAACTACTCTGAAACAAATGCTACTAAGTGGTAAAATATATTTGCAAAGTCACGAATCATCGTAACATTTATTTGTATGACTTGTCTCTTCACCACCCGATAAATTTAAAGCCTTTTCTACCTGAGAGCGACATGCATACGAAAAAATAACTATTGCTTAAAAGACTAGACCCATGTTTGAATGGCTGCAAAAAGCAAAGATGGAAATGTGGAAAATGCAAGCTACAAACATTATTTAACAGACTAGTCATGATAACAGATGCCGTCTCCTTCAAAGGTAGTAGAAACCCTTGGCCGTCTACTTATTCCCTTTGCAAAACGACAAACTTTAACTCTTTACCAGATAATGAAGACTTTTAACACCCTGAGGAAGAAGCCTTTTGAAAACATTTTGGGAAAAGGAGAGAATGCTGGTAGCCACCATTTTCTCCTTTTCCCACAAAGTTTTCTACTCTATCAAAGAAGAATTGCAATACTTTAGCTACTATGAAATTGGTGTTTATAAATGCTTTCAATTTGAATAGGTCTAACATTTTTCCATGTGGTAATGGTTTAAGTAGACTTTGAGAAATTAAAAGCTTTTGTAGGTGATAAATTCTGCTTTGGGTCAAATGAGCTTCAACTTTCTGATAGGACTAAAGCATTACCTGTATGGATACCCGTAACCTTGACCTTGTCCCTTACCTCTTTATCAGACGATACAACATTAGACATGTCCGAATTAAAGGCACTTGCAGACCAATTAATTAATGAAGGTTTCATAATTAGTTTAGTCTTTGATATGGTAGATTTATCTTTGATAGGGTAGAAAACATTGTGGGAAAAGAAGAAAATGCTGATTTCCATTTTTTTTCTAAAGGTTTCTCCATAACCGTGTCACTGACTTTTGATGAAGGGTTAAGGAGAAACGTTTGCATCTTTGGTTTGATTTGGCATATATGTTCAATCTTTGTACATATTTCAATACATTGGCACGTTTGCAAATGATAGCTTTTGTTTACTTGATCACTTCTTCCTTACAGCATAGCTTTTTCCCGTAAAAAATCAATACCTAGCAACTGCATTGAGGAAAATTCTCTTTGGTTTGAAGCGGTTAAAGCGTTGGTCTTTTAAACCTCAATAAACGAGGATCTTTTTAGCACAGGCTCGAAGCCCGCCAGTTACGGTTGGTACTTCAGCTATGCATTTGTTCATATTCGTAAGAATACTACGAAGGATTTTTTTATTTGTCTGGATCTCTCTTCATGAGTATTCAAAGCCGTCTTTGATAACGAGTCGATGTCAAAGTAAAGGAAAGTAAAGCTTCAATAATGTTTTTCGAGGTGCCTCAAACTCTGTGAGTACACTAAAAACGTCACAGCGTTCACAGGAAATGCTCTAAGACACGTGATTAAACATCCGGTATAAAATATGCGAATACCACCTTCTCTGTATAGCATCCGAGCACAATGAAGAAAGCCTTTGTATTCGCCACTGAAGTCTGATTGGTACCGGCTTTTGATAACGTCAAAAGGTATAATAGAGGCCCACGTCAGGCTACCAGCAATACCACCGGAAATGAAGTCAGCTATTATTCCATTTGAGTCAGTGAGTTTATGTTTATGCATCGTTGAACTTAGAAATTCGTATGACGTATAATAGATGCCAAAAGATGGAATCTCTCTGTATGCCATGGCTAAGCCGCCTTTGTAAAATCCCAGTACACCACGTTCTTCGTAAATTGACTTTGCACAATCTACCGGACCTTTAAAGAATCCGGTAGTAGATTCTGAAAAATAAAGTGACATGACATTTACATACCTCTATGCCAACCCGCATTCACTGAACATTTAAGACATTACCAAATACCATTGCTAACAAGCAATGATTTCAAACCGTTTCAAAGGCTTAAATGCCAATGCACAGCCACTCGTATTTATTCGAGTCTGATACTATCTTAATTACCACAGTTCCCAACTACAATGACGGGTCACTATAGTCTTGTACATACAGTCTTGTTTGGTGCAAAAGGCTTCGAAGACATACCTGAATGAAATGTTGTCTAAGGTTATCTGGGTTGTGGTTTAAAGCATGGATATATTTGGACGTGGTATCTGCAGTGGTATCTTCTGTATGAGGTAAAGTGTTTGTACAAATTGTAAAACATTTATGCAATGGTTTAAGTAGTTGTCGGTAGTTTTATCTTACCGGTTGAAAAGAGTTAGAAATACATAATTTCGAAATCTTTGTTAAGTATGGCTCCTGGTCAAAGAAACAGTTTTCGTGAATCAAACTATAATTCAGTTTTTTTTCGTAAAAAGGTTACCAGAATAGACTTTTTTAACTCTTTACCACATGAGGAAAATTTCGACTGTTCCAAATTGAAAGCATTTGCATACAACAAAATAAAGGTGACTGAAAATTGAAATTTGTTCTGGGAAGGGTAGAAACACTGTGGGAAAAGGAGAAAATGCTGGTTACCAGCATTTTCTCCTTTTTCCACAGTGTTTTCAAGAGGCTTCTTTCCCAGGGGCGTCAAAAGTCTGAGGCATTGTGTGGTAATGGGTTAAGCCTTCTTATTGGAAAATTTCATGCATTTTACTTGAAAGTATTTTCTTTTTATAAGGGAGACCTAAATGTTTTGTTTGAATCCATCAGTTTCAGGAAATTTTGTTCAATTGATTTTTTCTTTGTCGTTGCTACCGCTTACCCATATGGGTAAGGCCCTCATAGGGCTGCTAGTCAAGTCGTGGGTATAGTGCCACATGCTGCATGAAACACATCATTGGTTATACCTCGTTCTTAAACATGTTCGGCGCATGGCATCGTTCAAACGGACCTCGTACCCACACCCTCAAGTTTCTCAAGATTATGTCACTTTCTAGTCTAAGAGCTAGGAGCCTAAGAGTTCATCTATTTCTGGCTGACTTCCTGAATATTTGAGGAAGATTTGTGGATTACTTGTACTATGTTTACCTTTTATCTGTGACTGAAGCGCCACCTTTATGTAATCGACTGGTATTACTATAAATAGCTGTGCCGCTCCTGCCACACATCCGGCAAAATATATTCGACCATAATTTGTTTGTCGTTTCTCCTTATCGGGTTCAAGATATGTCAGTGTGCTTCCATATACACCAAAAATTATAGAATTTACGAGTCCTTGTGTCATCAAGGGCCAGGACAAGCCTCTGAAAAATCCCTGAACCTAAACGAGATAAAGTCAAAATTAACCCTTCACAAGACAATCCTGTGTTCTGAAGACATAGAGAAAAGAAAGAACTTACGAAAACATTATTTCGTTGGTTTACTTCAAAAACCTCGTATCTTCAGTTTGAAACAAGCTGTAGTTACAAGGCTGTTTTAGTAATCCGACGATTTTCTCTCTGAATTTAATGCTGTACATGTACCTCTAACTGTAGCTTTAATCATGTGATTCTTCTTTGATAGAGTAAATCAAAGCGCTGAATGCACCAATGGTATGGGGCAAGTGGAAAGTGCATATATAATCATATATGTGAAAAGCAATTTGTATTCCATTATGAAATGTCCAATTAAAAAGTAAAAGAAAAAAATGGATGCCAATGCCCGGCTGCACTTGGTTTAAGTGAAAATTGCAAGATGAAAAGCCGGATATTACTGTGTCATCTTTCAATGTCTATTTTACATCAAGGATGAATTACTCTTACTAGTAAGGGTGTGTCGTTTCAAGCCAATTAGAAACGGCAGTTGTAGCTCCAGCAAATCAGACAGCGAATAGCGTGTATTTATACATTTTATGTTGAGGGTGGTTGCAGCTTTTATGCGAAAGTCTGAAACATGGTTACTAAGGCTAGGCGCCGTTAGCCCCTAGACAAAAATGTTGTGAGAAAAGAAGAAAAATTGAGGTAACTAGTTTCCAAGTCGCTCTGTTCTTCGTTTATGTTTTACCTGGATCTGAAATTCAAATTACTGCCAGCGACAAACACATAAGCCGACCGTAGTTTAACAAATAGTCATCTTCATAGTACCGTAATCTCCATACTGTGACTTGTCAACAATGAAATGTTATTTTCGGCCTCTTCTAGGCCTTAAGGACTTGCTTCAGTTTCAGTTTTTATCCTTGTTCAAATATCCTAACAATCTGCACTAGCTTACGTACTCATTTGCATACATGTATTATTCACGACATCCATAAAAAGAAGTGCTGCAGTGGACTGTAACATAACTTACACTTGCTGTTCTTCCGATGTGTTTCATTGCATCTATAGTGCCTTTGTATTTGTCACCATGGTGTTTTACTTGAAGCTGTACCTGAAACGAGTTGATATTCATTTTTAAACGATTGATTGGTTGATTGAATGACCGCCGGTGCGAATAAATATGCTAATAAAATCACTTGAAGCAATGGACAAAAGCTTTAACGATACGGATAAAACATTACTACAATGAAAAACTTAGAGTTTCGGGCAAATCATATACTTTAAAATTGCCAGTTTTTTTTTTTAATTTTCACGCCAAGGAAGTCTTTCCTCAAGTCTACCTTGATCTTTTCTCTATTAGGTACAACGCGGGTGCCAATCTGTTCCTGGTGCCACTATAAATACTCGAAGCAACTGGGTCCATATTTACCAACCATTCTCTATAAAATTCCTAGTCTTATGCTAGTTTGGAAAGTTGGTTAAACCATTGGTTCAGCCAATCTGGCATTGCTTTACTTCCAAGTTTAGAAAATTCTTGAGAATTTGACTGAGGATACATTGTTGAACTGTTGGTGAATACGACCCCTGACTGCACACCCCCAATGAATAATGTAAAGGAAATGTTCTGCAGTGTGAAAGGAATAAATCCAGTGGCAATGACTTTAATGGAACATGAGAAACATTTTCATGGCTGTCTGGATGTAAACTCACCATGCCTGGATGACCACCTTTTCGCTACCGGAACTTGATTTCATTAGATTAATGAGACATGCCCTATGAAAAGGAGGGTAAATGAATCTGCAGAAAAGTATCGGCACAAGTCAGCCTGCACAGTCAGTGCATGCTGATCTGGGTGGAAACTGTTTTGCGTATGGTAAATTTTCTGCATATCAAACGACCAGTGTATACCTTATGGTTCAGTCAATTATTTTACACACTGGATTCTATGAAAGCACAAAAATATGATGACCTGCTTGGTATTATGCATCATGGAGATGCAATGAACGTCTCTTTGTCGGTGCATGATTTAATTGTGACCCATCACGCAAAAAGGGACCATCTGGGAATTCTCTACATCAATTAGATGAAAACAAATCAACGATAGTGCAGGTCAGTTTAAGTTGATAATTCAAAAATGATTGTTTAACAAGATACAATCACCACTTTTCATACAGAAAAATGTCATTAAAGCGAAAAGTGTCGACCCTGGTCAGCCTGCGCAATTCGCACAGTCTGACTAGGGTTGACACTTTTCGCAGTTACCAGATGGCCCCTTTTTGCGTGATGGGTCACAATTGTTTTGCGTTCTTATGATTTACACAAATGGACACTCAAAGGAAAAGCTAAGAGAAAAGCGAGAAAGCTGTGGAAACAAAAGGTGTGGTTATAAAGGTTAAATATCAGCTTCTCATATCACGAGTCCCTGGTATTTATGCCATCACTGTTGGTTTAATGTTGAACTTAGCCACATTTTGGTATGACCAATGTTTGAGCTTCCAGGAGGCAGTTTTAGAGATTTTGTAATCAAGTTTCGGTGAGTCTTTAACAGCAGAAGTCAAGAAAAAAAGTGGACTACATCACCATACAGCAAGAATTGAATGTGACACTCATAATCATGGTTTCGTGGCTCAAGTTTTGGATTTGAATCAGAAAATCCTGGTTCAATTACTTCTGGCTTCGCAAATCACATCAGTACACCTCGAGCGGTGTCCTTGGTGGTGTGGTAGAGCATTGACCTTGCAACTAGAAGGTCCTGGGTTCGATTCCCGGGAGTGGGAGTCAACTTTGGGACCATTCATGGCCCACACATTCGACAGAAGTGCTATTGTAGTTTCCAGGAAGCAGAACCGGAAGAGATTAGTATAAGTTGCAAGAACTTGTTTCTCAATCGTTGTATAACAAACATGTTTAAACTTGCTATTGAGACGGCACAAACAAAGCGTGGAGCCTGGTAGGTGAGCTATCGTTGTGATATATCTGAAATACTGTTGGAAGCGACGTAAAGCCCGATTAAAAAACAAGGCAAACGTAATGTCTTTTACTCACAGTATTTCTACACGTGTGACTCAAGCATACATGTATCTAAGCCTAAAAGAAACCTACGAATCATTGCTACTTTTCAAAATCAAGAGTATCTGCGGACAACAAATTCAAAAGACATTCAAATAGAACAGTATTCCACTGATAAAGTAGAAAACATTTGGGGAAAAGGAGAAATGCTGGTAACCAGCATTTTCTCCTTTTCCTCAAAATGTTTTCAAAAAGTGTCTGTTGTCAGGATTATCAAAACACAGTATGATTGGCAAAGGGTTTGCAAAGTGAAATACACGACTTGTCAGGGTCACCGTATATAGATAGCGATGATAATTTTGTTTGGTTGCTGTGTGTGGTATATAAAAATGTACTTATACGAACCTTTGTCGTGTCGAACGGGTGACCAACTACTAAACCAGCTGCACCTGATAGGAGAAAATATAGAAGAGTTTGTGTTTCATTCGCTCAGTCGTCGATATAAATTTTTATACTGCAAAAATATTTCTCGTGATCTGATTGGATAATATTCCCTGAACATAATTGTATATCATGTACACTGGCAAAACCACGTAAAAACAGTTTCCCTTTTGAGTGCCCCGTATACATTACTACACTTGCAACACAACATCCAAAATGGCGGAGTCAATCGATCACCAGACTGCACGTTTATGCACCAGACTGCACGTTTGACGTGGCGTCACTGACGTCAGTTTTCATTGAACTGAGGCATTCAGACGGGAATTTCGATTTGGCCGACATACTCGATTCATTGAGACTGTAAAACAGGAAAGTTTCGCCTAATATGCTTTGAAAAGGTATAACCTTGCAGTATGATAAATTCGCGGTAAGGTCAGGTGGCAGGGGACTTCGAAACTTGTTCACGGCTGTGTCGAATCATGTCGCCGAAGGCTCGTGACGACATGATTCACCACAGCCCCGAACAAGTTTCTAAGTCCCATGCCAGACATAGTAACAATCACTTTGCTTTCTTTCCCCAAAATAAAACTTCAGTAATAACGTTACATATTGCAGCAACAACGAAGGTAACATCGGCAAAAAACAACAACAGCAGCACCGTCACCACCATCGTCATCATTATCGTCATCATTGCAATTTTAGTCACAAGTGTGATTTGAGCCTTGATCTGGCAAAAGGAAGTTTAACGCATTGCAGACATGACTTGAATCCAACACTCGAAATCGTCATATAATCATGGACCAATAAAATCCATCACGTATATATGACCCATTACACAAAAGGGACCTTCTGGGAACTGCGAAAAGTATCAACCCTGGTCAGACTGCGCGAACAGCGCAGTCTGACCAGGGTTGATACTTTTCGCTTTAATGACATTTTTTGTAAGAAAAATGGTCATTTTACATTGTTATACAATCATTTTTAAATATCAACTTAAACTGACCTGCACTATCGTTGATCCGTTTTCATCTTATTAATGTACAGAATTCCCAGATGGTCGGTCCCTTTTTGAGTGATGGGTCACATAAATAACAATTACTGCATCTTGGCGCAAAATGGGTCATCAACATGCAGAAAAATTATACAGGCCCATTTTTCGACCTTTGTAAGCCTGTGCGGACTGCGCAGGCTAACATGGGTCGATACTTTTTGCAGATGCATTACACCCCATTTTCACAGAGGATGCCTTATTCATATCGTCATCATAAGCTTAGTTATAATAATCACGGTCTTAACTCTTTACCAAACGACAAAATTTTAGACCGGTCCAAATTGAAAGCACTTGCGGACGACAAATTGAACGTAACTCAAAAAATGAAATTTCTTTCCAGCAGGGTAGATCTAGAAAACATTATGGGAAAAGGAGAAAATGTTGGTTACCAACATTTTCTCTTTTTCCCAAAATGTTTTCAAAAGGCTTCTATCTCGGCCTAGTAAAATCAAAGGATTGTTTGGTAAATGGTAAATTTACATATAATTACTTATAAATAGGCACGCGTCAGATATATTCAAAGAGGCTCACTTACCCCCAATCGCTCCTGCAATATAATCGTGTATTCCCGTATCAGACGGCATAATTCAAGTGAAATAGAGAATAAACGGTACAGATCTACATACACACCAATATGTAACTGTGTAGATAAATATGTATTGACATATAATAACAATAACATAATCTATTTGCTATCGACGACATAATGTTGAACTTGTCAATATTGAAAGCATTAACACTTCACTCTCTACCAAATTACAAAATTTTAGACTGGTTTAAAATCAAAGCATTTGCAGATGGGACAAATGTAAATCAAAGATGACTCCAATGACTGGATATGTCTATTAAAGGGTAGAAAACATTGTGTGAAAAGGAGAAAATGCTGGTTACCAGCATTTTCTCCTTTTCACACAATGTTTTCAAAAACCTCTTCGTCGGGGTCGATAAAAGTCGGGATCGTTTGGCATAGGTTTACAGTCTTTACCAAACGACAGAATTTTAGATTGGTCCAAATTGAGAGCAATTGCAGATGACAAAACAAACGTAACTCAAAAATTGCAATTTCTTTCCAGCAGGGTAGAAAACATTGTTGGTAAAGGAGAAAACGCTGGTTACCAGAATTTTCTCCTTTTCTCACAATGTGTTTAAAAGGCTTCTATCTCGGGGTCGTAAAAACCAGAGACCGTTTGGCATAGACTAAAAGTGCTCGGCCCGGTATAAGTTCCGTCCACGTACACTATAGACTTAAATCAGATGACAGAGAACGTGCAGTCTGATCTTGCATTTGAATTGTGAGCTAGTGTGTAACTTAATCTGTCAAAAAACGGCCCGTTCTTAATATATATTAAAGAGTAACATTTACTTTTTCGTCTTGCCAGTTCCTTTTGTACCAGTCTAAAATTTTGTCGTCTGGAAAAAAATTAAAACCGGTTTACTATCAAGATGCTCCACAGGATTTACGACGTCATTTATCCATCCATCCACCCATCCATCCTTCCTTCCATCCATCCATCCATCCATCCATCCATCCATCCATCCATCCTTCCATCCATCCATCCATCCATCCATCCATCCATCCGTCCGTCCGTCCTTCCGTCCGTCCGTCCGTCCGTCTGTCCGTTCTTCCGTCCGTCCGTCCGTCCGTCCATCCATCCATCCGTCCATCCATCCATCCATTCCCATCCATCCATCAATCCATCCATCCATCCATCCATCCAACCATCTATCTATCTATCTATCTATCTATCTATCCATCCATCCATCCATCCATCCATCCATCCATCCATCCGTCCGTCCGTCAGTCCATCCATCCACATCCATCTATCTATCTATCTATCTATCTATCTACCTATCTGTCCATCCATCATTCCATCCATCCAAACAAACAAACAAACAAACGGACAGACCAAAGAACAAAAAACTAGTATACTGTAGGAGTATGGAGACGCATAAATACCATTGTAACGTTTTTTAGCCTTATACCTTTCAGGGCCAAAAACATGAGTGTAAACTGGACCTTTTTCTATGGCGGATTCCACTGAAATTCAGAAAAATTTTATAAAGGTTTTTTTTATATTTAAAGTCCTGTTGATGAAAAAAAATCCAATTCCATTGGACAGTTTAAATCCAAGATCAGACATGTACGTTTTGCTGCAGTCTGATCCCAATTTACATCGTCTGCAAAAAAACTGTGAGTCGAGGTTAGCGACTTAAAGGTTGGCTACACATCTTTTCGTTTTGCACCAAACCAACTTGACAGATACTGAATTTAGGATAGAAAAGTTAAATGGGAATAGGTTACACTGTGTTGTAAGCTGTACGGTATGAAATGTGTAGTCACTTCCAAGATGGCGGACTGTTTACATGAAGAAAGGTAGGTGTCACATTTTATCATCAATAACTTTTTTTCTTGAAACTTTCGAGTCATGATACTTATAATATATTGTAGGGGAATGATGTGGTAAGCCTCGGTGTTATATAGCAAAGAGCCAGTGCCATTATTCGATACGTTATATCAGCGTAAACATTGCCATTCGGTAAAATTTAAATTTGAAGTGAGGAACTTGCATCGTTTTTAGTTACAGAATGGAAAATCAGCCAATGCAGTGGATGAAGGCTGTTGTTTATGTAGGTATTCATCACGCGCTTTCCAATGATTACGGTAATTTTTGTGAAATATGTCTAGAAATACTCGAAAACATGTGTTTTGGATATCGCTAATGCAGCGGTGTAGTCCACATCAACAATTTCACACACAGCGGTGTAGACACGATATTTTTTTAACGGTTTAGACACAATTTAAAGCACAATGAATGTACGGTTTAGACACAAGTGGCTTGGTCTTGAAATGACTGTGTTCTTTTCTGAATATAACGTAACTTGGCGTTAATTTAGAATCCTGAAAATTGGCACCAATAGTTCGAGACAGTCTTCTTTATCACCGACACCTACCAAAGGAACCGTCTGGAACCGACAAGGGATCATCGTGGAACAAAAAGAGATAGTTGGGAACAAAAGAGTGCATCGAGAGATTATTTACGATATTATTTATGTAATAATCAGTATTATATCACGAAAAAATAAATTATGAAATTACTAATGAATGTTTGTGCAATTATAAATCAATGCCAGCATGCTGGCAGCCATAATTTCAATCATTTACTTAGTATGATAATAACCATCCCGGACTTGCCAATCATTTTTATTTCGGAGTTGTTTGAAATACTTTCGCTGATTCGTATCTTGGTATCTGTTTGTTTAATATATAGTTAAAGATGCCCGTCTACAGCCGGTGAGCAGAAACGCTGTTAAATTTCAATAAAAAAATAGCATGGTACAGAAAATCGGTCTTTTGTGTACACAAGGATAAATTACTGGTCAAAATGTATGGTGTAACTGAAAAAAAGAAACGCGGAGGTTTGTGTTTCTCTGATTTCTTCGGTATCTGAACATTTGTCTGAAGAAAACTGGCTGACGATCGAAGCTGTAAACAATGGCGGTGCGTCACGGAAATTTATCGTTGCTTTCCGTCTAGAGTCGGATACGGTGTAACTTGTATATAGGCCGCGACCTCCGTCTGAAAATCAAGGCTTCAACAGAGAAACCTACATTTTCTTTTGTTTTCCTCAGTATACGCAGGGCGAAGGTCAAATACAGTCACGAGACAGAATGCATGATCATTATACGAATCTACCCGAGTAAATAACGGATATCAAAAATCTTCTATTCAAAAAACGGAAACGACGAGTCTGTTTAGATGGAAGGTCGCAACTCAGCGAAATGCATTTTCTATCAATTGTAATCGACCATCAGGCGCAATATTTGGTATGAAGATATAAGAATGACTGTATTATGATAAAATCAAAATGAGTTAAAATTAGCTTAACTCATTACCAATCGACAATATTTTAGGCTGGTCCAAATTGAAAGTATTTGTAGAGGACAAAATGAATGGGACTCAAAATTTGAAATTTGTTTTGTGAAGGATAGAAAACAATGTGGGAAAAGGAGAAAATGCTGGTTACCAGCATTTTCTCCTTTTTCCACAATGTTTTCTAAAGGCTTCTTTCTCAGGGTCGTAAAAATTAGGGATTGTGTAGTAATGGGTTAAAGGTGGGTATTTAGAATTTTTACATCTCACCAAATTAAAATATATATACATGTATATATCACTGAAATTCATATGAAAAAATAATACAAATCATCAATAATTACGATTCATAAAATTACACATTCTTTTTTTGATGGTGTTCCCTTAACCCATTACCACACAATCCCTACTTTTGACGACCCTGAGAAAGAGGCCTGTAGAAATCATTGTGAGAAAAGGAAAAAAAATTCTAGTAACCAGCATTTTCTCCTTTTCCCACAATGTTTTCTACCATTCACAATACAAATTTCAAATTTTTAGTGACTTTTATTTTGTCGTCTGCTATTGCTTACGATTTGGATAAACTTAAAATTTGTCGTTTGGAAAAGAGTTAAAAGGCTACATAGCCTCTTAAGGTATTTTTAGATTTCGCGCCAAAAATCAATAAAGCATTTTGGGAATGTCAAGTGACTGGCACGTGACTCATAACGCTTAAATTCCATTACATAACAAACATGTAATAATTATCTCCATAATGTCTTCTTCGGACGCTATGTTTGAAACTTCGTCTGTGTATTCCTATATGTAAATGAGCGAATTGATCATCTAAGAAAAGAACGTGTCTCCCGTTTGTGTCAACCTGGTCTGTAGTAAATCGCTAATTTCTCGTGTTGTCGGACGGTTTTCGACTACTGGGGTTTTATGATTGAAAATTAAAAGGCTTTGGGTGTATAAGGATGGTCCTTTTTGCATTTTTGTAAAATTTTCGTCCCAAAATCTGAAGGGCCATCTTTAAAATGAGTATAAAGGCCTCTTTAAAATTTTACTTTCTATGCCACTGTTCGATTAAAATATGACCGGTAGGTTAACAGAGGATGGACTGGAGTAAAAATTACGTAATCGTTGTTTTTACCCTAAAAGGAAAAATCTGAAGAAGGAATTCCGTGTGATCGATATTCACAATTTTCATTTACCACTGTACTGTTTGATTCCATAATATATGGGTCATGGATTTGTATTTGATAAAATTGAATGTTACCCATTCAGATAAGTTATCTCGTAGAATTTTTTTAAAATTTATTCTTATCGTTTTTCGAATGTTTCTTTCGGCCTCGGACTACATCTGGTTGGTGAATAGGTAGGCCCGTTCGCGAAGTACCAAAGAAATTTTAATTTTCCACATTTTGATAGAAAGACAGTCGATGATTAGTGAGACACTCTCAAAACATGAATAATTCCCGTGGCATCTTATTTGATATAAGTATGTCTTTTAGAATATACAGGAAAGTAATAATACTGTATATCCAAAAGCCATTTTGGTGCTATTTTTGTTCCATGAATTGTCGAACAACACTTTCGAAATCTCCTCCAAATGGGCATTGGCAGAACGCGAATGTCGTGCAACTGAAATATAAGATAGACAAAGTTTTTTTTTTAAAGCAGGAAAGTCTTTCCAGTTCATGTCTAGACCACAGATGCTGTCAAAATTTTATGTCTAAACCGTACAGAATATAAAGCTTATGTCTGTGTCTAAACCGTTCAGAAAACAACGTGTCTACACCGCTGTGTGTGAAATTGTTGATGTGGACTACACCGCTGCATTAGCGATAAACAAAACACATGTTTTCGGGTCTTTCTAGACATATTTCACAAAAATTACCGTTATCGTTGGAATGCACGTGCTGAATACCTACAGAAACAACAACCGTCGTCCACTGCATTGGCTGATTTTCCATTCTATTACTAAAAACGATGCAAGTTCCTCACTTCAAATTCAAATTTTACCGAATGGCAATGTTTACGCCGATATAACGTATCGAATAATGGCACTGGCTCTTTGCTATATAACACCGAGGCTTACCACATCATTCCTCCATAATATATTATAAGTATCATGACTCGAAAGTTTCAAGAAAAAAAATTATTGATGATAAAATGTGACACCTACCTTTCTCCATTTAAACAGTCCGCCATCTTGGAAGTGACTACACATTTCATACCGTACAGCTTACAACACAGTGAGGTTATAAACCATTTTATCTTTGATTATGTCATGAAGTGTTAGTATAATTATATGAGCTATGCTCTGGCAAAAGGGGGCTTCATGCATTCCCGTGATGAATTACACCAGGCAAGCAATCACATAACCATTGATCCAAATTAGCAACATTTTTTTAAGAGTCGACTTAAGCATGAGGTACAATGGTCCTTTGATATACAGAACACTGACCAATAGGGAAAGGTTAAAGTTAATGCATCTGCAAAAAGTATCAACCCAGGTCAGCCTGCGTGGACTGCACAGGCTCACCTGGGTTGATACTTTTGGCAAATGCATTAAGCCCCTTTTCACAGAGTACGGCTCATATTTATGTCTTTAGTCCACTGCCCTTTCCTCGACTGATAACTTATTTACTTTATCATGTTCGCACGGCTCTACTCTGTAATTTGTTTCATTTCGAACAGTTTCAAGAGCATTTTACAACGCTGTCAACTGTTTTCTGAACTTCTCGACAGCTAACTGTTTCAAAAATGTTCAAAATATCCCTTTTACAAAGTTATTACTTTTTATTATATACCTAGCAGTGAAATCCTGGAATTTCCCAGTGTAATAAATTTTGATATCATCACTAGTGACGATATCAAATTTCATTTTCACTTCCTGTCGTAATTTAGGAACTACTATTTTCATTAAGCACTTATAGATGGTGCTAATTGTAAGTTTATTTTCAACCAGACAATCCAACTACTTTTCTCAGTCTCGTTTTGTTCTTTTAAATTATGTATTCATCCGCACTATGTCCCTGATTTCTTCTCTCTGTCCATAGTATTGATTTCGACTTTCAAACGAAAAATTAGAAATAATAATGTTGATAAGGTATATAATAAATAGAATAATCAACTGGTTATTTTTTATATGGAAAATATCTCACTCGGATGCGTCGTAAGGCGGTAAAAAAAATACACTGCTGCGCATTCGTTTTTCAACGCCTAACAACGCATCCTCGTGAGATATTTTTCATATCAAAAGTAACCAGTTTATTATTCTCTATAGAATAAATTGTCTAAGGAACGTGACCAGTAACATAGGTTTGAAAAAGATTTTTAACTTAACTTTAAACTTTTATGTCTTCCATTTATTAAAACAGATCATACAACAAGGAAAGAGCAAAGCAACAAAATATGTATATTGTCATATATATGTAGATTTTAAAGAGGAAAAAAAGATACAGAAGACAGGAGGAAATGCGCACTCATACGCGTATTCATACGCCTACACAAAACGCATGCACTTGTGATCAGTGAATGAATGAATGAATGAATGAATGTAACCAGTACAGGAAAAAAAGATTTTTGTTCATATAGAAAAAAAAAACATGCAATTGTCAGAGGTGCCTTTTTCTAGAAAATACCAAAGAGCATAACTTTTGGTAGCAGGTAAAAAAAACAAGAGGGCCATGATGGCCCTGTATCGCTCCACTGGCTTTTTAATCCTTTACCACACAAATTGAAGTGTTCATGACCATGAAAAAGAGGGCCTTCAAAAACAATGAACGCTGTCAGGCAGTACAAGCAGGTTAATTCATGAGCATGGAAGGTAAAATCCTTGGAAAAATAAGCTGAATGATAGAAACCTTACTCTGAATTTATTATTAACCTCATGTGAGCATAACTATTAGCATCAAAAAACATGAATAACACTTGAAAATAGAATATTTTCCATCAAAAAACTTAATGTCTAGCACCAATCATGTATCAATGGAGTTTGATAATCAAGGGAGGTAAATAGTACCAAACTTTATCTTTCATAAAAAGAGTTATTTCCCTTGATTAATGTATAAATTAAAGTGACTATATCTTGAGGCCCATGTTAAACTTGTGATCCCTGGATGGAGCCAATTTTGATCCCAGATCTACAATATGAAACTAGAATGTGTGGTTATTGTTACGACAGACCACTCCTTCCTGCATGGTATACTCCCGATTTAAATACAATACCTGGCTACTGCGTCAGGGAGATATCTCTTTGGCTCAGTGGTTAGGGTATTGGCTTTGCGTCCGGGAGTTCGGAGTTCGAATCCCGCTCCGATCCTTATTTCTGCCATGCATTTATTCATTTGTTTCTTTGTTACGGACTTCGTTCGTAAGATGGGGGCTCGTCCGGGATTGGCCATTGAGCCATTAATCCCATTTGTTGTCCTAAATCGGACTTCCTGCCTAATAAGGCTTTGAGTCATCAATAAATGATGACTTTAAGAGGGGGTGTGTTACGACAGACCACTCCTTCCTGCATGGTATTCTCCCGATTTAAATACAATACCTGGCTACTGCGTCAGGGAGATATCTCTTTGGCTCAGTGGTTAGGGTATTGGCTTTGCGTCCGGGAGTTCGGAGTTCGAATCCCGCTCCGATCCTTATTTCTGCCATGCATTTATTCATTTGTTTCTTTGTTACGGACTTCGTTCGTAAGATTATAAACACGGAGATTTTTTAATCTTGCCCAATAAAAAGCCCTGTACAACAAGTTTGCTCAATAAAAGGCCCTGTAAGATATGTGACCCATGAGACAGGTTTATAAAGCCAATGTAAAACTTGTGACCCCTGGGATGGGGTCAAACTTGACCCCCAAAGTTCAAATTTTGGCCCTCTTGGTAGAAGCCCATTAGATGAAGCTACATGCAAAATTTGGTAGCCCTAGGCCTTATGGCTATGTACAAGTAGATTATTAAAGTTTTGCTATATAAGCCAATGCAAAACTTGTGATCCCCTGTGACGGGAGCTAAATTTGACCCCAGGGCTATACTTTTGGGCACCCTTGGTAGAGACCCCCTAGATAAAGCTACATGCAAAATTTGATAGCCCTAGCCCTTATAGCTAGGTGCGACAAGATTCTGAAAGTTTTCCCTATATAAGCCCATGTAAAATTTGTTACCCCCCCCCCCGGAGCGGGGCCAAATTTGACCCTTGGGCTATAAGTTGGAAACCCTTGGTAGAGGTCCACTAGATAAAGCTACATGCAAAATTTGGTAGCCCTAAGCCCTATGGCTAGGTGAAAGAAGAATTTTGAAGTTCTCCCTATATAAGCCCATGTAAAACTTGTTACCCCCGGGGCGGGGCCAATTTTGACCCCAGGGCTATAATTTAGATATTCTTGGTAAAGGTCCACTAAATAAAACAACATCCCAAATTTGGTAGCCCTAGGCCCTATGCCTAGGTAAAAGGGGAGTTTTTAAAGTTCTCCCTAAATAAGCCCATGTAAAACTTGTGACCCCCGGGGCGGTGCCAATTTTGACCCAAGGGCTATAATTTGAAGAAACTTGGTAGAGGTTCACTAGATAAAGCTACATGCCAAATTTGGTAGCTCTAGGCCTTACGTTTACAGACAATAAGATTTTCAAACATTTTCAGAATTTTTCAGTTTTGTTGCCATGGCAACCAGAGTTTTTGAAGGAATTAAATTCGTTCAAAAAATTCTGAAGAGGACCATGACAGGATCATTTCTGTGAAGTTTCATCAAAATTGGATGGGTAGTTTCAGAGAAGAAGATGTTTAAAGAAAAAGTTAATGCACGGACGGACGGACGCACGCACGGACAGACGGACGGACAACGGGCCATGACATAAGCCCGCTGGCCTTCGGCCAGTGGAGCTAAAAACCAGTTATTTGCAAAAATCTCCCTTTCAAAAACAAACTTTCACAGATGCCATTACAACACAAGAGCTATATGACACTTTATTCCTGCTAATCCGAAGAACCTGCGAAGGAAAAGGATCAGATGAGTTTTTAGAAGCTATGCTTTTTCCATAAAAATGTACCCAATCACTGATCTTATGTAAGAGCATTTACTCGTGTATTTTTTGGACTTACGAAAAATCATTTGCATTTGTCTCCCTTTCAACACAAGCGTGCTATCGATGGTTTAGTCTTCTCATTTGATGCATAAACCTTTTTATACCACCGCAATATTTAGCTTTTAAAAATCTTTAGAGAAAGTGGCAGTTTATTTTGACAATCAATACCCCCTTGTTCCACTTTATTTTCCAATCGATTAAGGAAATTGCGTCAAATCGCCCTAAAAGATTTTATTTTCTCGCAGCCACAGGTACCTTCTGCAAGTTGGACATCGCGATGACATGGATTCAGGGAGGTGATGCATGTGACGGGTTGTTCCCAAACCACATTTACACTTCTATACATCACCATGGATCGAGATCAACAGAAAAAGCCTGATCTTAGCAGGTACTCTCCTCATCTCAATTAACCCATTACCAAACAACCCCTACTTTGATGACCCTTAGAAAGAAGCTTTTAGAAAATGTTGTGGGAAAAGGAGAAAATGCATATGGAGATAGTTTTGTTCATGCTGTGGCATCAGGTTTCGGAAAGTATAAGTCGAAAATCAGACTGTAACTTCTGTGCGGTCTGATCTTGATCTACGCCGTCCGCTTTCATATATATTCACAGAGTTAAAAAAAAAATTCCACCCACGCGTTTTATTAAAAGTTAGTTTTATTTAACTAACCTAAATGAACCAATAAACCATTACCGCAGGACAAAATGAAAAATGCTGGTATTTTACTTGATTATATATGTAAAGATTTTCCGTTGAATAATATACACATAAAAAATCGCTTTAAAAAAGGGAAAGAATGTTTGACATCCTATTTTTCCATCCTTCGCGATGTTTTCTTCATGTTGTAAATGCCTTTAAATTCTCTCAAAAATAATGTCAAAGGAGACAAATAGACATCTCGCACCTGATTCACCTTTCACTTTGTTTTCGTACATATCTTCACCGCGAAACGGACTTAAAAAGGGGGACGGTATATTGTTCTTTTGGTGCCAAAGTGTTCACTCTAATTTCTATGCTATAATGTTTATATTACCTTCCATAATATCGAACAGTATAGATCCATGACTAAGATCCACTTTCTTACCTTGAATACTAGATGTGCTAGTTAGTTTTCTAACATTTTTTTCTTTTAATTTTTAACCAGACGACAAAAATTTGGACTGATCATTGAATTTGCAGACGACAAATGTTGATAAAAATCACGATTTCTGTCTTTTATAGGGTTGAAAACATTGTGGGAAAAGGAGAAAATGCTGGTAACCAGCGTTTTCTCCTTTTTCCACTATGTTTTCAAAATCCCTCTCTTTCAGGGGCGCTGAAGGTCGGAATTGTGTGGTGAAGAGCAAAAAGGACTATAATGAAATGGGTTACACGAAATTTCGTACCGTCTGCCCCAGCTTGTAAATGGACACTTTGTTTTATGTAAGTTAACAACTTAGTAAAAATCTATAACATTTCAATAAAATGTGAAACGGCCTAATTAGGGCAAATGTTGAATTTAAGTCGGGCTAGACCAGCCGGTGACTTGTACAGAAATAATGGTTTTGAGTCCATAATGGGCGTGTTAGAAACCTGTGATGTTCTTCTCAAAGAGCCTACAGCAAAGATCAGACTGCGCTGACGTGCAGTCTGATCTTTGTTCTACTTTCTTCGATACCTGATGATGTTTAGTACGGACTATATCCAGTTTAAATCGATGCTTTTTAAACAGTGGTTTGTTCTTAACTTTATTATACACGACAGGAGTTTTTTTTTTTTATAAAAGAGGAAAATGATGAAGCAATTTAAAGTGGAAGGAATCATTTTGTCAAATAGAAATGAGCCATACTCTGTGAAAAAGGGATCTCAATGCATCTGCGAAAAGTTTCGATCCAGGCTAGCCTGCGAAGTCCACACAGGCTGACCTGGGCCGAAACTTTTCGCTTTCTATTAATATTCTGTATGTAAAGGGATCAGACTAACTAATGATTAAGTCTGTTTTTAAAAGAGGTTGCTTTTTTGGATCCATAAGTGTTTGATGGATTGCTTGGTATCATGGATTGACGGAGATGCATTAAGCCCCCTTTTGTCAGAGTATGGCTGAAATATAGAAAGGGAAATCGAGACAGAGAAAATGTACACGGGCGGATAGAGTGAGACAGAGTAAGAGAGAAAGAGGAGAGAGAGAGGTAGAGAGAGGGAAAGACAGACAGGCAGACAGACAAACAGATAAACAGAATGAGAGCGAGAAAGAAAGAGAGGGAGAGACAGAGAGAGGCACAGAGAGAGAGAGATATATATATATATAGAAAGACAGAGAGACGGAGAGACAGAGAGAAGCACAGAGAGAGATGGAAAGAAAGACACAGAGAGAGAGAGAGACAGACAGATAAACAGACAGACAGAGCGAGACAGAGAGACAGAGAGAGAGAGAGGCGGGCCAGCTAGAGACGGGGGTGGAAGTTGCGGGCGCGATAGAGACAGAAGGGAGAAAGAGTGAAAGAGTGTGGAAGTGAGAAAGACAAAGAGTCGGACAGAATAATATTCTTAATACCAATTAAGAAATAGAACATTGAACATTATTTCCTCCCGGGTTTAATCATAATTACAAAGATCTCAAACCCGTACATTTTTGCCTAACCGAAATAAAACACATTAAAGTATATTTGTGGCCTGTTAACTGAGACCTACAAAATCTATGAATGAATGAAAAGGCGGTGTAAAGTTTTTAAGCACAGGTGTTCACAAGCTAATTAAAATTTTCTGTATAAAAAAAAACAGAATTTCTCTTCTTTCTTTATTTTTCTAGTTTACATGGTCACAGATTTGGATTCCCGCCTATTACTTAATAAAAACTACATACTTTGCTTCATTCTGTCTTTTCCTCTGATCTAGAAACTTAAAAAAGAAAAGGGGGCTTGATGTTTTTGCGAAAAGTATCGGACCATGCCAGCCTGCGCAGTCCGCGCAGGCTGACATGGGTCGAAACTTTTCGGTACTTGTATACTTATTGTATGTCAAAGGACCATTCTACCTCATGATTCAGTCGGTTTTTTGACAAGATGGGTTAAATGGATTCGTAATTAGGTGTTATCTATCACGCAGATGCATTAAGTCCGATTTTGCCAGACCTTGACTCAATTATGTACAGTCGAAACTATCACTTTAAATTCAAACGATCTTTTAAACCAACGAGTAAGTATATATGAGCATAATAAATTATGTCTAATATGTGTTTATATATTCCACGATGTGATTTTTTTTAAACTAAGAACTAGACTTTTATTGCCATGAATTGCATTGTGTTGTAATATGGTGTTCTGTGTTGTTTTTATTGTATCGTGTTGTTCTCTCGGTTCTTCACACATCTAATTTTACTTAAGACTATTAAGATCGCCGAACACGTGCCTGAAGCAATCCGAGAACATCCAATCGCACGGAAACGCCCGAGTGATCACGAGTCGTTATAGCTAAAAGCCCATTATTTGCTACATCAAACGTAAACTGAATACATGTAAAACTATGAAATTTAAAACTTATCCCAATTTTCACAAGTTTGGCTCTTCCTTGTGCAGGATCTCTTTAATCATTTTCTAACAAAATTGAATTTAACAGTTATGTTACATCGTCATTAACTATAAAATTGGTCATCATCTGGCCATGTTTTGACATATGGCTTGCAACACGCGAAAAGGGGCATTCGCATATTTGCGTTAAATGTCGTCTCGGATCAGCCTGTGCAGTCCGGGTTTGATACCCGGTTGAGGGGAACTTTCTCTCCGGGAATTTTTCGCCTCTTATAATATATACCTCTGATGTATTTGAGAAAGGTGGCCAATGGCTTTGGAAAGAAAGTTGTGTCAGTACGGGTGTGAGAAAGCTGGGAAACACATGGATGCGTCACTCACCGCCATGATATGACCTTAGCTGTTAAAATGGTGTTTAACTCCAACACAAACTGTCTTTACCCCAAACTATTCACATGGACCATAATTTTTTTTTTTTTCATTGTTTTGTTTATTCTTAACCAACTTTTCCCCCAACCTAATATGTCCAATTCCGAGGATTCTAAACTGCGGCATATCTCAGTAACAGAATAAGCTCTAAATCTGCCCAATCATTCACATATAGCGGGCTCTGTTTGTAATTGAGCTTAAACAAATTATCTTTCTTGAAAAATGAATGCAAAGTAAACAGTGGCAATAGGCCGGGAATCCTAATTTACAACCGGACAATTTATTGGGATTAAGACCGGCGACTGCGCAGATGCGACTTTATTTCTGGGAAAAACGATGGAGGTAGCCCGCAAAAACGATAGAATATAAGTGATAACGGTAATCGAAGAGATGCAGGCATTTAGTGTTCTGCAGAGTCCGTTAGACACGAATACATAAACTCTACTTAGAAACTCGCTACCAAATTTTTACAGAAAATTAAATGATTGACCCCCAAGAGATAATGGGTGTTTAATGCATTTCCGTTAAGCATGATACCAAGAAAGTCATCACATAATTATGCATCCATTTTTTTCTTTTCTTTTTGTCTAACAAGCAATATAAATAACTAAATCATGACGTCCACTAGCAAAAAAATAAACAGCAAAAAAGTATTGATCTAGGTCAGCCTGTGCGGATTGCGCAGGCTGACACCTAGATCGATACTTTTTTGCATGTGCAATAAACGACCTTTTTACAGAAAATGGCTCATTTGTGTGTGTGTGTGGGGGGGGGGGGGGGGGGTTATAAATTCATTCAGTGGTTTAGGATCGATTTTTTTTAACTCTCTCTAAACGACAAAGTCCAGTTTCGAGTCACTTACGCAATTCAGTGTCTTAACGATACCAAAGTGTGGCTTTTGAAAACATTTTAGGAAAAGAACGCACTGCAAATAAGCATTATTCTTCTTTCCCATAGAGACAATCTATCGTGTCACTGATTTGAGCCACATCTAACCCTTTACTACGCAATGACGACTTTTAACACCATTGAGGAAGAAGCCATTTTAAAACACTGTGGGAATAGAAGAAAATGCTGGTAACCAGCACATTTTCTCCTTTTCCAACCCTGTCAAGATCAAATTCCATTATCTGAGTTACATTTTAATTGTTGTCTGCAAATGCTTTCAATTTGGACAAGGCTAAAATTTTGTCGTCTGGTAAAGACTTAATTTGTCTTCCGAATTAAAATAAGTTGTAGACGAAAAGTGCGGCAAAACTTTGTTAAAGCAGCTGATTGTTTTGGCATAGAGTATCTTTCAACAGAGGATTTTGAGATTTCCTCAAAATAAATAAGAAAATTAAAGTTTAGTACAAATACATGTATATGTAAAAACATCACCAAGGAAAAGTTCTCATGATGCCACTTTTAAAACAAGTAATATCTTTTTTAAAAAAAGATAGGCAGCGTAAATTTGCCAGAAAATATATAGGCAGGAGTCCTTGGAACAAAGGTGTCTACATTTGACCACAAGGACCCTGAGAATAAACATATCTAGATTTCTGACCAATTGCAAACTTCTATCCATTCATTTGTAATCAGTGCCAAAAAGTAGGTCAAAGGTCAGTAAAAAAAAAAAAAAAAGTCTCATTGTAGGAAGATAACAGTGATTTGCAAATGGTACATGTTGACACCCGAAAGAAAGGTGAGGGTTAATTTTAAATGGTCCGCTCCACTTCATGTTCACTTTTTCATAGTCATCGTCATTATAATGTTCGTTCCCGAATTCATGGTAAACCTTGTTATGAAATTTGTAATTAGATAACCGAACAACTTGTTATTCGATTTAATCAATACAAACCAATTGATTCCATTGTTACGGATGGCTCTTTGACCCCGGTCATGCGTTCTTGAAGATTTCTATAATCACTTCCATGCCATAAGGATTGGACTAGTTTCTCTGCTAGCGGCCTCCCTAAATCACTTCAGAGTAATCTCTTATTTTAACGATCGTAATGAAATAGTCTTTTGAAAACCTTGTGAGAAAAGGAAAAAAATGCTGAATACCACCATTTTCTCCTTTTCGTACAATGTTTTCTACGTTCTCATAGGCAATAACCATAATTTCAACTAAATTTAATATGGCGTATATGCAAATGCTTTCAATTTGGACAGATCTAGAATTTCGTCTCTTGATACAGATTTAAAGATCCTAAGGAAATGTATTTTACTCTTACACGTAAGGACTGATTGATAATCGTTTATTTATCGTCGCCACCGTGCAAGGTACAGGATGAAAATCATCCTAAGTTATCCCATGTTCTTGTAAGGCCCAGTGGCGACAACTACTAACAATGCTGGTGTTAAAATGTACTTTAAAATTTATTTTAAATTGATCCATCATTCAAAAGTATGGAAATCATTTTGGAAAAATGATAATCTGTTATTGTACAGTCGCTCCAAGTGCTAAGTGGTGGCAGAAAAACGTATTTCAAAACCAGGTTAAAGGTTACCAAGTCGCAAGTTCCTTCCTTTTTAATTGGCTTTAGAATTCATTTTAGTGCCGATGACCAGAACCTGGCCGACTGTAAAAGAATACATTATCATTTTGGAACCCATTTTATGCTGCGTATTATAGTCTCCTTGCACTGATTGCGCAGGCTGACATGGTTCGATATTTTTTTAGATTAATAAAACAAAACCTTCCACACAGCATACCTCAGTTGTTGAATGAAACAATTCTGTCAATGAGTCGTGGGAATAAAATGTAAACTAAGCCCCCATCAATCATACAGTATGCAAGGTCTCCTAAATCATTTTATAGAACTGTTTGTTATTGTTATAATTGGTCCAGTCTAATATTCAAAGCCCCAGATGTGTGCACTGATAAGACATGGCAGTTTGCGGGAAACTGCCATCATAAATTCTACCCAAATAAAAGTTCCTTGTCAACCGGGCGCGAGGGGTCGAACAAAAACACCGAATAACTGAACAGCAGTTCTTGTTTACATTGCGAAATTTGTCTTGTTCCCATTCGAGGGCAAAACACATTAAAACTTTGAAGTGGAATAATTAAAAGATTGGGGTCTCTGTAAACGACTGGGTGATTAAATTCTATCAGCAATCTTATTAATCACTCGCCGAATTTTTTTCCCAAACTGCCTTGAAACCAAATGACCGACACATAAGGACCACCGAAGACATCGTTTGAGTCGACCTTTTCTGTGTGTGTTTTCTGTATCCCAGCAGGATTTGTGCATGACATATCTAAGCACAAAGTACAGAAAACCGTGGCATGCATCTCTGTATTTCTGCCACTATGTTTCAAAACATGTTGTAGCGGGGAAACTCAATGCTTTTGACGAGCAATGGCTTTTTCTTGGTATATTTTTCAAGAAAGATGCTGTCAGCACGGCACAGAATTTTCACCCCGAGAAGGGACCGTAAAAGGTCAATGAAAGCCCCCAAAGCATCCCGTGACTGTGCATGGGGCCTTTGTTGGCAAACTGTATTCAACTGGAGTCATAATTTGTTTTTAAAGAGCTTGAGAAAAATGGGGGAGCAATATTTGATGCGTCGTGTTTATTTTGCGAAAAGTTTGTCGTTCCGTGATTACTATACTTTTGTGTTATTCCACTGTACACAAAGTCTAAACAACAACATGGTTGTAGTGGTTAATGTAACTGTTGCAATCACCTTATATATTTAGGTGCGAAATTTTTGGGTTTATAGCATTTATTTGACTTTTGTTTTATATGTTTCTATCTATATAGCCAGACGTTTGGTTTAGCCCCGATAAAGTGACACACTGTCGCAGTTAAAGGAGCTTTGTATTTCGTGATTTTGTGCAACGGAATACACAACTGTAATGTCATTAGAAACAATATGCTACGATTTGAACTTTCACTTACATGCCTGTTGTTGCTTATAAATCTGCTGAGGTGGACATAAAAATAGCAAACAATCTGTGTTTTAGAATGCATTTAGAAATAAATCTTACCATTCGTAAGTATGTGTGTTATTTTGAAGATGACAATCTGTTATTGCACGGTCGGTCCAAGCCTTGGTACCAGGCAGAAAAACGAATATCAAAACTAGTTTAACCCTTTCCCAAACAATGGTTTTACGGGTCTAGAATAGTAGACTTTTGAAAATATTGTGGGAAAAGGAGAAAATGCTGGTAACCAGCATTTTCTCCTTTTCCCACAATGTTTTCTACTCTATCATAGACAGAAATCATCTTTTCAGCAAGAGTTGAATTGTCGTCTGCATATGCTTTCAATTTGGTCTTGTCCAAAAGTTTGTCGTTTGGGAAAGGGTTAATAGTTGCCAGGTCGCTGTGTCTCTTGTTTTCTTTTGCTTGATTTAAATTCCATTTATTTTGCAGGACAATCACAATAACAGATTACCATCTTTCAATCATTTCAACCCTTAACCCAATGGTTTAGCCAACCGAAGATATGTACGTTCAAATGTAGAAGGTTCTGGAGAATAAGACTAAGCGGATGATCTTAAGAGTGGTTGATGAATATGAATCTTGATGTTAGGGTATGTGCAACATTTGAGTTATGCAGAAAGTATCGACCATGGTCAGCCAGCGCAGTCTGATCAGGATCCGTATTCACCAACCATTCTCATGAACATTCTCAGTCTCATTCTCCAAGTTTGTCAGACTTTAACCCTTTCCCAAACGACAAATTTTAGACTATTCCAAGCTCAAAGAGTTTGCAGACGACAATTTCAAATTTGATAAAAAATGGCAGAAAGTTCTCCAAATGGGTAGAAAACACTGTGGGAAAAGGAGAAATTGCTCATTATGAGCAATTTCTCCTTTTGCCACACAGTTTTCAAAAGACTTGCACTGCAGACACGTAAAAACAAGGGCTTGTTTGGGAAAGAATTAAAGTAACACAACTTCTGGTTGGCTTAACCGAATGGTTTAGCCAGTCAGAAGTTGTGTAACTTTCAAAGTTAGAAAATTATGGCGAATAAGACTAAGAATATTCTCAAGAATGGTTGGTAAATACGGACCCAGGCTGTGCAATATTTGAGTCAAGTTCGATTAAAAGAGGGTTAAATGCATCTGCAAAAAAAAAATATTCACCATGGTCCGCCATCGCAGTCTATCGAAGCGGATGTAGTCGAAACTCCTTACTATAGATCAATTTGTAACTTTTCTGCTTGCGCAATGACATTTCTTCCTCATGATTTTAACAGCAGGTTATTTTATAAATGAATTTTACTGATACATGTTTATATGATGACACGCTTAATATAATGCATCATGCAGTCGTAGTTAATCCCCTTTTGCGATAGCATTGCCCATTTATACTGATTGATGATTACAGCCATTGATTTCAAACATTGACCTTGGACCATTAACCCAAGATGAAATAAAGGTCACCCTTGAATGTGAAGAAATGTGCTTGATTCCTTACGGAAAAAGCCACAGTTGGAAAACTTATAATGCCTTGCTTCTATCGCCACAGGTACAACCCAGAAGATTATACTTTATTACATACCAGAGATTTATCCGGTTGTGCGTCCCACGCGGATAAAATACGTGTATCACACAAGACATTTAACAATCTGCATCTCCACACTGTAAAATACGGTTCCAAATATTGTAAGATGACGTTATAATGGCGTAACTCATGCGCGGTATACGTATATTCATTTGCAAGATGATTGGTCAAAATTGTACGCTTTAATATTCATTCATAACTAGAAGGCCCTGAAGGGCCTGATATCGCTCTACTGGCAAAGATTTTGCTTTTATTTTAGCATACACTATAAATTCATGATGCAAAAAGAAAAAAAATACAATGATTAAAACCAGAAATGCCAACTTCAACAGATTAAATAAGAAATCAAAATTTTCAACTTGAAATGGCTTCTTTTCCCATACTGATTGTCGGATTTTTTTCAAAATCGACAGGGTTGAAGCTATTGGTAAGATAAACAAACTCTGCAAGTTTCACAAAAATCTTATAACAAATGCAGACTTTATCACGTACACAAGAAATAAAAAAGAAATGCATATTTTAATGCGTAAACAAGAATTGGTAATTTTTAACTTGAAATGGCTACTTTTCCCATACTGTTTGTTGGATTCATTTTAAAATCGATACTGTTGAAGCTTTTGGCGAGATAAACAAACCATGCAAGTTTCACAAAAATCTAATTACAAATGCACATTTTATCCCGTAAACAAGAATTTGAAATTTTCAACTTGAAATGGCTACTTTTCCCATACTGTTGGTAGGATTTTTCTCAAAATATATTTGGTTGAAGCAACTGATAAGATAAAAAAAAAACTGTGTGATTTTCATGAAAATCTGACAAGAAAGACTGACTTTATTGTGTAAACATGAATTAGAAATTTTCAACTCGAAAGGGCTACTTTTCCCATACCGTTTGTTGGATTTTTTTCAAAATCAATAGGGTTGAAACTATTGATGAGATAAACAAACTGTGCAAGTTTCACAAAAAACTGACCACAAATGCAGACTTTATCTCATAAACAAGAATTAGAAATTTTCAACTTGAAATGGCTACTTTTCCCATACTATTAGTTGGATTTTTCTCAATATCAATAGGGTTGAAGCTATTGATGAGATAAACAAACTGTGCAAGTTTCACAAAAATCTGACCACAAATGCAGACTTTATCGCGTAAACAAGAATTGGAAATTTTCAACTTGAAATGGCTACTTTTCCATTACTGTTTGTTGGATTTTCTCAAAATCAATAGGGTTGAAGCTATTGATGAGGTAAACAAACTGTGCAAGTTTCATGAAAATCGGGCAATAAATACAGACTTTATCGCGTAAACAAGAAAAAGACTAACGGACGGACAGACGGACAGACAGACGGACGACGGAAACCACGCCATGACATAAGCTCTGCTGGCTGAAAGCCAGTAGAGCTAAAAATGAAGTTACTGGTTTCTACACCATTATTTGTCTTATTTTGCTTGCCTTATTCAAATAAAATGTCAGTAATTTGCCTATTTTGTCGTCGAAAATTCGCAGATATATAATAAAAGGAATATTATGATGAAGTGACTTTCCTTGTGCTTGCATTTACTTCTTGCTACGTAGGAAAACTTTCATGGACCATTCTCTTTCAATTTTCATGTGTATGTTAGACATAATAAGATTTATGGATTTATACTTATATGGTGTCTTGTTTGGTATAATAAAGCATGGTCATCATATTAACAGAATTTAATTTGTTGTCTACAGGTACTCTGAATTTGATCCATTACAAAAATTTGCCGTTTGGTAAAGAGTTAAACCCCTTTTGTTGGAGAACAGCTCGTTAATGCAAAGCTCCATTGCACTAAAGACTTTTTACCTGCATGCTGAGTGCCAAAAACAGCTCCGCTTAGGTAGCTCGAAGAGTGAGAATCCGTCAGTTCATAAGCTCTAGAGGGGCCTGCTAAGCTACCCGCAGCTAATAAATGTAAAGCTCATTTAGAGTCGTTGGCTGGAGCTAATCGAGTGCAATGAGGTGAACTCATGCGCAATGAGGCGAACACGATTATAAATACACTGAAGTTGGTAATGATATTTCAATACAAATACAGGCGTTCCAACGTCACCAAAACAAGTATTAAAGGCGTGAAATTTCAGCTTTTTCTCTATCAAGATGAATCCAGGTTCTGTTGAAGTGAATAATTTGTTTTCATATTGTTTTCATACTGTTTAAGACGCATTTTGCGCCTCGTCGCCTTGCAAAGTAGCTCGCTACTTAACCTCTGTAATGTTAAATCTCTGCTGAAGAGAAATGAACAGAAGCTGATGTGGTCTTTATCCCCAGTTTAAAAGCTGTTACGGAACTATAATATGCATTTACATGTACTTTTTATCCTGTAAAAGTTAACATTTTTCAACTTTTTAAAACTTACGTATTTCATAGTATGTGAATAAGATATGGTCACGTGTATTTTTCTAGTCGAAATTCGTTAACCCTTTGCAAAATTTTGGCCTCGTCCAAATTGAAAGCATTTGGAAACTACAATTTCAAGGTGGTTTAAATGGTGCCTTGATAGGATAGAAAAAAAAAAAAAAACATTGTGGAAAAAGGAGAAAATGATGGTTACCAGAACACAATGTCTTTAAAAGGCCTCTCTACAGGGTCGTGAAAAACCGGGTATTGTTGGTAAAGGGTTAAAAGAAGAAATACGTTCATTACACATGGCAGTCTCCTAAACTTTGAGTTTTCAATTATGCGCCAAGGAACATACAAAAATAGTAAATAAAGATGCATGCACTCTGAAATCCAGCAATAAAAAATAAACCTTAACAATCTGAGTTCAGTAATAATCTGTATACCATTTTCTTCCCATAATCTTCAAAATGGCTGGGATTAAGTTGTCAGTTCATAGTTTATCGTTATTAAATCCATCTAAAACTACAAACATTTAAAGTATCTTAATTTTATTTCTATTTTTATTTACAAAGCAATTATATTACTCAAGTCTTCCTTTTGTCACCAAGCCAAGAAAAAATATTATACATACAAATGGTTTTTTTAATACATGTAAAGAATACAAGCAATAAAGATTATGTTATCCAGCTCTCAATCTCACGGATTAAAATGTATTCCCAACTGTTTCTTTTAAAATAGTTGAAGCCCAAACTCAATATAGCCTATACATATACCATGGAATTTCATCAAATAAGAAATTAATAGAACAAATTCTAACATCCTGTGTTCATTGACATATTTTTGTACCGTTTTTCATATATCCTATATGAGAGTAAATGGCATAGATCAAGATGTTAGTGACATTTAAACCTTTAGCAACCGGCAACATTTTGGACCTATCCATATTAAAAGCATTTGCGGACGACAATTTCACAGTGGCTCCAATGGTGCAATTTTTCTTTGATACAGTAGAAAACTTTGTGGGAAAAGGAGAAAATGCTGGTTACCAGCATTTTCTCCTTTTCCCACAATGTTTTCAAAAATGAAAAGTGAATGCATCTTCGTGATGCTTTACACATTGTATACCAAACAAGGCATAACAAAAATATATGAAAACCCTAACGTCTAGTTGGTTTGACAACCGGCTGTCATGAAGTAGAATGGTCCTTGAACATGCAGGAACTTTACAAATAGCAAAAAGATTTCGACCCATGTCAGCATGTGCTGATTGCGCAGGCTGTCATGAGTCGATACTCTTTTGCATTAAACGCAATTTTTACACAGCATAGCCCATATCATCGGTTTATTTCAAAAATCGCGTAACTACAGCTTGAAATAAGCTGTAGTTACGAGGTTTTGGAAGTAAACCGAAAATATATTTTTTGTCGCCTTCTAAGTATCTAGCTCTGTCATAACGTTATGGTGTAAAAGCGTGCAAACGTAGAGAATCACCAAGGTAATGATACTAGAGGGTACCTGCAACAGAAAATCAAAATTTCAACAGTGTTTTCTCTTTCAAATTTTCCCACATAAAAAGATATAAAATGCAACATTTACAAGTAGGCCTATATGGTGAAAAGGGATCACCATTATAATGCAACGTAATTGTAAAATAAGATCCGCCCATAAAACCACAATCATAACAAGCCGTTGGGAGGTTTTTTAACATTTTGACATTCTTTTTTTTAACATTTAACGTTGGGAGTTTGGAGGTTTGACCTCAATGAGAGCACTGAAGTATCATGCTCTGTAAAATGGGGGTTTCATGCATCCGAAACAAAAGTATCCATCACAGCTAATCTGCACAGTCTACGCAAGCTGACCTGAGTCAAAGTTTTTTGGTCAATTTCTGGCATGTTCAAAGACCATTCTCTATCCAGACGGATGTTGAGGTCCAAATCGAAAGCATTTTCTGACGTCAAAATAAAACGTAATTGAAAACTTTGAATTTGTATCGAAGAGGAGAGGAAACATTGTGGGAAAAAGAGAAAATACGGGTTACCATCATTTTCTCCTTTTCTCAAATGTTTTCGAAAGGCTTCTTTCTCAGGGTCGCCAAAAGTCGGCATTGAGTGGAAAAGGGTTAAATAGACTTTACGGATCTGTAATTGTGCGATGAGTCACGTGGTACAGTGCATCATGCTGGGGATGCAATAAACCCCATTTTTCAAGATCATGGCTTGTATTCATGCATAGCAATGGCAAGAATCTCGACTCTTTCTCTCTCTCTCTCTCTCTCTCTCTCTCTCTCTCTGTCTCTTTCTTTCTTTCTCTCTTTGCCGAAAAGAAAAGAGGAAGCAAATCGATTTGATCGATTTAGAAAACATTACATAATGCTTTAGTCATCTCCTGACAGTCAAATTGTTTCCCCTCTCTCTTACCCCTTCCCCCTCCACAAAAAAGTAAGAATAATCATCGAAATTTTCCTTTTTAACACAATCTTTTTTCTCTCCGTTCTTTTATCGGACACAAGCATCAATTACTTTTTTGCTTATAGCAACAAAAAAAGTTCGTACGAGTTTTAGGGTTAAACGTTAGATTTAATGTGTTAAAAGCAAGACAATTTCCAAATTCCAGTCAAATTAAAAAAAAAATCTGCTGACATCTATACATTCATGTATCGTATATCCCCTGTACCCTCGGGCTCTTCAAACTCACATCCTCTACCCTAAGCTTAGAATAACAGTGAGACAGATGAGGGGATTACGTGGAATTAACAGGTGTTATATGACTAATTGAAATATAAGCTTTTTCAACATCATATTTATACCACAAAAAAATAGAGTAAAATGGAATGTAAGTTGTTTGTCGTCATTAAAAGTCATTACCAAACGACAAAATTTCAGGTTTGTGCAAATTGAAAGTATTTGCATACGAAAAAATAAAGGTGACTAAAAATTTGAAATTTGTTTTGTGAAGGGTAAAAAATATTGTGGGAAAAGGATAAAATACTGGTTACCATCATTTTCTCCTTTTCCCACAATGTTTTCTAAAGGCTTCTTTCTTAGGGTCGTCAAAAGTAGGGATAGTGTGGTAATAGGTTTAGTAATGTATTGATTTTATTAACCGTGTAGCAGTCGTTAACATTTTGAGAGAAAGAGGACGATAGTAATATAGTAATAGAGAGAGAGAGAGAGAGAGAGAGGACAAACATGTGAGGTATAAAGAGATGATTAAAAAACGAGCCATGCTCTAGCAAAAGGAATCATGATGCGTCTGAAGGAGTTTTCCACTCATATCAGTCTGCGCAGTGGGCCCGGGCTGACCTGTGTCGAAACTTTTTGCTATTGGTCATGTTTCTGCATGTCAAAGTACCATAAGAGCTCATGATTTTGATATTTCTGTCTCTTGTTAGACTAAATGGTTTCAGGGATACATAATTACTGACGTGTAACCCGCGTAAAGGGGCACTCGGACATTTGCGTGAAGTGTCGTCTCGGATCAGCCATCGCAGTCCGCGCAGGCTAATCCGGGACGACACTTTCCGTGCTTTATGGAATTTTCTGTTTTGCGCAAGTGTACTTTAGCACAAAATCTAATATAGTCATAAGGTGCCGTCTCGGATTAGCCTACGCGGACTGCCGCAGACTGATCCGAGACGACACTTTACGCAAATGTCCGAATGCCCCTTTTCGCGTGTTACAAGCCAATTATGGTGACTTGCCGGGCACATTGCATCACAGCGATGCATTAAAGCTCCTTTTACCAGAGAGCGACTCAAATTTCCGGGAAAGAAGAAGGAAGACTGACCAATATATTCCATATATATTTAACCCTTTACCACATGAAATTATTTCTTTCGTAAGCAACTGCAGCTGACAAATCAGTTATGGAAAATCATAAGTTTTGTGTGAAAGAAAACATTTTGGGAAAAGGAGAAAATGCTGGTTACTAATGTTTCCAAAAGGCTTCCTCTTCAGGATCGTTAAAAGTTGGGATTGTGTGAAAGGGTCGATAGAATTATAGGAGACGACTAGTTCCGTATGTAAAAGTATTACTTAGTATATCGTCAATTTATTGATTTCCTTTGAGATTAGGTAAGTGGGAGAGGCAGACAAACTTAAAGACAGACAAAGAGACAAGATAGGCTGATCCACAAATTCCTGTGTCCTTATACACCAACTGTGCTTTTAACATTTTTTAACTTGTTCTTAGTGTTATCATCAAGAGTTTTCTGAATTTGAAAGAAACGCAATTTCTGATTGGCTAAACCGTATGGTTTAGCCAATCAGAAGGTGCTTTACTCTCAAAACCTTGAATAAGATGAAATCAAGTATGGTTGGTGAATGCGCTCCAAGGATGGTACCAGCCCACGTGTCCGATGTGTAAAACTATCCTACAGTTAATTAGTGGCCCCTTCAAGTGTCACCGCATTACGCCACACCTTCAATAAGAAGGGTTTTTGTCAGGGGTGTGAAGTGGACTGTGGGCTCTCGGGAAACAATCACCTATTTACGGGTGGTCATGACAGGATCCTGTTGAGTTTGAAAAAGAGAATTGATAGGATTAAGAAAAATATTATAAACCCATTAACCCTTGACCCGTTATGCCATGAAATTTTCATGGCAAACGTATACTAGAAGTATTAGAGCAAGGTCATCAATTGTAATGTTTAATTATTGATTGATCGATTGATCCATCGATTGGTCGATTGATCGATTGATAGATTGATTGACTTTGCGTTTATCTATCGTCGACAATGGTTGCCCATATGGAAGACGCCCCCTGAAAGCTGTTAGTATACCTTTACGGCAGATAGTTCAGATTCAGGACGAAACCCATCTGAAGTTGTGCATGGTTCTTTTACGTGCTCGGTGTATGATCACACGGGACCTCGGTTTAACGTGTCATCCGAAAGACTTATAAGCAATTTTAGCTGGCAAACCATGGGGATCGAACCCACAATCTCAAGTGACCCGAATCATCACTTTCACGAGTCCTACTTTCTACCTACTGAGCTATGAGGCCTATAGCCTCTAACTAATAAGCGGGAGACGCACTTTTTATAGTCGACTACATGGAATTAATCATTATACAGTATTAATTATTTATGTATGTTTACACATCTAACTAGATTCTATACAATACTAGTATCAAGTTTTAACACCGTGATGCATTATACGAAAAGGAGAAAATGTTGGTTGCAAGCTCCTCCTCCTTTTTCCAAAGTGCATTCCATCGCCTTCTTCATCAGCGTCGTTGAGGTTTACACATCTAACTAGATTCTATACAATACTAGTATCAAGTTTTAACACCGTGATGCATTATACGAAAAGGAGAAAATGTTGGTTGCAAGCTCCTCCTCCTTTTTCCAAAGTGCATTCCATCGCCTTCTTCATCAGCGTCGTTGAGGTTTACACATCTGACTAGATTCTATACAATACTAGTATCAAGTTTTAACACCGTAATGCATTATACGAAAAGGAGAAAATGTTGGTTGCAAGCTCCTCCTCCTTTTTCCAAAGTGCATTCCATCGCCTTCTTCATCAGCGTCGTTGAGGTTTACACATCTGACTAGATTCCATACAATACTAGTATCAAGTTTTAACACCGTAATGCATTATACGAAAAGGAGAAAATGTTGGTTGCAAGCTCCTCCTCCTTTTTCCAAAGTGCATTCCATCGCCTTCTTCATCAGCGTCGTTGAGGTTATGAAAGAAGCAAGATCTTCTCTCTTTTTTACGATTTTCACACATGTTTAGTCTTATCTTTCTTAACAGGTTGAATAACCAACATCACCCTGCTTGATTAAATAAAGTTTACCATCTTACCACTGCATGGCATGGACAAGTATTTGATTCTTCATCCTTAACCCATGAGCACACAATCCCTATTTTTGACGCCCCTGAGAAAGGAGTCTTTAGAAAACACTGTGGTTACCACCATTTTCTCCTTTTCCCACAATGTTTTCTACCCTTCACAAAACAAATTTCAAATTTTCAGTCACTTTTATTTTGTCGTCTGCAAATGATTTCAAATTGGACCAGTCTAAGATATTGTCCTTTGGTAATGGGTTAACTTACAATTGAATTGTCTCGATTTTCTTCCATGTCAATCTAGTTATGTCTTTTTTTCCTAATATTTAATACAAATATACCAAATGAGTAGGATTTCCAACCACGTTTTTTTTTTCAAATAAACACGTACGATATTTTGTGATTATATAAAAAAAAAAGAATAAATATCCGGTATGTATCAGGTTTCATACCACCAAAGAAGTTGAAGAAAAAAAAATGCGCTCATCTTCTTCTAAATTGTTATCAAACAACAAAATTCTAGACTAGTCCAAAGTGAAGGCACTCGCAGACCACAAATCAAATATTACTCGTCTAATAGACTTTTTGTCTTCCGGCGAAATGATAGAAAACATCTTTGAAAAAGGAGAAAATGCTGGTTACCAGCATTTTCTCCTTTTCCAACGATGTTTTCAGAAGGTTTGTTCTTTAAAACCTCAGGACTGTGTGGTAAAGAGTTTAAATACATTTCCATATAAAACATTATGTTGCAGCAGAAACATTCGACAAAACTTGAGTTTTCAGTATCAATGTATGTTTATTACGAGGGTGCTAGAATGTTACCCTATATCCAGTCGGTTATATTGAGTTTATTTCATCAGCTTGTGGTTAATATGGGGAAATATTTGCCGAAAAAAGGAAAGATATGCGAAAATAACGAGTGCCGTACGGCAATGTCCGAATGACTATCATCAATACTCGGAAAGCAATGGACGGAGACAGGGATTGAAACCAAGATCCCCCTAGTCCCAAGTACTGTACGCTACAGACTAAGCTACCGGAGCACGGCAGAGAGAGAATGAGAGCAGAGAAATTGCGCTTTACTAAATGTCAAGCGTATCTATTGGCAAAGGTATTCTTTGAACGATGATTAACGTTAGTCAAGTTAACGTCCGCCAAGGCTGAAAAGTGTCGAAACTTTTGCTTTTGCTAAATTTTCTGCATGTCAAAGGACAATTCTACTGTATGGTTCATTTTGTTTCCAGACGAGTCGGACTTAATGGATTCATAATTACGAGATAACTTGCCTCGAATAGCCAATCATGGCGATCGCATTTAACCCCACTTTGCTGGAGATTGTCTCAAACATCATAACGTCTAATTGACGTCAAAGTTTTCCCGTACTTTTATGTTATATGAAAACTCCATCAATTCTTCACTACATGTATTTGCATGTATGATAACTTAAAATACCTTTCAAAATGACTAAGTTATGTTGATTTGAAACTGGGGCAGATTTTATGAAACACCCTGTACATGTCAGAAGAATGCATTGCTATCGCAACTTAGAGACGGTGTACCTGTAAGTCAAAGAGTACGCTATACCAGAAAATATAACATTCCTTATTCGACAAATAGATATCATCAAGAATTACATGCATTATTGTTGTAGCGTTTCTTCAAGAAAAAAAAAAAGATTAATAAGACAAGAATAAAGACAACCTTTAACTGGCATTTCCTTTTCCTATCACTCATCCTGCTAAATAACTTCAATGAAATTTTCAATTCGATAGTTAAAACCTGATAATTGTTATTTAAAGAAGTTTTTTTTTTGGAGAAAAAATGTCTCCTTATCGGACAGTGTAGATCCACGATCAGACTGCACATTCTGTGCAGTCTGATCTTGATCTACAATGTTCGCAAAAGATAGTTAAGTCGCGCTAAGCAGCCTGATGCTTTAATCTAGGGCCGTAGCAAGTGTGCCATTCTATTCTGTTTTATTCTATACATTTTATAATGGGTTTTAAAAGGCACTCAACCCGCCAATTCTTCTTTCAAATCAATTTCCATTTCTGACATATCCGACCATAACAAGACTACATTTTGAGATCAAATAGAAGCCCCGCTTTTTTTCATTCTCATAACAGAAAAGCATTGGAGACCTACTTTAGAATATTAAAGTTATGTCCTCATAATTGGCTTTGACAGGACAAGCCACTGAAAGCCCAAATCTTCTTAATTGACATGTAAAAGTATACAGTGAAAAACTGTGTATGACATTACAAAAATAAATAAAGTGAAATCCAACGCTTGTGTGTTTTTCAAGTGATATATTGATTTAGAATTAAGATTTTATTCTTTATAATTTGTCCTCCTTCGTAATACGACCGTTTTTCCCGACAATACCTCATTTAGTCAGGCCTTTGATGTCGGAATTGACATTGACGAATTTTGACACGTATATATGAGCCATGTTTCAGAAAAAAATACGAGGTTTAACCCTTTCCCAAACAACAAAATTTTAGACTAAACCAAATTGAGAAGGTCAGCAGAACAGAAATTAAATGTACCACTCATAATGATTTCTGGTTTTTTTGACAGGCTAGAAAACATGGTGGGAAAAGGAGAAAATGCTGGTTACCAGCATTTTCTCCCTTTCCCACTATGTTTTCAAAAGGATTTTTCTCCTGGGTCGTAAAACCAGGGATTGTTTGGGAAATGGTTAATGTAAACTCAGTGATTTATTACACCAGGCAAGTCATCAGATAGTAAAGGATCTATAAAATCCATTTTGATGAGCAACCGGCCTAAATCATGAGATAGAATGGTCCTTGGAGATGCAGAATATTTATCCAAAGCGAAATGTGTCGATTGAGGTCAGCCTGCGCGGACTGCGCAGGCTGACTTGAGTCGATACTTTTTGTAAATGTATTTAAACCCCCTTTTAACAGAGCGTGGCTCATTCTCAATGGGTATATTGAGAGATATAAGAGCAATTTTTCATCTTTATACACTCGCCTCATTTTAAGGTATTACCATCCCGACGCTTTTGGTGCAACATGGAATAAAATTTCTTATTAGTTGATAATTAAGGATTTATACTGATATTATATTTTTCCACATTTCTAACCGACCAGATTGAAATTTGTTTGATGCGTGTCTAAAAATTATTTGTTGATACTTTTGTTAGTTGCCTGAAAAACCGGGGAGCTAATTATCATCTCCCTTTTATGACAATATAGTTGTTTTAAATTTATAAATGATAATTCTAAGAACTAAAAAAGAAGAAGGAAGGAAAAAGTGCATGGGTCGATTAAAGTAGTACAATAATACTCATTTTCAATCATAGCAAATTCCGTAGGATAATATTTAGTGGAAATAACTTTTTTCTTCATTAGGAGGGTGCTACCTTAAGTCCTCACAAGATGACTGAACTTAAGACCCATCTATAATGATAGTATTCAATGAACACGACTGATCAAACATAACTCATGTAATAACGTTTTATGTAAAAGTATAAAAAACATTGTGGAAAAGGAGAAATGCTCACAAATTTAGAAAGAAAAAGAAAACACTTCTCCGTCAGGGTGGTAAAAAACTGGAATAGAGTGGTATAGGGTTTCTGCTGTCCGTAAAAGTAGGTACATGTAACAAGAGATTCAAACCCTTAAAGCAAGTTTCACAACGGTAGTTGCTATTGCAGACAGTGCAGATCAAGATCAGGCTGCACAAATCTTTGATCTACCATAAACTCTTAGGCTGACACGTCCTGGACAAAAGCAATCATTAAATTGTAATTATTTTGCTCTTGTTCCTAGACTTTATCAGTTTGGTTTATCCGGTGTTTGAAAGGTTAAATCTGTTCAAACTTAATGTCATTTAGGGCTCTAGTTAAGACTGATATTTAAAGATTTTTGAAAATGTGGATAGATAGGGAGCAAAACTATTGTTTGCTGTTCCAAATTATGTACTGATGGGCGACAAAATCCAGCCGGCTTACAACTATTCCGGCATGGTCTTTATGTGACGGCTAACAGCTTTCGAAAATATGTTAAGGTAGTTGACACGTAATAGAAAACGGCTATTTCCACCATAAAATCATCCTTTGAAATTTGTTACGATTGAAAACGGGTATTGTTGTTCTACTTTAACCGAGCGAGGCTTTTTTCTTCTTAGAAATATCATTTATAAATCCAAAACCACTATATTCTCATTAAAAAGGGAGATAATAATTTCCTCCCTTTTCTGGAAACTAACAAAAGTATGAAAAAAAGATAAATTCAAGATAGACATCAAAGGAATTCCTGGTCGGTTAAATATGTACAAAGGAATTTATTTATAAATATATATAAATCCGTATAAATCAACTATCAAGAAATTTTATTCAATGCTGCATTAGAAGTGTTACGGGTCCACTACCTAAAGAAACAGCTAGAGCTTACTTCTCTGGCAAATCTGAAAGAAGATATGTTGCTAAGAGCACCGAAATGAAAAGAATAGATATCAATTTGGGCACTTATGAACGGATCACCAGTTACTTATTGGATCGATTGGCTTCTCATTGCCAATCAGTCTCTCAAATACATATTCTGAAAAAATTGGTGTTTCAATTTAGATATATAAAAACATGGCCCAGTATGAATTATATGTAGACAGCCGTTTAGCCCTTTACTAAAAGTCCCAAGATCTAACGACCCTGGAGAAATAGCCTTTTGAAAACCATGTGGGAAAAGGAGAAAATGCTGGTAACCAGCATTTTCTCCTTTTCCCACAAGGTTTTCCACACTTTCACGTACGACCATTTTAGCTTCATAAAAATATACTCTTTGCAAATGTTTTCGATCTTGACAGGTGTCATATTCTATAATGTTATGAGGGGTAGATTTTCCGGGAAGGAGAGAGGAAAGAAGCAAAGGTGCACGTGGACGTCTTTTCCAAGAAAACAGATGCAAACTAAAAAGATGATACACGAATGTATTTTATAGCCGTTTTTATTTTGGTTTAATAGGACTGCATACTTGATTGCAAATGGTGAGGAAATAAAAACCTTAATGTTAGATTATCACCTGCCAGTTAACTCACATATTTTTGATAATAATGTGCATCGAGGAACACCTTTGCTATAATATATTATGTGGACAAAAAACAAAAGAACTTTGGTGAATTTGTATAATTATATCTTAAACGCTTACAAAATTGGCGAAAAAGTCCTACAGAACTCCATTCTCAGACTTAAATTCATTGTTCATGAAGGTGACTTTTTAAAAGTAATCTTTGTAAACTTTGTCATTTGACACTTAGAATATATATAACATGCACTATTGTTAATATTTATCTACATGTACACATATGTCTTTGCCATATTTCTTATTTTTCAATTGTAAATGACCAAAGACATTTACTATGTCGTGTAAGCCAATGAATGAAACTGAAACTGCTAAAAGTGAAAGTTCAAGATGAACCATCAGAAAGGTTTCATACATAAATACAATTACCGGAGGATACCGTATTATACGATATTCGGGAAGAACGTCTTTGAAAGTATTATGGGGTGGAGGAAAAAAAAGAGAAAATTCTGGTAACCATAATTCCTTCTTTTGACCCAGAGTAGAGCTCTACTCCATCCTTTAATGGACAAACCATTTTATTAAACAAAATTTGCTTTTTTTCAGCCAATGTTCTCAAAATGAAAAAGTAGAGAAAGAGACAAAAATAGTCCGGTAAATTATCAAAAAGTGGTCTGCTATAAGACGCAATAAGTCGTCTGCAGGAAATAACGCCGCAAATTTGAAAGAGTTGACGAATAGAAGCCCTTCAAAAGACAAGGTCAACTTATAATCCAATTGAAATGTCAAGTCACTGGTAACCAAGGCAATAGAAAAAACACAAATAGGCATTCATGCGTGCCAAATCCCACTTTATGCATTAATGAATGACGACAAAAGAAAAAACACAAACGCTTTGAAATAAGGATGTTTTAGGTAAAAGTGTCTCAACGATAAGTTTATATCAATTCAAGGCAAAGAGCATTGAGTGCCATCTGGTGAGAACCTAAGCAGTACTGATATGTTACATATATATGGCTTGCGACACGCGAAAAGAGGCATTCAAACATTTATGTAAAGTGTCGTGTCGGATCAGCCTGCGCTGTCAGTGTAGGCTGATCTGAGACGGCACTTTACTACTACATTAGGCTTTGTACGACGGTAAACTTTCACAAAAGAGAAAATCAGATTAGAACGGAAAGTGTCATCTTGGTCTAGCCTGCGCAGACTGCGCAGGCTGATCCGAGACGACTCTTTACGCAAATATCCGTATGGCCCTTTTTGGCGTGTTGCAGGCCAGTTATAAAAACATTTTTATGTTCGACGGTATATAAGTATACAGGCTCTTTGTCAAAAATGCATACATAAACATAATATTCCCTATGATTCGGAGGATTTTTAGGTAGATTGATTTTATGGACCCATATTTATATTCGTAATGATGACTTCCTTTGTACAATGCATGAGGGGATGCATTAAACCCCCTTTTGCCGGAGCATGACTTAATTAGGCCTGGAACAAGCTAAACTATGCATTCGGACATTTCAGGTAAAGTGTCCTCTCGGATAAGCCAGCGAATGTTCGCCCAGGCTAATCCGAGGCAGCACATTATACTACATAAGACTTTGTGCTATTGTAGACTTGTGCCAAATAGAAAGGTACATGAAAAAGGAGGGTGTCGTTTCGGATCTCAAATTAGATGCACAACGTTAAATCAGTATGTTTCCAAGGGAGACCTTTTTCTTCAATCCCCAAATTGATCTTCGTGTTAACTACGATATTATACGTTTGCGACTAGTAGAAATAGGATAATTACACATTTTAGACGAATACGTGTTGATGTACCCACCATATGTACTTAATAATATTTTAAAACTTCTTCGTAGTAGCTGAATACTCTGACTTTTAACCTTGGTATTCATATATCCGACTAAATAAATGGAAATTTGTGATTAGTAAAAAATTGTGAATAAAGTTGTAATGAGGCACCCTTCAGGCCTGTCTGCGAGCAAATTTAAGCCGTACCATTTTTATATTTCTTGTTCTTTTCTTCCACAGGAGAGAGAGTTAAACGATACATGGACAACGAAAAAGAACCTTGACATCTGAAGGTAAGGGATAAAAGCACTTGAACCAATTGAGATCTTCGCCAGTGTTGTTTTGTGCCCAGGTGCAAGGATTAAACTGTTCAATTCTGCTCTTGATCGAGTTCTTAAGTGCAAGGATCATATGGCTATGTCATGTTTTGATGCGTATTTAACCCTTCGACTAGAAGTTACAAATTTGTTTGTCTTGTAGGACAGTGAAGATTAAGATCAGACTGCACAAGACATTTAGTATTAACCTTGATCTATCCAGTCAGATATTTTGAGATGTTCTGGTAGGAAAAAAACAATGAAATACTAGACTTGTTTTATTTTTACACTGATTGTCAATTTTCTGTAACATTTTTTTGCAACTTCAAGGTTAAAATCCACGTTCTTTTGAGATATTTTTTGTGATTTCTCACCCGGCATTCAATGTTTTTAAGAAAAAATACTGTTTTCTTTTTGCGGAAATTCTTGTATCTAGGAAAGAATTTGTCAGGAGCTAAAATCATAAAGATACTGCCAGACTGTTTTACTTTGCTAAATAGTTCTTCTAGTAGAAAGTTAGCCTTTTTGATGGAAAAGAAAGAAACTGACAGTTTCTTGGGGGAAAAAGCCAGATAATTCAATAGCAAAACGGTTTTCTGTAGCAATAACTCTTAATTCTTCATTAAACAATTCCAAGTTTTAACGACGGAAATGACTTTTGTAAATAACGTGGATATTCCAGCACTATTTTCTACCCTATCAGAGAACAGACACTCATTTATACCAATTTTTAATTTGTCTTCTCCAGATTATTTGAATGTGTAAGAGACTATGTACAACACATCGCTTGGGTACACAGTCATTTAATTGTTGGACAACGTAAGTTCAACATCGGGACGCTCAAACGGAATAAAAACGCATCATTGGAAGAGTAGAAAACATGGCGGAAAAAAGGAGAAAATGCTGGTAGCCAGCATTTTCTCTTTTTCCCACGATGTTTTCCTAGGTTTAGAAATTCACCGTTCGAAGAGTACAAAAAATGCCTGGAAAAGAAGACAATGCCAATAACCAGTTTATCCTTAGGGTCATGAAAACTTGGAGCTCCTGTAGCACATCCACAGCACCATGTTGAAAACAAAATTGTTTGGTCGGTTGATTGATTGTTTACTAGTAATTGATCGATGGATCGATTGATTGATAAAGATGGTAGACCTTGCATTATAATGTCCGTAATAGCAACTGAGATTGAATTTGGCATCTGAACGGATTCAAGAAACGCATTTATCTTCTTGAAATATGCATGCAGTTTGTCAAAGCGGCACAGATTAGCATATTCACCGTGTACTAACTCAAGAGGTGTTCCGAAAAATACTTGAGTGTCTTGTAAAAATGTCATTCATCGGTGTCAGGATATAGGGGCACTGCGCATGACAAATACAGCTATCAAAGAATATCGGTTGAAGAGAATGCATTTTTAAACACCAGTATTTTCATATTCCCATGCATACCAATAAAAAAGGGATAAAAAAGGAGTTATCGAATGTCTCTCTTCGATTCGTGAAATTAAGAAAAATTCAAAATAATGTTGAAAAGTTGTATTATTGCTTAACAAAGATGGCATTTTTTTTTTTTTTTTTTTGTCTTCGCTTCTTCGTAATTTGTGAAATATACTTGTTAATTTACAGTAAAGGGCCTATCGGTTGTGAAGCAATTTCTTATCAAGCAGATATACCATTCTGCAAGATTTGTTCCTGAAAGCCTTTACCGGTACCTGCACAGTGATGCAAATATCACCACACGGTAAATATAGAACCCCGAACATCGGGCTTGAGGAACGACACAACTGTCTCTTCAGTGTCGATCTTGCTGCATGGTGAAACACGGTTTAACTGTTTACAAAAGGGAAAAAAAATAATAAATTGGTCAAACTTCAAAGCGTTTGCAGATGTAAAATAAAATGACACTTAAATTTTGGATTTGTATCAGAGACGGTTGATGAACATTGTGGGGAAAAAACATGCTATTTTTGTATATTTAGAGACATATTGGGTAAAAAAAAGCTGGGTGTTACCTCATACTACAACCCTAGAATGAAAATTTACATATAAATTTCTTGATTGTACGCAACATGATAAAACGCCACCCAGAGATTTAGCCATCATTTATGTAAAGTACATACATGTAGTACATTTGACACTATATGTAACATAGTATTATTTTGATATTAGAGCGGTTATTATTTCATATATTCACGAAATATAATTTTCCTTGTTTACCTACAGGCTGTATGGAACTATTTTCTTTGACAAATAGTTTTAATTGAGCTCAAATACTTCGTGAATGTGTTGGGAGGGTGTTCGTTGTTCGAATGTTAAGTAGCTGTTAACAAAGGAGCGGGCAAGGCATAAACAATAGATCAAACTGTTATTAAATTTTACTTTATTTGCATAGTTTTAATTTCATACAAATAACATATTTTTATAATGAATGAATCAGCAGCGATATTCAGTTTCGTTTATGGGCGCTAATATTCCAGTTATGAAGTGGCTTTTCAATAAAACAATAAAAAGTTCGCCCAATATCGTAAATTGAGAGCAAGGATTCGATGCCATAATCCGTTACCAGGTAACCAGCGATCCCTGTCATCAGACGCTTACCTAATCGGAATTATTGATCAGGGGTGGACCAGGTGCTTGACAGTTTTATTGAGGCTTATTAATTTTAGGAATTTTTTTCATTCGCTTTACAAATTACTTCGAATGCAAATTTTTAAGCTCTTTCCAGCAAACAGCTGATTTCAACAGTACCGAAAAGAGGTGAAAAAGTCGAAACGTTATGTACTGTTAGTTCTAGCGATCACTTTTGATGTTTTTTTTTTAATTTTGTATATTACATTGACCGTGTATTAGTCAAGCAAGAATTCACCAGATAGAAAGCCCGGGTTTCACAAAGACTGGCAGTGTAACTTGATGTAACATATGAGCCATACTCAGTGAATAGGGGGCTTCGCTCCTCTGCAAAAAGTATCCAGTCAGGTCAGCCTGCACGGACTGCGCAGGCTGACGTGGGTTGGAAGTTTTTGCTATTTATAAATTTACTGACCACTCTATTTCTAGATCTAGTTAAATACTAGCAGAGCTAAGCCAAATCTGTAAGGGCATCGGCACCTGCTAGCTCTTGCTTATACGCTATGTTCGTACTTCAGTTCGAGTGAAATGCATCAGTGCACGGGTTTTAATGTGGATCACTGGCTCCATACATCCGAAGGAAAAAGCAACATATCAGAAAACTCGTTTTAACGTTTTAGTTCTACTCTTTCTACCCGGAAAACAACGTTAGCACAAAAATTCAAAGAAATTACCTATTTCTTGTGGTGTTTGTCAAACACAATACAGCTGTAACTTCAATATTAAATTGTGAAGACTACGTATCTTATTCTGTGCAAAGCCGAAGGAAATAAACCCTTTTAAACTCAATTTTCCTCTGGCAAATGAATTTAGCTCTCAGATATGTTATTGGAAATGGCATATGAAAATATACTTGGTGAGGCCATCTATCTCGGAAACACTTGTTTTTGATTGAAATTAGATTCACTCGCTCATAGTCTTTTATTAGTGCAGTGATACAAAATTTGCCTACCGATCGCTTGGTCCTTAGCTTTTTCGTTCCAAAACAAGTTCGTCCAATGGCTTGATCATCAATGAGTGGGCGCTACATCATTTGATTGGGCATGAATACTTATAGATCGGAATGGTTAATAGTTATGTTGAGAATGAAATATTAACGATCATAGATATTTTAAAATCATAGTTTTCAGGTACAAACTTAATTTTTATTCGATATATTCGCATCGTTTCTCTCTCTATCTATCATGCATCCTACTGCCAAGGGACGTTAGTCCTGACTCCTCCTAATGATCAAAGGAAGACAACTAATACACAAATAATTATAACAACTTTGTCATGAGTATTCTCACTTCAACTAAAAAGGTATTCATTCCTGAATAGGTTGACTTTCAAACCAATATGTCAATAATATTTCTCTTTCTCTTTCAAACTGTTAAATCCACACAATGGCTTCCTTGACAAATACCACCTCAGTGTTCTCAACGCTTTGATTCGGTATCGGTTTAACAGGAATGGTAGAGGAATTACTGTAACTGATAATCTCCTGTGACGTTTTTCCCAGTAATAAGTTTCCTAACGCTTCCATTTCTCTGAATGCCAACGAAATCCACGCTTTCAGCTTCGTATCGCCGAACATTCAGTCTATCCACCTTCTGGATGTCCACTTTGCGGTCAAAGATACTAGTAAGGACATGGCCATGACCCTACTAAGGATAGAGCATCCTGATGGGATTCGCGTAACACCGCCTTTCATCGTACGGATTCGGCTAGAAAAGCGGACTCATTTGCGCCTTTTTCCGATCTTTACCGATTACAAACGATCAGCTGATGCCATAGGTTCGTTTTGAGGTCCTTTACCTACGATTGCTGTCGTTTGATGCACGCCTGTTGCCGCTCTAGTGAACTTGTAGATAAAATCAGCGACGTTCAAGTAACGCTCCATCAGATCAACGCCTTACTTCGTCTTTTACCGCCGACTTCGAACAACCCTTGAGAAAAATCCTTCTGAAAACAATGTGGAAAAGGAGAAAAAGCTGGTAACCAACATTTTCTCATTTTCCCACGATATTTTCTACCCTATCAAAGAAATATCGCGCCACGTGAGCTTTTTTTAAATTGTTGTCTGCAAATCCTTTTATATGGTAAAGAGTTAAACGGCAAATATTCACCAATACCACCCGTAAATACGCACCGCTTATGGCCAATCTTCGGTTTTCATCCTGGTATCGAGACAGACACACGTGAAGCAAAAAAAGGGTCCATCGAATGGAACTCTTCAATTTTGTCTGGTGTTTCACAAAAAAGGTTATGATCAACCCCCAAAAAATCCATATACAGCTCTGTGTGTGTGTGTGTGTGGGGGGGGGGGGGGGGGGGTTGGAGAGGGGGGGGGGGAGAGAAAAACGTAATTTGAAAGAGGTGGAGAAAGACTTTCGTCGGTTTACTTAAAAAACCTCGTAACTACAGCTTGAAACATGCTGTACTTACGAGATTTTTTAAGTAAACCGACGATTTGATTAGTACTGGCTACCAACGTAGGCAAAGTATTTGGACATTTTGATTTTCAGATGGCTGAACTTTGGTTGAATCCCAAAAGGGCCTTTCATACTAAACTTGGCTTGTCTGTCAGTGTGAATCAATATCAGACTGATCTGCACAGAAAGTGGAGTCTGGTCTTTGATCGACACTGTTCGTTTTGCCAAGATTTTTCGGAAACCAGCTTCGGATATTTGTCTGCGAACTACAGTTTCAGTTATATGTGGTTTGGAAATGAGCGCAATTTCAACAGTATAACCATTCAAATATACGTGCAGAGCAGCTGTTCATGTGCTCCTTGTTTCTTAACTAACATTATGTGCAGATACTCCTTCCTGGCCTCTTGCCTCTTTCCCACGTACGAAAACAAACCTTTGCTCGGCGACAAGAGAATACTTCCTAAATCGTATATGGAGTAACAGGTTGCATTCTATGAAAGGTAAAAATTCTCCCAGGCCAGACTTCACTGTATCTCGTTGTTATGGAGGCCGACAAGCAGACGATAAATCACAGAACCTGTTGCGCCACCTATCAATCAAAACCCGACGTAATCGGTTGATAAAGTTCTAGATGACGTCGTGAGAAAGGGGACAATATATGTATACCAGCAAAACTATAAACGGGTACCTTTGAGCTTACTTTAGTGACCCTTTACCGGACGACAAATTTATGAGCCCAAATTTATCAAATTGTCCAAATTCAAAGCATTTGCAGGTAACACATGTGACCCCTGGGAACTGCGAAAAGTGTCGATTCTGGTCAGCCTGCGCATCTGCGCAGTCTGACCAGATCGACACTTTTCGCTTAAATTATGATATTTTCTGTGTGAAAAATGGTCATTCCACCTTACTGTTCAAACGGTTTTTGAATCATCAACTGAAACTGCCCTGCACTATCTTTGAATTCTTTACATCTAATTGATGTACAGAATTCCTGAATAGTCCCTTTTCGAGTGACTAGTCACATACCGGTATACATGTACATTAAATATGCGGCTGGCTGAACTTGTAATGTGAGTCATATGAAGGGCTAGAAAACATTGTGGGAAAAGAAAAAAAATGCTTAAATAGGACTTTGAATTCCTAATATTTTGTTTTAACTCTGTACCAAAAGAAACATTTTAGTCTGATTCAAACTCAAAGCATGCAAGTCGAAAAGTTGAATGTGGTACAAGCAAGCATGTGGCTGTGCCAACCAGTGAACTATTTGTCCCGGCTGGGAAGCGTTTTAGACATCTGGGTCCGTATTCACCAACCATTCTCAAGAATGTTCTCAGTCTTATTCTTCAAGTTTTTCAGATTGTTAAAGTAACAGAACATCTGATTGGCTAAACCATTCGGTTTAGCCATTCAGATGTTCTTTTACTTTCACAGTGACAAAATTTTGAATAAGACTAAGAATGCTCTTGAGAAGGGTTGTTGAATACGGACCCTGTATTTGCGACCATGCATATACAAAGTGCTGGTATATAAGGACCTTGCCAAAATACATCAACCATTGCGCCGATCAATTTCATTTTTCCCTAATATTTTCACAGTCATGTATGTGAGATCGCCTTTATTTGGATTGCTAAAAGTGCAATCCACTGAAATTCGGACAGATTTTCATCTTACAGGCTTCACTTAACAATCAGACGGTATAAATCCAAACTCAGACTACACATCTTGTGCAGTCTGATTTTGATCTATGCAGTCTGCAACAGTCCCTGTTATCTCCGGCTGCGCCGAAAGGTTAATTACGCGTAAACACGTATAGTATCCCTCTGCAAAACATGCAAAATGCAATAAGGATATATTTTTTTGCACACCGAATATTTTTTTCCTGCACGTGCAGCGGTTTTAAGCGAGTCAGGGTGTCATGTGACTTTATTTGCAGGGTGACTCCACCGTGCGTTAACCGATTGCAGAAGCGCGTGTTTGGTAAAGCGAAACCTCGTTGTAATTTTTTTGTTTGTCGTATAAATAAAGCTTCAAAACACGATCACGCATTAATTGTTTTAGTATCCGGAATCTACTGATTGCCCATCCGCAACAACAACAAAAATAAACAGACAGGGATCAGGTTGCACATGGTAATTGTCGGATCCTGGTCTATATTTTTCCGCACTTAACTTTGTACGGGAGGACAAAATTTGAACCGTGTCCAGATTAAAAGCATTTCAATGTTACAAGAAACATGACGTTTTTCTCATTGGGTAGAAGACATTGTGGGGAAAAGGAGAAAGTACTGGTGACTATATAGCACTTTCTCCTTTTTATACGCCCGAAGGGTTGTATTTATGTTATAACCTCGGTCGTCCGTCCGTCTGTTCATAATTTCTTGTGTGTGTAACTCCTACAGTTTCCATCGGAATTATTTGAAACTTGCCACAATGAATCTCCATGATGTCTAGTTGTGCACCTGGGTCTTAGAATTTGGATCGCTGTTTGCGTTCTAAAATTATCTGCCGCTGATTTCTGAAATAATCAACTTTTCACTTTGAATTTTTGTCCAGGCCATAACTTCCATACTATAAAAGGTATCAACTTGAAACTACATACACTGATAAAATACATTATGGAGAAGTGCAGTGCACATGAAATATAACTCTGCCACTGTTATTTTTTGAGTTACTACCCTTTGTTAATTTTCAGTTTGAATTTTTGTCCAGGCCATAACTTCTTAACTATAAAAGCTATTAACTTGGAACTTCATACACTGATAGAACTCATTCTGGAGAAGTGCACTGCATATGAACCATAACTCTGCCACCTTTATTTTTTGAGTTATTGCCCTTGGTTAATTTTCAGTTTGAATTTTTGTCTAGGCAATAACTTCCAAGATATAAAAGCTATTAACTTGGAACTTCATACACTGATAGAACCCATTATGGAGAAGTGCAGTGCTTATGAATCATAACTCTGCCACCATTATTATTGCCATTTGCTAATTTTCTGTTTGAATTTTTGTAAAGACCATAACTTCCAAACTTCAAAATCCATCATCTTGAAACCCTCAAAGACTAATAGAATACATCATGAAGAAGTGCATTGCACAAGAACCATAACTCTGCCATCCTTCTTTTTGAGTTATTGCCCTTTGTTAGTTTTCTCTTTGAATTTTTGTCTGGGCCATAATTTCTAAAATATAAAAGATATGATCTTGGACCTTCAAAGACTGATAGAACACCTTGTGGATAAGAGCAAATCACAAAATTTGTAACTTTGCCACCCTTATTTTTTTAGTTATTGCCCTTTAGTATTTTTCACGTATCATGGAGAATAACTACTCTTCATTCATGGCCCATCCGTCAATGCAACTCGTTTCACTGACAAGCCGCTTCGGGCGTATATGCGCCGCTCTGCGAAGCTCTTGTTCCCATAATGTCTTCAAAAGTTAGTTCTCTGTCTCTCTGTGTCTCTGTGTGTGTGTGTCTCTCTCTCTCTCTCTCTCTCTCTCTCTCTCTCTCTCTCTCTCTCTCTCTCTCTGCCATTCCTCGGAGGGTTGTTAAAAGTCGGGATTATATGGTAAAGGGTTAATTTGTACACCAACCCTATCAGAGTCATGGGACTTTTACGGGCGCCGTAGATTAAGATAAGTTTTCACATAACTGTCTCAAACACTATAATTGCAGAAATTGTGCTATGTCACCGCCGTAACAGTTCATTTTCTTTTTTCTTGCCAAGTAATAAAAAGAAATGCTTGATACTGTTTAATAATTCTGTACAAAAAAATGCATACACCACACAAATTCTAAATGCTTTGAAACTAGTAATATTTGTTGAGTACTTATTTTCGTTGATTTCGTAGGTAGGTAAGACCACGAATTCAAGTTCTCGACGAAAACTGATAGGTCCATGTTCAAATAACTATTGTTCCAGATTGAGAAAGTTCACGGTATTGCAGAGACAACTTTGCAGGATATTATTTTGCAGGAATGACCAGGATAAATTGAGATTATTACATGAAACATTGAACACTGAAACTGATATGAAAACGAGAAATATTTCTTCACATGCAATTTCACCTTTTGTCTCGATATTTTCCTAAAAGGAAGAAGACACAAGTAATGCTTTGTAATAATATACTCAGCGCCAATGAAAAGTCACCAGGTAGTCAATCCAAATTTACTCTGGATTGATGAAAGAGCATAATTCCTGAAATGTCTATATTTTTTCTAGCACATTATTACATTTTCAACGTGAAGCACAGACCTACTTATGTCAAAAATTTAAGTTGGTAAATGACGTAATTTATTTTTTTTTTTCTCTTGTAGCAAGGTGAAAGTTGTTCAACTTTAGCACCTGGTGACTTTTCATTCACGCTCAGTATATACATGTATATGATATTACACTACAGTATATTATACGGCTATATTCTGCTACTTTCCAGCTTCTGTTTTATCATTCCAAAGTTCACAGATTATCTGTTATCAAATACGAGCCATGTTCTGTGAAAAAAAAGGGGAACAAATGCATCTGCAAAACGTATCGACCCAGGTTAGCCTGTGCAGTTCGTGCAGTTCGCGCAGGCTAACCTTGGTCGATACGTTTTGCCATATGTCATTTTTCTGCCAGTCAACCGACCATTCTACCTCAGAGTTCAGTCGATTGTCCGACAAAATGGAAATTTATGGATCCATAATTATGTGATGACTTGCAATGTATATCACGGAGATGCATTAAACCCCTTTTGTCAGAGCATGGATAATATTTTTCTATTGTTAAGTAAATGTACATTATTGTGACCTTGTTTTTATTTTTCAATTAATCGAAGACAATTTTTTTAAAGCCATATTTCTAGCGTTTTCCCATCCTCATGTTAAAAATCTTTATGCCGTATAGTCATGATAATAAATCGAAATTTATTTCATTTCCTGAACACCATCGGGGTAATATTTTCCGAGTGGCTGCGCCAGTTGTGAAAAAATTACCGATGGTATTCATGAGATGAAATAAATTGTGATCTTTCATCGAAAGAAAAAAAAAACAAATACATGTATTCTATTTAATTTCTTGCTTTTAAACCTTTAAGGAGGCTTTGTCGAAATCCAGTACAGTTCATTTCAGTTATTCCCCGTGGCATACCCCCTCCGCATAGAAACCTCTTACAATATTCCGTCAAGCGCGAGAAAAGTAAGGTAAATGACGTCATATTTCCATCTGGTTGTGAGTCACGCGCATTTTACCTAGGTGACTAAAATGTAAAAATCGGTATTGTCACTGGTCGTATCCGTGGAACATCGAAAAATATTTCACCGACATTTCTCGATAGCCTACCGGAAAGCATGAAATAAGACGGGGATATTTAACTCGTAAAGATCATGAATTAAACATAAAACTGGGCTTAGAAAGAAATATTCATTATTTAGCAAAAAGTAAACTAAATCAAGCCATTTAATTGTTAAACTGACATAGTTAGCTGTGATCCGTGTAATGTTACTACAAAAAGAACGATTCAAATCAAAATATTTGCCAAATGTCAGAATTGTTTACACATTGCCGTGTTTATGTTCTTCTCTACTTAAATATTTATTTATTTTCTAACTGTTTAAAAATGATTTATTAATTTAGCATTAGTTCAGATAACAATAATGTTAAAGAAGTTAGCTTAGACGAGCATTTGATAATATTTGCCTTTGACGAATTATGCAAATAGTGTCGTGTGTAACCGTGTATCTTAGATTCTGATAGTTTTCAGACCATCCCCTTCTTTGATCTTACCATCTTTCAGGCTATTTAGCCAATTAACCCCTAGGCTGCCAAACGCGAATCACTGACCTTTTGCGAACAGTGAGACCGGAACGTGCAGTCTGATCTTGGATCTACACTGTCCGACTAGGAGAAGGCATTCCCAAAAACATCACGTTGAATTAGCAATCTAACTATCGAATTGAAAATTTCATTTTAGTTATAACACAATTTATTCAATTTATGAAATGGGGTTGGACCACAAGTTCTAGCAACTTAGAATCGGGCCGTCCCCTACAATGAAAAGAACAAAATAATCTTTCTATGGCAACAAGCAAAACACATATTTAGCAAACTAGGGAAACAAAAAAAAAGGTAACTGAATATAAAATAAAGAAAATACAGGGATGAAAATAGGAGAGAAAAAAAGAAGGAAGGAAATTTCGGTGATGAACATACAAAAAAAAAAGGTGAAAATCAAGCTACATGCGAAAAGCAGGGGTGAGAGGGGATAGGGAAATACTCGATTAAGATGCTCTGGGATCTACGCGTGCATTTTAGTTATTTAGCGGGCGAAAGGTTAGAATGGTTCTTTGTCTAGCAAAAGGGGGCTTTTGCATCTTCGTTATGTATTACATCTTCGTAGTCTTAACCTAATATTATGGATCCCTAAAATCCATTTTGTCAAACAACCGGGTCAATCATGGGGTAAAATAGTCCTTTGGACATGCAAAAAAAATTGAAGAGTGCGAAAATTCTCGGCCCATGTCTGGCTGCACTTCCCCGCAGGTTGACATGGGTCAATACTTTTCGCAAATGGATTCGAATACGCATTAATGTTTAGTACTTTGAGAATTTTGTTGAATGTATAACTCAATCAAACGAAACAATTTTAGACTTGTCCAAGTTCAAAGCATTTGCAGATTACAAAATAAATGTGACTCGATATTAGAAGTTTACCTTTGGACGGTTTAGAAAACATTTTGGAAAAAGAGGGAAAATGCTGTTTACAACATTGAAAATATTTAAACGATCAGTTTAAGAAAATGAAAATTGTTATTTAAAACTCATTTTCGACATTCGTTCGTTCGTCCGCCTACTCGACTCTTTGTTCGTCTGCTCGTTCATTTATTCATTTCCAAGGCATATCTATTGTGATACTAATATAACTTTTATAATGATTATAAAATTGGTGTTTCAACACGTCAGTGACTTGTAAATAAATAAATGAATAGATAAATAAATAAATAAATAAATAAACAAACAAGTTTAAACGAAATGTTCAGATTCCATTTTCAAAATAATGTCAGAGAAATAGAAAGTAAAAAAAATATAGAACAAAGAAATATAAAACCATTCTTACAGATCATTTTACACAAGGATATGAAAGGTGACAAACCTAACATCACCTAATGCGGGGGAGATTTACAACCAATTTACGTATTTAGCTGAATTAAGATTCTTCCTGTTAGAAAATCTGTCAGAAGATACAATAAAGAATCAAATCAACTTCGCTATTGAAATCTACAGAATTTTCTGTTTATGCCTTTCTTTATTAAAAGAAAAATAAAGGAATAAATAAACTCAAAAAAAGATACTGTATTACCGCACTTGCGCTGTTTAGATACATCAAATTAAGTGCAAAAATGGCGATGCCTTTGATAAAAAGAAAAAAATATGTGGTTTTTTTTTCTCACATCGAAAACATTGAAGGAAAAGGAGCAATTGCTTGCTACAAACAATCGCTCTTTTTCTTACAATGCTTTTGTGAGCTGCTTATAAATAATAGAACCTTTTCTCTTCAGTGTTTTCTGCAGATTTTTTTTTTTCAAGCGGGGGCGTAAATTCTGATATTTGTTGAGTAACCAGAGAGGCACCCATTTATTTCTCGACATTTAACCCTTTACCTAATAATTTCGAAATTTCGAGACCCTACGGCAACGGTCTTTTGAAAACGTTATGCACTAAGGAGAAAAATGTCGGTTACCAGCCTTTTACCACCATGTTTTCTCTTTTTTCTACTTTTTCAAGGACCATCATTTAAAACACATTGAATTTATTCACCTTCAAGTACTTTGAGTTTGGACAAGTAAGAAAAATAATGCTTGGTGAAGATGAACTCTTAGGCTTCTAAGATCGACTCTAGCACCACAGTGGAGATCAAGATTAGACTGCACAAAACGTGCAGCCTGATCTCGATCTATACTATCCACCAAAGAAAGACCCCCCCCCTCTAGAAAATATCACCGAAATAGCAAAAAATGAGTTTTCAATATCGACTTGTAAGTTTCATTTCACTCATTTAGCAAGATAAAGATGCAGGGACATTGTAACAGGTAGTTCTAGAAATCAGCTATTGCCCGTGTCTATAGCTCTATTGTTCTAGTCTTGGGCTCAATCCTTTTCCGACTAAATAGGTCTAAAATATTTTAAAAACTGATAGTAAAACACAAATGCTGCTATTTAAAAAGGTATATTCTGAGGTCTGAGGGAAAATATCTCCGAATCGGACAGTGTAGATCCAAGATCAAACTGCACGTTCTGTGCAGTCTGATCTTGATCTACATTGTCCGCAAAAGGTCAGCGAATTGCGCTTAGCACTTTAAGAGTTAACGAATAATCCATTTGTAAGGCGAATAGAGGTAAAAATAGGCTTTCTATTGACATTTATCGATCTGTGGTAATGTTTCGGTTTTTTGTTCTCACTTCTACTGTTTTTAGAAAGAGAAAAAATAGCCAAGGCATTAGGTGCAAAATTCCTTAATTGAATAGCTTGTGATGCTTATCGTGGACGGAAAAAAAAAGAATAGGTTCTGCTTTATGTTGGTGCTATTTCATATTATCGCACTGAAGTTTGTTCGGAACTGGCCGTCTCTCTCTCTCTCTCTCTCTCTCCTCTCTCTCTCTCTCTCTCTCTCTGTTTCTGTCTCTTTCACCCCTCTCTCGGTCTCTCTGCCTCTCTTTTACATAAATGTAACATCAAACAACATTCATTCATTCATTCATTCATTCATTCATTCTCAGTTTTACCTTAATTAAAAAACAACTCTTGTCTCTTTTGCTAAGATTCTATCCTAACACATGTTACAGAACTTTCCAGTCAATAGTCAAACTCAAATCTGGTCAATTCGTAATTGTATTTACAGGAAGAAATATCAACCTATCGGACAGTGTAGATCCAAGATCAGACTGCACGTTCTGTGCAGTCTGATTTTGGATCTACACTGTCCCCAAAAGGTCAGTAAATCGCACATAGGAACTAAAACATTAATTTATAGACCCCAATAAATATTACCTCGCCATTGATTTGCTCCTAATATACGTAGGCGAATGAACCATAAACATGCTTGAAATTTAGTGTCCCACAGACTTGCAAATTTTTGTCATTTTACTGTCTACCTGAACATGCTAAGAGAAGGTTATTTAGACAGTGTAGAACAAGATCGGTCTACGCCAGGCGTTGATTATTTTCTGCGTTATTTCGGCAAACGCACCCTGCATGGCTCTCCGTGGCCCAGAAGTTGAGCCTACACAATAGAGCCCCTGATTTAACGGCCCGAAGAGAAAGGCTTTAGAAAACGCCGTAGGGGCAAGGAGAAAGTGTTGGCAGACAGGTCTTTCTTCTTCTACAACAATGTTTTTAACCATTTGGAAAAAGAAAACGTCCTACCGTTTGAGCCACAATGTGATTTTGTCATCTGCAATGCTTTTAGTCTGAATTGTTTTCACAAAGCTCCAGATAGAGGGAATGATTTTGATTTCAAAATTGAAAATATCAATAATTCTCCACTGAACCCTATGTTATGGCTACTCATTAGAATCGTTTCATCGAGAAGATTCTCATGAGTGCCCACAACATTTGGTTTGGAAGATAAATAATTCATTTAGAATATCATCACTCCTTTTTATCTGGAACCTTTCAGGTCGATAGCATTCAGCTTGAAATAATGACCGGTGTCAGCCTGCGCAGTCTATACAGGCTGACCTTAGTCGAAGCTTTAGCTGTTTGTAAATGTCGAAGGGCCATTTAATCCCGTGATATAGCCGGTTTTTAGACAGAAATGGACCCATGTTAGGATACTACAAGCTTGCTATGATGCATAATGTTTAACGCGTAGACGTCTTAATCGCCATATTTCCAAATTTTGACACCAAACGCAAGGGACCGAGTCCGACAGCCCAGTCAAGTAGGTTACAGTGGTTCCGTATTCACCAACCATTCTTAAGGACATTCTTAGTATTATTCTTCAGAATTTTGTCAAAATGAAAGTAACGGAACTTCTGATTGGATAAACCATTTGGTTTAGCCAATCAGAAGTTTTGTTACTTTCACAGTTAGAAAATCTGGAAGAACAAGACAAAGAATGTTCTTAAGAATGGTTGGTGAAACTAGGGCCCGTATTCACCAACCATTTTTAAGAACGTTCTTGGTCTCAGTCTCCAGAATTTTCCAAATTGCGACAGGATTCATTCCTCTCTGGCTACCGATCATTGTTTCCTCGATGATTATGCAGAAAAGTAGCCGGTAACTTGGGGAGACTTTTATGCATGCTTGAAAGAAATGAAGAAATTAAATAAATGTGTATCAACCATCTTTAAAAAAAAGTGGTACGTAAATCACCTAAAAACTTGCATTTGTTCCTATTCTCTATTTTGTAACCCGATTGTGATGACAGAAAAAATGATGTTGTAAACTTAGGGACAATTTCATGTCTGAACGGTGCTAGTTATTTGATAGGACAATTTCACGGAGCTTGAATTGAGAGGAAGATTTCGTTTTCCAATAATCCCGTCAGTGGAATCAAATAGCAGTACGCTATTTAGAGCCATAAATGGGCAATATGCAAATCATCTGAAGAGGTGTTACAAAAAGGCGGAGCTTAACTCTATCGCTGTAGAGGTCGCGTCACGCGGAAAATAAGGGGGCGGGGTTTGTGATATCTTTTTAATCCACTCTACCTGTTTTCCTTCCTATCTTTGGTATATTTACCCAGAAAGTTAGTTCAATGTGCTAGTCAAACTTTGTTCAGACAATCGTTTGTGTGTGTTCAGACTGTTGAAGGACTTTAACCAAATTAAGAACTTTTTATAGTGTTTGTTATAGCGAAAGTGCAACTAAACATTGGACTTTGTTGACGAGAAGCTCACGTCATGTACGAAAAACAGAGCCTGGGTGCCGAGTGCGCCCCATCAGGGGACTATTTAACTATGTTATCAGCCTCCAAGTCAGCGTATGACCCAGTGAAGTCGGTGTACGATTCTTCTGGATATCCCATGTCATCGGTCTCAGGTATGAACTCCATGGGAACGATGAACGGACTCGGATCCATTGGCAGCATGGGCATGAACAACATGAACTACTCGTCCCAGCCTATGACGGGTATGGGGACACCACCAGGATACGGTATGGGGATGACATCACCCATGGGCATGCATGCTGGTATGCCTACCAGTATGAACACTATGAACTCAATGGGACATATGAACGGTATGTCCAATCCAGTACACTCGATGAATGGACTCTCAGATCCTATGAGCCCGATGCGGATGGACATTAACAGGGCTCAGGCTATAAACAGAGCCCGAGAGAAGACGTACAGAAGAAGTTACACCCACGCTAAACCCCCGTATTCGTACATCTCTCTTATCACCATGGCGATTCAACAATCACCCAACAAAATGTGCACACTCAGTGAAGTTTACCAATTCATAATGGATTTGTTTCCGTTTTACCGGCAAAATCAGCAAAGGTGGCAAAACTCAATTAGGCATAGCTTATCTTTTAATGACTGTTTTGTGAAAGTACCGCGGACGCCGGATCGCCCCGGTAAGGGCAGTTACTGGACACTGCATCCAGACTCCGGTAACATGTTTGAAAATGGTTGCTACCTGCGTCGCCAAAAGAGATTTAAATGTATCAAGAAAGAGAAAATGCGACATTCGGACGATCCTGGGGACATGTCCGGCGACGAGGATGAGCCAGCCGTTGGTGGAGGTTCCGAGTGTGAATCTCCCCACGGACCACCATCTCCAGACCACCACATCAACCAGAACAATCCACCTCAGAGTCATACAGCCCATCTCATGTCGGGTCAGCTCGAACCCCTCCCACCAACCAAGTCAGAACCTCTCAGTGAAATGCCGGTCACCACGGTCTCAACCCCGGCGGCGCCGGATCTTCGACATCTACAACCTCAGCATCACGACGCCATGTCCCTCGCTCATGGCTATCCGGTCGGCGTTAATCCTCAACATTCGTTTAATCATCCATTCTCAATAAACAATTTAATCACAGAAAACGCGAAAATGGACTTAAAACTCTATGAAATGCAGGGTATGTACTCAGGCTACAATACCATGCCTCCTATGAACATTGGGCCGAAAGCGGACCCGTTACCTATGGGCCCGGATGCCGGATACTACAAGGCTTATACCCCACATAGCACTGCTAGCCTGTGACACGAGGCTTCGTCTCTAGACATGTACTCAAATTATAAATATTTATAATCAACAAATATATATTTTGTGTCAAAATCTGAGAAAAAGCAACTCCGAAGAACGATTAGACCAAAATGTATCAGAGAGCTAAATACCAAAGATTTGTGAATCAAATAGGATATTGTTGTTATTTTGTGTTCTTTGAAGATAATGTAAGTTTCTTTTCTTAGTTTATATAAATATAAAGTGATTCTTTCCACCCGTTTGAACTCATTCTTCCTTGCAATTAGCTTACAAGCCGACGAAGACTTTGGAATGAAAAGAAAAAAAAATGTTAATTATAGATAAGGATAATCAATATGAATTAAGATTTGACAATCAGTAACAGTTTTTAAAAACATTGTGGCGAGAGGAGAAAATGCTCGTAACGAGCATTTTCCCCTCTTGCCACAATGTTTTTTTTTTTTCAAAATGTATTCTGCTGCAAGATTTTAAAAGATGTTCATGTCATATGAAGAGTATTTCGCAGATACAGATGGTGCGATCCCAATATGTTGATGAGTTACATGTATTATAGTTGAGGTTGAAATAGGTCGTATAGACCTCTTTAACTGATCTTTATTTTTCTATTTGAGGCTTATAGTGGACAAGTTTGTGCGTCCGCCCGTCTGTCCGCTCCTTTGGGCCGAACAATTTTATGACCGAACGGCCATAATGAAGAAGGTGCTTGGAAACATTTAGGGAAAAAGAGAAAATGATGATCACCATTTTCAGCATAGTCTTCTTTTTTTGTCCTGAAACTTTCCATCCTGTCAGAGAAAAGGTTAGAAATGGGAGCGGCATAAACTTTTCGTGTGGAAATGCTGTGATAATGAACCAGTCTAAAATTTTGTCTGCTGGTAGAGAGCTTAGTGGACAATCAATGAGAATCCAAGAACCTGTACTTTGAATTTTAAATCAACATTTTCCGTTACTTTTTTTTATAAGTACTACAGAAATGGTCTTGGAATCAAAAGATGGTGTGGGGGCGGGGGGTGGGGGAGGCGAAATTAATCTTTCTGTTTTTCAAACGTCGTACAGTTATGTTCGTCGAATTCTTATGTTAGATTCGTAAATAAAAATTGTCTGCTGATTTTAAGCAAAATTTTTAATAGATATCATACAAAATACATTTCATGTTAAGCGTCTTTGCTCAGCTTTTAACTCTTGACCAAACGACAAATATATAAACTGGTCCAAATTGAAAGTATTTGCAGACGACGAAATAAAAGTGACTGAAAGTTTGAAATTTGTTTTATATATACATGTAGTAGAAAACATTGTGGAAAAAGGAGAAAATGCTGCTTAGCAGCATACTCTTTTCCCACAATGTTTTCTAGAGGCTTCTTTCTCAGGGTCTTAAAAAAGTAGGGATTGTGTGGTAATGGGTTGAAATAATGGCCTTTTTCGCGGTTTAAATTCAAGCTGGAACCATATATTATGATCCTTGATTCCAGTAAATGTTACGTGAAAATAATTTTTTCTTTTATTTGACCTATACCAGAAAGAATGAACTTTCGAAATGTTCTGATGAAAACAACGTGAATGTTTAAACAACAAATATAACATTCGTTTCTGTTTTGACTCATTTTTTTAATCGTATGAAAAGTAAACAAAGTCTGGTTTAGTATAAAATTGAAGGTCGACTTTTTTTTCTGAAAAAAATGTGGGTCAAGTATTTCAAATCGACAAGGAAAGAGTTTATCTATCTCTGAAAATGCGGAACACCCACATTTCATAGCGTGTACAGATTTACTAATTTCCTGCCCTGAACACCTTTTTTTTTTTTCGTACTTGAACTTTCTTTTGAAAACGTTGTGACGAAAAAAGAATTTGCTCGAGACGAGCAAATTCTCCTATCGTCACACTGTTTTTACGTACATGTATATTCATGTATGTAAGTTTAAATTTTAACCCGTTATTGCCATATCACAAAGATTTTTAAAAGTTGTCTGTTGCAGGTTTAAGAGGTTAAGAAGTAAACACTCTCCTTTTTTGAGACCAGAAATATAACAAAACAGATGCGATTTCTCCCTTTTTAGTCGCTTCCACCAAAGCAACAATCTGAATGCGTGTTTAGATTTTTATTTTTTGAAATTCTAACTCATTTTGTTTTTCTTCATGAGGTCCATTGAGCAACTCGCACTTGTACACCCGATAGAAATAGCATGTCACACTCTGTGCCGATAGACAGACCAATGACTCTGACCATCAGAAACAAAATAATAAACTGCAAATATTTTGACTGTCTGACTAATTCGTTTGAACAGATGGGAATAAAAGAAAATCTCTATGTATAATAGTCATTCTGATATTTATACGTGAAGTGGATTTTATTTTTATAACGAAACTGTTCACTATTCATGGGTATGAATTGACAGTTTTTTTTTTTTCCAACAATTCTTTGCGAAAAGAAAACTTCATCTCTCGTTCGTCATCTGGTTTCGTCATTTCTGCAGACCATTTTTCTTTCTTTCTCAACATTCCAGGTACACTCTAACCATTCTGTTACAGAGAAGCATTAGCGGAAAGTGTAGATACAAGATTACACAGAACGTGCAGTCTGATCTTGGATCTATACTCTTCGCTGCAGTGAGACTTTTCCAACCGGAAGCCCGGGAACTCACCATTTTTCTTTTATTATCTTAATATTGGCTATGAATTTTAGTTTTTTATTTAATCTAATTAGCAATTGAAAGGTTCATTCGCGTTGGTTTACAGTGTTTAAATGAATAAAATATCTTTCAGATCAAGATTAGGCAATAGGGAACAAGCAGACCGATCAGTGACTTACATTTCCCAATATTCTAATTCTGTACCATGTTTTAATCGAAGGAAAAGCAAAGCCGAAGAAATCGTTGTGGGAAAATCAGAAAATGCTGGTAACCAGCATTTTCTCCTTTTCTCAAGATGATTTCAAAAACCCGCTTCCTCTCTCTCTAGACGTGTCAAAAATAAGAGTATTTGCGAAGTTTGACTTGGCCCAAAAGATGGAATTTGGAGTTTTGGATTATAAAAAACAGTTGGGTGAAAAAGAAAAGGCTGGTTACCACAGTGTTTTCAAAAGTCTGTTTTCTTGTAGTCATTAAAGCAGGCGAGTGTTTGGTAATGGATTAAGGACATACAGAATGTTTTCAGTCGCAGTGTAATAGATGGGCTATTCATGGTCTTTCAGATTGCGGTATCGAATCAAAAATAGAAAACGGCTTTTTCCCCCTTTCAAGCTCTCCTATTTTTTAACCCCTTAATGGTCGCTTTGACTACATTCAGCAGAAACTATTTTTTTCTTAACATGAAAAAAAAGTCGAAATGGTATTTAATAAACTCATTGATATCGTCTGAAATAGCTAGATTTGTAGATTGACAATCGAATTTTACAATAACCTTTTCTTACAAAATGATACGAAAATGCAATATCCTGCATTTTCATACTGGACACAGATATGTGATATTAGACTAAGCAGCACAGGTATTGATCAGACATAAGCAGACAGTGTAGATGAAAACTAGAATGCATTATATGTGCAGTCTTAGGTTGATCCAGACTGTCCACCAACCACTTCGTGCTGCTGTTGTCTAGGTTAACAGTTGAGAGCACCGCCGATGCCGCCTTTCATATACGCTCCCTTTCTACAAACCCCGGGTTTTGGCGTTGATCCATAAGACGCAGAACTTTACGGAATGGGCCGACATGTGACGATTGCTTGGCTCGGTTATTTAAAAGAGAAAATGATTTCTACGTGTACATATATTTCGTTTCTGTTGATTTCAAACACATTAGATTTTCACTTCTATGATATCGTGAAGAATCAGCTTCTTGCTTATTCTTATTTTGTCTTGGATTTCAAAGAATGTGTAATTTTTGCTCAACTCATTACGAAATTTTATTTATTTCCCTCTATAAATATTTTTTTTAAATGTTAGGTACGCTAAAACTATGTGAATTATTCTTTCTTCAAGTCTCACAGATGATTGCAAAATGTCTTTTAGTCGGTATATCAAACGGGCCTCTGTCGTCACTGAATGCTTGACCGGTCTGAAAGTAGTGAACAGAGAGTACTGAAATTGACACTTTAAATTCGGTCATTATATTACTATTAGCAACAAAGTCGTTTTTTTCTCTGTGATATTTAAAAAGAAAAAATGTCTACTCGTCCGAAAGGAAAGAATCAAGAAAAATGCAGATTTACGCGCAGAGCTCAACAGGATACATAATTTATGCTCTTTCACCGAGAAAAACCAAGTTACATAGAAAAAATAGAACTCAAAAACACAAAGCGTGAAATGGCTTATCTATGAAGTTGAATGTATCCCACAGAAAGATAATCGTCCTTCACTCGAAACATCTTGAATGTGAAAGTTGTGTCCAATGGCTGTCAGCTCAAATGCAAAACTCAACAAACAATTTACTTGAAAGATCATTCCGCTCCGCTCCCGCCATTTTTTTTTTCAGACAAGTTAACTCTTACCAAACAATCCCTGGTTTTCACGACTATGGAAAGGAAGGCCCTTGAAAACATAGTGGAAAAAGGAGAAAATGCTGATAACCAGAATTTTCTCCTTTTCCCACAATTTTTCTTTTACTCTGCTGGAACTGGAAACAGATTTCAATTTTTAAGTTAATTTATTTTGTCGTCTGCAAGTGCTTTTCAATTTGAACAAGCCTACGATTTTGTCGTTTGGTAAAGAGTTAAATGTATGGAATCTGCGACTATTAAATATAGCTGATATTTCGTTTTCTTTCCTTATTTTTATTATTATTGTTATTACCATTAAAGACAATTTAGTAAAGCTATTAGAATAGCATCAAGAGAAGATACATTTTTCAATCCACTTTCACACGGCGGATTTCTTTACAAAACTTTAATGCATATGGGCCATTTACAATTATGCAGCTTTGCGCATGTACACCATTGCCTGGCTTAATAAAAATTGGTAGTGGACGATTCCAAAATCTGTCTTGTACGTTGGTTTTATTAGTCTTGTCCCAAACAATCCGCGGTGTGTTAATGCAGAAAGTCAGCAGAGTTTTTTTTTTCCTTTTTTCCAGAAAGTTTACTATAGTCATAATGACAACAAATCGCATTATTTGAGAGATTTCTTTTGCTGTCTTCAAGTGCTTTCAATATTTTACTTGTCTCGAATTTTGTCGACTGGGTTAATAGTACATGTATTAATACGACTTCGTTGATACACAAATACATGTGAAACATTATATCAATAGAAATTAATGAAATTGCAGATTGGACAGAACTTTTGTCTTTTCCACGATATTTTTAAATATTTGGTTGTCGTGTGTGATGCGAAAAAAGTGTCGTCTGCTGAAAGAAGTGCGTGAAATGGATTGGCCCATTAAGGCGGATAATACTGATTTATGCCCAATCAAAACGCAGGGGAACGCCATATGTTTCATTCATAAGTTTTTTTTTTTAAATACATGTTATTGTCGTTTTGTTATTTTTTGTGTGCACGTATTTTCTTATTAGATCCCAATCGTTTAGGAAGATTTATTGGATGGTTCCAGAAAATTATAATAATATGTCTTGCAACACGCGAAAAGGGGCATTTGAGTAAAGTGCCGTCTCAGATTAGCCTGCGCAGTCCGCGCAGGCTAATCCGAGACTGTACTTTCCATCTGCATTAGATTTTGTTCTTCAGTAGATTTGCGCAAAACAGATAATTACATAAAAACGGAATGTGTCGTTTCAGATTAACCTGCGAAGATTGAACAGGCTGATCCGAGACGACACTTTACTAAAATGCCCGAATGTCTCTTTTCTCCTTTGCAGGCCATATTCAATTGACCTGTCGAAACTCTTCAATAGACTATAAGGTTTACACTTGTCAAAAATGAAAGCACTTGAAGACGGAAATTATGATTTGTGGCTTATTTCATTGGAATTTGTCATTGACATTAGAAAAAAATGTGGAAAAATTAGAACACGATAATGAAAGGCTACAAGCATTTTCCCGTTTTACAAAACTATTTTAAAAAGCCTGTTTTCCACAGGATGGTTATACCTATGGTTGTTTGAAAAGGAATAATGTATCTCTATACAGGCTGCAACACGCGAAAAGACATTTTGATTATGAAAAGTAAAAAATTCATTTAAAGATGATAAAATAGCTATCGATTCATAGAAATGCTCTTTATAAGTAGATACCTCTAAATCCCATTTTTACTTCTACGAAGCAAGGGACATTTTCATGTTCCTTTGAGAATGTAAATCCAAGACCAGGCTGCACTAAACCGAAAGTCTGATTTTGATTCTACACTGTCCAAATCGCTCTTTTTTTACCCACAAATATCAGCCTCTTAACTTTGAACATTCGGTTTACTGTTGTCTTGATTGTCGCTGTCAACACAACGATACTAGTGGCCTGATGCTAGTGTGTCGTCCATATTGTTAAAAGGCATAAATAAATACACTTCTCCTCATTACCATGTTACGATGGTGGTTGAAATTAGTATTATAATTGGAAATGTACAAACCAAAAACATATAAAAGAGCGATCAAAACCATACATGTTGGACAATGGTATATTTTTGTATATATAAAGATACCTTTTAGAAGAAAATCTATTTCTGTATATTCCATTTATCTCTTCAGCTCCATAAGTTGAAAAAAGAGGCTTTTACTGGATGCAAAGATGTAAGATCGGACTGCACGGAATGTGCAGCCTGGTCTTATATTTATACCGTTCCTTGTGTAGTCAAAAAGATTGAAAATCTTAGCTTCAAATGATAATAATTTTAGTCCTCAAAAAAACATAGTTTGTATATTTGTTCCTGACAGACTTAGCACTTAAGCTGCAAAGTACGAATCACAGACCTTTTGCGGACAATGTAGATCAAGATCAGACTGCACAGAACGTGCAGTCTGATCTTGGATCTACATTGTCCGATATGGAGATATTATTACCCAAATCGTAACTTTGTAATAGCAATATTTGGATATTAACTATCGAACTGAAAATTTCATTTCAGTTGTTCAGCAGGATAAGGTTTAAGGATAAACTGGTCATGTTCTGGTAAAGAAAAAGGGGGCTTAATGCATCTCGGTGATCCATAATACCAAGCAAGTCATTGCATAATTATGGGTCCATTTTATCCATTTCCTTTGTCAACTGACTGAATCCTGGTATAGAATGGATTTTGGACATGCACAAAACTGACCAAAAAGCAAAAAGTTTCGGCTCAGATCAGCCTGCGCGCAATGCACAGGCTGACGTGGGTCGACACTCTTTGCAGATGCATTTAAAAATTGCAAAAAAAATTACCAGAAGTTAGTTTTCGGCCCAGGTCATCCTACGCGGACTGCGCAGGCTGACCTGAGTCGATATTTTTTGCAGATAAAAAAAATGCCAAAAAAAAAAAATGACCAAAACGCAAAGTTTCGGCCAGAGTCAGCCTGTGCAGTCTGCGCAGACTGACCTGAGCCGAAACTTTTTGCTTTTTGGTTGATACTCTTTGCAGATGCATTAAGCTCCCTTTTCATAGAGCATGGCTCAAATAGACTTGTCCAAAATGTATGGTGTTGGTCGATATTGTATGTGTATGGATGGTTATTTAAGAGATAGATCTGGATTATTTTTGTTTCTGTTTAAATGTTTTAATTCGCCAATTCTTGAAACTCTTCGATGTATATTATTGTCATTCTTTTATATGTGATATCATTTTTTTTTATCATTAAAACTTCTAAATGATAACAATGTTTTTGCTGTAATGTATCCTAATTTTTCCTTGCCAAAAAATCGTCCACAAATTTCACATTAGCTGCTCAAACTACTCAGTTCTGTTGCGAGATGTCAGGTCCAGGAGCGGCAATTGGCCAAATTGGCCAAAAGGTCTTGCAATCCGTCAGTTGATCTCTCTCTGTTTCTGTCTGTCTGTCCGTCTCTCTCTCACTCTCTCTTTTCCAAACTCCAAGGCTCGATGTATTTTCTCTTTACAAGTCTCTAAATTGTGTCACGTGGTTGTGAAATAAATCAGCATAGAACCCAGTTACTTTTGTTTTCTTGTCATAATTAAAATATTGGCAAGGTTTTATTATTTTTTGTAAGGGTTATACCAAACGACAAAATTTTAGACTGGTCCAAACTGAAAGCACTTGCAGACGACAAAATTAACTTAACTCAAACATTGAAGTTTGTTTCGGGAAGGGTAGAAAACGTTGAGGGATTACCAGCATTATCTCCTTTTCCTACAATGTTTTCAGAAGGCTTCTATTTCTAAGTCGTGAAAACCAGGGATTGTTTGGGAACGGGTTAAAAATGTGCCGTCTAGCAATGAGCTAAAAATAGGTGAAATAGACATTGCAACAGGAAATGGAGTTCGTATCAGAAAAAAAGCTAGACAAGTCTCAAAATCTTGTAAAGAGTTTTAAGGAGGACGAAATATACATGCGGACCGGAAATGGTGTTTGTATCAAAACAAAAGAGCGATTTTTAAATCTCCGCCGAAATAGTCCCGCTATCTCGCCTCTCTCTATGTCTGCTTGGTACTCGCCTCTTGATAAGGAGACGATAAAATCCCCGTAACTACACAACCCTGGATTTTAAAGGTGATGAAAATCCCCATTTACCCTATTTTACTCAGGCCCCTATCTTGAGCTTAAGGCTGAGACGAAGATTTCATAATTGTTAAAGTGTCATAATCCCATTGCTTGGGGTTCGGGACGAGATATGACATTTTCCGTTAAGTTACCTAGAGATTTCCATTAGCTCTTACCGTGCGTGACATGTGATAAAAAAAAATGCGCGCAAATAATTTTGTAATGTCGTTACAGGTGAATTTTCTAGCCACTCTTAACCTGACGACAAAATATTTGACTTTTCCGAAATTCAAAATGAAAGCCAAAAAGTAATTGCTGTTTGTACTACGTGATTTGCCTCTGAAACAGACGAAAACGTTATGGGAAAATGTGAAAGTTCTGGTAACCAGCCTCTTCTACTTCTCTCATACGGTTTTCAAAAGTTTCTTTCTCTATGTCGCTTTGGCCAAAAGCTTTTTTTAAGCGAAAAAAGCATGAAATGAACTGAATATGTTTTGCTGCGTCACAAAATACATACTTAAAAGCATACAAAAAATATACATTTATTGCACTTTTCTGTTATAATAAGCATTTGGCCAAAACGTCCGACTTTGCACATTTACCTGGCCAAAACGTTCGCGGCCAAAACGTCCGTCCACCCGTTTATACATTTGATAAGTAGGTAAAGAGTTGACATTTTACGCAACAGTTTAAAAACTATCAATAACAAGTGCTGAAAAATAGCATGATAAAGATTTTTACCATTTGGAAGTTTATTCTAGGTTATATTCTTTTTCCCCCATCCGTTTTGTTTACGTTTCTACATTTTCATGGACTTAAATTCGAGCCATTTTCTGTCCGAAAGAGGCTAAATGAATCTCCGTGATACATTTTACCAAGGAAGACATAATAAGTACGGATCAATGAATTCTATTTTGTCTACCAAGCCACTAAATCATGAGATAGACGGGTCCTTGTACGAGTAAAAAATTGACCGACAGCAAAAAGTTTCGGCTCAGGTCAGCCTGCACGAACTGCGCAGGCTGACCTGGACTGATACCTTTTGAAGATGCATCAAGCCCCCTTTTCACAGAGCATGTTTCACTTATTTTTGTGCAAGATATTTAGTCTATATGCTATACCATGTCATAAATCATAACTTATACCAGGGTCGCGTCATAAAGTAGATGATATATAAAGATGCCACGTATCAATATAAATGTCGTATTATCTTCTACTTCATACACAAATCTTTTCAAAATGTCCAAACATCGTCAGCACACCTAGATTTGCAAACAAGTTTCAGAACGTCAAAAAAAAAAACTGCAGGACAAATATTCAGCTGAAATAGTAAATAAATAATAGGTGCCGCTTTAAGTAGAGATAAATTTCATATTTGATTATTATTTTTCCTCCTTTTTCATGATGTTTTCGAAGGCTCATTCGCAAAATAGATTTGGTTTGCAGCAAGGATTCACTCGACAGTGCTTATCAGCCGTCATAATCTTCATATACGATATACCACTACTTGTGAAGGGACACCCTACAAGGCTGAAACCGACTTGCGTGCCTCCCTTATTCTGACATTTGTACTCAATTTAATCCTTTGCCACACAATGACGACTTTAAACGACCCTAAGAAAAAAGCCTTTTAAAATATTGTGGGCAAAAGGAGAAAATGCTGGTAACCAGCATTTTCTCCTATTCCCAAAATGTTTTCTACCCTATGAAAGCAAAAATGCACCATTTGAGCCACATTGAAATTGTCGTCTACAAATGCTTTCAATTTGGACAAGCCTAAGTTTTGTTGTTTGGTAATGAGTTAAAGTGCCGAGCCCCAATAGTTCACTCGGTAGCGCACAGGACTTGAGAGCAGGTAGTCGCTGGTTCGATCCCCAGCTCAACCAGTTTCTTTTCAAGGATTGATGACAGTCATTGCGACAGGATTTATTTCTCTGTCACATTGTTTCGGCGATGGTTATGTAGGAAGTAGCTGGTGGCTTGGAAAGAACACTATACGGAATACTGGTTAACCCATTACCACACAATCCCAACTTTTGACTCCCCTGAAAAAGAAGCCTTTCGAAAACATTGTGGGAAAAGGAGAAAATGCTGGTAACCAGCATTTTCTCCTTTTCCCACAAGGTGTTGTACCATTCACAGGACAAATTTCAATTTTTCAGTCACTTTTATTTTGTCGTCTGCAAATGCTTTCAATTTCGACAATCCTAAACTTTTGTCGTTTGGTAATGAGTTAAAAAAAATTCTAGGAAGGCATGGATAGATGAACTGGCCGCTGCGATATAACTGAAATGATGATGAAAACGGCGTTAAAACACCATACAACCAATCGATCAATTCAATTTTACCTGAAACTAATGTATTTTTACTCATTACCACATTTTCCATACTTATGACAAGCTTGAGAAAGAAGCATTCAGAAAACATTCTGGGAAAAGGATAAAATGCTGGTAACTAGCATTTTCTCCTTTTCCCACAAAGTTTTTTACCCCTCCCAACACAAATTTCAAATTTTGTGTCACATTAATTTTGTCGTCTGCAGATACTTTCGATTTGGACAAGCCTAAAATATAATCGTTTGGTAATGAGTTAAAGGTTTTCCAAAGAATTGTGGGAAAACGCGAAAATGTGACAGAGCAAAAAAGAACAAAAAGGATAGAACGATCTGACAATGCATCATTATAAAAGGTACTATACGTCACTACAACATTGATTGATTGATTGATTGATTGATTGATTGATTGATTCGATTCAGCCGCATTCAGCGTTATTTCGATCATATTACAACTGCAGTTGTCGTAATATTATGACTACGGTGTTCATGTTTGTTCTCCGCTTCACCTAACAAGTCAAGGGCTCTCAAGGTGGTTGCCAAAGGACATTTCCTAGAAAAGCTTAGTGCCTCCAATGAGACTTGAACCCACGGCCTTCCAGGTTATGAGTGCTTCAATCGAGGCTCCAACCCGTGACCTCCAGGTTACGAGTGCTTTACCTTACCACTAAACCACTCAGGACCCCGCTTTTGAAAACATGCTTGTAATGAATACAACATGTAGGTACAATAATTAGAACATTGCAACTCCATACAAATTACACAAAACGTGGGTTTTATTACCCAACAATACAACTATCATTGAAGTTAAATGAGATTTAACTAATTCCTTAACACTCTCACAATACGGATAATCGTTAGGGGAAAAATCTGGTCAAATTGTACGATGTTTTGACAAATCATGACCGCAGATCAACAATAGTGACCGCAGAATAATAGTACCAATGATTGGGAATAAATGGCGACGCGTTAACCCAATTTTGTAAGAATGGAAATATTTATACATAAATGGATTAGCGTAAATGGTTATCTCAACGCCTTGCCTTATTCCACCCTTGGACCCAAACTTTAGAAATTATCAGTTCAAGTCTTTTACCACACAAATCTCGAATTTTAACGACCCTGAGGAGGAAGCTTTTTGAAAATATTGTGGGAAAAAGGAGAAAATGCCAGTAACTGGTATTTTCTCCTTTTCCCTCAATGTTTTCCATTACTTTAGATAATAATTTCATTATTTGAGTCACGGTGTATTCTAATGCTTTAATATTTTTTCTTTTCCTACGATTTTTTTTATTTTCATTTTCTAATTCTTCTTCAGGGTGTGAAGGCACGAGATAGTTTGGTACAGGGTAATACATGACCTCACAGCAGACAGCATCGAACATATATATTTCGTAAATATTTTTTACATGAATTACACCTAAATCCATATATATATGCGAAAAAATTGTGTGTGGGGAAAGGAAAACAATGCGTGTTTAAAAAAAAATAGAAGCATATAGAAGCAAATTTGTGTACTGATTGTAAAAAGATTGTAAAATGATTGTAAAAATGGCCAAAGACATTGTATGTAGCACTTGCCAATAAATGATGTGTGTTTGTATGTACGTAAAGAAAATTCATGAACTATTATTTTCATGTACATTTCACTGGCGCAAAAGAAAAGGGAAATGATTAGCTAAGCTTGTCACATATCCTGATTTTGTTTCTTTAAGAGATAACACTTCTTTTCAAACACAGGTGTTTTATTCTGGTACTTCTTTAATAACATAGACGTAATATTGCACTCAAAGTTATTTCTAGGTCTTAGCCTTAAACGCTATATTAGAGACCTTAAATTATTCGATAAAAATGATGTAAAGGCGAAACATTTCGAGAAATAGACTTTTTCCTCATTTATTTTATTTTATTTTATCTGTTTATTCATCTATCGGTCTATATTTTGTTGTCTTCTTATATTTTTTTTTTTACCTATTTTGTTATTTACTGTCTCATTTATTTTGTTATTTACCGTCTTATTTATTTATTTATTCATTCATTTATTTATTTATCTATTTATTTATCTATTTATCTATTTTTAGTTAGTTAGTTAGTTACTGAGTTACAAACTAACTAATAGCTAACTAGTTAGTTAGTTTGCTATTTTTTTCTTCCTTTTTATTTCTTCATTTATTTATTATCACCATGTTCTAATAACCTAGATACATTTTTTGCATATATCGTAATATTAAAAAACGTTCACGGGCATTAACTATAAGTGAAATATGAAAACAGGCAAAACGAAAAAGGCATCAATTATGGTGGTTAAAAAACAACAAAAAACATAACTGTCGTATTCCACATGTTTTACAGGATTCAATTTGAAACGATATGACTAAATATAAAAAATGCCAAAAAAGTAAAGCCTAGCTTCTATATGAACATCATTGGCAACGATCTTGAAAAAAAAATACACACACAAAAAATGCATGAAGTGTCATAAAACTATGTGAAGTTAAACAGAAATATGTCAGAAAAAAAAAAACAAACCGAGAATGAATTTTCAAAGTAGCATGTAGTATCATTGCATTAACTGCCATACTAAATTGATTTCTGATGCTCTATATGGAAACCGAGTATAGGGAATAAAACACAACTTTGTAAACTATAACTGTAGTGTGATAAATTGAACTGTATATAAGGTACATTTAAAACAAAGGTAATAACGTCCCACGAAGGCTGAACATCACAGCATAAACATCTATACCAGAGCGATTTGGGGTGCACTTTATTAAAACGAAACACGGAAAAGAAAGAAACCGAAAAAAAAAACTATATTTTTTACAAATTCGAAGAAAAGAAAATACAATGTAAAACACAAATGTTAGACAAAAATAAAAGCAAAAAAAAAATCGGCACAACTTAGTTAAAGATAACCACAGTGTAAGAAATTGAACTAGACGTCTATGTATAAGTTAGATCACAAACAAAAAAAATAGATAAACTTATCTTAAGAAGCCTAAATGTCAAGGAATAAATTTGTATACCAGGGCGATTCGGAGCGCTCTGCTGTATACTAGCCTCTGTCTTACTATATAACGTTTCACGCCGATGGTACGATCCACTATTTTGTTATTTCAACGGTGTGATTTTGGGAAAGATATCTCCATATCGGACATTGTAGATCCAAGATCAGACTGCACATTCTGTGCAGTCTGATCTTGGATCTACACCGTCTGAAAAAGTTCCGCTTGCGCCGTGCTTAAGCACCAGAGGGTTAAAACGAACATGGAAAAGAAAGAAAGAAAAGAAAAAACCTAATTCGCACAACTTGGCAGAAAATAATTACAATGTAAAATACAGAAGTAAAAATTGAATATGAAAAATACGCTCTCTGTAATTTTTTTGTTCAATAATAGGGCATAAAAACTGAATTAGAAGTTATTCGTAAATGGAATTCAACAAAATGGTGTGAAATTTCGTCCACTTATCTAAGACGTTGAATTGAATTGCGTTTGTACCCATAGAATTTTTTTCTCAAAGGGAAGGAGTTTTTGATATTAAACGATTCCTTTATTTGCGACTCTTTTCAATGTCCAAAATTTGCTGCAGAATACTTTAACGTTTTACCAAGCGACAAAATTCTGAACTTGTCGAATTTCAAAGCATTAGCAGGCGACTAAGTAAAATGATCCAAATGGTGAAATTTGTCTGTAACAGAGTAGAAAACATTGTGCATGAAAGAGATGCTGACTATCAGCTACTAGTCTTTTATCAAATTTTTCAACAAAGCTTTTCCTTATCAAGGTCGTTAAGACATGGCATTATTTGGCCTGCAACACGCGAAAAGGGGCATTCGGAAATTTCGTAGTGTCATGTCGGATCAGCCTGCACAGTCCGTTTTTATGTAATTTTCTGTTTTACATAAGTTTACTGTAGGACAAAAATTAATGTAGTCGTAAAGTGCCGTCTCGGATTAGTCTGCGCGGACTGCGCAGGCTGAACCGAGACGACACTTTACGCCAATGTCGGAAAGCCCCTTTTCACGTGTTGCAGGCCATTTAGAACAGGGCTAAAATCTGTCTTTACGTTGCATTTCGAAAGGAATCAAGCGGAGCACAAGGTGCACGTCCAAAAACCGTGGCCAAAGGAGAACATAATTGCTTAAAAGCGATTTTGCCACATTTTTTTTTTTTTTATTTTTTCCCCTAAATAGAAGTCTCTTGCAAAGAATGTCAATTGCCAGTTTTAATCACGGTGTTAACACATATACCGAAGTTTTAGTGTCGGCGCAGTTGTTGTTGTCGTTGGTATGTATAAGCTTTTTTATATCCTAACTTTGAACAAATTTTTGCATTAGTTTTAGGAAAAGAAATGATGGTCTATTAATTTAGATTTCTCAAGAGCGAAAAATAAAACAATTCATTGGCAGCTATTGCCATGTTGACACATTACGAATGATGTATAAATGCCAATAATTTTTAGATCAATGAATTGTCTTTAAGATGATGCATAAACATGTTTCAAGCGGTAGTTTTGGTAATTCTGTGAATAAATGTTGATTAAAAACTTATCTTTTGGTTCTTTTACCAAACAACCCCTGGTTTTTACGACCCCGAGATAGAAGCCTTTTGAAAACAAGGAATATCTTTAAAAATGTACTTGGCGTAGATTTGCCCACCGATAAGTCGGTAGGCACCAGCAGTATAAACATGTCTTTGTTATTTACCAATCGAAAATTTCTATCTGTTTATTTCAATATGATAGCAAAAAGTAGGTCAAAACCAGAGCATTCCGTTATGCCAACATTTCTTCTTCTAAACAACAAATACCGACTATAAACGACTTTGAGGAAGAAGCCTTTTCAAAACATTTTGGGAAAAGAAGAAATTTCGGTAAACAGTAATTTCTCCTTTTCTCACAACGTTTTCTAACATATGCAAATTCTATTATATGAGACACATTGATTGTTCTGTCTGCAAGTGCTTTCAATTTGGACAAGACTGGAGTATATTGTCGTGTGACACACACGGTCAAACATATTTTATTTAGGTCAGTCACAAGTAATAATCTTTAACGTGTACATGTATATAAATAATGTGAATAAACTGAGTACGTATTTCATTCTGGAAATAATACCCTGATAATTGCAATTTTATAGTTGCTATTGTCTATAGTTTTAAGCTCAGCGGATGGTGTGGATCAAAATATAGCCTGCAACACGGGAAAAGGGGCATTCGGACATTTGCGTAAAGCGTCGTGTCGGATCAGCATACGCAGCCCGCGCAGGCTAATCCGAGACGGTACTTTCCGTTTTTATGTAATTCTCTGTTTCACACAAGTCTACTGTAGCACAAAATCTAATGTAGTCGTAAAGCGCCGTCTCGGATTACGCGCAGGCTAATCCGAGACGACGCTTTACGCAAATGTCCGAATGCCCGTTTTCCCGTGTTACAAGCCAATTATCAGCCTGCAGTTTTTCTGAAGTTTGATCTTGATCTACATTGACCGTAAGGTAAGTACAACTATACTTGCAATGAAAGACGCTTTAAGAGTTACATAAGTACAACAAACGAATGGAGGTTGGACCCGAAGCACTGATGCTGAAATAGTTTCTCCGTCTCTCGGAACAGTCACGTGCCATTTACATATTTCAAAAGCAAATGTAAACTTCCTACAAAATTCCTTAATATTGAAGAAATATCAGGGATTGACGGCAAACGAAAAAGGAGGGGTGAACTGGGGATGTCGAATGGAGAATTCATTTGTCGTTTTGCCATAACGTTCTCCATGGCGATCTGTAAGACTCTTAAATACGCCCCTGCAATCAGACTCTAATATAAGTGACTTCCTTTTCTCTGAGGTTTCAGTTCTTAATCGAAACTAATACATAGAAATTCCTGAATGCAAACATGTCCAATACATATACATAAACCACAAAAGTAGGGCGAGGGGCGGAGTTGAAACACCCTGTTTTGCATATATAATAAAATATAAATATATTTTTTTATGTTTGTTCAATTTCATAAAGAAAAATGTTTTTGCACAATGTCTTCAAATCAAACTCAAATACACGTAACTTTAATACGTCCCGGATCTATCTATCTATCTATCTATCTATCTATCTATCTATCTATCTATCTATCTATCTGTAAGTGAGCCCGTAAGAACTTAAGTTAGTACAAACATACTAAGTATCTGTTTTCACTGGTGAAAATATTACCGATGATGTTCACACGATCAAATAAGTTTCGATCTTTCACCGAAATAAACAAATATCCTTTGCTACTTACTATCCAATCAACCAACCAATTAAGTAACGAGTAGCAATTTTCCTACCATCCGACCAACTGACTTTCTTGCTTAGTTTCATATATATTTCAATAGACAAGAGCCTTAAAAAAATAAGATTAGAAAAGAACTACGGTAGATTTACAGATGTCCTTAAATGAAATTGATACGAAATATTTGTAGATTATGCCTGCGTAAATACATGTGTCAAATATCTTCAAAAATCTATCCCAAAACATTGATATGTTATAACCTTTTATAAACAAAGACGTGTGAGTTTATTATCTTGTAAATATTTAATTAACCCTTTTAATATAAACATACAGAGTAAAAGTTTGAACCAGTAGGAGTATTACAATTATAAACTGATGAAGATAAAAAAAAAGAACGTAACAATAAATCGGACATTGTAGATCATAGATCAGACTGCACCTTCCGTGCAGTCTGATCTATGATCTACAATGTCCGCCATGGCACCAACATTTCACAGTTACTTAATATTATTATTTATAAAACCAAAGAACCAGTACAACTCTCTAGAGATACTCCATGTCCTATTTATTTAAGATAAACTACTTAAATATTTATATTTATATAGCAAATCTAACCACTTACTATCATTTGTAAATATCTAAATCATTTGGAACATGCTTCTAAACAGATAGAATAAACAGATATAACAAAATTGTCATCGTCTTTTGAAGTCTTGTTTAAATCAAATTTGTAGACTTCTGTAAGTATGAAAAGGTCAATTCGAAAGTAAAAAAAAAATGCATAAATAATATTTTGTTTAATACTTAAGCTAAAGTATGAATAAAAAACAACAGTAGATGAAAGGTTATATAGGTATTAATATGCCTCTAAATTTATTCCGGCCTGCTTAAAACAAGAACAAAGTGAAGATCCACTTTTAATTTTCAACTGAATGATATCAAGGCCAACAACCCCTTACTCATCGGTAAATATCGTGTACCATCGATGTTTTCGTGAAGGCTATTCGGCCAATCTCGGCAACTTCCGTTTTTTAATGAGAGTTATGGGAAATAGACCTCAATTCTGATATATAAAATATGAGTCAGTTATATCAGTACATATACTATGTATATAGATAGACATACATTTACACATGTTATCCCTCCTCACAATAAAAAATCTTTACCACTGGAAATTTAACCGCGGTTTTCCAGACAATGCCAAGTTTTAAAGACAATGAGAGAGAAGGCTTTTAAAAACATTGTAAAAAAAGGAGTGAGTGCTAGTTAGGCCTTGTTTGCTTTTTCGATATTTACCCAAAACAGCAAACTGCCCATAGCAGAGGCGTCAACAGACATAATTGTATAGTATATATCACAGTAAAAAAAGTAGTGAAAACCTTTCACATGAAAGCGACGCCTTTTTTCACACAGGATATCGTTTAAAAGGTGTATTACTTAGTTCAAAATGTCTGATTATTTGCTTTGTAAACGACAACTCCTAATGTCATACGAAAGTGCCCTCCAAAAGGAAAACAAAAACGTAATCTCAAGGATGCGTTGGAACAATGGAAACGTCTAAATTACCATTAATTGAAATGACTTTAAATTTCAAAGGCTGTATCTTTGACACTAAGCCGTCACGTCCTTGCGGTAACAATGCGGACCTTTCGTCAGTGCTGTAACACTTAAGTGTGGGTAAACACTGTACCTGTCATCACGAAGGTCTCATCTTTCGAACTGTCGGGATAACAAGTTTTACAAATGTATTGTTGATAAATTTTAACCTTTTCAATCGTTTGTAGGGCTTGTAGAGCCGGAGTACCTCGTTCGAATACCTTGTATACTTTGTCAGTCGATATCCTTTTCATATAGCTTACAACACACGAAAAGGGACATGCGGATATCTACGTAAAAAGTGTCGTCTCGAATCAGCCTGTACAGTCAGCGCAGGCTAATCCAAAACTACACTTTCTGTTTTTATGTATTTTTTTAAGCAAGTCTACAGTTACACAAAATCCAATGTAGTCGTAAAGTGTCGTCTAAGATCAGCCTGTGCACTCCGTCATTATGTAATTTTCTGTTTTACCAAAGTCTACTGCAGCACGAAATCAAATGTAGTCGTAAATTGCCGCCTCGGATTAGACTACGCACTCAGCGCAGGTTAATCCGAGACGAATCTTTACGCAATTGTCTGAATGCCCCTTTTCATCTGTTGCAAGCCATATAAGGACACAAGTCGTATGTTGCAGCATTGCTCGGGGGGCAAAACATTCACGGTCTTCCAGCGCTAGGTTTTAGGGCTGAAAACAAAAGGTGAAATTTTGGACTAAAACATAATTGGCTAGCAACACACGAAAAAGGGTATTCGGACATTTGCGTAAAGTGCCGTCTCGGATCAGCCTGCGCAGTTCGCGCAGGCTAATCCGATACGGTACTTTACGAATACGTTACAGCCTTTGAACGCTACAGTAAACTTTGATAAAACAGAAAATTGCATTAAAAAGGGAAAGTGCCGTTTCGGATTAGCCCACGGGGACTGCGCAGGCTGATCCGAGAAGAGACTACGCAAATGTCCGAATGTCCCTTTTCCCGTGCATTTTCTCTTTTCCCACATTGCTTTCTACCCATACCAAAACCAATTTCAATTTTTCAGTCAATTTTATTTAGTAGTCTGTAAATGCTTTGTATTTGGACCAGTCTAAAATTCTGCCGTTTGGTAAAGATTTGAACGGAACCGCGCTCAGGGAGGCTAAAATAGGCCATACTTACAGCAAACATACAGGACACTTTTGGCACAAGACACCATCAGAAAAGCTATTGTTGAGACCATTGTCCACCTTAAACCGTCATCATTGTCCTAATGTCCACTGAAAACCGGACCATTGTCCCGTCTACTAGCACACTAATGCTATTCAATAGCAATGTAAACATGTCTTCTGCTAGACGTGTTTTACACTTTTGTCCTAATTTTGGACAGTTTTAATTACTTCTATTGTCCTGCTGGTCGCGAATTCTAGCGAAGGAAATGAGACTATTTTGCCCCCGAGATAGAACTCAATTGTGAACGCTGTCGGTTGAAATGGGGAGAAAAAATGGTTCCGTAGCGTTAACGGATGTTGCAATTTCCCGCCTTTTTGAATCTATTGAACAGTTATTGTGGCGTGTGTTTTTTCTCCTAGTCATGGAAAGCACTCTACGTTTGATCAACTTTTTTCTCACATTGAAAACTGAAAGGAAGACGGAAACGAAGAAGAAAAAGAAGAAGAAGAAGGAGGAGGAGGAAGAGGAGGAGGTGAAGAAGACACTGAACTGAATTGCATATAAAAATTTTTATATAAATATTTGACCAATACTTTATTAAAAGGGGTCATATTGCATCCGCAAAAAGGATTGACACATGCTGACATCAATCGAAACTTTTTACTATTTGTTAATCTTATGCTTGTCTAAGGATCATTCTACCCACAGATTAAGTCGATTGTTAGACAAAATGGGGTTCATTGATCCATAATTATGTGATGCCTTGCTTGGTATAACACAGCATTTAGATGCATTAACTCTAAACCAGAGGACAAAATTTTAGAATAGTCCAAATTGAAATCACTTGCAGAGGACAAAAATAAATGTAACCCTAAAAATGAAATTTGTTTCCAGCGGGGTAGAAAACATTGTGGAAAAAGGAGAAAATGCTGGTTACCAGCATTTTCTCCTTTTCCTACAATGTTTTCAAAAGGCCTTTTCTTTCAGGGTCGTTTAAAGTCGGGACTGTGTGGTAAAGGGTTAAATATATTCTTCTTTTACCAATGATTCATTTTTTACAAAGTTGTGATGGAAAAGACGGGGAGGGGGGAGAATCTTCTGTAACTCTGTGATTAAGATTCTGTATGTCAGTAAGAGGTTTTAGCTGAAACTCAGAAAAACAAAAATAAGAGAGCTTTCGGTGTCCCTTACCTGTAATTAGAAAAGAAAGGACGATTCATTTACTTTCCACTCGGCACAATACTTTTGATCGTGTTAAAGCAAAGACGAGAAAAATTTCACGAACAATGCTGGATGAAAAGACGATCAAATGCATCTGTAAAATATAGGGATTGATTGTTTTCAACCCACAATGTTTTCAGTTCACGATTTTGTCAACCCAATGAAGGACAGATATCATTATGAGCTTCCTTCAATTTGTAGTCTGCAAATATTTCCAGTGTGGTCGAGTCCAAACTTTTGTCGTCTGGTAAAGAGTTAACGTCAAGACAATGTAGGCTATCTAAAGCTGATCTGATAGGAGCGCCGCGCTGGGTGCCAAGAAATTTGTACCACGTCACCATCCCAGGTTACGGCGTAGTTAAGTTCCGTTTTGGTTTTACAGCCCTTCCTCCCCCAAACAAGTGGCGAATGCTACCTTTGTTTGGTGTTTAGAAGACCCTCTCAAACTTTAAAAAAAAATGTTTTTAAAACAAGACATTTAAGACAGTATAATATGTTGTTAGGGACGCTTTTTCATTTTCAAAAAATGAAATCAAGAAAAATTCTTCTATATAAGGAGCAAATTTGCATGTACATTATTTTTCTTTTTACAGCACAGAGAAAAATAACTATAGTGCTAAGAGTCAGTATAGACATCTATCATGGTTTTAATAGAGGGGTTGAAATCGTCAGTCGATAATGTGTTGATAATTTTATTCCGGCATTGAAAATTCTTTCTATTTCCATTCAAAGTAATCATATCTGGGCGGCTTTTCCTTTCAATATAAGGGCGATAGTGCCTATCGCGGTAACGGTGATAACGTTGAGCGCAACTTGAATTCAGTTCATTTCATTGATTGGGACCGGTTTTTATTGTAGTTCGTACCGTTTCACTTGTCAGTTGAAATTTATAAATGATAATGAAATCAGGTATTTAAACGGTAACGAAACCTGTACAACTGTGGGCATTTTATCTAACAATATATATCCACAGACATTTTTTTTTTTTTACGAAGCATATAAATCTTTGAAAAAAAAATTTAGCAAAAAGGAGAAATTGCTCGTAACGAGCAATTTCTCCTTTTTCTAAAATGTTTTTCAATTTTGATTCATATGTTAAGTGTAAATACATTATTGATTGACCATATTTTAAAGCGTCGTCTGCACCAAGTTTGTTGGAGAAGGAAAATGAGCTAATCAGAATCGTATAAAACCGCGGGATTTATTTCGAGGATTTGAGGATGAGTCACGACAGGCAGCGAACCAAGTTTGACATGATAATCGTATAGAAACCGCTACATTTGAAACAATCCCAGGCTTTGATCAGTGGTTTTCGAGGCTTTAAAGAGAATTAGGGGAAGAATTCGCCATCTTGAAATCATAAACGTTAATTAAACAAATTTAAATCCAATTGCATTTGTATTTTGACAAGGTAGAATTTTAGTGATTAAGTATGGTATCAAAATGCACTAGTTCGGAATTCCTGTTTTTTTTTTGTGTGTGTTCAATGCTTGTGTTTTTTTTTAATTTCTTCATCACTCATCTACCACGCACAACCATGATTTCGTCATTCTATTTGCTTACTCGCATAAATTGCGTAACGGAGCCATACACTGTTCATACACTTCTCAACAAATATATAGTCTCTAACCAGAACAGTCTATTCAACTTCCGGTTGAGAACGCCGAAGATTGTGAAAATGAATCAGTGTGTGAAGATGGTGTCCCTCAGGTATAAGCATAAACGAGCCAGCAGTTAGAAAACAAACGCTTTTCCTGTGCCTAAATTAGGCGCAACAACCATCAGTTGTGGAATAGTTAAAACAGACTGAGCGTCAGAATTTTGCTGCTCAGATGCAAGTAAGGACGTGTGGTTATATCATAGCGAGGCCCAGCAATATTTTCAAAACGAGCTGACTTCCTGGTCATGGCATTTCGACTCCCTAGCCATATCAAGCCCCATCCCTCACGAAATAAATTAGACCCTAAAAGTATTTTTGCTTCATGATAAATATATGACAAATGCAATTTAACACTACCGCAATTGAGGGACAAAGCAGTTACAAGAACAGTTAATACATTTGCGACACTGTGTTGATGACGCCAGTTGTAACCGATCGGGTGCGGTTCGCTTGTTTTCGTTGAAAACTTTGTGAGGTGTAATATCACCACGTACTCCTAATGTGTAGACAGTCTCCTCCTTTCCCTTGCTATCCAGACCATCGGTAAATGTAAAGTCTTACCTCTTTAACGTAAGACCTGTGTAATGCACTTCTGGTGAAAATTCTAATTTGTTGAAAATAATAATTTATAAATGATAACTCAAAGAAGGAAAAATGGAAAAAATGAAAAGATGAAAGTAGTTCAATAATATTCATTTTTAATTATAGCTAATTTTGCAGGATGATATTTTAGTAGAAATAGCTGTTTTCCATTACACAGGTCTTACCTTAAGATAAATACGTATCACAGCTTTGCTTTGACGTGACGGAGAAAGGCAGTCAGAGCTGGTTGCCCACTACCGTAGAAAAGGAAACACATGGGCTTTTACGTGAAGGAGAAAGGCAGTCAGAGCTGGTTGCCCACTACCGCAGAAAAGGAAGCATGTGTTAATAAATATGTAAATGCGTTTATGGGTTTCACATGCAAATGTTACTTCCTTCGGAAAATTGGTTGTCTATGACAACATACTGGAACATGGTATACAATCTCCGAGGACCCGTTTTTCTCTTTTTGAAATGATGGTCCACTTGCAGTTGTGTTTGAGAAAGAAATGAGCACAATGCAATGTGCTTAGCTGCCGTGTTTTACATTTTTTTTGTAGGCACTTAGACACAAAGTAATAATATGTAACACGAAACAAATAGAAAAGCTGAAGGTTTTCCAATGAAAAAGCAGCAGTTTGTCAAAGATATAGTGATGCTCACATTTTTTTCAATGAATCTAGATAGCATAAGATGTTTAACTTTCAGAGTTGTTTGTCCACAAGTTAGCTTCAGTAAGTAATTAGTTATTATTATTTACTGTTCCTTTCACGACTATCGTCGCCTTTGCGGCCAGCGTACATCAAAATCAGACTGCACAAAACGTGCAGTCTGATAATGATCTACGCTGCCCGATTTTCTGATACATTCGGAAGAGCAGCAACCTTGAAACTGCAAGTATTTGGGCCTTATTTCTGGAGAGAAAATATCTGTGTCGTTACTTTGCACTCTTAGAGTTAAACGGTTAATTTACTGGTGCTCAGTGTTTTGGGTCGAAGTAGTCCCACGAAATCTGTCACTTGAAATATGAACAGAAAGTAGTGCGAACCACTCCATCAAACGGTAAGATGCAAATATGATACCCTTGTTGAAGCATTATGTTGGAAATTAATAAAGTTCTGGATTAGGTCTTACCAAACAAGAATCAAAATACAATTAGACCATTTCGATAATACGTCCAGTATAAACCCCATATACTCTCTACAGTAACTCTTTACCAGACGACAAAATTTAGGCCTTTTCAAATTGATATTAACTGCAGATGACAAATCTTAAATATGGCTGAAATGTTACAATACATTTTTGATGGGTAGAAATCTTTGTCGGTCAAGGAAAAAATGCAGGTTACTAAAATTTCATCCTTTTCCATCAACGTTTTCGAATGCATTTTACCTGTGGGTCGTTTTAACAGGCGGTTGTAAGGTAAAGAGTTAAAAGACGATCTGAGTTAAACGGTATTAAAACTTTGAAAAAGACGGTGACCAAAGGACAATGCACATATATTGCGCAATTTAAAAAGTTTCCATATTGTCTTAAGTTCGTTTTATCTATTTTTGGACAATATTTGTGTGGAGCAAGTGTTGTAATATTAAAGGATTTCATATCTTCACATGAAGTAATAGGTTCAAACAGGGCCGGTTGTTCATGATTTAGGCCTATATAAATTACCCGGCAACCATTATCGCAAACCAATATGGCGACATCTGACTAAGCAGATAAGCAGAGTATCCGGCTCCTCATTGCTTCTACAACTGAATATGATTTATGCGTTTGATAGGGAAACCAGCCAGAGTAGACTTGTTTATGGGCCTGTCTATAACACCTGGATTTTTCTATTACAGGTACCCGTCATAGGTAGAACCGTCCAGTTTTATCGCTGTTGCCATCGAATGAAATATAAAACAATTCATATGAAACATTTGATACGGAGTACTTGATACGTCTTTCTACCATGTTCATTAACCCTTGTCCAGCTAAAAAGGTGAAATTACACGTTTAAGCCGATATCATAAACGCAGGTTTTGCTATTTCGTAGTTTTTTTCCTCGGGGGGGGGGGGGGGGGGGGGGAGGGGGGAGGGGGGAGAGGGGATAGGTCCACATTGGACAGAGTAGATCAAAGATCAGACTGCACATTCTGTGCAGTCTGATCTTTGATCTACACTGTCCACTAAATTTCAGTGAATCGCGTTTCGCAGCCTATAGCACTTTCAATTCAATGTAGGAACCTCTTTTAACCATTTCTTGCAAAAGCAAGAGGTTCTTTTTCCATCTTTATCACGTGACCAACAGACAGTTTTTGTTTTGCAGTGGAGCACTTTTGGAAACATTAAAGCAAAAGAAAAAAGTGACAGCAGTAGGTAATTTACATGTAGATCTTTTTCACATTAAACGTTTATCTAAGTTCGTGAGTATTGTTCCTTTTCAACACTTTGCCAAACATTTCTGGATTTTTAACGACCCTGGCCGAACCGCGGTAGCTCAGTAGGTATCGTACAGGACTTTACAATAGGAGGTCAGTGGTTCGATCCCCGGAATGGCAATTTTCTTTCTGAGGATTGATAAAAGTCACTGCGACGATTTCATTCCTCTCTCACAGCTGATCACTGTTTCGACCAATCAATCAATCAACCAACCAACCAACCAACCAACCAATCGATCGATGGATCGATCGATCGATCAATCAATCAATCAATCAATCAATCAATCAATCAATCAACCAATCAACCAACCAACCAACCAACCAATCAATCAATCAATCAATCAATCAATCAATCAATCAACCAACCAATCAATCAATCAATCAATCTGTCCTTTCAAGGACAAAATTTACCGAATGAACCAAATTTGACTTGCTATATGCACAATGCTTTCGAAAAAGACAGGTCATAGAATGTGGTTTTTGTTACAGGGAATCCCTTTTTTCATGCAATTCCGAGTTATAATAATCCTAAGAAAGCTTTTGAAAACGTTATAGGAAAAGGAGAAAATGCTGGTCACCATCATTTTCTCCTTTTCCCATTATGTCTCTTCTGTTTCACAGCATACATGTATTATCATAATTCAAGCCACATTGAAATTTTAAATTGTCGTCTGCAAGTGCTTTCAATTTGGATGACTTCATTTTTTTTCTTCAGAAAACTATTCTTTTCATTATTTGCTGCAATTTCGGTCAGCAGGAAACGTATTTGTGTCATTTATACGTTGGTATATACCCGTGTCGAGAAAAAAAAATATATGCGAATGACGAAATACGGAAATATCTGCGAATTAAAGATACTCGTTATTTGTAGGTATACGTATGGTAAATAACCGAACAGACAAGTTTGCAATTCTTTTGAATTCGCAATTTCTCAAAAATTTCAACATCGAAAAAAAAATGCATTTATACAGTAGAAAGGTAAGGATTAAACCGTAATATAAAATCTAAGCCATACCCTGGTTAAAGGGGGCTTAATGCATCTTTGTGATGCATGATACGAAGTAAGTAATATTATTATTCATCTTTAAAATCCATTTTATCTAAGTGCTGGCTGTATGCTGTGGCCGACTGGTACCCAGACAAGGAGAAATCTGACCAAGAGCAAAAAAGACTCAACACTGGTCAGCCTGCGCGGACTGCGCAGGCTGACCAGTTTGAGTCTTTTTTGCCAATACGTTAACCCCTCCTTTCAGACAACACGGCTCAATTTTATAGGGAAATATTTCAAATCAGAGGAGAGCTCGAGAGATAAAGCATTGCTACTTTTGATGTCCCCCAGATTTATAATCGCCATGACACTCTGGGATACTGATAACGAAAATTTACAACAGCAGTGAAGGATGTTTTAAATTTCTAACCCCCATTTTGGACCTGGCTGTGGGAAAAACACAACCAAATCAATTTTAAGGGTTTTTCTTTGAATAATCTAGACTGAGGAAGGGCCATGATAAAAGAATTGTCTTCGACATCATTTTAAAAAAAAGAACTCGTTACTGCTGGCAACAACATTTGCTATGTGCTACTTCAAAAAAAAAAAAAGAATCCTTATAAAACACCAGAAATGTAAGTCAAAAGGAGTTGAGGTTTGAAAAAAGGTGTTCTTGTGAGTACATTAAGGTAAAAGGAGAAACTGCTCGTTACAACGTTTACCTTCTCCATGCACTTCGACGGTTATGTGCGTATTGTACATCATGCAAGTTTGTACATGTAATTCTTTTTTGCATATATAAAATTGTAGACTGTTTTAAATTAAAATGAAACACAACAACTAAATTTTTAAATTGAGCTGCAGTTCTCTGATAAGGTTGAAAATATTCTGGGAAAAGTTGTAGGTGCTGATTCCTATAATTTTCCCCCTATCTTCCCACTGGGTAAAAATCTTTGAGATTATTTGGTAAATTATCAATATGAGCCATCCTCGGTGAAAAGGGGTCAAAATATAAATGCAAACCGTATCAGCCTACGTCAGCTTGCACAGTCCGCGCATGTTGACCTTGGTCAAGAACATTTTTACCGTGGTCAATTTTCTGCATGTTTCGTGCATTACCAGTCTACTTCGTGATTCAGTTAATCCTTAGATAATAGGAATCTTATGGATCCATAGTCATTTGATGACTTGCTATGTATTATACAACACGAAGATACATTACATCGGCTTTTCCCATAATATGGCCTGCATCAGCGAAAAGCGGCATTCGGACATTTGCATAAAGCGTCGTCTCGGATCAGCCTACGCAGTCCGCGCAGGCTAATCTGAGACGGCACTTTACGACTACATTAGATTTTGTGCTACAGTAGACTTGTGCAAAACAGAAAATTACATAAAAACGGAAAGTGCCGTATCGGATTAGCCTGCGCGGACTGCGCAGGCTGATCCGAGACGACTAGTACACTTTACGCAAATGTCCGAATGCCCCTTTTCGCGTATTGCAAGCCATATCTAGTACGTCTCATATCAATTCATGTAAAATATATAGCGTCTCGTTTGGTGTGTTTATCTACCAGATGAATCGAGAATTCTTCATGACGTGGTTGGTCTATAACGCCATGAAAGAAATGACCTGTATCGGCAAGGTGTGAAATGAAGCGCCACCCTGTCATGTCATAAGATGTCATGTGCACAGCATTTTACTGCTCTGTCGAAAGAAATACACACGATGTCTACTCTATAACACTGAACCAAACGATCCCAGTTTCTTCCAGCCCAAAGGAAGAAATCTCCGATAATATTACGAGTAAAAAGGTATGTTCAATGGACGTAACAGATTCCATCATTTGAGCAACTTTTAATTGTCTCCCGCAAATTCTTTGAATATGGACAAGCCTAAAGTTTCTGTCGTCAAGTAAAATATCAAAATAACACAGTGCACGTGTTGCTATACTCGCCAGTGAATCATATCCGGTACAGGATTTTACTGTGTTTTTCATACGTCATTAACACGCTGGGAACGGTCGAAGTTCGGGATCGGTTATCGCACACACGTTATCTTAGCCAACGAAACCCTGGGATTTAAAATCTCTTCCCCCTCAATCAAACCATGTTTATAACACCACACAGAGTAGTCTTCATGGTGTGAAAAGGCTCATGTGAGAAATGATTATTTATTATCGCAATGCTAAAGAACACCTTTCCCGCCATTTCTAAAAGCCTTTAAGTATCAGGACTTATCCCAAAGTAAATGCACAATGCCAGAGGTAAAACAGTATCGACTTTGGGGCACCACCTTTTCTAAGAGTGCGTTATTCTTCCCCTTGCCCATCTTGAATCATTTTAATCGTCTTCTGTATTAGCTCGTCCTTAAAAAACAAGTAAACGCCATTTCCCTCCCCCCTCCCCTTTTTCTCGATTCGCCGTACGCTCATGAGGCATAACGTCGGTTTACTTAAAGATGCCCGTCTACAGCCGGTGAGCAGAAACGCTGTTAAATTTAAAAAAAATTAAAATGGAAGAGAAATCTGTCCTTTGTGTACACAAGGATAAATTACTGACATATATGGCGTAACTGAAAAAAAAGAAACACGGAGGTTCGTGTTAGAAACCGAACATGGTTCAGAAGGAAACTGGCTGACGATCGAAGCTGTAAACAATGGCGATGCGTCACGGAAATTTATCTTTGGTTTCCGCCTGGACTCTGATACGGTGTAATTTGCATATAGGCCGCGACCTCCGTCTGAAAATCGAGGCTGCAACAGAGAAGCCTACATTTTCCTTTATTTTCCTCAGTATACGCAGAGCGAAGGTCAAATATAGTCACGTGATAGAATGCATGATCATCACACAAATCTACGCAAGTGTATAACGGTTATCCAAAATCCAAGTAATTCATTCACAATTTAGGCCCCCGGCCTATAATGAACATGATACAATAAATTACACAGTTTGGAGAGAGGTATTACTTGAACAAACTGACCCGAAATTGACCTCCTTGCAAAGAATAACTAAAAAGTAAATATTCACACCATCGGGCACAATCGGACAGTGCCGAAACTCTATTAATGGTAAATGTCGGGTTTGACCCCCTACAGCGCCTAAGTCAAAATATGAGAGCATTTGTTGATCACTGACATAGACCAGACGACATACATGGAAAGAACAACTTAGATCCATGTTACTGGCCACGAATTACCAGTTTAACCAATCATGTTGATTTCTAGTATTTTCATTATTCTTTAAAGACAAGATAGATATATCAGCCACATAAAGAGCCAAAAGGTCTGCACTAAAATCCGCATGCAGACGACATTAGCCGAAGCTAAGTTTGAACATAATTCAAGTTTGTAATATATGATAAACAAAGGTCATCTATTTCATGTCAATCGAAAATCCTCGATTCAAAAACCGGAAACGACAAGTCTGTTTACATCGAAGGCCGCAACTCCGCGAAATGCATTTTCTATCGACCGTAATCTAAGCAACCTTGCAACCGTCAGGCGCAATATTTGGCATAAAGATATAAGAATGACTCTATTTTGATAAAATAAAAACGAAATGACTTAAGAATGACTTACAATGAGCATAAGGACCTCTTTAAAAAACTCTTTTAAAAAACAACAGCTTGTTTCAAGCTGTAATTACAAGGTTTTTTGAAGTCTACCGACGACCAGTCCTTTTCTAATACATTTAAAATTCTACGCGCCAATATGCTGCATAACTCTGACGTTTCGATTAGAATTATACAAGCCGTTCTCTAACAAAAGGGTATTAATACATCACTATCTCATTTTGTCAAACAATCAGCTAAATTCTACCCAAGGTAGACTTCTTCTTAGACTTGCAAAGAATTACAAAAAAAAAAAATCAGGTTTCGGATTGCACAGGCTGACCTGTACGATACTTTTGTAGATGAATTTTTCACCCACTTTTCACAGACCATGGCTCATCTTCTTGAATGTGTATCAGGCGCTACGTACAAAACTGAGTTTCAAAATTATTACAGCAACTAGTGTTGGAAAAAAAATGCTTTTTAAAAAAAGAGACGGCGATAACAGAGTTCACCCACAAAATGCAAAGGTTTTCATCGTTGTATTATTTAATGGAGTTAAGGAATTGGGAGATCTGAGTTTTGTCTTTTCCACGGGTTTGTACCAAGCACTTCTGCCACATTATTGACAAATCGGTGGTTTTCGGTTCTATAGTCTCGTGACAAACTTGATCTTCTATATGAACTAAACCACTTATCGTCGGTTTACTTCGAAAACTTGTAACTACAGCTTGTAACAAGCTGTAGTTACGAGGTTTTGGAAATAAACCGACGTTATGCTGCATTCTTTCCCGTGTTTCACAGCCATTCTCGATATAATTTCCAGAATTTTCTGAAATTTAGAGTTACATATTTTTTGATTGGCTAAACCAAATTAGCTAGCCAATCAGAAATTGTATTACTCCGTCTCTAGAATAGACCGTGACTAAAAATTCAATTTAAGAATAGCAGGTTAATACAGGCACTGGTTAGTTCACAGGGTTGACATATCAAAATGATTGATATTAGCTATATTAACTTTATTCACCATCGATCCGAGATTTAAAAAAAAAAGTTTCAGCGAAACATGCAAACACACCAAAAGATGTCCCCCACACCCAGTTGGTACAGAGGTGTAACTATCAACACATTATTTGGGAAAAAAAGACTAACCATTAAATACTAAGTTGTTTCTTTAAAAAAAATTATATTTATAAAGAATTACAATGCCCTAAAGTCAATGTTTGGTTCACAAAAAAATAATTGTGACCCATCACGCAAAAAAGGACCAACTAGGAATTCAGTCTATCAATAAGATGAAAACAGATCAACAGTAGTGCAGGTAATTTTAGGATGATAATTCAAGATTGATTGTATAATAACAAGGTAAAATAACCACTATTCATATAGAAAATGTCATTAAAGCAAGAAGTGTCAATACTGGTCAGCCTGCATAATTCGGGCAGTCTAACCAGGGTTGACACTTTTTGCAGTTCCCAGAAGGTCCCTTTTTTGGTGATGGGTCACATATTAATTGCTTTTAATAAAATAACGGGTTGTAAAATGTTGTGATATAAGCAACCTTGTTCATTCACAGAGTTTTGAAAGCCATGAATTCTACATGGTCTCTAAAAGTGAACGACGGGATGAAAGTTACATGTATTCTATATAACATGATAATAATGCTCAATATATTTACTTAGAATTAATTAATACGGCATCCTCAGATTTACTTTCTTAATTTTGTACCATCAAATTTTCTAAGTAGGCAACACATATTTACTTCAACTTTATTGTCTTGGAAAATGCCCTTTTTGGACGATGTTGCTAATATTACACCGGTCGATTAGTCATTATTAGTACATCTTTAGGTCAGCGCACTACATCAAACAATAAGTTATTGTTTCTTTATGATCCTCAACATGTCGACAGCTGGCCCTCAAAGAGACTATCCAAAGTTCCTTGTTCGATGATTTGTCTTCAAAAAGGTTGCGACGGTTGCCATCTTGGCGGGCCACGTGTTTCATGCCATGTCCCACCGCCATGGCCCGCGTTCATGTCATATTTAACTCAAAACATGAACCATCTTGATATTGGCCCCGAGACAGATAGCGTAACATTGCCACGAATCGCACACCCCTTGTCATTCCCGGATACAAGTCCTAAATGATGAAAATGTCTGCTAGCGTTCATGGAAATAGCGACCAGTGCTTATTTATACATATAATTATATTGTATATCTCAGTTTATCATTTTTGATTAGACTGAATGTGAAATAAAAAATCCATAGAAATGTAATCTAATACGCCTGAAAGAGATTTCTGTCTTCTTCTCATTCAATACAGGTTTCAAAATAATTTATGTTGTTTAGGAGGCTATATATTGCTCAAGGACAGAATATCGACAATTGCACGTAGCTTGGTAAAGGCTTAACAAGTAAAATGTATTTACAAAATAAAACTTAATTTACACAATAAACTTATATAATAAAACAATGAACTATTTTCCTCAATATGGATTTACAAATATATGTACAAATATCATTTTTGAAGTTTAAAAATGTGCTCCATGTAGAACTTTAATAAAAAAAATAAATTTAATAAAATTGTGTATGAAGACGAAGCTACTTAAATCATAGCTAATCGACAAAATTTTCGAGTTGTTCACATTTAAAGCATTTACAATTAAAATATTACTTGTGCCTCATATATTGACATTTACCTGTATTTTCTCCTTTCCACACATTGTTTTAAAAAGCTCTTTTCCCCAGACTCGTTAAAATCTGGGGTTGTCTGGTCAGAAGTCGAGGATGGTATCAGACAAGCAAAATTTCTCACCTATCCAAATTCAAAACATTTGCAGACGACAAGAAAGGAAATGGCGGTCACTTGCATTTTCTGCATTCCCCACAATAATTTTCGAGAAAAAAGAAAATCCCTAAAGTGTTTAAAATTGGAGGTTTTCTGGTAAAAGGTTAATCCTTAAACTGCTAATACAGTGAAATGAAACTTTTCTGTCCATAGCATAAATCCAAATATTGCTATGTCAAAGTCATTTTTTGTGGGAAAATATCTCCTGATCGGACAAGGTAGAATCAAGATCATACTGCACGTGTTGTGCAGTCTGATCTTGATCTACATTTTCCGCAAAAGTTATTTAAGTCGCGCTAAGCAGTCAAAGGGTTATGTATTGTACCAGACAAGGAAAGCTGTGACATCGGCGAGTACCACTCCATGTTCAAGTTTACAATTACACCAACATATTTTGGGTTCGTGCCTGAAAGCACCCCATTCACGATTAAAAAATGTCCTATTAATATGAATAGTGAATTAATTAGATTCTATATTTTGAAGAGGGTTTCGAATTAAACAATTTTCGATCGACACACTGTATACACGTCAATACAGGCCGTTGGAAAACTATGGGTCAAGTTAACGGAAAACATGACTACTTTCTCTCTCTCTCTCTCCCCCCCCCCCCCCCCACATCCCCCTCCCTCTTTACTTCTTTGTCAAAGTACAGAATTTACATCTCGCAATATTAATTTTGGTTAACTTCTGATGTAAATCGCACAAGAGGGTACTGTATGGCTCATTGATTAGGTTTAGGAACGACATACTTGGCTTGGAAGCCCCGGCTTCGACCCTCACTCGAAGCCTGGAATTTTTGTACGAAAGTGTCTATGAGGCAAGTACATGTAGTTGTGAAACACATAGCAAAGAGCAAGTGAGATGTAGCCCTGATATGACGGAAATTAAATGCTTAAACTGGTGCAAAAGACCATTCAGTCAGACGAACATACAAGTATATCATAGAAAAAATACGTGTATCTTAAAAATCAGCATGTATACAGCTACATTTTGATTAATTGCATTTAATAGGAAAGTGTTAAAAGAGTACTTTTCACTTATTATTCCTTGAAAAAGCCATACAAATTTCAAAGCAAATGACTTTTATGTAGAGATGTTAGTTGTAATATTGATAACGTTACAAGAAAAGGATTACATAAAAAAAAAAGACCCAACGTTTTCAGAACTAACAGCGAACGTAAGAAAACATTGTATTGTATTAAAAAAGATGGGTTAATCGTGATGCAATAAATACAACAGAAACAAGAAATATCTTAAAAAAAAAAAGATGCACTGGGAAGAAGGCACTGTGTCCTCCAACTAATGGTGCCTTCAGATGTTGCACCATTCCCGATTTTCTTCCAGTTCACACAAAGTTGGTCACCCCAACGTCAGTTTTTTTCACTTCCTCGTTACCACTTGTCACAAGTTCTCAGCTGGCGATTATCAAAACATCCCTGCTTATTTCATATTATCAACTTAACTAGAGATTTAAAACACTAAAACGGTTGAAAATATGTGGGGGTTAACATTGTAGGTAAAGGAGAAAATGCTGGTCATAGGCATTGTCACCTCTCCCAGAAATGTTTTAAGAAGCCTTTTTCTTTTAGGGTCGTTAAAACTCGGCACTGTGTGGTAAAGGATCACCTTAAGATCTCAAGTACTGGTGGAATCGTATTACTAATGCCTTAAATTTGACGGAACCAAATTATTGACATAGGACACTGAATTTGTGAAAATACATTTTATACTTCTTACACAAAAGATTTGAAATATCCGATTGCTGTTTCCCACTGAAATTTCACTTTTCTTTTAAAAGCAAAACAAGGACAGAAGACAATTACGATATTCACAACAGTTTGAAAACACCAACACGTTGTTTATTCAGAATAACAAATCCATGACTGTAGCCTAAGAGCTCACACCGAAAAATGACGTTAAATGATAAACTTACGAATGTTTACTAAAAAATCATCTTTGATAAAATTGTTTGAACTCTGACAAAGTTATTTGAATATGCTCGTGTGTCGACAGACCAACTGCTTAAGATACAAGCGTGTGTAAACACAAACTATTTGTGTTTAAACATTACCCCGTGGTGAAAACACCAGATATTAACGGTTTGCAGTGAACTGTTTTCATCTTCAGAGATTTCTGTTTAACTATTATACAACTGCTGGATTAACAGAACTATATATTCTTAACTCAAGTGTTTGACATTCCTTTTGGTAGGTGATCATGGTAAATAAAACGTCGAGGACTCTCTAGTCAACTATCTTACATTCGTGAAGCTTGTCTAAGTTTATTCATTTCAGATCAATTTTAAAACAAACTTGATAAAGAAAAACGTCTGACTGTATGACACAGCTTTAGGATCGTGTAGATCTAAAACAGTCCATCTTTTATCTACACTCTTAGGTAGGGCCCGTATTCACCAACCATTCTTGAGAATATTCTTAGTCTTATTCTCCAAGGTTTTGTAAATTTGTAAGTATCACATTTTCTGATTGGCTAAACCAAAACCGAATGGTTTAGCCAATCTGAAGCTGTGACAGTATTACTTACAACTGTAGAAAATGTAGGAATAGTTCTTTAGGTAGCTGAGATAGCTGGTCTAAAAAAAGGAATAGTTACTGGAGAATTTGAATTTTCACTGTCCAACCAAAATGCGGGAATATTGTTTTCATCAAACAAATAAACAAGGTATGCCTTCGTTGATTTTTCATTGTCGTTTGCAAATATGCACAATGATGTCGTTAAGTGAGACAGCTTCATTTTATTCTTCAGTTAATGCCCACAAGTTCTGCTTTCGAAGATCTCTTAATACTAAGCAAAAAAAGTTGAGCAATCCGAAGAGTAGTCCGAAAGATTGACGGCTTTTGCTAAGTTTAAAACCAAACGTAACCATATTCTGTTCGTACTTGCGCGGCGTTCAACAACAACTAGTATTTCACAGCGAGCTTTTAATGTAGGAACACCTCTCTGTAGATGCTGATAGAACAGACCTATTACAGTAAGAACAATTGTGCAAAATAGCAAAGTAGGATCACCTCTGAGTATTGCGCTCTTTGATTGTCTGTCTCAGATGGTGGTGCACAAATAGTTGTAACAACGTATGCCAAGATAAAGACTTTAAATGATACAAAAAATGCTGCTTTCATTTTACTTCAGACTTTTTCGTGATTCTGGTGGGTCTTGTGTCGGTGTCGTTAAAGGTTCAGTAACAGCCTTCATATTGATAATTCATCAGCAACACACTACTTCTACACGAGGTAGAGACCAAAAACGACAAATCGTCGGTTTACTTCAAAACACCTCATAACTACAGCTTGAAACAAGCTGTTGTTACGAGGTTTTTGAAGTAATCCGACGAAATATATAGAAAAGGTCATCGGGCAAGGTTACACACCAGAGTTAATCGAAGCTAACTTGATTTTAAAACCGAAATTATTGTCCTGTTTATTGTGTCTGTTTGAATGGAGAGGTTCTTTATCTATATTGAACATTCACGCCTGTGTATGTTACAACATACCTATAAAATGCAATCATTACATCTTGTCACATGAGGACGTACTCTGATATCTCACGCTCCTTATCGTGGTTAGCTACAGAGGTATTCCAAAATGAAGCCTGTCCCTTATCCTACTAAATAAGTAGAATTAAAAGATTCGAACCGAAAATAAAAACCCAAATGTTGCTATTTCAAAGATGTGTTTGGTGGTAAGATATCTCCCTATCGGACAGTGTAGATCAAGATCAGACTGCACGTTTTGAGCAGTCTGATCTTGATCTACACTGTCCGCAAGAGGTCTTTCAGTTGCGCCAAGCAACCTAAGGGTCTAACAACCACTTACATGTAGGTAGACCTTCGAAAAAGGGTAGTAAATTTATGAAAAAACATAAATTTTGCTTGGTTTTAAGTTGAAATCCTCGCACATGGTTCCAAAACTAGAAAAAAAAAATATTTATTTTTCTAGACACACAGGTCAACCCTTCATGTGACGATTCTCTTAATAGAATGCAGGAAAAATGTCGTCTACGCCAGTGTAATTTAAGCATTTCGGCAACATTATGATTACAGTTGACTTAAACATCTCTTGCCACAATTCATGTCACACGTGCCGCCAGCAAGAATAGAACAAATATTTCCAGCCTTTCAACCAATAGGCCACGGTAGACCCCCAAATCAGAATTTGCCCATTGGAGTAATAAGCTGTAATTTATGAGTTAGTACAACTAGTTTCATGAAGTGAGTCGGTCTTTATGACTTATAGTGCTTGCCCGTCGGGCTGTAATCAGAGTTTGGCCGTTGGAGTAAAACGCTTTAAGTTACGAGGTTTGCAACAGTAGGTCCATCATATGCGTCAGAGTTCTTAATGATAAGCTTATAGTGATTGCCCCTGTGCGGGTGTCCACATATGCAAGAGATGTAAAAATTAAAAAAGGAAGAACAAGAAAAAGTTGATGCAAAGCATCAAAGTCGCCGCAAAAAAATGTTGTTTAATGCTTCAAGAAAACCAGGGCAAGTAAGTAAATGTCAGTTTTCATCAGCAGATTTTTTAACACATGAAATTGATGTGACTGTGAATCTATATCAAAACTTGTCTTCTGTTACAGTATCTTACCCTGGCGCTCTCTTAACTCTTTTCCAAACGACAAATATCAGACTCTTCCAAATTCAAAGAGTTGGAAGACGACAATTTAAAAAGCTGCAAAAATGGTGGAAAATTCGGTAGTGGGGAAAAAGTATTTGATAAAGGAGAAATTGCTTATAACGAGCAATTTCACCTTATCCAACATGTTTTTCCAAAAGAATTTGACAGCACACATGTGATAACCCATGTTTGTTTGGGAAAGTGTTGAAAACAGGGCTAAGTTACTAAAATGTTGCTCTCCTAGGAACGTATGATTCAAGAGGTCGTAAGTTTGCAAGACATGCTTTGAATTTAAACAAGTCTAAAACTATAGTGTTTGGTGAACAGTATTAATAAAGAATAATGGTTTTGCATTGCGATTTATGAACAACACAGCGAAAAAGTGGCCTCTCTCCAGATTTTTTCCCACAAAGTAAATTTATCCAGAACTCGGTGAGAAATAAACAAAGGGGTTCTAAACAATCTTTGTTTTAAAAACTAAAGTTAGAAAGAAGTAACCAATAATGGTCAGATACAATTATAACCATCATACTCGTTCTTCGGCGAAATTTAACACAATTTCAGCAATGCACAATTTTAGCAGTGGTCATTCAAAAAAAAAAAAAACCCGCACAAATAGTAGGAAAAATTAGGCACTAAATAATCAAAATGATAATATAATTAACCCTGTGTACGAAATGACCAAAGTGGGTACGAAATGACCAACTGGGTACGAAATGACCAAAATAGAAAGTATAGGTAGATACGAAGTGACCAAAATCGTACGAAATGACCTAGGTACGAAATTAACTTGGTACGAAATGACTGGAGACTTATACAGCCTTGACCAATGGAAACAAGGCATTTATTTGGATGAGTCAATTTCTCACGATTAGCGAAACTAAAAGTAATAATTGGGCGGATTTTTTGATGTTGTAAGTATGCACAGAACAAAAATAGTATCGTATTGTATATACTTCGTAGTTTAAGAATGAACTAAAAAGCCAGTTTAAGGCGAAGTAGAAAGATTCCCTGTTACCTAACCTTAACACCCCTGTAAAAAAGAAAATCCCATTGTCCATGCCCTAACTCGAAAAACTATTAAAAATATAGTCGCGGGCTTCTGCGCGGCGACTAATTAAAATTCTTTACACCTTACCATAGCAAACCAATTGATTTGGCCAATCAGAAGTTTTTTTTTTATTTATTTATAAGCAGCTGCATAAGACCAAGAACGTTCCTAAGAATGCTTCTTGAATACAAACCTAGAAATCTTTCGTACGAATGAGATTTCACGCTGCTGCAACAGCATTTCAACATCAACAGCCACAGCTCACTTGTTCTTTTTCTCCTGAGTTTTATTAGTACATGGTAAAGGCTCCGCAATACCTTGTCAAATCGCAGTTCAGGTTGATTGGAAATGACGCTGGGATTATATTAAAGGATATTAAAGTATCATAATTGACTATGATCCAACTTCTTTGTCTATGACCCAACCATGGTTTTCTTCTAAATTAATGACATGGTACTCAACTATATACTAAACAACAAGTTACATACTTCTCCTAATTAAATACAGTTGTAGACAACGGATTAAGTAAGTCTTAATTGATAGGATTTACATTTTGAAAGGGTTGAAAATACAGATTGATAAGGAGAAACTGCTGTTCACAAGAATTTTCCCCTTTTCGAACAATATTTTTAACAACCTTTTCTGGGGTCGCGAAGGCACTCTTTTGTTATGGATTAAACTCAATGAAACAAGCTGACACTGAAACATGAATCTATACAGTATCGCTGTTGAATTATTAAAGTAAATTCGGAAAAGTGCCTAAATCCAGTATTAAGACTGGACAAACTGGATGTAAAGGCTTGTTTATAAACAATAAACAAAGTTCTAATTACAAGGGTATCAAGGGTGAGAGAGAAGACATTATGAGACAATCCTGCGTTGATGGGATATACTCATCCGCCACATTAGCGCAGCTCTTGTGGTATGACCCAGAATTTATCGCCATGTTTGTTTTACCTTGATAGAGTTATAATTGTGACCTGAGAGAAGGTTTGTTTTGTACGTTAAGGTGATTGTTAGTTTCGCTTGAAGATCTAAATCTAAACGTAGAATGAAAAAAAAAAGAAATTGAATGCAAAAGGGATGATGGCCTTACATGTAAACAGAGGACTGTCTTCACCAGACATTCTTAATTTGTGTCTGTTTCTAAAAGGAGGCGTATGATTTGGCAATGCGGATCATGTTGGCAAAACTAGCTAATCTTGAAACTAGGATTTACAATGAACCTAGAATAGTTGACAAATACGATTCCATTTCTTGATAATCATGCTATACTGCCAAATGCAACCCTGCTACTACACTATTTCCAACATTTTTTGTGGTGCGAAAGGACAAGTTTTAACATCAACAGAAAATGTATTTAATATGTCAACCGACTTGAGGTTTCTAATGGAGTGGAAACAGGCATGCAACTAACTACTGGACCTAGCAGTGTAAAGAAGAATTTCATACTACTGTTTATTTTAGTTAAAGCTCATTCTTCGTTGGTAGGACCACTCGAGCTAACCCTACGAATCTGAAGTTGAGGCCCCACTCGGATTTCGTCTAAAAATATATTTTTGTTTTTACTCGTCAACATTGAACTGATGCAATACATTAGATAAAACGATTTTGGTGCAGTAAAAGTAAAATTTACAAAATCGGTGTACTGTAATTTCTGTTCTAAAATATTTCATAGAAGAAGAAGAATATCACTGGAATTAAGAAATACTCTCATCAGAAATCCCAGATGGTCGATCTTTCCCTTTGTTTGTTCTGGGTCCATTTCTTTACGCATGGCATGCATTCTCCTCACTTACCTGTTGTTTGCACTCCACTTGTAAACCTACGATATCGGCACAAACACTTCCTACGATGTAAACCCTTCAGCGTCATATATCGTATTCACCAACGATGCTTGGCTTCTTTCTTAGTTTTACTCTAGATTTAGAAAATAAAACAACTTTTTATTGGCTAAAGCATGTGGTATAGCTAATCAGAAGTTGTTACTTTCAAATTTAGGAGATTCTTCAGAATTAGGCAAAGAATATTCTTAAAAGTGGTGATTGAATATGGACCCTGCATCCCTGTTTCTTAACAAAAATGCGTAATTTTAATATATATTTTTGCACGGTAAATGGTGCACGCAATAAAAATATTCATACAGTTCGAAAGGAAAGTCCTGCAGACACAAGGGACCATCACAATATTATGTCTGGTGTAACAACTCAATCGAGAGGTTAGTTTCAAAGATTCTCTGCCACAATGATCGACTGAACTTCTGCTCTTTCAGAAAGGGTTCATTCCTCTTCTCCGGTGAGTGACACAGGCTTTATGGCGACATAATCTCGAACCATAAAACAGCAGTGAAAATCTGGACTGTAATAAACCCGTTATGGTCTATCGTGAACTCATTTACCTGCTCTTGAAAGCTCTTCAACGACGGAGTCTTTAAGATTTTCAAAAGAAATTAAGTTTTATTATTCAGGGTGGGAAGAGTGTGAGATTTCGCATGACGATTTTTCTCGTAAAGGTGAAAACTCGATAACAAAGAAAAAATATTGGCGAAAAACGGGGGAGTTATGATTTTACGGCCGTCTTAAACAATATCGACTGCAGAGGCAAACAAAATGGCGCCAAGACCATTTCGCAATGCCGATGGTTCGAGTGAAAATATTTAATTTTATAACGTTAAAAGATATCACAATATACGATACCCGGATGTATTTGTCCACTAGATATGAATAGGTTAAAAGTTTTACCAAACGACAAAATTTTAGATCGGTTCAGATTGAAAGTGTGGCATTAAATTTGTTTCAGAATGCAATGACCTAAACTGACAGAACTAAATTGTTTTACCCGGCAATGATAGTTGAATTAGCTCATTGCAAAGTAACCGTGTGTTTCAACAGTCTTGAAAAAGAAGGCTCTTAAAACTTTGCAGGAGAAGGAGAAAATGCTGGAAACAGCAGTGTCTTCTTTCTCCACAGTATTTTACCATATTACATACAACTATCATTCGACCTATGTTTGAAATTTTGTTTGTAAGTGCTTCTAATTTGGATAAATATAAACTTTTATTGTCGGATAAAAGTAAACAAGTCTATTTCACATTTCATTTATCCTTATTTCTAAGATGTGCCCATTAGTAATTTCTTCTCATATGTTATATCAGTTATTGTGCTAACTCTGCAAAAAGTTTATATTTGCTTAAAATGCATCTGCAAAAAATGATACTTGTGCTTATATGTCATCTCTGATCATATCGTTTAATTTCATTTTTGTACAAATGATATTACTATTTATGTCGTTTCTGTTCATGATCCATATTCATGCAGATGTTTTTTTCAGCTCATATGTTGCTTCTGCTTACGGTATCATATCTCTGTTCCTCATGAAGCTGTCTAAGGCTTATACTGGGTATGACGTAATAATTTTACAAGAAAAAAATCTTTCACGTAACCTTTACCACTTTAGAATTATTTAAGGACAAAAAATAGAAAAATTTCCATTTTTTTAGAGATCAGCTTCACTTGAAAGTATATTCAGGTTGACGTGACTGTCCAAAGGTTAGAAGATAGGCCATGTTTGGGTTTTAATCTTTATTGCAGAACCATGTCAACTGTTGTAAGTTGACAGGCTGTTTTGGCCATAATATGATAAATTGTAGGTTAGCATAAAGCAATGGTCAAAGTTGTACGTAATACAGTGGATTAAAAGTTAGGGAAAAGTAACCAACAGAATTACTGAACAAATAGAATGCAAGTGAGGGAAACCATTTCAGACACAGAGGAAAAATCAATTGAAGAAGAACAGTTTGCGGATGGTTTATTGCCCGGGTAATTGTCGATATGATCCGAGAAACAAACAACTTAGAGGCCGCTATCTGCATTCCGGATCGCAGCCACCAATCAATGAGTCAACGCACGATAAAAGGAAACGTCAATCGTGAGAATTGCTTCCCCGTGCAGGTGAAATAGTAATTATGATTAAATCACCGGCTCTCATTTGTCTTCGTCGCCATTGTTAGACGTTCCGTAGATTGGAAATATCGTAAACGATTTTTTTCAACAGTACTTTACATTTTTATCTCATTCGTTAATGGAGACAGAGGTTTATTCGCTGGGTTACTACTTATCAACATCATTTTAGTTACATGTACTTCCTTGCGACATTACACATGTTTACTTTCATGGACAAGCACATAAACATCATATAATCCTGACATTGATATATCCTTAAAAAGGGAAATTTCTATGAATATCTATTGTCTTTAAGGGGCATTATACTAATGATTCTTCCGTCATCAAGACGTACGTTCTATCCTAAGGACTATCCGGACGGTCGGTCGTGGACGAATAAATGGTAAAACGAGTTTGATTCTCATTTTCTGTGTGCTTTCAAAAGTCTGTCTAGATATTTTAAACGCTTTCCCAAACGTCGATTTTTGGACTCCTTCTGTTTTCAGAAACATCTCGCAGACAATTAGAAATACTGAACCAACTGTGCAAATGTACCTGAGTTCTCTGATAGGGTAGAAAACAATGTAGGTAAAGGAGAAAATGGTGGTATGCAGCATTTTCTCCTTTACCTATATTGTTTTCAAAAACCTCTTTTCCCAGGGTTGCAAAAACAAGGGATTGTTTGGTAAAGGGTTACAGAGCCTGCAACTAGGGTCTGTCCAGCAAAGTTAAAGGATTTACATTGTACTGATAAATTGTACTTACTGTTAGAGTTAAGCGACTATAAGAGCACGTCAATAATCCTTAATGCTTTTTGATATCTTTATGAAGGAAATTGTAAATTACTAAATAGCTAAAACAGATAAAAGTACACTTTCTTAACATTAAAGTCTACTTAAAGCACTTTAGCTTGTTGCCGTTCGGCTGTGTGTGAATACACCTCCGCAATAGAGTTGCCCATAATGGTACCATATTTGGGACAACCCCTTTACGCAAAGTGACCGCTAATGCACTCATTTTCTTTAGCTAGTTTGATACAGTTCTTTAAAGGTGGGTATTTAGAATTTTCACATCACATCAAATTAAAAGCAATATTTCTAAATAAAATTTACATGAAAAAACAATACAAATCCTCAATAATCAAGAATCATAAAATTACAAGAAAAAAAAATCCCTTAAAAGGCTACGTAGTCTCTTAAGGTATTTTCAGATTTCCCGCCAAAAATTAAAAAAAAACATTGTGGGAATGTTAGGTGACTGGCACGTGACTAATTACGCTGAAATTCCACAACATAACAAACATGTAATTATTTCCCATATTCTTCTTCGGATGCTATGTTTCAAGCTTTGTCTGCATATTTCCGGTATGTAAATGAGCGATTTGCTAATGTAAAAATAGACCGTGTTTCCCGTCGGTGTCGACCTGGGCCGTAATAAATCTCTAATTTCTCTTGTTGTCTGATAGTTTTTGACTACTGGGGTTTTATGAATGAAAATTGTGAGGCTTTGGGAGTAAAAGGATGATATTTTTGTATTCTTGTAAAATTTCCGTCCCAAAATTTGAAGGGCCACCTTTAATAGCTGCACTACAATGTCTTGCTTGAGCTATAATGTGCATTTGTTGCAACTGTTCTGCTGACAAATGCAGAGAGCTGACTCGTTTCAGTAAAATCAGAACATGGAATATACATTTAATTGATCAGGTCAGAGCCACAGGCAATGCCAAAGGCTTTTGCAGACGGTAATAATCCGGTGCAGTCCAATCAACACCGTCCACTTGTTTATTGATGCAAATGAGATTAAAATCTTACTGAGTTTAAGTGGATTGTACCCTCGTCGAAGAAGTGAAATAACTAAATTTGGCACTGAAAGCACTGTAATCTCAACGGTAGTTGAACATGATAACGCTTTTCGTAAACCAACACGGTCTTTGTCACATTTATAGCTAATGGCGTCCAGGAGAAGTCGAGAAGTTCGATCGCAGGCACACCTTATATCTCATGCTTTCCGGTAGTTTATCGTGAAATTTCGGTGACATATTTTTCAGTATTTCATGCTTTCCGGTAGGATAATCATATCGAGAAATAGTAGTGAAAATATTTTTCGATCTTACACTGGTATCACCAATGAAAATATCGATTTTCATGTTCTTGTCGCCTAGGTAAATTGCGCGTGCCTGATAACCAGATGGAAATATGACGTCATATATCTTACATTTGTCGCGCTTGACGTAAAATTGTAATGCGTTGCTATGCGGGAGGGGTACGCCACGGGAAATAACGGAAAAGAACTGTACTGGATTTTGATAAAGCTCCTCCCAGAAAGGGTTTAAAGCATGATATAAATAGAATATTTGTTTTTTTCGGTGAAAGATCGAAATTTATTTCATCTCGTTCACACCATAGGTAATATTTTCAATCGTGGCTACGCCACTGATGAAAATATTACCGATGGTGTCCACTCAATGAAATAAATTTCGATCTTTCACCGAAAAAAACAAATATCCTCTATGTATTTCATGGTTACGACCTGTGAAAATACCGATTTTTATATTCTAACTCTTCAATTGAAGGCAGGGAAACTTGTTCCTGCGCGCTGGTCACCTAGTTAAAAATGCACGTGCCTCATAACGAAATGGAAATATGACGTAATTTACCTTACACTTCTAGAGTTTGACGTAATATTGTAATACGTTGCTATGTGGAAGGGATACGCCACGGGGAATAACCGAAAAGGGCTGTACTGATTTAATTAGGTTCGCCCCCAGAAACGGTCAAAGGCATGAAATAAACAGAATATTTGTATTTTTTACGGCAAAAGATCGATTTTCATGCATCAAGTTAACATCAATAGTAATATCATTACCGATGATGTTCACTCGATATTTTACTGCGAAAAAAAAACCCAAATATCCTGTACTTGTTGCATGCTTTTCCATGGTTTATGAGTATCTAACATTCCATTGTAACTCTGTAAAATCACTGGTGAATGTTAAAATTCACTAGTGAACTTTTTCTTGTCGGAACATCCCCCCTATTTCTTACCGCCCTTACTTATATAAACATAACTTAATAGTACTCCCTTAAAAAATACACCTGATTCTCCTAGACCTTTATACATGGTTGATTGTCGCGAAAATTTGGTTTGTGGTAGGTTATTCAATTATCCTAGAGAATGGCATTAAACGAAAAGGGATAATTTCAAAAAGGACAACTTTTTACAACAAGGACATAATCATTTTCAGTCTAGGCATCGCCACTCGTAAAAATATAGCCATTGTTTGAACACCCGATGAAAGAAAATTCTATCATAGTCTGAAACAAACAATTTTCCTCTAACTTTGAAGACTTTTCGGGACATTTTCCTTTTCACATATGGCCTTCAAAACGCGAAAAGGGATATTCGGACATTTGCGTAAATTGTAGACTCGGATCGACCTGAGCAGTATTTTTTGTACTCCGTTTTCCTATCTATCTATAGAGGTGGCCCTTCAGATTCTGGGACGTAAATTTTACAAAAATACAAAAAAAATCATCCTTATATACTCTCAAAGCCCTATAAGCTTCTTTCATAAAACCCCAGTAGTCGAAAACCGTCCGACAACAAGAGAAATTAGAGATTCACTACAGCCCAGGTCGACACCGACGGGAAACACGGTCTATTTTTACATGAGCAACTATACCGTAAATACACATACGAAGCTTCATACATGGCGTCCGAAGAAGACATTATGGAAAATAATTACATATTTGTTATGTAATGGAATTTAAGTATCATTAATCACGTGAAAGTCACTTAACATTCCCACAATGTTTTTTTTTTTATTATTTTTGGTGTGAAATCTAAAAATAGCTTAAGAGGCTACATAGCCTTTTAGGGGAATACCATTAAAACAGGTTTTTTTGTAATTTAATGATTCTTAATTATTGACTATTTGTATTGTTTTTTCATAGAAATATAAATTTCATTTAGAATTTTTTTTTTAATTTGATGTGATGTGAAAAAAATCTAAATACCCACCTTTGGATCACCCTCCTGTTGCCTGTTCCAGCAATATACAGTCACTCCTTCTCTCCCTCTCTCGGAATGAAATGATTCGAATTTTCAGGTAACCGGCAATAGATAAGCCAATTCATACCCATTATTGCAGTACAGGTAATTCCGAAAAGCTTAAGCTTAAGCGGGTATTGTAGACCAGACTCCATAGAGCATAAAGTACTGTCTTTAAGGACCACTGCCCAAGAAATAACTTTGATACGCGGTATTTCTTCACTTATGCCATATTTCTTAGACAGCTGTTTAGATAACCCTTTCCGAAATAATCCCGTGATTTTGATGACTCTAAAGAAGAAGAACAAGAAAAAAAAAAGAAGGGGGGAAAAAGACGATCAAGAAAAAAAGCAGAAGAGAACAAAAACAAAAGGAAGAGGAAAAAGAATGCCTTTAAAAACAGTGATGAACAACGAGAAAAAGGCTAGTATCTATCATTTTCCTCTGTTCCTACAATCCTTTCATGACTGTTGAAGATAAATTCCAACGTTACAGCCACAATTAGTTTCTGTTTGGCTATTCCTTTCAACTTTGTATAGTCCAAAGTTTTTTCCGTCTGGTAAAGGATCAAAATCCCGTGCAAAGATGGTTCTCACCCGATTTGGAGTCATCATCGTCAACCCCTAGATTTCAACTCTTAACCTGCTAAATATGTGAAAAGTAACTTTCAAACCAATAGTAAACCTCCAGATTTTGATACGTCAAAGTTATATTTTTGGGGTAAAAATATCTCCGTATCGGATAGTACAGATCAAGGTCAGACTGCACGTTACATGCAGTCTGATCTTGATCTACACTGTCCGCAAAAGGCTCCTCGAGTCGCGCCTTCAGGTCCAAGTGTTATGATGACAATCTAAATCCCAGAGTTCTAACTTTACCTGGGCTTCGTTACAGATAAGCCGCATGTTGGGAAATGACTTGAATTGAAAAGCAAACGGTTTTAAAACGATTTAAATAAATATTTGATTACTATAATCGTAGCAATCAGTCAAAAAAGTATTTTAATGATGAATTTCACGTTTGATTTGGAATCAAATCAAATTGCTTTAAAACCCTAACGAATTAGAATTAATAAATGTTATGACATTTACCCGTATCAATCACGACATGTACACACGCTTGTTCCGGGTGAATCATTGCTTCCTGCGATATACAATGCTTAACGGAAGGGGTCTTAAACAGAAAGCAAAAAGAACTATGAAAAATGTACATTATGTGAAAGCGAGGTTTTGGTATGAACCCGTTTGAAATTCTTTAGAATAAATAATACTATGAGTTTTACCATATGCTTGTTCCGAATGAAGAATTGTTTCCTGAGCTATATGAAACATTACTTTACCTAAGGCGCTTTAAATAAGAGAGAAAAAACAAACTTTGAAAAATGTACGTCACTTGAAACCGATTTTTTTTTAAATGAAATCCTTTTAATGCTTTTACAGACTGAACCAGGACATCGTTTATACCCCTATTCCATAGATCGCCATGCAGAGAGCGCCAAGAACGTTAACAGATCTTTAACAGATCACCAAGATCGCTATCAGTCTACTGCCTTGCACAAAGACCCATGACATTTATAGTCATATATATTGTATAAATATTTTAAAATTAGTATTAGTCATGTGGCTTCTTTCAGTACTCTATTTGCAATTCCAAAAGATCTATATAACTTTATAAAAAATCATATATTAAATAAGCGAGTAAGTGGATAAGCGAAGAAGTGAAAACGCTGACACATGTTATAGTATACTTAGAAACACGGCCAACTTATATCTAAGACCTATAAGACAAAGAGTATTAGTTTAGCTATGGTGTCGAGGAGAAAGAAAGATGCTTTATGTTACCGAAATCTTGTTGAATCCAAATTTTCTCATGTGCATGTCACTAATTTTTGCTTCAACTTCAAAACCAGACCTCAGATTCGCCCTGAAATAGCCAGATAGATACGATGGGTATATTCTCTATGCTACAGCAGCATGGTTTCTGGGCTGAGACTAGGGTCCGTATTCACCAACCATTCTTAAAAACATTCTTAGTCTTATTCTTCAGAATTTTGTCAATGTGAAAGTATCAGAACTTCTTATTTGCTAAACCATTTGGTTTAGCCAATCAGAAGTTCTGTTAATTTCACCATTAGAAAATCTTGAAGAACAAGACAAAGAATGTTCTTAAGAATGGTTGGTGAATACAGGCTTAGGATAGAGTTAAGGGAGTTTTTACAGCAAGTCTAAAACTATCCTTTAATACAATTATGACTGATAACATTGTTTAGAAAAAAAAAAGAGATAAAAAAGGAAACTTTTTGCTGTTATTGATATGGTACTGAAACACGTGAACACATTTAATGCATAAAAATACCGATTTTTACGATTGGATACTGTTACTCAAATTGTCAATGGGCCGCTTGTCAGTTTCATAACGATTAAATTGCACTTGTATTGTCTCGATGCAGGAAAAAAGCTTTGTTTCAATATCGATGGGTAGGGTTCTGTTCGGTTGGTTGGTTGGTTTGCTGGCTGGCTGTTTGTTTGATTGAGAGATTGGCTGATTGATTGATTGATTGATTGATTTGATTGATTGATTGATTGGCTGATCCAGATATTGGTTGGTCAATTAATTGATCCATAGATTGGCTGGTTGATTGATTGACAAGTTGAGACACTTGTACGATATGGAACCCTACTTGATCGTGGTCGTCTTTTTCTTATTGGTATTTTGTCGAAGCAAAGTAACGTCCGGTATCACACAGGTCTATAACTTTTTTGGCTCATTTGAAATAGGGTAAAAATCATTCTCTTCGACTAGGTGTTGATGATTCTCTGACGAAGCGGAAGCTTTACAGACTTTTCCCTCAAATATGTCCAATGTCCTCCACAAAAAAAGTGCAGAAAATGGCACCATGAGGATAAATGTATTTTGCTTTCCCTCTTCAAACACATCGACCCTCGGAAAAGCGCTGAGAGTCAAGGCCTTTACTGGAAATAGACTATGTCTCTTTGCAAGCTCACATACAAGAAATAGTCCTGAAAGAAATGCAAAAAGTGCAAATCTAAATGCAAATCTACCTTAGAAAATATATTATCCCTGTCCTCTTGTCTTTCCAGATGAAACGTTGTGACAGGTGTGCCTGATATTAAATTTTCAGGTGGGACTACTTTTGCATAATACGACGCGGAAGCAATTCGTTCTGGTGTTACAAATCCGGTAGCCGCATACATCAACCATTCTCAATTGCATTTTAATACAAATAAATTCTATATTTAGAGAGCACTGCAGTATTTAATTGGGTAAACAATGTGGCTTAGCCAATCAGAAATTACATAACTTTCACATTTATTACTGAAACTCTTGGGAATAACACAGATAAAAAAACGGGATAAACGGGATAAACGGTTTTGTCCTACTTATATTAAAATACTGTCGAAACAGGACCAAAAGAATGTGGCATGTTTTGGAAAAAGGTGTAAAATGCCTCTCTGTGATGCACGAATCCGAGCAGGTCATAACATAATTGTTAATCTATAAAGTCCCTGTTGTTTGACAACCAATTAAATTATGTGGTGGAATAATTCTTGGATAATGCGATAATTTACCTATCGCAAAAAGTTTCGACCCATGTCAGCCTGCACGGACTGCGTAGGCTGACATGGGTCGATTTTTTTTGCTGATGCATCAAACCCCCTGTTCATAGAGCATGCCTTAAATAATACTGATGAACAATTCCAACTCGTGACTTTCCGAAAAGATCAAAACAAATAACGATTTTTTAAATCTTTGGACTCGAGAGAGCACAGGCATTATTTATTCCATTTGGATGCACCTTTTCACTTTCGACGGTCGCCATAAAGTCCCCCACAACATTTCAAGAGTGTTTGGTGCGAATGATAATGTAATTATGTAGCAGTTCATTTGACAAAGCGATTCATTTTGTACTGTTTTGTTCTCCGTACATAATCCCTTTACGTTGTGGTATTGTCGTAACTGATACCAACAATGCACCATGTTATTGAGATTCTAATTTCGCCGATCATCCTCTCTTTTTTTGTGATAAGATGTGTACAAGATGAATATTAAAATAAAGAATGAAAAACCAATGGCTTAAATTCAAGACAATTTACCGGTAGATGTCTAAATACGACTTTCTGGGTCAAAAACTAGACAAGCACACTTTCAAGTGAAAGGGAGAGCCCTGCCACAGAAAGCCGCTGGCTATGCATAAATTTTTGCACTCAAAGCGCCGCTCGGCATCCTACGTGACTCTGGGCAGAATACTTGTGAGTAAAATATTGCTAATTAAAAACCGATCTGGCCTCATGAATTTACAATTCATAACGCCGATGATGTATCTTTTGTAAGCAATGCAGCGATTGAACTTTCATGCCCCGTTAAATGATTCAAATGGCGATGTTGATGAAATGACCGATCTTTGACAATCTGCATCATGTGTATTGCGACCCCAGGGATCTGGGACAGACCACGGGGAGTGTTTTGGGCTTGAAATATGCGTTATTTCTATAGTTAGACACTAAAACCCATGTTGTTTGTATCCATTAGTATTGTCACATAGGGTTTCAAAGAGGGAATAGAGTTTGTGACGCATGGTACCTGGGACAGATAAGGAAAGTATTTCGTCGGTTTACTTCGAAAACCTCCTAACAAAAGCTTGTTACAAATTGTAATTACGAGGTTTTCGAAGTAAACCGACGATTTAACGATGGATATCACTTTAGTTACACGCTGAAACGTGTGTTATTGGTTATCATTAAAATTGTCTCGTCATGAGTTATATACAAGAAAGATTTTAATGCAGGATCCCAATTTTGTATATTTCAAGAAAATGGTAAGAATAAAGAAACGGAAAGCGTTTAACATTTTGTTGCGATGGCTTTTGAATTGGTGTCAACTTTTCAAACAAAGCATTTCTGTGCCCAAAAAGTACACATTAACAGCATGGATGATTCTAACAATATTCAATACGTTATATATAAAGTGAAAACATGATAGCAAAAGAAGACATTGCTCGTGTTTTCAAGATCAATCTGCTGAAAGGGGCAAAAAAATGTCGTCTCTGTATGATAATGACTCAAAGATCTTTAAAAATGGCGGAAGAAAAGAGTAAAAAGGAGTTCGTAATTTTGCTGACAGACTGTTGGGGACTCCTCCCTTTTATGGCCATATCTGCTGATAGCGCCCAAAGTCGCGTTAATGCGCCCAATTCGTGCAAAGTCACGCACTACGTTGTTCGCCTGGCTTTTTTGAAAGAAGGTTTTTGAAGTGGCGAATCAGAGATACAGGACGGTTTCCCCGAGTGTCAAACCAAAACATAATTCTTTTCCCCGATACCCTTTTTTTGAATATGGGCTTTTAATGGGCTTTCCCTAACTTAATGTGCACTGCATTCATTGATTATGTAGAAAATTGCCAGAAAAAAGGGCTCTTTCTGCTATTGAATAGGAATGGCAAATGAATCGTTGCGTTTTTATGGCACTGTTTAATTGGTTAGGGTTTTCCTGCTTCAGATTACAATGGAAATCTATATAAAAAGAAACAAAAACGAAGCGAAGTACTCCTGTTACACACGATCACAAACATAATCTTGTTTGAACATATCGTCGGTTTACTTCCAAAACCTCGTAACTACAGCTTGTAACAAGCTGTAGTTACGATGTTTTGGAAGTAAACAGACGACATTCGATCTGGCTGTATAGTATAACGGCAATGGTTTGTCACTTAGTTCGGTTCCATTTATTTGCAAAGATGACTTAATCCTTTACCACACAATGCCGAGTTTTAACGACACTGTGGAAAGAGGCTTCTGAAAACGTTGTCAGAAAGGAGAAAATGTGGATAACCAGAAAAAGAAAAGCATGGATAGGTATACTGGCCTTGGCGATATGACTGAAATAATGTTAAAAAACTTCGTTAAACTTCGTCAACTTCGTTAAACAAGTAATTCTAATTAGTCATTTCATGTGCAGACTTGTCTTTGACATTTTTTCTTCTTTTTCTCAGATTTAGTTTAAGAGAAAAATGTATCTGCTCAACTTCATTGACTGACAAATCCTACAGCCATCTCTTTACCATACAATCCCAAGTTTTAACGAATCTTCTTTTTTTTTTAAAGATTGCTTGTAAAAGAGAAATCGGCCTGAAACCATAATTATCTCATTTTCCGCCGATATTTTTTTTACCCTTTGAAGGACACATTATTAGTTGTACGGTCAGGCGGCAGGGGACTTGGAAACTTGTTCGCGGCTGTGGTGAATCATGTCGCTCCGAGCCGAAGGCGAGGTGGTGACATAATTTAAGTGAACAAGTTTCCAAGTTCCCTACCACCTGACCGTACAACGAATTTATTATACTGCAAAGTTTTACCATTCCAACGTTTGTTGAGCAAATTTTACCTGTTTTATGGTTTAACAAATTGAGTACGCTGACGAAGTAGAATTTCCCTTCTGAGTGCCCCAATTCAGTGAAAACTGATGTCACTGGGAACTGACGTCACAGAAACCTTGGTAATACGTGCTAAACGTGCAGCATGGCGCATTATCTTGATGTTACCCCCCGGTCTCACAGACCCCGATTTAATCCCGATTTCGAAAATTTCAAAATCGGCGCGAAATCGGCTAGCTTCGGGAGAGTCGTAGTGCCTCCTGACTCAAATCGGCATCAATTCGGGATCAAAAATAAATCGGGACAAAAAATTCAACATGCGCAAATTATTCTCCCGATTTGGAAAATCGTGCCGAAATCGGCTCACCTCGGTGTACGTCGTACTAAGTCGTCGTTGTTCTTAGTAAGCAAATCGGCGTTATTCGGTCCTATTTCGGCGTACCTACCTCGGCGATGAACCCCGAATAACGCCGATGTACTACGAGTAATTCCCGATTCTCCCCGATGAACTACGACGAGATACGCGACTAGCATCACGAGCTACACCGACCTACACCGAATAACTACGAACTGCTAAGATACCATCCCGTAGTACTACGAAGTACCCTGAATTCCGATTGGTATAAAAAGGCGAATCAACTTTAAAAACAATTCATTTGCAGATTTTTTCCAAACCTTTAAAAGAGACGCTTCCCTACACTTCGATACAATGGGACCAAAAAGAAAAAGTAGTCAGCTACAACAGATATGCCTCCTCCATCGAGCGGCCGAGCTCCACCATTAAGCACAGAGAACCAACCTGACCCTGATGTTGTGCCGGATCAGCCAGTTATCCTGCAAAATGAGTTTGAGGATGACGTCTAATATCCATATGATAACTGATTTTGTTTTTTGCTGTTAATCACGGAATTTATACCCATTGGACGAAATCGGGGCATAATCCTGAAATAAGATTTGAAACTCGTAGTCGATTCGGATCTGTCGGCGTATGTCGCAGTAAATCTTTGTGCATCGTAGTCCACCGTAGTAAGAAATCGGGACAATCGGTTTAGATCGTACTGTTTCGTAGTAACTCGGCTCCTAAACTCGGCGTACTTCGGAACAAAATCGAGGCAAAAGCGTAGTAAATCGTATCGCATCGTAGTTTTTCGTAGCCCATCGGGAACACACCGATGTGTGTCTAAAAATACCCCTAGTCCAAGGATGATCGGAGAAAAACGGCTTGATTTCGTGATAAAACGGAGAAAATGCGCTCTCCCGAAGCACTACGATTATTTTGGAAATCGGGGTCTGTGAGACCGGGGGGTTAATCTTGATCGACGCCGCCATTTTTTATGTTGTGTTGATAGTGTAGTCATGCAGACGGGGCTCCCAAAAGAGAAACTTTTTTTACGTCGGTTTTACCAGTGAACATAATATATATGTTCGGGGCATATTATCCAATCAGATCATGAAAACTTTTTTTGCAGAATAATAATAAATGGTTTGAGTAGCACTTGATTTTGTTGTCTGCAAATACTGTCAATTTAGACGATTCTCAGATTTTGTCTTCTGGCAGGGAGAAATTATGATGCTTTTAAATAAGGCTGAAGGTAGAATCAATCTTTGACGTGCAGAAAATCTACAAAAAGGATTGTGCAAGAAATAGATAAGAAGGAAAAAAACTTATTTAATGAAATAGCGATTTTTCGATATTGCACAGGTAAGAACAGTGAAAATACCGATGTTATATTCTAGTTACCTGGGTTAAATGCGCGTGACTCATAACCAGATGGAAATATGACGTCATATACCTTACATTTCTCGTGATTGACGTAATATTGCAATGCGTTGCTGTGTGGAGGGGGTTCGCCACAGCGAATAACTGAAAAGAATTGTTATAGATTTTGATAATGTTCCCCACAGAAAGGGTTAAAAGCATGAAATAAATAGATAATAAATAAATATTTGTAGTTTCCGGTGAAGCAGCCACTCGTGAAAATATTACCGATGATGTTCACTCGATGAAATAAATTTCGATCTTTCACCGAAAACAAAAAATATCCTCTACATCTTCGCAAAAGAAATGAACACTGGCGCAGAGGTCCTCTAGATAGATTGTTTTACCTTATCGTCACACACACATACACACATTTCCATCTTGTCTTTAGATCAGATTTTTATTACATTCATATATCATACGTGGGTTTTAATACTTTTCGGATAGAACCCCCTTCGCAAACCTAAACTTGTGACCGGGGTCATAAAATATAGTATTTATGGTTATAGATTAGAGTTGTAAGTCTGCCTTACCAACTTTCTCTTTTATAATTTTTGGGCTAGCCCACTTTCAAACACGTTTTAAAAACACGTTGGAAAACATATAAAGTTACTGAAAATTTGAAATATACATCACTGATGCCATTAAGGGCAATTCTTTATATATCACATTTTCATTTTGTAGATAATCAGGGCGTCAAAGGTTTTGTATGAACTTTTCCCAAACTATGAAGAGTTTTAAGGACCCTGACGAACAACGATTTTGAAAACGTTGTGAGGAAAGGGAGAAAATGCTGGTAAGTAGAATTTTCTCTTTTCTCACATCGTTTTCCATATTTTGAAATACAAATATTATCAATCTAAGGACATTAAAGTTGTCGTTTCCAACTGCTGTCGAATTGTACAAGTGAAAAATCTACTCGCCTGGCTAAGCGAAAAGGGACAGATTTGAGATATGTGGCCTGTCTGCTTTCAAAGAAACGATTGAAAATCAGAGAAGTACGCAGAACAACAAATCATTGTATTTGACAAATCGTGAAAAAATGAAGCTAGTTAGTTATTTATTGTTACTTAGGAAGGGCAAGTGCTTATAAAACTTTAATGTCTGCACAACGGAGTTTGTGCTCAAATCTTAAGTTTAAGTAAGAAAAGATGTCAATTTATTCTGTTAAATGAAAACACAGAAATAAATCTACTGGACTTGGTCCTATACTGGACGACACTAACTTAAACTTGTCCATTTTTCCCATTGGCTCAAGACAAATTAAATATCGGTCAAATAATGGTCGTTTGTGAAAGTCTAGAAAACATTGTCACATAATGATAAGCAATGTAACCAGCATTTTAGCCCCTTTTACAGCATAGGATTGTATGATAAAAACGGTCATAAAGGATGTGTGATGAATTATACTGGTGTAGTCTTGAAATCAAATGATCAAGTTAGATGAGCATTTAGCTCTTTTCCTTTGCCACATTTCAAGTAGACCAAGGTCAGACTCCATCAGCGACAAAGTTCTAAACAAGATATAATTATGGCATTTAAAGATCAAGCCTTTAATGTGCCTTTGCGAACAGCGCATCTTCAAAATCGAACTGCGCAAAACTTACAATCGGATCTTTGGTCTACAGTGTCCGTTTCGAAAAAAGCAACATGAAAGTTGCAATATAAAGTCTTGTTTTTGAAGTGAAATTATTATGGACTCATTCGGTGTGGATTCCGTTAATCTTTTATTAGCACTTACTTTTTAGAATAAATATAATGAACCGCTTCAATTATGAAAAGAATCGACAGTAATAAATTTTCATTGTTGTTCTGGCTAGAATATGTAAGCCAGTCGCGGACAGTGTATATCCAAGATCAGACTGCGCATTCTGTGCAGTCTGGTCTTGATTACACTGTCCGCAAAAACAACTTGACTTGGTTCCAGCGCTTTATGGATTAACACTGGTGTATTCTTAAACCTGTTATTCTGTTTTCAACCAAAAGCCTATGGCACCTTTCTTTCAAAAAATGCATACGGAATTAAAGCTAGATTTTTAATCTCATACGTGAATGTTAGTAGATAAAAAACTAATTTTTACGACGAAAAGAAATAATTTCCAAATACTGTGTGACTTGGCAAGATAAAAAGAGAGTTCTGGTAGCCATGTTTGGTTCGTGACTAGTTAACCCTTTACCACAGATTCCCGACTACTAACTGCCCTGAAAAAGAAGGCTTTTGAAAGCATTGTGGGAAAAGGAGAAAACGCTCGTAACGGTTAAAAACAGTCTTATTGATTCAATAAAAACAATCTACCAAAGTACACGAAGAGATGTGTCCTCAGCGGCAACGCTCCTTTTTTGCGACTTCGGTCGTTTTTTCGAACTGTGTGGAAAAAAAAATCAGATTATGCTAGACCTGAAATCTGACCTCGTAAAATTCAAAGTGCAATATTGTTTGAGAAAAAGAGGATATCTATGTTTTCGGTGATAGATCGAAATTAATTTCACCCTGTTTAAATCATTAGTAATATTTTAAAATTTTGTCGATGTTCATGAGGCAAGATAAATTTCGATCTTTCATTGAAAAGATTCTATTCAATTCAAGCTATCAACCCCTTTTTTTTTTATGTGACTAACATTAAAATGCATTACAGTTGTTTTCGGTAAGCGCGGCGTACGTCACCTGACATAACAACGGGTTATAACATTACGTGAAGCGTGAGAAATGTAGGGTAAATGATGTCATAGATCTGGTGGATTGGCACGCACTGTTTACGTATAGGTAACCAGTGCCCGGGAACTACTGTTTTCGCCTTCAGTTGAAGAGTTACGGAAACATTCACAGTAAATTTCACTGGCCTTAGTCACGAACTATAAATCATTATTTCATGCTTTCCGCTAAGTTATCGAGAAATATCGGTGAAATAATCGACATTTCATGTTCACGACCAGTGAAAATACCCATTTTTATATTCTAGTTACCTAGGTAAAATTGCGCGTGACTCACAACTAGATGGAAATATGACGTCATTTACCTTACATTTTTTCGCGTTTGACGTAATATTGTAATGCTTTGTTATGCAGGAGGGTACGCCACAGGGAATAACTGAAAAGAACTGTAATTGATTTCGATAAAGTTCGTTCCAGTAAAAGTAAAAACATGAAATAAATAGATTTTTTTTTTAGTTAAAGATCGAAATTTATTTCATCGAGTAAACACCAACAGTAATATTTTCACAAGTAGTGCAGTCACTCGTGAAAATATTACCGATGACGTTCACTCGATGAAATAAGTTTCGATCTTTAACCGAAAAAAAATCCTTCAAAATATCCTATATTTATTTCCTGATGCACTACTAAACAACATGAAATACAATGTGGTGACAAAAAACCTTGAACTTGTATCATCTCTGTCTTTTTTTTTTTTTTCAATTACAGTATATATCTAATATTCAGTTACATTGCATTTAGCACCCAAAAATTTATTAAATGTATAGCACAAAGTTTAAAGATTTTAGACATTTATCTTTATACGATCATGTCTTCTCTTTATGACTGCCTTGTTTCAAAAAACCTAGAACAACTGCATAAACTAGACTATTAAATTTACCCTGTTCGAACGTTTCTTTCATCTTCTTTTTATTGTTGATAAACAAGGGGGAAATGCTATAAGCAAATAAATATTGAAATGGCAGGACAAAGTTGTAATTTACCACCTTAATTTTTGCTTGCTGAGATGTACCCTGTGAGGACGAACTCCACAAAGAATACAGTTTTTGAAAGATTGACATTCATTTGCAAAGTCTTTGATGTTTTCCTGTTATATATTCTATCAAGAATGTAACGATTATAGTAGTTTAACACTGTAACAATGAATTATTTGTTTAACCCATTACCACACAATCCGTACTTTCGACGACCCTAAGAAAGAAACCTTTAGAAAACATTGTGGGAAAAGGAGAAGATGCTGGTAACCAGCATTTTCTCCTTTTCCCAAAATGTTTTCTACCCTTCACAAAACAAATTTCAAATTTTCAGTTACTTTTATTTTGTTGCCTGCAAATGCTTTTGATTTGGTCAAACCTAAAATTTTGTCGTTTGGTATTGAGTTAAACCCTGACTTTTTTTTACATTCTCTTTTAAAACCAATACGGTTAATGAAATTCTGTCATTATATTTTTTGAGTCTAGTAATTTTTTTTCATCCCGATTATTATTTAGAAACTTGTGCTTTTGGTTGATATCAAAAACACCTCTGAATACCAGAATAAAGGAGCCGGGTCTTTAGTCACTAAGCTTTCTTAGGAAAGTTCCAAGACCTCAAGATTTTTCTAAATTTGAAAGAAACACAACTTCTGATTGGTGTTACTTTCGAAATGTAATAATTAATCAAGAATGTTCTTAAAAATGGTGGGTGAATACGCACCCACTTACCAGTTCCTTGGCAAGAGCCTTTTTTTTTTTGTCAGAGGTTCTGTTGGATTCTAATTATTTATTCTTTACCAATTTCTCAAAAACTGTCCAATGGTTGACTACGATTGTCTTTGACATCGCAAATGCCTCGTTATATCGAAGGTAATCCTAGTCAAGAAAAGTATGAGTATTATGTAGATATTAAATCATGAAACCCAGCTATTATACTATTGAAAAATAAGAAAAGAAAGTATAAATTTTCCTTGCTCTTTTAAACCGCCAAATGAGCCCAATATTTATGTACTTTACATGTAAGCATAAACAAAGGAATCGGAATACAGTAACACAAATTCAGCAATGATACAGTGGAATGAACAATAACATTTTCGTCAGATATATGTTTAGAAAATTGTTCATTGATTAAGCCTTTGGCGAGCTTAGTTTTTTTTTTGACGAGTTTAATAAAATTTACCTAATAAAAGCCAACGAATGTCAGATTCATTTTATCACATTCGTAACTGTTCTCCAAGAATAACAGTTTATTACGTGTTAAAACATTAGGCCTACATATGCATGTATAAAATTTACATAAAGTTTGTTTGTTTGCTTAACTGTACAACACAGGCAAAAAATAGATCCAAAGAAACTGTGTATATTGATTTTTTTACAAGTAAAGATACTGAAACTTGCTGTTTTGTCATGATCACCAGTTTTGACAGTCAATTTTACACCGGAATCTTAGTCAGCAATGTCCTAGAAAATAGATGTATATACAAAATACAGTACTATTTTCTTAACCCACACCTTTGTAAGACAAGAAAATTTGTAATGATTGTCCGTCTACATTGAAAACAGGGGTAGTTGTGTGATTAAACCAAATTCCCAAGGACAAGCCTGGTAATCAAGTGGTACAGAAGAGAAGACTTGCTGGACTTTCAGACCAAAGGGTGAATTCCAAGTGGACCCAACATCAAAGGAATATTGCATATAGTGCCAACTCTTCACTCAATATTTTATTATTACTATTTTTTCGATGTTTCAGCTAAAATAGATTGGCAGTATTATTACACCGGCGTAATTTTTTTTTTAACGAAAAGCTTGTCAACTATTACCCTCTGACCTCGTGCAAGCTCAATGAGAGTTTGAAGATCGTGTTTTGTAGCAAAAAGGGGACATACAAAAGGTGTGAGGAGTCAATGTTTGATGTAGAACAAGTAATAATAGTGAACTGCCTGACGTAGGACAAAAACAAACCCACAAGTCCAATAAACGTTCAAGTAATCGATTGTATCTTCTAATGCATTGTACAGAAAGAGCGGGGTTTTTTGTTCGGCGGACGGTCTTTCATTTTAAACACACAGAGATAAAAAATACTATTGAAACAAATTTGCGTCAAATTATGAAAATATGAGAGGATTCCGAACAAAAAGATAACCTATTACAAGTTACCAACAAAGCAAAAATAGAAAAAAGCTCAGACAATTTGTCCATTGAAAATTACGGGGTTTTTACGAATAATTTCAAATGAAGGTTCACCTCCACTTTTTATCCAACTTGAAGCTGAAATTATCATTTTATTCATTCTGTGTATTGATGAAATTGTGGAATAATGATCACCCTTAAACTTACCTCGTTTGTCCTCGTTCTTATAAAGATTTTTCCTGTGGTATATGATTGGACGAATTTCTCTTTCCAAAGATAGTTTTGGACATTCGGGCGAAAGTTTTATTCTCTGAAATATTCTGGTCAAACTGGAACACTTATTGACCCTTTCGGCTTTAAAGGCTAGAACAATGACTTTTGCGGACGGCATAGATCAAGATCAGACTGCACAGAACGTGCAGTCTAATCTTTGATCTATACCGTCCGTTTGTGTAGTCTTAACCACAATCAATTAACTTTCAATGGACTATATTTAGAGCCGTCGAAAGAGGTCAAGTTTATTTATGTGGTGTTAAAAGAGTAAAAGTGAAGCTTAAATGATTGATGGCTACTACAAGAATACATCCTCCATTCTACAGAACAGTAAAAAAACTTTCCATACAAACACACAATTGATACACCAAAGATGAAAATACTAGTAGTACACAGGTTGGCTTCTTTAAAAAAGAAGCCAGGAGAGGTCAGCATCAATGTTTTCAAATAGTTTATTGGCTTTCAATTTCAATATATTTTGGTACATGTAAACAAACGAGTAAAAAAGCAGCTACGTAGAAACCTCATATGCTTTACATGACGGTAATCTGACCTCCTTGTCGCGTCAAGTTGCAAGTTCTTGTCCAGTGGTTTCCTTTCTCTTTTTGGCGAAATTATTCTTATCTTTTCTTCTGCTTGGAATATTTGCTTAATAAAAAAAATACAATTATTAGAGAGGTTATTTACAGCAATGGCAAATTACTAAATTAACCCTTTTACGTATTTCGTCATTTATAAAGAAATAAACCACGTCTATTACCTGTTTTGGGTTTTTTTTTTTTATTTCGCTTTATTTACAAAACCATGGCGAAACAGACTGTGTATCAGAACGATTACGCTAGAAGAAATAGAATCAGACATCAAATTCTGTGGCAGTCTGCCTTTTAAACTCAACACTGTTGGAGAGGTCTGATGACCTCTCCAAAGATGTGAACTAGTAACGTTCGCTAGACAAAACTACTTGTTTTTAAATTCAATAGTAATACTTGGTCTGTGTCCTCTGCGATAGTCTTCCATCCATAATGATGAATCTTAAGTCAAACCTTACCAAAAGTTCCTTAACGAAGGTAGATCATGAATTTGTTGCCATGACAAATGAAAAGTTCCTGTTTTATTGATCTTGTAGCTAAAATAAAGTTTCTAAAAAAACAGTGAACCTGGTCAACAACATGAAACAGAAGTTGGAAGCCTCGTGTAACTGTTGTTACAGAAGTTCTGAATGACTCTCATTGCTGCTGCTGTTTTTTTTTTTTTCCCCAATCGTTCCATTCTGAGTGTCTTTTCAGACAAAAAAAATATTGTGTATTATATTGAATATATCATATATATTACATTACATTTAATATTACATTTAATGAATACTCTAATATGAACGTCTCTCTGACAAAAGAAAGTTTATGGCCTCCCAGGATGCATTATACCAAACAACTCATCATAGGATAATGTATCCATAAAATCCATTTTTTTTAAAAAACAGACTGAATGATAAGGTAATATGGTCCTTTGACAATTAGGAAATTTGAGATATTGCAAAAAGTTTCTACCAAGGTCAACCTGCACGGACTGCGCAGGTTGACCTTGGTAGATACTCTTTGCAAATGCATGGCTCAGATCTAACTATTAACTTACTTTTGCATTGATAATTCGTTCATTAGGATATATCAATATAATTTCTTGTCTCCCACCTTCAGATCTAACTATTAACTTACTTTTGCATTGATAATTCGTTCATTAGGATATATCAATATTATTTCTTGTCTCCCACCTTCAGATCTAACTATTAACTTACTTTTGCATTGATAATTCGTTCACTAGGATATATCAATATTATTTCTTGTCTCCCACCTTCAAATCAATTAATCGAGTTGTCCGTTAAGAAAATTAAAGTGAAGGAAGGAATGGGGAAGGAAAGAGACAATGCAATAGCAAATTCAAAGAATTGTGAATGTGGAAATAATATTTTTGTTGCAAAAGACTTTTTCAACAAATACATATATTGAATGTGTTCATTGGTAGTGCATAAAGTACAATACAGATTTTTAGAAAAGCGTGCATAAACATTACACAACATTTTTTACACCTTATGTGTGTGTTGTCGGTATAGATTTATCAAACTAAATAATGTGACTGTTTACATGTCGCTCAAAATTACACCCAATAACAAATAGAAATAAACTATCAAACAACCGTATCACAACAGTTTAAATATTGACTTTTGCGCGGGAAAAAATAAACCTCATAGTGAAACACAAACGTATTTAGTGAAGACAAAGTATTTCATTCAGAAAACTCCTCATCTTACGCAAATATTCCGAGGTTTTTATAGATCTATCTAGCTGTCTATCTTGGATAAAATCACAGTTTCAATATTTACCCTAAAAACAAACAGGGCGATATCAAATGACCCTGTTTTCGGTCTGATTCCAGGGTTGTCAACAGCGGAAGCAGCGTGAAAATATCATCACTGCGGTGGTTTGGCAATTGTCAAAACTCGTCATCTTTGTTTCCTTTATCTAATTTACGGACTGCAAAAAATATAACGAGCTTCTTGCGCTTTTCCTTAGCCTTTGTTGATGTTTTGTAGTCATAAATTCCCCCGTACTGTATTGATCTCTTCTTTTTGTTACGGAATGTTCGTGACTTTTCTGCGTACATCTTTATATCTTTTTTGGAAACAAAACATCGAGTGTAATAGAATAGTCACCAACATTCTGTATCACTTTCATAATTCTTTTAACTCTTAACGACTCTGAATGAAGTCTGATTTCCTCTTTTTGGAATTTCTATGAGACTACATAAAAGTGATCCGGAGTCTTGAATGTCATTGCTTTAAGAGATAACCCAACCAGAACAGGCTTGGACTTACAGTATCCATCAAACATCTACAGCTACTTTCGAGTTATTCTATGACAAAAGTTGTTTCAATGCATTGTTGTTTTGATGCTTTATACCCAGTTTATCATCATATAATAATAAATCCATAGATCTGGAAGTAGACTCGTCTTTTGACATACAGCGATTTTACAAATAATAAAAAGTTTCGACTCATGTCAGCCTGCGTGGATTGCGTAGGCTAACATGAGTCGATACTTTTTGCAGATGCATTCGATCCCCTATTCATTAAGCACTGCTTATTTGCTTCCTTATTCCCACGAGTTTTCTAAACTCTAAATTAACACAGTTTCTACTTAGCTGAATCAAATGGATTAGCCAATAAGAAATTGTACTACTTTTTAGATTTAGTATTACACCAAGAATGCATTTTAGAATGTGCCCCTTGTCTTTTCCATTGACTAAAAATTGTCTATTTCACTTGTTTGGTAGTCTGAATGTAAAATGAAATGAAAAGGGGAATGGGAAAACAGTTTGAACATGGTTCATACGATGAACTTGGAGGTGTCCCATGTGTGTATATTTGTTGAACAATGTTTATATACTGATAATATCTCTGTTGTATTGTGTACTTTGTAGTATCGCTTCACAATCAAATACAGGCCGAGGCAGACATGATGTAGATTTTTTTGTATCTCTTAATGTCTATTTGGTGTTGAGAATCCCAATGTAAATAAGACCATGTTTTGTCCAATAGAAAGACGTGGTGTATCACTAAATGTTTATTTGATGTTCGAAATCATGATGTCCATCCAATAGTTACTAGTTTATTTTGTATGTCTGTGTTTATGTGTGGACGGTTCGTAAACTCTTAACGAGCAACATGCCAAAAGTTTTATCATGTATTCATTTATTTAACTTAAATTCATGGTTAAAAATCTTAAGCCATTGCAATAAATTGGTGAAAAAAAAAGTTAAAAAAAGGACGTAACTTGGATTCCACTTTTCTAGTTGTCTTGTTATATGCCCACCCCCATTACCAACTGAGCAATTTAGTCCAGGTTCCAAGTATTGGCATTGTTAATTGTGTCACAAAGAAGTAAAAATGTCTGATTTTTCATCTAATTGTATGTTCGTATCATTTATATTTCTTTAACCCTTTCCCACACAACAAATTTTTTACTCTTACGAACTGAAAGAGTTTGCAGACGACAATTTCAGATTTTCAGAAAATGGCAGAAAATTCTTAAAAAGGGTAAAAAACACTGTGGGAAAAAGGAGAAATTGCTCGTTACGACAATTTCTCCTTTTCCCACAGTGTTTTCGAAATACTTTTACTGCAGACACGTAAATACCAGGGCTTGTTTGGGAAACGGTTAACTTTTTTAAATCAACCATCCTCAAAAAAAGGGTTAATAAATAAAAAAGAAATGAATTGGCAGAGCCCTGGGGAAAAAAAGGTCACTCATTACACTAACTAAGATGTTGTTGTTGTTTAAGTCGTCGTTGTTGTTTTTGTTGTTGTTGCCGTGTAGTTATTGCTGCTTCTGTTGGTGTTGCAGTGGCGGCAGCGGTTCTTGTTGTTGTTGTTCTGTTGTTGCTTCTGCTAATTTTGTTTTTGTTGCTGTTGTCGTGTAGTTATTGCTGCTTCTGTTGGTGTTGCAGTGGCGGCAGCGGTTCTTGTTGTTGTTGCTCTGTTGTTGCTAATGCTGTTGTTTTTGTTGTTGTTGTTGTCGTGTAGTTATTGCTGCTTCTGTTGGTGTTGCAGTGGCGGCAGCGGTTCTTGTTGTTGTTGTTTTGTTGTTGCTAATGCTGTTGTTTTTGTTGTTGTTGTCTGTCGTGTAGTTATTGCTGCTTCTGTTGGTGTTGCAGTGGCGGCAGCGGTTGTTGTTATTGTTTTGTTGTTGCTAATGCTGTTGTTTTTGTTTTTGTTGTTGTTTGTCGTATAGTTATTGCTGCTTCTGTTGGTGTTGCAGTGGCGGCAGCGGTTGTTGTTATTGTTTTGTTGTTGCTTCTGCTGCTGTTGTTTTTGTAATTGTTGTCGTATAGTTATTGCTGCTTCTGTTGGTGTTGCAGTGGCGACAGCGGTTGTTGTTATTGTTTTGTTGTTGCTTCTGCTGCTGTTGCTTTTGTTGTTGTTGTCGTCGTATAGTTATTGCTGCTTCTGTTGGGATTGCAGTGGCGGCAGCGGTTGTTGTCGTCGTATAGTTATTGCTGCTTCTGTTGGTGTTGCAGTGGCGGCAGCGGTTGTTGTTATTGTTTTGTTGTTGCTTCTGCTGCTGTTGTTTTTGTAATTGTTGTCGTCGTATAGTTATTGCTGCTTCTGTTGGTGTTGCAGTGGCGACAGCGGTTGTTGTTATTGTTTTGTTGTTGCTTCTGCTGCTGTTGCTTTTGTTGTTGTTGTTGTTGTCGTATAGTTATTGCTGCTTCTGTTGGTGTTGCAGTGGCGGCAGCGGTTCTTGTTGTTGTTGTTGTTGTTTTGTTTTTGCTAATACTGTTGTTTTTGTTGTTATTGTTGTTGTCGTATAGCTCTTGCTGCTTCTGTTGGTGTTGCAGTGGCGGCAGCGGTTGCTGTTATTATTTTGTTGTTGCTAATGCTGCTGTTGTTTTTGCTGTTGTTGCTTTTGTTGTTGTGTTTTTTGTCTCTTTCAACAGCTTGTGTTTTATACCACAGTAACGTTTTTTTGTTTTCTTTCTCCCCTTGTCTTTTTGGTTAGTAAAAGTATTGGATAGACTTCAAGGAAACCAGATTCGTGTAGGGTTTTCCAACAGACATATTAACAAGATGTGTCTTGGCTCATACCGAACCTATTACTCAAGCCTGTATAGGGGCTGTTTTTAATTGACCGGTTCATAGGTTACATGCTAGCTGACCATTTAATCGAACAAGATAGCGTTTTTTTGTAAGTAAAGGTTAAAATTATTTTAAAAATTCAAAGTAACGTTTGTCGTTTTGAAAAGTAAACCAGTTCTGTACCCAGAATCTCCTAATCACATAGATGTGTATTTAAAAGGATGCCATCTAGCGGAAGATAATGAACTTAACATTTTTTATCTCTGATTCATGAGATTGCACATTCTTTATCTTCGAATGTAAAACTTGTGAAATTTCGTCCATTTATTTACAAAATGAGCCCCCGAAAGATCCATTTTTAAATAAAGAACATATCCTCAAATATATTATAATCGTGTAATTGTCAGTCTGTTCTTATCGGGGCGGACAACGCCAGTACTCTTAAAGCACGTCTTTCTATGATTGTATATTTTACATGATCCGAGTTGTAAAAGTATTAAGGTATAAGATTTTATGATGTTTTTGCATAATATAAGTCACAATTTAAACGGTGCTATACGTTTTACTTTTATGTGTTATATACACGTTTATGACCATTTATGTGTACATGAGTATATTTTTTTTCAAAGATGTAAGTGGTATGAAGCTTGGCTCTTACATCTATCTAATTTGAAAAAAGAGAGAGAAATTGTTTATAAAAATCGCCACTGGCACACTATTTTGGAAAACGAAATCGAAAACTGCATGATTAAGACCTAAATTTTATCACTAAAGTTGCATTTAAGCATGTGCTATCTTTTGACAATCCTAAGATTTATTGATCCATCGGAATAAGCCTATTGAAAAACATCGTTGGAAAAGGAGAAAATGCTGGTAACCAGCATTTTCCCCATTTCCAACAATGTTTTCCACCTTTTCAAGGATAAATTGCACCATTTGATTACCCATAATTTGTCGTCTGCAAATACTTTCAATTTGGACAAGTCACTCGTTCAAAAAAGAAAAGTAAATTAAACACGAATATAAAGAGGGTGTGGCTTGCTAAAAAAAATAAAACAGCTTTTCACAATATGTCGTGAAATCTTGTCTAGCGTATAAAAATATAGGCAAGACACGATTTGGGTTTCTATGGCGTCAGACTAACTGTATATCGACCGAAGTTTTTCATTGGTTGCCTTGTGCAGACCTCACGAACCCTGCGTTAGCCAATGAATTTACGATCTGTAGTAGCTCTTCGGAAACACATTTGAGCTGCCAGCTTTCTACGTCCCAACAAATCTCGATATTTCTGCATTTAAGTTGATAAGCTATTGCAAGGCTCTTGAAGCACAGAGACGTATTCAAAAGTAATAGATGGCATGCTATCCGAACTTTGGGAAACATCGTTTCAGTGCCCTTTTGTCTCACTTCCAAATCATAAAGTGAAACTTGGCAGTTTGTTTTTATCTTACATAAAACATTTTAGGTTTTGAATCATGTTTGTACTTTCAACGCATGTGTTCAGAAACATAGTTTACCTTGAGTTGTAAATTCTAGAATTCCCGTCGGAAGATTTTCATCTCAAAAGGTAACAATTAGCCATGTAGATTCAGATGGTTTACGTTTAAACATATTTATTTTACATCGATTCAGAAACAAGTTCTTATAAGTTTAAACACATTTATTTTACATCGATTCAGAAAGGAGTTCTTACAACTTTTACTTATCTCTCTGAATTCTGCTCCCTGGGAACTACGACAGTACTGGCGCCAAATATGTGGGCCAATGAAATAGGCCCGAAGTTGACACCAGCTCACAGGTATTTGGTTACGAAGCCGACGCTTTACCTCATAACCACGGACACCACCTTCCTCACAACCACGGACACCACCTACCTCACAACCACGGACACCACCTACCTCACAAACAAGGACACAGCCTACCTCAAAACCACGGACACCGCCTACCTCACAACCACGGACACCGCCTACCTCACGAACACGGACACCACCCACCTCACGAACACGGACACCACCTACCTCACAACCACGGACACCACCTACCTCACAAACAAGGACACCACTACGGTTGATTTCAAAAGGTAAACCAAACAAATACTCAGCGAACTTTGCGACCAGGATCCGTATTCACCAACCATTCCTAAGAATAGTTGTAGTGGATACTGAAGAATTATCTAAGCCTGGAACCGACACAACTTCTGATTTGATAAACCATTTGGTTTAGCCAATCAGAATTTGTATTACTTTCAAATTTAGACAATTCTTTAAAACGAGATTCTTAACAATGCTTGGTGAATACGGATGTAAAACTACCATTTATAAGAGGTATAGTTGCTAAATTACGAAATATGGATCAAGGTATATAGGATCTGACATTACTTTGTATTATTAAGGCTCTCCTCCCCTGAAGCTTCTGTCACAATATGGCATAATTTTTTCTTTGTTTTTAGATTATTGGGGATTTATAACGACCTCAATGATTTTTTTTAAGACTTTCAACCGCCCAGAATTTTATCAAATGTCTATCTAAAGAGTTTCTGCTCATAAGTCTATTACCTTTTTTGTACAGGGCGGTAATAATAATTCCCTTTGAATTGGGGATATAGTGATTTTCGAACTGATAATGATATTTTATGCAGGCAAAACCTCCAAAACATTGGCTCGGTTAAGATGCTACAATAGTAATGGTTTTTAATGAAATCATATTTTCCAGATTAGAATTACAATGGAAATAGATGTTCCGACTTAGGATAGGAATACTTCAGGGAGTCCATGAAGGATTGTTTATTAGCGAGTCTTTGGCGAGCTTCATCACAGTTTTTGTCAACTAGTTTATTAACCCCAAAACTTGTGAGTCTAAGATTCTTTTTATTGCATAACTTTATTTCAAAAATGATAGTTCCTAGTGTGTTGAAAAAAATAGACCTACGTACGTATACATGCTTGTGTATTGAAATCTACATGAAGCAAATTCACTTCTTTGACAGGTGTGTACATCACAGACGGAAGATAGTTCCAAATGACCTTGTATATAATTATGATTTTGTTTCAGACCAAAGATGATCAACTTTTCTTCTTTTTTATAATGAGCAGCTTTGTCACGATCATCAATTCTGACAGTTATTTTCGCAGAAAATCTTGGTCAGCATTCATTTAAACATGAGGCGTATGGTTACAGAAAATTTGACCAAATACGACACTTTAAGCCCTTCTCAAACCTATGTAAGAGAAGGAAATTAGCTATGGCAGTATTATGCTGGAAACAAGGGTAGTTATGTGATGAAAGTTATAGCACAATCCGTTCTAGTAAATGCTCTTCCAATACAATGTAATACTGTATATAAATGCACCCGTTTAAAAAGTGATCATTTTTTTCCGAAAAGCATATTATATTTTACAAATACGCCAATGGCAACGTCGCCAAAATTAAAATGGGATTTATGATACCACAAGTTTCTGCAGAGCTGGATTGTTGATGTCACTATTACTAATACAATTTTAAAGTAAATAACTCTAATAACCTGGCTTTCCTCTTAATTTTCACATAATCAGAACACAGAGTAACTAAATTTCTTGCACTCTGAAAACTGCATGTAATGACGTCAATAGGAATCTGATGCAATATTCAAGGTAAATAACTGTATCATCAACACTGTTTATAAATTTATCATTTTTACACATAGGAAATAAAATACTATAGTGGTATCCGTGGTTGTGTGGTAGAGCTTTGGCCTCGTAAGGTCTCTGGTCAATGGAAAGTGTTATCGTGGTCGTGGACCCGTAATAGAAAACAGCTATTTTCCACTATAAGATCGTGCTACAAAATTTGCTACAATCAAAAATGAGTATAATTGTACTACTTTAACTCAGCCACTTTTTCCTTTACTTCTTTCATAGAATTATCACTTATAAATCTAAAACCACTATATTTTCATTACAAAGGGAGATAATAATTATCTCCCTTTTCTAAAAAAAGAAATAACCGAAAAGTTTCGTCAAATAATTTCAAGATAGACATCAACGGAATTTCTGGTCGGTTAGAAATGTCCAAAATTATAATATCAGTATGAATCCTTTTTTGTCAACTATCAAGGAAATCTATTCCATGTTGCACTAGAAGCTGTAGGAGTCTACTACCTTTATAACGTTTTCACTAGACTCGTTTGGTAATATTTTATTTAAAACACGAGCGAATGTCAGATTTTATATTTACAAAACATTGGACATGCTAAGTTAATGGACTATATTTTCTGTCTTAAATTCTGGGATTAGTTTTCGAAACAGATATAAAACATCGTAGGAAAGGGAGGAAATGCTGGGTACACATTTTTTTTTCTCTCTCTCTCTCTCTCTCTCTCAAAAAGTTTCCTCACTGTCGTTAAAACGTGTTACAGTATGGTAATTTTCAACTGGCTCTATTTATGAGGAAAGAGTGACAATTCTAGATCGTCTCGAATTCCCGAATGTATTTCAATTAAATGCATTAGCCGTGTTACTTTCATGGTAATTCGCAAACAGTAATTTCCTCCATACCATTATAACACATGTTTCGTTAATAACCCTTAGGCTGCTAAGCCCGACTTACTGATTTTTTGCGGGCAGTCTAGATCAAGATCAGACTGCACAGAACGTGCAGTCTGATCTGTGAACTACCTTTTCCGTTAACAATATATTTTTCTAAAGATAAAAAGAAGTTTTAAATACTAACCTATGGATTTTTACTATCAACTTGAAGACATTTAATTTTTCATGCAGGAAATGGGTTAAACGTGTTAATACAAGAGCAGGTCCGATATGGATGATAGTTACGATGTCTAAAGAGTAGGTAAATTTGCTGCAAATGTAGAAATTTCTAATCCTGAGTTATTTATCCATTTTTGTACATAATTTTAGAAATAGTCAGCAGTGCTGGATGTATCAGTCTATTTGTGAATTTGAGACAAGCGTTAATCATTTACCTGACGATAAAATTTTAGCCTTGTCCAACTTGAAAGCATTTGCAGACGACAATTTTAATGTGGCTCAAACGGTGCTATCTTTCTTCGATAGAGTAGAAAATATTGTGGGAAAAGGAGAAAAATGCTGGTAACCTCATGTTCTCCTTTCCCCACAATGTTTCTAAAAGGCTTCTTCCTCAGGGTCTTTAAAATTCAGCATTGTGCAGTAAAGGATTAAACCACAAGATAGAAAACTCGTCTGTCCATTGGGAGTCCAGGCGCTTTTATGCCATCCTATTTGGAATGGATAAGTTCAATCGGTGATGGGAACTGTTAGGAGAAACGTCTCAAGTATTGGTCGGATATGCTAACCTAAGGCTATTGTAAGACACTAAAAGGCTAAATTTTTTAAAGGCGCTTTAACGTTTCCTTCTGTAATGGCTAAATTTTGAAACATCACTAGGACGGCGAACAGTGCGTCCAGCATAACACATTGTAGCAAGGGTCGTTAAACGGCGAATTAAACCTTTCCTAATATTTCAGCTACGCATCATTACCTCTTTAACGCATCGCCCCTTACTTCGCTATTGGACTCTACAGTTTTTAGAAATTTGAAAAAAGAACGAGAAGTTTACAACAGAAAAATATTGAAGGAAGATTTAACGGCAGAACCTGCTAGGGACACAATGTAAATAATGGGAAAATGCTTGTTTGGGGCAGTTATGTCTGTTTTCTTATTGTTTGTAATGTCACATTAGTCCTACACAGAAAAAAGTGAGACAGGGATATCCGGTTGCTGTCACTACAAAACAATTTAGACCAGATATCAGCGCTAGCAAATTCCGATTGGATGCTCTAATCACGTGGTAATTAGAGAAACGGAATACTTTTGATGGTACCCACCGTGAAACACGCACGTGGCGGAACAATAGAAAAATTAGTACGCTTGTCAGAAATAGGAAGTAAACATACCTGTCCATGTTAACGTTAAATCTAATGTTTAAAATAGTTTTTGGAATCAAACGGAACATACTGGAAATACAAAACAAGAAGATACTTGAACGTTGCTGGTGATTATGACAGATTTGTCCACCCTAAAATGGTTCAAACTGTTTGCCTATTGATTGATTCTAAGTGATTCTTTACCAGCAATCGATTTTTAAGTATTTCAAGAAACAGTCATGTGAAGTCAGTGTCATTTGAAATGATGCTTCTTACAGAATTCCTTGTGTGTTGGACGCTTCTTAATAAAACCCAATCGGGAAGCTAAGCAGTTAACGTATCTGACACGTAACCTGGATAATAAAGGTTCATTACCCGGTTGCGGCGACTTTCGTTTTCGGCGATTTTTCGCCTCTTACCTCTGGTGTATCTGAGAAAAGTAGTTAGTGGCTTTGGAAAGAAAGTTGTGTCAGTACTGGTGTGAGAAAGTCAGGAAACACATAGGTGAGTCACTGACCACCATGATATGACCTAACATAGCCTTGAAATATCAAAACTTGATGATGAAATAACATGATCCTACGTTCAATATGGAACCAACTTTATCCTGCTAAATAAATAAATGAAATCTTGAAGCCGATAGTCAAAGACCCCAACGATGTTGTTTCAATTTTCTTTTTTCATCTATTTTAGAAAAAAATATCTCCTCATGAGACATTGCAATCAAGACGGAAAAAGCTTTATCGCCGACAAAAAGAATTACTTGTAGTAAGCAATATGTTCTCTTGCCAGAGTATGCCTATGACTGACTTGTAAGGAAGCAACAAAAAATGTCGCCAGCAAATAATAAGTAAAAATGGAGGTGAGAAGTAGACATTTGCAAGCACCATAAAGACCCATCTTTTTATTAATTTGTCAAACATTTTCAAGAACAGTCTTAGTCTTGTTCCCCAGATTTTTCCTATTTTGAAACTAACACACTTTCTGATTGGCTAAACCATGCCAATCAGAAAGTTATTCAGTTGCTTTCATATTTGGAAGGTCTTAGTGAATAGGACAAAGAACGTTCTTTCCAAATTAAGAATAGTTGGTGAATACGGACAAGGAATACGTCTCAAAATACGAATAAGTTAGTGGAAAACTGCCGAGGTTTTAATCTATACTATCCTGGTAATTTATAATTGCCCGTATGTAGCTAAGAGCTTTTGAAGGAAACGTGATATTGAAAACTGACACAGCTTATCTTAATTCCCCGTTCTAAACACTCGTAATACTCTTCGATTTTTACCGGGAAAAATGTTTTTGATTTTTCGTTGCAACTCTTTTTATTGGATTGGACCGTCCATGGCAAAATTGAAAATTAGATGCTTATCTAGGAAATAATTAGAGAGAATTCTAGAATTACCAGGCTACGAGAGGTGATCGTCTGATAGGTCGCACCTGCACTATCAGTGTTTCGGAGACACTCTGGCATCGCCGGCTTACCTTTCGGTCGGAGAAGTATCGATTGGTAAGGGAGGTAATCGATCTTCCTGTTCTATATTGAAAGACTGTAACGGAACCTGCGGCTTTGTCTGTTATTTATTAACCCTCACTTTGCCTTGGGTTGTCAAAACTAATTTTTGCAAAAAAATATTCAGAGAAGGACCGTGCAGCGAAGAATGTGTCTTTAACTCATTACCAAACGACACAATTTCTGCCTTGTCCTAATGGAAAGTATTTGCAGACGACAGAGTAAAAATGACTTAAAATTTGACATTTGTTTCGTGAGGGATATACAACATTGTGAGAAAAGGGGAAAATGCTGGGTTACCAGCATTTTCTCCCTTCCCCGCGATGTTTTCTAAAGGCTTCTTTCTCAGGGTCGTCAAAACTAGGGTGTGGTAATAGGTTAATCTAAGCTTTTAAAATGTTTCAAATGTTCGGGGAAAAAACGAATAATTACGAGGACTAGATATAAATACCTACTGACGCTATCAATGTTACCCCTTTAAGTGCCGAATACACCTAAACGGACTCATTCAGTCCCGAAAAAAGAGACCACAATAAGTGCAATTTTTAGGTTAGTCTTGTCTAACATGTCACAAAAAAGACAGTGTAGATAAAATATCAGACTGCACGTCCTGAGCAGTCTGACTTGATCTTTGCTTGTTGCAGAGGCAATTATCTCTGTAAAGGTCGCCCAAAGCGTTATCATAGTTTTGGAAGACAAAGGTTCAATATATGCTCTGCTTTCCGGAATCTCACATTACCTTTTTTGGGGAAAACAAAAGATCAACCGCACAGTCTTGTCCCTGTCTGTGCTTCTCGATCGCATGTATTTGTTTCGAGATTATCGGCACAAATTCTTACGCCCATCCAAATCCAAAGCGCATTCAGACAACAATTGAATATACCTTAACTCATTACCAAACCACAATAGTTTAGGCTTGTCCAAATCGATAGTATTTGCAGACGATAAAATAAAAGTGATTGAAAATTTGTAATTTGTTTTTTTGAAGGATAGAAAACAATATGGGAAAAGGAGAAAGTGCTGGTTACCAGCATTTTTTCCTTTTCCCACAAAGTTTTCTGAATACTTCTTTTTCAGGGTCGTCAAAAGTAGGGATTGTGTGTTAATGGGTTGAAGGAAAGGATTTCTCTTTGAAAGGTATAAAACATTGTGGGACAAGGAGGAAATACTTGCTACCTTCATTTTCTCCTCCCCCTCCCTGGTTTTTCCTCATGGCCATTCGATCAAAGGATTGCTTGGTAAAGGGTTAAAGATTTCCCAAGGAAAACCCACCCTGTACTTCTGGACATGTTTTCCCGATGAGGACACTTGTTCCAAAATTGAGTTTTAAACCTAATACCCACTCTTAGTGAAGTGGTTAGACAACCCCGCTGTGACAAAGTATCCATATTTTGTTAAACACTTTCGTCCAAATTCTTTTGGGATTTCATCTGACCGTGTACAAAAACCATGGAAGTCTCATTAATTCTTTGCCACGACAAAATTTAAAACTGGTCCAAATTGAAAGCATTTACAGACGGCAAACCGAAAGTAACTTGGGATAAAAAAATCTTTCCTTGAAAGGGTAGATAACATTGCGGGGTAAGGAGAAAATTCTGGTTTCCCAGCATTTTATCCTTTTCCCACTATCTTATTTTAATGGGGTCGTTAACATTCAGGATTGTTTAAGGTAAAAAGATTAAAGCAATGCTTGTGACAGTTTATCAGATGATGGAAGATTACTCCGAATGCACTTGTAGCAGTATTTGATTTCATAGTATTGAAAGCATGTCATCCGTTCCAAGAAATATCTGTAAAAAGAAAGACGGCAAAAATTCGCAAGCAAAAAGACAGAGGCCCTGAGAAGAAAAAAAAAAACATGATTACATTTTTCGACCAACCACACAGTTTTATTTATTCATTTGTTATCAGTACCAAGAAGTAGGTCAAAAGCCAGCACATTCAGTTACGCTGAAAAACGATCGATAACAGGAGAAATCATACCTTAATTTGAGCTTTGCCTTTTAAAAAGGGGTTTTAAAAGCATCTGCAAAAGTATCGATCCATGTCAAACTGCGCAATCCGGATGGGTCGAAACATCTTGCTTTTCGTCAATTTTTCTGCGTGTCAAAGGATCGATTCAACCATTGAGTCAGTTTATTGTTCGACAATGTGGATTTGGTGGATCTATAATTATATGAGGACTCTCACGGTACTGTTCACCACAGAGATACATTAAACCATTACCAGACAACCCTAACTTTTGACCACCCTGAGAAAGAACCCTTTAGAAAACATTTTGGGAAAAGGAGAAAATGCTGGTAACCAGCATTTTCTCCTTTTCCCACAATGTTTTCTGCCCTTCACAAAACAAGTTTCAAATTTTCAGTCACTTTTATTTTGTCGTCTGCACATGCTTTCGATTTGGACAAGCCTAAAATATTTTCGTTTGGTAATGAGTTAAGCCCCCTTTTACCAGAGCACGGCCAATTTATTTCTGTCGAAAGCCGTCTGCTGAATACATATCAAAAGACGTCAGTCAAAATCGAAAGGCAGGTCAGCTGGGCGCGCGTCAAATATCGCTAATTAACGCTAAACAGGTACGTGTCAAAATTTGCTGGGTGACTTGTTGAAATAAAACACCTTTTTTCGATATAACGGAAAAGTTTCATTCGAGTGGTCGTCCAGTTTGAAAACTTAGTTAATTACGGGAATCGAATTTTGGAAAACATTGTTCCCGGTCTCCCATCATTGCTGGTTTAACCCCTCCCAAAATGACCTCAGATGAAAGGTCATTTGAGTGGGTATTGTTTAAAAATTTTGGCATCCGTCTTTTTTCCGACGCTTGACACACGTCCTCTCGTCTCACAGTACAATAAAATACAATATGATTGTGTGTTCTTGTGTTATTGTGGTGTGGTGTTGGGAACTGTATTTTACTTGTAAATTGGTCGGTCGTTCCACTTCGGTCGGTTGGTTTGTTGTTTAGTCGCTCGCTTGCTCGCTCGATCGTTGGATCAATCCATTGATTGATCATTTGATCGACGGACGGACCAACCGACCGGCCCATCTACCAATCGACAGACTGAACAACCGACCGATCAACCCACCTACCGATAGACAGATAATTCATCTTGAATCCATTGACAACACAGCAAATGCAAAACTACAGTTATCGTAGAGTTAAGCAGACAAAATACACAAAAAAGGGTAATGGAACAGGTAATAAAACACAGACAATATAGAAAAAGAAGACAAAAACGTTCAAGAAGGTTTTCTGAAATACCTGTTAAATGAGTAAATAGACTTTAATGAAATTTTCAACAACTCTTTTACTTTGGCTTAGATGTTTTTGCATATTTTTCACAGACAGATGAAAACCTATCTGCCATGACTGTAGAAAATATGGATTCTTTATTTTGATTATTTTTAACGCATTATAATTTGTGAAAAATGTATATTGGTACTATTTCTAACTCGTTATATCCATGCTCCGCGAAATGGGGGTGGATGCATCTGCAAATACAAGGTTATGTCAGCATGTGGAGTTTGCGCAGATTGACACGTCAGTGGGTTGATAGACAAAATGGAACTCCTGGATCTATAGCTATCAGACGTCTTACACAATGTTAGTATGATGCATCACGAAGAAGCACCATGCCTCCGTCTTTCACAGTGCCGCCATTAACGTAGTGGACCCGTACTAGAAAACAGCTATTTCCACTATATAATTATCCTACAAAATTTGTTAAGATTGAAAATGATTATTATTGTACTACTTTCACCAAGCCACATTTTCCTCTTTGTCCTTCCTAGAATTATCATTTGTAAATCTAAAACTGCTATATTCTCATTACAAAGAGATTTGATAATTACCTCCCATTTTTGGAAACTAACAAAAGTATCAACAAATAGTTTGAAGATAGACATCAATGGAATTTCTGGTCATTTAAAAATGTGCAAAAGTATTATATCTGTATAATCTGTCTTTATCAATGGTCAAGAAAATTTATGCCATGCTGCGCTAGAAGTATTACGAGTCCACTTCCTTAAGATTTATTGCCTCTTGAAAAATGAAAGCAACAACGATGTTGGAAACAAAATTATACAAAAATGAGAAATCAGCATGAATCAGGGTTTAAAACTTAAACAAGTGTAAAGATAATTTTGGCATTAAGAAAAAATCGCCCGTCGTTGAAAGCGACATAATACACCATTTGAACAACAGTGACCCATAACGCAAGAAGGGACCATCTGGGAAATCTGTACTTCAACTAGATAAAAACGAATCAACGTTAGTGCGGGTCAGTTTCAGTTGATAATTCAAAAAAATGGCTGTCAACCCTGGTCAGCCTGCGCAATTCGCGCAGTCTGACCAGGGCTGACACTTTTCGCAGTTCCCAGGAGGTCCCTTTTTGTGTGATAGGTCACAAATGTTTACATAAGGACTAACGGTAAAGGTATGATTTTTATTTGAGGTCTACCATGGGAATAAAGTGGGGGGGGGGGGGTTTTAATGCATCTTGGTAATGCAGTACACCACTTGGTAATGCAGTACACCACTTGGTAATGCAGTACACCACTTGGTAATGCAGTACACCACTTGGTAATGCAGTACACCACTTGGTAATGCAGTACACTACTTGGTAATGCAGTACACTACTTGGTAATGCAGTACACCAACCATGTCATCACATAATTATGGAACCAATAGGATCCATTTCTTCCATCAATCGACTGAATCATGAGGTACACTGGTCCTTTGACATGCATTGAATTAACCGATGGCAAAAAGTTTCCACCCTGAGTTGATACCTTTTTGTAGTTGCATTAAACCCCCTATTCACAGAACACAGATCATTTCGATTTTTAATCCGCTTGTCAATTTTCAGACAGGCATTGATGGATCGGAGAGGTTTCGGTCTAGATTTTGTCACACAAATGTCTTGTTCGATGGGTGGCCTATTCCCAGAAAGCAAACATTAACGTCTAAATGTGGAACCCTCTAGATGGGAAAAACAAGAGTACTTGGTAAACACGGACGAAACTAAACTGAAATCTACCCATGGTTTTAATTGACTCGGATCGTGCCGAAGACACGAATTATCTTCCTTCGCTAATATAAGATCATTACGCGAGAGTGGGGACGGCGTTCTTGGTAAACATTGGTGGCATCACGATCTTTCTAGATTCGTCGGTCCTCTGAATTACTTTAAAAACTTAACTCTTATCCTGCAAAATAAGTGAAATGAAATTTGGAAGCCGATAGTAAAAAACCCGAATTTTGCTACTGCAAAGTTATTTTAATACAAAAATATGCGCCTATCAGACAGTATACATTCAAGATCAGACTGCACATTCTGTGCAGTCTGATCTTTGATCTACACTCTCCGAAAAACGTCAGTGAGTCGCTCTTAGCCGTCTAAGGATTAACCCATTACCAAAGAATGTCGGGTTCCAACATGATGACGGATTATGAAAACATTGTGAGAAAAGGAGAAGATGCTGGTAATATAGCATTTCTCCTTTTTCCACAATGTTTTCAGTCCTTCTCAAAGACATATATCAATATTTCAGTCACATTTGATTTGTCCTCTGGAACAGCTTTCAACTTGGAAATTCATAAAGTTTGTCGTTTGGCAAATAGCGTTAAAAGAGCTCAACAAAATTGACAGTTTTCACTTAGATAAAAAAAGACTAAAAATAAAAATTCCAATATCGCTTTTCACCGCAATGTCTCAGCAAAGCGGACAGTAAAAATCTAAGATCAGACTGCACGTTTTGTGCAGTCTGATCTTAGATTTTCGCTGGCCGCCAAGGGAAGCTATAGTTGCGATGGGTGCTCGAAGGAAATAACGCGGGATTAATGTACAGTGAGGGATCGTATTTCCTGAATGACAAGACGTGGGATATTACATCCATTATCTTTTTTATTCTTTTTTCAACCGCAGACGAAGATTTCCTTTCTATCTTCGCGAATTCGGTCCATAAAAGAACTCACACGATTGAAGAAATCGTAAGGATATGTCTAAATTGTTAGTGAGTGAATGAATCAGCAAACGCAACATTTTGGCTAAAGTTGAAAGTTCTCTACGGTATCCAGAGAAGCGGAGAACTTTTGTCTTAACCCCTATACTACTATATAAGTTAAAAGAAACTTTCAAGCCCATAGTAAAAACCTGAATGATTCTATTCCAAATATATTTTTTGGCAAAAAAATTTCAACGAACAATGCAGAACCCAAGATCAGGCTGCACATTCTGTGCAGTCTGGTCTTGACCTAAGTTTTCAGTAAAGGGTCTGTAAGTCACGCTTAGCAGGATATGGGAGAACATATACGGAAAACATAGATGTAGGTTAATTCTCGGGACTAGCATAGCATACGTCAGGGGATACATGTAAAAGCAACTTTGATGTTTTAAATCAGTACTGCACAAAAAGCCCAACCGTTTAACTTCAAAAAGATTTCCAAGTTCTGTAATGGGCAAAAAATGTTCAAGTTAAGTTCTTATAAGAAAAAAAAGTTGTTGTTGTTGTTGTAAATGTTGTTGGCTGTTACGGCGGTGCACTGGCAGAGGCGGCAAAAATAGTGTAATTTAGTCATTATTGATTGATTGATTGATTGATTGATTGTATGGTGTTTAGTTATATAGCGGCGGCAAGTGCACCTATCATGCTTTTCTGGATTCTCTTTAACCAGTACTTCTCACAATTGTCTTTCCAAGCCAATTGCTGCTTTTCTACAAAACCATCGTCGAGGCAATTTAGTCAAAATGATCGGTTTATGTACGTCAAACGGTTCACTTGTATTACAGTGGTGATGCTATTACAATATCTTTCTAAAAGCTTATTTTGATTGAGTTAATATCTGGCTCCTGCGAAACGTTCTTGTTTGTATTTAAGTAAGGTGAAAACCATATAAGCAATGCTCTGTTAAAAACGTGTTTGACCCTTTACCACACAATCCCGACTTTTAATGACCCCAAGAAAATGGCCATTTGGAAACATTGTGGGAAAAAGAGAAAATGCTGGTAACCAGCATTTTCTCCTTTTCCCACAATGTTTTCTACCCTGATGGAAACAAATTTCAATTTTTAAGTAGCGTTTATTTTGTCGTCTGCAAATGCTTTTAATTTGGACCGGTCTAAAATTTTCTTGTGAGTTAAAAGAGTTTATACATCTACAAAAAGTTTCCGTTCAGGTCAGCCTGCGCAAACTGCGGATGCTGACCTGAACCGATACATTTTGTAGAAACTTTTTATGCTACATGAAAATTTCTGCATGTCAAACGACCAGTGTACTTCATTGTTCAGTCGATTATTAGACAAAATAAATTTTATATGTCGATCATCAGCCAATGTCACGACCTGCACTATGACCTTTATTATGCACCACGATGATGCATTTCAACACCCTTTTGCCAGTATAGCTCATATTGTACGACCACCATAGTCACACCAAAGAGTGAATTAAGACAACCCTTACAAATATAGCGAAAGCGCCTTGCAACAACAATTATTGTGCAGTAAGTCAAGACATATAGGATCTGACATCAGTTGAAGTTAGATAAAAGTTTATCAAATTAGACTACACGTAGAGAAAATGTTATTAACCTTTTACCAAACAATCCCTCGTTTTTACGACCCTGAGATAGAAGCCTTTTGAAAACATTGAGGGTAAAGGAGAAAATGCTGGTAACCAGCATTTTCTCCTTTTCCCACAATGTTTTCTACCCTGCCGGAAACAAATTTCAGTTTTTGAGTTATGTTTATTTCGTCGTCTGCGAGTGCTTGCAATTTGGACCAGTCTAAACTTTTGTTGCTTGAGAAAGGGTTAAGCGAGCCTGAGGCGAGCTTTATAACATTTTTCCTAGATGAGTTCAATAAATTTTTTATCTCTTACACCAACGAATGTCGGACTAAGCGAGCCTGTGGCGAGCTTAATAACATTTTTTTTTCTGGATTAGTTTAATGAAACCTGTATCTCGTACACCAACGAATGTCAGATTTTTTTAAACATATAACTTTATTACAAAAATTATAGTCCATAATGTGTTAAAATAGAGGCATACATGTATAATGTGTAGTGAAATTTACAGAAAGCCTATGCGCTTCTTTGACAGGTACATGTATTACTAACGAAAAATAGTTTCGAAGCACATATTGATTTTGTTTTGAATCTAAACGTTATGAAATTAACAACTTTATCGACAATTAACAACTTTTACCGACCCTGATCTCTGAAAGACTTACCTACATACCTCGAACAACAATGTAGGTAGCGACAAAGAGCGAAATGAGACAAGCCTTACAAATAAGGCGAAAGCGCCGGGCTACAACAACCATTGCAGACACAATTGCAGCATAGATACATGCACTTCATGTAATTTTGAATATTTTTTGTACTGACGTCTCGCTAAGTTTTGTAAACAAATTTAACTATGTGCTATAGTAGCTTAGAGACCTTACAGAATACTTACATAAAAACTTGCCTAGGCTCCAAGTCTTTCCCGAATCTGTGGTTACGGACAAATATTTTTCATTTATAGTATCAACTTAAAACTTTTTGCTAAGATAAACAAACAAACATTTTAGTCTGCGATCAAATTTGGATATCATATTTACATACGTAAAATGGCGAATACCTACTATTGCATCCTTAAATGGGATTCTTTACTTCCATGCAAAATAAATTCTCTGCTTTCCTTTTCCTGAACCCTTACATATAATCGATATGACAGAGAACAAACTAAGAATATTAACATTATATTGTGTACATTTTCAAGCTAAAGAAAATATTATTTGTGGTTGTTCCTTTTTTTTTAAATTTTTCTACGAACCACGACATTTTCTGAATTCAGTCACATCAAGTCTTTACATTACACGTACATGAAGGAAAATAATTATACTGTAATTTCTGCGACCATTAAAACTTTTACCATGTAAACCAACATTTAAACGACCCGGCGAAAGAAGCCTTTTGAAAACATTGCGCTCAAGGTAGAAAATGCTGGTAACCACCATTTCCTACTTTTCCCAAAATGTTTCTCTTCTACCAAAGACAATTCCGTTTGTTTGAGCAGATCTTAGTTTGTCATTTGTCAATGCTTCCAATTTGGGCTGTGCCCAAAATTTTGTCATTTGATAAAGAGTTTAAAAAAGTTTACTAAAAGGTGCTGGGTAAATATCCACATGGCTAATTGGTCCATGTTTACCCAGTCCAATGTCAACAGTTCATAGTATATCTGCGGATTTAGGGGACACGTAATGGTGTAACATCGACGCTCTAAAATACAGCAAAACTGTTACGTAACGCGCCTTTGTACGTCTGCGTTTGGCCGCCACTCTTTCCTGGAGACCCACCGCCCGACGTTCTGTTGCATAAAGATGTTTGCTGTTAATTTACGGTCGTAATATAATGTTAATAATGTCCGTACAAAGGTATTGTTGCTGCGGACCGAGTCAATATTGACAGTCGCTCTTTGTTCAGCCTGTGAAATTTTGACCCTTTGTGCATATGTTGAGTGTAATTATACGCTTTCATTCTTTGTTGATAATAAAAAATAGGTTTTTCATAGTAAGTTACATTTTCGGACCGTTACCAGCATAAGTAAAAATTCATTTTGACCACATTCATTAAATTATATGAGTATGATGCTTTTGATCTTTGCCGGTGTCTTGAGATTTCTACAGGCACGTTTAGTAGCTGCTGACTTCGGTATCAGCAGCAGTATTATCGGTAACGTCCGCATTATCATCGTTATTCATTCATGGGCTCATTCATTTCAAATCACTTTTATTTGTAGTAGTATGTGTTGTTGTTGTTGTAGTTGTCGTATGAGTAATATTCAAACTGAACTCATACAGAATATCGAAATAGAAATACTTGGGCTGGCTGGAAATATCCTGAAGTTCTCGACAAAAAAAAATATATGCTAAGTATCTATTGCTCGTTTGTCCACAAAATACCTGATGGCCATGTGTGATACACAGAGCTCTTGCTAGATTTAGGCAACAATATATGCAATATCAAACAAGGGATTGCTGTCATAATTATTACTAGGGATATTAACACACCGGACCATTGATTTCGTTGAATTTAAAAATATGATGGGGGAAAAAGCAACAGCTTGATATAAGCGATTTTCCGTCTTCCGTCAACGTTCTCAAAAGCCGCAATCGAATGCTCTACAAAAGAACAAATATTTTTCTTGGTGACTGGTTAAAAAAATTAATGTACATTTCGTTTCCAGTATCGATACTATCACTGATAAGATGCTTTTATTAGAGAGTAAAAAACTATTGCGTATTACTTTATAGTTTGCTTAAGTTCTTGAAAGATAAATTTTATCCAATTCATGGGATCGTCGTAGGCACCCCAACTCTATGAAATAAAGCATGTAGGCTTCTTTTTTAATCTTTGAGTGTTTTGGTAGCTTTTTTTTAAATGTGTTCAATACTTAGTACTGCAAAAACTTATAAGTATCTGATCTTCTATTGCAGCAGACTTGACAAGAAAGATTAGCGATGTGGTAAAGATTACAATGAAATGTTCGAAAGGTACAAACTCTGTATAGTTACTACGATTTAGCAACTTAACTAAGTTGGCACTTATCACCTTAACCCATTACCACACAATCCCTACTTTTGACGCCCCTGAGAAAGAAACCTTTAGAAAACATTGTGGGAAAAGGAGAAAATGCTGGTAACCAGCATTTTCTCCTTTTCCCACAATGTTTTCTACCTTCACAAAACAAATTTCAAATTTACAGTCTCTTTTATTTTGTCGTCTGCAAATGCTTTCAATTTGGGCAAGCCTGAAATATTGTCGTTTGGTAATGAGTTAAGAATTAAATCAGAGCTCAAAATAAGAGGGAGTGGTGGTGTTCTAAAGTCATTATTTCATCACGTTTAGATTAAAAACAAAATCAATATTATATGTAATTTGCAAGTTTCTTCGGAATTATTTTTCGTAAGTAATAAACCTGTCAAACGGAAGCGCATAGATTTCATATGAATTTCACTACACATTATACGTGTATGCCTTCGTTTTAACACATTATGGACTATAATTCTCGTTACAAAGTTATGTGATCAAAATAACTTGACATTTGTTGGCGTAAGAGATAAAAATTTTATTAAATTCATCCAGAAAAAAAAATGTTATTAAACTCGACACAGACTCGCTTAATCTGACATTCGTTGGTGTAAGATATAAAAAAGATTATTGAAGCCATCCTGAAAAAAAATGTTATAAGCTCGCCACAGGCTTTATAACATTTTCTCTAGAATAGTTTGATAAAATTCTATCTCAGCTTCAACTGATTTCAGACCCTCTCGATGAGACGATTCTAATAAGTACCAACAACATAGAGTTTATTGGAGAATAATTAGAATATTTTCAATTTTGAAATCAAAATCAATCCCTCTATCTGGGGCTGTGATTAAATGCCCCAAATATGTTAATGATACATGCCGAACGTTACGGGACACATGGTGCAGGCTTTTGAAGTACACACATGTAGTTCTATGACAGAACAGGCTTCTTATCTATGGTTAAAGATTTTTCCCTCTAGCTTATTGAAACTGGGACGGATTTATGTCTTTTGAAACATAAGTGACAAAGTCAGATTATAAAATGATACTTGCCAGCAGATTGCTTTGGTTCTTTTTTTTTTTCTTTTGAAGAGGGCTTTTGAAAATTTGACACCTGAAAGCTTTCTCAGACAATAATCATCACACTTGTGAACAAGTCGCTGTCCAGGAATATAAACAATATTCAATGACAACTAGATCTTTGCAAAACTGGCGAAAGCCTACACAGCTGATATGAATAAATAATGATCAAATCTGTTGCTGATATAAAACCTAAAAAGAATTAAGTATTTGGATTTCTATTGTAAATTATATAAAATGTGGAACCTTTTTAATACAGAAACCGAACGAAAAATGTATTTTGCAATCATAAAACTGAAAAAAGAAAATGCCAAATTTGTACACTAGTCTACTATATTTTATATTCTAGATTAGGTATCCATGGGCTACTTAAATCTACTGATAATTTTTATCATGCGGTTTCATTTTAGGGGAAAATTTTTGTTTGACTGGATTGCGGCCATGTTTTCTTGGACACCCTTTTGTTAGGTAGTATCTCTAATATTGTGTTGATTACTCAACACCAAAGTCCTAGTTTGGTATTTAACGTAAATTGTCCAGTTTGCCCAGATATTCTGATCAAGAGTATAGTTTCAAATGCAATTTATATATATAACCTTGAACGTATACTAGGTTTTGTTTATTCGACGCTCTCAAAGTTGAAGATCTTTTCATTAAAACCAACGATGCATTGTAGAACCGCAGAGTTATTTAATTTTTCGAAGCTCGATCTACAATCATCGTTGACCTAGAAAAATAATCCTAAATGTGTCATCCAAATACTTAAAAATCGTCTTTGCCCCATATTTCTTTCTGGGTAGCTGAAGTCAAACACACAAAAAAGAACCTGTATTGTATCCCAAGTTGTAATGTATTCACGATTTATGTTGTCTTTACCAATTGCAAATACTTGGCACAATATGTCCCCATACAGCTTATTTGCAAACAAATATTGAAACCTTCTCATAGTGTATTCGTTTGTTTTTCCATCATTGTATTTATCATTAAATATTTTGGCAGACGACTGTTTAAATGTTTAAAGTCGGAAAAATGCAAATATTTTATCATTTTCTCTTTTTTTATATTACCGAATGAAGTATTCTAAATTCAGTCGTATACAAACCGTCTGAATTAAATGTTACATTCGGATTTATTTCCGTGGAGAAAAAAAAGATTTTGGATTATGAAATATGGAGAGTAAAACGCACATCAGTAAAAGAACTGAATATTTCTTTACAGGAAAGTGGAATGAAACATGGCGAACTTTAACTATTAACCTTCTAATTATGTGAAATGAAACTTTAAAGAGAGCAGTAAATGAACAAATCTTGGTATTTCAGAGGCATTTTTTGAGAAAAAAAATCTCCTTATCGGAACATGTCGATCCAAGATCGGACAGCACCTTCTGTGCCGTCTGATCTTGATCTACACGTCCGCATAAGGTCCATGATTCGCGCGAAGGAATCTCAGAGTTAAAATAGCTACTGCTATCATTGATATTACATACAGTCGATTGTAAACGTAAGTACATATTTAGGTATCACGTAAGAAATTATTGCAATGAATTATATTAGTTGTTTTAAACATATTTTTTTGTGTGTGTGTCTTCATTTACTAAAACTTATTTATTAGACTCCCAAATTTCTAGACTTGTCCAGGTTGAAGCCTTTGCAGACGACAAGTCATATGCAACTCAGATTATGGGAAATGTCTTTGATAGGATAGAAAACCTTTTTTTCTTTTTAAAAAAAAAAAAGATGTATGAAGTTTTCCACCTCCAACAACTCTTTGGGTTAAAAGGCTTTTTCGTTGAAACTGTTAATTGTTTGATGGTTAAAGCCTCGAATTTGTTATCAGAAAATTCTGTGTCGATCTCGATTGTGATTTTATATTAAATTGTTGTCGTGGACAAGGTGTTGCAGAACCGTAGACTAGTACTGATGAAACACTGGGAACATAGGAAAGATCGTGCCGTTGCCGTAATACATTCGAAACACTGTTGAGAGCGGTGGAAACCAAATTTAAAGAAAAAAAAAACATGTCAATTTTGTTGATGTCTTTTACCCTTTATCTTCTGCAGCTTTCGCCTTTGCAAAATCTGGGAAAGATCATTACAAGAACTGACTATTTATATGCGCATATAGATCTCCAATAACTTTTACTTGCAGTACATTTTATTTTTGTACCGAAAGTAAAAAGTCCCATACTAACTATTATATTATGTCAATTATCAAATATCTTCGAACTTTCTCATGTTCCAATTTTCAGCAGCATAAGGATATTCAGTTGCCGAGAAACGTGTTTTTTTTTTCGCCTGTAATTTTCCATCGTTTTTTTTTTCATTCATTTATTTGATCTTTCGTTTTACAGCTTTTTTAAGTCTCTGGAAGAAAACAGTGAGCATTGAAATCTAGACTAAAACTAAACAATATCGAGGCATCTCTGCCTGGATGATATAGAAAATTAAAGTACTTAACATAAGAAATAGTGTAGTTGATTTTGAACTGGTTATTCACGAGGATGCATAGACACATAACTCACAAATTTGTAAGTCAAAAATCTGTTAGATATATACTTATTCTAAAAGTTAATTGGATAGGAATAATTCCAGACATCAAGGACGAATCGTTCACTCGTATAAATTGACCTCATTATGACAGTGGTTAGTAGACTTTGATTTGATAGGGGAAAATGTTTATTATTGGGTATTATGACAATGGCGAGGCTTTTTCTTTTTTATCTTACTCGGAGAAAACTATAACACACAGCTCTGATGACTTCAAAATTTAAAAGGACAAAATGGAAACCAATTATTTTTAACCTAATAGCTCTTGATAGCCGCCATCTCATGATCATCAGCGTGGGCAATTTTTTAAGGAATTTATTTTCTCAAAATGAAACATCAGCTCATGTTTTGACTTTTTTTTATTTTGTATATCTTAATAGTTTTACGGCCATCCTTGTAAGTAAATGTATCTAGTAAACGTTACCGAACTATTTTTCATATATTCAAACTTAATTTCTCCTTGCCATCACGGAATTTTTATTTCCATTTGATATATTTTTCATGTTTTCAAACTTATTTTCTTGTAACAAGTACAAAATTTATCTTTCGAAATAATTGAAATAAATATTACAGTCCGCCAGTTAAAAGCTGTATTACTTTTCAAAAAACCTAATTAGTTCCAGTTTTCACTCTTTCATTTGTTACACCATGTAAATCATATGCTATGTACTTTTCTTAAGATAAGACCTGCGTAATGCACTCCCTGTGAAAATTCTAATTGCTTGATAAATAAGGATAAATCAGGATTTATGCAGAAATAATATTTTTGCACATTTCTAACAGATCAGAAATTCTGTTTATGTCTATCTTGAAATTATTTTTTGATACTTTTGTTAGTTTTCTGAAAAGGGAGGTAATTATTATATCTTTTTGAATTGAGAATATAGTGGTTTTAGATTTATAAATGATAATTCAAAGAAGGAAAAAAATGGAAAAAATGAAAAGGTGAAAGTAGTTCAATAATACTCATTTTTAATTATAGCTAATTTTGCAAGATGATATTTTAGTGGGAATAGCTATTTTCCATTACACAGGTCTTACCTTAAGAACACTTTACTGGATATGGAATCTAAATATGTTATATATAGAGTGATCACTATTTTTGTTCAGCATTTCTATTTCAAACTCATATACCTAAGAGTCGGTGAAACAGAGAGAGATGTAACATTTCAAATTTTTCGCACAATTATATCAAACCCAGAAGAACAATCACACAGACTGTTTATGCTGATCTTGAGCTGCACTGTCGGCTAAAGCAACTACAGCATGCTATATCTTGGTAATATTGTAGAAAAAAAATAGTGATCCGTTTACTCTGCTGTTATCCCCGGAAACGAAATGGTAGTTGACCATTTTGAAAACTTTCTTGTTGAACAAGGATAATCTTAAAACAAGGCTTCACATCAAAATGCATAACGAGCAATATCTATTTTTTTCACGAGTTGCTTTAACCCTTTCCCAAACAATCCCTGTTTTTTTACTGGTCAGGAATAAAAGCCTTTTGAAAACATTGTGGGAAAAGGAGAAAATGCTGGTAACCAGCATTTTCTCCTTTTCCCACAATGTTTTCTACCCTATCATATAGAAAAATCATCTTTTTAGCGACTGTTAATTTGTCATCTGCAAAATGCTTTCAATTTGGTCTGGTCCAAAATTTGCCGTTTAGGAAAGGGTTAACAGGTTATCTGCTGCAAGACTCACAAAAAAGTTATCCGCAAGAGGCAATCATATTAAAATATTTGAGTTGTGCTTCGGCAAAAACGGATTAAAAGTATCTCTCTGAGGCGATACACATTGTAACAAGCAATAATTCACATCATACATCCATTTTGTCAAACATCAGATGGAATCATTTAGTTGACTGGTCCTTTGACATGAAAAAGTTGACCAATGGCAAAAGTTTCAACACAGGTCAGACCGTGCAGACTCGGCGCAAGCTGACCTGAACCGATGGTTTTTTACGGGTGCATTAAACCCCCTATTGACAGATCATGACACATATGTACTTGTATTTCATTCCTTAAAGCCTTTGTGAACCATGTCATTCAGCTGCACTGGAAGAGCGTCAGATTCCCAGGAATAGCGAAATAGACGTTTAACCCTTTACCACACAGCAAAATTTTAGACCTTTCCAAATTGAAAGCATTTGCAGATGACAACTTAGAAGTGGCTCAAATGGTGCAATTTTGCTTTGATAGAGTAGAAAACCTTGTGGGAAAAGGAGAAAATGCTGGTTACCAGCATTTTCTCCTTTTCCCACAATGTTTTCAAAAGGCTTTTTCCTCAGGGGGGTTTAAAGTCGTCATTGCGTGGTAATGGGTTAAACCCTTTACCAAACAATCCCTGGTTTTAACGACCCTGGAAAAGAATGTTTTTGATAACATAGTGGGTAAAGGAGAAAATTTTTGTACTAATTGGTGTCAAAAGAGGCGTTAACACCTATGAGATTTTATACAAAAAATTCATGAAACTTTTGTTTGTCAAAAATATGTCGCCCGCTTTGCGTCTGTCGGGGGACCTCATAAAGCCATTGAAATACCGATAAGCCTTCAACACGCGAACATTCGGACATTTGCGTAAAGTGTCGTCTCGGATCAGCCTGCGCAGTCCGCACAGGCTTATCCGAGACGACACTTTACGAGTATATTAGATTTTGTCCTTCAGTGAACTTGCACAAGACAGAAAAATATTATGAAAACGAAAAGTGCCACCTTGGATTAGCCTACGCAAAATGCGCAAGCCAATTCGGTGCGAAACCTTACGCAAATTTTCAAATGGCTTCCGAATCCTTTATTCGCGTTTTGCAGACCATGTCTTATTTACAAGTCGGACACCAGTGAGGTGGAACTTCCAACATATAAAAAACCACACCAGAATTGAATGACATTATATAGGGTTTATGAACAAGATCTTTTACTGTTAACTTTAGACAATACGTCCATGCATGTAGGATTATTATAGTTTAACGAGCTCCGTGAAGCATCCCTTTTTTTTATCGTCAGCAGGTTTCAGACAAAAAAAATCGTGTATGAAACATAGCCAAAATTTGAATGGAAGGAACACAGAAAAAGGATAAAATACGATCGAAGTAATTAAGACATAGCAATTTTGTTGAACAATCCACGTTTTACGACTGGTACCATTTTACGACCCGACCTTATTGAAAGCCAAGCTTAGCCAAGACAGTACCTCATTGTGTAATACTGATAAGTACACTTAATGTATGCCATCGGGGCACAAAGAAAATACTAATTATAGTGAATATACTTATGGTTAAGTTTGTTGACTTTTCATAATTTAAAGATTTTCACGTTTTCATTGAAAACCCAGGTGTCATCTATGACCACAATAACTGTCGTTCTATCGAACTGGAGATCTTGACCTGTAGTGGAGTAGTATTTCTACCACAACCAACGCCCTGTTGGGTTCTTACACTCGACTCACCTAGTTTCTTTTTTGGGCGAGTCGTGGGAAGATCTATATGGTCGAAAATCTGACTTGTACGCAGACATTTTAACCATCAGAGCTCAGGAAAAATCAAAAACTGTCATTCCAGAAATACGAACTGAATAATTGCAGTTTCTTGGATGTTTTTGTCAATGCACATTGTATCGGCAAGGCGGACAGTGTAGATCAAAGATCACACTACACGTTTTGCATCGTCATCTTAATCTACACTGACCGCAAAGGCTACTATAGTAAAAGTGTCCAAAAGTTTGTATCATGATTCAATGTATAACCCTCATCATCTAAATAAATTAATTGAAACTTTCAAGTCGACAGTAAAATCTCGGCTAATGATTTTTCAAACTCATTTTTTAAAGAATGACTGTCTCCTTACCGGACAGTGTAGATCCAAGATGATCAGACTGCTCGTTCTGTGCAGTCTGATCTTGATCTGCACTGTCCGCAACAGGGCAGTGAGTCGTGCTTGGCAGCCTAGGAGTTGAGATGGTGGTAGATTACAGTGCCAAGAGAGATAATGTAAATCAAAACTTTAGCCACCAACACATGTACATTTGTATACAGTGAGCGTTAGCCAAGATAAGATTACAAGTACACAGAATTTTCATCTTGTGTTTAGAATGTCCGTTAGTGTCACCAATAGTCTGGTGCAAACAAAGGTAGAATTAATTTTTTTCGTTAGGTAATTAGTCTATATAATACTTTTCAACAGAATGCAGAGCAGATATTTTATTAAGCGAGTACAAGTGACAGTCAGTCCTGCATAATGTATATAACAAAGTTTTTTGTCGAGCCCTCTCTTTCTCTCTCCCTCCAAAACAGAGAAGCGTTAAAAAAATCTTAAGCGAGGATGACATTTACGAAAAGATGTTGCACTGAAGTTGAAAGAAGATAATTGACCTGCATGTAAAGCTCACATTATACTGATAATAACGATGACAAAACTATCAGTGAAACAAAGCATAAAATCGCACTGATAATGAAGATTAATATAAAGTGATACATTTGATATTATTCTTTTTTCTTGTTTGCTGAAACGTTCAGCCAACTTAGATATGTTTGACTTCTACATTACACGGTACTATTTTTTCTGGACAAGATAAATTTTAAATGTATTTGTGGCGAAAACTACGAAACCTTCCTGGGTATTGGAATACCCTGTTTTTTCATGGTACGACTTGTTCCTCAAAAATAATAAAAGACTCTTGAAAAGTTTCGGAGCGGTTTTTCTACGTCATCAGCGGTTTTTGAAAGACCTCGGTCTAGTTGGTGACTTTAATGAAGTTGTAAAATCATTGAAGTTGTTTTCATTTCGGATAAAGGTATATTCGGACACTAGGTTACTGCGTACCCAATTACACGATCCTAACTCAGGTATTTATACAAAATATTAGCTGGGCTTCGAAATATTTGCGTAAAGGCTATAAAAATGTTTTGATTTTAAAATCATTATTTGAGTTTTTATTTTCAGTTCTCATTAACGCTCGTGGGATAAGCTCTCTGACGCCGTTTTAAGTTTTCAGCATTGTTTTGGTTCCCGTTTTGAAGAGTCTGTGTGAAAAGTTTCACAAAGTTCAGAAGGTCTGATTTTCAACATGCAATGTCTTGTTGCAGCATGTTTCATTGTACATTGTGTTTAAGTGTTTCACTTAAGGAATGAACAGAACGTTTTTGTTTTCATGGAAGTATTAAAAAAAACCTTATCACGCTTTATGAAACTGCGAAGCGAAAGAGACAAACATGCATCCTTCTTGTAAGATTGAAAATATTCAGAATACAGAATATTTTATTGACTTAAACTATACAGGTTTTTTGTCATCAACAAGAAATATATAAATAAATATTACGATATATTCCAAGATGAATCTTGCATCCAGTAAACATCTGATTAAATGAAAAAAAAAATTTTAAAGCCATTGAATAAAGCACCAGCTTGCAACCGAAGGTTTATGGGTTCGGAGTTCTACTGGTTTGAAGTGTCCCTGAGATTTTAATTTTTAAGCGCCGTATGGACACTTTTAATTTTAGAACACGGAAAAAAAATAAGATAAGTCATAATAATATCTAGATCTAAATGCATTTTAAAAAAAGTTGTGTCAAAAGGTCATGGCAATCAAAATGTTTATAAACCAAAAAGGTGATACGGTTTCAGAAAAATCTACCTAACAATGTTATACCTCGATTTGCAAACAGGCTCAAAGTGAAAATCTTTATTTATTCACCGCAGTATAGAACTACGACATTAATATTTTGCACTTGAAGCCATTCATTAAGCCATTAATTAACTTTAAATATTTTAACACAACAAAATCGACAAAAATAATGCGTGTGCATAATCAGAATTTTACTAATCAAAATACCCGATGATACCATACGATAAGTAGCATAAAATCAAACTAAATGTTGTTTTTTTTTTACTATTGTCAAAATTTCAAAACCTTCGTTGCAATTTGTTTATTTTCTAAGACATTTGTAAAAATCTGTCATGGCAATTTATAACTAAACAAACTTAAAAGCAATAGAAAAAGTAGTGTCATGGAGATCATTTTCCCATACAATTCGCGCCAAATCGCCATTTCTTTGACCAAGCATGTTTGTTAAAGTACTTGAAATTTTGTCTAGTGGCCAGTTTGACACTACTTATCACGGCAAAGAAAACAAACGTTTTACTAATATGGATTAAGTTAGTGTCGCCTTTTTGTGCCAGTCGAAATGGTGAGGTGTTAAAGACACTTAAACGCTTTACCAGGCGACAAAATTTTGGACCGGTCCAAATTGAAAGCATTCGCAGACGACAAAATAAGAGTGACTGAAAAATTGAAATTTGATTTAGGAAAGGTAGAAAACGTTGTGGGAAAGGGAGAAAATGCTGGTTACCAGCATTTTCTCGTTTTCCCACAATGTTTTCTAAAGACTTCTTTCTCAGGGTCATAAGTAGGGATTGTGTCGTAATGGGTTAAACGCTTTACTGATCGACAAAATTTCGGATTGGTCCAAATTCAATGCATTAGCAGACGAAAAAATCACATCTACCCTGAATCTAAGTTCGTATCTTTGAAAGGTTGGAAAACATTGTTGGAAAAGGAGAAAATGCTGGTTTCCAGCATTTTCTTCTTTTTCCACGATGTTTTTGTAAAGCCGTCTTCCCAAAGGTAGGGATTATTGTGTAAAGAGTCACCCCTAGGTGCGCTTAGAGTGACTTTTGAGGTTCTTTCTGATTTCTAAACTTCAATGATGATCAGAAATCACATATATTGCTGCCTGATTCTCTACTTGTCCGGTATTTTGAAGGAAGGAATTGTCAAAAAATTTTATATAGCAATAATTGCATCTTTTCTACATGTTATAAATGATTTTTCCTTTATTCATTGCTGAAAGAGTTAAAGAAATAGTTTTGCTAAATGCTTAATTTATTCTGTTAGGGCTATATAATTTTCTCAAGTCATTAAAGATCGACAAATTTTCTCAGATCATGTAAACAAATACAGCAGAAATGAAAGGTTTACAGAATAATCTATGAAAGATTATCGTTTGAAAGATAGAGATACAATCATTTACTGCTTTACAACTTTTTATGTTTTTAATAAGATGTTGATCAACCAGATTTTTAGTTTAAATTTGGTTGCAAAACCAAAGTGACGTACATTTGTAGATTTTATATATATTCATCGACAGTATTTAATCAATTATTTCATGCCTTCCGGTAGGATATCGAGAAATAGCAGTGAAGATATTTTTCGATCTTACACTGGTGCAACCAGTGAAAATACCGATTTTCACGTTCTTGTTGCCTAGATAAGTTGCGCGTGCCTCACAACTAGATGGGAAAGGTGACGTCATATACCTTACATTTCTCGCGCTTGACGTAATATTGTAATGCGTTGCTATGCGGGAGGGGTACGCCATGGGGAATAGCGGAAAAGAACTGTACTGGATTTTGATAAAGCTCCTCCCAGAAAGGGTTAAAAGCATGAAATAAATAGAATATTTGTTTTTTTTTTCGGTGAAAAATCGAAATTTGTTTCCTCTCGTGAACACCATCGGTAATATTTTCACTCGTGGCTGCGCCACTCGTGAAAATATTACCGATGGTGTCCACTCGATGAAATAAATTTCTATCTTTCACCGAAAAAGACAAATATACTCCATATCATCGCTCAAAGCAATATATAAGCTGAAATCATTGTTGTTGCTGTTCTGAATATGTCTGCGCTCTCTATAAAGGAAGTATGTTACACTGACAAAGAGAAAGTTTCCATTTTGGAATCTACACATAATGATAGCCATGGAATTTTGCCACATCTTTTTTTCATTTAGAGAATGTGTAAGTTCTACTGAGTCCGTGCCAGCGAATGCCTGAAAATAAACCACAACCCTATATACAGCGCCTTCTAGTATCAATCTTATTCTACATTTAAAAGTAACACAACACCTTGTTGGCTAAACCATTGTTTTAGCCGATCAGAATTTTTGTTTCTTCTAACCTATAAACAGTCTTGAGAATACGAACCCAAAAACAGATGACTTTTCATCCATAATACTATATAAAATACAAAATTGAAAACTTAAAAGAGTTTTTTGCTGTAACATTTGATCCTCTAGTACTATTAAGGGGATACTAAACATGTGTAAGAGAAGTAAACTCGTCATTACGTTGAAAACAAGAGTAGTTATGGGATAAAAGGGATATCAGTTGTGTAAGACCGGGATCAGTCAACACGGTTTCTCTCTACTACGGTCATAAAAGATTATGATGCATAGATATATCGTATACAACCATGAAACAAATTTACACCGTCTTCATATAATTATCAGAACTGCATCAAGAATACGGGGATAATCTAGAAACTCTTGGAGTTCAATGAAGAAAATCGGATCGAAACTTTTTTTTTTTTCTATCATTATTTTTATCCTAATTTTTACCGCTTTAATTATAAATTGTTAGAATTTGGAGATTTTTTCAACTTTTAGAAAGACCACTTTTCTAAAGAATGTTTTCATTAAATAATTCGATGAGTATCAAAGCAAAGAAGGGGAAAATAGTTATTGCAACACACTTCAAATCCGCAGAAACAGATAAACATATAAGTGCAATCTGTTAGAACAATACTGAAAACATTGGAACAGTATGGAGAATACATGCATAAGGTATTTATCAGAGCATCAAAAGATAACATCACAGTATCACCAATATAACGTCGATTTATTTCGAAAACCTGGTAACTACAGCTTGGTTAAGTAAACCGGCGATTAATTCAATTCGTATCCAAAACTATCATAGACTTCGCACTTACTCGGTTAGTTACTGGTGTTAAATCGTGAAGTGAAAAGTCGCCGAGCTTCTGTAGTTCAGCAGTAATATGCTTGCACAACGAGCTCGGGCATTGATACTGGTGCTCATATACCATGGGTAAATAGAGGATGTTTGTTTGTTTGTTTTTTTTCGGTGAAAGATCGAAATTTATTTCATCGAGTGAACAACATCAGTAATATTTTCACGAGGGGCAGCCATTTTCATGCTTTTAAGGTAAGACCTGTGTAATACGCTTCCGGTAAAAATTCTAATTGGTTGATAAATAAGAATAAATAAGGATTTATGCAGAAATAATATTTTTGCACATTTCTAACGGATCAGAAATTCCGTTTATGTCTATCTTGAAATTATTTTTTGATACTTTTGTTAGTTTTCTGAAAAGGGAGGTAATTATTATCTCTTTTTGAAATGAGAATATAGTGGTTTTAGATTTATATATGATAATTCAAAGAAGGAAAAAAATGGAAACAATGAATAGGTGAAAGTAGTTCAATAATACTCATTTTTAATTATAGCTAATTTTGCAGGATGTATTTTAGTGGAAATAGCTGTTTTTCATTAAACAGGTCTTACCTTAACCTTTTCTGGGAGGAGCTTTATCAAAATCAAGTACAGTTATTTTCCGTTATTCCCCGTGGCGTACCCCTCCTGCATAGCATCACGTTACAATGTGACGTCAAGCGCGAGCAATTTAAGGTACATGACGTCATATTTTGATCTGGTTGTGAGGCACACGCAATTTACCTAGGCAACAAGAACATGAAAATCAATATTTTCATTGGTCAAATTCATGTAATATCGAAAGATATTTTCACTGCTTTTTCTCGATATCATACCGGAAAGCATGAAATAATTTGTCAAACTTTATGTCAGTCAAAATGCTTTGGTAAAATTGATGATAGACCGTGCGCGAGAATTAAATTTGGATTTGATTTTTTGTGGTGATCTGTATATTTTGCCTTGGCTTTACTCTGACTTTAATTAAGCGCTTGATAAAAATCATCGAAATGCACGTATATTCCTTTTTATTCCATTTTCTATCTTGTTGAAGCTGAGGTAACGTCTAATGTCATTTAACTGATCGCTGTCTTCTGAACGTTGACTCCTTTCTCTGAGGTTTATTGTAAATTGTGAAAAAAACGCACGATGAGATTTTATGTTACAGTGTTTGTAATCTTACACCTGGGTGTGTTTAAATGACTTTGTTCGTCACGTTTTTCTTTATATAGAATATAAAGAAATATCTTGACCCTATCTCGTTGTCTTAAATTTTGACTTTTTTTTTGTCTTGTAACTTTTTGGCATTTGTAAGCGGACTCTCGGTGAATCTGTGCTGGTTAGTATGTTTATTTTTGAAATGTCACTGTATAACACTGTAGCAATTTTTTAAATATTTTTTTGTGTGTGTGCAGTAAAATAGAATCATATCGAGTAACAACTGGACATCTTATTTTCAACTTAGTACAAAAAAGATGTTTTCTTTCACTCTATAGTAATGACAGCTATATAATCCAGAATGGAGAAACCGTTTAGAAACTTTTCACTCGTTTAAAAGTTTGGGTAAACGTTAGAAAATTTGTATCTATCAATCGGTATATAATCGATTATCATAGAAGCAATACCATTTCAAAAGAATAAATTTACTGAAACCGTTTATCATGATTTATTCTGCTGTGTTTTTTTTTTTTTTTTTCAACTTGATACAACTTGTAACGTTATATATATATTTTTATACAAAAATGGCACACATGAAAATTGGTTTCATTCGCAAAAATCATATCAGGTTAATGTGGTTTGTTTGAAGTGACTTTTCCTTTGTATAATGAGGTAATAAGTCGCAAAATTTTAGAAGTATTTATTTACTTATTTATTTTATAATTTTTTTTATTTACTCATTTTTATCTATTTCATTTTCAATATCAGTGACAATATGCATCAAAAACACATAGTAGGAGTATGAATGAATAGGTTTTATATAGATCATCATACCTTGCGTGAATGTTTTAAAGAAACGTAGTCACATTCGAAAAAGAAAAACATGTAAAATTTTGTCATTTCGAATGTTAAACGCATGTGAAGCGTGTTCGGGTCAATGGTCAATGCATCCAGCTAGGGTATTGAATGTTGTAGGCACAGCCACAACAACAACAAAATTGCATTAGAAAAATTAGATAAGTTCGTTTAAAAAATGTCTATTTCAATTATCTTTATTATCATTGTTATGGTAAATGATACGTGATGGTAAATGATACATGTATTCTATAATATCTTTAAAAGAAATGACAAACTCGGTTTTTTACCGTGAAGCTTTACATGATAATATGAGGCACGAAACAAGCGCGGAAATAAATAATTTCATCGTTTAATAAATGACATGTGAATCAAATCCAAGTGGAAGAATAGAATAAAGTTCATTGATTTCATTGTCATAACAAAATTATGATAAGTTTGTCAAAAGCCATTTTACACTTTTACCGCCAAAGCAAGGTTAAGCCATGTTATGTTTAAGTGTTTATAAACAAACACGGAACATTCCTTCTTCGTTATTTCGTCTCCCAAAACCGAAATCAAAGTGCTAATGGTTTCTTCTAGCGGCGATAACTTTCTTATCTTGGAGAACGTTCATATTATTACATAAGCGAACTTTAAATATTTTGAAATCGGTCTGTTTGAATGAATTTTTCGTGTCGTTTTAAAACATCCTTGTCATTTTCATCGACAACAAAAATGGACAAATGAATAAACAAAAAAAAAATTTTTTGATACGATAAAGCCAATGGAAAATTTTAAACGCTGTGATAAATCACGACTGAAGCGAATCTTCTTTTTTTTTTCATGTCTCATATATCGTTGTATTTTGATAAAATAAGACTAAGACATTAAATATTAAAAACACTATGGCCTGGGTTTTTCATTGTTATGTTGTTGTTGTTGTTGTTGTTATTCTTTTTTATCCAGATAGCCTGAAGTTCAATGATTTCAGTTTGTAATCGAAAAATTGAGAATGAAAAGCGTGATGTGTGTTTGATATCTGTCCTCCTCGGTTTTTTAACAATCAGGGCCTGTATCCACCAACTATTCTAAGGAATGTTCTTGGTCTTATTCTCCAGAATTTTCATTTTCTACATTTGTAAGTAACAAAACTTCTGATTGGCTGAATTATTCGGTTTAGCCATTCAGAAGTTTTGTTACTTACAAATTTGGAAAATCTTGGACGGAATAAGACAAGGAATATTCTCAAGAATGGTTGGTGAATACAGGCCCAGGTTTCTCGTAGTACAGGGTGTCCGGAAAGTAAGGTAACACTTTCGTACTTTTATATTTTGGCTTAAAATATACGATAACGAGAGGAAAAATATATAGACATGTAAATAAAACGTGTAAGTTTTTGTGTGTGATAATTTAATTGAATTTTCATAACACTTTGCACTTTTATACAGATTTCACTTCAAAAGTCCTTTTTCGGCCATTGACGTCATTTTAGTAATTAATGACCTATTCAATGTGACTGTCTTTTACACTCTTTCCTTTCCGAACACGCACAATGAATTTTTCACTCACTTTGAAATGCATTTAAACATCAATCATACTGATTTCACTAGAAGGATTTTTTTAACGACAGGTCTGGGTTGTTTAGGTTGGGATCATAGACCTTTGGCTTCAACACACTGCAAAGGAGGAAGTCATGCAAGTTAAGGTTGAGTTTTGAACTGTGTGCAGGCCATGTCTTTTCTCCGGATATCGTTTAGACATTACTCTATATCACTGAACATATTATGTAAAAAGTCTGTCACAGATTTAGATGTGTGTGGCGTAGCACTTTCCTGCATGAACCAATTGCTTTGCAATGAGGAATGAGGGCGACTTTATTCTGATTTCAACATGTGCGACTTCTTTCTGTTAGTTTAAAAGGTCAAAGGTTGACAGCCTAATCCAAGACAGCACAGCCATATTGTTAAAGACTTCTTAAACTGAAATAGATTGATATTGAAATGTGCACTCAAGTGATTCACAATATCATCCGGCATGATCGGCATGGTAAGAGCATAATCTGCCGTCTCGCTGCAAACGCCATAAATTGTAAAATGACGCCAATGACAGAAAAAGGACTTTTGAATTGAAATCTGTATAAAAACATAAAGTGTTCAGAAAATTTAATTAAATCATCACACAAAAAACTTACACGTTTTATTTACATGTATATATATTTCATCTCGTTATCTTGTATTTTAAGCCAAAATAGAAATGTATGAAAGTGTTACCTTACTTTCCGGACACCCTGTAGTCTAGATGTACTTTTTCATTAGCATTGATGAGCTGTAAATTCTAAAACTGTATCCCCCCCCCCCCCCCCCCCATCTCCAAAAGAGTTGATTGCAGAGTTTCCCCTCACGTATTTGTTTTCCTTTTTTAAAAGTTGATATGTATGTCATGATACAGTCTTGTTTCAGTATCAAAGGAAATTATTTTGCAGTTTCTAGAATAACGCAATTAATTTGGAATAGTCACTAAATATAAAAAAAAAATCAGTATTAGTATGGTTCTGGTATTAGCTGGAAATTTCCCTATTTTACCCATTGAGCGATTTGAAGGGAAAGTGCACTTCACCCTAAAGTACTTTCATTCTAATCTCGGTTGTCCACAGAAAATAAAACATTAAAATCTTTTTATTTACATTCCTAGTTCCGGCTTGAACCTATCGAGTAAATTGGGGGAGATGTGCATTTAATGGTACTTTCCTTTCTCATCTTTCTATTTCAAAATGATGTGAAATACGATCACGTCCTTTAGCAATATTTGTACAAAAAAGTCCTTAACCATAAGAAATCTATCGTAGGTCCTACAGTATCTTTAACAAGTTTATTTTAAAAGGGAAACATTTTCTACCTGTAACAATAGCATTAGTTTTGTTATAGCTTTCATTTGAGTATTATTCAATTTTTTCTTCCATTTGATTGATGTTTCTATGTACAAATGCATTTGTCAACATGTAACTAGACGTCTTTAACCCATTACCACACAATCCCTACTTTGACGCCCCTGAGAAAGAAGCCTTTTGAAAACACTGTAGGAAAAGGAGAAGATGCTGGTAACCAGCATTTTCTCCTTTTCCCAGTGTTTTCTACCCTTTCCAGAACAAATTTCAATTTTTCAGTCACCTTTATTCTGTCGTCTGCAAATGCTCTCAATTTGAACCAGTCTAAAATTTTGTCGTGTGGTAAAGAGTTGATATGTATTGTAACATGTCACTGTCCTTTTCTTTGTAAATTTGTTTTATAATACGTATGAATCAACCCAGGATAGAAGGCGATTGTTATTGTTATATGCCATGGTTGTATTTTTGCCATGAGGTACTGTATGTATCAATATGTTATATACCTATGTGTATGTCTATGTTCGTGCCCTTTTCGTGCTGAATCGATCGGAGATCAGGCGACATAAAACTTGTAGCCTGATCTTTGCTCTATCCTGCACGCTTACAAAAATAATTTCATTTAAATTGCAGTATTATTGGATCTTGTAATGTAGTGGAAAATTGCACATTAAATTTTATATTTTACACAATATCTATTTCGTTTCAGTTTCGTGTTACTGTAGAGTCAACCGGAGATCAGATTGTACAAAACTTGCAATCTGATCCTCGATCTACCCGACCCGTACACGGACACAATAAAAGTGTTGTATTATTTGTTCCAATACTGACTGGAAAATTACATTTTCCCATCGAGTAATTTAGTGGGGATGTGCTCATTTTACTCATGTATGTACTCCCTTTCTATATGCTTTATTATAATATGAAATACTCTCATATCTACGATCATCTACCATTTGAATTAACTTTTATCGAAATTGCATCTATATCATCCGAAATAGTAGAGAAACATGAAAAGATTGTTAAAATTTATTTTTCCATTTAGTTTACGAATCAACCCAACAACTATTTGTCTTTATATTGCTTTCCACGTCTGTATTGAATTTATTTGTATTATTTGACACTGAGCTATATGCTTTAAGTCGAAAATGTTATGTTATGTTATGTTATGTTATAAACAGCTACTACCAGTTATTGAAATCTTCTGCTTGTTTTCAAAAACAGAATAAATATTTGTAAGACTAGTTAGATTTCTTCATTGATTTACTTTTTCCATGAATTGATTTATAAGATTTTAAGAACGTAAACCTACCATTTTAGACTTGTCCAAATCGAAAGCATTTGCAGACGACATAATAAAACTGACTCAGTATTTGAAAATTGTTTGTGAATGGTAGAAAACATTGTGGGTAAAGGAGAAAATGCTAGTACCAGCATATTCTCCTTTCCCCACAATCTTTTCTAAATGCTTCTTTCTCAGGGTCATCAAAGGTAGGGATTGTGTGGTATTGGATTAACTCTTTACCAAACGACAAAATCTTAGACTGGTCCAAATTAAAAGCACTTACATCAAATTCTTTTGTATCTTATTGTTAGCGAGCTTCTATGTTTAACGTCAGAAATAAATGTTATGTCATGTTTCGAAATGTACATGTTTTCTGTGTGCTTTTTTTCATATGTTGTACAACTTCAGGCTTTTGTTTTAATATGGTGCGTTCTTTTTAATCATTTGACCATTTCACCATAAAAAAAACTCTTTTGAATACATCGTTGGAAAAGAATAAAATGGTATTATGCATTTTCTGCATTTCCTACAATGTTTTCTACTCTTTCAAACTAGTTCTATCACTTGAGCAGTATTAGATACGTCGTTTGAAAAGATACCTGTAGCGAGTATTTCTCTTTTTTCCATAATGTTTTCTAGCTTCCAACATTTGATTTTTCGTCTGTAATTCCTTTTTTCTGCTTTTTGAATAACAAATCTCAAAATTAGAGCCATATTTGATTTGTCGTCTGTAATTTCTTCGAATTTGGACATGCCTAAAGTTCTGTCGTCTGCTCAAGTGTTAAAAACAAAATGCAAAAAGAAGATTGGACGAGAAATTAGGTCCAGTTGCGGGGATCGCTGAATCACAAAATATGTTACTATTTACATACTGCCGACACGCAACCCTATCACATTTCAAAGTCTAATAGAAGTAAGAAAATACAATCAATTTTTACTCAAAATTCTTGTCACCGTATTTGTTAGACATAAGAAGAAACAAATCCGACATTTAAACAAGTTATACAATAAAGCGTTAGAAATACGGGTAATTCCAAAAACAATTTCACACCCGATGTCTTTGAAAACCGTTTAACGGCGTGTTAAGCTTTTCGACAGTTAATCTGTCTGTAATTGATGCAAATATTTACATCCGTTGTTTTAATATAAGGAAAAATGATTGTAGTAAAAGCCGCAATGATTGTTGTCCCCCGGCAATGTTTGTTGAAAGTATCAAATCTTGGAGGTAGATCACGGCTTTACTGCCACACATTATGGCGGATATTTGGACCTACAGCGACGACCTTCACCGCAATGACGTCATCGTCAATAAAACCCCGGCCTAGCATTTTTATCCATGTTATATTCTGCCTTAGATATGTTTGGAGAAAAAATGATAATAATTAAAGCAGTTGAATCATTTCATATTCTTACCAATGTATCGCGTTGAAAACATTTACATGATTAATCATTTAAATATTATATGAGTGTAGAAAATAGTCTGCCTGTCTGTCTGACAATACCATTCCAATGGTAATTTAACTCTTTCCCAAACAAGCCCTGGTTTTTATGTGTCTGCAGTACAAGTCTTTAGAAAACGCTGTGGGAAAAGAGGAAATTGCTCGTAGCGAGCAATTTCTCCTTTTCCCACAGTGTTTTCTAGCCTATCGGAAAACTTTCTGACATTGTCATCAAATTCAAAATTGTCATCTGCAAACACTTTGAGTTTGGGACAGTCTTAAATTTGTCATTTGGGAAAGGGTTAAACAACGTCAGTGATATCACAGAAGAAACTCAAACTATCCATTTGTTTCCTGTGTTTATAACATCAAAACACTGTGGAAAAAGGAGAAAATGAATGTTACCAGTATTATATGATGACTTGCTTGGTAAAATGCATCACATAGATGCACATTAAAACCCCTTTTGTAAGAGTATGGCTCATTGATTTTTACACTGAACTGGTGATGATTGCCTACAGTTCAAGACAGATTTCTGCAGACTTGTCGGAAGAAATCTAACCATGCAGGAAAAAATAAAAAGCTGCAAAATTTGTATTTTCGCTTACATTCAGTTTTTATTCATTTTATCAATTATAGATTATAATGTAGATCTATATAATAAATATGCGAATAAATATCTTAATTCTCAAAATGTAAACAAAAATAATTATAAATAGATAACTTGGAATTCTACTGAAAATAAGCCAAATATCACAATAGAGACAGGTAAGTCGATCAAGATAAAACTGCTAGAGTCCATAAGAGGATGCAAGTCTACACTCTCCCCAAATTTGTCACTATAATTTTTTATGCCAATCCCCCACTAAATGTTTAAGTTCAAGCTTGTGAGGTCATGTTAATATCAAAGTAATGTGAAATGAACTTTTTTGCGAAGTCTTTGCAGTTTGTAATTCAATTTTTACAAGCGAAATATCTCTGAATTCAAGAAAGGATATCTATCGGATAAATCTAGACTTTATTTCTGATAGAAAAAAACAAGAGGACCATGATGGTCCTGTATCGCTCACCTGAGTACTAAGCAGTAAAGGTCTACAATGAAGATAAATACCAAATATTGAAGTTCAAGGCATAATGATAATGAACAAGAGTGGCAAATTGTTGCAACATATGCCCATCCCACCGGCAGTTGTCAAGGAGGTATAATAGTTGCAAAGTGCAGGCAATACAACAAACATGTTCACCAAGTCTCAAGTCAATTTGACTTGAGACTTCAAAGTTCCATTCTGGATAAGCAAGAAATACTGTAAAAATAGATATCAAAGTGGAGTTACTCAAAATCCGAGCTAGGTAGAGTTACTGTTCTTGCACACAGTACCCAGTGATATTGCAACAAACATGCATACCAAGTTTGAATAGGTTATGACTTGAGATGACAAAGTTATATTCAAGACAAGCACTAAATGCAGTCTCATGTGAGATTTTATCAAGACAAACATTCGGACTAATTTTCAAGTCAGCTGAGCAAGAAAATGTCGCCTCTACAGTGCCCACAAGGTAATTCTTTAATTTAACATAGTGACCTAGTTTATGACCCAAGGTGACTCAATTTTGACCTCACTGAACATGATGTGCTCCGGAGGGCTAACTTAGAACAGGTTGACTACATACCAAATATCAAAGCTCTCTGAAGAATTTTAAAGTTTTCCTTGTTTGTTCCTATGTTTAGAACTTGTGACCCCCTGGACAGGACCAGTTTTGACCCCTGGGGCATCTTATGAACAAACTTGCTAGAGGTCCACTAGTAAATGCTACATACCAAATATCAAAGCTCTACACCTTCTAGTTTCAGAGAAGAAATATTTAAAACTTTTCCTTTTTAGTTCCCATGTTTAAACTTGTGACCCCGGGGCTGGGCCAATTATGACCCAAGGGGCATCATATGAATAAACTTGGCAGAGATCCACTAGGAGATGCTTTAAACCAAATATCAAAGCTCAACACCTTCTGGTATCAAAGAAGAAGAATTTTAAAGATTTTGCCATTTTTTTTCTTTTTGGTTGCAATGGCTACCAGAGTTATGGATGGAATTCAATCTCTTGATACTACTTTGGTAGAGCTTCACCCCAGAAACATCCTAGCCAAGTTTTATCAAGACTGGCCCAGTGGTTTAGGAGGAGAAGATGTTTAAAGAAATTGTAGACGATGCACGATGGACGCCGGACGCCGGACATTGAGCAATCACAAAAGCTCACCATGAGCACTTCATGCTCAGGTGAGCTAAAAAATAATAAGAAAATCAAGAAAAATAAAAAGGAATGATTATATAACTGGCTTTACTTACAAAGGCTTGATCATTCACTCATTTTAACCCTGTACCACACAATCCTGAGATTTTACCACCCTGAGGAAAAAAGCTTGTGAAAGCATTGTGGGAAAAGGAAAAAATGCTGCTTACAAGCATTTTCTCCTTTTTCTATTATGTTTTCTACCTTACCAAGTACAAATTTGGTCATTTTGGCCTCATTTGCTGTCTGCAAATGCTTTCAATTTGGACAAGATTTACTGTCATTTTCCTGACACGAATTTACTCTTATTTTTCTTCATATTTTCTTTTCAACTCCTCAACAAAGGGAAGAATAAACAATCACAGCTGATTAATATCTGATTTGAGACAACCAAATGACGTAAAAATTTCAGACAGCAACTTAATACTTCACACCGCAGTAATACATCTCCTTTACAATAAAACATTGAAATCTTTGAGATTTAAAGCTTAAGAAAACTGGAATGATAAAGCATAATACAAACAAAAATCAGGCACAGTAAGAAAATATGTAAAATATCTAATGAACATATAAAGCTTAGCTACCTTGGTGAAAAAAAGGAACAAGATTCACAACCACAGAGGAACACCCCAGCTGAACAAAAATATACGAGACAAAAGTCATGACTGAGATAACATTTGAGGGGAAAAAAGGCATGGTATAGCATTAACATACATGTGCTAACCTTTGTTTTGTTCCCTGAATGCCTACTCCTATAAAACAACGTAAAAAGAACTAATTTCAATTTTTTAGTTAAATTCATTTCGTCATTTGGAAATGCTGTCCATTTGAACTTGTCTAAATTGTTGTCACTTGTTAAAAATGTAGCTTTCTACCACACAATCCAGAGTTTTAATGACCCTGGGCAAAAAGCTGTTTACAAACCTTGTGGGAAAATTAGACAATTACTATCATTCCAGCTAAATTTGACATTTGGTCTGTGCAACTGTTTTCAATTTGGACCAGTCCATAATTTTGTCTTTTGGTAGTTGACTTAAAGCTCAGGTAATGAAGGTTTAACACAGCAAGACTGATTACAATTCCAACAATTAAATGATTATCTATTATGACAATCGAAAAATGCGGGTAAACCAAGAAAATCCCTTTTTTTCCAAAAAAAAGCATCTGCAAAAACCCATGATATGCTTCAGGCAGAGCTGTAATCCTGACAGATAACGATGACAGTATTTAGTAGGAAGTTTCTTATTGCACTAAGTTTACATGTTACTTCCTTCTGAAAACCTACCAATCACTAAGGAAATTGAATTATCATTAAACCTTTACCAAACAATCCCTGGTTTTTACAATCCAGAGGAAGAAGCCTGAAAACATTATGGGAAAAGGACAGAATGCTGGTAACCAGCATTTTCCCCTTTTCCACAATGTATTCTACTCTTCTAAAGTCAAGTTTCAATTTTTGAGTCACATATATTTTGTCATCTGTAAATGCTTTCAATTTGGACAAGTCTAAAATTTTGTTGTATGGTACAGAGTTAAAGGTATACAAGAATGGAATAAATTACACATAATTAAAAATACAACTATAATGGATTTAATGTTTGGAAAACTATATTTAAGAAATAATCTTCTTCCTATCGTGGTATATCGTTCAATAAACCACAGTTGTGGGTTATAAGGCACATTAAATAATCCACAAGGGCGATAGCCCGAGTGGTTTATTCAGTGCACCTCATAACTCACAACGTGGTTTATTGAACGATATACCACGATAGAAAGAAGATTATTTCGATTCTAACATGGTCAATTCTTAATTACAGGAAGAGAAGTTCAAACTTAAAGTAAAAACACGGATAAAGATTATGTTCCATTGAATAACCCACTCAGTGAATGACGTCACTCGATAAAGAATTACATCACTCTGCATGGATTGTCGCAGATTTTACCAAGCTTTCCTTGCACCGTGTTTATAGAGTGGAATTCGCGTGTCATGTTAGAATAAAAACTTCTACAAACTTAGGAGATTGCTTCAGTTCTTTTGCAGCCCTATTTCAGTGGAAACTTCACAAGATTAAAATCACATTATGCTGAGTGCTTACAAATGTTGGAATGTTGTGAGAAGAATAACTACTATTTTCAGGTATGTTCAAATATGAATGCATCTAGGCACACAGGAATATATCCTTGATAGACTTCAAAGAAAAATGTATTTGTTCCACCTCCAACAAACAATTAAAATGTTTCAGACTTAAGATCCAAGAAATCTTTACCATAGGACAAAAATATGTGCTTTTTCAACTTGAAGCATTTGCAGACAACACAATAAATGTCTCTGAAAAAATCAATTTTAGGTTTGAAACAGAAGATAAGATGGATGCATTTTTATTTCAGGGGCGTTCAATCTCGGGATTGCATGGTAAAGGGATAATTGAAGGCATTTTCACAGTCTTTTCTAGTTATACAATGAAGATATGGCACATTGCAGAACCAAGCTACTTGCCCTCAACAAACTCTTGACCTGAAAAGTATTTTTTGGCCGTGTAAACAAGAAATGTAAGTGTATAGCAAGGGTGAGAAAGCATGAGAACTTTTTCCTACTATGGAAGTCTTGTTCAAAAGACACACTGTGCTATGATGTATTGCCATGCTGTAATCTGACACTGGCAAGACCTTGTGTGGTTCTTCATTTTTTTTAAATATTTTCATGAGTTTTCAAAGAACTTTGAAAAAACTTAAAAACAAAGCATAATTATGCCCATATTTCATCAAAATGTTTTTAGCCCATATGCCAAGAACATTATGATTCTCGAAAAAGTATTGTATTTCAACAGCACTTTTCAGCCGATCTTTTACTAACCATATTTGTATTAATATTCAGAAGTAGGTAATGTTTAGGAAGCAACAGACAATGTTCATGTGAACAGATTTCAGTGGGTGTGGTACTAATGTAATGTTAGTCCAACATGTACATGTATATATCTACCAAATGATCTTGATTTCCTTGTGATTTTTGTCAAAGTTTCAAGGTATCATTCTATATGCATTCATATCTATTCTATATGCATTCATATCTAAAGATACAGAATATAGAATTAATAATTTACCCTAGAAGAAACATATATGACTGAACAGTTATATAATATCAAGGTTAAATATCAACTAAGCAGCAGTATGGGAAAAGGGGGTTAAAAGCATCTCTTTGACTCTTTATACCATGCAAGTCATCATCACATAACTATGGACCCATAAATCCATTAAATCCATTTTGTCTAAAGAATTACTGAATTGTGGGGCAGAATCGATCGAAAAAGGTTTTCGACCCATGTCAGCCTGCCCTGAATGGGTGTAATGACATGGATTAATAATTTTTAACCTTTTATCCCATAAGCAATTTCTACGGTACCTCTAATTGACCTAAATAACAGCAAGGATGAAGCTGTTTCTTATGAGTATATGACACCTTTTGATAGCATAGAAAACACTGTGGCAAAAGGCGAAATTGCTCGTCACGAGCAATTTCACCTTGTGCCACAATGTTTTCCAAAGGCTCCTACAAGCAATGCGTAGAAATGAGTATCTATGGAGTAAAGGGTTAACTGATGCATTAAACACCCTTTTCTCAAGACTCAAAAGTACAATATGCAAAACGTTAATATCAACATATCACAATATGGCTTAATTCATAATGAGCTGAGTACAGCTCATTGTGTGGTTTTCTTGTTTTAGTGTACAGTGTGGACTGAGATCAGACAACATGTATTGTGCATATTTAGCTGTTTCTGTTCACAGTGTAGATACAGATCAAACTGTATGTTCAGTGTAGTCTGATCTTGGATCTATAAAACCCTGTTTGTTGAGATATCCTGGCTAAAAATAGCTAAGCTATCACATCATCCTGGCAAAAAATAACCAAGCTATCACATCATAGGAATAGAAACATTATTTTGCATAAATCTGGCACTCTGTGGGCTGATCTTGCTGCATATACAAAGTACTGTTTAACTCTTTACCACCCGACAAAATTCTAGACTGGTTCAAATTGAAAGCATTTGCAGACGATAAAATAAAAGTGACTCAAAAATTCAAATTTGTTCTGGGAAGGGTAGAAAACACTGTTGGAAAAGAAGAAAATGCTGGTTACCAGCATTTTCTCCTTTTCCTACAGTGTTTTCAAAAGGCTTCTTTCATAAGGGCGTCAAAAGTAGGGATTGTGTGGTAATGGGTTAAAAACAATGTGAAAATGGAACGATAATTTGACCTTAACTCCCTACAATAACAAAATATTGAACTCAAACAGACTAAGAAATAATGCGCAGACTAGGTAAAATCTAGCTGAATTGATGATGTCTGTCTTCATAATGTTGAATGGTAATGTAATGGTTACCAGCATTTTCTCCTTTTCTCACTATCTTTTCAAAAACTGTTTTTTTTCTTTTTCAGGGGCATTAAAACTCAGAACTCTAAGGTAAAAGATTACTATTTTGACAAAAAACAACTAGAGCTGTCACTGAATGTGACTTGATACCCCCACCGACGCTTTGACAGAAACAGGCAATTATTTGTACACAAATGGACATTCAGACCAACACACAGACACATGGATGGACAGATGGACACACCAACAGACAGGCTGATTCCAGTATACCCCCGAAAACATTTGTTTTGTGGGAGTACATGTATAGTGAAAGATCACATCATGAAGCAAAACATTCTCAACTAAATTTACACCGTCCAAAATTCACACAATGATGACATAAACATCAGAAAATCAATGTCAGAAATAGACAACATGGTGTAGGAAAAGAAATATCTGAATGCATCATTATAATTATACACATAATACATCTATATTGCAATGATATATTTCAGGACAATGAAATACATAACCCTAAATTGCAAACTGGCCGACATACACTGATGCTGTTTTGTAATCATTTCATGAAATAATTCTGTAACATAATTAACTTTCTCTAACACAACAAAACATTTATTGCATTTCCAAGACAAATTTCGTTAGAAAAATATCCCCTAAATGAAAGGTGTATGATCCAAAATCAGACTGCACAGTCTGATCTTAATCTGCATTGGCTGCAAAAACTGTAAATCACATACTAGACGTTGACTTCAAAAGACTGGCTAACATCATGGATAAAGATGAAAGTGCTGTTTATCAGCATTTTATCCTTTTCCCACAACATTTTCGAAAGCCTCTTCTTTAGCAACAAAGAAACATTAGACCATCCATTACAGGATAAATCACAATCCATCAATACATTAAGACATATTGATATTGCATGAAAATTGATTGCAAAATACAAAATAAAGAGAAAAAAAGACAAAACAAGAGGGCCATTGGCCCTGGAATGCTCACCTTAGACTATAGCTTATGAGTGAAATTCAATTCTTTGAGCAACATTGGTAAAGCTTCACCCAAGGAACATTCCTGCCAAGTTTCATCAAGATTTGCCCAGATGTTTAAAGAAATTATTGACGGGCGACAGATGCCAGACATAGGGCAATCAAATATCAAAGCTCTACACCTTCCAGTTTCAAAGAAGAATTTTAAATTTTCCTTCTTTGTCCTACATTCGAAATTGTGTCCACGGGGCTGGGTCAAATTTAACCAAAGCAGCATCCTTGGAACAAACTTGGTAGAGGTCCACTCAAAGATGCTACATACCAAATATCAAAGCTCTACACCTTCCCGTTTAAGAGAAAATGAAATTTAAAATTTTCCTTCTTTGTTCCTATGTTCCAACCTGTGACCTCCGGGGGATGGCCAGTTTTGACGCCAGAGACATCATATGACCAAACTTGGTAGAGGTTCACTAGAAGATTCTGCATACCAAATATCAAAACTATTCACCTTCAAGTTTCAATTTCTAAAGTTTTGCTTCTTTGTTGCTATGTGCGGACCTGTGACCCCCCCGGGGCAGGACCAGTTTTGACCCCAAGGGCATAATATGAACAAAGTTGGTAGAGGTCCACTAGGAATTGCAACATGCCAAATATCATAGATCTATGCCTTCTAGTTTTAGAGAAGAAGAATTTTAAAATTTTCTTTCTTTTTTCCTATCTTCGACCGTGTGACCCCCAGGGTGGGGCCAGTTTTGAACCCCACGGGCATGATTTGAACAAACTTGGTAGAGGTCTAGTAGGAGATGCAAAATACCAAATATCAAAGCTCTACTCCATCTAGTTTCAGAGAAGAAGAATTTTAAAGTTTTCTATCTTTGTTCCTATGCTCAAACTAGTGACCCCCGGGGTGGGGCCAGTTTTGACCCAGGGAAATCATTTGAATAAACTTGGTAGAGGTCCACTAGGAGATGCAAAAGACCAAATATCAAAGCTCTACGCTTTCTAATTTCAGGGGAAAAGAATTTTAAAGTTTTCCTTCTTTGTTCCTATGCTCAAAATTATGACCCCCGGGGTAAGGCCAGTTTTGACCCCAGGTGCGTAATTTTAACAAACTTGGTAGAGGTCCACTAGCAGATGCTATATACCAAATATCAAAGCTCTACACCTTCAAGTTTCAGAGGAGAAGATTTTTAAAGTTTTCTTTCTTTGTGCCTATGCTCAAACTTGATTTTCCCCAGGGTGGGGCCAGTTTTGACCCTAGGGACATAATTTGAACAAACTTGGTAGAGGTCCATTAGGAGATGCTACATACCAAATATCAAAGCTCTATGCATTCTACTTTCAGAGAAGAAGATTTTCAAAGATTTCGTTTTTTTTTTCTTTTTGTTGCCATGGCAACCAGAGTTACGGGTGGAATTAAATTCTTTGAACAATTTTAATAGAGCTTTATCCAAGGAACATTCCTGCCAAGTTTCATGAAGATTGGCCCAGTGGTTTAGGAGGAGAAGATATTTAAGTAAATTGTTGACAGACGACAGGCAACGGATGACAGACATAGGCCGATCACAATAGCTCACCTTTAGCACTTTGTGCTAAGGTGAGCTAAAAAGAGATCGTAACAGATCTATTAGCAATACAGAAAATAAAATATGTAATAAATTATATCATTGCAAAATCAATCTTAAGAAACTAAAAATTGCAAAAAGCTGCTGTACTTGATTTGGAGAATTACATATTTATATTACAAATCACTAATCTAATTAGCAATTTTAACACACAGAAGTATAAACATCACTATAGACAGAAAAACAGATCCACAAACCACAATTAGGCATTGCATGAAGCATTTATGTACCTAAATAATGTTTGTCAAAAAAAAATCATATTCATGTTTTTATCACATAATTCTGTGTTTAACCCATTACCACTCAATCCCTACTTTTGACGACCCCGAGAAAGAAGCTATCAGAAAACACTGTGGAAAAGGGGAAAATGCTGGTAACCAGCATTTTCTCCTTTTTCCACAGTGTTTCCTACCCTTCACAAAATTTTTAAATTTTCAGTCACTTTTATTTTGTCATCTACAAATGCTTTCAGTTTGGAGCAGTTTAAATTATTGCGTTTCGTAATGGGTTAAACCACCCTGAGAGAAAAAGCCTTTCAAAATTCGAAAACATTGTGATTACCATTATTTTCTCCTTTTCCCAATATGTTTTCTACCTTGAAAAACAATATACATCATTTGAGCCATATTTTACTCTGCAAATGCTTTTAATTTAGAAAAATGTGTAAAATTTTGTTCTTCAGTAAAGGGTGGGTAAGGTTTTGCAGACAATATTTTATTCAGTCTGGAAGGTTATTGTCACTGGTAAATGTGATCGAATCAAAGACATATCCATAAGGTAACCTGTGTAGACAACAACTTGACTGGTGGTCAAATGATGTAAATTGTCTCTATAAAGGCAGCAAACATAGTGGAAATAGAGAAAACATTGGTTACCAGCATGTCCTCTTGTTTACAAAATGTTTTTAAAAGCTTTCTTCCACAGGGTTGTTAAAAGACTGGACCATAGTTTCCTGAGAATCAAGATTCTTCTTCCTCCTGTTGTTCATTGTTCATGGCATTCAGCTTTCTTTTGAGCACTGTGGCTAGTCGTTGGAGTCTGGTAAAAGACAAATAGAAAAAAACAAGTCTTAAAACTGCTACAGTTTCGTGATCAAGAAAAAAAAATTAAATTTCTCAGACCACTTATCTCCACATAATAAGTATTTGATATCTACATTCCAAGAAAGAGCTGCAGCACTGTTTTTAGCCTATTCTTTCTTTTTTTTCAAAAGTCCCAAGGGTCTCAACACTTTAACACAGTCCCAACTTTTAAAGACTCTAAAAAAGAAAGCTTTTAAAAAAAGTGTGAGAAAAGGAGAAAATGCCAGTAACCAACATTTTCTGCTTTTCTCACGTTTTCTACTCTATCAAAGACAAACTTCCACATTTGAGCCATCTTTGAATTGTCATCTGCAAAGCTTATAAAATATTGTTGTTTGGTAAAGAGCTAAACCTTTATTCTAATATGACTGGTGAATCTGACTCTATAAACACAGGAATGATAAAACTTGATAGAAAGAAGATTTTTTCTTAAACAATCCTGTGTTCTAACAACCCCAAGGAACAAGGCTTTTGAAAATAACCTTAGGAAAGAAGGAAACACTGGCATTCCTCCTTTTCCAGCAATTGTATTACCCTTTCAAATTCAAATCTCATCATGTTGGCCATATTTAATTTCTTGTCTGCTTGTAATTTGTCATCATCTGGTAAAGAGTGAAGGGTCAACAGATGATGCAACTTTACAAAAAATGATGATATGACATGGTGACAAAATATGGACACAGCTCAAACTGAGTTACACTTTCATGTCCTCATTTTCTACATTCTAAAATCAAGTTTTGCTCTGCTAGAACTGATAAAGTTCCTCAAATTTTTTGATCGATCAAAAGTTTCATTTTCTAGATGAAGTTTTATTAGAAAGAAGACAAAGGTTGTTAAACCTCTATTGAAAGTTTTTCTTAATGAAAATCAATTTTGTCTAAAATTCTGTTTTTGAGAGCATAGATTTTTTACACTAAATTTATGACACAATTTCTTTTCTATACTTTTGTTAGATTTGCCTCCAACCCAAAGGTTCTTCTTTAAAGCTGCCATAAGAAAAACTTGGTGCAACCTAACCCTACCTCTCCTTGTCTTGCTTCATGGTTTCCAGCGCCTCTTGGACCTGTTTTTTGTCTATAGTGACGGCACGAAGCTGGGACACAAGATGGTGGTTTTCCTTCTGTACATGCTGTAGTTCCTGTTTCACTGCACCAAGCTCTTCTTCATAGGCATGGATGGTGTTGTTGGCCTGCTGCTGGAGGGTGTTCTCTGTGGAGAGGGACTTGTGCAAGCTGAAATAAAATCAACATATCTCTGTAGGTTGTTTTACTTTATCGCATTACACCTAACCCTTTACCACACAATGACAACTTTTAACTCTATACCACACGAGAAAATTTTAGACTGGGCCAAATTGAAAGCCTTTGCAGATGTCAAAATAAAGGTGACTGAAAAATTAAAATTTGGTTTGGGATGGGTAGAAAACATTGTGGGAAGGAGAAAATGCTGGTTACCAGCATTTTCTCCTTTTCCCACAGTGTTTTCAAAGGGCTTCTTTCTCTGGGTCGTTAAAAGTCGGGATTGTGTGGTAAAGAGTTAAGGAAAAAGCCTTTTGAAAACATTGTGGGAAAAGGAGAAAATGCTGATAACCAGCATTTTCTCCTTTTCCCACAAAGTTTTCGACTATCACAAAGAAAATTTGCATCATTTGAGCAACTATGAAAATGTCATCTGCAAGTGCTTTCAATTTGGATTGGTCTAAAATTTCGCACAATGTAGTACAGGATTAACTTGTTACCAGATAACAAAATTTTTAACTCCTTCTAATTGAAAGAGCTTGCAAGTGATAGATGACTGGATAAAATAATAAAAATTGTACCTGTAGTTGAAAAGACAGCCAACAACATTTTCAAAAGCGGTCTTTCTCTGTGTTGTAAAAACCTGCATTTTTCAGTTTCCTCCTCTGGCAAGTGTAAAATTTTTTTTATAAGGGTTATGAAAACTCTGGATCATGTGATACATGAGAAAAATGTGACAATTTATACCCCTTCAGTTTCAAACTTTCCAAACCAATCACAGGAAAAAGCAGACATTGCTTGTACATGTACCAAGCAACTGCTCCTTTCCCAACTATGTTTCCTTTGTATTTGAAAGCAGCATTGCCATTTCTTTTTAACTTCTACAAACTGATATAAACATGTAATTAATTAACAAGAGGGCCAAGATGGCCCTGGATCGCTCACCTGAATTTTTGAGAGGACCATAGTCCATTTTTTTGGAGACAAAAGCATTATTTTGCCAAGTAATTATCAAAAGGTCATGTGTAAAAATAATTTCAAAATCTGACCATCAGTTTCAGAAAAGAAGAATTTCTTAATTTCTGTATAGTGGAAGTAGCCCCCATGCACCACAGCCATGTTTCTTGACGGATCAAAATTTGAAGTTTGCAAACAATTTTGGAAAGGGTCATTCAAGGAACATTTCTGTGAAATTATTTTAAAGTCTGATCAGCTGCAAATAGACCCCATTCACCAGAGCCATGTTTCTTGACGGATCAAATTTTCGTGAACGATTTTTGAAAAAGGTCACCCAAGGAACATCTCTATGAAATTATTTCAAAATCTGACCATCTGTTCAGAGAACAAGAATTTTCAAGAATTTCTTCATTTCCATATAGTGCAAGTAGCCCCCATTCACCAGAGCCATGCTTCTTGATGGATTAAAATTTCAGGAACAATTATTTGAAAAGGGTCACCCAAGGAACATCTCTGTGAAATTATTTCAAAATCTGACCAGTCATTTCAGAGAAGAAGAATTTTCAAGAATTTTTTCATTTCTGTATAGTGCAAGAAGCCCCCATTCACCAGAGCCATGTTTCTTGACGGATCAAAATTTCGCGAACAAGTTTTGAAAAGAGTCACCTAAGGAACATTGCTGTGAAATAATTTTAAAATCTGACCAGCGGTTTCAGAGAAGAAGAATTTTCAAGAATTTCTTTATTTCCATATAGTGTAAGTAGCCCCCATTCACCAGAGCCATGTTTCTAGATGGATCAAAATTTTGCGACCACTTTTTGAAAAGGGTCACCCAAGGAACATCCCTGTGAAATTATTTGAAAGTCTGACCAGGGGTTTCAAAGAAGAATATTTTTAAAGAATTTCTTAGAAAATTCCATTTGGTTGCTATGGCAACCAGAGTTTTTGACGGAATCAAATTCTGTGAACTCTTTTTAAAGAGGACCTCCCAAAGAACATTCCAGCTAAGTTTGGTCCAAATTGGCCTAACGGTTTAGGAGTAGTTGATGTTTAAAGAATTGTTGATGACGCACGACAGACAACGGGTGATCCTAAAAGCTCCCTTGAGCATGTTGTGCTCAGGTGAGCTAAAAATGTATTACTTAAAATAATTCCTTGTTTTTCGTTCAAGATACCTTCCTATGTCAGGAATCAAAAATATTTTGCAAATGAATGGAAAAGATATAGTAGACAGATAATACTACCGGTAGTATGTGTTAACAGAAGAAACTAATAAAACTTTGACACATTAATGATATTCCTTAAAAAAACATATATAATTATAAGTATTGGAGCTTTAAACATCAAGGGGCAAGTGCAAGACTATTGTAAGTGCACATCCATTGTATATGCACTTACAATAGTCTTGCGCTAACTCCTTGAAATATTGAAAATTAGAGTGCTATGAACTGTACCTGTAGTAAAGACGTAGCGTCTGAATTTCTTGGTCAAGTTGTTTGGATTTGGCAACTGCCAGATCTCTTTCTTGTTGGAGGGTGGCAAGCTTTGCCTGAAAATAGAAATAGAAATATATGTATTGTTTTCCATTGGTAAGAAAACAGAAAACTTTATGAACATGTAACACTTTCTCTTCTTTGAAACTATGAGATTCTGAAGATTGGTTATGATTTTGGTCAGAGTAAAAAAAGTCAATCCAGTTGAGGTTGCCAAAGATGATCTTTTCTTGTTGATGTTGCTTTCATATCAACACAACCAGTCTGATTTCTCTTTATGATGTCTCAATCCCAACTTTATGTTGGTTATATGCACTGTATTAATTTTTTTGTAAAATTACCTGTAGGTTCAATCAAGGCCTTGAAACTTGTTTTCAGTTTTTTGAAGTGATAGTTCATTTTGAGTTAGACAGACAAAAATCAAAGCATGCAATTTTGCTTTTATTTTGGCAGTCTTCCACAACATATAGATCTGTCTGTACACAACAACAATTTAGGATTTAAAATCTGAAGATCTGCATTCTGTGCAAAACAGTTTTAAGTATCCTTTCGTGAATTAACTCTTCACCCAATGATTAATTTTAGACTTGTCTTCATTGCAAGCATTCAGCTCAAACAAAACAAATGCAACTCAAACACTCAATTTTTCTTTTTCTAGAATTTGTGAAAAAGATAGAAAAAAAAACTGTGGGAAAGGAGTAAATGCTGGTTACCAGCATTTTCTCCTTTTCCCCAAGTTTTTCTTTTAAAATTGACTTTTTCGCTCAAAATCATTAAAACCCAGGATTGTTCAGAATATTGTTGATACATACAACTAAAAGAAAGTCCTCAAACGAAAAAATCACATGGAACAAGGGTGACTCATTATATATTGATATGAAACTGCAATTATTCCCTGCCCAGAGTACAATGAGGTACATTCATCACAGGGTAACCAGGCTATGTCTCAAGTACCCCATTTCAGCTAATTCTTAGTGCCCTGCACAATCCAATATATTCATTACCATCATGACATGACAAATTTTTCCTCAGTCCCTTTTTTTAGCCTACAGACATTTAACTCTTTACAACATATCCCAAATTTTACAAATACTGAAGAATCAAACTTTTTAACTCTGTACCAAACAACAAAATTTGAGACAGGTTTAAAGCACTTGCAGACGACAAAATATGTAACTCATAGATTGAAATTTGTTTCCAGCAAGGTTGAAAACATTGTGGGAAAAGGAGAAAAATGCTGGTTACCAGCATTTTCACCTTTTCCTACAAAGTTTTCAAATGCCTTCTATCTTAGGGCCATGAAAACCAGGGACTGTTTGGTAAACGCTTAAAACACAGAGGAAGAATTTTCTTGTCTATCACAAATGCCATCATTTCAGCCAGTCATCATTTCAGCCATACATAATCAATAATTGTCTGTAAATGCTCTCACTTTGGACCAATGTAAAATTCTGGCACTTGTTAAAGTATTTTTTTAAAAAATGCAAAAACCAAAAACATTGCAAAAAAGACATCTTTTATCTCTAAATTAGATCTAATGCCTGTTTTATGATATTTCTTTTTCAATCCATGGGTGTACAGTTCTTCAAGTATTTTCAAACCATTCAAAGATAAACCTAGCTTACATTATTGCAGTCACATGGATGTTATCATCTGAAAATGCTCTCAGATTGGAAGAACCTACCATTTGGTAGCATGCATTTTCTTTTCCAACAATGGATAAATCCATTTGTTAGAGTCATATATAGTTGGTCATCTACATTTGTTTTCAATAAAGAGGAACCCACTTGTTTGGTAAAGCAAAAATATTTGGCCAACCAAGAGTTATTTTATAGAAATGAAGATCAAACACTGAAAGGAGAGAAAACAAATGTGATACAAACAGTACAGGAAGCATTATTGCTCTTTAAAAGCAAGTGCACCTTTCTTTCACAATCTCTTCATACTTTTATTATAAAAAGCAGAATTTTTTAATTCAAACATAACTCTTACAAGACAAAACTTACCAATGTCCAAATTGCAAGCATTTGCATGATGACTTTAGTTCAGCTAAACAGATGGAATTAGTCTTTGGTAGAAAACATTGTGGGAAAAGGAGACAATGCTGGTTTCCAAAAGCCTTCTCTGTCAAGGTCATTAAAAATAGGGATTGTCTGGTAAAGGGTTACTGCATAAAATCAGCAAAATAATCATACCTGACTGAATGGTAGTGATTTACCCGTGACAGCTATGAGACTGATTCCAAGCCATAAATAATCCAGAAACAAATTTTGAATTCTTAACGAAAATGGGTCGTATTTTTTATTAGTTTGTTTTATTCTTATTTGCTCAATTTGCAATTTCAGATTCATTGATATATATGCATTTCAATATCATCCTTTTCCTTTGGCAGAGGACCTACTTAGTTCACTAGTAAAGGACTTGTAACCTAGTGGTCCCATGTTGGAGCCTCAATAATAGCAATTTGTTTTTCAGTGCAGTGTTCTTCAAAAGGACACTTCAGTGTCTTGAACTGGTAAAACCCAGGAAATACATGAATATGTGGGCTGTGGCCATGACATGGCTGAAATAATGTTAAAAGCCACATAAACATCAATCAATCAATCAATCAACCTTAGTTTTATGAATCAAAAGTCATTCACAACTACCCTCTCAAAGGTTGCCATCTTTTTCAATCACAGTTCTAAATATCATTCCTGCACTTGAAATTAAAAATCTAAACCATATTGCCTGAATTAATTCTGACTCACTGCTAATAGAGTCTTACAATACTATTGACGATGGCATAGATCAAGAAAATGTGTGGTCTGATCTAGAATCTTTGCACTTTTTACCTGAAAGGCAAACTTGAAAAACAGATGGTTAAAAATTGGTCAGAAGTGCCATTCTGCAGTTCTTTGTTTGATGGCATGTCTACAGCTGAAATTGTGCTATAGTATAATACTACTGTTGTGTAGAATGCACCCTGAGTCACCCTTCTATAATCATAAACAAGAGGACCATGATGGTCCTATATCCCTCACCTAAGTACTAAGCACTTAAGGTCTAAAATAAAGATAAATACCAGATATTAAGATTCAAGGCCAAATGATGATGAAACAAGAACAGCAAATTGTCGCAATTTGACTTGAGACTTCAAAGTTCCGTTCTGGACAAACAAAAAATGCTGGAAAACTGAGGATCAAAGTGGAATTACTCAAAATCCATGCTAGGTTGAGTTATTGTTCTTGCAAAATGTACTCCATAATATTGCAACAAACATGCAGACCAAGTTTGAAGTATTCTGACTTTAGATGACAAGTTATATTCTGGAAAAGCACTAAATGCTGTAAAAATGACATTCAGAGTGAAATAATTCAAAGACAGCCTGAGGAAGTTATAATTCTTCTGTACTGTGCTTCCAAATATTGCAACAAATAAGCATACAAAATTTCAAGTCATTCCTACTTAAGATCACAAAGTTTTGCTCCGGACAAGCAAGAAATGCTATAAAAATGAAGATCTGAGGCGGAATAACTCAAAATCCATGCTTGGAAGAGTTATGGTTCTTGTGCACTGCACTCCATAATTTTTCAACAATCATGCATATCAAATTTGAACATGTTCAGGCTGGAGATGATTAAGTTATATATTCCAGATGAGCAGAAAATGCTGTAAAAATGACAATCGAAGGGAAATAACTCATAGACAGTGAGAGGTAGAGTTATGTTTCTTTCACACAGCACTCTGTATTATTGCAACAAACACAAGTGCCAAATTTCAAGTCAATCGGACTGGAGATGACAAAGTTATGCTCCAGACTAAGAACTATTCTAAAGAACTTTCTTATTCAAGGGCAATAACTCAAGTTGTTCCTGTCTTATTAGACCCATAATCAAACATATCTGAGATCTTACAGTCATATATATTTTGACGAAGTTTGGTGCTGATTGGTTGATATTTGTAAATGCTAGAGTGTACACAAAGTCAAATATAGCAATTTTTCTAATTCAAGGGCAAATAACTCCAGTTGTTCTGGTCCAATTACACCATTAATCGAACTGATTCGAGATCTAATCGTCATTTATATTTTAATCAAGTTTGGTGCTGATTGGTATATAATTGTAGATGCTCGAGTGTAAAAAAAGTCAAATATAGCAATTTATCTAATTCAAGGGCAAATAAGTCCAGTCGTCCTAATGTGATTAGACCCATAATCGAACTCATCCAAGTTCTTAGGGTTATTTATATTTTGACCAAGTTTGGTGCTAATTGGTTGATATTTGTAGATGATAGAGTGTAAACAAAGTGAAATATAGCAATTTTTCTAATTCAAGGGCAAATAACTCAAGTTGTTCTGGTCCAAATAGTTTGGTGCTGATTGGTTGATATTTGTAGATGCTAGAGTGTCAACAAAGAAATGTGAATGGACAATGGACCGACAGAACGACAGACGACAGACGACAGACGCCGACGGAGGGTAAAGTGATCACAATAGCTCACTCTGAGCACTTCACGCTCAGGTGATCTAAAACGGTATAAACCTGGCAAAATGTTAATACATGTGTAATGCATAACATGTCAAGTAATCCAAAAAGATATTTTCAAGTTGACAATAATTTCAATGTAAAGGCTGCTTTTGTCCAGAAAGCATCAGCAAAGTCAGCATTGTAGATCGAAGATCAGACTGCACTTTTCATGCAGATGGTAACTTAATGAGTCAAGATGCTATAAACCTTTACTACATTGTGATGAGTTCTAACAACCTTATTGAAAATACTGTGGAAAAAGATGAAAATGCTGGTAAGCTCTTTTTAGAATGTTTCAGAATGTTCTTCCTCCGGTGGTTAAAACCATGGATTGTTTTGCAAGGGGCTAATAAACACTAATCTGAGCTACCTATACTGTAAAACAGCTAGACCAAATGAAATAATTAAAATAGCTGGTTTTATTGAAACAATGTAACTAATTGAGATGCAGATTAAGTAAAACATTTCCATATGTGATATTTTCATTTAACTCTTTATTAATCAACAAAATTTTACACCAGTCCAAATTGACAACATTTGAAGACAACACCTCGAGGTAGCTAAAATGATAAAATTTGTCCCTTATAAGGCAGAAAACAATGTGAGAGAAAGGAAAAGTGCTTGTTACCAGCATTTTCTCCTTTTCCCATAATGTTTTCAAGAGTTTTTTCCTTCAGGATCACTAAAACTTGGGAATTTTGCAATAAAGAGCTTGATGTCTTGATATATTATTTTTGATGCAAGAAACTTGCAGTTCACCTTCAAGTATTTAATCATCTACATTTGATTTTTCTGGGTAAAAATAAGATCATGGACTAAGGGGAAAATGATTATCAGTGAAAATATTTATCATAAATGATAGCATTTATCACTGTAGATAACCAGATCATAGCTTTTGTATGTGTAGAATAGGAAGGTCTTATTCAGTTTTTTTTTTAACCTACAGAGCCTTGGTAGCCCGTTTGAAAGCATGTAGGACGTGAAAACTAGTGGATGCTAGTTTGATTCCTCAGCTCTGCAAATTTCTTCCCACTGATCATTGTTTTTGAAAATGGTTACATTGGAGAGCAGCCACTGCCTCGGTAATACATTCTGCTAAGTTACTCAGTACTGGTAAACAAGAGGGCCATGATGGCCCTGAAATCGCTCACCTGAGTTTATTGACCAAACATGCACCATCTAGTTTCCCAGTGACCTAGTTTTTTATCAGACATTACCCATCATCAAACACTTTTGAGATATCAATAAGACAAACATTCTGGCCAAGTTTCATGAGTATTGGACTGAAAATGTGGCCTCTACAGTGTACAAAAGGTTTTTCTAAGATTTCATCAAGTGACCTAGTTTTGGACCCGACAAATACCCATTATCAAACTCTTTTGAGACATCACCAAAACAAACATTCTGACCAAGTCTGAAGAGTATCAGGCAGAAAATGTAGCCTCTGGAGTGTACACAAGGTTTTTCTAATATTTGACCCATTGACCTAGTTTTTGACTCCACATGACCCATTTTCAAACTCATTCAAGGTATCACCAGGACAAATATTATGAACAAGTTTTAGGAGTATCAGACTGAAAATGTGTCCTCCAGAGCATACAAAAGGTGTTTATAACATTTGACCTATTGACCCAGTTTTTGATCCAACATGACCCATATTCAAACTCATCCAAGATATTATAAAGGCAAACATTCTGACTAATTTTCAAGAGTGTTGGACTGAAAATGTGGCATCCAGAGCATATACAAGGTTTTTCTAAGATTTGACCTGGTGACCTAGTTTTTAACCCCCAATGACCCATTTTCAAACCTGTCTGAGATATCATCAAGACAAACATTCTGACCAACTTACAAGAGTTTCGGACTGAAAATGTGGCCTCTAGAGCCTACAACAGGTTTTTCTAACATTTGACCTAGTGACCTAGTTTTTGACCCCACATGACCCATTTTCGTTCTTGTCCGAGATATCATCCAGGCAAACATCCTGACCAACTTTCATGAGTATCCAACTGAAAATATGGCCTCTAGAGCGTACAAAAGGTTTTTCTAAGATTTGACCTAGTGACCTAGTTTTTGACCCCACGTGACCCATTTTCAAACTCGTCCGAGATATCATCCAGACAAACATTCTGACCAACTTTCATGAGTATCCAACTGAAAATGTGGCCTCTAGAGCGTACAAAAGGTTTTTCTAAGATTTGACCTGGTGACCTAGTTTTTGACCCCACGTGACCCATTTTCGAACTCGTCCGAGATATCATCCAGACAAACATCCTGACCAACTTTCATGAGTATCCGACTAAAAATGTGGCCTCTAGAGCGTACAAAAGGTTTTTCTAAGATTTGACCTGGTGACCTAGTTTTTGACCCCACGTGACCCATTTTCGAACTCGTCCGAGATATCATCGAGACAAACATCCTGACCAACTTTCATGACTATCCGACTGAAAATGTGGCCTCTAGAGCGTACAAAAGGTTTTTCTAAGATTTGACCCGGTGACCTAGTTTTTGACCCCACGTGACCCACTTTCAAACTCGTCCGAGATATCATCCAGACAAACATTCTGACCATTTTTCATGAGTATCCGACTGAAAATGTGGCCTCTAGAGCGTACAAAAGGTTTTTCTAAGATTTGACCCGGTGACCTAGTTTTTGACCCCACGTGACCCACTTTCGAACTCGTCCGAGATATCATCCAGACAAACATTCTGACCAACTTTCATGAGTATCCAACTGAAAATGTGGCCTCTAGAGCGTACACAAGGTTTTTCTAAGATTTGACCTGGTGACCTAGTTTTTGACCCCACGTGACCCACTTTCGAACTCGTCCGAGATATCATCGAGACAAACATCTTGACCAACTTTCATGAGTATCCGACTGAAAATGCGGCCTCTAGAGCGTACACAAGGTTTTTCTAAGATTTGACCTGGTGACCTAGTTTTTGACCCCACGTGACCCACTTTCGAACTCGTCCGAGATATCATCGAGACAAACATCCTGACCAACTTTCATGAGTATCCGACTGAAAATGCGGCCTCTAGAGCGTACACAAGGTTTTTCTAAGATTTGACCTGATGACCTAGTTTTTGACCCCACGTGACCCACTTTCGAACTCGTCCGAGATATCATCGAGACAAACATCCTGACCAACTTTCATGAGTATCCGACTGAAAATGTGGCCTCTAGAGCGTACACAAGGTTTTTCTAAGATTTGACCTAGTGACCTAGTTTTTGACCCCACATGACCCATTTTCGAACTCGTCCGAGATATCATCGAGACAAACATCCTGACCAACTTTCATGAGTATCCGACTGAAAATGTGGCCTCTAGAGCGTACACAAGGTTTTTCTAAGATTTGACCTAGTGACCTAATTTTTGACCCCACATGACCCATTTTCGAACTCGTCCGAGATATCATCGAGACAAACATCCTGACCAACTTTCATGAGTATCCGACTCAAAATGCGGCCTCTAGAGCGTACACAAGGTTTTTCTAAGATTTGACCTAGTGACCTAGTTTTTGACCCCACATGACCCATTTTCAAACTCGTCCGAGATTTCATCGAGACAAACATCCTGACCAACTTTCATGAGTATCCGACCAAAACTGTGGCCTGTAGAGCGTACACAAGGTAAAAAGTTGACGACGGACGACGCACGACGCACGACGGACGACGGACGGACACAGCACGATCACAATAGCTCACCATGAGCACTTCGTGCTCAGGTGAGCTAAAAAAACACCATGAAAGCATAGATAGTTGCACTGACCCCAGTGCCTAAACATCATCCAATCAATCAGTCAGTTATTTTTCCAAGCCTAGGCCACATTAGCACTAAGAGCTTGTAATCTTTTGGTGCCATCTTGGCCTGTATTCAACAACCATTCTTGAAAATGTTCTTGTCTACTTCAAGAATTTTCTAAAATTTAACCCATTACCACACAATCCCTACTTCTGACGACCCTGAGAAAGAAACCTTTAGAAAACATTGTGGGCAGAAGGAAAATGCTAGTAACCAGCATTTTCTCCTTTGCCCACAATCTTTTCTACTCTGCCCAAAACAAATTTTAAAATTTTAGTCACTTTTATTTTGTCGTCTGCAAATGCTTTTGATTTGGACAAGGCTAAGATACTGTTGTTTGGTAATGAGTTAAAGTAATATAAATTCTGATTGACTAAACCATTTGGATTAGCAACAAGGTTTGGCCTATCATTTCAGCTACATTGTTTAGCCAATCACAAATTGTGTCTCTCCGTGTCTAGATTGATTGTACAGGAAATAAATGCAGCTTTAACCCATTACCACACAATCCCTACTTTTGATGCCCATGAGAAAGAAGCCTTCAGAAAACATCGTGGAAAAAGGAGAAAATGCTGGTAACCAGTATTTTCTCCTTTTCCCACAGTGTTTTCTACCCTTCCCAGAACAAATTTCTATTTTTTAGTCACCTTCATTTTGTCATCTGCAATGCTGTCAATTTGGACCAGTCTAAAATTTTCTCATGTGGTAAAGAGTTAACAGCTCAGATTATTATCATGGTGGTAGGTGCGCCTAATGCACTGACTAGCATTTGGTAACCAGCATTTTCTCCTTTTCCCCCAATGTTTTCTACCCTTCACAAAACAAACTTAAAATTTTCAGTCACGTTTATTTTGTCGTCTGCAAATGCTTTTGATTTGGACAAACCTACAATTTTGTCATTTGGTAATGAGTTAAGGGATGAAATAAAAAAAAATTCACCTGCACTTTTTAGAAGAACAAAATGAATCTAAACATCTGACATACATATAACTAGGTATGTTATCTCTTGGAGAGAAATGTCCAAACAGATGGCAGCATAAATATTACCCCTGGCTAATTAAGACATATTAAAACAATAAATCTGAACTGAGTCAGTGTGTTTATCAGATCTGAAGTTGACTAAGTGATGTAAGATTTCACGAGAGAAGATAATGAGAGAAATATTGAAATATTATCAACAAAATTTACAACAGCCCTCGACATTATAGCGTTCTCCCAGCATATACAACCCCTTTATCAGTGCTCGCAAAGTCCGCCAGCCAAGTGAACTTCAATCCCCGTTTATCACCAGGTAATCGTTGTGACATTTGACAAAGCCTAAATAAATACAGGTGTGTACCCCATGTCCGTTATCTCCTTAGCAACGGGAGCTAATCTCTGCTCCAGCCAATCACTGTCCGGGAAATCGAAACTCGCAGATTACGTGCACGTTCAATATAACTTGAGCACAGATGGAGGATGAAGACATTCGATGAATTCAATATATGCAGTGATGAAATATTGAAAATTAATCCCCTGTTCTTGGTCTATACCATATCCTGTGGATTGTACAAAAATCTGGTAATTTAGCCTTGAAAACCTTATCCTAGAAAACCAACTTAACTCCACCAAATGACAAAATTTTAGACTGGTCCAAATTGGAAGCATTTGCAGACAACAAAATAGCTGTGACTCAAACATTACAGTTTATTTCGGAAAAGGTAGAAATCATTGAGGGAAAAAGAGAAAATGCTGGTTACTGGCAATTTCTCCTTTTTCTACAATGTTTCAAAAGGCTTCTTTCTCAGCGTCATTGAAAGTAGGAATTGTGTGGTAATGGATTAACTCCCAACCACTTCACACAATTTTAGAATCTACTAAACTGAGAGCAGCTGCAGATGGTAATTTATTGAATTACTTTAGTGTTTGAAATGATAGAAAATATTGTGGTAAAAGCTGAAAATGCTAGTTTACAGCATTTTCTTCTTTTCATCTTTTCCTATTCTCCCACCATGTTTTTCTCAGGGTTGTTATAACTTGAGACTATGTGGGTAAGGGGTTAAGACACAAAATCTTCAAGATTGTTCTAGAAAAAAGGACTGTGTAGATCAGATATTAAATTGCAAAGTCTGTGTCTGATCTTGATCCACATGGGCTGCAGACGCCTTTTAGTACAGTATCTTGATACACTAGTGCTTTATTTATAATTCCTTGCCAAATTAAAAAATTTGCACGCAAAACAGCTACTTCTGTTTGTTACATCAATTTTTCAGAAACTTATTTGTTCTCTTTTTTTCTCTCATTTCAAAATCATTTCAGAATTTGTTGATACTTAACCCATTACCACACAATCCCTACTTTTGACGACCCTGAGAAAGAAGCCTTTTAAAAACATTGTAGGAAAAGGAGAAAATGCTGGTAACCAGCATTTTCTCCTTTTCCCACAATGTTTTCTACCCTTCACAAAACAAATTTTCAGCCACTTTTATTTTGTCGTCTGCAAATGTTTTCGATTTGGACAAGCCTAAAATTTTGCTGTTTGGTAATGAGTTAATCAGTAAATATTGTGTGACATCAATGTTTTAAAAGGTGATTTGCCTAATCTGGGCAGCTTCCCTCTTAACATGAGAGCTAGAAACAGAAGACCTTATAAGATGTGTAATGCAATAAAGGGATATATTACTTTGTAATGTTTGTAGAATGTCCAAATTCAATTTGGGTTGACTAACACAAGTTAGATAAAGGGTAATTACCCAGGAATGCCAATCCTGTAATATCAGGGATTTGTGGACGGATTGATGTAAAATTTTTCCTTAATCTTTCCAAATCAAGTATGCTCAAACCTTGGACAGCTATCAGTTGAAACCATAAAAAATCCTCCTATTGTCTTAGTTAAGCCTTTGAAACCTATACAAGCTTCTGGCTGCAAGAGCCTGCAGCGACCAATGACTTCTCAGGCTTATGAATTATGTTTTAAATTTGGACAAATGCAAAATTTTGTCTCTTGGTCAAGGGTTGATACAAGTTGGACTGTTTCTAACATGATTGAACATCATTTAATATTTTGATGCAAATAGATCCATGGAAGTATTAATGAAACAGCCATTGATCATGTATGGATCACTTGTGGAATCAAAATGGCCTCTGATCAGGTAGTCTGATGTTCAAAACCTTGGCCACCCTAAATCTTTCACGCACAACTACATGTATTCACACCATTAGTCATCTGTCTCTGTAAGAAAATTATCATCTTATTCTCTTATTCTATAATTCAGTTTTGGCTTTGAAAAATTTCATGTCTTGTAAATCCAGAGAATAACTGGGCATTATGAGTATTATAGGTATCTGTGGGCATACCAGTGTCATAGGAAATACTTTGTTGAAATGATTTTATACTTAATGATTTAGTATATTAGAAAGCCTTTCAGATTTTTTTGGTCTTAGTTCACTTATAAAATGATTTGTCACTAAATAAAGTAAGGCAATAGCTGGCATTCATCACCAAAGATGGCTGGTCAACTAAAATTTCTAATAGTCTTTTGGATAAGCCATTAAACCAAGGTCCCATGACTGTGATGGTGCTATATGCCGAGCACGTTAAAGAACCAGGCGAAGCTCTCAGTAGTTTCGACCTGTATCCTTGCACTATCCCCCGTAACAACTACCAGTCTTCTGGGGGCTTCGCTCAGATGGCCAACCGGTAGCGACGATAAATAAACATAAATAACCAACCAACCAAAGAAAAAAGTTAAAAGAAAGAAAAAATTATTTTTTCAGATATTTCCTAAATGAGCCACATTAAGCCTGACTTAAGCTATGCTATGGTTTTGTGCCATGGTTTCGCAAAAACTTGTGGGAATGTCACATAATCAGTTAACACATGTCCATTATTAGGATTTGTATTCAAATTGGTATAATGACAATATACCTGTTGTAATGAAAATCTAGGGACTCTAGCGATTGTTAATTGACAATCCTGTCATTTAAAATGCGGCAACTTCCCTGTTTACTGAATATAAGATATATCTAGTTGTATTTATCCATGTTTTACAATAATTTTTTTTTATGGAATAAAAACTGAATATATCCCTTAAAATCAAAGAAAACGAAAACTGGTGTGCATGTGGGCTTGTTAACATCAACCAAATTGATTTACACTTCTTTATGAATGTAAAATCTCTGTATGTTACAGTTGTTATATAGCCAGTCAAATTAATCAAAAATATAGTTTAAACATCTGTCTGTCTGCATTAACAATGATTAATATGTACAATTGGATAAATCACCTAAATCCTTTAATCTCTGCAAACTGTCATCAAGAAATCAAGTCTTGTGCCAAATGTTTGTATTGAGTATACTTAGTGTGTTTTTACCGTTTAATAAACAAAATGGGGCTTAAAATCAACACAACTATCTCCTATTGCAACAACGAAGAGTGATTAAAGTGCTCAAAGATGGTTGAATAGGAGTATTGTATAAATTTGCCCAAGATCCTATGCATATAGATTCAAGATAACCTTCCATGCTAGCATATTTATTTGTTTTCTACCCTCTGATATCTCAAGTTATTCTTGTCAAAACACTATCAAAATTGATATACAGAATGACAACATAGTATCATCTCTTTAACCTTTATCACACAATCTGAAGCTTTTAACGACCTTGATAAAAATGGCTATAGAAAACATTGTAGGAAAAAGAGAAAATGCTGGTAGCAAGCATTTTCTCCTTTACCAACAATGTTTTTTTCCCTACTAAAGACAAATTCCAACATTTGAGCCACATTTAACTTGTCATCTGCAGATGCTTTGAATTTGGATGAATCTTAACTTTTGTCTTTTGGTAGAGGGTTAAACTGTCACTGGTTTGATTCATGCAGTCATCATACTGTGACTGTAATATAACTGACTGATCCCACAAAACTGTTGCTGTCATGGTTGGTCTTTGAAAGGTCCTCTCACATGGGGTGATCAGAATAATAAATTGTTTGGTGGAGCGATATTCACCATCAAGCATTTATAATTCAATCTGTTATATGTGTGTGTGTGTATGTATGTATGTATGTATGTATGTATGTATGTACGTATTAAGTAGTCTAATAATTCAAACATTTATTTTACATTGATTGAGAAACAAGTTCTTACAACTTATACTAATCTCTCTTAATTCTGTTTCCTGGGAACTACACCATTACTTGTGCCCGAACTGCATGAGCCAATGAAAAATCCCGAAGTTGACATCCACTCAAGGGTATAGAACTGCTTTGGTTATGGGACTAACCCGCTACCTGACAACCATATAAATTTTTTTTTAATTTGGACAAGCCTAACATTCCTTTGTTTGTTAGAAAAGTTAAATCACATGCAATTACCGGTAAACACTGTTTTTCAAGCATTGAAATTAATCAATATCATCAATAATTCTAGAAAGTCTACAACAAATTCTTAACTTTCACTCTTATCCAAACATTAATCCCCTGTTTTTTACGGCCCTTGGAAAGAATCCTTTTGAAAACATTGTTGGAAAAGGAGAAAATGCTGGTTACCAGCATTTTTCTCCTTTTCCCACAATGTTTTTTTTTTTTTTCCAAAATTTAATAAAGAACAAATTCCACCATTTAAGTCATCTTAAATGTGTCATCTGCAAGTTACACTTTCAATTTTGACAAGTCTAAAATTATGTCCTTTTGTCAAGAATTAAACCATGCCTGATATGAAGTGAGTGAATCTTTGGTTTGTACATCAAGAAGACTGCCAAGACTGTTGTCATTCACCTATACAATTTTGTTTACAACATTTGCCCCTTTTACTACAATGCTTTCTTCTTTTTGAAATCCAGTCCATTCATTGGGGCATCATTTAACATGTCATCTGCAAATTTGGACCATTGTAGATTTTTGTAACAGTGGTTTACTCTTTACTAAACAACTAAATTCTGGAGACATGTATACAAATTGAAAGCATTTGCAGACCACATAATAAATGTAGCCCAAATGGTGATTTTTGTCTTTCATGGGTTAGAAAAGATTGTGGATAAAGGAGAAAATTCTGGTTTCCAGCATTTTCTCCTTTCCCACAATTTTTTGAAAGGCTTCTTTGTTGAGATCATCAAAACTCAGGATTGTGTGGTAAAGAGTTAACAGTTAGCAGTGCGTCAAAAATCTAAAATATACCACAGAAAAAACAGACAGGGTCATTTTTCTCACCCACACTATGGGCCACACATAATTATAACTAATTAAACCAAGAAAAAGGTACGGTTTCGCCCTTTGGGACAAGTTTAAACCATTACAGCTCAATATTGACATACAATGTTTGTATTTGAGATGTATTCAAGACTTGAAAATTAAGTAAATTTACACAGTGAAACTGATGGTCTCGTAAAATTCAACATCGCTCAGGCTTAAGCGACTAAATCCACAAACAAGGGCCTTTTCGAGGGCCAAACATGGGCTCATCGTAAGACCTCATTCTTCAACATTACATCAACTCATTTAAAAACTAAATAAATTCAGTCATTCTACCTTTTGCTTTAGTTAAGTCTTTTCAGAACCTTGTATCTTTCCCACACAATTTGTAAAATCCTGTAAGTTGAATTCACAGTTTTAGAAAACACTGAGGACAAAAGATTGCAGATTCTTTTTTTCAATTATCCCAGAATTTCAAACAGTGTATACAGACTATTGTTTTTTTTTTCCTCCTCACCTTAAATTAATAATACCTTTGTCATGTAGCAAAATCAGTTATAGAACTAATCTAATATTATTCTATATTAATCCTATGGTGAGAACACCATCTCAGAGTTATATGTTTTCTTTCAACAAAAATCCCACAAATAAATTAGTATATTATCCTTGCAACCATTTTGGATTAGCAAATTACCATACAGACTTAATTGGATCCTTAGATTGCGCAATCAACCCATCAGGCAATCACATTCTTGAAACAAGATCTTTTGTCCAAAATATCTAAGTAAAGGCCCCAGTATAATTATTATATTATCAAAGATCAGAATGCATGTTTTGTGCTGTATATATAATCCTATTCTACACTACCTGCAAAAGGACAGAAATTTAAGAAAGACCCTTTAGGGGTTTAACTCTTTACCAAATGACAAAATTTTGGACTTGTCCAAATTGAAAGCATTTGCAGACGAAAAAATAAATGTGAATCAAAAATTGAAAATTAATTTGGAAAGGGTAGAAAACATTGTGGGAAAAGGAGAAAATGCTGGTTACCAGCATTTTCTTCCTTTCCCACCATGTTTTCTATAGGCTTCTTTCTTAGGGTCATCAAAAGTAGGGATTGTGTAGTAATGGGTTAAACCAAAAGCTGTTACAAAATTAATTAAATGATAAATATTTTATGGAGTGAGACTACCATTTTTCAGTATTATGGAAAACTACATACTGCAATCAATTCCTCTTTTTCCTGCACAGTTTTGAAAAGCATTCAAATATAGGGGCATATATAGGACTATTTGTAAAGCAATGGGTTAATTAATTCAAAGTTCTCATTTTTTCCCATAAACTAGGACTGTTTACTCAAGGCTAAAGGAGAGAAGTGGCTAAACAAGAACCTTTTGTTGACATGGCTTGCCAAACTTTCCCTTTTTCAAAAATCAAATATTTAAACATCATTGTACAGTTCATAACACTTCTTTTTTTCCACCAATCAATGCCGAACATGATGGTAGATGCCAAAAATTTAAGACACCTTAAACTCAAAGACAAACATTAACGCAGCTTAGTGTCACGTAAAAATATACACCCTGTACTAAATTCTGACCCAATCCACCCACCCAACTCTCAATATATAGCTACATGCTTTCATACCTCTTGTGATAAAAGCTCATGTCCAATTTGAAAGCATATGAAGATGACAAAGGAAATCTGTCTGAAAAAATGAGATTTGTCTTTAAAAAGGCCAAAAATAGTATGGAAACAAGAGGACATGGTAGTTTTCGAAAACTGTCTTTCCCTGGGCAATTTAAGAAAAGAAAGATAGTTAACTAATTACCAAACAACAAAATTTTAGATTTGTCCAAATCATATGCATTTGCAGATGACAAAATAAAAGTGACAGAAAATTTGAAATTTCTTTTGTGAAGGGTGGAAATCATTGTTGGAAAAGGAGAAAATGCTGGTTACCAGCATATTCTCCTTTTCCCAAAATGTTTTCTAACGGCTTCTTTCTATGGGTCATCAAAAGTAGGGATTGTATGATAATGGGTTAAAACTTGGAGTTGTTTTGTGAAGGGTAGAAATTTGTTTTGTGAAGGTTAGAAAATATTTTGGGGGAAAGGAGAAAATGTTGGTTACCAGCATTTTCTCTTTTTTCCCCAATGTTTTCTAAAGGCTTCTTTCTCAGAGTCGTCAAAAGTAGGGATTGTCTGATAATGGGTTAAAAACTCTGGTTATGCCTTTGCACCTGGAGACAAAAAAGAAACACTATATGAAAATTAACAAAAAAATTATAAGGACTTCAAGATGGACAGAAAAACAGTGAGAGAAAAGAGGCCATAGTTTTCAATAAGCAACAGTAAAAAGTCCTTTTGATTCAATGTTTTCCAAGATTGCTCATTATCATACAAAAATAACACAAATCTTTTACGGTGAAGGAAGGGAAATAACTCCATTTAAAATAATTTTCTCTCACAAATTGTTTGTAATCATTAAATTCTTTTATCACTAGTATTAAATTTACTTTGAAGTTGGTAATTACATGGTTACTGATGATGTTATCATTTCATTCTTAACAACCTTTATGGAGAAGCCAATAATGTAGGAAAAGGACAAAATGCTGGTGACCAGCATTTTCTCCTTTTCTCACATTGTTTTCAACCCTTTCAAAGACAATTTCTAACTTTGAGCCATATCATATTTATTCCCTGCAAATGCTTTATATTTTGAGAGTTCAGAGATATTGTGTAAAGACTTAACCCTTAACAGACCTGAGTTTTAGTGACCCTGAGAAAGAAAGCTTTTGAAAACATTGTGTTAAAGAAGGTAAGTGCTGGTAACAGCCCTGATTGACAAAGCTTTCGAAAACATGGAGTGAAAAGGTAAAAATGCTGTAAACCAGTAGTCTCCTTTCATACCATGTTTTCTACACTATTAGAGAACTAGGAATAATTTATACCAATTTTAAAGTTGCCCTTTGCAGATGTTTCTAATTAAGGAGGCAGTAATATAATTATGTCATTTAGGAAAGTGTAGAGGCTGATAAGTTCTCACATAACTGAGACATTATTTTCTGAGACCTGTGTTACTGAGGGAAGCATGAATGATACTGCTTTGACAATAACACAAAATAAATGAACCATTGCAGTTTCAAGTTTCAAGTTCTACCAGTACATATTCAAGATCTGATTGCATTTCTTTTTCTGCTCTCTGGCCTTGATTTCAGCTTCTTTAAACATATTTATTTTAAATCGATTGAGGAACATATTCTAACAACTTATACTAATCTCTCTTGATCCTGCTTCCTAGTAACTTTACCTCCAGTACTTGTGCTGAATGCGTGGGCCAATGAAAAATCCCAAAGTTGACACTTGCTACCGGGTGTCGAACTCCGGATCTTATGGTCACAAGGCTGATACTCTACCTCACAGCCACGGACACCCCAATTTTTTTAGCTACTTTGAATATGATAAGTTGATGTAAAATGCTTTAATTCTTAAATAGAAAAACAAAGTAATCTAAATATGGCCCATTTTGTGAAAAAAAAAATATCATCATTCTTCAGATTTGTTTTCAATGACATTTTGATATGACATAAAATCAGATTTAACTGACCATCATCACACTTCTATAAAACTATTTGCATTTTATGGATGAATGGAAATACAACACCTCAGAACATTGTTCCTGTCGGTATGAATTAATCAACCATGCCAAAAATAGTGCAAACAAGTGCCCCCTACTTCAAATCAACCTCCTCACAAATCTGTGTTCATGGATACAACACTTTTCTGCTACCTCTACAGCAAATAATTTTCTGAAAGTTTCACAGTGGCTAATAAGTTTGTTTTGTCTTACTCTTCTCTGACATATTATTGCAATTCTATCAAACAATATCAAAAGAGTCCCATGCACTATTACAGCACTTGCTTTTACAAAACTGATCATAACCTTTCAGAAGCTGCTGCAGAGGTTAACAAAGAAAAGAATGATTCAAGTGCACCCTGGTGCATTTAACACTCACCGTGGAGAATCAGGGGGTACCGGCACAAATCGTACGTTGACAGCATCACTCTATCAGATTGAAAACGTCAAGAATCATATTTTCATGAAATTCTAATTAGAGTTTTCAAAACGGTAATGGATTGTTTGCTAATTTAGATGAAATCAGTGATTCTTATTATTTCTGAATTAATTGTCAATTATAGCTGAACTCTTTTAATGGAGATAAATGCTTCTAAGGGTCCCTTTCACCCTTCATCATGAAAAGATGACTTTGTGGAAAAGTGAGAAAATGCTAGTTACCGGCATTTTCTTCTTTTCCCACAATGCTTTCAGAAGGCTTCTTCCTCAGGGTTGTTAAAAGTTGTCATATAGTGTAATCAAGGATGTTTTTTCTATCATTAAAAAAAGATGTTTTCCTTATCTGCAAATGTTGCTATTTGTGTCTATTTACAAATTGGTATATATCTTTACAAAAGCCATATATTTATAGGATAAAGTAGGCAAAATGAGACTGATCTTTTTTAACTGATTGTTACAGTGGCGTTGGTGGAAACCATTGCCCAATAGAACAGTAACTGTTGCTCCCTGCAGCATTAATTTTGCCCTCTATCACTTGCTATAAAACAGCTCAACGAATACTATTTTTCTCTTTTTCCTTTGAAACTTTTCACCTTATCTAGTCATGGGCAGGATAAAATGGAACTGGTGCTCACATAATTATAGTTTACAGGTCCCTATGATAGCATGTTTTTTTTGTACCATGCTGTTTTCCTTCCTTCCTTCCCTTCCTCCCTCCATCTTCCTTCCTTCCCTCAAATTCCTACCTCTCTTTTTCTTTATGACTACAGTCTAAAACCCATCGTTTGGTAAACAGTTGTTAAGAAAGACATTCTTTTCAAAAGCACACCCAGAGGCTTTTTGCTGCAGGGTAAATCATCCAGAGGATCTGACCTTAACCGTTGGACCAATGCATAAACCCAACACATGTTTTTCAGTCTAAAAATAAAACTTAACCCTTTACTCCATAGATACTCATTTTTATCTATTGCTTGCAGAAGCCTTTGGAAAACATTGTGGCAAAAGGTGAAATTGCTATTGACGAGCAATTTCACCTTTTGCCACAATGTTTTCTATGCTATCAAAAGGTGTCATATACACATAAGAAACAGCTTCATCCTTGCTATTATTTAGGGTCAGTTAGAGATACCATAGAAATGCCTTGTGGGGTAAAGGGTTAACTAAGTGAAGATGCAAGTTTGCTTTTGTATGTAGTGGTTCAGCAAAGCTGACAATGTAAATCAAAGATCACATTTTGTGGTCTGATCTTGATTTGCCCTGGCTGTAAAGGAAACTTCAGTTCTGACTGGCTCTTTGAAGGTTAATGCCAGCAAAATTATGGACTTTTCAAAGCTCGCAATATCCTGTCACTGGTCATAAACCTTGTGGAGGGCAGATTTTATTCTCCCTCTGTAAATATTATTAACAGTTGAAATATACGAGGTAAAAGATAGACCGCATGCTTCAAAAGCTCCCACATTACTTAGGACATCCTTTGGGGACCCTCTTGACCCCTTTGTGGCTTCTTTAACCCTTAACCCATTACCATACAATCCCTAGTTTTAACGCCCCTTTTCCAACAGTGTTTTCAACCCTTCCCAGATCAAATTTCAATTTTTCAGTCACCTTTATTTTGTCATCTGCAAAATTTAATGCTTTCAATTTGAATCAGTCTAAAATTTTGTCGTGTGGTAAAGAGTTAAAGCAGTTTTTACAAGAGTAGCTGCTTTTGAGAACAGCATAAATCAAGATCAGACTGTAATAAACATGCAGTCTGATCTTTGAAAATTTCATTATTTGAGCATCATTTAATTCGATGTTTGCAAATGCTTTCAATTTGAAAAATTCACACTAGTCTTAAGTTATGTTGTTTGGTACAGAATTAAAAGATTATCTCATTCATTTGGACATAATTTTCCATCATGCAGCTATTTTTGACACTGTAGCAAAAGAATACAATGCTTGTAACAAGCAATTTCACATTTTTCACTAGGCTCTGACACATGGTCATGATTTACACCCCAATTATAATAATCATGTTTAACTCATTACCAAACAACAGTATTTTAGGCTTGGCCAAATCAAAAGCTTTTGCAGATGACATATCAAAAGTGACTAAAAATTTGAAAGTTGTTTTGTGAAGAGTAGAAAACATTGTGGGGAAAGGAGAAAATGCTGGTTACCAGCATTTTCTCCTTTTCCCACAGTGTTTTCTAAAGGCTTCCTTCTCAGGGTCGTCAAAAGTCGGGATTGTGTGGTAATGGGTTAACAAAAATATTTTCAAAATTTTCTGAAGTAAATTTCATTTCAAGAGGTGAGCTCAGTGACAGAATAAATGCTTAACTTGTATACACTATAATAGCTTTCAACTTACTCTTCATCTGACAAAAAAATTTTAGATTCCTCCAAATTGAAAGTTCTTGCAAACAATAAATCAAATGTAGCACAATTATAGAATTCTGTGTTTGAAAGGGCAGGAAAAAATGTGGAACAAGAGCTTCGCAAAGTGGCGCAAATAAGCCCGCAGGGGCTTGTCAGTGAAAAGGCTTCAAATCTAGAATGCCTTCAGATATCTAAATTTTAAAAGTCACATACAGAACTACACACAGAGATTCATTATGGTGAGTTTGAACTTATTCCCATAACAAGTTCTAAATGCTGTAAAAATGACAATCAAAGGGAAGTAACTCAAAGACAGCATATGTTAGAGTTACAATTCTTGCCCATTGCACTTCCAAATATTGCAACAAATAAGCATAACATGTTTCAAGTCATTCCTACTAAGATGACAAAATTATGCTCCGGAAAAGCAAGAAATGCTACAAAAATGAAGATCAGAGGGGGAGTAACTCAGAGATGACAGTTTTATTCCAGACAAGCAGAAAATGCTGTAATAATGATAATCTAAGGGATATAATTCAAAGACAGCACAAGGTAGAATGTATGCTTCTTTCTCACGGCACTCCATATTATTGCAACATACACAAATGCCAAATTTCAAGTCAGACTGACCGGAGATAAGAAAGTTATGCTCCAGACAAAGAACTGATGCTGCCTGGATGCCAGTATGCCATTGATGATCCCATAATATGTCTCATCTTCAACAGGTGGGTAAAAAGGAGAAAATACTGGTTATCAGCATTTTGTCCTTTTCCCACAAGATTTTCAAAAGCCTTCTTTCTCCAGGTTGTTTAAACTAAAGATTGTGTGGTAAAGGCTTAAAAAGTGTCAAACTGGGAAATCATCCACAAAGAGTCCTTAAAGAACTTCAAAAAGCTCTCCTGTTCCTTCAATCCTAATATAGGGTCACCTTAAACAGCAGAATAAATTCTTCATCTTCCATAAATATTCAGACATATGTCTGGGCTAAAGATGAATTTTATTTCTTGTACATAATTGAATGTTTAATCATTGGGTGAAAAGAAAAAAAAAACAACAAGACAAAGCTCCACAAAGCCATGAAGAGGCTATAAGGAGTATGCCACCTTTGACCCCAATGTTTTGACCTTGACCTTTCAGCTTGGTGTCTGAAACTTCTGCTATGCATACTATCCTGTCAAGGTGCACATAAAAGTGAAACATATTCTAAATAAGATCAGGTATTCAAAAAATATGGAGCAGGAAAGATTTAAGGTCACATGACCTGTCTCTCCCTTCGTGTGACCTTGACCTTAAAGCCTGTGGCACCTGAAACCTTTGCTTTGCACATTGTCTCATCAAAGTGCATATATCATTATGTGTGAAATATCTTTAAAACTGGACAAGAGGTTCAAGAGATACGGAGTTGAAACAAAAGCAATGCATGCTGGTGCCAATGCTAATCTGCAAGTGCTTGATTTTCAGTGAAATTGTTAAAAATCAAAAAAGGGGCATAAATGTGTCAAGAATACTTTACTAAATGACAAAATTCAAGACTGGTCCAAATTGAAAGCATTTGCAGAAAACAAAATAAGTGTGACTGAAAAATTGAAATTTGGATTGGGAAGGATAGTTTAGTTTAGTTTAAACGTATTCATTTTACATCGATTGAGAAACAAGTTCTTACAACTTATACTAATCTTCTTGATTCTGCTTCCTGGGAACTAAACCAGTACTCGTGCCCAATGCGTGGGCCAGTGAAAAATCTCAAAGTTGGGAAGGGTAGAAAACATTGAGGGAAAAGGAGATAATGCTAGTTACAAAAGACTTCTTTCTCAGGGTTATTAAAATTCAGGATTGTGTGGTTAATGGTAAGTAGTTAATGGTTATCTGCTATTGTTGTTTGGATTTCTCTTTTGATAGTTAAGAACTTGTCTGAGTTGAAGTAAATATAGTCAGTAATATAAACAGAGATATTACAAAATATCTAAGTTTTTGCACAACATTGCAGAGGCCCGCAATGATGCCAAATGCAGGAGCCAAGACCAAACCTCTGAATTTTCTTGAAAGAGGGCCAAGCATAAAATTGCCAACAAATGGGAAGACAGACAGCCAAGCACAGACATAACATGATAACCCTTTCTAGCCAATAAAAAGCATTCATATTTACCAAATAGAAGCTATAATCTTGTTCAAATAGACCAAGGAGCCATATATAACACTTAGGCTCTGATTTATAGATACTTTGATGAGAACAAATACTTGCTGGACCTTTGACCTTTCCAAGATGTACAAGGTTTGATGCAATACTCTACATGTCAACCAGCTTGTGCTCTACATGAGATAGGGCTTGCTGCACCTCATTAACATTATAATCATAGCTATGCATTGCAAGTTGGTTTTTTTAGGTCTTGCAGTAGACCACTTTCAAAAACATTGTGGCAAAAAGACAAAATGCTTGGCAAAAAAGGATGTCACCTTTTTTTTCCTCAGGGGTTCTACATATGTTAAAATATGTGACCTGTCAAACAAAAAAGGACTATTTGGGAATTCTGCACATCAATTATATGAAAACAGACCAAAGATAGTGAAGGTCAATTTAAGCTGATAGCTTAAAAATGATTGTATAACAAGGTAGAATGACCACTTTTCATACACAAAATGTCATCAAAGCGAAAAGTGTCAATTCACGCAGTCTGACCAGGGTTGACACTTTTCGCAGTTCCTAGAAGGTCTCTTTTTGCCTGATAGGTCATATATTCAACCTCAATACATAATGATAATTAATCAATCACACAACATGCAAAAACTATTGAAAACATTTGCAGACGACAAACTCTGTGTACCTCTAATTATAAGACTTAAGAGTACATAACATGGTGAGAAATGGATACAGTGCTGTTTATCAGTAATTTCCCTTTTTCCCACAATATTTTCAAAAAGTACTCTTCCTTGGGTCTCACAACTTGGAATTTTGTGGTCTACAGTTTTATACCAGAGATATGCAGGAGGTTATAAAACTTTTTACTAAACTGCAAAGTTTTGTACTTGTTTAAATCAAAACCATAATAAGCAGATTACCAATAGTATGTGGTTAAAATGGTGGGATTCCTCTAAGAAAGACTATAAAACGATTTACAAAACGAGAATATGCTGGTTACCAGCATAATGTTTGGTACAAGGCTTTTCAACCTATTCCAACATGTTTGCAAGCATTTTCCCTTTTGCACAAAGTAATTTTTCCCTTCCAGTAGCAAATTCCAGGTGTTGAGCCACATCTGATGTCATAGATCTACCTAAGCTTTCAATATATACAAGTCTAAATTGTTTCGTGTCCGTGGTTGTGAGCCTCATGATACATGGTCAAGTGAGTCAACTTCGGGAGTTTTCATTGGCGAACAGATTCAGCGCAAGTGCTGGTGTGGTTCCCAGGAAGCAGAATTAAGAGCAATTGGTATATGTTGTAAGAACTTGTTTCTCAATCCATGTTAAATAAGTACATATGTTTAAACTTAGACAGACAAAATTCAACAACCAGAAATGATATAGACAGATCTTTCTACCCTTTACCAAACAATCCTGTGTGTTTAACAAATCTAAGGAAGAAAACCTCTGAAAACATAGGTGGAAAAAGAGAAATTGCTTGTAACAAGCAATTTCTCCAAATCCTACAATGTTAACTATCTATCAAAGATCATCTACTCATTTGTACCAACTTTATATTGTGGTCTTGAGATACTCTCAAACTGGACGAGTCCAAAATTTGTCATTTGGTGATGGGTTAACCTTTTACAACACAACTCCGACTTTTAATGACCCTAAGAAAGAGGTTTTTTGAAAAACATTGTGGATAAGTGAGAAAATGTTTGATACCAGCATTTTCTCCCTTCCCCACATTATTTTCTACCCTTCACTGGACAAATTTCAGGTTTTTTTAATTCATATTTTAGCTTGTTGTCTGCAAATGTTTTCAATTTGACCAGTGTAAATTTTATCCTTAATAAACAGTTGTCATAATAAAACCTTACTTGTAGGTTCTTGTCTGTTCCCCCATCAGCATCTAGTTGTTTCTGGTAATGCAAAAGTTCTGCTTCCAACTTTCTACACTGAAAGACAAATATTCGTTCATCATCACCTGCTTCATTAACTCATTACCAAACAACAAAATTTTAGGTTTGTCCAAATCGAAAGCATTTCCAGAAGACAAAATAAAAGTGACTGAAAATATGAAATTTGTTTTGTGAAGGGTAGAAAACATTGTGGGAAAAGGAGAAAATGCTGGTCACCAGCATTTTCCCCTTTTCCTACAATGTTTTCTAAAGGCTTCTTTCTCAGGGTTGTTAAAGGTAGGGATTGCGTGGTAATGTGTTAAAGAGGCCCTAATACTCATTTTCAGCCAGTTTTAACTCACTTTGTCTTTATTTTATCAAAATATAGTCATTCTTATATCTTCATGCCAAATATTGCACCTGGCAGTTGCAAGATTGCTTAGATTATGGTCGATAGAAAATGCAATTCGCTGAGTTGCAGCCTTCAATGTAAACAGACTCGTCGTTTCCAGTTTTTGAATCCAAGATTTTCGATAACCGTTATACACTCGGGTAGATTCGTATGATGATCATGCATTCTGTCACGTGACTATATTTGACCTTGGTCCTGCGTCTGATGCGGTAAATAAAGGCAATTGGATGCTTCTCTGTTGCAGCCTCGATTTTCAGATGGAGGTCTCTGCCTATATATACAAATTACAACGTATCCGACTCTTGGCAGAAACCAATGATAAATTTCCATGACGCACGCGATTGTTTACAGCTTCAATCGTCAGGCAGTTTTCTTCTGTCCAATGTCCACTTTCTAATACAAATGTCTGTGTTACTGTTTTTCAATTACATCACATATATCAGTAATTTATCCATCTTTACACAATGGATTGATTTCTGTACCATTCTAAATTGTTTGAAATTTAACAGCGTTTTTGCTCACCGGCTGCAGACGGGGGTCTTTAAACCCTTTACCAAATGATACCTGGTTTTTGCAAGCCTGAAGTATATTTGCTGGTAACCAGCATTTTCTCCTTTTCCCAAAATGTTTTTTACCCTACTGAAAACAAATTTCATTTTTTGAGGCACATTAATTTTGTAGTCCGCAAATGCTTTCATTTTGGACCAGTCTAAAATTTTGTTGTTAGGTAAAGGGTTAACCCTTCTAGCCTTTTGTAATGTTTTCTACCCTTTGGTAGACAAATTTCCTGTTTTGAGTAACATTTAAAATGTCGTCTGCAAATGCTTTCATTTTGGACAAGGCTAAAATTTTGCTATATGATAAAGATTAACTAGTGAATTCCATACTTTGCTCTTACAGTGGTCTTCAGTAGCTCAGAGGTTACAGAGTTGAATCTGTTAGATGTAATCCATAGTTCAACCCAAGCAAAAACTAATCATGGAGGGGCAGTGTCCTTGGATTGGACAAGGGGCTGCTGGGCCCTAACCCAGTAAGTGGGTAAAACCCAGAGGAGCCTGAATTAGTAAGGATTCACTGTATAGTAACTGAAATACTGTTGAAAAGTGCATAAGGGCATAAAACCCCTTTCAGGTAACCAAGCAAATGTTTCTTTGCCAAAAAACTCACTTTAGCCATTGCAATGTCCCTCTGGTCCATGACAATCTGCATCTCTTCATTAGTTACCTCCCTTTGTCTCTGTCTCATCACCTCTATTTTGCGAAGCAAGGTTGGGGATTCTTTCTCTGCTGGGGAGTCAGATTCCATCTGAGACAGTAGTAAGTTGATGTCCTGTAAAATACATTCAAAATCTATCTTTAACCTATAGCACACATAGTCCCACATTTTAACCCTTTCCCAAGCAGTCCCTGGTTTTCACAGCCCTAAAAAAGAAACCTTCTGAAAACACTGTGAGAAAAGAAGAAAATGCTGGTAACCAGCATTATCTCCTTTTCACACAATCTTTTCTACCCTGCTGGAAACAAATTTCAATTTTTGAGTTTCTTTTATTTTGTTGTCTGCAAGTGCTTTTCAATTTGGACCAGTCTAAAATTTTATCGTTAGTAAAGAGTTGATTAACAAACCTGAGGAAAACAGCTTTTGAAAACATTTTTGGAAAAGGAGAAAATTCTTAACCACAATCTTGACAAGGGACTTTCAGAGTATTTTTTAGTACCAGTATTAACCCATATAATCCCTACTTTTGATGACCCAGAGAAAGAAGCCTTTAAAAAACATAAAATTTAAATACATGTATTGTCATTTGGTACTGAGTTAACCAGGTAACTTAATATGTTGCACTGGTACTTTCTTAACATCACTTTTAAAACAAGTAATTGAAATGAAGGATGCATTTGACAAAATCTGCAAGAAAGCTATAGAGTCTAGACTTTGGGGGAAAACAGAAGAGATCTAGCTCTTTTCCTTTATTCTCTGTTTTTAAAGACTCACTTCACAAAATATTGTTAAGATGGCTCAGAACAAAGACATTTTTTTAAAAACATCCATTTAAATACGTTTTTGGGGGTGTGAACAATATTTGAGGCCCTTTCAAAGCACTCTTTCAACAACATCCATTCAGAAACATGTTTTGGGGTGTTGACAGTATTTGAAGCCTACATAATGCAAATAAAACATGGTATTACACTTTGTTTGTGTCTCTGTGCTTATTAGATATTCTCACATATTTTTCACCCAATTTTCTTAAACTCCAGACAGCAGTAATTAATTGATAATTCTTGCTTCAGTTTAGCCTTTCTCTACACAAGTATATAAATTTGAGACATGCATCATGGCAAACAATATGTTAAATATGGCTAAAATAATCAAATTACTATAATCCTTAAAATAATCAAAAACATAATGGGAAAAGGAGAAAATGTTTGTTACAGGCATTTCTTGTCCAACAAACTTTAGAAATGCTTTCTTCATCTAGATTATAGAAAACATGAGATCAAGTAGGGGTTAACTCTTCACCAAACAACAAAATTTTGGACTGTACCAATCTGAAAGCATTTGCAGATGACAAAATAAATGGTGCTCAAATGATGATTTCTATCTCTGATAAGGGTAGAAAACATTGTAGGAAAAGGAGAAAATGCTGGTTACCAGCAGGATCCTTAAAACTAAGGATTGTGTGGTAAAGGGTTAATTGAGACACATAAAATGTTTCCCTTTTTATGACAGGAATTCTACCCAATCCTTGTTTCTAAATATTCTTGATCAATGTCTAATAATCAATATCAAGCAACTATTACGGTATTCAAAATAATTGTCCATTACCCCTGTACCCTAGTTTTTTATGACCCTGAGAAAGAAACCTTTTTGAAAATATTGTGGGAAAAGGTGAAAATGCTGGTAGCCAGCATTTTCTCCTCTTTCCACAGTGTTTTCTATTCTTCTAAAATCAAGTTTCAATTTTTGAGTCAATTTTTGTCGTCAGCCATGCTTTGAATTTGGACAAGTCTAAAATTTTGTCATTTGATAAAGAATTAAAAAAAATGCACTGACCAGTACATAATTTTTAAATATTTATGGATCTGCAACATTTAGTTCAAATTTTATTGCTTAAGTTTACTGTTAATATCTAACTATTCCCCAAAGTTTTGGACACTTCAAAGCAAGACCTTTATCAGACCACAGAATTTTAGCCTTCTCCAAACTGGAAGAATTTGCAAGTGACATTGGTAACCAGCATTTTCTCCATTTCCCTCAATGTTTTCTACTGTTCACAAAACAAATTTCAATTTTTTAATTGCTTTTACTTTGTTGTCTGCAAATGCTTTCGATTTGGACAAATCTAAAATTTTGCCATTTGGTAAAGAGTTTAAACAAAAAACTGCACTAATCGGTACATATAAAGCATTAATATTGAACAATTTATGGATCTGCAACAAAATGCAGCCTTTATCAAACCACAGAATTTCAGCCTTGTCCAAATTCAAAGCATTAGCAGATGACAAAGATAACCAGCATTTTCTCCTTTTTCCACAATGTTTACTAATCTTCTAAAGTCAAGTTTAAAATTTTTGAGCCACTTTTATTTTGTCATCTAAAAATGCTTTCAGTTTGGACAAGTCTAAAATTTTGTCATTTGGAAAAGAGTGAACCCTTTACCACACAATCCCGACTTTTTACAACCCTGAAGGAGAAGGCTTTTGAAAACATTGTGGAAAAAGGAGAAAATGCTGGTAACCAGCATTTTCTCCTTTTCCCACGATGTTTTCTTCTGTTCAAAGCACAAATTTCATTTTTTCAGTCACAATTATTTTGTCATCTGCAAATGCTTTCAATTTCAACCAGTACAAAATTTTGTCGTTTGGTTAAGAGTTAGAAGGAAAGTGAAGACCACAAGCAAAATGTGCAGTCAAGGTTTAGATCTAAGGTGCCCAGACCTTATTTTTCAGTATTCTGGACTCTGAAGGCTTACATTTGTAGTATTCTCCTTAACATCTTTCTTCAAGGAAAAGGGGCTTTCAAAAACATTGTGGGAAAAGTAGCATTTTCTTCCTAGCCTATCTTTCTTTTCTACTTTTTGAAGGAGAAACTAACTTTTATCTTGTGCAAATTCTTCAAAATTGGACAAGTCTAAAATTTGGTCATCTGGTACAGAATTAACCCATTACCACTCAATCCCTACTTTTGACGCCCCTGAGAAAGAAGCCTTTTGAAAACACTGTGGGAAAAGGAGAAAATGCTGGTAACCAGCATTTTCTCCTTTTCCCACAGTGTTTTCTACCCTTTCCAGAACAAATTTCTATTTTTCAGTCACCTTTATTTTGTCGTCTGCAAATGCTTTCAATTTGGACCAGTCCAAAATTATCTCGTGTGGTAATGAGTTAATACCATAATAGCAAAACATTTCTCACAAAACTCTTGCTAAAACCTTTCTCAAACAATCCAGGAACATTTTATTACAATGAGGAAAAACACATATGAAAACATTGTGGGACAAGAAGACAGTGCTTGTTAACATCATTCTATTCTTTTCCCTCAATGTTTTTCTACTCTTTATAGACAACTGCCTTCATTTGACCAAAAATTAATTTGTCATCTGCTAATGCTTTCAATTTGGACAAGTCTAAAATTCTGTAGTCTGGTAAAGAATATTAAAACTGCAATGTCTGTATGTAAGCTCTTTACCACACGCCAAAAATTTATTCTCTTCCAAATTGAAAGCACTAGCAGAAGACAAATAAAAAGCATCTCAAATGATGAATATCACACAAAACATTTTGAGAAAAGCAGAAAATGCTGATTTTCAGCATTCTCTCCTTTTCCACTAAGTTTTCAAAAGCCTTCTTCTTTACAGTCATCAAAACTTAGGATTCGTATTAACTGTTTACCAAACGACAAAATTTTAGACTCCTCATAATTGAAAGAGTTTGCAGACGACAAAATAAAAGTGACTGAAAGTTTGAAATCTGTTTTGGGAAGGGTAGAACACATTGTGGAAAAAGGAGAAAATGCTGATTACCAGCATTTTCTCCTTTTCCCAGGATGTTTTCAAAATAATTCTTTCTAAGGGTCGTTAAAAGCCAGGATTGTGTGGTAAAGAGTTAATTGATTAAGTCCTCAATAATGAAGAAAGGACCTATAAAGAATAATAATGCTGCATTATTATTATTTATTACTTACAAGAACGCATTCACGTGTCAAAGATCATATTTGAATTGCATAATTTTCAAATACTCATCAAGTTTTCAAATACTCAATGTTTCATCACAATAGACTCCATAATTACATTTCCCATAATTACTTTTCTTTTCATTCATTTCTTCTTTCTCCCAAAAACTCTATTTCCACTCTTTACTAAATAATCCCAAATCTTTATGATACCAGGATAAAGGTTTTTGAAACATTATGTGTATAGGAGAAAATGCTGGTTCCAAGCTTTTGAATTCTTTATCAAACAAGCCCTGGTTTTCACGACCCTGGGAAGGAAAACTTTTGAAAACCTTGTGGGAACAGGAGAAAAATGCTAGTAACCAGCATTTTCTCCTTTTCTATCAAGCTTTTCTACGCTTTCAGAGACAAATTTCATAAATTAAGACAGTTTTAATTTTTCATCTGCAAATGCTTTCAATATGGACAAGCCTAACCTTTTTTTGTTTGGTAAAGAGTTAATACTTTATAATATACATAATCTATTATTAATTTTGAGCTACCTCTATTTTTCTGTCTGGAATCACATTCAATTTGGACAAGTCTGGAAAAAGTTTAACCTTTACCACACAACCCAAAGTTTTAATGACCCTGAAAGAAAATGATTTTAAAAAGTTGTGGGAAAAGAAGAAAATGCTGGTAACTAGCATTTTCTCCTTTCCCCACAATGTTTTTTACTCAATCTAAAAGAAAAATTATCATTTCAGTTACATTAAATCTGTCGTCTGCAAAGCCTCTTTAACTCAGACCAGTCTAATTTGTTGTTGCTTTTTAAAGAATTACCTCCTGCCCAGATGACAAAACTTTAGACTTATTCACCATTTAACTCTTTACCACACGAGAAAATTTTGGACTGGTCCAAATTCAAAGCATTTGCGGACGACAAAATAAAGGTGACTGAGAAGTAGAATTTTGTTCTGGGAAGGGTAGAAAACACTGTGCGAAAAGGAGAAAATGCTGGTTACCAGCATTTTCTCCTTTTCCCACTGTGTTTTCAAAAGGCTTCTTTCTCAGGGGCATCAAAAGTACGGATTGTGTGGTAATGGGTTAAGCATTGTTTGACATCATATTTTGCTAACAAAATATCACTACACCCCAACTGCAGTGTGTCGTCTGCATATACTCTCAAAATGGACCAGTCTGAAATTTTGTCATGTGGTAAAGAGCAGTCAGCGATATAAATCATCATTTGAGCTCCATTTATTTTGTGTACCACTGTAAAGATAGACTTTGGAACTGTAGCCCAAAAAGGAGGAATATAAAAAGGGTCATGTAACCTAAAATCAAACAAAGCCAAATTTAAACAACCCTGTGAAGAAAGTCTTGTTTAAAACAGAGCTCCAGATACGAGGGAATGATGGCATTCTAAATCTGTTATTTCTTTTCCAAACACTATGTTGCGGGTACTCATTAGAATTGATGAGACGATTCTCATGAGTACCCACAACATAAAATTATGGTTTATTGGAGAATTATTAATATTTTCAATTATGAAATCAAAATTACTCCCTCTATCTGGAGCTCTGTTAAAACCATATTTCAAAAGGGAGAAAATACAATCATGTACTAGTAACCAGCATTTTCTCCTATGCCAACCATGTTTTCTACCCTTTCCAAGACCATTTTCTACCTTTCCCAAGAGCCATATCAATATTTAAGCAAATTCAAGATGGTCAAAACTTCGTCATAGAAGTCTGTTTTCACCAACTATTCTTCGGAACATTTATTTGTTTTAATCTTAAAAATTTTCTAAACTTGAAAGTAATTCAACTTCTGATTGGCTAAACCAAGTTGCATTACTCACTAAACCTAGAATTAGACATTGAATGAAATAAAGAATAGTTAGTAAATACTAACCCCGGTAACAGGCTAAATCCCTACTAAGACAAAAAAAGACCTTCCACTGACGACTTTTTGCAACCTGCCCAGGACCAATTTTGAAATTATTGCATCAGTAGAGCAATTTCTATGTAATTCTTTGACATTGTTCTTTTCTTTTGCCGTAACGTCTTCAGTTGATTTTATGTGTTTATCTCTTTACCACAGAACAAAATTTTAGGATTTACTAAATTGAATGGATTTACAGACAGCAAAAAATAATGTGTCTCACAGGATAGAAGACATTGTGGGAAAAAGACAAAATGCTGGTCACCAGCATTTTGTCTTTTTCCTACAATGTCTTCTATCCTCTAATTTTCCACTGTTTTCGAAAGCCTTTTTCCTCAGGGTCATTAACCCTTTACCACACAATGACACTTTTTAATGACCCTAAAGAAGAGGCCTTTTGAAAATATTGTGGGAAAAGGACAAAATGCTGATAACCAGCATTTTCTCCTTTTCCCACAAAGTTTTCTACCCTGTTGAAAAAAAAATTGTGTCATTTTATGAAATTGTCATCTGCAAAAGCTTTCAATTTGTATAGGTCTAAAATTTTGCCATGTGGTAAAGGGTTAAAGGTCAAAATTGTGTGGTAAAAGATTATATATATTCTCAATGATACATCATGTTCTTCAAAAATATTTTGAAAGTTGTTTGCAATAGATTTCTCTCAGGAGGTCATGATTTGACTTTTTATCACACAATCCTGAGTTTTAATGACCTTGGGGAAGCAGGTTTCAGACAAAAAATGTGGGGAAAAAAAGGGAAAATACTGGTAAACAACATTGTCTTTTTTCCCCACAATGTTTTGAACCCTATCATAGACTATTTCAATCATTTGAGCAACATTTAAATTGTTGTCAGCAAATTCTTTCAGTTCGGACATGTCTAAAATTTTGCCTTGGGGTAAAGAATTAAAAGATCTTTCGAACAAAACGAATTCTTATCAACAGCACTTAAAAATGTTGTAACAACCAAAAGGTTCCTCTTCTTCCAAATATCTTTGATACAACCACAAAAAATGTCCACATATTTGCCTAAAATGTATTCCACTTCTTATAATGAATTCTGTTGAATAAAGTTAACCTTTGGTTGTAAGCACAGTACAACCAGATTCTCTGTTACATACTACATTATGTTTACACAGTGAAAAAAATACTAAGTTGCTTCAGTAAGGATAAAAAAAACAACAGCATTTCAAGTCATTACCTCCTGCCATAAAAAAAATCAGCAAAACACCTTGACAGAAATCCTTTGTATACAATGTTACAAAACTTTAGACCAAATTATCTCTAATTTGAGAGCACTTGCAGACATTTAAAATGTGATAACTGAAATTTGTCTGTGCAAGGAGAGTGGGAAAAGCAAAAAATACTGGTTACCAGCATTTTCCCATTTAAAACAACGTTTTCAAAAGACAGGGTCATCAAAACTCATGATGGTTTGGCATAGATTTGAAAATACCGAAAAGTAACTTGAATTCCACTAGAAAATATAAATAAACAAGAAAACATTTTGCCAAATAGACAAAATGTCTTACAACAAGCACTATTTTTCCAAAGAAGAACTGCTTAACTCTATACTACACAATCCCAACTTTTAACGAACCTAAGCAAGAAAGCCTTTGAAAACATTGTGGGAAAAAGGAGAAAATGCATTTTCTCCTTTCCCACAATGTTTTCTACCCACCACAAAACAAATTTCAAATTTTCAGTCACTTTTATTCTTTTGTCTGCAAATGCTTTCAATTTGGACTAGTCAAAATTTCTTGCATTTGGTAAAGAGTTAAAGATGAGAAAAGGAATGCACGAACTGCTCTCACAATGCATGAAATGCAAGTGTCAATGAAATATACCACCCACATGGTATGGTCGCATTCACATTTAACACCATTTTTCTTGTAGCTCTTCTGCTTCCCTCATGATACAACATACTGGACCCATAACATCATGATTCATATCAGTATTGCAAGTTTACCTGAGTAGTACCACACCGGCATCAATGCTTTATTTCAACAGAATAACAATTCCATTTACTTTTCCTCAACTATAACCCATAATTCCAACAGCACCAACACATCACATGATATAAGAATTTCCTAGCCCATGTAAGGGTTACATATTCAAATTACATGTAATTATATTTCACTTTTCAGTGGTCCTTTTTCTTTTCGAAAATATTTCATTAACTTTTTACCACACAATCTCTACTTTTAACGACCCTGAGAAAGAAGCCTTTTGAAAACACTGTGGGAAAAGAAGAAAATGCTGGTAACCAGCATTTTCTCCTTTTCCCACAATGTTTTCTATCCTTCTCAAAACAAATTTTAATTTTTGAGTCACATTAATTTCGTTGTCTGCAAATGCTTTCAGTTTGGACTAGTCTAGAATTATGTTGTTTGGTAAAGAGTTAACTCTTATCCTGCTAAATAAGTGAATGAAACTTTTGACACTAAAAACATGAATAACACTATTTCAAAATTATTCTTCGAACACAAATACCTCCATATCAGACAGAGTAGAGCCAAGATCAGAATGCACATTTTGTGCGTTCTGATCTTGATCTGAAATGTCTGCAAAACGTCAGTAAGTCGAGCTAAGCAACCTAGAGGTTAAACTGTAAGTAGCGAATGTGTGAACACTCTGTCGCAATATACTTAATGACTGACAGAATCGATTGTTGCAGTCGACAATCTGAAGGGAAGTAATCCAATTCGTAAAAAAGTTCACATTTTTTCCACATTCAAAGGGAAAAATATTTTACAATAATAATTATCCTAATTCCAAAAGACTCATTTGTATACAACAGTAATAACATGCACAATGACTAGATTCTGACAACAAGGAGGTAACGAATGTCTATGCGCAAGCTTGAAACGCATGCGCAAAGAAAAATGTTTCAATGTTTTTGGCAACAAGAAAGAACTTGTTTTGGATACCGACAGAATAATGTTCTTGATACTCAAAATGCCTATCCCAATTTCTTACCATCTCTTACTTTAATATTTATTCGATTAAAAAATTGAAATAACAGTAAAAATATTCTACCACACAAACACATTTTAGCCTTTTCAAAATTGACAGCAACTGAAGACAAGTTAAATATTGCTCAAATTGTAAGATTTGTTTTTGAAAATGGACAAAACATTGTGGATGAAGGAGAAAATGTCGGATACCAGCATTTTCTCCTTTTCCCAAACAGATATTGAAAAGGCTTCTTCCTCTGGGTTGTTAAAATAGGGATTGTGTTAATAGGTTAAAAACAGTGGTTTTTTTTTATCCAAAATCTTACCTCATTTTCGAATTGTTCCTCATTAAACAGTTGTCCATCCTCAGACTCAGCGTATCCATGGCTACTGAAACAACAAGAGGGCCAAGATGGCCCTGGATCGCTCACCTGAATTTTTGAGATGACCATAGCCTATTTCTTTTTTGAGGTATTAAACATTGGAACCATATTTATAATTTTGCTAAGCAATTTTCAAAAGGTCATCTGTAAATTCATTTCGAAATCTGACCATCAGTTTCAAAAAGAAGAATTTTTAAGAATTCTTCATTTCTGTATAAGAGCAAGTATCCCTGATCCACTAGAATCATGTTTCTTGACGGATCAAAATTTACGAACAAGTTTTCAAAAGGGTCACCCAAGGAACATTTCGGATTTTTTTTTTTAAAATCTGACCAGGGGTTTCAGAGAAAGAGAATTTTCAAGAATTTCATCATGTCCATATAGTGCAAGTAGCTCCCATTCACAAGAGCAAGGATCACCCAAGGAACATCCCTGTCAAATTATTTTAAAATCCGACTAGGGGTTTCAGAGAAGAAGAATTTTCAAGAATTTCTTCATTTCCTTATAGTGCAAGTAGCCCCCATTCACCAGAGCCATGTTTCTAGGTGGATCAAAATTTTGTGAACAATTTTTGAAAAGGGTCACCCAAGGATCATCTCTGTGAAATCATTTCAAAATCTGTCCAGCCGTTTCAGAGAAGAAGAATTTTTAAGAATTTCTTCATTTCCCTATAGTGCAAGTAGCCTCCATTCACCAGAGCCATGTTTTCTTGACCAATCAAACTTTCGCAAAACTATTTGAAAAGGTTCACCCAAGGAACATCCCTGAGAAATTAATTCAAAATCTGACCATCGGTTTCAGAGAAGAAAAATTTTTAAGTATTTCCTCATTTCCCTATAGTGCAAGTAGCCCCCATTCACCAGAGCCACAATTTTTGATGGATCAAAATTTCACGAGCACTTTTTGAAAAGGGTCACCCAAGGAACATATCTGTGATATAATTTCAAAATCCGACCAGCAGTTTCAGAGGAGAAGATTTTTAAAGAATTCCTTGATTTCTGTATAGCGCAAGTAGCCCCCATTCACCAGAGCCACAATTTTTGGCAGATCAAAATTTCACGAACAATTTTTGAAAAGGGTCACCCAAGGAAGATATCTGTGAAATAATTTCAAAATCCGACCAGCGGTTTCAGAGGAGAAGATTTTTACAGAATTCCTTGATTTCTGTATAGTGCAAGTAGCCCCCATTCACCAGAGCCACAATTTTTGACAGATCAAAATTTCATGAACAATTTTTGAAAAGGGTCACCCAAGGAACATATCTGTGAAATAATTTCAAAATCCGACAAGCGGTTTCAGAGGAGAGGATTTTTAAAGAATTCCTTCATTTCTGTATAGCGCAAGAAGCCCCCATTCACCAGAGCCATAATTTTTGACGGATCAAAATTTTACGAACAATTTTTGAAAAGGGTCACCCAAGGAAGATATCTGTGAAATAATTTCAAAATCCGACCAGCGGTTTCAGAGGAGAAGATTTTTAAAGAATTTGCTAAAAAATTCCATTTGGTTGCCATGGCAACCAGAGTTTTTGACGGAATCAAATTCTGCGAACAAATTTTAAAGAGGACCTCCCAAGGATCATTCCTGCCAAGTTTGGTCCAAATTGGCCCAGCGGTTTAGGAGGAGTTGATGTTTAAAGAATTGTTGACGACGCACGACGGACGACGGACAGCCAGTGACCCTAAAAGCTCCCCTTGAGCACGTTGTGCTCAGGTGAGCTAATAAAACACAATCCCCAGTAAAACATATTCTCATTATATCAAAAACTTGCTCATATAATTACCTATATCCACATGTAATTTTGTTTGTCTGTATTGGTATTTAACCCTTTCCCATATCACAAATTCTAGACTGTCCCAAACTTAAAGTGTTTGCAGATGGCAATTTTGAATTTGATTAGAATGGCATAAAGTTTTCCGATAGGCTAGAAAACACTGTTGGAAAGGGAGAAATTGCTCGTTACAAGCAATTTCTCCTTTTCCAACTCTTTTCTAAAGACTTGTACTGCAGACACGTAAAAACCAGGGCTTGTTTGGTAAAGAATTAACTCTTTACCAAATGACAAAATTTTAGACTGGTCCAAATTGAAAGTGGTTGCAGAAAACTAAATAGATATAACTCTAAAATAAAAATTTGTTTCCAGCCGGACAGAAAACATTGCGGTAACAGTTGTATGCCTCAACCAGGTACTTTTTGCATTGAGCCCCTTTTCACAGAGTGTGGCCCATATGTACCACTTTATTAGAAAAGAAAACTATGGCAGAAGTATCACACAGCATCTTGGACTATGAGACGAGTTTATCATCAAGTTTGGTGGTACAGGAATTACCTCTGTGCATCAAGGCGTCTTTCAAGTTCTCGTAAACGTTCCATGACATCATCTCTCTCGTCATTGGCCTGTTTGAGTCTCCCATTTACGGCTTCCTCCCTCTTCTTCTGAGCTGTGTACACTTCCTGAACTAAACCTAGTAGATCAATAAAACCAAATGATATATTTATGACTTACAACAGAGCTCAAGATTGAGGGAGTGACTTTGATTTCAAAATTAAAAAAAAAAATTCTCAACTCATTGTGACAGTTCTAATGTGCACCCACAACATAGGGTTTTGCAGTGAAATAATGAATGTATAATAGCATCACTTCCTCTTATCTGGAGCTCCAGGTTATAAGCATGAGTGGGACTCAAAAAACTTTATTGAAAAAACACTTTGCTTGAAACCACTGAATATGAACCATAGACTTAACCCATTACTACACAATCTCTACTTTTGACGACCCTGAGAAAGAAGCTTTTAGGAAACATTGTGGGAAAAGTAGAAAATGCTGGTAACCAGCATTTTCTCCTTTTCCCACATTGTTTTCTACCCTTCACAAAAGAAATTTCAAAATTTCAGTCATTTTTATTTTGTCGTCTGCAAGTACTTTCAATTCGGACAAACCTAAAGTTTTGTCATTTGGTAATAAGTTAAATGACTATATTCTATGATCTGTGCAAAGAAGCCTTACAAAATAAAAATACGTGCTCTATCAAAAAGGGGCTTAATGCATCTCTTTGATTTATAATACTATGCAAGTCATCAAATTATTATGGGTATATAAAATCCATTTTATACAGTAGTTATTTGAGCTGCAGAAAATTAACCAATAGCAAAACATCTAGGCCAAAGTCAGAGTCCACACAGACTACACAGGCTGACCTAGGTCAACATATTTTGTAGATCTAACAAGCTCCCTAATCACAGAAAATGGTATGTATTCATCAATTTCTCATTAGAATGAGAAAGTCAAATAACAAATCTGTATAGTTTGATATTTGAGGGCACAAAACTCTTTCTATTAGCCATCTTGCAAATCAGTTTTATTAGGATATAAGTTTAATTATAAAATAAACACAAGCTTTCGGCAGTACAACCGCCTTCTTCAAGTGTTATCCTGTGATAACACTTGATATCACAGGATCACACTTGAAGAAGGCTGTTGTACTGCCGAAAGCTTGTGTTTATTTTATAATTAAACGTTACATATCTCAAGAAGAGGATATATCATGGTTTGTAAATCAGTAGTCCATACGTGATTTGCATGCAGACATGTTTGGATATTACCTTAATAAGGTAATTTTTACGAATTGGGAAGAAGATTTACCAGTATCATTCTCATGTCTTTCATTGGAGAATGTCTTGAAAGGGGCTTCATGCCGAAAGGATTTACATTAAAATGGAAAATAAACCTGGACGCTAATTCAGAAGAGGAACGTAGGTGTGAAAAGATTTTACATAATTCTTCAATTGCACTTATGAAAGAATCCATTGATACATGCCAGCGTAAGATTTTATCACAAGATCACACTTGAAGAAGGCGGTTGTACCACTGAAAGCTTGTGTTTATTTTATAATTAAACGTTACATATCTCAAGAAGAGGATATATCATGATAGGATATACAACAGTAATTTCAATATTCTTTCGAAAAATAGAGGCTTTGCTGGGTCTTCCTTCATGCTCACATTCCTTTTTTTAGAGGTCTTTCTTTATGCTCACATTTTCTTTTTTTAATAGGTCTTTCTTCATGCTCACATTTCTTTTTGAAAAGGTCTTTCTTCATATTTATATTTCTTTTTGTTATTATGTCATTCTTTATGCATATATATTTTTTTTTTAAAAAGGTTCTTTCTTCATGCTCACATTTCTTTTCTAAACAGGTCTTTCTTCTTGCTCACATTTCTTTATTTACAGGTCTTTCTTCATGCTCACATTTCTTTTTTTTACAGGTCTTTCTTCATGCTCACATTGTTATTCTTGTGAGCAAGCAACCATATTTCTTTTATTCTCATATTTCTTTTTAAACTCTTTACCGCACAGTCACATATTTCAATAACCCATTATGAAAGAAGGCTTTCGGAATTACCGTTATCATTAGAATAGAAGGCAATTTTGGTAATCAATAGTCTCTCTTTCTTATAATTTTTCAATGCTCTTTAAGATAAATTCTATCATTTAAGTCACATTAATCTTACCATCTCCAAATACTTTGCATTTGAACAAGTCAAAACTTTTGTCATTTTGTAACTATAATAGGAATCCTGACCTGGTATCTTCTGTTTCTCAACATATTCATAAGCTCAGCCTAAAATCTAGTGCTTTAATTGTTCCATTTGACAGAACCAACTGAGCAGATTGTCAAACTATTACAGATGAGATAACATTGGGAAGCCGTACAAAGGGTCCAAAGACAAAAGCACCCATTTAAAGCTCTCAACTATCTATCAAAATGGTCAGTATGAGTTACACAGGAAATAAAATGGGTTTCATGTCTCTTTCATCTGAAAATTAAATATCCCATAATCCTTTTACTTCCCTTGGTCACATGACATTTTATACATACGTCTAGTGTTTCAGACATCAAGAATGCCACCTAAACATTATTATTAATTTTTCTTTAGGACTTTACCACAGAAAATTACCTCACTTATTACCATAAAATACTTCTTGTATGATTCTGTAGTAGTATGCTTTTGAAAAATTGAAGGACAACTGGCAATTGTACAATGGTCAAAAGTAATATCTGATCATTCTTCCTCAATGTTTTCCTTTCAGAAATACCAAATGATTGGGCTGATTAGAAAATGTGTTACTTTCTAAATTTAGCATAAGACTTAAAGAGTAAAAATGTTGTATAGTTGATAAATATGCCCCAAGATAGGAAAAAGAGATTATGAAAGCTTTTTCCATATAATATTCTTTACTTTGTTTTATCGTAAAAAAAAAAAAGGAGAATACTTGGTAAGCATTGAATATTTTATTCCCAAAATTATGCTACCACTACATTCAAGAGCCAGGACCAAATAATCCATGTTGTAACATGAGAAATAGGTTGAAACTATTCAGGAAAAGTAACAATATCTTGGTATGATCAATGACATCAAACCCTTTACCAAACAATCTCCGGTTTTAATAACCCCTTCGAAAGAAGCCTTTTGAAAACACTGTGGAAAAAGGAGAAAATGCCGGTAACCACCAATGCTGGTTTTCCATTCTATCAAGAACAAATTTCAGCATTTTAGCCATCTTTAGTTTGTTGTCAGCAAATGCTTTCAATTCAGACCTGTCTAAATTTTTGTTGTGTGGTAAAGAGTTAAACACTGGTGGCATGCTGGCAACCTGTGCCAAAAGCATTTTAAAAGCCAGGAACAGTCAAAGAAAAAAAGCAATATCCTGGTATGTTCCATAACAATTGGTTTAAAAGAAATCAACTCAAATGCATTATGATCAAAGAAAAACAAAACTATCTTAAGGGTAGCTATTAAGAGACTATAAAACAATATACAATGGCCTATAAAAAAAATCATATAAATGGATTATGGATTCAATAATTGTGAATAGCTGTGTCAGTTCTTTGATGTATGCTGAAGTGAAAAAGAGTGCTTGAAATTGGAAATTCTGTGAAGGCAGTAATGTAATGTAAATACTGGGACCCTTTCTTAAATGCTATCCGGTCCCCATTTCACAGGATTTCACGAAAAAGAATGCTAAGAGTTCACCCTTTACTGCAGAATCATGTATGTCAATGGCCCTTAGGAAGTTGGCTTTTGAAAACATAGTGGAAAAAGGAGAAAATGCTGGTAACCAGCATTTTCTCCTTTTTCACACAATGTTTTCTAACCTGTCACAGACAAATGTCATCATAGTCTATTTTTAATCCACAAGTGTCTTCATTTTTGACATTTCTTAAACTTGGTAACTAGTTAATAAGGCGATTTTGTTGAAAATAAAAATAAGGCATACGTTTTCACACTAGAGCATATCTAGACTTATCTTGAGCATTTTCCAAAAAGTCTTGACCTAACTACCGTGCTTCAGGCCTGTGTGTCTTTAAAGTTAAAATTCCAATGGTTTAAATCTGTAGCTTTTCCAATTTCTTTCCAAGGTCTGATAATAGAAATTGCAACAAAATTCAATTCTCTCTCAAGCCTGATCATTGTTTCAGCAATGGTAATGTGGGAAAGCAGCCAGTGGTTTCAGGATACCGGTACTGTACCAAGTCATGGTAAAAGAAAATGGCAAGAAAGCATGGAAAGGTGCACTTGATGCAAAGATATTTCAATGAAATAATGTCAAAAATGGTGTTGAACATCAATCAATAAATTGTCAAACTATTGACTCTTACAAACTGAAATTGATACAAAAGAGCAGTGGTGCTCCAATAGTGTATAAGTACACTGTAGGACAAGGAGCATTTTCCCACAAAAATTTTCAAAAGCCCCCTTTGGGTGTTCAGTGTTGTTTACTGCATTACCAAACGACAAATTTTAGGTTTGTCCAAATCAAAAGCGTTTGCAGACAATTACATAAAAGTGACTGAAAATTTGAAATTTGTTTTGTGAAGGGTAGAAAACACTGTGGGAAAAGGAGAAAATGCTGGTTACCAGCATTTTCTCCTTTTCCTACAATGTTTTCTAAAGGCTTCTTTCTCAGGGTCATCAAAAGTAGGGATTGTGTAGTAATGGGTTAAAACTGGATTGTGTGGTAGAAGGTTTAAAACTTCTAATTCAAATACAGAAATTGCACAATATTGATTTCTTTTGACAGCCTTTCAAAGAAGTGAAAATTTATGACAATGTAGACAAGAGAAGTTGCACTTGGCGATCCTTACACAGTATATGGACTCTGAACTCTACCAGATGACAAAATTTTAGACTGGTAGGAAGCATTTTAAAAACAACCTCTTTACCAAATGAGAAAATTCAAATTCAAAAAGCATTTGCAGACATCATTTCAAAGTTAACTTGTCAAAGATCTAGCGCATCATTTAAACCGCATTTCATTAGTCAAATGAAAATGCTTTCAATTTGGATGAGTTTTAAACATGTTGCTTTGTGCAAAATAACAAAAATATGTTATGAATTAACCCTTTTACAAAACAATCATGAGGTTTTAAAAACTTAAGGAAGAAGGCTTTTGGAAACATTGTTTTAAAACAAGAAAATGCTGGTAACTAAAATTTTCTCCTTTTGCCACAGTGTTTTCAACCATTTCAAAGACAAATTGTGTTATGTGAGACATATTTAATTTGCTATCTGCAAATGAATGTTTTAAATTTTGACTAGTCCTAACATTTTGTTGTGTGGTAAAGAAATTACTCTTTACCCGAAAACAAAGTTTTAGCCTCCTAATGAGAGCATATGCAGACAACAAATTAAATGTGATTCAAACGTAAAATTTGTTTAGCATGGGGTAGAAAACATTGTGGGAAAATGAGAAAACCTTGTTTTCAAAGGCCTTCTTTCTGCCAGTCAGTAGAAGTCATGCAGTAAGGGATTAAGGAAAAAGTGGGCTCCTTTTCTCATCCATCTTTGTCGACAGTTTTAGCTGAAAAGCTTCCAGACAGATTACTGGGGAAAAGGACTTAAAGATATCCCACAGTTCAATTTTCCCTCCGCTCTAATTAATTTGTCGTAAGGCTCTGGGGTTGGGAGATGAGCGGTAAATTTGTGATGGAGAGAAATCATTTCCCATCAAGACAGTTGTTTACATAAGCCCCCGTCAGAACATCACCGTGAAATATTGCCTCACAATACGCGATGATTGGCTGAACAATTAGATGGCGACTAATCAATATACAAAGATGAGAAGTAGATTGACGGCGTAACTCTGCGTCGGTATTGCCTGTCAGGCAGCACACCGATCAATATGTCTGTCCCTACATATGTCAAAGGGCACACATTCTTCAAAAAAAAATTCTTGTATATCTGAAAGACTATATATCTTTTATTTACATGTTTAAAAATTCCTTAATCCTTTACTAATCCATAAAATTCCAGACGGGTTCAAATTGAAATCAGTTGTTTATGACAAATTTAATGTGGCTCATATAATGGAATTTGTCTCTAAATGCTAAGAAAACATTATGGGCAAAGGAGAAAATGCTGGTACCAATATTTTCTCCTTTGCCCACTATGTTTTTAAAAGTCTTTTCTGTCAGGGTCATTAAAACTAGATGGATTGTGAGACAAAGCATGAACAGAATAATACTGTTCTGTTCTGTTCAAATATTTTCAATCAAAGCAAAGCATAATTTCACTTTTTGTATAATAATGTAGGGACTTATAAATTCAGTTTAATTCTTTTTTATCTGTTACTGATAAAATTTAATACCTTTGTACTGTGCTTTAATGACAGATACCAGACAGGGTTTTGAAAACCATGTGGGTAAAGGAAAAAATGCTCGTTGGCAGCATTTTCTCCATTTTGCACAATGTTTCCTATCCTTTAGGAGACAAACATTTTTAATATGGATGGGTCTAACAATTCATTATCTGTTATACAATTGATGTTTCGAATGCTAGCAAGCAGTAATAGCTCATTACAAGCAGTTTTTTTTCCTTTTTCCACAACATTTCAAAAACAGTCTTAACCCTTTACCACACAATTCCAAGATTTAACAACCCTGAAGAACATGGCCTTTGAAATCATAGCTGGGAAAGTAGGAAATGCTGGTAACAAGCATTTTTTTCCTTTTTCAACAATATTTTTTACCCTATTAAATCCAGACATCACCACATACCCTACATTTAATTTGTCATCTGTAAATCAACCATACTCTGGCAAAAGGGGGCTTAACTCTTTCCCACACAATCCCGACTTTTAACAACCCTGAGTTAGAAGCCATTTGAAAACATTGTGGGAAAAGGAGAAAATGCTGGTAACCAGCATTTTCTCCTTTTCCGACAATGTTTTCTACCCTGCTGGAAACAAATTTCAATTTCTTAATTACATATAATTTGTCGTCTGCAAGTGCTTTCAATTTAGACCAGTCTACAATTTTGTTGTTTGGTAAAGAGTTAATGCATCTCTATGGTCATTATAGTTACAATCGTACATGTGTAAAATCAATTTTCTTTAACAAATAACTGAATCTTAAGGTAAAATTATTCTTTGGCATGCTGACGGTTTGACCAAAAGCAAAAAGTTTCAGCCCAGGTCAGCCTGTGCACACTGACCTGGGTCAAAACTTTTTGCGGTAGCATTAACTCTTTACCACACAACAGAGTTTTGGACTGGTCCAAATTAAAAGCATTTGCATACAACAAAATCAATGCGAGTCAAAAACTAAAATTTCTGTTTGGATGTCATAGAAAACATTGTGGGAAAAGGAGAAAATGCTGGTAATCAGCATTTTCTCCTTTTCCCACAATATTTTTAAAAACCATCTTTGTTAGGGTCGTTAAAAGTCGTTTTTGTGTGGTAAAGGGTTAAAGGTGGGTATTTAGAATTTTTACATCTCACCAAATTAAAAAAATATATATATCACTGAAATTTACATGAAAAAAATGACACAAATTATCAACAATTCAGACTCATACAATTACAAAAAAAAATTTTTTTGATAATATTCCCTTAGAGGGCTATGCAGCCTCTTAAGCTATTCTTAGACTTCGCGCCAAAAATCAATAAAGCATTGACTGTGACTGGCATGTGACTAATAACGCCATTATATAACAAACATGTAATAATTATTTTCCATAATGTCTTCTTTGGACACTATGTTTGAAACTTCGTCTGTGTATTCCTGTGTGTAAATGAGAGAATTGATCATCTAAAAATAAAATATATCTCCTGTTGGTGTCAACCTAGGTCATAGTAAATCTCTAATTTCTCGTGTTGTCCGATGGTTTTTAACTACTGGGGTTTTATGAACGCAAATTAAAAGATTTTGGGAGTACAAGGATGATTTTTTTGCATTTTTATAAAAATTTTCGTCACAAAATCTGAAGGGCCACCTTTAAGCTCCCATTTCTCAGAACATGGCTCAAAAGCGTTCAATCTTGTCATTTTTAAAAATTCTGTACATTTTACCTGCTGCCCTCTCTCTGTCGGAACCACTGGCCTGAGTCTCAACTCCATCAAGTTTCATAGTTACTTTCAATGTCTCCAATTCCCTCTCTTTTTCTGCAAGCTTTTCCATTATCTACAAGTAAACCATCCAAAAAAAGACTTGACTAAGTTAACTGTTGTTGCAATATTTTCAATATCAAGCATTAGTGTGCCAAATAGAGCCATTAGACATTTTCATTCTGGAAAAAAATAAGTTGGTCGGTTGGTTGTATTTGGGTTTAACGCCACTTAAACAGTTCAGGTCATGGCCGTCAATGACGCACATTTGTTTCCTGGCTTTCTCGCACCAATACTGACAACTTTCTTTCCAAAGCCACCGACTACTTTTCTCACATGCATAAGCAGAGCTGAGAGGCGAAAATACACCGGAAAGAAAGTTCGCCACAACCGGGTATCGAATTCACAACAACCAGGTCATGAGTCCAACACCCTCACCACTGAGCCACCCGGCTGGGCCTGAAAAGTAAGACATAAATAATTGGTACTTAACCCATTACCACTTAATCCCTACTTTTGACGCCCCTGAGAAAGAAGCCTTTAGAAAACATTGTGGGAAAAGGAGAAAATGCTGGTAACCAGCATTTTCTCCTTTTCACACAATGTTTTCTACCCTTTCGAAATCTATTTTCAATTTTTGATCCACATTTATTTTGTCGTCTACAAATGCTTTCAAATTGGACATGTCCAAAATTTTGTAAAATGGTAAAGAGTTAAAGGATTATAATCCCTGCTCATCGGTAATTATTGTGTAACGTTGAGGTTTTTTGCCCAATCTTGGCAGCTTTTATATTTTAACATGAGAGTTAGGGGCCGTAGACTTACTAAGCCACCAGTAAATATTGTTTAGCATCAACATTTTTGTACAGGCTATTTTGGCAATTCTCAGCAGCTTCTGTCTTTTAATATGAGAGAGGCGGTGAACTCACTTACTTATTGGTAGTTGTCGTGTAACATTGGTGTTTTTCGTACAGGCTATTCGGTCAATCTCGGCAGCTTGTGTCTTTTAATAGGAGAATTAGTGGCCGTAGGCCTTAAAGGTTGCCTGAGTCTAGAATTTCTCAGCATAGAAGAAAGTGAAGATCAAATCACATGTACTTTCTTCCCTTTCAAAACATTTTTGTACCCCTTTAACTCTTGCCAAACGACAAAAGTTTTGATAATTGTAAGCAATTCCAAATGACAAATTTAGGGTTAAAAAAATGACCCAATTTTTTCTTGGTACAGCAGAAAAAAGAGAAAATGCTGGTTTCCAGTATTTTCTCACAATTGTCTCAAAAGGCTTCTTCTGTGATAGGGTCCTTAAAAGTTGGCACATGTGAGCTACATCTAAAATGGCGAATGAAAAAGCTTCAATTTGGACAAGTATACCATTTTGTCCTTTGGCAACGGGTTTACTCTGTACCAAACAAGAACATTTCAGACTCCTCCAAATTGACAGCATTTGCAGACAACAATTTCAATGTGACTGAAATCATTGGATTTGAGTCTGAAAGGGTAGAAAAACATTGTTGGAAAATGATACCAGCATTTTCTCCTTTTCCCATAATGTTTTCAAAAGCCCTCTTTCTCACAGTTGTTAAAATTGGAAAGTGTTTCATAACGGGTCAAGTATATAGGTTACCTTTTTCTTCTCAGTTCGTTGTGAGTCAATTTCATTAAGTAGACTCATGATATGTCGACTGTACTCTGTGCCATAATTACTTGCTCCTGCACCATTTAACCTGGGAGAAATATTTGGTATGAATGGATCAGGCAGCACCGAGGTGTGCAGTGGTGATCTGTGGTTTGGGAGAAATGCCCTTGACCCTGATAAGTTTGAACTTGACCCCAATGTTTGTTCCCCTGACCTTTCTGGAGACATGTGTCCACCAGTAGCACCTGAAGACCCTGAAATATCTTTGGCAGCACCATTGACGTTTCGGTTGTTACCAAAATTTGTTGCTGATGTTTCTGTAGGGGCTGTGAATGACTGAGACAGCCTCTGAGATAATGGTACATTATTCAATTCTGTTGCTGTGTTAAGGGTTGGGGTAGACATAGGCCTGAATAAAGATGATTGTGGAAAGGCTGCAGTAGAATGCAGTAATGGACTCTGATAGGCACCATTTGACAGGAAGTTTCCATTGTATGGCATGAAGGGGTTAGCACCAAATGCATGTCCATAGAATCCATGAGTGGGTGGGGTAAGGCCTGTACGTGGAAAGCCTGAGGATTGTTCAAACAGCCCTGGCTGAGATGATGATGAGTCCTGGTTCTGCTTGGGTTCTTCACAAAACTCTGAAATGAATATAGATATAAGGAAGTCCTTTTTTTCATCTTTTCATCATGCAGCAATTTTTATCAAACCTTTTTGTGTGACAGAAAGAAAATAATTGAAGAAACAAGTTCACCTTAACTTCAAAAAGAATGGAAAAAGAAATGAAGGAGCATGTCAATAATGTTGAAAGACTTATTTGAATTTCTGTTGATTTATTTAACCTTGACATAAGATGCAGGAGTGAATAGTATTGTTTAACTCCTTAACCCATTACCAAACAATCCCTACTTTTGACGCCCCTGAGAAAGAAGCCTTTTGAAAACACTGTGGGAAAAGGAGAAAATGCTGGTAACCAGCATTTTCTCCTTTTCCCATAGTGTTTACTACCCTCCCCAGACAAATTTCTATTTTTCAGTCACCTTTATTTTGTCGTCTGCAAATGCTTTCAGTTTGGACCAATCTAAAACTTTCTCGTGTGGTAAAGAGTTAAAGCATGGTAAAATTTTAAACTGCTCCAAACAAAAAACATTTGTAGATGGCAAATTAAAAATGTATAAAATTACAGTTGAATAAAATATTTTTAAACAAAAAGTTAGATTATCTAACATGCTACCTCCTGAAACAAATTTGCAGCAGACAACATAGAAAATATGTTTTTAAAACAAATATGCAGCAGGCAACATAATAAAATGTGTTTCTAAAACATATTTGTCGCAGAATACACAGAAAATATGCTTCTTAAACAAATTTGCAGCAGACAGCACAGAAAATATGTTTTTAAAACATATTTACAGCAATCAAAATAAAAAACATGTTCCTAAAACAAGTTTGCTGCAGAAATCAACAGAAAACATGCTTTAAAACAATTTGCAGCAAACCACAAAAAAAAACATGTTTTGAAAACAAACTGATAGCTTAGAAACAATTGTAGAAAAGGAGAAAATACTGGTTACCAGCATTTTCTGCTGTTCCCACAATGTTTTCAAAAGGCTTCATCCATGGGAACCTTCAAACTCACAAGTGGTTAAGTCTGCCACAATAAACCTACTCAAACTTTTCCTGGACACTGGGGCAGTCTTGGGTCTAACATCACCATCTCTGACAATCTGTGATTCCAGACTCTTTAATGAATCTGGGTCCATCTTGGGCTGTTGGAGACTGAAATGGGAGAAAAGTCTTTCTGAAATTTTATATGTATACCTGACTACTTCCCTGAATATGTATCTTACAACTATCAAATAACAACTAAAATAATTATACAAAATGCCTTTTCATTAGTACTTCTATATACCTTCTGAATTAGCTAATTATTTACATACACAAAAAAAATATTTCAATCATTTGGCACTGTTACAGTGTTCAGACTATTTAAGCCATCATTTTACTACAGAAACATACAGGATGCATTTTCAACAGGATTTCTGTTTACCTTCTAAATTAACTAACTATTTACAGACAATAAAAATATGATCTCTACAAAACGGGGTATTTGCTCTATCACACAAACTAATATTTGTTCTATAAATACATCTATTTGTCCGAAATAACAGATCATATGTATTTTATGTTATTTAATCTACACCAGCTACTCAAATCTAACACAGAACAAACTGGAAATTGAGTTAAAAGTTTGCATTTTGTGGAAAGCAAAGATGCTAAGCGACGACAAAACAAACCTCACGACTAGAAGGCAAACTAATTTACATGGTTCGGCAATCCATCAACAAATGGGCCTCTTTGATTATGACAATACTATAATATTTTTCCTGACCAATTTTTCACAGAAATTAATCAGTGCATTGATTTTTTCTCCATATTGTTTGACTAATTTAAACACACAGACACCTTTTGCAGCAAAACATTTTTTTTCCATATATAGTTATACCAATACAATTATACATTCAACTCAATTATTGCATTTTATATGTACCTACAAAATAGGACAGGAAACAGAAAATATGTCACAAACATTATGATATATAGAAGGTTCTATCTGTATCACAACCCATGATGGCACAGTCATGGAACTACCTATGTGCTTCTAGTTCTTTATTAGATAACAACACTTGTCTTTAGAATGGAGAAAACATTGTGCAAAAAGGAGAAAATGGTGGGTACCAAATGGTGGATTTTCTCTTTTTCCCATGATGTTTTCAACAGCCTTCTACCTCAGGGTCCTAAAAACACTGGTAATTCATACTGTAAAGGAAACTGTATATTAATCAATAGAACCTGAAGAAAGTATTGAATAAAGGCATGTTTTCCCAACTTGATTTCACTGTGTTTTCCAAAAGTTTTAATGGTGTATTCAAAAATACATGTACATGGTAAAAACCTCCATCAGAAATCAGAAGTCTTACATGGCCCTATGGTAAAATGTAAGCCATGTAACCTGAAGGCATGAATTCAAACCTAACTAGAGGTGAGAAGATTTTACAGAATGTTCTTGGGCATGGCACTTCAGAGCCCAGTACCACTGAAACCAATGTACAGCAGTATTCAATCAATCAACAAACCATAGATCAACCAATTGTGAAATTTTCCCATACATAAAGTACAAAAGGCCCAAAACTCTATTAACACTCTTATTTATATCACAACTTATTCCTTCAGAGCATGAAGTATTTTTCAAATAACATCTGAAGAAACTATAGACTGATACCTCTAAAATAAAAACAATGAATAGGACATTTTATATTCTTGCATGATAAGATCCAAGACTTTGACACTTATAGCATTCTCCTTTTGTAATGGGCCGCCTCATATCTGTTTATATTGCTCCAAGAAAAGCACCTACTTGAAGCCAAATTAAACCATAAGAGGCAACAAGGTCTCACAGTATGGCCCATTCATCAGAAATATGGGGAAAAATTTCTTCAGGAAAAATCTAATAAACACCAAATAGAGGTCTCAATCAGATATTGTTACCCTTGCCCAATCAGAATTTACTTTGAATTACCAAACAACAAAATTCTGGACTTGTCCGAAATGAAATAATTTGCAGATGACAAATTTTATGCTTTACCACACAATCCCGACTTTTATGGACCCTGAGAAAGAAGCCTTTTGAAAACATGGTGGAAAAAGGAGAAAATGCTGGTAACCAGCATTTTCTCCTTTTCCCAACATGTTTTCTACCCTTTCCAAGACAAATTTCAATTTTTGAGCCCCACTTAGGTTGTCGTCTGCAAATGCTTTCAAGTTAGACTAGTCTAAAATTTTCTCATGTGGTAGAGAGTTAAGTAAAACCCAAATGGTGAAAATTGTCATTGAAAGGGTAGAAGCCATTGTGTGAAAAGGAAAAAATGCTTGCTGTTTGAATTGTTCCTTTTCCCGCATTGTTTTCACACCCTGTCTTTCTCAAGGTTGTTAAAACAAATGATTGTATTGTAAGGCTTAACACTTTACCTACAAACCCTGGTTTTACGACCCTGAGACAGAAGCCTTGTAAATATGTTGTAGGAAAAGGAGAAAATGCTGATAACCAGCATTTTCTCCTATTCCGACAATGTTTTCTATCCTGCTGAAAACAAATTTCAGGACTTGAATTCCATTTATTTTGTCGTCTGCAATAGTACAGATAACTGTCCCCAAAGGCGATGTTACTTTTTGACTGGTCGCTTCTGAATGGTTTAACTCATTACCACAAGTCAGTATATTAGGCTTGTCTAAATCAAAAGCATTTGCAGACGACAAAATAAAAGTGACTGAAAATTTGAAATTTGTTTTGTGAAGGGTAGAAAACATTGTGGGAAAAGGAGAAAATGCTGGTTACCAGCATTTTCTTATTTTCCCACAATGTTTTCAAAAGGCTTCTTTCTCAGGGGCGTCAAAAGTAGGGATTGTGTGGTAATGGGTTAATAATTTGTCTTTGGTCATCTTTGTCACTAAAAGTTAATTGCATTTCCCTGCAATACAGATAAAACTGATGAAACAGAAAGTCAGTATAGCACGACAACATTAAAGTGACTGAAAATTTGAAATTTGTTTTGTGAAGGGTAGAAAACACTGTGGGAAAAGGAGAAAATGCTGGTAAACAGCATTTTCTCCTTATCCTGTAATGTTTTCTATAGGCTTCTTTCTCAGGGTCATCAAAAGTAGGGATTGTGTGGAAATGGGTTAAAGCACAGTGGTTAGTAACAATCAATTTCTATTACAGGCCATGATATAGTCTAAACCAGATATAACTGTATCCAACCTATTGTAGGAAATCAGCTACTGGCTTGGAAAAAGGTACTGCTATTGGGATTGACTCTTACAAAATACGCTGGAATGTTCATATGTCCATTCTACTGTAAACCAAAAGTACAGGTTTTAGAAACAATTCAAATAAATGCTACATTTGGAAACCTCATAATACTGTAATGTAGGTAATTATCTCTTGCTCTGATTCTCCAAATTTCAATTTTTGAGTCACATTTATTTTGTTGTCTGCAAATGCTTCCAAATTGGACAGGTCTAAAATGTTGTCGTCAGGTAATGGGTTAACTGTTATTTGTGTCTGTCATGATCTCTCAGGTTACAATGGCTACTCTTACATATAGACAGTCAATATGTCATGGTTTAGTTTTTATTCATTCTTTGTAACATTGAAATCTGAGCCTTCTATTAACTCTTTACCACATGGTCTCGACTTTAAATGACTCTGACAAAAAACCCTTTTGAAAACATTGTAGGGAAAGGAGAAAATGCTGGTAACCGGCATTTTCTCCTTTTCCCCACAATGTTTTCTACGCTTCCCAAGACAAATTTCAATTTTTGAGCCACACTTAGGTTGTCGTCTGCAAATGCTTTCAATTTGGACTGGTCTACAATTTTGTCGTTTGGTAAAGGGTTAATACTTCATCACATCATCCCGACTTATCAACCCCCATAGGAAAAAAGGCTTCTGAAAACATTGTGAAAAAAGGAGAGAAAAAAATTGTATGACGAGATAAAAATGCTGGTACTCAACAACTTCTCCTTTTCCCAAAATGTTTACTACACTTTAACTCATTACCAAAGGACAAAACTTTAGACTTGTCCAAATTGAAAGCATTTGCAGACTACAAATAAAACATAACTCAAAAATTAAAATATGTTTTGGGCATGGTAGTAACAAAGAAGCCGAAATGGTTAAACCCTTTACCAAAAGACAAAATTGTAGACCAGTCCCAATTGGAAGGATTTGCAGACAACAACCTAAGTATGGCTCAAAAATTGAAATTTGTCTTGGGAAGCATAGAAAACATTGTGCGAAAAGGAGAAAATGCTGGTTACCAACATTTTCTCCTTTCCCTACAATGCTTTCTAAAGGCTTCTTTCTCAGGGGCGTCAAAAGTAGGGATTGTGTGATAATGGGTTAAAGATCAGACTGCATAATAAGTGCTTTATGGGTTTAATGAAAACACAAGAAATTACTTTACATCAAAAGAAAACTTGTTTGTAATGTGCTAGTAAAAGAAAGTCCAGGAAATAGTAATGGCAGTCTGCTGTATATTTGTTTTGGAGAGTTATTTATAAGTGAAGTCTGACAAAACAAAAGAATTTTTTACAGAAGTCCAAACTGGCAATGGTGTCAGCACAACAATATGATGTGCCTAAAATGATTGAGTTTGTCATTAGAAGAGAATAAAACAATGTAGGAAATGGGGAAACTTCTGGCAGAGCAGCATTTCCTCCATTTCCAATCAAATTTTCAAAAGCCCTCTTCAAAAAGCCCTCTTTAAAGCACGGGATCATGTGGAACAACATTAACTCTTTACCAAACGATAAAATGTTAGACCTGTCCAAATTCAAAGCAGTTGCAGACAAAACTTTCACTGTGGCTCAAATGCAGTAATTTATCTCATAAAGGATAGAAAACATTGTGGGAAAAGGAGAAAATGCTGGTTACCAGTATTTTCTCCCTTTCCACAATGTTTTCAACAGGCATTCTTCTTCAGGTCGTTAAAACTTGGGCTTATGTGGTACAGCATTAAACAACGGTTCTTATTATGTGAAACAAGATCCTATAATTGATTTTCCTCGTTTTCAATTTCTGCTCTTCAATTGGTTTATTGTGACCAGCTTGTAATTAAAGAACAACAAATTACTTAATTTCCCGATGAAAACAAAACCCCACATCTCCGCCATTGTTCACTCGTTACCTCCTGAAATAAATTTGCAGCAGACATGATCTAACTTTTTTCCCAAACGACAAAATGTTACACACATCCAAATTGAAAGATTTTGCAGGAAACAAAATTAAATGTGGCTTGAATGATGGCATAATAGGCCAACATTATCGGAAAAGGAGCAAAACTGTTGGCTACCAGCATTTCCTCTTTTTCCCACAATATTTTCAATAAATGGGGTAAATGCTTAAAAACATCCTTTTAAAATAATTATGGGTAATCAGATATCGATGATGGGTTAATTTAGAAATACATCCAAAAGCCTTGCTGCATAAGGAGAATTCACTTGTACAAAGCAATTTCTCTCTTTGCCATAATGTTTTCAAAAGTCAACTGCTGCAAGATGCAAAAAGTCGTCTGCTGACTGTAATCTGTTAACATTGTTAATTCTCTGCAACTGGGAACCAATTCCGAGGGAGAAAATTCATTCAGCGATATTGAATAAACCCTTGTTTGCTTATGAAAAAGACGATACCAAAACAAACAGAACATAATCAATGAACTGTCTTGTTCACTAATAAGCACATGAAACTTAACCCGATGGGAATAAATATGGAAAAATAATCAATTTTAATCACAAACGAGTTCAAACCCCCATATACTTCTGTTTACATAGTCTGTCAGCGAAATCGCATCCCCCTCTGATGATAAATTCATACGAAACAAATCGGGAACAAATCACTATCTCCCTCCCAAGATTAGAGCCAAGACAAATTGCTTAGTCTCTGAGGATTAGAATAAATGATAATTAACTCTTTCCAGGAAATTTTGGTTTCGTCCAGAATGAGTGAATTTGCTGGCTGGTAGCTATGAACATGAAATTTGTCATTAAAAAAAGTAGAAATCATTAAGGGAAAAGGAGAAAATGCTGGGTTTACCAGCATTTTCTTCTTTACCCATAATGTTTGCAAAAGCCTTCTTGCTTGTAAAAAGACAGAATTGCTTGGTAGGGCCATAGGGGTTAAATATTTTTCACAGAATTTTATCTCAGCCTATTTCATAACACAGAGACAGAACAGCCTCAACTCACAACAAGTATTAAACCCATAAAAGGCGCGGCCAGGTCAGCTGTTGCTATGATATAGCTGAAATACTGTTGAAAACAGCATAAAACACTATTAAAATTTACAAAGATACCATTTGGAACAATTTAGGATATACTGGTAAAACTGTCTTTGAACAAAGCAGTCTTCCTTGCTTTAGGATGCTCTGCAAAACCTGAAACCTTAGTTGATAATGTATAGAGCTTGTTATCCAACAGTAGTGAGATCGAAACTGTTTAACCCTTTACCACACAATCCAGAGTTTTACTGACCTTGAGAAAATAAGGTTTTTGATAAGCATTGTGTGAAAAGGAGAAATACTTAGTTTAATTTAAACATATTCATTTTACATTGATTGAGAAACAAGTTACAACTTATACTAATCTCTCTTGATTCCGCTTCCTGGGAACTACACCAGTACTTGCGCTGAATGTGTGGGCCAATGAAAAATCCCAAAGTTGAAACCCACTCCCGGGTATCGAACTCAGGACCTTTAGGTTATGAGGCTGATGCTCTACCTCATGACCGAAATATTTGTTACCAGCATGTTCTCCTTTTCCCACAATGTTCTTTTACAGACAAATTTTAATGTCATCAATGGAGCCATATTTATCATTTACAAATGAGCCATGCTTCGCAAAAGGGGGGCTTAACCCTTTACAACACAAGAAATATGTAGACTTGTCGAAATTTAAAGCAGTTAAATTCTACAATTGAAATGCAACTCAAATGAGGACATTTGTATTCCGTAGGGTAGAAAACATTGTGGGAAAAGGAGAAAATGCTGGTTACCAGTATTTTCTCCTTTTCCTACAATGTTTTCAAAAGGCCTCTACCTTAGGGTAGTTAAAAGTCGGGATTGTGTGGTAAAGGGTAATACATCTAGCAGGTCATCACTTAATTATGTATGCATTCTAACAATCAACTTGATCTGCGAGTCCTTTGACAAATTGACATGCAGAAAATTTACAAATACCAAAAAGTTTCAGTTCATGTCAGCCTGGGCAGGTTCACATTGGTTGATACCTTTTGCAACTGCATTAACTCTTTACCAAGCGACAAAATTTTAGACCGGTCCAAATTGAAAGCACTTGCAGACGACAAAATAAATGTAACTGAAAATCTGAAATTTGTTTCCAGCAGAGTAGAAAGCATTATGGGAAAAGGAGAAAATGCTGGTTACCAGCATTTTTCTCCTTTTCCCACAATGTTTTCAAAAGTCTTCTGTCTCAGGGTCGTAAAAACCAGGGATTGGTTGGTAAAGTGTTAAGCCGCTTTTTCATGCAGCAGAAAGCTATGCCAGCTATCACTTTATTTTATTCAGTTATTAATCATTTTATTTCATTTTAGAGAGATTATAAAAATCTGCAAAGCTGCCTTCAATATTTTGCCTGACCATGCTTGTTTTCAATGTAATACAACCATTATGAATTTTTTTGTCTCACACACATGTGAGATAAGAAAATAGTGCTGTATTTGGTCAACTCTCTGTAGTTATACACTTCATTCTAAAACATTACAGACCAAGGTCCTAACTGAAATTCGTGGTCAAAATTTTTAAACCTGATAAAGTTGTTAATTTAATTACTTGTAGACTCAAAACAAAAGCAATATATGCAAGTTTCTTTGGAACTGTTTTTCCTTTGTAGTGTACCTGTCAAAGTAAGCTCACAGGCTTCATTACACATTACACTTCAATTTCACTACACGATACATTTATGCCTCTGATTTTGGACTATAATTCTTGCTATACAGTAATGTGATAAAAAGAATCTGACACTCGTTGGTTTTTGCGATAAAAAATTATCAAATTTGTCCACAAAAAAATGTTATTAAGCTTGCCAAAGGCTCGCTAAATAACATTTTTTGTAGACTTGTTTGATATTTTTTATCTCAAAAACCAACTCATATCAGATACTGTATGTCCTTCATGGGCATTTGTCCATTCAGCCTCTTTGTTTTGATGTACATTTATAAGTATATAACAAGCTTTATTTGTTACTGATTTTTTGCACAATGCAAGGATAATTTCAAATCAGCTTGAAGCAAATTGTTTCTGTGGGTCTAAGTTAATGTCCTATACATAAAATTCACCCGTTATTTATTGAAAAAATTTCAGAGCAGTCCGAAATGATAGCATTTACAAACAACGAGTAAAACTCGACTCGAATTATGCCATTTGTCATTGAAAGCCCAGAAAACATTGTTGAAAAAGAAGGAAATGCCGGTAACCAGCATTTTCTTTTTTTTTGCACAATGCTTTCCAAAGCCCTCTTCTTCAAGGTTATTAAAACATGAGATTGTATGGTACAGGGTTAAATCAAATAAGGTCAGACAATAATTAGAAAAACTCTGGAAAATGATCAGGAGAGACAGATAATTCATCAAAATATGGAGATTTCTCCAGCTTAATGTGATCAGCAGTTTTCCTCCTAAACAAAAAGTTTATGTTATTAAAACTATGAACATTTCCCTGAAAAGGGCCAGATAAATGACCTTATGTAAATTGTTAGCTTTGGATACCTTTTGCAACTTTCTAATAAAACTTCTGAAAACAATTGTAGAGGCTAATCAGCCCATTTACCCTTTCCAAATAAAAAGCAGCTGAAGACAACCAAGCCTAGACTTACAATAGTACAAATGAAGGCAAGTTCTAATAAGAGGTAGAGAACATTATGAAAAAAAAAAGAAAGGAGGTTTCAATATTTCTTTCTTTTCCTATAATGTTTTCAAAAGCTTCTCCCACAAGTCTGTTAAATTTGGGATTATTTAGTAAAGGGTTAAAAGTCAATAATTGGTTGTATTTATGAAATCAATTTCTACAACTAAAGGGAAATAATCCATACACATAAAATCTATCTAGAATCAGCATTTACAGTACATGTATTCAAAAGGAGAAGTGAGTGAATGAATGGGTGAGTGAGTGAAAAGGTGGGTGGGTGGCTAGGTGAGTGACAGATGGACTGACGAACTGGCTGACTGACCTGGCACTAGGGAATTTGACAAGTTTTTCTATTACTTGAAGATAGTGTAAAAAGGGCTAACTCTTCATCATGTTTAACCCTTTACCCCATAAGGCATCACTATGGTGTCTCTAATTGACCCTAAATAGCAGCAAAAATAAAGCCATTTCTTATGTGTATATGACACCTTTTGATAGCACAGAAAACATTTTGACAAAAGGTGAAATTGCTCGTCACGAGCAATTTCACCTTTCGCCAGAATGTTTTCCAAAGGCTCCTACAAGCAATGCGTAGAAATGAGTATATATGGAGTAAAGGGTTAATAGTTTTGTTTATCTTTCTTTGAAAGATTCTACATAAAAAAAACTGAATTAGACACACCTTTCGCGGCTATGCTTTTTTACAATCAAGAAGTACGCCACCATAACAACAAAGATGCACTCAATTGGTACATAAGGAAAATACCTTCACTTAGAAATTTCAACAGTGAACCCTTTACCACACAATGCCAATTTTTAAGATGCTGACAAAGAAAGCTTTTGAAAACATTGTGGGAAAAGGACAAATTGCTCATACCCAACATGAAATGGTGCATGAAATGTCACATTAATACAGTCCAAGTTTGATGCTTTACCACACAATGCTTGAGAGTGATAGCATTTAAAAATATTGTGGGAGAAGCAGAAAATGCTCATATTGGGCATTGTCTCCTTTTTCTTCATTGTTTTCAATCCAATCAGAGACAAATACAATTTTTACAGCCAATTTATTTTGTTATCTGCTTATACTTTCAATTTACTCAAGTGTAAAACTTTCTTATTTGGTTAGGATTGAAACACTTTATCGTCTACCTTTGGCTTTCTTCGTCTGTCACAATGTCTTCCTCTATAGAACTATTATCTGTCTCTGTGACCTCCTCCCTCTTAAACGGATCAGATTTATTGGCCCGGGGCAATCTGTCTCGGAGTTCTTGATTAACTTCAGGATTTCTGTACATGTCCTTGTATAAAAGCAATTCTTCTGCCTGCTTGCGTAGTTTTCTTTCTTCTTCTACTTCCTTGGTTCTGAAATGTTATTTCAGAAATATAGTTAAAAGTATTATTTTGAGATTGAAAGATTAAGGTAAGACTTGTGTAATGCACTTCCGGTGAACATGGGGCAAAAATTCTAATTGGTTGATAAATAAGGATAAATAAGGATTTATGCAAAAATAATACTTTTGCATATTTCTATCGGATCAGAAATTCTGTTTATGTCTGTCATGAAATTATTTTTTGATGCTTTTGTTAGTTTTCTGAAAAGGGAGGTAATCATCTCTTTTTGAATTGAGAATATAGTGGTTTCAGATTTATAAATGATAATTCAAAGAAGGAAAAAATGGAAAAAATGAATTGGTGAAAGTAGTTCAATAATACTCATTCTTACTTATAACTAATTTTGCAGGATGATATTTTAGTGGAAATAGCTGTTACCTTAATATCAACTTGTTCAGAAACAAAATTATTTTTTCAGTACCCATAATCAGATGGAGCTGTCTTGAGAAGAAAAATTGAAATAAGTACTTAAACATGACAGAGGTAAAATGAGGATATTTTCAAAAATTGTATTATAAACCTTCTGATCTGGATGGTAGTAAAAAATTGCAAGTGGACAATTCTAAAGAAGGTAAACAGAGTCTGACATGGCATTTTTATTGCAGTAAAAACTGACACTGCAGATCCAAGATTTTACTCTGCACTGACGTACATACAGAAATTAAAATTAAACAGTAAAGGGTTAAGGATAATCAGCACATATTAAAGTTTAAAGGTTGCCTTTCAGATTTTGGGACAAAAACTACAAAAATGCAAAAAAAAAATCATCCTTATACTCCCATAGCCTTTTAATTTCAGTTTATAAAACCCCAGCAGTCAAAAACCATCCGATAACACTAGAAATTAGAGATTTATTACGGACCAGGTTGACACCAATGGGAGACACATTCTATTTTTAGATTATCAATTCTCTCATTTGAATACAGGAAAACACAGACAAAGCTTCAAACATCCGTCCAAAGAAGAAATTATGGAAAATAATTATTACATGTTAGTTATGTAATGGAATTTAAGCGTTATTAGTTACGTGCCAGTCACTTGATATTCCCACAATGCTTTATTGATTTTTGGCGCGAAATCTAAAAATAGCTTAAGAGGCTACGCAGCCTTTTAAGGGAATACCATCAAAAAAAATTTTTTTTTTGTAATTTTATGATTCTTAATAATTGATGATTTTTATTGTTTTTTTTTTTGTATAAATTTCAATAATATATATTTTTTTTTAATTTGGTGTCATGTGAAAATTCTAAATACCCACCTTTAACACATGAATACACATGAAGAAAATTCACAAAAGAAATTATTCTTTAGGAACAGTTTTCTTCTTTTGCCAACATGTTTTGAAGGTGACAAGCTACATCACAAATAGGCAGTCTGCTAAAAGCAAAGTGTTAAACATAAAATATTGTCAACAAGAGGTTTAGAGATTATTTAATACATAATCCCCATTATGATTATCAGGACAGTATCACCTCACCTGCCTAGTAGGTAGTAGATGAACATTATCATGTTAACCCATTACCAAATGACAAAATTTTAGACTTGTCCAAATTGAAAGCATTTGCAGACGACAAAACAAAAGTGACTGAAAATTTTAAATTTGTTTCATGAAGGGTAGAAAACATTGTGAGAAAAGGAGAAAATGCTGGTTACCAGCATTTTCTCCTTTTCCCACAATGTTTTAAAGGCTTCTTTCTCAGGGGCGTCAAAAGTAGGGATTGTGTGGTAATGGGTTAAACCTTAACAAAGCAATCCAAAATTCAATGAACCTGAGAAAGAAGACTTATGAAAACATTGTGGCAAAAGGACAAAATGCTGGTCACCAGCATTTTCTTATTTTCCCACCATGTTTTCTATCCTTTCAAGACAAATCTCTTGTTTTGAGTAACATTCAACTTGTCATCTGCAAATGCTTTCAAGCTGGACTGGGCTACAACATTTAAAGGTGGGTATTTACAATTTTTACATCTCACAAAATTGAAAAATATATATATCACTGAAATTTATATGAAAAAATAATAAAAGTCATCAATAATTAAGACTCATAAAATTACAAAAAAAATTTTTTTTTGACGGTGTTCCCCAAAATGGCTACGTAGCCTCTTAAGGTATTTTTAGATTTCCCGCCAAAAATAAATAAAGTATTTTGGAAATGTCAAGTGACTGGCACGTGACTAATAATGCTTAAACTCCATTACATAACAAACATGTAATAATTATTTTCCATAATGTCTTCTTTGGACGCTATATTTGAAACTTCGTCTGTGTACTCCTCTATGTAAAGGAGCGAATTGATCATCTAAAAACAGAACGTGTCTCCCGTTGGTGTCAACCTGGGCCTTAGTAAATCTCTAATATCTCGTGTTGTCAGATGGTTTTCGACTACTGGGGTTTTATGAACGCAAATTAAAAGGCTTTGGGAGTATAAGGATGATTTTTTTGCATTTTCATACAATTTTCGTCCCAAAATCTGAAGGGCCACCTTTAAGCCTTTAGAAAAAGATATCTCAAAAGTGCTGGTCACTAGCATTTTCTCCTATTCCCAAAATGTTTCCTACTCTTTCAAGAAAAGATTTCTTATATCTTTATCTGACAATATTCAGTTTTTCATCTGCAGTTGCTTTGTATTTGAACCAGTCTACAGTTTTGTTGTCTAGTAACGGGTTAAGTTGATTTCAAAGACTGTCTATATTTAAACTCTTTAGTGGACACAATATAAAGAGAGACTTGTCTATATTTACCCTTTACCGAGCAACAAAATTTTAGCCTCCTCCACACTGAAAAAATTTGCAAACGATAATTTCAATGTGGCTCAAACAGTGGAACATTTCTTTGATAGGCAAGAAAACACTGTTGGAAAATGAGAAAACACTGTTTACCAGCATTATCTCCTTTTCCCATGTTTTCAGAAGGTTCCTTTTTCAGGGTTGTGAAAACCAGGAATTCATTGAGAAAGGCTTAGAGACATTTGCTGAGAACATTATTAGGCAGTTTTACCAAAAAATTAGCATTTCTGTCCTAGAGATAAAAAAAAACAACATTATCACAAGAATGAAAATGCTGATTACCAGCACTTTTTTATCCTCCTACAATGTTTTCAGAAGTCTTTTACTTCATTAAACCTTTCCCAAACAACAAACTTTTGGACTAGACCAAATTGAAAGCATTTGCAGACAACAATTCAACTCTTGCTGAAAAGATGATTTCTGTCTATGACAGGGTAGAAAACATTGTGGGAAAAGGAGAAAATGCTGGTTACCAGCATTTTCTACATTTCCCACAATGTTTTGTAAAGGCTAATATTCTAGACCCGTAAAAACCAGGGATTGCCTGGGAAAGGGTTAAAGCATGAAACTGTTTCGTATTACTAAAATACATGTACCAGTATATCATTTTTGTAGGACAAGCAAAGGCTCAGTTGTGCAGATTTTTAAAAGGGCCCATTTACTCTTTTTCTGAAAATCAAACCATCTTGTAAACACTGATAACAACAAGTAGGTATAATTTTCAGCATAATCATATTATCTACAATTAAATTCAGTAAAACGGTGCCAATTTTGCTGTTTAACTCATTACCAAACAACAATATTTTAGGCTTGTCCAAATCGAAACCATTTGCAGACGACAAAATGAAAGTGACTGAAAATTTGAAATTTGTTCTGTAAAGGGTAGAAAACATTGTGGGAAAAGGAGGAAATGCTGGTTACCAGCATTTTCTCCTTTTCCAACAATGTTTTCTCAAGGCTTCTTTCTCAGAGTCGTCTAAAGTAGGGATTGTGTGGTAATGGGTTAAACAATGGATGTTCATTTTACTATAGGTAAGCCTGTCAATCTCTATTACATAAGGTAATCATGCTGGTTTGAATATGTATCATAGGTAAGCCTGTCAATCTCTATTACATAAGGTAATCATGCTGGTTTGAATATGTATCTATGTGCCTAACATTATTATATTGATCATTAACATTCCCACAGGTTCTCATGAAACTCTGGTGCAAAATCTGAAAATGATTTAGCACTTTACATGGCCCATTAAGGAAATAACACCAGAAAATATTTGTTCATACTTCTGTCTTTTTCTTAATTGAAGATCTGCAAATTAAAGCTTTACCAAAATCAGTTATAAATCATTTTTTGGTTTTATCTTATTATTTAGTGAGTTAAGAAAAACGGCTCCCTTTAAAATGTTTGACAAAACATGTTTATATGGTAGTCTCTTTCGAAGTATATATAGGGTCAATCTGGGTAAATACGGACGATTTTTACACAGCTCACTTCGCCAGTCAACTACTGTAACAATGTGAAAGCCATGACCCCTATAACCTATGAGTTAACATTTCAAGACTTTTCCCTTTGATATTTTTGCTATATTGTATAGTTTACTCTGCCCGAGATATTGTGAAAATGCAGTTGAAGTTACTTAGTCGAATCCGGGTAAATACGGACATGAGGGGTGAAGTACGGACACAGACTGGAAAATTACGGACACCTTACTTTAAATGGGTTATATACGGTATTGCTCGGCACAAGATATTTCTTCTTTCCCTATTATGTTTTCAAAAGAACAATACTGCCAAAACCTAATAAAACAATGGATTGTTTGTGGCCTAAACGGACAATAATAGCAATAGATCTAGCACAACCTGCACATTAGGCTGGACAACAGTTACAAAATGCAGTGAAATAAAAAATCATTCCGGTAGCCCATACATCTGTGGCTTAATTTCATTTAATGTGTCTAATTTCGGAAAAATATTGGATTCTACTTGTGCTGCTCGAGCTATAAATTAACTTCTAGATATCGTCCTTTTCAAATATTTGATAAACATGAATTTTGTAGATACTTTTTGTAAGTGTCCGTAATTTTACAGTGTGTTCAAACGACTGGTTTAATACGGACAGTTGTCTTTTTCTTCTTTATTTCTGCTAACGTGTATTTTGCCATTATTTTGATGATTTGTTACTTTTCTTCAATCATTTTTCATGGTTTTGAACACCATTACGGCTTAGTGAAAACAACCTTAAACTTGTGAAAGCGTTCAAGTACCTGTCAGAGTTGTAGCACAAATCTTTAAATTCAAGCATAGTTGAGAAAGGGCGAATCAAGTTTGACACCAAATGTGCTTGTATCATCACACAAACTTAATCATCATCAAAAATAGCGCACTGACACAGAAATAAGATGGGAGTGCTATACATAGATTGTGGCATGGATATTGGGAGTTGAAATACTCTCTGGTATTTTCCGAATATATGGTGCATGTCCGTATTTATACCTCTGTCCGTACTTACCCGGATTGACCCTACTAGCCTGTACTTCACTTGTATGCTGACATTTGTAAACTTCAATAAACCTATACCACACAAAATCTATGTTTTGATGATCCTAAAAGAAGCTTTTGAAAACATTTTGGGAAAAGAAAAAATTGCTTGTAATAATCATTTTCTTCTTTATCTACAAAATTTTACGAATCATTCTTAAACAGATGCCATCACTTAAGTCAGTTAGTTGTCTGTGAATGCTTCTGACTTGTAAAAAATTTAAGACTTGTCCATACAGTAAGCTTCAGCAGATGCTCAAATAAACTTGACTCAAATGATGAAATTTGTTGTGGAAAATAAAGAAAAATTTGTAGGCAGAGAAAATGCTTGTTTCCAGCATTTTCTCCTTTTCCAACCAAGTTTGAAAGGCCTTCCTCCTATACAGCTGTATAGGATGTAAATCATGGGACTGTCTAGTAAGAAGGTAAACTTACAACTCTGCAAGTGTGGAAAAACTGCCCTGCAGGTATGCAAAGGTAAAGTAAGTAAGAGCGACACTTATTGGTTGATTGTTTGGTGGGGTTTGCTGTGAAAACATCATGCAATCAAAATGCCAGACTAGGAATGACAGCAGAACTGAATGACTACCATATGACTAAAGAAGATCATGAAGCCAAGGAGTTGAGATAGTTTTACGTGTTAATACCTATAGGTGAATAGGCTTAATACCCTACAACACCCCACCATAACCATGAAAACTGTGAAAATCAAAATTATTTGCAAAAAAAATGCAATTGTTTTTAGGGTTCACTCCTTATCTATTTGTTAACGGAATGAAGCTGAAATTTTCATTTATTTCCTCTTTTAACTAAAAAAAATGGCCCATGTATGCATTGACTGTATAGTGGCAGAGTGTATGCCTGTATCATGCCGATGGATATAGTTTAGCATGTTATTCTAGGTTTTACAACACAAGTAGGGGCAAGTTTTGTTTACTGAAGAGATTTATGATTAACTAGAGATGACATGTGGAAAAAGTAAAGCTACAAATCAAAGATCCAAAAGGCGACACAGATGCCAGTATTGTATACAATTACTGATGATATAGTGTAAATATTTTTCGGGAAAACATGCCGAAAATGAGCTATTCAAGCATGCCCCTACGTTATTCACCTTTCGTCTACTTCATCCTCAAGCTTCGTAATCTTCTTTCTCACTTTTTCCACCAAAGAGCGAGTCATGCTTGCTCTCATTTTATTTTCTTTACTCCGCAGGTGAAAATCTTTTTCTGGCGTTCTGTCAAGACGACGTACATATTTTAATGTAAGAGGAGGCGAAGGTTTCTTGTTTGAATCGTCATTTTCGCCTCCCGTCGCCTCCATCTTTGGTTTCGTGTAAACAATCCGGTGTTCCGTTAGACTTATAAATCTGTGCAAATCACGAAATGACCGCGTCATGGAAACATTTAAATATAGAATCAAGTTAAATGTAGAGTTTCGTCATGGTGTTTCGTTCATTTAGGTCCCATGAAAGAATTTTCGTACACTAATTCGTGTGCTGTGGCACAAATGATTTAAAAATTGCTTTCCTAGAGCCACTTTTGGAATGTATAGATGTGTAGTGGGCTCGAAATGGGTGATGGATACATCATCAAAACTGTAAAAAATAAACCGGCTAAATTTACATGTCCTGGATTGCACTAGTATAAACTACAAAAATATATGCTTAAAGAAAGTTCAACTTTTCGCCTGCAAATATTTTCAATACTGTAGAGGCTTAAAAGTTCGTCTAAAAAAAAAAAAGACGGGGATCCTGCAGAACGCACGGCGTGATCATCAACAGTATATTGTATTGTTTGATACTTATGAGATGTTCAGGAAAAAAAAAATAAGGTGCTTGAAAATGAATTTCGGCATTTTTTTTAACTATTTAAGCGCGAGATATATACAATTCACCTCTTTTGACAGCTACAATCCTCAAATACTCAGAAATAATTCCACATTTAACCCTTCAAAACATTTGAGCACTCAACCCTAGTGAAGGCATATGTAGACGACAAATTAAATGTAGCATTAAATATGATAGAAAGCATTGTGGTAAAAGAAGAAAATGCTGGTAACCAGGCTAACCTCTTACGGTTCTCAAAACTAGATTATGCCCTACGTGGTAAAGACTTCTAAGGCCTAACTTATAGACTCGACGAATTAAGCGGACGCTATGTACCCAAGATCAGGCTCTCATATGATTAAACCCTACCTGAGACCACGTAGTAGTTTCAACAATTAGAAAAAATTCGGGAGGGAGGGCGAGAGTGGGACACACTCCTTGGAAACAGACCTCTCCTCTCTCGGTAGTTCTTGTCCTGGTTAATATACCCTATGTGTAATATTTGCGTACACTTCATTTTGGGCTAGCAACGACCCTGCAATCTATCATTTCGATATTCCGAAACTTAGCCGCTGATTGTGGTGAACTAGGCCTGCCCAGAGGGATCAGACAGACCAAGGATCTTAAATTCCTATTTACACAATACGATCCCTGGATAGACTGACTGGCCGAATAGCTCGAGTGGTATATTTTCGGACTTGTATGCCTAATGTCTCAGGCTACTTAAGGGTCCGAGTTCGAGCCCCAGGGCTGGCAATCTAATATTACAGATAGTCTTTCGGATAAGACGTTTGAAACTGCTGTCCAATGTGAGCGTTATTTATACTGAGCAACGAAACAGGCGTGACTCACTGTATTTTGTACTATGCGACAGTTTACAAAGGAAACACGCATTTAAACTCTCTCTCTCTCTCTCTCTCTCCTTTCCTTTCAATACAGATAAATCAGGGAAAGAAAAAAAAACAGAAAAACATGTATATATGCACTGGCCGCCCCAATATAACTGAAATAATATCGAAAAATCCTTTAAACAGCATACAAACTAACAAACAAACGGATAAGTCTATAATTTTGTCGTGTCCTAAGTAAATCAAATACAACTTTCAAGCCGATAGCAATAGCTCAAAAAATTATTTCCAGGTTATCTTTGGGGAAAAATATCTTTTAATCGGACAGTGTAGATCCAAGATCAAACTGCACATTCTGTGCAGTCTGATCTTGATCTACACTGTCCAGAAAATGTTCTTATGTCTCCCTTAACCGCCAAAGGGTTAAAATAATTCCTCACCTGTATACAATATAGGTCTACAAGCTGTCTTATCCACGTAAAATTCACGTTTAATCGGTTGTTATTTTTACAGTGTTCAAAAACTGAGGCATGTCTACTATCTTTCTGTTTACTCACAATTAACTTTTTTTTCCATGGCAGTCTTTTGTGACGTTATTTGTAAAGCTCCTCTCGAAATCGCTCTACCGTTTAAAACTTGTTATTGTTTTTATATAATACCAATTATTCCCTTTCAATTCAAGAGTTACGCGCTCTCTGTTAATTTTACAATACACTTTGAAGGTCGACCAGTCGGTAACCATGGTACAGGGGTCGCAGGTTCGACACTCAGCTCGGTCAGGTTGAAAACTTTCCAAGGATTTGTGATAGTCAGTGTGACTGGGCTATTCTTGTTCCACCGATTAATAGTGTTTCGACGTATTTCGACTATGCTTATTTTGAAAAGCAACAGGGAATATCCGAAAAGAACTGAACTGGATTTTGATTTAACCCCACCCCCCCCCCCAAAAAAAAAAGGGTTACACGCATGGAACGCCACCCATGAAAATATTACCGATGATGTTCACTCGATGGAATAAATTTCCATCTTTCACCGAAAACGACAAATATCCTCTTTATGTCTCGGTCCATATGCTACCTAAAAAGAATTCTCAGTCTCAATCAGAATTCAGTTAGCAAAACAACTTCTTGCTGTTTAAGGTACTTAATTTAACCATTTTGAAATTACTTTCAAACGTAAATCTGGTAACCTACATCCGTTGGAGCCCGTATTCACCAACCATACTTAACCACATTGTCAGTGTTCTGAAGAATTTTCTAAATGTAAAAGTAATACAACTTTTGACTGGCTAAACCAAAACGGTTTAGCCAGTCAGAAGATATGTCCCTAGCTAACTCTATAATTAGAACAAGAATGTTCATCAGATGGTGGTAAATACGGATCCCAATTACGAAATACTTCAAGTTGGCTAATATAAATATGGTGTTTAATTTTATTTCTCATTTATATGTCATTAGTACAGTTCTGCCATTATTTGTCGGTAAAGTGAAACTCCAAAGTCTCCATCTATAATTCCATTCGTCTGTTTAAAAACACAAGTCAAAGTCTTGATAAAAAAAAGATGCATGTCTGATTCAGAAATATCACTTTGTTCAATAATATCATCTTTTATCACAGATTTATCGGACCTGATGAGCATCAACAATATTTTCCTTTCCTTTACACAACCGAGCCAGGGTGACACGTCTCCATCATGCTGAGTGTAATCTACCATCCCAAACTCCGCCTCTTCCGGGTACGTCAGCGTACACGTGGGTTTCTCCATGTCCTTGAAAATATCAAAATGGGCGGTGATAAGATAAATCTTCGCGAAATGAAAAAAAATTTTTACACATTCCCGCGTTGATAGAATTTGCAAATGAACGTTTATAGAAAGTGGATCCAATGATAGAAATTTTCTCTGTAAAGGCAGAAAACTTTATGGGTAAACGGAAAATATTGCCTATCAGTCTTATCTCCTTTTTCCAAAATGGTTGCACCACAGACTTGCTGTGCATGATTTGGATCCGTTGGCTTTCTTCTGCAGTGGACTTTTACAAATACGATAGAAAATAAATGCTGCTTTCCAGGTCGTCTACCGACCAATCAGTGTAGATTTCTTGGGATGTAAAATATGTTCTATTCACATACAGAAAAGCGTGTTCACCTGTAAACTTGTTTGATGATATTTATGAAGGCAGTTTGCTACAGATACAGCTGTGGACAACACACCTCGACTGGAGAAGCGACAGGTATTCTTGAACAGAAAGAAAAATTAAAATCTCGACAGTAAGTCATTAACGTCAGGCCTCAACCTATTGTTGTTCACTTAACAATATTCAACCGGAAGTGAGTGTGACATTACGGTCAAAATGTACTGGCGCATCAAAAGGTAAATCTCTCATGGCATTTGGGAAACTAAAAATTCTTTAAGGTTTACGGTGCGAATATTAATCCTTATGCCCAAAGAGGCGTCAGGTCTAGAATACATAATGGCAAAATAGACAATCGCTTGTTACGACAACTTTAATCGACTGATTCGGTAAATACAGTATTGTTTTAATTTTGTGTGTGTATATAATATAGAGATGATCTTGTTGTTTATTTGTCAGCTACTTTAGGCAATAGCAAATAAGATGACTGAATCGGGCTCGTCGAAAAGATGTAGTTGGTGCAGGCTTACCCAAGTAGACACTTCTTGCTTGTCGTGAATGATTTTTCTCCATGTCTATAGATCGTTCAACCGCATGATGCAGCAGTTTTCGCAGGCAATATAGATTACTGCTATGCAACGAAAAGCTTGAAATAGTGCATTATGAGAGAGTCCTACATAGAGTGACGCTCATATAATGTTATCATACGTGTCAGTTTTCCTTAGTTAACCCTTTACCCAACAATCCCTGGTTTTCATGACTCTGGGAAGGCTTTTAAAAACATTGAGGGAAAATGAGAAAATGCTGCATGGTAACCAGCATTTTCTCGTTTTTCCACGATGTTTTCAACCCTATCAAAGACAGAAATCATCATTTGAGCTTCATTTAAATTGTTGACTTCAGATGCTTTCAGTTTGGTCCAGTCCAAGATTTTGTCGAGTGGTAAAGGGTTAAAAGGTCACTTCTGCGGAATCTTAGAAAAAAACTTGTACAGAAGGCCTAATGTGATTATGCCATTTTCTAAAGACGGTCTGAGAATACTTGCAGTATATGATCAGTCACACACCTGTGTCATTATACCTGCAGGATGGAACACACCATCTAAAACATGAAAATCTAGTTGTGTTAATTCAGTAAAGTCGATTTCTACATCTTTGGATATTCTTTCATCGTGCGTTTTCGGTAATATCAATGCCACATCGGCTGTTTTAAATTCTTCACATAGATCATTCGATGTCTGAATACCTGCAAAAACAACTGTCTTTTAATATCTCTACAACCATGCACTATCAACAAAAGCTCGCCCTAAGACCATTGATTAATAAATTTAACAATTTCCCACTTGTAAAAGCTTTACACGTAGACAACTGGTATGTCTTTTTTAAGTTTTTATCTTTGTTAATCTTTGGAAGATTGAACCCAAGTCAACGGAAGAAAAGTTAAGACTTAGCACGAAAAAGAAAAGAAACACAGATTTTTCGTCAGTAGTATCCGAAACGTTTGTTGATGTCGTTTGGGCCAAAATTTACAACAACAAAAAATAAGAAAGTGTTGCAACGAGATTTGACGACGGGTATATAAGAAAACTTATCTGGACCCACGATGTCCACAACCCTTACTCTGCACAACCCACAACCCTGCAGGCTATTGCTGGGCGAAAATTAGTATAAGCCTTACAGTTTATGTGCCGTCTAAATGTGAGCAGAGTGAGATTTCCTTACTTGACAATGTTGGAAACACGGAATCCTGCAATTCGTACGCGACACCGGTAACAACATCTCCCTTGTCGGCATTGTCAACAAGTACAAGGTCTATTGGCTGTAAAAAAGAGACAGTTACAAAGAATCAAAACCCATGGAAACATTTTAATTATAATAGTTATCAGTTTTCCTCTAGACGTTCATGTGGACATAAAGTTTCATGTCGGGACCACTCACACTATAAACACTGGTACCCCTGGGTAGATACTATTGTGTTCTCTGATCAGCTATTGAGCTAAATACTGCTCTGAGTTGCTCTGTATACATAGAACTTCAATTATTCTATCATTAACATCATCAAATAGAACATGTTACACAACAAAAGCTAAACCGCCTTCATAAATCACATTATCAAACCAAATGGGGACACATTAAACAAACATTTGTTTTTAGGCCAGGGCCCTTGCCTATAGGGATCGTAAGCTGCCTATTCAGACAAAAATGTTGGTTGGTGTGTCCACTCTATATCGCTGAGTCCGCCAAAACAACTAGTTTCCCAAGTATATACAGAGATTGCTTATCACACGGTGTGAATGCTTTCCTTTCCTCAAAGCTTTCATCTGCAAAACGCCATGGAATTGCAAGGGTATTACAATCCTTTAATAACTGACGAGTGTGTGTTTTTTATCCCGTTTTTGTCATTAACACTGACCTAATAAAGGCGTAACCTAATGAACTTAGCTTTATCCGGCAGTTGTGTATTCCTACGCGCTATATACGGTTAATATCTATAACGCTCTCTCTTGCACTCCGGATCATTCATATTCAGGTATGGTGAGATTAACGAACGACGACTCTGCTCGGAGTTTGTCTATATAACGTTGTGTTGACATTTGAACCTGTGTGTCACAAAACGCGTCTCCGCTAAAATGCGAATGTAAATAAAGCAAACTACGTATAGAATATTGGCCCGTGTTATGTTTGTCACTTTTTCTTATGTATATAGACTAAATCTAGGGTACTTCAGCGGAATGCTGGAGAAATCGGCCCCTGGAGAAATCGTCCCCAAACTGCTTGGCCCGTGTTATGTTTCTCACTCCAGAGAAATCGTCCCCTGGAGACCATTTCTTTGGTGAAATCGTCCCCAAATAAAATTTTAGAAAAATCGACCCCAACATCAGATTTCATCCATATCGTTAATCAAGTTGTCTATAAAAATATTTTTGAAATTTCGTTGTCTTTAGTATGTACATTATGTGTATTAGTTACCTTTATCCAAGAGTTATTTGGTAGTTTTGTCATTGTTTATACTGCCTATTTCACACTGATAGGATGTATTTTACACCTTTTACATCTGTCACAAATAGATTACACCTGTGTGATTCTTAAAAAAGTCTTTGATTGACTTTGATTTGAAACCAAATAAATGCTTATAATTTTTTTCTGTAGTCGTTCGCTTGTCATTTAACGTATTCTCTCTCTCTCTCTCTCTCTCTCTCTCTCTCTACTATTGTCATATGACAAACCTGTGACCAATACCATTTAGCAGGGGCATCAGTGTCTCTGACACATATATTTCTAGTGTTCACTAGGGCTTGTGTGCATCCGAATATTTCTGGTCCATAACTTCTACAATTGTGGATGGATTTCAAAATAATTTGGCACAATTGACCTCCATCACGGTTGGATGTGCCATTTGAAACATCTGTCCAAGTAGGTTCAAGATCAAGGCCCCATTGAAGGCCAATTTTTCGTCCGAACCATAACTCCTACATTTTTGGATAGATTCCGATATAAATTAGCATAATGCATTGTTCTCCATCATGAGTAGAAGTTCCTTTGAAACATTTATTCAGGTCCAGGGTCTAGGTCAAGCTTGAGAGTCAAGTGTTTGCGGGCTTGACACAAGTTGTCTTTGGACAACGATTATGAATTAGGATTAACGTCTTTTTATATTATGTAGATATAAGTATCGAAGCTCAAGTCACTGTGACTTGTCCGTAAATTAGGCAAGTAAAATAGGAAAACCGAGCCTAATCGTTTTCCCAAAACAATCCAACCTTTTCACAGTATTTTATTGAGAAAATATTTGGCTAAAAGAGAATTCGCTTGTAACAAGCAATTCCTTCCAATTTCCCCACAATCTTGCTTTTCAATATACACGAAGAACTACTTTGGATTTTTATCTACAGCTTCCTTCAAATATGACCAGTTCAAAATTTCGTCGACTTGTGGAAGGTAGAGACAACATGACCAACTGCCGTATCACTCCAATCTTTATTATTCATTACACTTTACCTTGATCTCTATCTTACATGTTTTTTCATTGAAATGAATAAAAATAAATATGTTCTTGCGTCATAAATGTAAAAAATAACGTCATTCAGGACTACAAGACATCACATGTCTCAGAAAATTTAGATAACCAAAGTTGGTATTTCACAGATTGAATACGGTTCAATTTTGACTTGGGATTGTTTACAAGCACGCCAAATTACTAAGTATTCTAAGCCATTATCAAACACCGCATAACTGTGAGCACATGCCTAGCTCTGGCTTAATTAGTTTCTGGCTGGTGCTTTCTAGTATCAGTTAAAAATTTCATGATAAAACCAAGAATTCCAGGGGCTTAGTGGAATCCGCTTGTATCCCTGTCCGTCTACCTGTTTGTATTAATTAAAATTGACCTCATGTGTTGTTTCGTATCCTCAATTTCCTGGCCTTCAGTACTATCAGTACTTTGATTTAGTTAGACCTATCCTAATCTCCGACTATGGAACCAAGTGAGGTGGAAGGCTTATACATTTACTCAGAAAAGCATTCAACATTATTTCAGTCATATCACCGCGACAGCTCATATATTCATGTTTCCTGGAATTTCACCGAACTAGGCTAGGGCTATGAAGTGCCAAGATCTTGCCTACAAAAAGCCCAGTGAATCCAGTGCGGCTCGAACCTAAGGCATCCAGGTTATGGGTCCAACAATTTACCACTATGCCACGCAGGACCTCTTCTCAGAGCTCGGGGTCTATGTACTAATCCTAGGCTATATGGATATGAACATAGATCTACCTGATTTTGAAGTATGTCACCTGACGCTAGAATCTGTACTAGGTGATAAGCAAGGGCAGAGGCAGCTTCTGTGACAACGACCCTCATGTCCGATATCTTTGACCGTCAGTTGTGCTGAAAATTAAACATGGATTTTCACTTACATTTATTGATAGGCTGCTAAGCGCAATATGTTGCCCTTATGCGGACAGTGTACATCAAGATCAGACCTTATTGTTACGGGAGACAGTGCATGATACAGGACGAGACCCAAACAGTTACGCCTTGTTCTTGACCCGGTCACCGTGCTCGGTGTATAAAGCATCGTCACACAGGACCTCGGTTTAATCCCTCACCCGAAAGACTATTTTGGGATCAAACCAGCAGTGGGCATCGAACCCATATCCTCAAGTGACCCGAAACATCACGTTCACGATTCCTACGTTCTTCCAACTAGGCTATGCGGCATTGCCATGCATATAATACTGTATATGCTTAGTGTGACAATGCCTTAAAGAAATAAGTTCCCACATTCATATCGGCGCCTGCTCTGTTCGCACGACTGCAATATTTACAGATCATGTAGATCTACATGGTTTATTTACAGTGTTTAATATGGGTCAACTTAAATTCAACATCAAACTGACAAAACAATATGCATTTATTTCACTTACCTCACTTTAGGTCTCTCATACCCAACAAAACCATAACAAACCATTTCATGGGTCATAAAGTAGACCGAGCGAACCTTGTCCATATCGAGATTGCCAATGTTACTAAATATAGATTTTTTTTTTCATATTCGTCAGTTACTTCCCTTCTATAAATGGCTGGTGACATGCAAAAGGGGCATTCGAACATTTACGTATTTAAGTGTCGTATCGGATCAGCCTGCGGGGTCCGCACAGGCTGATCCGAGACGGCACTTTACGACTACATTAGATTTTGTGCAGCAGCAGACTTGCGCTAGGCTGAAAATTAAATAAAAAACGAAAGTGTCGTCTCGGATAAGCTTTTGCTAACTGCACAGGCTGATCCGAGACGGCACTTTACGCAAATGTCCAAATGCCCTTTTTCGCGTGTTGCAGGTCAAAATATCTACTCATTAAATTCTATTTAAGTTAGATCTAGACCCTTTTATAAAGCGCTCTTCACACACATTACCGCCTAGAAGGTTGAGGACTGTGCAGACTAGAATCAGCTAGGCCCCATAAAACGTGCTGCCTGACCTCTGGTCCACATTATCCGTTCTTCAAAGATTTTCAAAACTACCACATTGTCCGTTCTTCAAAGATATTCGAAACTACATCCCTAAATATTTTATTTATGGACTGAATTTATCTTCAGTGCGGCACGAGCAGTCTGATCTTGGATATATGCAGTAGGCCTACGCTTATTTAGTCGTTCCTATGAAAAAATCAAAGTACTGATAGTACTGAAGGCCAGGAAATTGAGGATATGAAACAACACATGAGGTCAATTTTAATTAATACAAACAGGTAGACGGACAGGGATACAAGCGGATTCCACTAAGCCCCTGGAATTCTTGGTTTATCAGGAAGTTTTGAACTGATACTAGAAAGCACCAGCCAGAAACTAATTAAGCTAGGGCTAGGCATGTGCTCACAGTTATGCGGTGCTTGATAATGGCTTAGAATACTTAGTAATTTGTCGTGCTTGTAAACAATCCCAAGTCAAAATTGAATCGTATTCAATCGGTGCAATACCAACTTTGGTTATCTAAATTTTCTGAGACATGTGATGTCTTGTAGTCCTGAATGACGCTATTTTTTACATTTATGACGCAAAAACACATTTATTTTTATTGATTTCAATGAAAATACGTGTAAGATAGATATCAATGTAAAATGTAATGAATAATAAAGATTTGAGTGATACGGCAGTTGGTCATGTTGTCTGTAGCTTCCACAAGTCAAGGAAATTTTGAACTGGTCCCATTTGAAGGAAGTTGTAGATGAAAATCCAAAGTAGTTCTTCGTGTATATTGAAAAGTAAGATTTTGGGGATATTGGGAGGAATTGCTTGTTACAAGCGAATTCTCTTTTAGCCAAAATATTTTCTCAATAAAATACTGTGAAAAGTTTGATTGTTTTGGGAAAACGATTAGGCTCGGTTTTGCTATTTATTTACCTATTTTACGGACAAGTCACAGTGACTTGAGCTTCGATACTTATATCTACATAATATAAAAAGACGTTAATTCTTATTCATAATCGTTGTCCAAGGACAACTTGTGTCAAGCCCGCAAACACTTGACTCTCAAGCTTGACCTAGACCCTAGACCTGAATAAATGTTTCAAAGGGAACTTCTACTCATGATGGAGAACAATGCATTATGCTGATTTATATCGGAATCTATCCAAAAATGTAGGAGTTATGGTTCGGACGAAAAATTGGCCATAAATGTGGCCTTGATCTTGAACCTACTTGAACAGATGTTTCAAATGGCACATCTAACCGTGATGGAGGTCAATTGTGCCAAATTATTTTGAAATCCATCCACAACTGTAGAAGTTACGGACCGGAAATATTCGAATGCACACAAGCCCTAGTGAACACTAGAAATATATGTGTCAGAGACACTGATGCCCCTGCTAAATGGTATTGGTCACAGGTATGTCATTTGACACTAGTAGAGAGAGAGAGAGATAAAAAAAAATACATTAAATGACAAGCGAACCACTACAGAAAAAAATTATAAGCATTTATTTGGTTTCAAATCAAAGTCAATCAAAGACACTTTTAAGAATCACACAGGTGTAATCTATTTGTGACAGATGTAAAAGGTGTAAAATACATCCTATCAGTGTGAAATAGGCAGTATAAACAATGACAAAACTACCAAATAACTCTTGGATAAAGGTAACTAATACACATAATGTACATACTAAAGACAACGAAATTTCAAAAATATTTTTATAGACAACTTGATTAACGATATGGATGAAATTTTATTTGGGGTCGATTTTTCTAAAATTTTATTTGGGGACGATTTCACCAAAGAAATGGTCTCCAGGGGACGATTTCTCCGGAGTGATAAACATAACACGGGCCAAGCAGTTTGGGGACGATTTCTCCAGGGGCCGATTTCTCCAGCATTCCGCTGAAGTACCCTAGATTTAGTCGATATACATAAGAAAAAGTGATACACATAACACGGGCTAATATTCTATACGTAGTTTGCTTTATTTACAATCGCATTTTAGCGGGGACTCGTTTTGTGACACACATGTTCAAATGTCAACACAACGTTATAGACAAACTCCGAGCAGAGTCGTCGTTCGTTAATCTCACCATACCTGAATGTGAATGATCCGGAGTGCAAGAGAGAGCGTTATAGATATTAACCGTATACAGCGCGTAAGAATACACAACTGTCGGACAAAGCCAAGTTCATAAGGTTACGCCTTTATTAGGTCAGTGTTAATGACAAAAACGGGATAAAAAACACACACTCGTCAGTTATTAAAGGACTGTAATACCCTTGCAATTCCATGGCGTTTTGCAGATGAAAGCTTTGAGGAAACGAAAGCATTCACACCATGTGATAAGCAATCTCTGAATATATTTGGGAAACTAGTTGTTTTGGCGGACTCAGCGATATGGAGTGGACACACCGTCCAACATTTTTGTCTGAATAGGCAGCTTACGATCCCTATAGGCAAGGGAATCCCTTGAGAGGGATTCCCTGGCCTAAAAATGTAATTTCACCGACTGAAGGATGCATGGATCCGTAAATTACTATTTGTCTAGCAACAGAATGAAGCAAAATGTACTCTGGTACTTTGACTTGACATGCACAAAATTAACAAAAGCAGAAAAGTTCCGGCCTAGGAATGTTTGTGCAGACCGCACAGGCTGAATTGGATTGATATTTTTTTCAGATGCATAATACTGTATCAGACAGTGTAAATCCAGGATCAGACTGCACGTTTTGTGCAGTCTGATCTTGGTCTATACTCTCCCCATAAACCCACAAACTCGCGCTGAGCAGCCTAATTCTAATACTTTCTTTTAAGTATTACTTTTTTCTTTCATAACTGCAGTCGGCAAATACTCTTAAGTGGACATTTAGATGTCTAATAAGGCCATTTGCATTATGACTTATTTTATCATTATTATCTATCCAATTGTGTTTGAAAAACCAATATGTGCTAAAAGGTGGATGAACAAAACTGACATTGTAAAAAAATAAAAAATTCACCTCTATTTCAGTTTATTAATCGAGGGACACAACCTAATGTAATTATGTATAAGTATGCATACTTTGTTGTAGTATTAGTCTAAGGCCTGGCAAGCTGGATTCAATTTCTTTTCAATCCGTCTGGTAGAAAATTTTCATTGGTACCTGGTGATAGTACAGCCATATGGAAGTCAAATTAGGGTGGATGCCAGAAACAAAAGTGGTGCAGATTTTTTTCAGACAACATTTTGTTACCCCACCCACTGAAAATGTATTGAATTGAATTTATGTGTATAAACCACAAAATTTCAATATCTTCCGGAGTATATTGATTGCAAATAGGTCTAGTTGACAGTTGAGCACATAAGCAATGGTAAAATTCAGTTACAGGAGAAGATAAAATACATTGGGTGTCCTGGTGTTACCCCACCCACCAAATTTGCATACATTTTCTGAAAATCATGAGCAACGTAATATCATTTAAGATTTTTGTGTTTCAACTTTTTGTGAAAGGGTTTGATGAGAACTAAATGCTTACTATTGTACTAAATTGCTGCATTGTATATTTGTTACGGTCTTGCTTATCATCTACCGCACCCACTAATGCATATACACGGCCATCTATGAGCTATTATATAATTAAGGCAGATTTTAGGAGACACGATTTTTGAAAATTAAGTTGGATTTTTTTTTTTTTTTTTTGATAAGGTTCCTTATATCCACACTGGAATATTGTCTCCTGTGATGCAGTGCTAGTCATAACACATCGACATGTCCTTCATGTAACAAAATTGTAAAGTAAAAGAAATTCCATTCTAATTTAGAAAAATGAAAATTTTCTGGTTAAGATTATAATATTTCACTTCGAATCATCTGTATAACACATAGTTGTTTTATATTAATTAAGTATTTTGGAACCAAATTTTGGCACGTTATATGTCAGAGAAGATCATTCTTTTGCAACTATTTTAATTTCTTGAAAAAAGTTATAGAGATCTAGTAAATGATTCCTAGCTGTTTGTACTAAAAATGTAACTGTAGTTTCCGTCTTGTTCCCAGAAATTGTTTTTATTAAATTAAACGTCGCGGCTTCCTTTCATGAGCATTTTTTATCATTGTTATATAAACGACTCGTGTTTTATAGCAATGACACAAAATGTTGCAGCACAGACACATATAAGTATCAAAAAAAGGTTTGTACTGAGTGCCTTTATTTGAGAAAAATCAAACGAAACAATAATAGAATAGTTACAAATCAAATGAAGAAAAGTCATTTGCACCAAAAATACTGTCTTGTTGACAAGTTAAGGCTTTAAATGTTATTACAATTACATTTAAGTATTTCAATTACTCTTCAGTACCCACTGTTAACTATATTCATGCTATATGCATTAAAACTATCATTGTTATGTAGGAAATAAATCCGATACATCATGACATTTCAACAAGAGGGACATTGGCCCTGGAGTGCTCACCTGAGACCATAGCTTTATTTCCCTCATGTGTATGTGATGAACTTTAAACGTGCAGGGCCAGTTTTGACCCCAAGGGCATAATATGAACAAACTTGGAAGAGGTCCACTAGGAATTGCTACATGCCAAATATCAAAGCTCTATGCCTTCTAGTTTTAGAGCAGAAGAATTTTATAATTTTCTGTCTGTGTTCCTATGTTTGAACTTGTGACCCCCAGGGCAGGGCCAGTTTTGACCCCAGGGGCATCATATGTACAAACTTGGTAGAGGTTCACTAGAAGATGCTACATACCAAATATGAAAGCTCTACACCATCAAGTTTCAGAGAAGAAAATTTTTGAAGTTTTCCTTCTTTGTTTCTGTGTTCGAACTTATGACCCCCGGGGCAGGGCCACTTTTGAACCCAAAGGCATCATGAGAACAAACTTGGTAGAGGTCCACTAGGAGATGCTACATACTAAATATCAAAGCTCTATGCCTTCAATTTTCAGAGGAGAAGATTTTTAAAGTTTTCCTTCTTTGTACCTATGCTCAAACTTGTGACCCCCGGGATAGGATCAGTTTTGACCCCAGGGGCATTATTTGAACAAACTTGGTAGAAGTTTCCGTACGAGCATTAACTTATATTTTAAACATCTCCTCTGACACTACCCATCCAAACTTGATGAAACTTCACTGAAATGATCCTGCCATGGCTTTCTTCAGAATTTCTTGAAAGAATCTGATTCCTTCAAAAACTCTGTTTGCCATGGCAACAAAACTGCAAAACATTGAAATCTTTGAAAATCTTCTTATCTGAAAGCATAAGGCCTAGCTAGGGCTACCAAACTTGGCATGTAGCTTTATGCCGTGAACCCCTACCAAGTTCCGTCAAATAATAGCCCTGGAGTCGAAATTGGCCCCGCCCCGAGGGTCACAAGTTTTATATGGGATTATATAGGGAAAACTAAAATCCTTCTTTAGGGCCTTGGGCCACCAAATTTGGCATTTATCTTTATCAACGGGGGTCTACCAAGAGTGCCCAACCTATAGTCCTGGGGTAAAAATTGGCCCGGCCCCGGGTCACAAGTTTTACATGGGCTTATATTGGGACAGAATTTAAAAATCTACCTGTACATAGCCGCAAGGCCTAGGGCTACCAAATTTTGAATGTAGCTTTATCTAATGGGACTCTACCGGAATTGCCCAAATTATAGCCTTGGGGTTAAGTTTGTCCACACACCAGGGGTCACAAGTTTTACCTTGGCTTTTGTGTTGAAAACTTTATAAGTGATCTTTTTGCTAACCATAATAAAGCCTAGGGCTACCAAATTTAACCCTGTTTCATGGGTCTCATGTTATACATGGCCTTTTTTCTTTTAAGAAACTTTGAAAATCTTCTTGTTTATGACACAACATTCTAGACCTGTATTATTTGGTACGAGGGTTTATCTTGTGGACCTTCACTACGATTCAAGTAATTATAGCTTTGTGGTCAATAATGGCTTTTCCCAAGGAAACTTTTATAACCTTACATCACTTTCTCGTATGATTTTATAGAAAAAATTGCATGTCTTCAAGTTTAAAACCAATTGCCCAGAGTAGTAATATTTGGCTTGTAATGTTTTCACTTATTAGCCAGTAGTACGATACAGGGCCGTCATGGCCCTCTTGTTTCAAGTTAAATCCTCTATTGCATCAGTGAACTAGAGAAAAAGATGGATGAAAAAAATAGGGCCCTTTTTTGACCTGAGCCTAAGCCATTGAAACCATTTGGCCGGAGTTGTAATGTTTGTCTTCTAGTGTTTTCACTTATTACCCGGTGGAGCGATACAGGGCCATCATGACCCTCTTTTTTCAAGTCATATCCCCTATTGCATCAGTGAAATAGATTAACAGAGTAGGAGAGAAAGAATAACAAAGGAAATAAAGCAGTTTTAGTAATGAAAATAGCCAAAACTTAGTGTTGGCATACTTAGGGTTACAGTTGTGGATATATAATGAAATAACAAAATCAAAGGTTAGTGTGCAACAACAAATTATACTGTTGTACTCATAAATAGATCATTTTTTGAGGTGCTAAATGCTAAAACTCCATAACTGTTCTTAATTCTGGTCCTCTATGTCTGTCCTAGTAGCTTTGGCCAAAACTGTGAAAAAAATCTAACCAGAAATATTTACACATTCAATGTGAAGACTGAAAATCAGAGATTGTTTTCAATTCATTCAGCTAGGAACATTTATTAGGTGTTTTACGGTATGTGAAATTGGTCAGACTTGATTTAATATAAGTCTTACATACCTGTAAATGTGGATTTCAATGAGCATCTTAAATTCAAAAGATTTGCCAAAAAGATTGCATTGTTTCATTGTTTTTTTTTTTTTTCATTATTGTGAACATAAGAAAAGTTTAATTTTTGATATAGGCAAATTTTGGGTAGGCACGTTTATTAGCATATAAAAAAAAATCTGCACCACTTTCAGATCTGGCATCCATGCTTAAAGTGACTTTAATAGGCTATCCTAACACACAGTACCATTTGAATTTTTCTACCAGATGGATTGAAAAAAAAAATAGGGCCCTTTTTTGATCTGGGCCTTAGCCTATATAGGCCAGTAGCCTTTATTTACTGATAAAGTATTAGTATTAGTGTCAGTATTTTGGGAATTAAAATTCCCGTGCTGGATTTTGTATTTTTCACGCGAGAGAAGTATTTCAAAGCATGAAAAAGGTGTGTGAGAGAAGTCATAAAGTTTCTTTTTTGGCCTTGAAATACAAACAAAACCTGAACGATAGTGACAAGTATGGGCGGATAGAGAAAACGCCGAAGGACTCGGTTACGGTAATATGGAACTGTTATGTCGACGAAGGCCTCGGTTACAGTAATATGGAACTGTTATGTACAGGTATACTTGATATCAAAACTATTTGACCATTTTTGACAGCCCGTGTATACAAAATTAATACATTTTGCACTCTGTGAAAAAGGGGCTTAATGCATTTGAAAAAAAGTATTGACCCATGTCAGCCTGCAGCACATGTGTCCAGACTTTTTGCTCTTATGCATGTCCAAGAACCATTCTAACTGAAGTTTTGCTCTCAGACCTAACCGAAATTTTATGCTATTGATCAATTTCTTACATATCAAAGTACCTGTGTACCTCATGGTCCAGTCGGTCATTGAAAAAATGAATTTTCTAAATCTTTGACGTAGTGATGACTTTCTCCTCGGTATAATGTATCATGGTGATACGACAAATTCTGAACTCTTCCAAACCAAAAGAGTTTGCAGACGACAATTTTAGATTTGGAGTAAATGGCAGAACGTTCTCTAAAAGGGTAGAAAGCACTGTGGGAAAAGAAGAAATTGCTCGTTACGAGCAATTTCTCCTTTCTCCACAGTGTTTTCAAAAGACTTTTACTGCAGACAGGTAAAAACCAGGGCTTGTTTGGGAAAGGGTTAAATGTCCTTTTCCCAGAGCATTATTCTGTCATCGGATACTACTCTTTGCTATCTCACACGTTAAAAGTGACCATTGGTTTCCAATCAGATAGTAAACTGAAGAGACTTGTTTGATATTAAAGACACTTATATAGATAACAGATGGTCAACTGTGCGAACTTGTCTCCACAATGAACTTTTCGCCGTAAAACAAGTAAATTCATCTCTTTTTTTTTTAAACAAGAGATTTTTTCTATCAAGATCTCGAATACATAGTGTCGAACCAAGATAAGACTGCAAGTATGGTGCAGTCCGATCTTCATCTTCGTCGTTCGCAGAGGCTTTCGAAGTCGTCTGCTGTAGCAGAAAAGTGGTCTGAGCAATACTCAAATTTTTTTACAACTCTTCCTCAAATGACAAAGTTTCATATTCGACCACTTTGAAAGCATTAAGACGAAAGGTTGAATGTAGCTCAGATCACAATTTCTGTCTTTGTTCAGGTAGACAACAATCTGGGAAAAGGAGAGTAATTATGAGGTTTTGTGTTAATCCCACAGGCACTTGTTTTTATGACAAACTTCGACATCAATCGATATAACGATGTGTGCCATGCTCTTTCAAAAGTGGATTTAATGCATCTGCCAAGTGTATCGACCAGGGATTGCATAGGCTGACCTAGGCCGAAAATTTACATTAATTGTCAACTATTTGTATGTCGGATGACCATTCTACACCGTGATTCAGTTGGTTGTTTGCGAAACCGTGTATCTTAAAGGTAGGTATTTAGGTTTTTCACATCACGCCAAATTAAAAAATATATATATTTCACTGAAATATATATGAAAAAACAATACAAATCATCAATAATCAAGAATCATAAAATTACACACAAAAAAAATGGGGGGTATTCCATTAAAAGGCTACGTAGCCCCTTAAGCTATTTTTAGATTTCGCGCCATAAGTCAAAAAAGCATTGTGAGAATGTTAAGAGAATGGCACGTGACTAATAACGCCTAAATTCCATAGCGTAACAATTATGTAATTATTTTCCATATTGTATTTTTCGGACGCTTTGTTTGAAGCTTCGTCTGTGTATTTTCAATAAGTAAATGAGCGAGTTGGTGATTAAAAATAGACTGTGTCGACCTGGGCTGTAGGTAATCTCTAATTTCTATTGTTATCGGATGGTTTTCAACTACTGGGGTTTTATGAATGGAAATTATAAGGCTTTGGGAGTAGACCTATAAAGATCTCTTTTTGTATTTTTGTAAAATTTTGTCCCAAAATCTGAAGGACCACCTTTAAGCATCCATGATTGCGTGCTGTAAATGTGTCACGGAGTTGCATTAACAGTTATCCCGCTTAATAAATGAAATGAAACTTTCAAATCTATGGTAAAAACCCAAGTTTTGCTATTTCAAATGTAAATTTCGGGGAAAGATATCCCCTCATTGGACAGTGTAGATCAAAGATCAGACTGCACGTTCTGTGCAGTCTGATCTTCATCTACACTATCCACAAAAAAGCCATTGAGTGGCATGTAGCAGCCTAGGGTTTAAATCTTGTTTTGCTAGAAAACCACTTATATTATAATCGTTATACAAAAATTAATGGACGGCCACAACACGAGGGCCTGTGGTTAAGCGTCATATAGCGCCACGCATCGCAAAGGTTCAGTTCAATGAAAATGTCGAGGCTCAAAACGGCAATATCTCAGTTTTGTAACCTGTGCGATTACATTTTCATTTTCCAACGATAGATATTTATAGAGATTAGCAATAGTTGTGACAATGCTTCGATTATTCTTATTCGGACTTATATTATTTTACGATGTCTGTTTCTGTAAGTTTTATGGTGGGACTATGTCGTGGAAGCAGGAGGATAACAGCACCAAGGCAAGTAGGCTATAGACGGGACATGCCATAAATTGGGGTGTATCATACAGCCTAACCACAGTTTATTTATTTATTTATTTGTTTATTTATTTATTTATTTATTTATTTATTTATTCTTTTAGTTATTTTGTATTTTTTCATTTGTTTTTTTTTTTCAAATCCTTAAAATCTAAATATGCTAATGCTCGGCCATTGAACAAAGGCACTTGCATTCTGATAACTGACTGTCAAATCATGAGGTATTTTAGTCCTTGGATATGCAGAGAAATTGCTAACAAAATCGACCCGTGTCTGCTCAATAACATTGTTTTAATAAATACAGAAAACTTCTTTGAACAAATTTGAAAATCCCGTCATGTTCGAATAAACGTATATTGTACTTTAAAGTTTGCTGCATTGATTTTGACAATCTCAAAAAGTAGTCTGGTGTTGTATCTATTATGTTGAAATTCGAAAGGTCAGAATTTAAAAAAAAAATGCTACCCATCGAAGATAAATGATCCGCAGGCCTAACTTGCTCAATATAAAAGTGAATGAAAAATTCCAGCAGTGTTAAAAACTAAAAAAAGCCTGTAGATCTAATTATAATGATTTCAGTTTCATTTAGATCTAGATCTAGATAGATCTATTTATAGATCTAGATCTAGTAAATAATGTCCACACTTTGATGAGCAGTTAAGATCAGACAGCAGTCTGTCTTTTGTGCAGTCTGATCTTGATAAACTGTCGAATAATCGCATATCCGGTTTTCATTTCTTCATCAGGTGCGAGTAGTTTACCGCATGGTATGGGAAAAGGGCACGGGCCCATGTGGATTGGGTTGCTCATCGCGAGACGTCGGAAAAAACGCAACGATACCGAGCACGTTGCTTTTCGATGTTTCTGTCATCAACTCGTTGCTAGGCGTTATGCATTACGTCATAACTGACGTCAGCGCAACGAACATATCTGGCTGGGAACAGGGAGAGGGCACTTACGTATTCAGTCCTTCCAGTATGAGAAATGTTGTGAAGTGAGTAAAAAGACAAGTTTACGCTTCTAGTGTGTTGTTGTCGAAAATCCCTTCCTTTGAAGAAAAATACATAGGCCTAAGATTTTAGGCATTTTTTTTTTTTTTTATTATTGCTTCAGTGGATGGCAAACTCAGCTTTTTCACCGGAACTTCTTGATAGAGTTATAACTAGATCAGGCATCCTCGGATACCCCGGGGTCTCCCTATTTGCTACGCTACATCGATGTAGCGTAGCAAATAGGGAGTCCCCGGGGTATCCGAGGATGATGCTGTGCGAAAAGGGGGTTTGATAAATCTGCAGAAAGTAGGCAAATTTATCGAGTGCAGCCTTCACAGTCCGCGTAGGCTGCCCTAGGTCAAAACTTTTTTGCTATTTGTACACAGTCTGCATGCCTTAGGACAATTTTCCTTCGGAATTCAAACGGTCGTTTGAAAAAAATAATGGATCTAGATCTATACCCTATGTAATGACTTTCTGGTAGATCTAGATCTACTCAGCTGTAATGCATCATGGAGAAGTATTTAAAAACAACTTTGAATGGCACACCTAATTTTTAAAAGACGTTGGACATCGCCTTTTGTAGACTAGATCTAGATCTAATTCAGGTAAAAAGAAACTAACCTACAAATTTTAATTGATATTTTTGTCAAAATAGAGATCTATCTATGACAATAGAATTGATTAATCGACCACGTAGATTTGGGTATAGTTTAGCCTACTTAAACGATGTCTCTCCTGATCTCATCCTCGGGTACCCCGTGGTCTCCCTATTTGCTACGCTACATCGACCCCTGGGACAATTAATTGAATTTCCCTCGCTTTACCGCTGGCCGAATGCTGGCTTTTCATTGGTTCCATCATCATTTTGTGATGGGCGAGTGGACTGTACGCTATGACGTTTCGTATCGATTTTCGGCGGCTGATTCAAAGTTTTATTAGTCAATTGTCCCAGGGTCTATGTAGCGTAACAAATAGGGAGACCCCGGGGTATCCGAGGATGGCACAGCATGATTCAGGAGAATAATATTTATTGGCGCAAACCTTATGACACTAGTACAATGTAAAAATAATTACGTTGATAGCGTTACAAACCTCCCTTGGATAGCTTCAGGAGACGTCAACAGCGAGGACTTGGGTTACTTTCAAACAGTGATTGATACACGGATCAGAAATGATACCCACAGATCTAACATCAGCCCCATTGCATCCATTCCACCTTACATAGGGTAAGTCATCGGTACTACTTGTCAGGTCTGAAAGCAAGCCTGCCCGCGTGGCTCGTTACTTGAGCCCAGAGTTATAATCCTGGGCTTGACCAAAATGATTTACGAGAATTGATGAAGTCATTGCGAGCCTCATGTTTCGCATTTCTTCCCTTAAAAAATTGTTTCGGTGTTGATTACGACGGAAAACAATCAGTGAAGTTGGTTAGGCCAATAGAGAAATTAATTGATAGGTGTACCAATCACCGTAATGTTCCAGACAGACAGACTGATTGACTGACTGAATCATTATTATAAAGAACATTTAACACCAAACAGACATAGAAAAACCAAACAATCATGTCACGTTTAGAGCACTCAAGATCCTGCCATAGCCACAGCAAAGGTTATACAAGAAAATGATCCCATAGCAGGCAGCCACATCTTTTCGCCTTGCAGCTGATGTTTTCTATCATTACAAAGACCAATTCCATTATCATTTTTGACCAACACTTAGTTTGTCGTCTGAAATACAGTGAGTTGCTTAATACAAATCTAAAATAAGATTTACTCTATCAAACGACAAAATTTTGTACCAGACCGAATTGAAGTCACTTGCAGACGACGAATTAAACATGGCTCATTCAAAAATTGGGAAATTTGGTCTGAAAAAGTAAGAAACATTGTGGGAAAAGGGAAAAAAAGCTGGTTACCAGCATTTTCTCCTTTTCCCACATAGTTTTTAAAGGCTTCCACCCACAAGGTCGTTAAAACTAGGGACTGTGTGACAAAGGGTCAAAATTGTTTTTCTCGATCTGTCTGTCTATAGGGCACTATATGGCTGCAGCACAACAGTAAAAATTCCTACTAATGACCCGGATGGAGACAACACAATGTGTCGATGGGCTGAACCGTCAGAGTGTCGTGGAGGCTGTACAAATGTTCCCTTAGGATCAGTGGCTTTAAATGAGGTAATGAAATTATTTGATAATTCGGAGAATCATTGTCGTATACATGGCGTATACAACTAAAGGATGGAATAAAACTATTCAACTTCTACTACTTTTGAACGAAAAACAGTAGACCAGTCATAACGTAACTCCACAAATCGAAGAACTGTAAAACTGCATAATACTCCATAAACTAAGTAAAAACTCTATACATTTATGACGTTTTTAGAACCTTAGATAGTCTTCGACTTGCCCTGTTTGAAGATTAGCAATGAACAGAAATGCTTTTCTATTACTCTCTTCAAATAGCGCTAATTCCCCCATACACAGAGTTTGCAGCTTTGGAAAAAAGCTCCTGCATTAGAAAGGTATACCAAAAGGTGTATTAAGTTTTCATTATATATACCTTTGAAATATCAGGTCTGGTTGAGTACAAACACGTTTTTGTAAGTATTTTTCCTGAGCAGTTTTAAATATAAAAGTTGTCTTTATGTATCACTATCTTTTGTTCGCAGTCCGACTGCAGCATTACCATCATAGCGACTTCCGGTGGTCAACTGCAGGCGGGAAAGTTTTACCGAATGACGATTGTTATCGAAGATTTTCCTGATTACCCTGTTATCGTTGGCAAAGAACTTTATACAGAAAAGCAAAGATTTTCTCAAATACCTTTACAGGTAAGTTTCTTTTCATAACCATATGTATATATTCTTTTAGGACCAAGGTTTACAATGTAAAAGTTCTTGATGACTGAATCCATAATGAGATGGTCAGCCGTTAGAACCTTCAAAGCCATGTGTGTACAGCATAATGGATTCTTTGAAACATGGTTGTTATATCGTCAAGTTGACATGAGACATTGTGTTTTACAATTGATAAACCATCGGTTTACTTCGAAAACCTCGTAACTACAGCTTGTCACAAGCTGTAGTTTTAGAAGTAAACCGGCGATAAAATGAATGGACTCAGAATTAACTGGACTCGACATTAACAAAGTATACGCCTTTTTGGAAATTAATTTCTTTGAGTTGGAGATAAGACACTATCTAAATAGGATTACTATAGTGACGATTTTGGAGAAGAGAATGATACCGACGCCTTTTATAATGATGATGATGATGATGCTAGTGATTAGATTGCTTCAGCTGTTGACATTGAAGACGATGATAATGATGATGACAATAACGGTACAGATAACGACTTTTCACTTTATTTATAAGATGTGCACGAAGCTATCTACTTTAAACTTGCAGGTTTCGTTATGGATAGCCAATAAAACTAGCCAATGTGATCAACCAAACATGACCTTTGTCATGGCGACCCCGAGGAACTTCGCGAGCTTGTTCCTGACCGAGAACGACATCAAGATAAAACTTAAATGGGTGAATACATCATTCTACCTTCGAACAGACCATCAAAAGTAAGCTGGTTACAGTCTAACTTCATTCGTGCGAACAGAATGCATGTAATTGTAAATTTCCTCTCTGAGCATTTTCTGAATATCGCAGACAGGGTAAACTCTGCTTTGGTTTAAATTTGGGTTTCCTAGACGGCCCATTTTAGAAAACCTATTTTTCTAGCACTTCTGCAATGATATTGTGTTTAATAGGACACGCCCAGCCTGATCATTCTCATTATATATGTTATTTGAAAAGACGATTTAATGCAGGCTGATATGAGCCGGTACTTTTTGATGTTGTTAAACTTTGTGCATATGCAAGGACCATTATACCTCATGATTCAGTCTGCTGTAAAAATAGATGACAAATGAAACGCGGTTCAGAGGAAGGAATATGTCTTTGAAATGATACAAAATGTTTTGGGCAAAAACGATTATACTGTTTACCACCATTTTTTCGTCTTCCCACAATAATTCAAATTCCTTTTTTCTCGTAGAGGTTAAAGAACTCTTTGATGACTATACCTTTCTTATTGTTAATGTACATCAAATTATACTTTTCATTGGAGGAACTATACCCTAACACTTATTTTTGTTCTGTATTTTTACAGTTCACTAAACTTTATTGTAAGTGGACCACGTGGTATACGCAGCAGGATTTTGGCAGACGATTTGAGTAGATATCTACATAGAACAGACGTCGTGAAACTTAACCTTGTATGGAGACCCGACTATAAATCTCAAACAGGAACCTCTCAGATATGTGTTTGGGGCATTGATATTTTTAAGAGGTGCTATATTTTCAATTCCTGTATCTCTTTCCACATTATATTTGATATATCGTCGGTTTACTTCGAAAACAGCTTACAGAAGTGGTATGAATGCATCTACGAAATGCATTATAACAACCACGTCATAACATAATTGTGGATCTATAAACTTCCATCTTGATTAACAAGTGATGGAATAATGAGGTAGACCTGTCCTTAGATATGCAGAAAAATTAACCAGTGGCAAAAATTGTGATCTGGTCAGATTGTGCAGATATATTTAAACCTACTTTGCAGAGCATGACTTTAAAGGAAAAGGTTTTGTTGAGATATTAACTGTTTAACGACTCCAAACACGTCCACCAAAGTCGTATTTCAGGGTTCGTATTCACCAAATATTCTTAAGAAATATTATTTGTTTTATTCTTCATATTTTTCCAAATTTGAAAGAAACACAACTTCTGATTGGCTAAGCCAAATGGTTTATCCAGTCAGAAGTTGTGTATCTTTCAAATTTTGAAAATCTTGGAGATTAAGACAAAGACCTTTTTTAGGCCAGGGAATCCCTCTCAAGGGATTCCCTTGCCTATAGGGATCGTAAGCTGCCTATTCAGACAAAAATGTTGAACGGTGTGTCCACTCTATATCGCTGAGTCCGCCAAAACAACTAGTTTCCCAAGTATATACAGAGATTGGTTATCACACGGTGTGAATGCTTTTCTTTCCTCAAAGCTTTCATCTGCAAAATGCCATGGAATTGCAAGGGTATTACAATCCTTTAATAACTGACGAGTGTGTGTTTTTTATCCCGTTTTTGTCATTAACACTGATCTAATAGAGGCGTAACCTTATGAACTTGGCTTTGTCCGATAGTTGTGTATTCTTACGCGCTGTATACGGTTAATATCTATAACGCTCTCTCTTACACTCCGGATCATTCACATTCAGGTATGCTGAGATTAACGAACGACGACTCTGCTCGGAGTTTGTCTATAACGTTGTGTTGACATTTGAACATGTGTGTCACAAAACGCGTCTCCGCTAAAATGCAATTGTAAATAAAGCAAACTACATATAGAATATTGGCCCGTGTTATGTTTATCACTTTTTCTTATGTATATCGACTAAATCTAGGCTACTTCAGCGGAATGCTGGAGAAATCGGCCCCTGGAGAAATAGGCCCCAAACTGCTTGGTTCGTGTTATGTTTATCACTCCGGAGAAATCGTCCCCTGGAGACGATTTCTTTGGTGAAATCGTCCCCAAATAAAATTTTAGAAAAATCGGCCCCACCATCAAATTTCATCCATATCGTTAATCAAGTTGTCTATAAAAATATTTTTGAAATTTCGTTGTCTTTAGTGTACATTATGTGTATTAGTTACCTTTATCCAAGAGTTATTTGGTAGTTTTGTCATTGTTTATACTGCCTATTTCACACTGATAGGATGTATTTCACACCTTTTACACCTGTCACAAATAGATTACACCTGTGTGATTCTTAAAAATGTCTTTGATTGACTTTGATTTGAAACCAAATAAATGCTTATAATTTTTTTTCTGTAGTCGTTCGCTTGTCATTTAATGTATTTTTTTTTCATCCCTCTCTCTCTACTAGTGTCATATGACATACCTGTGACCAATACCATTTAGCAGGGGCATCAATGTCTCTGACACGCATATTTCTAGTGTTCACTAGGGCTTGTGTGCATCCGAATATTTCCGGTCCATAACTTCTACAATTGTGGATGGATTTCAAAATAATTTGGCACAATTGACCTCCATCACGGTTAGATGTGCCATTTGAAACATCTGTTCAAGTAGGTTGAAGATTAAGGCCACATTGAAGGCCAAGTTTTCGTCCGAACCATAACTCCTACATTTTTGGATAGATTCCGATATAAATTAGCATAATGCATTGTTCTCCATCATGAGCAAAAGTTCCCTTTGAAACATTTATTCAGGTCCAGGGTCTAGGTCAAGCTTGAGAGTCAAGTGTTCGCGGGCTTGACACAAGTTGTCCTTGGACAACGATTATGAATTAGGATTAACGTCTTTTTATATGATGTAGATATAAGTATCGAAGCTCAAGTCACTGTGACTTCTCCGTAAAATAGGCAAGTAAAATAGGAAAACCGAGCCTAATCGTTTTCCTAAAACAATCCAACCTTTTCACAGTATTTTATTGAGAAAATATTTTGGCTAAAAGAGAATTTGCTTGTAACAAGCAATTCCTCCCAATATCCCCAAAATCTTACTTTTCAATATACACGAACAACTACTTTGGATTTTCATCTACAACTTCCTTCAAATATGACCAGTTCAAAATTTCGTCGACTTGTGGATGGTAGAGACAACATGACCAACTGCCATATCACTCCAATCTTTATTATTCATTACATTTTACCTTAATATCTGTCTTACATGTATTTTCATTGAAATCAATAAAAATAAATATGTTCTTGCGTCATAAATGTAAAAAAATAACGTCATTCAGGACTACAAGACATAACATGTCTCAGAAAATTTAGATAACCAAAGTTGGTATTGCGCCGATTGAATACGTTCAATTTTGACCTGGGATTGTTTACAAGCATGACAAATTACTAAGTATTCTAAGCCATTATCAAGCACCCCATAACTGTGAGCACATGCCTAGCTCTGGCTTAATTAGTTTCTGGCTGGTGCTTTCTAGTATCAGTTCAAAATTTCCTGATAAAACCAAGAATTCCAGGGGCTTAGTGGAATCCGCATGTATCCCTGTCCGTCTACCTGTTTGTATTAATTAAAATTGACTTCATGTGTTGTTTCGTATCCTCAATTTCCTGGCCTTCAGTACTATCAGTACTTTGATTTAAGAATGGTTTATGAATACTCACCCAGAACAAGAAGCAATATTTGGCACAGTTATCAGAATAAGGGCAAAACTGCAAAAACTTTCACGTGACAGGAAATTGTCATAGAGTCTCCGCATTGTATTCCAAGTAAAATCAAAGCGTTGAGAACGCTGAAGTGGTATTTGTCAAAGAAGCCTTTATATGGGATTAATAATTTGAAAAAAAAAAGAAAAATATTATTCAAATATTGGCTTAAAAGTCATCCAATTAAACAAATGAATACCTTTTTGGTTGAATGGCGAGTACTCATGACAAAGTTAGGATTATTTGTGTCATGATTGGTGGTCTCCTTTTGACCTTTAGAAGAAGTCAGATCAACGTCCCTTTACAGTATGATTCATGATGGATTGAAAGTGAAACTATGTGAATAATCAGCAATCTGCTAAATAACTTAAATGAAATATTCAGTTCGGTAGTAGAAACCCTAATATTTCAAAAATATGTTTTGGGGAATAAAAGAATATCTCCCTCTCCGATAGTCTAGATCCAAGATCATACTGCACGTTCTGTGCAGTCTAATCTTGATATACACTGTCCGCAAAAGGTCAGTGAGATGCGCTAAGCACCTTAAGAATTATATAATATCCGGTGTAATGCAGAGAAATGACCCTCCCCTACAAAATGGCCCATGGATCATTTCTCTGTGTAAAGAAAAGGTCCGGGTCATTATTCTATGTAGAGAAATAAACCGGGTCATTTCTCTACGTAGAATAATGACCCTGGAGTTATTTCTCAATGTAGAATAATGATCCGGGTCATTCCTCTACGTAGAGAAATGACCCATTGGTCATTTTGTAGGGGAGGGTCATTTCTCCGCATTACACCGGCATACACTGATATTTCGACGAAACTTCTAGTCCTATCCGTGCTCGAATTTTCGTGATATTGCTATTTTTATCCACAGACTGACGACTGAGGCGCGATGTTTTACGGTATTCTCGGGTGGTAAATATAATTTTATACAGTTTCCTTTTGCAAAGATTTTCATCATCTCCCGGTAGATGACATTCCACAAAAACACATCTATCTAATTTGGGCATTATGGGTACGGAACCAGACTACTTTTCTAGGCGACAACCGTTTCTTTGAATTTCTTTGAATTTCAACAACAACACCCCCCCCCCCCACAATTTTTGGGAGGATTGTAGTAATGCGCGGTATAAAGTAGCCATGGAGAAAATGGCTTTAATCAATACGTTCGAGAAGAAATCAGGCCTGTTTTAGGTCCAGATTTCTCTAAACTGCTGATCATAGCTAAATGAATCGCATCAGGTAGCGTTTTATAGAGTGAGCATTTCTTTTAGTTTGAAATTCAACGTAACGGGTTGTCGCGTGGAAAAGTAGTCCGGTTCTGTTCCAAATTGCCCAAATTAGATAGATGTGTATTTGTAGAATGCCATCTAGCGGGAGATAATGGTTAATACGTGAAATGGATTTAATGAACACATGAATGCGTAATGTTTGCCTTAATATAATGCAACATGGAGATACATTTAACCCCCTTTTGCCAGAGCATAGCTGGAGCGCTTTCATTCTGTTGTTTTTAAAGCAGACGTCATCGATAATCAAGCGCCCTTGAGAAAAGTCGACGAACAGATGCATTAACCCTTTACCAAACGACAAAATTTTAGACAGATCCAAATTGAAAGCGTTTGCAGATGACAAAATGAACGTAACTAAAGAATTAAAGTATGTTTTAGGATTATCATTTCTCCTTTTCCCGCAAGGTTTTCAAAAGGCTTCTTTCACGGGATGTTAAAAGTCGGGCTTGTTTGGTAAAGGCTTAAACCTCTTCTGCAAATGTTTGACTCGTATATCTAGAACTGTCGTTCTTCTTTTTTTTTTTTCTTTTGCTTAATTTCATGAAACTTATAAATCCTATTTTCACTATTGTAACTTAACTTGTTAATTGCCATGACCTTTATATTGAGTTCTGACAGGTTCTGACAAAGTAATTCCGAGGCAAAGAGGATCTCGTGAAAAATCGTCGTGGATTTCGAGAATCGATCTTTTTCCAGTCTTTCCCGTAAAACGCCTCACAATCGCTCTCCCCATCTTGATTCAAGATGTGTAATTTTGACTAGACAAAAAAGAAGAGCTTGCATATTCAACCATTTTGTTGGCAGTTTTACTTTTCGATTATGCACCGTTTGCTCTGATGTTTGCCATGAATTGAAAGATAAAGGCTCGCTTGGAAAAGGAATTGACTTTCCATAATACAACTTTTAGGTCCTGCACACACTATACAATGCACTCTTTTGCACAACTGATCATTCCCGTTCACCTCTGTAGTTGGCTAAGAAAGTAGTCCGCCATCACGTGATATTTTCGTCACATGACCGTAACTCAAAATGGCGACACAAACGCCGGTGAAAGAAAGATCAATTGATTGTTCTTGTATGCTGTTCAAACATCATACGGCCAATCAATCATTCGTAGTGGTGGGAAATGTGTAAAAGACGGATTGTCTGAAATCCCTAAATGTCTTTTAAAGCACGATAACTTTTTTTGAAGTCTTACAAACTTAGATCTGTCGGTGTGTGGAAACTGTTGTCATCATTCATGGGTGCAGCCATTTTTTTTTACAATTGGCGTAAGATGCTGATCAGTAAAAAAGCATGAAAAAATAGTTCCATTGGATACATGTAAATTCATTAGTTTGAATGCACCTATCATGAATCCGGAATCATATTTCATTTGCCTACTTTATTATGTTACACATGAAACAGTTAAACATTAACAAAACATGCTTTTCTCGGTTTGACAAGATTCTTGTCATTTAGCTCGTTGCAGAGATAAATGGTGAGAGTAACGAAAGACAGCTCTGATCGGAGACTGTATCAAATGATTCCCGAATGTTATATTTGCAATAATTCATATCAATTCTTGGTAAGCACCCACAGGTTCTTTTTTTTTTTCTTCCAGGTCGTAACCATGAAATACGAGGTAATAATCTACCACTCCTTCTCGATAAAATGCCGAAAAACAATTCATATTTTCCATATGAAACAAAAATGCTATTTGATCCATTGACTCACAATGTTACCTTCATTTCAGATTACAATATGTGTCCTTCAACAACATGTCAAAATAATGGAACCTGTGAAAATGTTTACGGATTGACAGAAAAATGTCACTGTAAGACAGGGTTCAAAGGTCAATATTGTTCAATGAGTAAGTACTAGATGTTAACTAGATCTATAGCCCTCTAACTTCCATTTCTGCTTTTAAGCCTTGATGTTTACGGTTAGCTGTAATAAATATTCGATTCTAAACGACACTTTTATTCCTGAACCTAGATTTAGAAAGTAATCTTATTTCTGATTGGCTCGGACGTTGTGTGAGTTAGTAATGTATATTTTAGACACACTTATGCCATATTGATAAATCCTTGTCTTTTGTATTCAGACGTCGTTTGAATTAACATATCTCGTGTTTGTTTCAGAAACGCCTTGTCTTACGAATCCTTGTCGAAACAACGGTACATGTCACGATGACTTTATACGAGGATATCGATGCAGCTGCACTTCAGGTTTTTATTAATTTATGAAATATTGATTTTATCGTGATTATCATTTGATATGGGAAATGCTCTTTTAAAATGGGGGGGGGGGGTTTACTGCATATGCAAAAAGTATCGATTCAGGTCAGCCTGCGCAGTCGGCGCAGGCTGACCTGGATCGAAACTTTTTGCTTTTGATAAATTTTCTGTATCATCACGGACCATTCTACCTTATGATGCATGTTTTTGGAAAAAAATGGTGTGTGCGTTTTTTTTTTTGTCTACAATCATGTGAAGACTTGCTTTGTATAATCTCAGGCCTCTGAAAAATCCATCGGTCTATCACGGGATAAAGAATTTTTCATTATCGGACACCGTTACTATAAGTAGCACATTAGTGAACGCCTCTTTGTTCTGTAAAATATACATGGCAAAGAGGCAGTTGCCACTGTGCTATTTATAGTAACGGTGTTGAAAACACTTTTCCGCAATACATACCGGAGATGCACCGATACGGTTTTATACGATTGTGTTCTATGATCGACCGTGGAAAATGGTATTATTCTGTGATGGATCAATAGAAATTCAAAGGCCTGTGGTATAATGAATCACAAAGATGCATTAGACCCTTTTTTTGCCGTGGCATGGCTCATGTGTTTTCATATGTTTCTTATAATGTCTTGTTATTTGATTGATTGAATGAATCATGGCGACAGCTAACTTATTTGTATATTTCCTGGGTTCTTCCAGTTCTAGGCTAGAGCTTTGGTGAGTTTTGCCTAAGCAGTGAGTTGCTGCTCAAGTAAAACTTATACAGCCCTGGTAGCTCACTGGCTTCGCTGGTATTCACGAGGTTGCGAGTTTGATTCTTGGTTCGGTCAAAATTCTCGGTTGAAGTGGGAAAGCAGCCAGTTGCCTAGGTAGGCTTTGGCTCATCATGTTGACGAATTAAATCCAGGAAAGCATGGCCAGGTGCAAGGACCGCCGTGACACTACTGACATAAGATTGAAAACAATGAAAACCGTACTGAACTCAAAGCAATGGAGTCTTCTCGTACATATTTGCGTCCTGATTATATTTATCAGAAATGTTTTCTTTTTCTTTAATTGTTGTCATTTCCATAATAACTAGTACAACTTGAACAATCTAGGTTTCACAGGGATGAACTGCGATATCAACGCCACAGTAACTGTCAGCCAGGCATTAGACCCCCAAAACGAGGGCAATGGAGATCGGGTCGTACAATGGACTGTACTAGGAGGTGTTCTGGGATTGTTCCTCCTTCTGTTGGCCGTGACGATACTGTACACATTGATGAAAAGGACAAAGAAGTCGACGATAAACACCCGTAGGATGAAAGTTAGCCCAATGCCTGCCCCTACTGACTGACAGTCATCGTGTACATTGCCATACAGTGAAATTGTTCTTTTTTTAATATGCAATAGGTCGGATGTCAGTACCAGTATTTAACCCTTGACCAAACGATCCCGAAAGTTTGTAAAAACTTAGTGGGAAAAAGAGAAAATGCTGGCAACCAGCATTTTCTCCTTTTTCCACTATGTTCTCTACTCTTCCCGAATCAAGTTTCAATTTTAGGGTCACATTTATTTTGTCAAGTGCTTTCAATCTAAGTAAGTCCAAATAATTTTTGTCGTTTGGATAATAGTTAAACAATAATTTGTGGTGTTAGTGTACTTGGGAATTTTCATCGCACCTTGTTTCCTTTGAGTAATTCTTCCAGCTTTCCATGCAAACCTTTTCAAGTTTGATCAATTCACTCGTTATGGGAGACCATTTCTTTATGCATAAATACAATACCTAGCGACTGCGTTAGGGAGATATCTGTTTAACCCATTACCAAACGACAATATTTTAGACTGGTCCAAATTGAAAGCATTCGCAGACGACAAAATAAAAGTGACTGAAAATTAGAAATTTGTTTTGTGAAGGGTAGAAAACATTGTGAGAAAAGGAGAAAATGCTGGTTACCAGCATTTTCTCCTTTTCACACAATGTTTTCTAAAGGCTTCTTTCTAAGGGGCGTCAAAAGTAGGGATTGTGTGGTAATGGCTTAACTCAGTATTGGTCTTTTAAAACCTCGAAGAACGAGAATATTTGTCCACCATGGGTTCCAATCCCGTCAGATGCGGTTTGTATTTCAGCTATACATTTGTGAACTTCCATGTTCGTAAGATGGGGGCACATTCGCGATTTGAACCCGGGACCTCTCGCACCCCAAGCGAAAATCATAGAAACATGAGTATCATAAACCTGTCCCACTTCCTGAGATTGGTCCCACAAAGGGTAGACACAAATGTGTTTATTAGCATTTTCTTTCCTTTTATGCAATTTTGTAAAAAGCCCTCTGTCTTAGGGTTATTGAGACTCCAGATTTTAGGCATCTTCGCGATCCAAGTTTACGATCACTACGTGGATCTTACCTTGGCTGATTGAGCCCGATTTCGAGATTCCTTCGATGCGCCCTCTATTGGATGCTGGTTATTACTCCCCTTTACATCATGTTTCTAAAAGCAAATGAAATATCGTTTTACAAACCGCTTACGAATACACATGAAGCGATAAGCAGACATACACGTGGGTTCCATGTTTTACCTATTATTCGAAAGGTAGAGACCGTGTTCCATTTTTATCAAAGATGAAATGCTACGAGCGATTTTATTCGATGCAGCTAGATCTGGCTGCATCCAATGAAAAGGCGTATCAGGGGGTTGTAAAAATCAAGCTCAATCCGCCAAGGTAAGATCCACGTAGTGATCGTAAACCTGGCTGGCGAAGATGGATTTTAGGGTGAAGTCATAAGTTTTGATTCATGAAAACATGTGGAAACATGCGTTACCCATTTATCTCAGAATTCTGAGTTTTACAAGGCTTGAAAAACATTATGGTTCTGTTTTTTCGTATAACCGACTGGAATATAAATAAAATGGTCCTTTGACACGGAGAAATGTTACTTACAACAAAAAGTTTTGACCGAGGTAAGCCTGTGCAGACAGCCCAGGCTGACATGGATCGATAGTTTATGCAGATGCAGTAAGCCACCTTTTCAGAGTATGACAAAAATGAATAATATAGCTATATTAAGGTCCGTTTATACAGAGCGCGAACGCGAACGCGAAAGCGAACGCGGTTTTTCGTCCTGGAATAGTTTAGTCATTTCTAGAGGAACCATTCAAATAGAGTGCGAACGCGAACGCGAACAAATATTTGTTCGCGCGAACGACCGCCTTGATTGCCCCTAGAGCGAATTTTTTGAGAAGGTCGCGCGACTTTTTTGCTATCAACCAATCAGCAGGTACGTCCCTTGCATCATTTCCACAAATAGAAACTTGTACGCCTGACCGTTCCAAGAAAAAACTAGGCACTAGCGTCAGTCTACTTTGCTTGTGAAGTTTGGAGAGGAATGGACAAGACAATAGACAAGACAGAAGCCATGATTCTTGAAATTGAAAAGTTCGTACACTGACACACGCCTCTTTCTCTTCCTCCGTTGTTTTGCGTACAAATACAGTACTATGATCTCCTCCGTGCCTGACTACCTGCGCCATGATTCCAAATGACCAAATTTTATCTCTCGCAGCAAGAAAAAGACGAGCCGCCTCGAAAGCCGTCGACGGTTTTCCGCGTTCGGGTTCCTGCTCTATTTGAATGACAAAACTGCTCAAAAGTCGCGTTCGCGTTCGTGTTCGCGTTGGACGCGTTCGCGTTCGCGCTCTGTATAAACGGACCTTTAGGCTATAAGGTATCCAAAACACATTTTTGTATTCAATAAAAATGTAAGGGTCTAGAAAAGGAAAACACTGAAAAAAATTGATGTACATATGCTAGTTTTATTCCGTTGAAATGACAAGAACATTACGTTACTACAACCAGACAGTTCGTTTCAAAAAAATATCGACTCTGACGATGCACGTGATCAATAATGAAGTAGGACTAACTACGATGATGTAGGAATACACTACCATGATTGAATCGACTCATTACTTCCATCACGTTTTGCGTCGCCAACAAAATAGTTCTACATTAAATGTCTAAAAATAGTTTCACTGTTTAGCATCAAGTAGCAGACAGACTAGATCCAAGATCAGCCTGCACAGAATGTGCAGGCTGATCTTAATATACACTGTCTACTTCTAGCCGTTTTAGTTGTCATTTGCAGTGAATAAGGTAACTGTAATCATTTTTGTAAGATATGGGTAACCACCATAAAAAGAACACAAAGCTAAAAAAGAAGAGAAATGGCTAGTTACAAGCAATTTTCCCTTGTGTCACGAAGTTGCCAAAAATTGTCCATTACTAGACGCAAACCCATTGCAGGAAGTAAGGAGTCAACACGGGATGAAATCGTGCCAATCCGAATTACTCAAAACTGCAACCAAGAGTTATTGTTTTTTTTTTTCATTAACTTCCTTTACGTGAAATCAAGAACTTTTACTTACCCTTGTAACATAATTAGAGTTTCGGACTCTGCAAAACGCCTTTTTTTTGTTTCGTTTTACAAAATGTATGTCTGATATTAAATATACAAATGACAATAATTTTTCAGTTTTAAAGGTCCTGACATATGCTTTACTTGTCTTGAGACCATTTTTTTTTTTCAAAAATACAATATCCAACTAGCAATATCATTGTCTTAAAAAAGCTTGCTTCAATATGAAATGTGATCAGCTAAACTTTTTACTTTTACCAAGCTATTCCATGTTTTGACGATCATATAGAAAAATGCTTTAAAACAAGAGGACTATGATGGTCCTATATCGCTCACCTGAGTACCAAGCTGTAAAATCAAACTTGTGACCCCTGGGCAGGGCCAGTTTTGACTCCAGGGGCATCCTAAGAAGACACTTGGTAGAGGTTCACTAGGAGATGCTACTTACAAAATATCAAAGCTCTACGCCTTCTAGTTTCAGAGAAGTAGAATTTTAAAGTTTTCCTTCTTTGTTCCTATGTTTCGAACTTGTGACCCCTGGGGCAGGGCCAGCTGGGACCCCAGGGGCATAGTATGAAGAAACGTTGTAGAATTCAACTAAGAGATGCTACATACCAAATATCAAAGTTCTACGCCTTCTAGTTTCAGAGAATTAGAAATATACAATTTTCCTTCTTTGTTCCTATGTTTCAAATTTGTGACCCCCGGGGCGGGACCAGTTTTGATCCAAGGGGCATCATAAGAATGATCTTGGTAGAGGTCCACTAGGAGATGCTACATACCAAATATCAAAGCTCTGCACCACCTAGTTTCAGACAGGAAGAATTTTAAAGTTTTCTTTCTACTTTTCTATGTTTCAAACTTGTGACCACTGGGGCGGGGCCAGTTTTGATCCCAAGGACATAATATGAACATTCTTGGTAGAGGTCAACTAGGAGATGCTACATACCAAATATCAAAGCTCTGCATCACCTAGTTTCAGATAAGAAGAATTTTAAAGTTTTCTTTCTTTGTTCCTATGATTCAAACTTGTGACCCCTTGGGTGGGGCCAGTTTTGACCCCCAGGGACATCATATGAAAAATCTTGGTAGAGGTCCACTAGGAGATGCTACATACCAAATATCAAAGCTCTGCACTATCTAATTTCAGAAAAGAAGATTTTTAAAGTTTCTTACTTCTTTGTTCTTAAGTTTCAAACTTATGACCCCCGGAGCTGGGCCAGTTTTTACCCAAGGGGCATCATATGAACAATCTTGGTAGAAGTCCATTAGGAGATGCTACATACCAAATATCAAAGGTATGCGCCTTCTAGTTTCACAGAAGAAGAATTTTGAGGTTTATCTTCTTTGTTCCTATGATTCAAACTTGTGACCCCTGGGGCGGGGCCAGTTTTGACCCCAGGGACATCATATGAACAATCTTGGTAGAGGTCCACTAGGAGATGCTACATACCAAATATCAAAGCTCCGTACTTTCTAGTTTCAGATAAAAAAAATTCTTTGCTCCTATGTTTCAAACTTGTGACCCCCTGGGCGGGGCCAGTTTTTACCCCAGGGGCATCATATGAATAATCTTGGTAGAGGTCCACTAGGAGATGCTACATACCAAATATCAAAGCTCTACGCCTTCTAGTTTCAGAGAAGAAGATTTTCAAAGATTTTGCTATTTTTTTTTCTTTTGGTTGCCATGGCAACCAGAATTATGGCTGGAATTTTATCTCTTGAACAACTTTGGTAGAGCTTCACCCAAGGAACATCCCTGTTAAGTTTCATCAAGATTGGCCCAGTGGTTTAGGAGGAGAAGATGTTCAAAGAAAATGTGGACGACGGACATTGGGCGATCACAAAAGCTCACCATGAGCACTTTGTGCTCAGGTGAGCTAAAAATGCGCGCAAAGGAGAAAATATTGGTAAGCAACTTATTCTCCTCTTCCGTCAATATTTTCTACCCTTCTGAAGCCAGATTTAAAATTTTCAGTCATATTCAACTCTACCAAATGGCAGAATTTTAGGCTGTTACAAACTGAAAGCTATAGCAGACGACACAATCAAAGTGTCTCAAAAATTGCAACTTGTTCTACGAACGGAAGAAAACATTGTGGGAAAAGGAGAAAATGCTGGTTACCAGCATTTTCTCCTTCTCCCACAATGTTTTCTACAGACTTCTTTCAAAAAAAACCCAGGGATTGTTTGGTAAAGACTTAGTTCCTGGTCTGTTGAGGCTTTCATTTTAGACATGTCTGAATTTGTTATTTAGTCACCTCACGATAAAGTTTCATACATATACATGTATGTTTACATTGAAAGCACATACTGACAAAAGAAAAATGTAGCTAAAACAATAAAAATTATTTTTGAAAATATAGAAAAACATTTTAACCATTTACCGAATGACAAAATTTTAGACTGGTCTAAACTGAAAGCACTTATAGACAACAAAATAAGTGTCTCAAAAATTAAAACTTGCTTCAAACAGGAAAAGGAGAAAATCCTAGCATATTCTCTGTTGTCCACAATGTTTTCAAAAGGCTTCTATGTCAAGGTCATAAAACCAGGGATTGCTTTGTAAAGGGTTAAAATGGGATAATGCATATGATGATCTATGCTAAGTTTCACGGGCATCTGCATTACAGTTCTCGAGGAGATGACAGGCATTTGCTATATAGTGACAAAGGCCATTTAACTCTTTACCACACAATCTCGACTTTTCACGAGAAGCCAACTGAAAACATTGTGGGAAAAGGAGAAAACCAGCATTTTCTCCTTTTTCCATAATGTTTCCTACCCTTCCCAAGACAAATTTCCATTTTTCAGTCATATTTACTTTATCGTCTTCAAATGCTCTCAATTTGGACCTGTCTAAAATTTTTTTGTTTGGTAAAGAGTTAAGTCCCAGACCTTGACCTTTTTCATATTTTGGTCTCCAGTTCCGTGGAGTCTTGATTTGGTCTGGAACATACAGAGGTGAGGTTTTGATATGACAATGTAAAAGGACAGACAGACGGACAACAAGCAATCATAATAGCCCACTTTGTGCTCAGACAAGCAAGAGAGTCAAAACAAAGCCAATAAAATCTAATATGAATATACAATACATTTTTCCTACAATACCAACCAAGCACTTCCATGCAATGCACAAAACCAAAAAAAAAAAGCCATTAAGCAACAACAAAAAATCATCTGGGCGGCAAATGTTTTCAAGAGTAGTATAAATTGCTTTTAACACCATAAAAATGCAGTTTGCCATTTCATGTTTTAATCCACTATGGCAATTACGAATACCCAATGTGTGTGGAAAATATGCTTTCAGCCCAATTAAAATGCATTTCACTATTCAAAATTTTCTAATTTATTACGGGCAATACCAAATAATACCAATATGGCAGCCAAGCTTGTCTGCACGAACTCTTTCCTTAACAACTTCAAGTCAAAATAGGAGGACATAACTCTGTCAAACGTGTTAAGAGTTATCTACTCTTCATTCCCATCTTGTCAGAACAGGATTAGCCAAAGGTTCAAGCAAATATCTTCTGTAGAAACAGAAGTATAAGAAAAATGTGACCCATCACGTGAAAAGGGACAATCTGGAAATTCTGTACATCAAATACATGAAAATAGATAAAAGACAGTGCAAGTCACTTTCAGATGATAGTTCAAAAATTATTGTTTAGTAATGTAAAATGACCACTTTTCATACAGAAATATCATAAAAGCCAAAAGCATCGACCCTGGTCGATTTGCGCAGGCTTAACAGGGTTAACACTTTTTGCAGTTTCCAGATGGTTCCTTTTTGCAGGACAGGTCACAATTATCTAAGTTTTTACCCCAACATCACTTGGTCATGACAATACCTCATGGTTTTTTTTTTCTAAATAAGCTGAGCAATATAGCAAAAAAAAAATTAAAGTGGTGAGAAACAAGCAAAATCTTTCACTCTTTAATGTTCTCCCTAAGTTTTTGTAAACAAGACTCATATTAATGCAATTTTTTGAAATTCTCTCTCTATAGGATTTGTCTATGAAAGGTTAAAAAACACTGTGGGAAAAGTTGATAATGATATTTTCCAGCATTTTCTCCTTTTCCCACAATGTTTTCAAAATCTGCTTTCCTTAGGTAATTGAAATGAATGGCTATTTCCTAGAGCATTAACAATCACAGCTTTTCATGGATCCAACAATTCTTTCGAAAATATAAATGAAATTGCGGAAAATGCCTGTACAATGCATTTTCTCTCTTTCTCTTTCGTTTCAAATTTGCTGTCTGTAGATCTTTAGATTTTGGAGAGTCAAAAATCAATTGTTTGGAAAAGGTAAAAGGAAATGACAGTGTATTAGTCCCAATGAAATTCATCACGTCTATCTTGCGAACAGATTCTTAATGTGAAAGTATATCCTTACGAGCATTCTGGGAAAGTTTCACATTCATTTGTTCACTAGACAAAACATTAGCTGAGCCAACAACATACTAGACTGCTTCACAATTATATATTATAAATCTACAAAACAATAAATGCAAGGCACACAACAATAACACATTTATAAACCTGTATCTAACTTTTTTTGACAGGTGAGAACGTTTTAGATTTACCCTCATTTAACACCAACCTTGCTAAAAAGATGACTCTTTACCACACGATCCCACCTTTTAAAGACCCTGAGAAACAAGCCTTTGGAAAACATTGCAGGAAAAGGAGAAAATGCTTGTAACCAGCTTTTTCTCCTTTTCCCAAAATGTTTTCCACCCTTCCCAAAGGCAATTTAAATTTTCTAGTCATATTTATTTTGTCATCTGCAAATGCATTGAGTTTGGACCAGTTTATAATTTCGTTGTTTGGTAAAGAGTTAAGTAAAACTTTCCATTCAAAGTTAGTCCCAATCAACATTTTCAGTATCATATGTGTAAACTAAGCAAAGTTAAGAAATCTTCAAGCTGGCCAATGAGATGAAGCAGTTAAACAAAAACTTCTACGACTAGGTCAAAACTCGCGCTCATCATTCTACGCGTCCCAAGCATTCATACTATATGGCCTACAACATCCAAAAAGATGCATTCAAACCTTTCCGTAAATTGCCATCTCTGATCAGCCTGGGCAGTCTGCTCAGACTGATCCCAAACCACACTTTCCGTTTTTCAGTAGTTTTCTGTTTTGCCTAAGTCAGCTGCAGTACAAGATCTAATGTACACATAAATGCCCGTCTCAGATAAACCTGAGCGGACTGCTCTGGCTGATCCAAGATGACACTTTACGCAAATTTCTGAATAATCCTTTTTTTATGTTGCAAGCTATATAAAGATGATTTGATAATGCAGAAAGTTTAAAATTTTGCTCAAGTCAAAGTTGATTCAATAATTGGTGTTTTACGCCACTTTCAACATTATTTCAGTCACATTATGGCGACAGCTAATTATATTTTTCTATTCAAGTTTAACACTCGGTAAATGAACAATCTCTTGCATTAACAAATATACATCAGAGAGCTCTACAAATTAAACCAAAAGCTCACTTAAACAGGAAATCAAAACAAATTAAGACTTAACATAGGATTAAACAAACAAAAACAAAAGAACATGAAAGATGTTATATACAAGGTCATATGAATCGCTAATCATACTACGTATAAATGTCAGGAAATCTATGTACAACATAGAAGAAAAATTTATATCAGATATTCGCTAAGGTTTCCCTTTCAGAGTAAAAAATCAATCAAGAAACAAGCCCTGCGTCGATGATACCTGAATACAACTGTAAATGATCTTAAATGTAGACAAGACAAAGTCTCTTGAAGTAAATCATTTTACAATATCTCTCAGAGATAAATGTCAAAGTTGTATACTGAAAAAAAAAAAGGCTCTAAAACAGTGGTAAAAACTTGTATGTGCACTATCAAACTACATCTCAACCAAACAAAACAAGAACACTGCATGCAGTGCTTGATTTTCAGTTTAAATTCTACATTGAAAAAGGTGCTTTGATGATTATTTGACCTTGGTTTTCCTTTTGATAGTTAACAAACTGTCCAAGTCTGAAGCATATATGTGACCCATCATGCAAAAAGTGACCATCTGGGATCTGCTAAAAGTATCAACCAAGGTCAGACTGCGCAAATTTCGCAGTCTGACCAGGGTCAACACTTTCCGCTTTTATGATATTTTGTTCGAAAAGTGGTCATTCTATGTTACTACACAATCATTTTTGAACTATCAACTTAAACTGACCTGCGCTATCTTTGACCTGTTTTCATCTAATTGATGAACAGAATTCCCAGATGGTCCCTTTTTGTGTGACAGGTCACATATTTATAAAGTAATAACACAGATATAACAACTGCCAAAGTGTTGGATATTGTCAAAGTTTTCTAAACAACACCAGGGCTACGACAAATCTGTGATATTTTCTTCAAAGATAGCTTAGCTAAATTTAAAAAAAAAGGAATCCATCTGATCAAGTCATATGTTTCAATTATTCACACTTGCAACTTCTATTCTGGCCATTTATCACCTTTCGTCTCTTACACGCGTGAGAAAAAGAGTCTGTGGCTTAGAAAGAAAGATATGTCACAGGGTTAAAAATAGCCAGAAAGGAAGCTTGTCTTGACCGGGTATCGAACCCAAAAACCCTGTATCATGGTAAAATAAATGATTTATTGAAAGGTGCTTCATACCCATTTCAATAATATTTAAGTCAAACAACAGCAAAATCTCACTTGTTCATATCGTCGGTGTACTTCCAAAACCTCGTAACTACGAGGTTTTGGAAGTACACCGACGATATGTTTCCTGGGTTTCGGCATTGTTGATTTGTGGGCTGGGCCTCTGAAGTGCCATGCTAAAAGACAATCCCATGAAAATCCGAGAACCCTCATAAGGATCAAACTCTAGACTTCTCGATTCCTAATCCATATCTGGGACTCTGAAATGCCATGCCTTTGGACACTCAAACATAAATCCAAAACCTGAAGTAAGGATCAAACCCAAGACTTCTGGAGTCCTAACCCATACACTAGTAAACACATTAGACCCTGCAGTTATCAAACATGGTGGAGGTTATCCCCATGCACATACATTACAGTGTGTTATGATTTAGCTCATATATATATACAACGTCCATGAAAAATATGAAAAACTGACATGCTTGTATATACATACATGAGACAATAATTTCTAGTAATGACATATCATTCTATGATCTACAGTGTTATATTAATAATCAAAGTTCTACACAGAAAATCAGTATTTGCTTTAACAGTCGATTCTGTCACAAAAATAATACAATTGTCTGTAAAAAATACATTTTATAAACCCCCTCATACAACCAAATTAATCCAGATCAGGTCTTTAATCAATTCAGAGCCTCCTTCAAATGACTTTTTACATCCTGACGAAAACCACTCGAAAATATTGTGGCAAAAAGAGAAATTGTTTTTAAACAATGCCTCCTTTAGCCACAGTTTTTTGACATGTTCATGTACAATTTACAATTACTCAAGTCAATTTTCTTATAAAGTTTTCATGGATATTGCCATGCCATTGTAGTCTATTGAGAAATCATTAAAGAAAGCAATGTGTTTATATTTATGTGTGCTTTTTGTCCATTCACACAAACTGGACCAAGTATCTAAGACAGATCTGGTTAGAGTCCTGCACAATGTATTCACTGTAGTCCAACCATGGCCCAAATCCCTCAGGAGACCTCCAGAGACTTTCTTGAATATTACCAACAGGTATTTTTGGCCCTGAAAAGACAAATTATCTTAGTTTGCTTTAGAGTTTAAAGCAATTACCAGACAAGAAAATTTTAGACTAGTCCAAATTAAAAGCATTTGCAGAGGACAAAATGAATGTGACTCTAGAATTGAAATTCAATTTTGGAAGAGTAGAAAACACTATGGTAAACGGAGAAAATAAGTGTTACCATAAATTTCCCCTTTTATCGTAGTGTTTTCAGAAGGCTTCCTCCTTGAGTTCCTTAAAACCAGGGATTGTTTGGTAAAGGATTAAAGCAATTTTAACCCTTTCCCAAACTTCCAAACCGAAAAATTTTAGACTCTTCCAAACTCAGAGTTTGCAGATGACAATTTCAGATTTGATGAAAATGGCAGAAAGTTCTCCAAATGGGTAGAAACACTGTGGGAGAAGGAGAAATTGCTCGTTACGAGTAATTTCTCCTTTTCCCCCATTGTTTTCAAAAGACTTGTACTGCAGGCACGTAAAAACAAGGGCTTGTTTGGGATAGGATTAACAGCCTAGGTCACACCATGTGAGCTAGTGTACATATGCTTTTGTTTCCTGGTTTTCTCACACAAGCACCGACACAACATTCTGTCTAAGCCACTGACTCATATTCGTGAAAGGTGAAAAGTGGCCTGAAAAGGAGAATGCCCCCAACCCAGTATGGACCCCGAAACTACAGGGTCAGAGGTCACAAATGCCTACTCTTCCAAGTAAACACAGATTATTATCAACCCTTCACCACCCGATACTGGTATAGAGGACTTTGAGGGAGAAAGCTTTTGAAAATGGAATTTTCTCCTAATACATGATGTTTTTATCTTATCAAAGAGATACCCTGATTTGAAACAAACATGTAATTGTCATCCACAATTTCGACAAGTCTAAAATTTTGTTGCCTGTTACAGGGTAATACCCTGTCACACCAAACTCTTTCACATTCTGTATTGAAACTTTTTGCCAAACAGATTTAAATTGTGTTCAGATGAAAAAGGCATATAAGCAACCTTTTATGATCTCTTTTCGAACTTGTCTGCTTCAAATGCTTTCCATTCCGATGCCAACAAATTTTTGTCCTTCTGTAAGGAGTTAAACTAACCTATACTGTACAGAGCACACTTGCAAATTTAAACATGCATTTCTTCATTGGTATATCTCATAATTCAAAGAGTGCTTAACTCTGTACAAAACATTCCTATCTTTTTTCAGCCCTCATGGAAAAGGCTTTTGAAAATATTATGGGAAAAAGGAGAAAATGCTGGTTACCAGCATTTTCTCCTTTTCCCACAATGTTTTCTATCCTTTCAAAGACAAATCCCTCACTTTGAGCCTCATTTGATATCTTGTCAGTTTTGACAAGTAAACAATTTTGTTGTTGGTAAGGTATAACCGATATGATTTTGAAAAAGACTGATTGATTGTTTAAATGGTGATTAACATTGTCCTCAGTATTATTTCAGTTATACCATTGCAGCTGTCTATGCTTTCCTGCAGTTTCTTTGACCAGTACTATGTACAATTTGTGCCACCAGTTGCTTTCATCATCTGCACAATGATCAGCAATTAGAGAGGAGAGAATCCCATTACAAGGACTACTTAGATCTTTGGAAAGGGGATCAAACCAGCAAACCCCTATTTCTAAGTCCTGTATGCTACCAACTTAGCTGATGGGGTCTTCAGCTATCTTTTTTTTATGAAAAAGAGTGTTACAAGAAGATCAGTATCAGGTGCTTATGCACTGTGCAGTTCAATCTTGGACCCTAACTGTCAAAAACTAGAGCTGTAAGTGAATGTGACTCAATACCCCACCACCACTTTGACAGAAAAAGGTAATTATTAGTATTTTGTACACAGACAGACACAGGAAGGGACACATGGATGGACAAACAGACAGACAGGCTAATTCCAGTATACCCTCGAAAACATTTGTTTTTTCTGGTATAAAAAAAGCAACTAAAAACTTTGTATTCTATGGGATACAATAATAAAACCTCTGCATTATCGACTCTAAAAAACAAAAGTCTTACCAAAGGGTAATGTAAGATTCCAGTCTGCCAAAGGAGCTCTGCGACCTTGTATGACCAGACTGTTATACTCTGAATTAACTAGATCTACCTCTGTGGTGTTGTCTCTACACACTTTACTGTTACCAAGAGCTACCTATATAGTTCAAATACAAGGACATTACACAGATAGGTTTCAACTCTTTACCAAACCACAAAATTTTTGACTAAACAAAATCGAAAGCACTTGCAGACGATAAAATAAACATAACTAAAGAATTGAAATTTGTTTCCAGCTGGATGGGAAAACATTGTGGGAAAAGGAGAAAATGCTGGTTACCGCATTTTCTCCTTTTCCTAAAATGTTTTCAAAAGGCTTTCATCTTAGCGTCGTAAAAACCAGTGATTGTTTGGTAAATGGTTAAATTCCCTGCCTAACATCTTTCGTATATGACCCTGAAGAAAGAGGCATTTTAAAATACTGTAGGAAAACGAGAAAATGCTCGTAACCTGCCATTTCTCTCCTTTTTCTCATACCTTTTGCTACCACCTCAAAGATTAATCTCATTATTAAGCCACATTTACTTTGTGATCTACCGTATAAATGATTTGAAAATAAACAATTCTCAAATTTTGTCATCCAGTAGAGAGTTAAAGAGGCAATAATGCTATAATGCCAAATGGTTTAATCCTTTAAGTGCTGGAACCGACTTAACTTGTTTATTTGTGGACAGTGTAGATCAAGATCAGACTGCAAAGAACATGCAGTCTGATCTTAGATCTACCCTGTCCTCTATTTTGTTACATATTCTGGTCAAAAAAACCTTGGTACAGCAATATTTCAGATGTTTTTTCCATTTTAAAAATGTCTCTTGTTTTAATTCAGCACATTAAGGGTTATGTAACAATTTAAAAGCAATCGCAACTGGATTGCCATGCACATAGTCACAATTATTTAAACTTTTGTTTTGAAATCAAGCTGAATAACTAACTTTTTTACTAGGTTGTGCTTGAAATACTTTGTCAAAAGGATTGATAAAAAGACTTATATGGCCCCTTTTTTTTTAACTTTCAATAGTCATTCTTTTGTGTAACATATTAAAATCAAAACAAAAGCTTTGCAAAGTGGTGCAGACATGCCTGAAGGCACTTGTTCAGTGAAATGGTTTGAGGTCTAGAAAGCCTGCAGATATCCAAATTGTAAGAGTCACATGCACAACTACACATCAGAGATTCACTTTGGCAAGTTCGAACTTCTTCCAATGAAAAATGTAGGAGTAATTTTCGCAAACAAGAAATTGCTAATGGACAGGCGGACGGACAGATAGACGGACTAATGGGGCCATTAACATTATTCAGACGTATAAAAAGATTCTTACCTCACACAGAAAAGCCATCTTAACCTTCGACTTTGGGTTCTGATTACAACAATACTGCAAACTTTTAGCAAATGTATCTGCTGAATAAACACCCTGAAAAACAACAAAACAAGGGGGTTACAATCCATGCACATACTATGTGTTGGCATAACTGAATACAGAAATATTATTATTTTAAAACTCTTTACCAAAGACAAAATTTTGGGCTCTGCTGAATTGGAGGCATTTGCAGACAACAAATCAAATTCACCTTAAAAGGTGATTTCTATCTTTCATTTGGTAGAAAACATTGTGGGAAAATCATAACAAGCTTGCTACCAGCATTTCCTCTTTATCCTGACAATGTTTTCAGGAGACTTCTTCTCCAAGGTAGTTTACACAATATATTGCGAGGTAAAGTGTTAAAAATACAGCCACAAATGCTGCATGTAAACTGGACATGGAAAAGTAGCTAACTACAGGATTACTTATTATTTTAAGCTTTTTCTTGGGTGTTTTGACACTTGTCTCACAGTGTTTTAATTACAATGGTGTTGAAATATCACAAAGTTTACAACATTCCTAATTTTATCACGTATAAAAGTTGAAGTCCTACTTTTATAACACTAGGTACTGGAGTTTTAAATTTCTCTTGTTCTTTTATTCCTTTGATCTTCTACAATGTTTTCAACAGTACCTACTTACTGTTGCCAGTCCATTGACAGGATATGAATTCAGTTTTTTATTAACCAACAAATTTCTGCCAGTGGCTATTTTTTCCACTGGCAAAATCAATATAGGGCTGACATTCTTTGTAAACCCTCTCCGAAGCATTTTTTGTATATGACATTACTTTTTTGGTTATTTTCTTTTATGGTTTAAAACCAATGAGAGGAAGGAGTCTAAGTAAACACGTGCATCATATTAATACTTAACCCTTTCAGAAACGACAAACTTTTGGACTAGACCAAATTGAAAGCATTTGCAGACGACAATTCAACTCTTGGTGAAAAGATGATTTGTGTCTATGATATGGTAAAAAACATTGTGGGAAAAGGAGAAAATGCTGGTTACCAGCATTTTCTCCTTTTCCCACAATGTTTTCAAAAGGCTACTATTCTAAACCCGTAACTAGAAGGCCCTGAAGGGCCTGAATACGCTCCACTGGCAGAGAGTTTGCTTTTAAATAAAGCATACATAGGAATTCATTATGCAAAAAGACAAAAAAAAATGGACATTTTCAACTCAAAATGGCTACTTTTCCATTGCTGTTGATTGAATTTTTTCAAACTCAACAGGGTTAAAAAGCTATTGATGGGATGAACAAGCTTAAAAATTCATAAAATCTGATCACAAATAAATACTTTATCATGTAAACAGGCAATGAAATTGTTCAATTTGAAAAGACTACTTTTCCCATACTGTTTGTCAGATTTTGTTCAAAATCGATAGGGTTAAAGCTATTGATGAGATAAACAAACTCTGCAAGTTTCACGGAAATCTGACCAAAAATGAAGACTTTATCGCGTAAACAAGAAATAAAGTTTTTAACTTGAAATGGCTACTTTTCCCATACTCTTTGTTGGAATTTTTTCAAAATCAATAGGGTTGAAGCTATTGATAAGATAAACAAACACTGCAAGTTTCATGGAAATCCAACCTAAAATGAATACTTTATTGCGTAAACAAGAATGTAAATTTTAAACTTGAAATGGCTACTTTTCCCATACTGTTTGTCGGATTTTTTTTCAAAATCGATAGGGTGAAAGCTATTGATGAGATAAACAAACTGTGCAAGTTTCATGAAAATCTGACCAAAAATGAAGACTTTATCGCGTAAACAAGAATTGGAAATTTTCAACTTGAAATGGCTACTTTTCCCCATACTGTTTGTGGGATTTTTCTCAAAATCAATAGGGTTGAAGCTATTGATAAGATAAACAAATTGTGCAAGTTTCACGAAAATCTAACAACAAATGCAAACTTTATCGCGTAAACAAGAATTGGAAATATTCAGCTTGAAATGGCTACTTTTCCCATATTGTTTGTTTGATTTTTCTCAAAAACAATAGGGTTGAAGCTATTGATGAGATAAACAAACTGTGCAAGTTTCACAAAAATCTGACAACAAATGCAGACTTTATCGCGTAAACAAGAAAAAGACTAACGGACGGACAGACGGACGGACGGACGACGGAAACCCCATCATGACATAAGCTCTGCTGGCTTTCAGCCAGTACAGCTAAAAACCAAGAATTGTTTGGCCAATCATGATAGTTTCCAAATTACCTATTTAACCTTAATCTGAAATGTAGTGAACTGTATCATACCTCCACCCTGCCAGATAAATTCTTACAGCCTATAATATATGTTTATGCACACTATTAAACTGACATAAAACATTAAATACATGAACTGTTTCAATTAAATAAACTCCACAGTAATCTGCATTGTATCTCAGCATTACATAATCTTACCTCTCCGAAAGCACTGCCAGTGATAGGGGCCTCAGGTGGGGCTACCAGGAGTCCTTTACTAAGGATACCAATCACATTGGAAACATCTGTTCCGTGCCAGAGTAATTTGTGATTGTCCAGAGATTTAAACTTTTCTCGCTCTTCTTCCCCTTTTCGTGACAGTTTATAGATCCCCAGCACCTTGGGTTGATGGCTGTCTGTGGAAGCTATAAAGAGAGTTAGAATCACATTGAACTACCTGATTTCTGTCTGTATTAACTCTTCACCACACAATCCCGACTGTTAACAACCCTGAGAACGACAGCTTATGAAAATATTGTGTGAAAAGGAGAAAATGCTGGTAACCAGCATTTTCTCCTTTTCCCACAATGTTTTCTACCCTTCCCAAATCAAGTTTCAATTTTTGATTCACTTTCATTTTGTCGTCTGTAAATGCTTTCTAATTGGACTAGTCCAAAGTTTTGTTATTAGGTAAAGAGTTAAGACAATAGCCATGCTCTGTGAAAAGGCGGTTGGATGCATCTGCAAAATGGATCGCCCCAGGTCATCCTGCACAATTCTCCCAAGCTGACTCGGGTTGAATCTTTTTTCCAATGATCAGCTTTTGGCATGTCCTAGGAGTAGTCTGCCTCATGATTCAGCCAAAATGAGATAAAATGGTTTATATAGATCCAGTGTTATATGATGACTTGCTAGGTACCCTGCATCATTTATGATGATGCTTTTGAATCCCTTTGGCCAGAGCATGACAAAATTGTTTCCTGAATTTCTAAATGGACATTTTTATTTGAAACAAAGCTTCAATCAATACAAGCTTATGACCCTCATCTTCACAAGCCAAGGCTGACAATTCACTACGCTACACTACCCTTGGCGGATCAAGCTTGATTTTTACATTCCCCCAATACCCTATTTCATTGGATGCAGCCAGCTCTAACTGCAACAAATGAAATCCCTTGTAGCATTTCACCTTTGATAAAAATAGAACAAGGTTGCTACCTTTTGAATAGAAGGTAAGCATGGAAACCCATGTGGATGTCTGCTTATCGCTTCATGTGTATTCGTAAGAGGTTTGTAAAACAATATTTCATTGGCTTTTAGAAATATGATGTAAAGGGAGGTAATAACCAGAATCCAGTAGAGAGCGCATCGCAGGAATATCGAAATTGGGCTCAATCAGCCAAGGTAAGATCAATGTAGTGATTGTAACCTTGGCTCGCGAAGATGATGAACCTTTTCTGTCTGTGCATGTTAATCAAACAAAATACTAGTATTGGACAGTGTAAGTCAAAGATAGGCAAGAAAGTTTCGTGCAGTCTGATCTTCATTTATTCTGTCCTCATCCTTCACCATCATCCTTTTATAAACAATCTTGTGTTGTAAAGAAGACTGTTGAAAATGATGCGTGAATCACAAAACTGCTCGTAAACAGCATTTTCTCCTGTCCCACAATGTTATCTACATGGTCAAATTGGTCATAGACGAATCCTTTCATTTAACCCCTTATCACTCAATGATGAGTTTCAACACCCCTGAGAAAGACGCCTTTTGAAAACATTTTCTTTTCTTCCTAAAACAAATTTTAATTCTTTAGTCACATTACCTTTGCAGAACCTTCCTAAAACAAATCTCAATTCTTCAGTCACATTAACTTTGTCTTCTGCAAATGCTTTTAATTTAGACAAACCTAAATATTGTCATTTGGTAATGAGTTAAGCCATGGTGGGTTTGTCATTTGCAGGCCTAAAATTTTGTTTGGGTTTATGATAATGCTTCACCAGAAGCTAATCCTACAATCTTGGAGCCTATGGTCTGAAATCTCTGCTCTGCATGCTTTCTCATCCAGGTGCACTTGTGTGTATAAAATATCTTTAAATTCGGACCAGCGCTTCAAGAGACCAGCCTGCCACGAAACTGCAAACCGAACGGATGGATGGAGAAGGGGCCCCACCATAATATTAACTCTTCATCAAAGGACAAAATTTTGACCTTGTCTAACCATTTGCAGACAACATTTCAGTGTGGTTCAGATATGCAATTTTTCTTTTTTAATAGAGTAAAAAACAATGTGGGGATGAGGGGAAAATGCTGGTTACCAGCATTTTCTCCTTTTCCATCAATGTTTTTTAGACACTTCTTTCCCAGGGTCTTTAAAAGTCAGGACTGTGTGGTAAAGGGTTAGGTTACATAAACAAGAAACTACATTCAACTCACTTGAGCTTCTGATATACTTCAGGATGTATTGTGATTCTGTATCATCTTCCCTGAGAGGTTGAATTGAACACCCAATAGACTGGTAGATGTAGTCCAATGGATTACTTTCTGTAAAGACAAGACAATTTTTTATTTCATTCTTTTTTAGTAATTCATCGAGAAATAATGATGGATTACGAGGTTTGATAATTCATGGTTATAGTCAGTGAATTTAACCATTAATATTATTATAATCAATATAATATAAACATGGCTACAAACAAAATATCCATTTCACTCACCACTGAGTTTGGACTGTGCCCCAAGTAGCACTTTACTGGCTATTTCGAGATCATACAAGTGAGAGATAAGTCTGAGTTCTGTTTTGATATTACAGAGGCTGTCAAGTGGGTGGAGTCTGTCAAAGGCATAGCCCTCCTGTGGAATTAAACTGTAATATTCTGTTGATAGTTTGGCAATCTGAAAGATAATTAAAATTCATCAAAAATTCACAAAACTACATATTTACATAATTGTTAAAAATCCAAAGCATTTTACTATTTAGGTTGCATAACAAGGTTCCCATTGGACCCAAATGGCTCATCAGAGATCAATAATGTTAGAACTCATATTTGTACAAACACATAAATGGAGTTAAAATGTAGCCTATAGAGATGACAGATTTTTCCCAAAATTTTACCCAATGACCTAGTGTTCTATGTGATAACACTTTTTCAAAATTCTCAAGACAAATACTCAAAATTCCCACACATGTCAGTGTTCAAAAAGCAGCATATGATTTTTTTTTTTTTTTTCCACCTAAGATCTGCCCCTGCGAACCCACTTTTAGACAGTAAACCAGATTCAAAGTAGCTGTGGATAACTAATTCAGGTAAACATGTGGCTTTTAGAATGAATATAATGAAATACAAACTATTCCTAAAGTTTTTGCTTTACAAGACAGACAGATTATCAAAACCATGTTAACTCATTACCACACAATCCCTACTTTTGACGCCCCTGAGAAAGAAACCTTTATAAAACATTGTGGGAAAAGGAGAAAATGCTGGTACCCAGTATTTTCTCCTTTTCCCACAATGTTTTCTACCTTTCACAAAACATATTTCAAATTTTCGGTCACTTTTATTTTGTTGTCTGCAAATGCTTTCGATTTGAACAAATCTAAAATTTTGTCGTTTGGTAATGAGTTAAACCAAATGTAACAAATCACAAAAACTAGAACTGTTGTTTGCTGACAAATGACCCCCAATAGTTGTCTTCTCACTTGATCAAGAACTAGAGCCATCACTGAATGTGACTTTATACCCCCCGCCAGTGCTTTGATAGTATTTTGTACACAGATGGACACATGGACGGACAGACAGACAGACTGACAAGCTGATTCCAGTATAGCCCCTAAATCATTCATTTTGCAGGGGTATAAAAAGAAATATAGAGCATTACAACTCCTGTAACTATCATCCAATCACAGTGAAAAGTTTAGGTGCTGAAGTTACAAGTAAGAGCCTTTCATGGATATTACAGCTATATTGGGATGAAAATTGTGGAAAAAGAAGACGACAAAAAATTGCATATATGGATGGACTGAAAACCTGATCCAGAATACCCCCCATACTCCCCTTACACACACATTAACACCACAACCACTACCATCCAACCTTGTTGTGGGTCTATAATGAAGACAACTATATATCATACCTTCTCACAGTTAGTATAGTGTTCTTCTGAGTCATAGGTGAATTCCCTTTTTTTCTTCTCTATATCCAGAACTATTTCTCTGTCAATGAAAAAGCTTTAGGAGGTATTTAGATGCCACAAACTTATAAATAAGCGTTTATCAAACAATCAGCAATCCCTTTTTCCCCGATAGCCCTATTGTGCCTACAGGTAGCTGGCACCACAGGATATTTAACTCTTTTATCAAATGACAGAATGTGGGACTAGTCCAAATATAAAGCATTTGTAGATGACAAAATGTGAATCAAAAATTGAAATTCAATTTCAGAAGGGTAGAAAACATTGTGGGTAAAGGAGAACATTCTGGTTACCAGTATTTTCTCCTTTTCCTTCACTATTTTCAAGAGGCTTCTTTCCCCGGGTCGTCAAAACCCAGGATTGTGTGGTAATGGGTAAAGAGTACTCCATATCTATCAGAGTATTACAACAGATTATCCTCAAAAGAACTTAAATTATTTATCTGACAAATAAAAAACTTTACTCTCATCCATAATTTAATAAAAGCTTGTGCAGACAATAAGTGAGGCTCAGTTGATGGGATTTCTTCTTTAGTACAAGGTAGAAAAAGATAGTAATGTTATGTACAAGTTTTTCTCAAAACATGAATATGGAGAAGAAGTTGTAACAAGAGGACCATGACAGTCCTTGATTTCATGCTTTCCAGAAGGATATCAAGAAATAGCGGAGAAAATATTTTTAGATATTCCAAGGATATGACCATTGAAAATACCGATTTTAATATACTGTTTATCTAGGTAAAATGCACATGACTTTGCAATAAGATGGAAATATGACGTCATTTACCTTGCATTTCTCGCGCTTGACGTAATATAATTTTATAATGCATTGCTATGCACAGGAGGTACTCCACAGGTAATAATTAAAAAGAACTACACTGGATTTTGATAAAGCTCCTCCAAGAAAGGGTCAAAAGCATGAAGTAAATAGAACATTAAAATATTTTGGACTTTTTTGGTGAATGATCAACATTTATTTCACCTAATGAACACCATTGGTAATATTTCCACTCATGGCTGTGCCCTTTTTGAAAATGTTACCAATGATGTTCACTCAATGAAATAAATTTCAATCTTTCACCAAAAAAACCCCCCACATATCCTCTATGTATTGCTCCACTGTAAAGTACAACTACACATACCAAACATAACAAAGAAACTATGAGATAAATCTCAATGCAACCAAAAAGTATATTTACATACCCTATCTGCTGCAGTTTTTTCCTTGCCTCTATCAAAGCAGATCTTTTTATCCTACCAAATGGCATGTACTCTTCAGCCATTTTGGCATCTTTCATGGCAGACTGCATCATTCCAACATCGGCCTGAAAGTAATGTAGCATACACGGAAAGTCAATGACATGACCTTATATAAACAATCATGTCATTTTTGTCCATTAAGCATCAATAATGTTCTCCATAGGATACTCCATGGGATAATAGAGAGTTCAGATAGACAATACAAATAGTTTAAACTTGTTAACACAGTTAAAACAATATTCATGTTACCTACCACTTCAGTGATCAAATCTTGAACCTGTTCTGGAAGTTTTGATGGAATGCTGGATTGAAGACTGAAATCTATTTTTACCACAGGTTTTGGCATATTGTCAAGCTCTACCAATCTGTACTTTCTGGGCATGTTCTGGAAACTGAAAGTAGAAAACAGTATCTATAAGCGTTTCTGGCTAAGATTTCACAGACATCTCCTATACATAGTAACTTCAGCAAAGGACATTTTTTTTCATCTTGCAGTAACTTGAACAACACCATGACAAAAGGGAGAAAATTGCGAAATACTGGCCATTTCTCTTTTCCACATTTTTTTTAATTAAACCTTGCTATGTCCACCCTAAGCATTTACTACATAATCATCAGTTTTAACGACTCCCTGGAAAATTATTATGAAAACATTTTGGGAAAAAGAGAAAGAGCTGATTAACAGCATTTTCTCCCTTTCCCACAAGGTTGTCTTTCCCGCAAATATCAAATTTCAATTTTTGGATCACTTATATTGTCCATATTTTTGTTGTTTTGGTTGAGAGTCAATCTTCTATACATGAATCTTTGTTCTCTTGGTGGACCAAAGAAAAGCAGATCGGTATTTGTGGTTAACCCTTTACCACACAACAAAATTTTGGTATCAGGACTTTTGCCCCCTGGACATCTGCCCCCCGTCCATGTAGCAGGTGTCCTACGGGGGCAAAAGTCTGGGGGGCACAAATCGGGGAGGTGCAAATGTCCTAGACCCCAAATTTTAGACCAATTGTAAATGAAATCATTTGCAGAAAACAATTTCATAGTGGCTCAAATGATGCAACTTTTCATTGATAGAGTAGAAAACTTCGCTGTTTACCAGCATTTTCTCCTTTTCTCACGATGTCTTCAAAAGACTTCTTCCTAAAACCTCGTTGTTGTGTGGTAAAGGGTTAATTATCCCTATTTTACAGCTTCAGACTTGTTTCATAAAATTTTACCTCAAATGCTGTTTTTAATTAAGTCAGATCCTATATATCTCAACATCATCACTGTCACTTACTTGTTTATATTTGCCCAGTTGTTGCCCGACTTTGACCTGAAAATTCTATGGAATTCTTTCACAGCTTCCGGCAGGGTCTGAAACGGGGTCTGTTGGAACATACCCACATCCCCTATCCGACCCCACTTCGTGAACAGAATGTAAATGTCCTTGGGTTTGTGCCATATTATCTACAAAAATAAAAAAACATTATCTAACACTTGAACAAAAAGATGGAAATCGATTCACAATATAAACTAAACAGAGAATCACTTCACATGCAAAAGGATTGTTTACAGACTGACAAATGTGTCTGGCGTTTGAAGTGACTTCAACAAAAATTCAGTTATCTTCAAGGCGCTCCTTGCTTTTCTAAACAAACAAAATGGGTTGCAACACATGAAAAGGGGCATTCGGACAATTGCATAAGGTGTGGTCTTGGATCAGCCTCCACAGTCCATTCAGGCTAATCCAAGACAGAACTTTATGACTATGTTAGATTTTGTTCTTCCGTGGACTTGGGTAAAACAGAAAATTATCTAAAAATGTAAAGTGTGGTTTTGGATTAGCCTGAGCAGACTGTTCCAACAAAACTTCATGCAAATATCTAAATGCCCTATTTGTGTATTGCAAGCCAAATTGAAGCAATCTTCAGCAGTGAGAAAGGGCTTATAACCACCATAGCCAATCCAGAAGAAGAGCTTTTGCCTAACCAGAGATTCAAAATTTTGACACAAGTAGTCCTATGTATTACCGCTAGCTATCTAAATCAGTGTTGACAGCTGAAATTATGAACAAATGGAAAAATAAATGATAGCCGACTATCTTTTTAACCTATTTGACAAGTATGATCTGCCTTCTTACAAAGTCAAATTCAGCTTGTTCAAGTGCAGGCTAGTATTTCACCCCATTTTTTCCCCACAGGCAATCATGTAAACAATAAGGCTTTTGAAGACAGAAATCATCTCTTCTCTGCGAATGCTTTCATTTTGGTTGAGTCAAAATCTTTGTCATCTTTTAACTCATTACCAAATGACAAAATTTTAGGTTTGTCCAAATCGAAAGCATTTGCAGACGACAAAATAAAAGTGACCGAAAATTTGAGATTTGTTTTGTGAAAGGTAGAAAACATTGTGGGAAAAGGAGAAAATGCTTATTACTAGCATTTTCTCCTTTTCCCACAATGTTTTCTAAAGGCATCTTTCTCAGGGGCGTCAAAAGTAGGGATTGTGTGGTAATGGGTTAAAGACCTACATGGACAAATATCGAATCGCTCTTCATCTTTTATCTTAATCCTTGAATCATATTGATTAACCCATCCTTTCATGATGTTTTTGAAGTTGTCTGATTCAGGCTGTAATGGCCATAACAGAATAATGCAAGCAAAGCAAAATCATAAGCCATGGTAGGTTTGAGAAAGTTTCAAAAACTTTTCTAGCTGTTCAGTAACTACACTATGAATTAAAACCCCTCTCCCCTTTCCTCGTGCACAAGAAGCTTAACAGCCCATACCTGCATTTTATAAAAGTTGTACATGTCATTCAGATGATTACGGACTTCAATCTTCAACAAGATTACATCATACGACATTTTGTTTGAATGATCAAACATCACCTCTCTGTAAACAAAAAGGAAATTTCGATAGGGAGGTTAAATATGTACAAAGGACAAGAACTTCACAATACAGGTCTACTAACAAACAAAATCTGGTCATTGCATTTCCAAATTAGTATATTTAAATTCCCAAATTTTCAGAAAGCTAATGAAGGTTTCGAAATTAAAAATGGCAATTTACATTTTTATGATCTAACAAAAGAAAGATTTATTACTTTGCAGGGTGATCCAATATCTGGCAAACCAATAGAATAGAAAGAAGAAAAAGAAAGACAAATATACTGAGAGAGTGCAAGGAAAGAAATTTCAAGTTTATTTCCTTAATGGGTTCTGTAGGCTCTATAAGGGTATTTTCAGATTTTGCCAGTTTTACAAAGCTTTTTGGGAATCTCACATCATTAACATACCTTGAATATGTGGTACACAAATATGCATGATGATCCTTTATTAAGTCTCCTAAAAACAGTTACCTATTGCAAAGCATACGCACCATCTTTAAAATGCCTGAAATTATCCTCTTTTTTGTTGTAACCACACAGATCTTTTAAACTTGCACAGAATATTAATCTAGTTCAATTTAGTGGTGTTTTACAAGAACTTTTAAATTAAGCAAATAAAAACTACTCAGTCCGCTTAATAAATTACAAAATTTTGTGATCTGCATTTCCAGGATAGAAAACATTGAAATTACTGGGAAAAGGAGAAAATGCTGGTTACCAGCATTTTCTTCTTTTCCCACATTGTTTTCAAACCTATCTTTGTCATGGTCATCAAAACTGGATTTTGTGGTAAAGAATTAAAGGGAGACCTACCCAACACCGGCTGCTATACACTGCTTGTCCACTTTAGGTTTTAGTGCAGCCTGATCTGGTTTTGGTTCATTCAGTTTTTCAAGAACTGTCTCTGCATCAGCTTCGAAGTTTGCTTTGCTTTCTAGGACAGTTTTATCTGCCTCAGATATCGATGCAAATGGTAGAACAGAGACTTTATCCTGCAAATGGACAAAAATGTTTGAGTATGTCATTGCTTTTTGTTCCTATGGTAAGTTGTACAACTCAGTTAACCTTTTTACAAACAACCCCAAGCCAGTTTTAACAACTGTACAGAAAATGTTTTATAAACATTGCGGGATAAGCATGTACAGCAAGATTTTTTAACAGTGTGGTAGAACATTTGCCTTTGGACCTGCAGGTCTCGAGTTCTATCCTTGCCATACATCAGAATTGTGTTATGACAAAAACGGTTGAATTTGCATTTGAATAAGAATAAAACATTAGGATAAAAGCAAAAATTGTTGTTTATAGGCATTTCCACCTGTTCCATAAATGTTTTCAATAAATTGCTTTATCTCTTCCATGAAAAACTTAAAAGGTCTATCCAAATTCAGCACACAAAGGGTAGAAAACACTGAGAGGGAAGAAAGTGCTGGTTACCATCATAGTCTGCTTTTCCCAAAATGTTCAGAAAGTCTTCTTCCTGAGGATCGTTAATGACAGGATTGTTTGAAAATTAGTTAAAGGTTGAATTAATTCTAAGTCTCTAAAATTTATTCAACTGATCCAAGTTAACTTTTGCTAGAAAACAAGTATTACACCCATCCACTTTTCTTGATTGATTGACTGACTGATTGTATGGTGTTTAACGCCATTTTCAACATCATCAATTTGTATCGTGACAGCCCACACTGGTGTTTCCATTTAAGAGAATTCTGCACAATATTCTTTTCAAGCCACTGGCTACTTTCCCACATAACCATTGTCCAAATACTGGTCAGAAGTGAAAGAGTAATGAGTCCTGTAGCAACGACTATGATCAATCCTTGAGCAGAAATTGGCTATGCTGGGAATCAAACCAGTGACCCCTTTTTCTCATATCCCTTGCGCTACCAACTGAGCTACCAGGGATTGGCCCTCAATTTCATGAGCATTTGTAGATGAAAAATGTGGCCTAAACAATGGGATTTGCATTTTAAAGTGTAGAAAATATTGTGGGGGAAAAAGGAAAAAAATGTTGGTTACCTGCAATTTTCTCCTTTTTCCACAATGTTTTCAAGTCTTCTTCCATGGGGTAATTATAATTCCCCATTTTGTTGCTAAATATTAAAGTTTACATACCTCATCTACTTCAGAGTCAGCTGGCATCAGGCTCTGTAACCTCTTTGCCAGCAAAGATACCCCACTCTTGAGAGCCATTTGTAGTGGAGTCTCTCCGTCATCATTCTCTACCATGACTTTAGCCCCTGCCTTGGACAGTACGTAGAGCATTTCCTCATTCTCATAGGAACCAAATTCCAGAGGTCTCACAAGATGATGAATGACTGTCCATCCCTTTTTATCCTTGGCATTGAGGTCTGTGTCACTTGTTTTCTCAATGGTTGGAAACTCCTCTATAAAAACAGATGGACTGGTAACAAGCAGTCATCAAAACAGACTTCAGCCTTTATCAAAAACAAAGACTATGACTACTATCTATTTAAGGCAATTGCCTAATCCTTTACCCCATAGGAAATTTCTATGGTATCTCTAATTGACCCTAAATAACAGCAAGGATGAACATGTGTAAAGGACACCTTTTGATAGCATAGAAAACATTGTGACAAAAGGTGAAATTGCTCATCATGAGCAATTTCACCTTTTGCCACAATGTTTTCCAAAGGCTCCTACAAGCAATGCGTAGAAACGAGTATCTATGGAGTAAAGGGTTAAGACAAGGGAAATGGGGTCCAAATAATTAGATTTGTCTCTGAAAGGGAAGAAAGCATTGTGGGAAAGAAAGAAAAAGCTGTGAACGAACATTTTTTTTCCTTTTCCTACAATGTTTTCAAAAGTCATACTTCAAAGACGTTTTTAAAACTCAGGACTGGTATAGGGTAAACATTCCTGTTCCATAGATGTTTTCCAAAAAGTGCTTTATCTCTTCCATGAAAAACTTAAAAGCTCTATCCAAAATCAGCACACAAAGGATAAAAGATACTGAGAAGGGAAAATGTGCTGGTTACTATCATATTCTGCTTTTCCCAAAATATTCAGAAAGTCTTCTTCCTGAGGATCATTAATGACAGGGTTGTTTGGAAATTAGTTAAAGGTTGACGAAATTCTAAGCGCTTTGACAGATGTTCAACTTTTACATAAATTATGTGCATTAATACCCCATTCCTAGTTATAAAGACCCCTCTGAAAATGGCTTTAGAAAAGGAGAACATTCTGGTAAACTAGGTATTCAACACTATTTATGAGACCCCTGGATCCCAAACTTTCATGCAAATTTTTAGACTATCTTTTCGGTATGATGAAGTGGCTGGTTTAGGGAATGAGGTTACATTTTCATAATACTGCCTACATCACCAGGTGAAAGTAATATTTTTGTTGTTGAGAATCAGTATTTACCTTTTGTACTGAGGGATGATTGCAGTTTCTTCAGGGTTGGCTGTTTAGTTCCGAGACGTGGTATGGGTAAATGTTGAGCTTCAGCCAAAGGCTCTTCTTCCTCATCGTCGACAACATCCGTGTCATGATCCGAATCTTCTTCCTCCTCCATGTCAGCTGAACCTACATACATGACACAAAAATAATATTTACCGTCATAAATTGATTATCTCTTTTACAAAATGCACCTATGTTTTTACTCTTTACCAAACCACAGAATTTTAGACTGGTCCAAACTGAAAGCTCTTGCAGACTAAAAGTTACACCTAACCCAAAAACTGAAATTTGCTTCTAGCAGGGTAGAAGCATTCTCCTTTACCCACAATGTTTTCAAAAGGCTTCTATCTCAAGATTATAAAAACCTGGCATTGTTTGGGAGGGTTAAAGAACCTCTCGAGGAGAAGGCTATAAATCATAGTGGAAAACAGAAAAACATGATGGAAACCAGCATTTTTCCTTTTTCACACATTATACTTTTCAATCTGTTCCATCATTAAACTTGATTAGTTTTCTGCATCTGACATTTGGTACAGAATTAGAGCTTTGTATTTACATTATCTGCAGTTAAGACTGTAAAAAAGAAATGAGTTCATCCTTCTATCACTGATAGATCATTACATAATGGTGTTTATGTCAATGTCAATTCTACCCTTTCCTAAATGACCTATTCTAGACTCTTCCAGAAAAATTATGGGAAGGGGAGAAAATGCTAGCTACCAGCATTTCCTTCTTTTCCAACAATGGATTCAGCAACTAAGTCTCCAAAGTTTTTTAAAATATAGACCTGATTTGGTTAGAAACTTTCAGGCAGTGTAGCTTCAAGGTTAGACGGTAGTTTCTGTGCACACTGATACAGGTCTAATTCTTCAACTGTCACTGTCAAAATCAAAAATAAACACCTCACCTTCACCATCATCATTCATAACATCATCTTCAACATCGTCGTCTCCTCCAAAATCATCAGCATCATCATCATCTCCTGCCTCCTCGTCATTGGCTTCCAAACTGTCAGCTGCCATGGGCATTATAGCAAACACTTGTCGGGATAACTGTTTCCTCAGCCCTAGAAATCCTGGTATCCCTTTGGCACCAGTGTTTGTGACTGAGACTTCAAAGTCAAAGTCTAAGAGTAATTTCACTAAGCTTAGATCATTCTGAAAAACAAAAGTTATACAAGATGAAATCTCCATCTATACATGTGCCATGCTCTGACAAAATGGGGTTTAATGCATCTTCATAATGCAAGCAAGAAGTCACATGATTGTGTATCTATGAAAACCATTTTGTTTACTTTAATAACCAATGAAATAATGAGACAGACTTGTCCTTTGACATGCAGGAAATTTAACAGTGGCAAAAAATTTTAACCCATCTGCGTGAATTGCTCATGCAGACTTGACCAATAGCTAAACGGAGTGAAATCAAAACTGCAGTTACACAGGAACATTTAGTATGCGCAATTGTTCATACCCCATTATATTATTTGAGACCATAGTAGGAAACAGATCCATTTTAACTAGGGATGGCAACAGTTAACCGGTTAACCGGTTAACCGATCGAATGACCGATTAACCGGTTAGGAAATTGGAAACCGGTTAATCGGAAACAAATATAGACCTATATTATCAAAAGTTTACAAAAATAACCATTATAGTAAAAAAAATACTAAATTAACTTTGCCGGTTCTGACAATCAAAACTGCATCATACACACATCCAATGTCGCCAAGACGCAGCGAAGGTGTGATATACAGTTTGACATGTCTGTGCAATATTAAACTGTTAATTCGCTAATTAGTCCCCAGTCTCCGATAATAAACAATCAAACACGTGTCCTCTTTGGATCAAAGGCACTGGCTTATCGTAATTGATTTGCTTTGATTTGCTTGGATTATTTCATTAAGTACCCGCCCTCAATCAAATATATGCATGGATTGACCAATCAGCGTAAGAGGGATTGAAATTTATAAGTCAATCAATCTGTGTTCAAGCAGGCACAGCGGTTTCTCCTCGTTCGTTCACTATCACTTGGATAAGTATCTTCGAAAATCATAGTATAGGACAGGGGCTTTGAATTTGATAGAGTCTAAAATGTAAACCTGTCGTTTAGTCCATGGCTAACACCCGATCACTTAGCGATGGCCGCTTCGTTTGACGATCAATAACCATACCATCATCTGTATGATTCTGTTTGTAGATTTTGTGAAGTTGTAAATAGCACTGATCCCACTAGTTTTTTCTTTCGATGCAGCACTAAAGTCTGTTATTAATATACTTATGGAAATTTACTGCTTAAAATCATTAAAAAGCTCAAAAGATGATCTGAAGTGACTCTGATCGGACAATGTCGAAAGGAACATTTTGTTCTGTCATGAGTTTCCATGTTTTTTTGCATCAAGCATTTTTTCATGTGTTTTAATTTATGGATAGGTATTTCCGCCTGATTTGACAATAATTTATCGAAAGGGGTAGCAAGTAACTTCAAATCCCAGTATTTTACACAAATTAAGCAGATACGTTTTTTTTTTTTTTCTTTCAAACGTGAGGTCTCACGTGAAACCAAACTTTTTTACATGAATTTCAGTTCTATTAGGTGATTTACGCAATAATTTGCGTAATGGAAACATTGAAATGGCCTGATAATTTTTCTAGTCCACTATAGAAAACATTGTGGAAAACTGATTTTATTGCCGAGATCGAGGGAGATCGTCAATAGATTGGCCGTCTTTTGCGCTAAAGTACAGAAAAAGTAAACATCACGGGATTGCATTACTCACGCACTGGTTGTCAATGTTGACATATCGAGCAGGTACCTTCATCTTAAATGTTTTTACATGGTCGTTTGGTTAACCGGTTAACCGATCGAAAGTTTGAACGATTAACCGGTTAGCAAGTTTACTAACCATTGCCATCCCTAATTTTAACACATAATTGCCCAACTTCCAACAATGTTATCTTGAGCACCCCTTTGAGTAATTCATATTAGCTCACAGAAGATATTGCCGTTGGTCTAAATTCTACGAATGGAATAGAAAAACAATGTTCAAGACAGCATAAAACAGTAAAGAAAGACTAATAATTAAACAACCTTACCAGTTTAGCTGCATACATCAGTGGTGTAACCCCATCTTTATCAGGCATGTTAGGGGAAGCTCCTGTCTTCAACAAAAACTTAGTGAGGCCAAAGTCACTATTTGATATAGCTGATATGAGAGGCGTCGTGGTACTGCTGTTGTCCAACGGGACGAAGAAGTCGAGTGGATGGTCGGCTATACTGATGTCAAAGAGAGGAGTTTCAGGTCGGCTCACACTGTACACAACATCCAGTGTCGCTCCTCCTTTAACCATCATACTTATCCACTCACTGAAAAGTATTGTTGGAATGAAAAGACCTACTTATCCATATCATACTACAACAGACAAGTCAGCCATGCTTTGGCAAAAGGGAGCTTAACCCTTTACCAAACAATCCCCTTATTTTTACAGCCCTGAGATAGAAGCCCTTTGAAAACATTTGGGAAAAGGAGAAAATGCTGGTAACCAGCATTTTCTCCTTTCTCCCAGTGTTTTCTACCCTCCCAACTATAAATTACATTTTTTCAAGTACACTTAATTAGTTGTAAGCAAATGCTTTCAATTTGGACTGGTCTAAAATTTTGTCGTTTGGTAAGGAGTAAAGGCAACTTTTAACAGAGGACTCAAATTAGCTGAGCAATGAAGGTAAACCATTACTGTCAGTACTTACTTATTTTCTGCTGGATGTTTATAGATCCTTTCCTGATCCCAGAAATAAGCTACCATCGTTGATCTACCATAAATATCTGTGCTATTGAGATCCAAACCTGGACACTTCTCTGTGATGATGGACAAATGGAAAATTTAGTAAAGACAAAATTAATACAGTCTGTATTCTTCATTAACTTTTTACCATACATTTTTTTCTGAGACTTGTCCAAATTATATATATATTTGCATATAAAACATGGAATCTTAAATTGAGATTTTCAAAGGAGTAGAAAATATGGTGGAAAAAGGAGAAAATGCTGGTGACCAGCATTTCCTTCCTTTTCCGTTTTTCCATCAGGTTTTCAAAACGTCTACTTCCTCATAGATGTTCAAACTTGAAATTGTGTGGTAGAGGTTAAAAACATTAGCTTCTTGTCTTTACTGTTTGTACTCTGATTTTAATTTTTTTACACAGCTATCAAACTACTGTTAAACTAGATTTTTCTTTGTCTAGAAGACATTCCTAGTTTCAGTTCATAAATATTGTCGAGAACTTGTCAAGAACTTTAGATTTTACGAATCAAGAGCAAAATTGGCAAAGTGTGAATTTAATCCTTGGGAGACAATAAGATTTCAGACTTGACAAGATTGAAAATATTTGCAGACAGCTAATGAAACAAGACTAAAATGAAGAAAGTTGTCTTTAGAGAGTTGACAAAACACTGAAAACAGTGGGAAAAATGCTGGCTTCCAGATTTTATCCTTTTACCATAATGTATGCAACAGCCTTCTTCTTTCAGGGAGGTAAAAACACAGCATTCTTTGGCAAAGGATTAAATGAAAGCATTAATTATATTAATCAAAGTTTAAAATCCATTCCCAAAGAAGCTCAACATGGCAGCAAAACAAAATAACCATAGGGAGAAAAGCTTTGAGAAATTGTGATTTACCCAATAAAAATTTGGCAAGTTCAACAGGCTGATGTTTCAGTGCTGCATACACAATTGGATATCTTTTGTATTTGTCCTGATGTTTCAGAGAAACTCCTTTCTCCACAAGAGCTTTGGCAACCTGAAGAAAACAAATCGCCATATAATGCCTAACATACATATTGCAGTTTTCAGTACAAGACTAAAAATTTTAACACATAACAAAACCAATACATTAAAATCATAACAATGAAACATAAAGCATTAAGACATTTCCCTTTCTTTATGTGTTCTGACAGCTTCAGACAGCTTTAACCCTCTACCAAACAGCAAAATTTTAGACTTGTCCAAACTGAAAGCTTTTGCAGACAACAAATTAAATGTGTCTCAAAAATTGAAATTTGTTTTGAGAAGGGTAGAAAACATTATGGGAAAAGGAAACAAGACGGCCATGATGGCCCTGTATCGCTCCACTGGCTAATTCGTAAAAACACTACAAGCCAAACATTACATTATTTGGCCAACTGGTTTCAAACTTGAGGGCATACAATTTTTTTTCCATAAAAACCAACAAAAAAGTTGTGACCCCTGGGCAAAGCTATAATTACTTGAATCCTGGTCGAGGTCTACAAGATAAAGCCCCATACCAAATAATACAGGTCTAGAATGTGTGGTTATAAACAAGAAGATTTTCAATAAAAGGCCTTGTAAAACATAAAATCCATGAGACAGGGCTAAATTTAGTGGTCCCAGTCTTTATTATGGTTAGTAACAAGATGACTTAGAAAGTCATCACAAAAGCCCATGTAAAACTTGTGACCCCTGGTGTGGGGACAAACTTGACCCTAAGGCTATAATTTGGGCCCTCCTGGTAGAGGCCCACTAGATAAAGCTAGATGCAAAATTTGGTAGCCCTAGGCCTTATAGCTAGGTACAAGTAGATTTTTAAAAAATTCCCAATATGAGCCCATGTAAAACTTGTGACCCCCAGGACAGGGCCAAATTTGACCCCAGGGCTACAATTTGGGCACCTTTGGTAGACAACCACTTGATAAAGCTAGATGCAAAATTGAGTAGCCCTGGGCCTTATGGCTTGGTACGAAAAGATTTTTAAAGTTTTCACTATATAAGCCCATATAAAACTTGTGACCCCCGGGGCCGGGCCAAATTTGACCTCTGGGCTATCATTTGGGCACTCTGGGTAGAGGTCTACTAGATAAAGCTACATGCCAAATTTGGTAGCCCTAGGCCCTATGGCTAGGTACCAGAAGGATTTTAAAGTTTTCCCTATATAAGCCCATATAAAACTTGTGACCCCCGGGGTGGGGCCAATTTTGACCCCAGTGCTAATATTTGAAGGAACTTGGTAGAGGTCCACTAGATAAAGCTACATGCCAAATTTGGTAGCCCTAGGCCTTATGGTTTCAGAGAAGAAGATTTTTAAAAATTTTCAATATTTTTCAGTTTTGTTGCCATGGCAACCAGAGTTTTTGAAGGAATAAAATTCTTTCAAGGAATTCTGAAGAGGACCATGGCAGGATCATTTCTGTGAAGTTTCATCAAAATTGGATGGGTAGTTTCAGAGAAGAAGATGTTTGAAATAAAAGTTAACGCACGCACGCACGCACACATGCACAGACGGACGGACGCACGACTAACACCGGGCCATGACATAAGCCCGCTGGCCTTCGGCCAGTGGAGCTAAAAATGCTGGTTACCTACATTTTCTCCTTTTCCCACAATGTTTTCAAAAGGCCTCTTTCTCGGGATTGTGTGGTACAGACTTAAAATCAAATTAAAATGAAGCACAAAGTATAAACGCATTTCCCTTACTATATGTGTTCTGACAGCTTCAGACAGCTTCAAAACCCATCATGGCAAAAAGATTTCTCCATTTACATAAACGATTTCATGGCAAACATAAACAAATCTCAGATTAAAACTAAGTGTGCATTGTTATCCATTTATTGGGCTTTCTTTGTAGTTCTTTACCAGATAACAAAAGTTTGGGTGTGGTCAGACAAAAGTTTTTGCGGACAACAAATTAAATGTGCATCAAATAGTGGTTATTCTTCTATGATAGGGTAGGAAACATGTTGGGAAAAGAAGAAAATGTTGGATCTTCACCCTCCCCATCTCATTTTCAAAAAGCTCTTTTCGTAAGGCCATTCAAACTCTATCTTGTGTGGTTAGCTATTAATCTCACATATACAATACAATTAAATATTGTTAGTTTCCACTGAATATTCAAGATATTTAACTATTCTCTTGATCTAAAGACACATTTAAGTGTTGGGAGTCATGTTTATTTTATCAGCAAAGGATATCAATTTGTACAAGTCTAAAATTTCATTGGGTAAAAAAAAATTCATATGGTGCAACCACCATGCAAGAATGTGCATAGAGGGCAAGAGAAAATTTGGTTCTTTATAACCGAGTATGGAAGACATCTGACCACACTCCTGTTTCAGAGACAGGTCTGGCATGTTTGACACACATTTTATCCAACCTATCGCCAACTTACTTTTAGCTGGAGCTGCTTTTCCCTGCCAGGATCTGTATGCAAGGCAAGAACATGGAGGAGATTCTGTCCATCTGTATTTACATAATCTTTGACAATGGCCGCACTTTTTACACGATGCAAGTGTCGCAGAGCAATGTGGTACTTGTTTGTCTTCAGTGCTGCCTGTTTATATATACAAAATTATCGATTTTTCAAACTTTAATTCATAATTTGAATATAATGCTGGAATATTTTGAAAGTCATATACTTCAGATTTCTTTCAGACTATAATCTGGAATGATATCCGTTTTACTTCGACTGATGTGTATTCTTTTTAAACTGACACTCAGGCAACCAATTCCTGTCAAAAAAAAAAATACTTTTTTTTTCTGGTCAAAGTCACAATTTTTAGCAGGGCGAGTCAAATACATATTACAGATAATCTATAAAAGGAATCAGGATGGTTTTTCAACACTCATCATCGAAATCTTGGACTGTTTTAAAACATAGACATACTGACATACCTCGATAGCTTTCCCAGTCACACCAGTTGCATCTAAAACCATGTGTGCTACACCTTGAAGTTCACCTGATATGGCCATCTGCAAGTACAAGTGATATATATGACAAACAAATTGGTTGGAATGATATCCTGTATCAAAAAATTTACATTACCATGTAACATGAAATTGCTCCCAGTCTGCAATTTTTCATCAAATCAAAAAAGAACCTGATACACCTATTTTTTATTTTTTGATTTGATGAAAAAATTGCAGACTGGGCGCAAACATTTACATATGTATAAAGTTTCGTGATTTCCATCCCGTGGTATTGCAGATATTCTCCTGGATGGACACAAGGTCATACAACACTAAAACTACATTCCTCCACCTTTGGCAGGGGATAACAACATGATACTGTTAATAAATATACCAGTAAGTAAATCTTCAACCTTTGTTTTCTGTATCAATATGGAAGATTTGCTGTGTTCTAAAGGGAACAACCCATCATTAGCTGCTACAGACAAGTGGCTGTTCAACACCTTCCCTTCTAAACCCAAAATTCAGATATAAAAACTGGCGGGAATAACCACCTAATAAAGGTTTCTGCTTAATGCAAGTATTAGCCAGGTTGACCACTGGCACAGGTTTTTACCGTAATGTGATACCTGTTTTCTCTGTCTTACAAAGAAGGTATTTTCCTACCCTCAAAACATTTACCCTTAAATCTTTCACCATCCACTCCCAAGTGTTAAAGACAGCTTTTGAAGAAAACTTGTAAAATGAGAAGCAGCATTTTCTCCTTTTCCAACAATGTTTTCAGCTGATTCAAAGACAAATTCCTTCATCTGAACCACATTCAATATGTCACCTGCAAATACTTTTGATTAAGATAAATCTGAAACACTGCTGTTTGGTAAAGATTTAGTTAATTTCAATTGTTGTATCTAAAAGTTGCTAGTTGAGCCAAGCATCATATTCACTGACAGCCCCAAATATAGTTTTCTTAAAATAGAAGTTTGGCACTAGAGAAATGAAGACAAAACATTTTCACTTAAAGTTTGCTTGTAGGACAGCCAATAAAATAATCATTGTGAACAAGAGCTTTGCAAAGTGGCACATATACATTCGAAGGGGCTTGTCACTTAAATGGTTTAAAATCTATTACATCTATAGATATCAAAATTCTAAAAGTCATATGCAAAATTACACATCATAGAGATTTGTTGTGGTAAATTTGAACTTATTCCAATGAAAACTGTAGAAGTTGCACATACAAGAAATTGCCAACGGACAGACAGACAGACAAATGAGGCCATTACATAATAAGACCCTTTGGGCATACAAAAATGAAGAAATTGCTCATTATTGGTCATTTTCAAAATTTAAGTCATTACAAATAAGCTTAAATGGGGTAAAAGCTAAAACAGAAGACAATGTGGAAAACCATGTATATCTTTCAAGACATTGCTACTCACACTGTATATGTCAAAATCTTCAGGCTTTTTCACAGGCTGGGTAAACCTAAATGGAGCCCACCTCCACACGGGCAATTTCCTCTTGTTGCTGAGAACATGGTATTCCCTATCATCCACTTTTAATCCTTCTTTCAACTTTATATCGTTTTCTACATCAGCACCTTTTTGAAGTAAGGTTATTGCACAACTGTGAACAGAAAGAAAAACAATGATCATTAGGAATTAACTGTGCTCTGTGAAAAGGGGTCTTCATGCATCTGCAAAATGCTAAAACTCATGTCAGCCTGTGCGGATAGCGCAGGCTGACATGGGTCAAAACATTTTGACATCGATCAATTTTCTGCATGTACAAGAACCAGTCCATCCTCGGATTCAGCCTGTTGTTCAACACAATTGGCTTTGCAGATCCCTAAATAATGCATGGAATAATGCAATACAGAGATGCATTTGTTTATTTTAAACAAATTTATTTTTACATCGATTGAGAAACAAGTTCTTACAATTTATAATATTCTCTCTTGATTCCCCTTCCTGGGTACTACACAAGTACTCGCACCTGGTGTGTGGGCTAATAAAAAATTCCAAAGTTGACACCCACTCCCGGATATCAAACTCGAGGCCTTATGGTTACGAGGCCAACAATCTACCACACAAATACGGACACTACACACAGATATGCATTAAAACCTCATTTGGCAGACACTGCTCAAAATTTTGATTCCTCTATTAAGCCATAAAACTCTTGGAATACAAAATAAGTGACAAATATTTATTCAGTTTGTTCCTTGAATAGTGTTTATGTTGTTTTTAGACAGGTATTTCAAGTAACACAATGTTTCTAGTTACATAATGCCAAAAATGGTAAATGCAAGCCAGTCCCTGTTTTTCCAATATCCTATCAGTGCTATGCCCCATAGTGCCAAACCAATGGAGAGCCCCCCACATAAAGTAGATATACCAATTTAATTATATAGCTGGAAAAATAAGTAGGTATTCATACGCTGAGGCTTTTAAATCAGAATATCTTACAAAGGTTTCTTCGACCAGAATATCTCACAAAATTTCAAACAGTGGAGATCAACGATCGCTTATCCCATCTGCAAAAAAAAACTAAACTACTCACATCCTGAAACTTTGTCACATAGTCAGTTTGTTTGCTGTGTTATTACTAGTTCATATTAAATGATCTTTTAACTATTTATCAAAGGTTTAATGACCTTGACCAAAAATCAACGACCCTAATAGTAAGCCCTTGAAAACATGAGACAAGAATAAAATGCTGTCACATTTTCTTCTTTTCCTACTGTGTTTTCTACCCTATCAAGAACAGAGATCATCACTTTAGCCACATTTCAACTGTTGTCTGCAAATGCTTTCATTCTGATCTAGTCTAAAATATTGTTGTTTGTACCAAGTTAATCAAGATATTTCAGTTAGATTACATTCAACTAGTGTTTACTCTAGAGCGGAATAGCAGGGCGCACTGCCCTGCCCCATTTTCACTCCGCCCTTCTGCCCTTGAATCTGTGAACACCCGCCCTGTTGCCCTTATCATATATATACAAAACTTGTCTGTGTATTGTTCTGGTTTCAGAACATACCACCGGGCTACATGAGCAAAAAAACTTGCCTTCAGTGTCTTGGCTCTGTCTCGTTAAGCTTGCACAGTCACAAAAGTTCTCCATAAATTTCTTCTGACCAGATTATATTCATGAAATACAGCCAATCTAAGACTAAGGGTGACATTAATTATCCTTATCAACTTCGTCAGTTAAGACAGGACAGCAAGGTGTTATGATCCTTATCTGTCACTAACTTGCTAAACCATCCATATATCCCCCAAAACCCTGACTTTTTTCCACCACAGGTACTTTAGGGTCTGCTCATTTCTTTGAATGACGTCACACAATTAGTGATATTTCTCAGTACATGAATAGTTTTAAAATAAGGCAGAATTAACTATTCTTAGAGCGGGAGATTATCATGTCGTATATCTTTTGCATAAATTACAATTATGGATGGTAAACCAAAGTTGCCAACTATCTTGATAAAACTCGATGATTGCCATTCAATTTCAAGCATCGGCATTTTTTTTGAAAGCAAAATCTGCATTGCAGTGTTCTATTTTTAGCAGTCTATTTATAGAATGGCTATGCAGTTACACTACTCCATCAGAAGGCCTACACATTTTGTAATTCTTTCTATGTAATAATTAAGTCCTATTGATATTTTTTAATCAAAATCATTGTTATTTCTTAGAACAGCTGAGACGGTTTTCTTTTATAATTACTCTGAACATTTTTTGTTATCTGATGAGATGTTAGGTAGTGGACCTGTAATAAAAAACGGCTATTTCCACAACATTATTATCCTACAAAATTTGCTTAAATGAATATTATTGTACTACTTTAACCAAGCCACTTTTTCCTTTTTTCCTCCCTAGAATTATCATTTATAAATCCAAAACCCCTGTATTCTGATTACATAGCAGATTAATAATTACCTCCCTTTTCTGAAAACTAACAAAGTATCAACAATTGCTTTTAAAATAGACATCATTGGAATTTCTGGTCGGTTAAGAATATGCAAAAGTATTATATCTGTATAAATCCATATTTATCAACTATTTAGAACTTTAATTCCATGCTGCACTAGAAGTGTTACGGGTCTACTACCTTAAAGCTAAGTGTGACTGTGCATCATGGGATCATAAATTACATGGCAATCAAAACCCTATGGTCAGATTGTGTTGCTTTGAGTCTATGAGTTGGTAAATCTTTTCCTATTCTTTTCTTTTATATGCAATTCATATCTAAAGTTATAGTTAAAGCTTGTTTCGAAAATAGTAAAGGACACTGTTTTGCCTTTTTCTGATATGAGAAGTCATTCAACAAGGCACTATTCCTCCCTGCCCCTTTTTCCGGCCTCCCTGCCCTTTTGCCTCGCCTAGAATAATCACTACTCAACACAGTTTTTGATTAATCAAGATGAAGTTTACCTGTCATGTTTGTATTTGACAGCCAAGGATATTGCTGTGAAACCTTCATCATCTTTTCCATTGACTGCCACATTTCTCTATAAAAAGAAAAATATATGTCACAATCAGAAACAAACAGGTTACTGAACATTTGAAAAAGAAAATAAAAGAACACAGATAAAACTAGACCTGTCACTAAATGTGACTTAATACCTGTGCCAGTGTTTTGACAGAAACAGGCAATTATTTGTACACAGACACACTGAGGGAAACACAGATGGAGTAACAAACAGACAGGCTGATTCCAGCATACTCCATAAAACATTTGTTTTGCAGGGGTATAATTAGCACAAATTTATTCAGGCACTGGTTTATGATATGTTCCTATAGCTTGATTATCACATCTATTGCTTGACGATCGTATATCATTTGGCAAGGTCCAAGTATTTGTTTTTGAAAATACATGGAAATAGCTAATTAATTGATTGTAAACTATCAAAAGCTGTTTTCAACATTACTTCAGCTATCTGGCAGCAGCCTGTGCACCTATACATGTTGTTCTGCAATTGTCTTTTTATAAGTATTTCCAACAGTTTTGCTTGCTTGTTTGGTATTTAACGTAGTGGATCCGTAATAGAGAACAGCTATTTCCACTATAATATTATCCTACAAAATTTGCTAAGATTAAAAATGAGTACTATTGTACTCCTTTCACTGAACCACTTTTTCCTTTTTGTCTTTCTTTGAATTATCATTTATAAATCTAAATCCACTATATCCTCCTTACAAAGAGATATGATAGTTAACTCCCTTTTCTGGAAATTAACAAATATCAACAAATAATTTCAAGATAGACATCAAAGGAATTTCTGGTAGGTTAAAAATGTGCAAAAGTATTATATCTGTATAAATCTGTCTTTATCAACTGTAAAGAAATTTTATGCCATGTTGCACTAGAAGTATTACGGGTCCACTGCCTTAAAGGTGGGTATTTAGAATTTTTACATATCACCAAAATGTTCGTCCCAAAGTCTGAAGGGCTACCTTTAACAAATATTTTAAAGTCTTTCATTTAAGACATGAAGACCAGAGCATCTACCTCTACATTCCATGATTCCTAGACTGGGTTTTCCCTAACTCTTTACTACATGACAAAAATTTAGACTTGTTCAAATTTATGGCAGAGTGAAAGTAATTCAAAAACTTTAATTTGTTCAGGGAAAGGTAGAGAACATTGTGGGAAAAGGAGAAAATGCTGGATACCAGCATTTTCTCCCTTTCCCACATTGTTTTCAAAAGGCTTCTTTGTAAGGGTAGTTTAAACTAGGGATTGTTTGGGAAAAGGTTAAGCCACCATTTCTTTGCATTTGGTCCCTAAAATTGAGTAGATCCCAAGAAACTGGACTGTTTGTTGGAACATTAAAAACATTGTGGGAAAAAGGAGTGCTTACCTTATCCTATACTGCTTTCAAAAGGTTTTTCAGGTTTGTATAACCCTTTACCACAAAATCCTAAGTTTTCACAGAAAAGGTTATAAGAAAACATTGTGAGAAAAGGTGAAAATACTAAAGACCAGCATTTTCTCCATTTCCTACGTTTTCTACCCTGTCAAAACACATCAGTTCATTTGTACAACTTTCTTTTTTTTTTGACTGCACATGCTTTCATTTCAGAAGGGTCTACGATTTGTCCTTTAGGAAAGGGTTAAACAATAGATTGTAAGGAAATGGTTCAAATGTTACTGACCTGCATCAGATGAATACATGAGATTGTTGCACCTCTGATTGCAGCTAGATGTAACGGTGACCTCCCATTCTCATCTCTTGTGTCTAGATCTTTGTTCTGCATGGCTTCAGTAAGAACACTAACTAGCTCTATAGGATCGACAGTGGATACAGAGTTTGGCCTGCAGATACAGACATACAACACACTGCATACTTATCTTACAATGTAACAAATACAAACAGCACATTTTCTTTCTACTAAAACCAATTGACCCTTAGATTTCTTCTTAGATCAAAACATCTAATAACAGAGAAGTGTTAAGCAATGATCAGATTGCATGTTTTGTATCATCAAATCTTGACCTACACTGGCAGCAAAGGACCATCACAGTAAACCTATCACAGTGCACATAGGACTTTATATACATAAAGCTATGGAAAACGCTTGGGGAAAAAGACCAGTTGCTTGTAACAAATAAGCTTAAAGTCCAGATGGTATATGGTATGACTGTAATGAAAGATTCTGTAAAATAAGAATGTTATAAACAAAAACGAAAGAATTTGTATCGTAATATTTCAGAATATTTTTGGTTTATTCACTGACAAACAGCAACCCCTGCAAAGTCTTCATGCCTGTTCAATTTCCCAATCATTATAACTATCTTGGGAATTTTGTTATCCCCTATGGCTCTAGGATTGTCATGATATACCTATTATTTATGTCAACCTGAAATGTTTTGAAAATAAAATTTATAATGAAATATCTTAAAATCAGTTAACACAGTATAGTTCAGGTATACGACAGTATCTTCTCTGATCTTGATCTAAATTGTCTGCAAAAGTAATAAACCCTTTATCACACACAATGATGAATTTTAACTACCATGGGAAAGAAGCCTTTTGAAAACATTTGGGAAAAGGAGAAAATGCTGATAAGAAGCATTTTCTCCTTTTCCCAAATGTTTTCTACTCAATCAAAAAATGATGGCACTGTTCGAGCCACACTGAAATTGTCGTCTGCAAATGCTTTCAATTTTAAAAAGGCTTTAATTCTGTTGTCTGGTAAAGGGTTAAAGGGGTAATTGGCACTTAAAAGGTGAAACTTTCAATCAATAATTACCTCCCTTGGCTAATAAATGCATAATGTAAAGGAATCTTCTTTTTGTCATCTCTCAAAAACACACTGGCTCCTCTTTGAATCAGAAATTCCTCCAACTCCGTACTTGCATTAGTGGTTCCAGTGTTTGCTCGAACAGCATAGTGTAAGGGTGTACAAGGTCCAATGTTTATGTCCGCACCCCCATCAAGGAGTATCTTGGCTACTTCAACACCATTAGCTTCATCATCTGTAGATGTCAAGTCACAGACATGTAGCATCTGACATGAGTCAGCATTTGAGATAAGATTTTAGAAAACAAATCTAGGAAAAATGTTATCAAGCAAGCCTTTGGTGAGCTTAATAATGTCTTGTCTTGACAAGTTAAATAAAATTTATCTCAAACATCACCTCGTGTCAGATTCTTTTTATCACATAACCATATTCATAAATTATTTAGTTTCTCACATGCATCAGAGCTGAGAGGCGAAAATTTGCCAGAAAGCAAGTTTGCATGAACTAGGTATCGAACCTGCAATGACTAGGTCAAGAGTCAGCTATGCTAGCCTTTGATCTACCCAGGCTGGTTTTCTCCTTAAAAGCTGTTACAGGAGAAAATGAGAAAGAAGTTACAAAGATAAAGTTAATAAAGTTTTCAACAGTGGGTCCTTACCTCTGTTTTGAACAGCAAGATGTAATGGCGTTTCCTTTGTCTTCTCATTGACTGCGTTTATCTTAGCTTTGGCATCTACTAACATCTTCACAATGGCTGCTTTACCATCTCTGTTGGTAAAAGTTTTACAAGAAATGCCACAAAATGTGACTAAACCCTTTACCAAATGATCTTAAGTTTTAGCTATAAATGGGAAAAAAGGATTTTGAAAACACTGAAAAAAGAGAAAATGGTGGTATCAAGCATTTTTTTCCCCTTTTTCCACAATGCTTCCAGCCCTTAAATTGTCAAAATTTAATCGTTTAAGCTATGTTCAATATGCCTTCTGCAAGAGCTTTGCCTCTTTACCAAACGACAAAAATCTAGACCGGTACAAACTGAAAGCATTTGCAGACGACAAAATAAACGACTCAAAAATTTTGTTTCCAGCAGGGTAGAAAACATTGTGGGAAATGGAGAAAATGCTGATTACAAGCATTTTCTCCTTTCCCACAATGTTTTCAAAAGGCTTCAATTTCAGGGACGTAAAAACCAGGGATTGTTTGGTAAAGGGTTCAATAAGAAAAGGGCTATAAAATAATAGTTACTGTTGTTGTATGGTAAAAAGGAAAATTAAAATGTGGTGAAGTGGGAAAGAAACTGCTCCTGCTTTATGGCATGACCTGGTGAGAAATGAACAACCTACTGTAAAATTTACTCTGAAAGGTGTATAGATATACCATGAAGACAACACAGATTGTAGCAAATAGATGGAAAAGGTATTGCATGAATAGAACAAATTTCCATTATCTAATGTTTCAGCGAGTCATTCTGGACAATAGAGTTTCTGAGACAAAATAATTCTTTTCTTTCAGACAAAAATCTTAAATTTTGTAAACCTTCATATACTATACACCCCTTCACTGTGGAAGAGTTTAACACTTAACCACACAACAAAATCTTGTTCAAATTGAAAGTATTTGCATGCAACAACTTAAGTGTGGCTTACATAATGGCATTAGTCTTCGAAACATTGTAGGAAAAGTAGGAAATGCTGGTTACCATCATTTTCTCCTATTCCCATGATGTTTTCAAAAGGCTTTTCCTTGGGGTTGTTAAATTTCGGGATTTTCTGGTAAACTAAAAAGGGTTAAAGTATGTTTATGTGTAAATGTTTGTAGTGCACACAAAATTCTGAGTTTAAAACTAAATACCTGGCCGCTGAGTGTAGAGAAGTAATGTTCCCTATTGCTTCATCTCCATAACTACAGTTAACATCAGCTCCTGCTTTGATCTACAAAAACAAAAAATGATTTTTTTTTTTTTCTTTTTTTTTCATTTTTTGTTAAACAAACGTGAGAACGACCCAACAGATATACCTACAGAGTCCAAAAAATCCTGAATTCTGAAATTTTTTGTACCCTGACCTAGTCAAAAAAAATCAAACATCACTATGATCACCTACGACAAAACCATGAAGTTTATCATGTCTGTCATATATCTCGTCAATACCAAGTGTAATACCAAAAGTGTTAACAAAATCAGTTTAGATATATCTTTGATCACTTGACTTTGAAATCAAGAGTAGTCATCTACACTTAGATATCCATGTTAAATTTGAAGAACCTAGACAAATTAGTGCCTTTTCACTGTTATTTTCTTTGATCTCAAAAATCAACAGAGTTCACCTACATGCAGTATATGAGGAACACCTTTTCGTCCAACTTACAGGAATCAAGGTCACCAAGGTCAACCAACTTCATTTCAGATTTGTAAACCATCTTTAAGCGTAAGGCTTCAAGTTCGAGCACAAGCTAAGGTGGAAAGCATGGACTCATATTTTATACCAATGGACACCGATTGTGATCTACACTTGGAATAAAGGCAACTATATTTGTAACGGTGCTTTAACGGTGGCCCTTCAGATTTTATGACAAAAATTTTTCAAAAATACAAAAAAATCATCCTTATACTCCAAAAGCCTTATAATTTTCATTCATTAAACCCCAGTAATCGAAAACCATCCGACAACAGGAGAAATTAGAGATTTACTACAGCCCAGGTCGACACCAACAGGAAACACATTCTATTTTTACGTAAACAACTCGCTCATTTCACACCGGAAATATACAGACGAAGCTTCAAACATAGCTTCCGAAGAAGACATTATGGAAAATAATTACATGTTTGTTATGTTATGGAATTTCAGAGTCAATAGTCACTTGCCAGTCACTTAACATTTCCACAATGCTTTTTTTAAAAATTTTGGCAGGAAATCTAAAAATAGCTTGAGAGGCTACGTAGCCTTCTAAGGGAATACTATCAAAAAAAATTTCTTTTGTTAATTTCATGATTCTTAATTATTGATAATTTGTATTGTTTTTTCATATAAATTTCAATGACATATATATTTTTTACTTTGGTGGGATGTGAAAATTCTAGATACCCACCTTTAACCCATTACCACACAATCCCTACTTTTGACGCCCCTGAGAAACAAGCCCTTGGAAAACGTTGTGGGAAAAGGAGAAAATGCTGGTAACCAGTATTTTCTCCTTTTCCCACAATGTTTTCTACCCTTCAGAGAACAAATTTCAAATTTTCGGTCACTTTTATTTTTTCGTCTGCAAATGCTTTCAATTTGGATCAGTCTAAAATGTTCTCGTATGGTAATGAGTTAAGGGTAGAATATCGGAGGAGATTATGTCATCAATACTGGAACTGAGTATATAAAAAAGTATATTTAAATTCTATTAGATAACAAAAAACTTACCAGTTTTTCCACTGCTTTCTCTGAATGTGACTCCACAGCTATGACCAATGCAGTTTTATTTTCCATGTTTCTGTGTTCAAGGTTTGGTTTATAGTTTAAAACCAGCTCAAGAGCTATACCATTCAAATCCTCAAGATACTCGTGACCCACATACAGGAGCAGATGAAGAACTGAACATTTACCTGTAATGCCAGATATTTACAACAAATCAATACAAGCCCATATAGCCTTGGTTGGCTGGTTGTATTGGGGTTTAACGCCACTTTAACAGCAAAGGTCATATCATGGCGGTCGGTGATGCACATGTGTTTCCTGCCTTTCTCATACTGGTACTAACACTTTCTTTCCAAAGGCACTGACTACTTTTCTCACACGCTTCAGCAGAGGTGAGAAGCGAAAATACGCCGGAAAGAAAGTTCGCCTCAACCGGGTATCAAATTCACAACCACCAGGTCATGAGTCTGACACGCTCACCACTGAGCCACCCAGGTGGGCCATCCAAATAGCCTGCAAAATGTGAAAAGGGACAGTTGGACATCTGTATAAAGAGTTGTCTTGAATCAGCCAGCACAGTCCACGCAGGCTAGTCCAAGGCAGCACTTAACCACTATACTAGATTTTGTCTGGCAGTAGACTTGTGCAAAACAGAAAATTACATTAAAACAACAAATGTCGTTTTGGTTAAGTCAGCGCAGAGTGCACAGGCTGATCCAGCAGGACTACACTTCACATAAATGTTTGAATGCCCCTTTTCACCTGTTGCAGGCAAAATATGGTAAGTGTTTACCACACAAAAAAGTTTAGACCATGATTTCAAAGAATTTGCAGTTAAATTTGGCTCAAGAGTTCCAATTTTACCTTTGAAAGGGTAGTTTGGTTTGTACTGGACTTAAACGCCATTTTAACAGCTAAGGTCATAGCGGCCAATATGTGTTCCCTGACTTTCTAACACCAGTACTGACACAACTTGCTTTTCAAGCTACTGACAGTTTTTCTAACATGTGCCTGAGGTGATAGGGAAAATACCACTAGGAAGACAGTTTGCAGCTACTAAGTATCAAACACATAACCACCAGGTCAAAAGTCAGACACCCTAACAACTGACCTACCTAGCTGGGCCTTTGAAAGGATAGAAAATGTTGTTGAAAAAGCAGAAAATGCTACTGGCTGTCTTGCCCATGTCCACTCACCAGTAAGAATAGGCCATGACTATCTGATAACAAAGCAAACTCAGCAATCTTAAAATATACCGGTACCCAATTTCTTAAAAAAAAAACTTATATTTTATAAAAACTTATACTTATGTCGTTTTCTGAATTTCACATTTACTACCCTGTTAGAAAAATTATCCCGTAAAACCTCCTAGTGCTATATCTTTTTTAAAAAATTGTGGAAAATAGGAGAAAATAAAAGTATTTTCTCCTTTTAACATCATGTTTTAACCCTTTACCACATGAGAAAATTTTACACCAGTCCAAATTGAAAGCATTTGCAGACAACAAAACAAGTGTGACTGAAAAATTGAAATTTGGTTTGGGAAGGGTATAAAAAAAAAGTGAAAAAAGGGGAAAATGCTGGTTACCAACATTTTCTCTTTTTCCCGAATTGTTTTCAGAAGGCTTCTTTCTCAGGGTCGTCAAGAGTCAAGATTATGGAGTAAAGAGTTAAATCCATAAAAGGACAAATACTATAACTTGAAAAGCATTTGTACTGTCATAAATAAATTCCTTTAGGCCTGCCCTCCACTAGAACCCCAATTGCTTGTCGATGGGTTGCAGATGAAAAATGGCTAATTTCGGGGAGCTTTCGGGATGAAAATGGGTGGAGCTTGGCAAACAGGACTCGTTCGGCAGTGATACGCGGAACAGTATGCGAAAGGTTGCCAAAATCTTATCGAAGTATGCGGATCCAGTACAGAAAAATACTAATCGGTCCAGGATTGTTGAACGAGTGTTTCCCGATCACGCAGAATGGCTGCAGTTCAGTTGCAGAACATACAGAAGCGTTTAAGAATCAATGCCGACATGTTGGCGATGTGAATGCCAAGGTATATATAGACGAGTTATCTTTCCTGAACCGCTCGGGGTGACACAGTGAATAAGAAACCTCGCCGAATTCTGCCGGATTATGCGCGATGTGTTTCAGAACGTCCGAAATGATTGCTGAAGGTTCCCCGAAGGGATGCCGACAGTCCCGACGCTTCCCCAAACTCAACGATCAGCGTCCAAATTTTAAAACTTTTAAAATTTGGATCCCGAAGCTTTTTTGATCACTAATCGGCCCCAACACACTGAGAATGTTTCCAGATGGGTTTAAGAACACCAAGAACGGTTCCCGATCATTGCGAAGATGTGCCGAAGCACCCAGTTCCCATCATTTTTACGATCGGGAACCTTTTGGGGTCCTAGTGGAGGGCTGTTCTTAGTAAGGTGCGAGTCTAAAATTTGCAGTGTTGTAAAAGGTTAAGTATTGCACATAAAAAAAGCATCTCACCATCCTTAGTATATCTATCTTTTTCTTCTGCAGGAATATCATCAGAGAAAAATTTCTCCCCAACAACGGCAGAAACATCCGACTCTGTCAACTCTATAACAGCTTTGATAAAATTTCTACCATTCTCTGAAGCTTGTCTTATTTGTTCATCCGACATGCCTGGTTTTGCCTTAAAGAAAACAAGAGGGCCAAGATGGCCCTGGATCGCTCACCTGAATTTTTGAGATGACCATAGTCTTTTTTTTTTTGAGGTATTGAAACATTGGAACCAAATTTATAATTTTGCCAAGCAATTTTCAAAAGGTCACCTGTAAAAGTCATTTCGAAATCTGACAATCAGTTTCAAAAAGAAGAATTTTTAAGAATTCTTCATTTCTGTATAAGAGCAAGTAGCTCCCATCCACAAGAGCCATGTTTCTTGATGGATCAAAATTTACGAACAAGTTTTGAAAAGCGTCACCCAAGGAACATTTTGGAAAATTTCTTTGAAAATCTGACCAGGGGTTTCAGACAAAGAGAATTTTCAACAATTTCATCATGTCCGTATAGTGCAAGTAGCCCCCATTCACAAGAGCCATGTTGCTTGACGGATCAAAATTATATGTACAGCTTTTGAAAAGGGTCACCCAAGGAACATCTCTGTCAGATTATTTTAAAATCTGACAACGAGTTTCAGAGAAGAAGAATTTTCGAGAATTTCTTCTTTTCCATATAGTGCAAGTAGCCCCCATTCACCAGAGCCATGTTTCTTGGCCAATCAAAATTTCGCGAACAATTTTAGAAAAAGATCACCCAAGGAACATCTCTGTGAAATTATTTCAAAATCTGTCCAGCCATTTCAGAGAAGAAGAATTTTCAAGAATTTCTTCATTTCCGTATAGTGCAAGTAGTCCCCATTCACCAGAGCCATGTTTCTTGACCAATCAAAATTTAGCGAATACTTTTAGAAAAGGGTCACCAAAGGAACAACTCTGTGAAATTATTTCAAAATCTAACCAGCTGTTTCAGAGAAGAAGAATTTTTAAGAATTTCTTCATTTCTGTATAGTGCAAGTAGCCCCCAGTCACCAGAGCCATGTTTCTTGACCAATCAAAATTTCGCGAACAGTTTTTGAAAAGGGTCACCAAAGGAACAACTCTGTGAAATTATTTCAAAATCTAACCAGCTGTTTCGGAGAAGAAGAATTCTTAAGAATTTCTTCATTTCTGTATAGTGCAAGAAGCCCCCACTCACCAGTGCCATGTTTCTTGACCAATCAAAATTTCGTGAACACTTTTTGAAAAGGGTCACCCAAGGAGCAACTCTGTGAAATTATTTTAAAATCTGACCAGAGGTTTCAGAGAAGAAGATTTTTTAAGAATTCCTTCATTTCTGTGTAGTGCAAGTAGCCCCCATTCACCAGAGCCACATTTTTCTGACGGATCAAAATTTCACGAACAATTTTTGAAAAGGGTCACCCAAGGAACATATCTGTAAAATTATTTCAAAATCTGACCAGCGGTTTCAGAGGAGAAGATTTTTTAAGAATTCCTTCATTTCTGTATAGTGCAAGAAGCCCCCATTCACCAGAGCCACATTTTTTGACGAATCAAAATTTCACAAACAATTTTTGAAAAGGGTCACCCAAGGAACATATCTGTGAAATTATTTCAAAATCCGACTAGCGATTTCAGAGGAGAAGATTTTTAAAGAATTTGCTAAAAAATTCCATTTGGTTGCCATGGCAACCAGAGTTTTTGATGGAATCAAATTCTATGAACAATTTTTAAAGAGGACCTCCCAAGGAACATTCCTGCCAAGTTTGGTCCAAATCCACCCAGCGGTTTAGGAGGAGTTGATGTTTAAAGAATTGTTGACGACACACGACGGACGACGGACACCGGGTGATCCTAAAAGCTCCCCTTGAGCACGTTGTGCTCAGGTGAGCTAAAAATTATAGCAAAAATTACAAAACTATTGATGAGAAAAGGGCCATTAACTCACAACAAAAATAGTCCTTTGTCTTTGATAGAGTAGAAAACATTGTTGGAAAAGGAGAAAATGCTGGTTATCAGCATTTTCTCCTTTTCCAACAATGTTTTCAAAAGGCTTTTTCCTCAGGGTCATTAAAACAGATACTCTAGATAGTGTGGTAAAGAGTTTAAATGTTTTTCTTTTATTTTATAGATGTTATCCATTCTAACACTTTACCTGCAGCAAATTTGTATTAGGAATATAGAAGATGCCTTTCAAAATGTAGGCAGTTTTTCCAAGGTCAAAAACCCAGCATAACTCAATTTGAACTTAAAACCTTTGGCATGACTGGAAGAGTTTCTGTCATCAGTTTCTCCCAGATGCTTATTCTTTTGTGTACTTACAGTCCTATACATAAACTTTGAATACTTGTCGTCTTAAAGCAATAGCATTTGTTTGTTTGTTTGTATTGGAGTTTAACACCATTTTTACTCTTTAACAAACAAAAGATTTTTAGAATACTTCATATTGAAAGCATTTGTAGACAACAAAATAAATGTGACTCAAAAATTGAAACTTGACCTTAGAAGAGTAGAAGGCATTGTAAGAAAAGGAGAAAATGAAATCACTCTACAGGCAGAGATTTTGCTTTTATGCTAGTATACATTATGAATTCATGATGCAAAAAGAAAACCAGTAAAAAACCAATGTGAAGGAAAGCACTTATAAACAAGAAATGACAAATTTCAACTTTGAATACTTTTCCCAAAATGACAGTCTTTTTCAAAATCAATAGGGCTGAAGCTGTTGATGAGACAAAGCAGCTGTGCAAGTTTCATACAAATCCAACTACAAATGCTGACTTCATCATGTAAATTTGAAATTTGAAATTGAAATTTTCAACTCAAAATGGCTACTTTTCAATTAATATTTGTTGGGGTTTTTTTGTTTTTTTTTTCAAAGTCAACAGGGTTAAAGCTAAACAAACTGAAAAATTCACAAAAATCTAATTACAAATAAATACTTTATCATGTAAACAAGCAGTGAAAGTTTTCAACTTGAAATGGCTACTTTTCCCAAACTGTTTGTTGGATTTTTTGCAAAATCAATTGGTTTAAGCTATTGATGATATATACAAGCTATGCAAGTTTCATAAAAATCTGACCTCAAATGGCAGACTTTATCGCATAAACAAGCAATGAAAGTTTTGAACTTGAAATAGCTACTTTTCCCATACTGTTTGTTAGATTTTTTTTTCAAAATCAATAGGGTTTAAGCTATTGTTGATATAAAACAAGCTGTGCAAGTTTCATGAAAATCTTACCTCAAATGCAGACTTTATCGCCTAAACAGGAATTGAAAGTTTTGAACTTGAAACTTTTCTAATACTATTTGTTGGATTTTTTTCAAAATCAATTGGGTTCAAGCTATTAATGAGATAAACAATCTGCAAGGTTCAAGCTATTAATGAGATAAACAATCTGCAAGTTTCATGGAAATCTGACGACAAATACAGACTTGAAATGGCTACATTTCCAAAATTGTGTCAGATCTTTTTTTTCAAAATCAATAGGGTTAAAGCTATTGATGAGATAACCAAACTGAAAAATTCACAAAAATCTAATCACAAATGAATACTTTATCATGTAAACAAGCAATGAAAGTTTTCCACTTGAAATGGCTTCTTTTCCCAAACTGTGCAAGTTTCACAAAAATTTGACCAAAAATGCGGACTTTATCGCATAAACAAGAAACAGACTAACAGACAGCCAGATGGATGGACGACGGAAACCATGCCATGGCATAGGCTCTACTGTCTTACATCCAGTAGAGCTAAAAACCAGAGATTGTTTTGATAAAGGGTTAACAGGTTATGTCATACCATGGCGGACAGTGACCAACCCATGTGTTTCCTGGCTTTCTCACACCAGTACAAAACAAATTTCTTTCCAAAGTCACCGAGTACTTTTCTCACATGCATAAGATGTGAGAGGCGAAATATCACTGAAAGAAAGTTTGCCGCAACCGGGTATCCACCCCCCAACATCCAGGTCACAAGTCAGATAATTAACCACTGAGCTACCAGGCCGAGTGATAGCATTTTAAATCTTAGTCTATCAAAAAGAGAAATATCCTACAGAAATATCAAAGGAATTACAACCTCCTCCATTAGCCACAATGTTTGGGTTTGCAAAATACATGTACCAGTGTTAAGCAAGAAATTTGCTAACAAGTATTACAAAGTGGCTGCATTGATGGATTTTGTCTTTATAATGGTGGAAAACATAATGGGAAATGTATGATCAGCTACACTTCATTTTCGTCTTGATAAAAAATGGTTTTAAGTCTTTACCACACAATGCAGAGTTTCGATAACCCAAATTGTTGGTTGGTTGTATTGGAGTTTAACGCCACTTTAACAGCCAAGGTCATATCATGGCGATCGTTGACGTAACTGTGTGTTTCCTGGCTTTCTCACACCAGTACTAACACAACTTTCTTTCAAAAGCCACCGACTACTTTTTCTCACATGCTTGAGCAGAGGTAAGAGGCGAAAATATGCCGGAAAGAAAGTTTGCCTCAACCGGGTATCAAACTCACAACCACCAGATCATGAGTCCAACACGCTCACCACTGAGCTACCCAGGCGGGCTCAATAACCCAAAGAAAAGAGCCTTTTGACAAGAGCCTTAGGAAAAGGAGAATATGCTGGTGACCAGCATTTTCTCCTCTTACAAAAGTGTTTTCAATCCTTCCCAAACTAAATTTCAGTTTTTCAGCCACAATAATTTTTTCATCTGCAAATGCTTTCAATTTGGACCAGTCCATAATTTTATCATTTGGTCAAGAGTTAACTGCTAAGAGTTAATTCAGTAAAAATTAATACACACATGATAATCTCTATATTGTTTGCAGGCCCACAATAGTGGAGTATAACCCTCCAAGTCTCGTTCAGCTGCCATGACAGACCAGATCTTCTCTTGCGACTCTGTCGTGGTGTTTTGTCTTTTCAATTCTGGCGCCGCTTCAGCCTCATCAACTTCCATTCCATTTACATCACCATCTATAAAGTAAAACAATTAAGTTCAACAACACAAAAATATCTGTGACTCGTCACGCAAAGAAGGACCATCAGTCGACCCTGGTCAGCCTGTGTGGATAGCACAGGGTCAACACTTTTGGCTTATATATTTTCCATATAAAAAGTGGTCATTCTACCTTGTTATACAATCATTTTTGAACTATTAACTTAAATTGACCTACACTGTCTTTGATCTATTTTCATCTGATGTACAGAATTTTCAGTTTGTCCCTTTTTATGTGATGGGTCACATTTCCTCATCAAAGACATAAACCATGCCTAGTGAAAAGATGGTATAATGTATCTGGAAATAGCATCAACCCAGGTCAGCCCTCTCCAGACTGACCTTGGTTGGAATTTTTTGCCTTCCGTAAATTTTCAGCATGTCAAAGAACTATTCTACATAATGATTCAGCTGCTTGATAGACAAAATTGATTTTATGAATCTATGGTAACATGACTACCTGCTTGTTCAAATGGATTAAAAATATGCATTAAACCCCATTTCGCCCGAACATGGCTCATATGCATGAACCCTTTACTCCATAAGGCATTTCTATGGTATCTCTAATTGACCCTAAATAACAGCAAGGATGAAGCTGTTTCTTATGTGTATATGACACCTTTTGATAATGTAGAAAACATTGTGGCAAAAGGTGAAATTGCTTGTCATAAACAATTTCACCTTTCGCAACCATGTTTTCCAAAGGCTCCTATAAGCAATGCGTAGAAATGAGTATCTACGGAGTAGGGTTAAATTGAAGGGAAAGGGTAGTACATGTTGAGGGAATGGGAGGAAATGCTCAGGTTTTCTTCTGTTCCCATACTATTTCCAAAGGCACTTTTTCTGATTGTTTAACCAGAAGATTATGTGATAAAGAATAAGACAGCCCGATACATTTAAAATGTGACTGCCACATTCATGAAATTCATACGAGGAAACTTTTTCTACATTTGTAACAATTCACTTTAGTGCCCACACAATACTTTTCTGTATACCCATCAAATATCCATCTTCGCGAGCCAAGGTTACAATCACTATGTGGATCTTACCTTGGTGGATTGAGCTCAATTTCAAGATTTCCAGCATACGCCCCCTATTGGTGCTACTTATTATCGCCCATTACATCATATTTCTTATAGGCAATGAAATATTGTTTTAAAACGCTTACGAATACAATAATTCAACATCAAGCAATGACCACAAACATACTTCGACATTCCATGGTTAGGTGCTGGGATACAGCCTAAAACCTCTGATAATTGATTGGTCACACTGAAAATTTCTGTAAAAATTGTTTGTCTATATCTTTTTTGGTAATAAATCATTACAGATCCTGCACACATCCACAGAGGTATTCATGTTTACCTTCTATTTCTATCCAAAAGGTTGCAACCTTGTTCTATTTTTATCAAAGATGAAATGCTAAGAGCGGTTTGATTTCATGCAGTTATAGCTAGCTGCAACCAATGAAAATGTGTACGGGGGAACGTCAAAATCAAGCTCGATCCACCAAGGGTAGAGTACCTTATAGTGAATAGTCACCCTTGGCTTGCGAAGATGTCAAATATCATGCTGCAAGTCAAAAAATAAGCACACCCCCCCCCCCTTCCTAAATCTTATATTACTATACAATGCTTACCTCCATTTTCTTTTGGCTTTTTGTCATCCACTGCTTTGTCAGGGGTTTTGTCTTTCAGTTTACTTGACTGGTTGTCATCTTTCTCTCCTTCACCATCCACTTGCATGGCTTCTTCGTTGTCTTTCTTATCCCCATCCCCATTACTTTCTCCATTTTCAACAGCAGTGATTGCTGCCTTTGTTTTTTCTGCTTTAGCAGTCTCTTTACTTTTTGGTGGTGCCTTTGCTTTCTGTTGGTCAAGTGAAATTGACGGTACAAATTGGAACCCTTTACACAATTCTTATTTCATAATGACCCCAAAGAAGACTTTTTAAACCATTGCGGGAAAAGGAGAAAATGCTATTAACCAGCATTTTCTCCATTACCAACAATGTTTTCTACCCTTTCAAGAGCAAATTTTAATTTTTGAGTCATGTGTATTTTGTTACCTGAAAATGCTTTCAATTTGGACAAGTCTAAAATTTTGTCGTTTGGTAAAGATTTAAAGAATTTGGTGAGCTTATTTCACTCCAACTAAACTGAGTTACCCCACGCAGTGCCTCTAATCTATCCCTTAGATGTGATAGAAATACGTGATTTTGTGCCCTTGTATGTTGTACCTTTTGAAAAGATTGTTGGAAAAAAGCAGTTGCTCGTTACAAACATTTCTCCTTTTCCACAATTTTCCATTTCAACTGAAAAATGAATTCTTCCTTTTCTTTCAAATCATTGTCATAATTATAGTTGTTTAATTTTTGGCAGGTTTAAAACTGGCTTGACATCATTAACACATATACTTATTCTACCTGCTCTACAACAACCTTTGAAATTGACCTTGGGGCCCAGTTTTGTGTAAAAACTTTGAGTCACCTATTTTGCTCTAATCAACTGACTTATTTTCCAACTAAGGTTAATTTTCATATTTGAGACCCAATTAATTAACTTTGACAAACATAATTATGTTGTATTCTCAAATCCTGAACTGACACAATCTTTCAGACTCAACTCTGCGAAATAATGTACTTGAATCTATTAAGTTCATTTATTTTGCAGAGTTGAGTATAAAATGTGTCAACTCAGGATTTGAGAATACAAAAGTTTATCAATGTCAGTGAAATTCATCTTAGCCCATTACCAAACAATCCCTACTTTTGACGCCCCTGTAAAAGAAGCCTTTAGAAAACATTGTGGGAAAACAAGAAAATGCTGGTAACCAGCATTTTCTCCTTTTCCCACAAAGTTTCTAACCTTCCCAACACAAATGTCAAATTTTCAGTCACTTATGTTTTGTCACCTGCAAATGCTTTCGATTTCGACAAGCTTAAAATTTTGTTGTTTGGTAATGAGTTAAATGATTCACTTGGTGAATTCGTTAGCAGATTTGAGCAAAATGAGTGACATAATCTGCAATCTTGTGGAGCAAACAATTTCTATGGTTGTTTTAACAACTTTCAAAATTAGTCTATTGCATGGCAAAACATTTATTTGTTGGAGTCAAACTAGTTAGGAATAAAATGCTTAGAAAGACCACATAACCCATACCTGTTCAACAAGAACTTTTAAGATGGAGCTGAGATCAGAAGTCATACACTGATCAGCCATCATGTGTAACATCGTCCTTCCACTCTCCGTCTTGTTAGATGTCACACTCCCTCCTCTCTCTACCAATAGCGTCACAAGCTTCAAGTTCAACTAGACAGAAAACAGACGGGTGGGTGAGCTAACAAAATCATTATAGTATATATATGTTTTATTCTTTCATTAGTGTATTTATTTGTTTGAATGGGTTTTGCACAATAGTATATAGCTAGATTACTGTGACAGCTGGTGTAATATCTGCATCTTGGGTTTCATTAGAGCTGGGTGGGGCTTTTCTATGCCCTGCTTAAGCATACTTAGACATGGTCAGCACTATCAAACAGAGTAAGTAAAAAGGTTTTTTCCCCTCTTGGGCTGATCCATTACTATACAAAATGTGACTTAACACATTTGATAGTTGGTTAACTGAAAGGTTTTTAAGGTGTTTTAGCCTGCATTTGTCATCATCTCTTCCTTACCACAACAATAGACCACTTACTTATGTAATTTCTTGAAGTTATCTGTTCTTGATTGGATGTCCAAAATGACAGAAGTGTTCCTCAGGTATGGACCTCTCTATTACTAATCCCTATTATACCACCAAGAACCCTTTATCATTATTAGTCAATAGCTTAAACTCTTTACCACACAAGAAAATTTTAGACTGGTCCAAATTGAAAGCATTTGCAGACGACAAAATAAAAGCGACTGAAAAATTTAAATTTGTACTGGGAAGGGTAGAAAACACTGCCAGCATTTTCTCCTTTTCCCACAGTGTTTTCAAAAGGCTTCTTCCTCTGGGGCGTCAAAAGTAGGGATTGTGTGGTAATGGGTTAAATAACATTGAGATATAGGGAGGAGATTGTGGTTACAAAACTCCCAAATCACCGACACAGCAGGCAGATTGTACAACAGCCAAACCACTCTGGCAGTAAAGACATTAAATGGTAAATCTTACATTTTCAATGGCATACATAAGGGCAGTTTTCCCATCGTCTGTCACACAAGTAGGGTCACACCCCGCATCCAATAGAATTTCAGCAATCTTAACAGTCAGGTCCATCTTTCTGTTTTCATCATCCTGGTCAAAGAAAAGAACCTTAAAACCCCTCATCAAATGTATCTTGTGTTTAACCGTTTACGACAAAATGACGACTTTTAACACCCTTTAGGAAAGGAGACTTTTGAAAACATTTTGGGAAATGAGAAAATGCTGGTAACCAGCATTTTCTCCTTTTCCCACAATGTTTTCTATCCTGTCAAGATCAAATTCCATCCATTTGAGTCACATTTAAATTGACGTCTGTAACTGCTTTCAATTTGGACAAGGCTATAATTTTTTGTCTGGCAAAGACTTAAACAAATCTGAGAAAGAAGCCATTTGAAAACAATGTGGGTAAAAGCGAAAATTTTGGTGACCATTTTCTCCTCTCTCTACATTATTTTCTACCCTTTCGACGACCTCTGGTAGTTCCATAATTTAAGACACTAAAACTAGTATCTGTAAATGCCTTTACTTTGGACAAGTCTGAAATTTTGTTGTTATGTAAAGAATTGGTAAACAAAGACTGGTAAACATTTCATGAATTAAGGAGTCTTAGGATTAAACAATGGAAAACCAATACTGACTACTGGGATATTTTTTAACCATGTCCATGTTACTTCATCAGTCATGCTTAACCCATTCCTTAAGAAGCTATCATCAGTTTTCTTTATCTTTCGCTTTCTTCATTAACTCTCTGTATTATTCATTACCAATTCAAAAAGTGTTCTCAAATATAGTTAATTGTAACAACCAGTAATTTTTGAATTTTTACAGAACCGAAAGTACTCAAAAAGTATCCACAAATATAAATTTTTCTTTCTTTAACTCTTTACCACTTGACAACATTTTAGACTTGTCCAAATTCAAAGCATTTGCAGACAACAAAATAAAAGTAACTTAAAAATTAAAACTTGTGTTGGGTAGGGTAGAAAACATTGTGGGAAAAGGAGAAAATGCTGGTTACCAGCATTTTTTCCTTTTCCCACAATGTTTGCCATGAGCTTCTCCTTCAGGGTCGTGAAAAGTCAGGACTGTGTGGCCATGGTATGTGAAAAGGGGGCTAAATGCATCTGCAAAAAGTATTGGTCAGCCTGCAGTCAGTACCTCCACCAAACTTTTTTCGCGATGGATTAATTTTTTGCATCCCAAAGGACCAATGTTGCACATAATTAAGCCAGTTGTTATATTAACTCTTTACCAAACGACAAAATTTTGGACAAGTCCAAATTGAAAGCATTTGCAGACGACAAAATAAATGTGACTAAAAAACTGAAACTTGATTTGGAAAGGGTAGAAAACATGGTGGTAACCAGCATTTTCTCCTTTTCCCACAATGTTTTCTGTGGGATTTCTTTCTCACAGTCATTAAAAGTCGGGATCGTGTGGTAAAGCGTTAAACGGAATTTATCAATCTATAATACTGTGATGACTTGCTTCGTATAATGCAACATGGAGATGCACTAAGCCCCCTTTTCACAGATCATTGCTCAAATGCAATTAGTTTCATTTGTACAGATCTGTAATTATTGAATTTTAGCAAAATCCCAATTACTGTAATCAAAAAACAAAACAATCAAATACTGAATATGATTACCCATGGTCTGCTCTGCAGTGCCTTGCCCTAGGACACACCTCAACCAAAAACCCAGCTCCATGGGTAAGGATCGAAGCAAGGACCTCTGAATTACTAGTCCAACAACTTATATCACTGTGCAATGCAGGGCCCCTGGCATACACAGAAAATTTACTATTTCAGTTTCTTATGACAGACTTATAGTTGGACTTACCTTTCTTTTGATTTCAATAAATAATCTCCTGGTGAAACAAATACTTGTTTGAGTTACAAAAAGAAATAGGTGGAAAATAAATAGGTGCAAAATAGTTACTTTAACCCTTCACCAAATAATCCAAAGTTTTTACTACCTTGACAGAGAACATTTGAACATTTTTGAAAACATTGTGGGAAAAGGAGAAAATGCTGGTGGTAACCAGCATTTTCTCCTTTTCTCACAAGGTTTTATACCCTTCAAAGGAGAAATTTCATTTTCTGTAGTCACATTTAATCAGTCATCTTCAATTGCTTTTGATCTCAATCAGTCTAAAATTTTGTTGTTTGGTAAAGGTTGACGTATAGAAATGAACTGTTGACATGTTGATACAATAACATACTTAACTAACCCGGTCAAACCTTTTACACTCTGTGCCTCAGACCATCATTTCTGAGATCAAGCAAAGAACAACAAGTATACATGCAATAAACTAAAGATGAGAAATACTAAAATACAAAAGCCTTGTATACCTTATCAAGTCTCCAAGTATCTGTAACTTTACTGTTAGCAATATGATGCAGCTGAAATATATCAGGACAATTCAGATAAGAAGCAATGTATTAAAAACATCTTCTGGAGAAATTCACAATAGTACTGAAAGCTTTAAATACATGTTTATTAACTCTTTACTACATGAAAACAATGCAGAGTTCTCCGAAATGAAACTACTTGCAGATGACAATTTAACTCATTTATCAAACGACAAAGTTTTGGGCGTGTCCAAATCGAAAGCATTTACAGACGACAAAATAAAAGTGACTGAAAATTTAAAATTTGTTTTGTAAAGAGTAGAAAACATTGTGGGAAAAGGAGAAAATGCTGGTTACCAGTATTTTCTCCTTTTCGCACAATGTTTTCTAAAGGCTTTTTACTCGGGGTCGTCAAAAGTAGGGATTGTGTGGTAATGGGATAAATGTGGCTAAAATGATGGAATTTGATTTTAAAAGGGTAGAAAACACTGTGGGAAACCAAGAATATACTGGCAACCAGTATTTTCTCTCATACAATGTTGTCGAAAAATTCTTTTCCAATTTTTAAAATTCAGGATTGTGTGGAAAACGCTAATACCTCACTAAGGCAATTGTTTTCCTTTTTGCAACAGACTGCTTTTAAAAACATTGTGGCAAAAGCAAAAATTCCTCTTAACAAGTCAGTTTTACTAAAATATTTTCACATTTGATAATAAATGTAACATGCAGAGGATATTTGTTTTTTCAGTGAAAGATCGTAAATTTATTTCACCAAGTGAACATCATCCGTCATATTTTCATCCATGGTACAGTTTCAAAAACATCTTTTCCCAATTAGATGTTCACTTTTTATTGAATCTTTTGTAAAAACCTTCCAAAACACTGTTTAGTTGCAAGTGGCTTGAAAGTTTTAGCCTATATATTACTTACATTGCATTAGCCCTTTACCTGATATGCCAATTTGAGGCTCTTCGTTTTCATCAGCAAGTAAAGACATGATGTCAAAAATATGGACAAATGAGGATACAAATTTCTAATTGAGTGGAAAACATTTTGGAAAAAGTAGAAATGCTCGTTACGAGCAATTTCTCCTTTTACCACAATGTTTTCAAAAGCTGTCTGTTGTTGATACGTCAAAATGAGTATCTATGGCATAAAGGGTTAAGGTCTACAGCCCTGAATTCCCATATTACAAACAGAAGCTGTGGGGATTGACCAAATAGCCTTTACAGAATATTTACATATGAGTTAGTGAGTGACACTATGATCCCTAACTCTCATAATAAAGGGAGGAAACTGCAGAGATTGGTCAAATAGCCCATACAAAAATATTGATTTTTACCGATAAGTTATGCACCTTAAAATATCTGGTTGGAAATATTCCTCTAAGTAAAAGCAACAGTCTACTTAACTCACCGTGTCCAGCCCTCTACCATCTGTAATGGTAGGATCTGCTTTCTTTCCCTTTATGAGATACTTCATCTGTTCATATAGACCAGGCACCAGAGCACTGCTTGCTGCTAGACTACACAATGTCATACCTACAACACAGTTGTAAAACATGTGAGTGCTCATTTCAGTCATGTTTATCATACATGTACCTTGTTTATCCCCTTACCACACAATTCAGTTTACCTTACCAACCCTGAAGCACTTTGCTTATGAAAATCTTGTGGGAAAAGAAGAAAATGCTAGTAATTTTCTCTTTTTCCCACAAGTTTTCGTTAACCATTCAAAGACAAAATTCCTCACTTCAGCTGTATTTGTCATTTGCAAATGCTTTGAATATAAAACTAACATCCTGATCTTTCAACAGCCATAAGGAAAAGAAAGACTTTTAACAAACCATGGCAAATTTCTCTTAGTGTGTGTCACAGAAATAAACTCTTGTTACGTGTATCCATATGTGATTGTTAGGCCACCATTAAAATCATGAAGCTTTGTAATGCTTAAGGAGAAACCAGCCACAAAAATAAGAAGAAAAGTGAACAGATGTTGGTTCCCTACACTTGTCTAATTAGTGAAACCAAGAAGATAACAACCTTTGTGCTTTAATGGATAGTATTCATACAGCTGTACATAGAGGTCCGGCGTATGTATTCAGAGCTGAAAGACTTTTAAAGAGGAGTGGAAAGCATAGAAAAAGATCAGACTGCCTGTAAATCTCCAAAAACTTTGGCAAGTTATGATATCTCATGAACATTTAGTTTGTAGAGTTCACTATTTTAACTCTTTACCAAACGAGAAAATTTTAGACTGGTCCAAATTAAAAGCATTTGCAGATGATAAAATAAAGATGACTGAAAAATTGAAATTTGTTCTGAGAAGGGTAGAAAACACGGCGGGAAAAGGAGAAAATGCTGTTTACCAGCATTTTTTCCTTTTCCCAGTGTTTTCAAAAGGCTTCTTTCTCAGGGGCGTCAAAAGTAGGGATTGTGTTGTAATGGGTTAACACCATAAGCCTTCTCATAAAATACTACAAATGAAATGGACATATTCAGTAAAATCATCTGATGAGTATCATGTAACAGTTTTTTGCTACAAAACATTCATCAAAGAACAAGATCAGAGTTCACATTCCTCAAAGTTTGATTTTGTACTACACTTCCCAATGCGGAAATGAAATGTATATGATCGAAAGATTAATCACTACATATTGTCTCCAACATATACATTATTATTTTATCATTAAACCGCCATTTTTTATCATTTAATCATTTTACCAAACATTTAAATTTTAGCCTTGTCCAACTGAGGACAATCACCAGCTACAAACTAATTGTGACTTAAAACACAAAATCTGTCAATCAAGGGGTAGCAGACACAGTGTCATACCTACAAGTGAAGACATTGTTGTAAAAAAATTAGTATTTACACAAGTCACCTTTATTTGTATGTAAATATTATTCATCCCCTTACAAAACAATCCAAAGTATTATTGACCCTGCTTATGAAAGCATTGTAGGTAAAGGAGAAAATACTGGTTACCAGCATTTTCTCCTTTTCCCACAATGTTTTCAAAAGACCTCTTTCTTAGGGTCATTCAGATAGGATTGTGTTGTAAGGTTAAAGCCAATCTACAACACATTTTTTTAAATCTAATACACCGTATTTAGATGACACTAGAATAACTATCACTAAAGGTGATAAATACCCCACCCCCATATATTTTATGTCACAGGGGCAATAACTCATTAATTTTTCATAGAATATTCACAAAAGTTACGTCTTGCACATCTACAACTCCTAATGAACACTTCTGCCAAGTTTAAAGTGAATCAGACAGAAACTGTAGGAGGAGTTGTCCGGACAAGCATTTTTAAGTCAAATCAGGGGCAATAACTCAGTAATTCTAGATGGAATTTTCACAACATTTGCGTCTTGCACATCTACATCTCCAAATGGACACTTCTGCCATGTATAAAGTGAATCGGACTGAAATTGTAGGAGTAGTTGTCCATAGAAGCATTTTATTTGTGAATCAGGGGCAATAACTCATTAATTCTTCATAAAATTTTCACGAAAGTTGTGTCTTGCACATCTACAACTCCTAATGAACACTTCTACCAAGTTTAAAGTGAATCAGACAGAAACTGTAAGAGTAGTTGTCCGGAGAAGCATTTTCAAGTCAAATCTCGGGCAATAACTCCGTAATTCTTGAGAAATTTTCACAAAATTTGCGTCTTGCGCATCTACAGCTCCCAATGAACACTTCTGCCAAGTATCAAGCGAATTGGATTGAAACAGTAGGAGTTGTCTGGACAAAATTATGCAGACAGACCGAACGACAGGCTGATTCCAGTATACCCCCCACAAAATTCATTTGCAGGGGTATAATTACCAATATGACACTAGTTACCTTCATCATTTTTAAAGTTGATATCAACCCCAGGTAAACTGAGTAACTTGTCTACAATTCCAATGTGACCTTTTAAAAATGCAATTCCTACAGGTGTTGTCTGAAAAAAAAAAAAGACAAAACATAAGACATACCACATACACTTTACAAATGAGGCATGCTCTTTGAAAAGGAGACTTAATGCATCTACAAAAAATATCGACCCTGGTCTAATCAGATACGCAACTCTTTACACACTCTTGACATGATGAGACCACACAAAAATGCAGACTGTTGTAATATTCCATATTTACAAAGAAGATTTCAAAGTCAGCTACAGCAATTCTTTCATGAAGTAACAAATTAAATAGGAGAGAATTGTGTAGGGTTACAGCATTGGCCTCTCATTATTGCAGATCCTGGGTTCAAATCCTAAGATATACAGGGCTACTCTTTTTCAAACATGAACTACCCACTTCATAGGGCTAGGACTGGACACAGTCACCAACATTTCCTAACCCTTTAACAAATGACATCATTTTTAACTTGTGCAAATCAGATGCATTTGAATGTGACAAATACATTGTGGCTGAAATAGCAGGTATGTCTGTTAAAGAGTAGAAAATATTGTGGTTGCCAGCATTTTCTTCATTTCCCACAATGTTTTCAAGAGTCCTTTGGGTTAAAAGTTGTGAAAACTCAGCATTTTGTGGTAGAGTTATTGACATTCTTAGTCTTATTCTTTAGAGTTTTCTAGATTTTAAATTAACACATCAAAGGTTAGCTAAGCAAAAATTGCTCTACTTTCCATCGATTGATGGAATGGTGTTTAATGCCAATTTCCACATTATTTCAGTCCTATCATGGCAACCACTAACATATTCATGTTTTTCCTGGGTTTTACCAGTACTAGGCTTGGCTCTGAAGTGTCTTTCGCAAGGATCTCACCAAAAACCCCAGGTTACCAGGCCCACACTTCACCATCGAGTCTCACAGGACCCCTCTTCCTTCCAATGTGTAATGGAATTAAGAAAGCAATAAAGAAAATTAGTGAATATAGACCCCAGTTTTGGTTTACAGAAAGTAATCATCAAGCTTGACCGAATATAATAAAGGAACTTGTTTAATAACCATTGTATACTTACAGGGCTTGAATTCTTTTCCACATATCAATGATGTTTACTATCAAGACACATCCAAATTAACAGAATTCAGAGATGACATTCCAAATGATTTTCGGTTGAAATTTTCTGTTCATGAATAGGTAGAAAATATTATGGAAACAGGAAAAATTGCTGGTTACCAGCACTTTCTTCTTTTCTAACAATGTTTTCTAAAGTCTTCTTAGTCAGACTCAATAAAAGTCAAGATTGTTTCACAAAAGGATTAACTGAAAGAATTATGTAAACAAACCTTCCAAAAGTTCACAACCCCTGGCTCTCCCCCAGCATCCAGTAATAATTTCAAACAGAACTGCCATCCATAAGCTGCTGCATAATGCACAAGGGAATTCCCTGAGGAGTCGCATCTGTTTGGGTCTGCACCCAGATACAACAGGTAGGAAGCAACATGGGTATTACCATTCATAATGGCATGGGTTAATGCTGATCGTTTTAACTTATCTGAAATGAAAAATAAAATCAACAGTGAAAAAAATGAACAAAGGAGGCTTAATGCATCAGGGTGATAACTCATCACATAATTATGGATACATAAATCCATTTGATCTAACAAATGATTGAATCATATGGTAGACTGGTCCTATCATATAACAAATGACTTAATTAAATGGTAGACTGGTTCTTTCACATGCCGAAAACTGTCCAAATGCAAAAAGTATCAACCAGATCAGCTGGCATAACCCGCACATGCAAACATAGTCAAATCTTTTTGATATTTATGAATGTTGTGCTTGTCCAAGGACCATTCTACATTAGGACTAAACCAATTGTTATCAAAAATCAATTTCAGCCATCATTAAATGTCATTATACCACTCACCAGCTCCTTTTCACAAAAACAGGTCTTTGTCACTGAATGCAGACTGGTTTAGTACAAAAATAAGAGTTGAAAATAGTTCAAATGGACTAATTCCGCAATAAATCGCAGCAGGTTCATGAAAATTGGACATGCACAACTTCATATATAAAGGAAAACCATGCGTAAATTTCAGTTCAGTATCTGAAAAAGTGTTGGAGTATTGCTCCAGACAAATTTTTGTCTACAGAAAGAAGGACGAACGGACAGACAGCCATGGCGATTCCAGTATAGCCCCCTCCACTTCATTATGGGGGGTATAATTATATGGATCCATAATTATGTGATGAATTGCTTTGTAAACTCATCACAGTGTTGCATGAACTCTTTATTACACAACAAAAAATCTTAACTTGTCCAATCTGAAAGCCTTTGCAGACCAAAATAACTTCAAATTTGGTTCATAAGATGGAATTTGTCTTAGGTGTAGTAGAAAACATTGTTGGAGAAGGAGAAAAAGCTGGTAACCAGCATTTTCTCCTTTACCCACTATGCTTTCATAAGGCTTTTTCTCAGGGTTGTTAAAATTCTGGACTGAGTGGTACAGGGTTAAACTGCTTTTCTAAGAGCATTTGTCAGATTATTTCAGCCATATCTGAACATTAGTCTGTGGATTGGTTGGTTGTATTGGGGTTTAACGCCATTTTAACAGCTAAGGTCATATAATGGCGGTTGGAGATGCACATGTGTTTCTTGGCTTTCTCATACCAGTACTAAAACAACTTTCTTTTTAAAGCCACCAACTACTTTTCTCACATGCTTCAGCAGGGGTGAGAGGCGAAAATATCCCTGAAAGAAAGTTCACCTCTACCGGGTATCGAACTCACAACCATCAAGTCATCTGTTCGACACGTTCAACACTGAGCCACCTGGGCGGGCATTAGTCTATGGATGCTTCTAACACGGCCTAATCTAAAATTTTGCAATCTGACAAGGACTTATACTCACCAAGTATTTCAATACTGGCTCCATTCTGCACAAGAATCCTGGCTATGTCAAGGTAACCATGACTAGAGGCAATCATTAAAGGGGTCATCTTGTTCTTCCCTGCTGACAAACTCTTGTTAATATTCACCTGATGTTTGATCAATATCTTCAGTACATGCTGAAAATGATACAAATACAATTGGACAGATGGATAGAGTAAAACTGGGCTTTAAAACTGGAACCGAAAGGACAGATGAATGGATGGACAGAGACTGCTAAAACTATATCCCTCCACCTTCGGCAGCAGATAACAATAATTCTATGTCACAATGTGGGTTTGTATTTTGTTATGGACTTTTTTATCCCAATCCTAACCTTCCAATAGGAGGACAGAGAAGACTGGAAATAAAGCCACAGAAAAGGTTACCAACATATTGTCGTTTTCTCATAATGCTTTAGCAAGTGTGATTTCCCAGAGTCAGTAAAACTGAGACTTTAAAGATCTCAAGGAAAAGACTTTTGAAACCTTTGTAGAAAAGGAGAAAATATTGGTTATCAGCACTTTCTCTTTATCTCTCTCTGTTTTCTAACCTTTAAAAGATAAATTCAATAATTTGTGCAAGCTTTTTTTTTTAAAAGCATTTAGCTTTTAATTTGGAAAAGTCTAAATTTTTGTAATCTGGTTGGTGAAAGGCCGAGGCTGTATGGTTCAGGATTCAAGCTTGGCAAAAAGGTTTTTTGCAAAAAAGTCAGCATCATATACTCACAGCATGTCCAAAACTGACTGCCACATGAACTGGGCAATAAGAGGATCTATTAGGTTTGTCCACACCCCCTGGGCCCCATTTACTCATGAACACATCACCATGTTTCTCGGACACTGAAATGACATATTCCATAGACAAACAAGATAGAATAAAAGTATTTTTTTCTTTTAATTGCATGATCAGCACTTAGTAGGGAATTACACAGCTTCTTAATCCTTACATGTAAAAATAATGTGATCTTTTTAGCCAGAAATGTGACAAAAATAACAGCAATCGCAAGATTGCTTTGGTCAGTCTGTCTGACAAAAATAACAGCAATCGCAAGATTGCTTTGGTCAGTCTGTCTTAGGAAAAGGAACAGTTTAGACTGAATATCAGGCTGCATGTTTAACATAATCCGATTTTGATCTACAGTGGCCTGGAAAGCAACTTAAGTAAAGATAATCACTTTATGAGTTAACTCTTTACCACACAAGAAAAAAGTGAACTTGTCTGAACTGAGAGCATTTGCACACAACAGTATAAATGTGGGTCAAACAATTAAATTAGTCTTTGAAAAGGTGAAAATGCAGGTTACCCGCATTTTCTCTTTTTTCCAAAAAGTTTTCAAAAGAATTCTTTTTCAGGGTCTTTAGACTTGTGGTAATGGGTTAAATACTAAATATAATACCAGAAAATCACTAAACATATTAGAATATAACAGAAAATTTGTCTTTAGTCATTAGTCTTCAGATCTTCCTTGTCAAACAACAGCACCTGCCAGTATGTACTGATTAACTGTCCAGACTAGAGAAAAAGGATCTCTTATGCGTACATTCTTCTTCCCTGAAGGACACATATTAAGCATGAGGGTATATTTTAATGTAGATGTATTACCTTCTTTGGCTTTTTTGAGCAGAATATCAACATTTCTTGGTCGACCAGCTGAACAGGCATAATGTAAAGGAGTTTGTCCCTGATTGTCACATTCTAATGGATTAGCACCCCTGTAATGTTTTAACATGAAACTCTTTACCAAACAACAAAATTTTAGACTGGTCCAAATTGAGAGCATTTGCAGTTGACAAAATAAATGTGAGTAAAAATTTGAAATCTCTTAATGGAAGGGCAGAAAATATTGTGGGCAAAGGAGAAAATGTTGGTTACCAGCATTTTCTCCTTTTCCAACAATATTTTCAAAAGGCTTCTTTCTCAGGGTCGTTATAAGTCGGGATGGTATGGTAATGGGTTAAGAGCCACTGTCCAGAACCCATCATTTAAAAAATTTATATCACCTTCTACTCTAAAATGCAATATCTCTGGTGACTATTCCATAACTTATATGTTCTTTGGATCATGAGAACTCGGAAGTATCAATCTTTGTGTTATTCATTCACTCTGTTTCTTTCTTTAGTACTGCATTTTGCATATGATTCATTCTCAATTCTCTCATTCCATCATCAACATACCTCTGCAATAAGAACTCCAATGGTGCAACACCGTCACATACTGCAGCAAAATGTATTGGCCTTCTGTGATCTCTGTCCTCAATGTTCATATCTGGTTCTACTGCTAACAATCTCTGTAGGTATGCTGCATTAGGATTGATTGCTGCACAATGTAATGGTGTAATCTGAAATATCATAAACTCAGTCAGACATATATTCAGACGAGTCTTCTCACTTTGAAGCTGATCAGTTTTGAAAAATTACCATCAGACCTATGTGCTGCTCCCTAGCCCAAAACATTGTCTTAAATTATTAACTCTTTACCACAAAATCCCGACTTTTAACAACCACAAGGAAGAAGCCTTTTGAGAACATAGTGGGAAAAGGAGATAGTGCTGTTAATCAAGATTAAAATACAAACACATTCTTTTACAATTTCCAGTCTACATTTGACAGTTTTTCCCTTCTATTGTTTAAGATCTGTGAGCAAGCAATCTAGCTATGATCCCTGCAGAAAGCTCAAAAGCAAATAGGAGTTGCATAAGGCAAGACCCTAATTGGCCTCTAGTCTAGCACTTGAAACAAGAGGGCCATGATGGTCCTGTATCGCTCCACTGGCTAATAAGTAAAAACACTACATGCCAAACATTACAATATTTGGCCAATTGGTTCGAACTTGAGGACAATTTTTTTTTCATTTCATACAAGATCTTACGAGAAAGTTATGACCCCCGGGCAAAGCCTATTTTTACCGCAAAGCTATAATTACTTAAATCCTGATGGAGGTTCACAAGATAAAACCCCATACCAAATAATACAGGCCTAGAATGTTTGGTTATAAACAAGAAAATTTTCAAATTTTCTCAATAAAAGACCCTGTAAAATATGAGACCCATGGGACAGGGTTCAATTTAATAGCCCTAGTCTTTCTTATGGTTAGTAATCAGTTGATTTATAAAGTTTTCACCACAAAAGCCCATGTAAAACTTGTGACCCCTGGAGTTTGGACAAACTTGACCCCAAGGCTATGATTTGGACCCTCCTGGCAGAGGCACACTAGATAAAGCTATATGCAAATGTGGTAGTCCTAGGCCTTATTGCTGGGTACAAGTAGATTTTTAAAACATTTAAATTTGGCCCCAGGGCTATAATTTTGGCACTCTTGGTAGACAACCACTTGATAAGGATGCATGCCAAATTTGGTAGCCCTAGGCCCTATGGCTTGCAACAAGAAGATTTTTAAAGTTTTCCCTATATAAGCCCGTATAAAACTTGTGGCTCCCCAGGGGCCGGGCCAAATTTGACCCCAGGGCTATAATTTGGGCACTCTTGGTAGACAACCACCTGATAAAGACACATGCCAAATTTGGTAGCCCTGGGCCCTATTGCTAGGTACCAGGAGGATTTTGAAGTTTTCCCTATAGAAGCCCATGTAAAACTTGAGACCCCCGGGGCGGGGCCAATTTTGACCCCAGGGCTATTATTTGGAGGAACTAGGTAGAGGTCCACTATATAAAGCTACACACCAAATTTGGTAGCCCTAGGCCTTTTGGTTACAAAGAAGAAGATTTTTTAAAAATTTTCAATATTTTTCAATTTTGTTGCCATGGCAACCAGAGTTTTTAAAAGAATAAAATTCTTTCGAAGAATTTTGAAGAGGACCATGGCAGGATCATTTCTGTGATGTTTCATCAAAATTGGATGAGTAGTTTCAGAGAAGATGTTTGAAATAAAAGTTAAAGCACAGACGGACGCACCACGGACATTGGGCCATGACATAAGCCCGCTGGCCTTCGGCCAGTGTAGCTAAAATCCAAGGAAAGACTTGAACAAGTAAACTGTCATAATCATATGAGTGAAACAGTTTTGAAAGCAGAGTAAACCCAATTCGAAGAATACTTACCGATTTATTATCCCAAGGTTTCTTTCTGACTGATGCTGCCAAAATATTAGTCTTCAGATCTTCCTTGTCAAACAAGAGTACCTGCCAGTATGTAATAAGTGGGAAAACGTTACCTTTAATTGTAAGAAATAAAAATTGAAAAACAGGCCTGCTAAAAAACATATTCATCAATCTTCGCCACCCCCCCCCCCAAAAAAAAAAGAACATTTCAAGTGTTAATGTAACAGGTGGTGAAAAAAATCACTGCTCGACCGGGATTCGAAACCCTGGGCCTCAGGAATACCGTTCTGCACTCTACATAACTGAGCTACCCAACCACATGTTGATACGGCCGCACGATATAGCACCAAATACCTGTACCCAAAAATTCATTATACCTACATCTATCTATGGGATAGACAGTATACTACATATTCCCCCGCCACATGAAGATTCATCCACGAATCCCTCAATCACTGCTATCCTATCTCTCTAATAAGTGGGTTATTTACGGTGGGCTCCAAATGTAACTGGTAGTGAAAAAAATATCGGGGCTTGACCGGGATTCGAACCCAGGGCCTCAGGAATACCGTTCCTGCACTTTACCCAACTGAGCTGCGATATATCACCATTTACTACATTATACCTTTACATCTATCTATGGGATAGACCTGTATACTACATTAAATTATCAGGTAATAGACAAGAAATCAGAACAAATATATAACTTATCACTTAACAGTAGATCAGTTTTCTGTTCTGTGGCACACCTACTTTGAAACTTTTCATGCAAAATGAAAAAAAATGCTACTTGATATCAATAACACCTTTTTAGCAAGAAGTACATGATTTAACTATCTATCTGGACACAAGGACAAACTTTCTCATCATGGAGTAAGTTCAGCATCATTTATGATTTCTAAATCCAATCATAAGAGCTATGGCTACATTAATTTTTTTAGCATTTCGTCTCAATCAATTGCAATTTCCACACTTGTCGCAACTATTCCATGATTATTTCACTGTACTTACATCTTTGTGAAGGTAACCAAATCCAGATCCACCTGGTTGCTTCATAACTTCATCAATCAGCTGTCCAGCCAACTTTCTGTTACCACTAAGGACAGCCAGATAGATGTTTTGTACTGCACTGTAAATCTGTGAAAATATTTTTAAGGTATTACAATCCTAACAATTCTAGTGCAACATGGAATGATATTTCCTATTAGTTGACAAATAAGGATTTATAATGATATAATATTTTTGGACATTTCTAACAGATCAAAGTTCATTTGATGTCCATCTTGAAATTATTTGTTGACATTTTACTTTCAGAAAAGGGAGGTACTCGTAATTATCATGTACTTTTGTAATGAGAATAGAATGGCCCTAGATTTATAAATGATAATTCTTAGAAGGAAAAAACGGAAAAAGTGGCTAGGTCAAAGTAGTTAAGTAATACTCAATATCAATAATAGCAACTTTTTAAGGGTAATATTCTAGTGGAAATAGCTGTTTTCCATTAGAATGGTACCACCTTAAATGCTGGAGCAAGAACCTCCCTTTGAAACAAAGAAGAAATTTTACCCTTTACCATATGGCAAAGTTGTAGACTTACAGTCAATATTAAAGGGGCTAGCAGAGGACAAACTAAAGGTGGCTCAGATGACAGCATTTGTCCTTTATAGGGTAGAAAACATAGACCAGCATTTTACTAGCATTTCCTCCTTTTCCCCCTATATTTGAAACACCTTTCCTGTTCAGAATGGTTGAAAGTCAGGCTTGTGCAATACAGGGTTGACATGACAAAAGTTGGTATTTAAGGTAAAATGAAATCAGCCAAGAAAAATATAACTTAGACTGCCTTTGGCAAGCTGAAGCCTGTACCAAACAATCCCTGGTTTCTGTGACCCGGATATAGAAGCCTTGTGAAAACAAAGTTGGAAAAGGAGAAAATGCTGTTACCAGAATTTTCTCCTTTTCCCACACTGTTTTATACCCTGCGGGTAATAAATTTCAAATTCTGAGTTGCTTTTATTTTGTCGTCTGCTAGTCCTTTAAAATTGGACCAGTCTAAAATTTTGTTGTCTGATAAAGAATCAATAACAAAGCTTTAGAAAAGCTTCAAAATGTTCTTTTAAAACAAGTTTAATAAATCATATCCCAAACATCAACAGACATCAGCTTCTCTAAATCACCTAACTATCTCAAGAATTACATGTATACTGGTTAGATCTATAGTTATATCAAACTCAAATCTTCATTAATTAGACCCCACTGAAATCTACTGTAATTCCCATATCTGTACCCTTCTGCAAGTACATGTATGCAAGTAAACTCACCAAATCCTCTCTGTTATAGTCTGTACTTGCCGTTAACAGACACTCCAGGGTCTCTGTAGAACAGCCCACTTTTATAGCCTCCACAATATAGTCTTCATAACATAACTCATCACTTGCCAAGTCCTGCAAATACAGTAAAGGTTATCTGAGACAACCTCTTTCAGATATATAACTCACATCAAACAGCCTTATTAGAGTTTAACCCTTTCCTAAACGACAAACTTTTGGACTAGATCAAACTGCAGACAACAATTCAACTCTTGCTGAAAAGATGATTTCTGTCTATGATAGGGTATAAAACATTGTGGGAAAAGGAGAAAATGCTGGTTACCAGCATTTTCTCCTTTTCCAACAATGTTTTCCAAAGGCTAATATTCAAGACAAGGGATTGTTTAGGAAAGGGTTAAGAGTAGGCAAACAAGTACCTGCATTAAACAGACACCTATCTTTGCCCTGAGCAACAAAATCCTACATTCAACAATACTTACAGAGGCTTCCTATTTCTTAAAAATATTGTGATAATAGGACTTTTTTTTTCCTTTCTCTAAGGTTGTTTATAAAAACGTTTCCATCCTAGAATCAATGACAAATACAATGCAAATGTTTCCAAGATGTTAACTGCACTTTATATTCTGAAGGGTATGAATAATACATAATTTAGAAATGTTTACTTTGTTCCAGTATTTCAGCTTTTGCCCTTATTAAGAAAATTGAAGTAAAATTGGCACAATGCTTTCTACATTTCATGACTATTGTTACACCACCATTTTTAAATGAAATCTATTCAATTCTTTACCGCACAATTCCTACTTTTGACGACCCTGAGAAAGAAGCCTTTAGAAAACATTGTGGGGCAAAGAGAAAATGCTGGTATAAAGCATTTTTTTCTCCTTTTCCTACAACATATTCTACCCTTCACAAAACAATTTTCAAATTTTCAGTCACTTTTGTCATGTGCAAATGCTTTCAATTTGAACTAGTCTAAATTTTGTTGTTCGGTAAACAGTGAAGTTTCATTTGAAAATGGCTAACTGAAGGGGGCTAAAATGATGGAACTGGTCTTAAATAAGGTAGAAAACAAGGTGCAAAACAGAGAAAATGCTGATAACCATCATTCTCTCCTTTTCACACAATGTTTTCAAAAGCCTGTTTGGTCAGAAACATCAAAACTAGGTATAATGTGGTGAAGGCTTAAGAGAGCCTGAGCTTCAAAACAACATCTACCATACCTTCACGAAAGCATCATTCCCTTCTTTACTCCCTCTTGACATTGCAATGGGCCTGACAGCACTTATGCCTAGGGATAGTTGATTATATCTGTAAAGAAAATGACAAGTTAGATACACAGTACTAACAAGCCAGAAATGTGGCCTCTGGAGTGTGAAGAAGGTAATTATTGACTCCTGCTCTACAAAGGGACAGACAGGTATGATCACATAAGCAAACCTTGAGCACTTTGCGCACAGGAGAGCTACAGAGAGAAAGTAAACAGCACTTTCTTTTTTCCTCCCACCTGTTTAATCCTTTCAAATATAAATATCAGAATTTAAACCACATTTACTTTTTTGTCAAGTCTAAAGTTTACATATTCTTTAAAGTCTTAAATGACTCACCTTCCTCTATCACTTTGAGATATAAGCACAGACTGTGGAACTCCTTTTTCAGTTCTTTCATTCTTCATGAAGTAATCTTTGACAAGTAACTTCACAGCCTCATGATTGTTGGTTTCCAAAGCATAATGGAGAGCATCTTTTCTCACATCCACAGACCGGAATATGTTCAACTGTGTATGAAGATAAAAATATAATTAGTTTTGTTTTCTCCTTGTTCCATAGAACTTTACAACAGGACACTATTTCAGACTTTTCCATGTCAAGAGCATTTGCAAAGAACATATCACATAAGGCTTAAATGATATGCTTGTCTTTTAATGAGTAGAAAACATTGTGGGGGGGAAAAGCAGAAAATGCCTCTAACAAGCAATTTCTCCTCTTTCCTAAATGTATTCAAAAGTCTTCTTTCTCAGGGCCAATAAAACAGGATTTTTCAGAAATGTCTTCAGTCTTTACTATGGTGCATTTTTCTCCTTTTCTCTCCTTTTCAAGGGTAATTTAGTTTTAAAAAAAATTGCCCAATTTTATGCCACATTTAATTTTCTGTCAGCAAATACTTTCAATATGGACAAGTATAAAATCTTGACATCTGGCAGAGAGTTAAATTTAGCACCTGTCATACATTTCTTAACCCTTTATCAGATGACAAAATTTTAGCCCCCATCCAAATATAAAGCACTTGGAAACGACAATTTCAATGTCGCTCAAACAGTGTAGTTGTTTAGTGATAAGGTTGAAAACATTGTGGGAAAAAGAGAAAATGTTGGTTACCAGCATTTTCTTCTTTTCCCATAATGTTTTCAAAAGGCTTCTTTCCAAGGGTTGTCAAAAGACTTCATTGTGTGGTAAAGGGTTAAGTTGACATGCTATTAAATTCACATGCAATAAAGGGAATACATGTATATTAAAAGGAAAGACAAATGTCTTTCTGATAGATATAGAGATTATCATGGTTAAAGGGGAAAATGTCATAAGCAACCACTTCCTTTCATCATAACTGTTTCAAAAGCTGTCCATTGCCGAACTTTAACCCATTACCACACAATCCCTACTTTTGACGCCCCTGAGAAAGAAGCCTTTAGAAAACATCATGGGAAAAGGAAAAAATGCTGGTAACCAGCATTTTCTCCTTTTCCCACGAGGTTTTCTACCCTTCATAAAACAAATTTCAAATTTTCAGTCACTTTTATTTTGTTGTGTGCAAATGCTTTCGATTTGGACAAGCCTAAAATATTGTCATTGGTAATGAGTTAAAAGGTAGTATTTGTAAGGTTTAGCAATAGTTATGTTGTTACCTGTTCACATGAGTAACACTGGTACATACCCTGTGAATTTGTTCGTTGTTTTCCATCAAGGACTTTAGCATATCTATATCCTTCAACTGTACTGCTCTAATAGCAAGTTTGCCATGTGCATTTTTTGAAATGAACTCCACTTTATCTCTGTAAAGAAAGACACCTTAATTCTCTGAATACCATTTATCATTCTATCTGTCGGTTGGATGCATCAATGTTCATCTATTGATAATTGGCTGTTAAAACTGTACTTGTAAGCCTACAGAACAGGTTCACCTTCATCAACCATTAACCCTTTACCACACAATGACGACTTTCAACGACCCTAAGGAAGAAGCCTTTTGAAACCATCAAGGGAAAAGGAAAAAATGCTGGTAACCAGCATTTTCTCCTTTTCCCACCAAGTTTTCTACCCTATCAAAGAAAACTTTTGTCATGTGAGCCACTATAAAATTTCTGTCTGTGATCGCTTTCACATTGGGTAAGTCTAAAATTTTGATGTGTGGTAAAGGGTTAGGAAACTTTTAGTCTTATTCTCAAAAATTTTCTAATTCTTAAGTAATAACACTTCTAATTGGCTAAACCATTTGGTTCAGCCAATCAGAAGTAGTGTTTCTTTCTAAATACAGAATTAGACAAAGAGCATTCTTGAGAATGGTATGTAAATATGATCCCTAGATCTCTGAAGGCAAATCATAACTATTTCAAACACATTGGTTCCCTCTTTGACTTAATTTTTAGGCCAGGCCTATTCCCTCTCATTAATTTTCTGTAACTGTTTCAATTTTAACTCTGCAAGTCTTGATGCTTTAAAAATTGAATGCAACTCAAATGAATAATGACATCTGTTACCAAATGTATTTGAATTTTTAGAGCCCACCATTCTGACATATAACTACAGTACATTTCTTGTACACCATTTTAGTTTACCTTGTCTCAAAAAATGGCTCCTTTTCCAGCACTTTAATTTTGGGATTTGGTTGAAGGTTTCTGTCTGGTCCTTTCTTCTTTTCTTCTTTCTTGACCTTTTTCTCCTTTTTGTCGCCTTTTTTATCTGTAAGAAAAAAATTAAAAGCTGTTTCATGTTCTGTGAAAAGGAGGCTTTATTAGGTCCACGCAGGCTGACCTGTATCAACACTTTTTGCCACTGTTCAATTTTCTGCAGTTGAAAAGACTGGTTTACCTCATTAGTCTGTTAATTGTTGACTCATTACCAAACGACAATATTTTAGGCTTGCCCAAATTGAAAGCATTTGCAGATGACAAAATAAAAGTGACAGAAAATTTGAAATTTGTTTTGTAAAGGGTAGAAAACATTGTGGGAAACAGGAGAAAATGCTGGTTACCAGCATTTTCTCCTTTTCCCACAATGTTTTCTAAAGGCTTCTTTCTCAGGGACATCAAAAGTAGGGATTGTGTGGTAATGGGTTAAACAAAATGAATTTCGTGCATCAAGAATTGGGTGATGACTTGCTCAGTATAATGCATCACATAATGCATTTAGTCCCAGTGTCACAGAGCATGGCTGCTTTTTAACATCTCATCACAGACTTACATTTCAGATAACACTTAACCACACAGTGACAACTTTTAAAGACCCTGAGGAAGAAACCCTTTGAAAACTTTGTGGGAAAAGGAGAAAATGAAACCCTTTGAAAACATTATGGGAAAAGGAGAAAATGAAACCCTTTGAAAAGATTGTGGGAAAAGAAGAAAATGCTGGTGACCAGCATTTTCTCCTTTTCCCACTGAGTTTTCTCTCCTATCAAAGCAAAATTGCACCATTTGAGCCACTTTGAAATTGTTGTCTGCAAGTGCTTTTAATCTGGATTGGTCTAAAATTCTGCCTTGTGGTAACGGGATAATGAATTTAATAAAACTTTTTATTCATCGAATTTCTCATTTCTAAAGAGGATCAAGTATTGACTTTTCTCATTCAGAGCCTTACTTTTGACATTTAGTGGACAATCCAATTTCCTGTAAAGAATTTGTAGAAATATAAAAGATTGTTAAAGACAAGTGCTTTTTTCTTTGCAACAATATTTTCATTTGTTTTTATGGATCAAACTATCGTCTGGTTTCAGTACCCATGAAATTAAAAAAAGGATGTTTTGAAGTTTCTGTTGCAATTTTGTTTAACTCTTTACCACACAATCCCAAGACAAAAGCATTTGAAAACATTGTGGGAAAAGGAGAAAATGCTGGTAACCAGCATTTTCTTCTTTTTCCACGTTTTCCACCCTTTCCAAATCAAATTTCAATTTTTTAATTCATGTTTATTTTGTTGTCTACAAATGGTTTCAATAAAAGTTTCTGCTGCAAATTTGTTTAACTCTTTACCACACAATCCTAACTTAAACGGACCACAGAAAAAAAGCCTTTGAAAACATAGTGGGAAATGGAGAAAATGCTGGTAACCAGCATTTTCTTCTTTTCCCACAATGTTTTCCACCCTTCAAATTTCAATTTTTGATTCACGTTTATTTTATCATCTTATCTATAAGTGCTTTCAATTTGGACTAATCCAAAATTTTGCTATTTGGTAAAGAGTTAATACCCAATCTTAACTTTATTCCTCAGCATGTAATGAACCCTTCAGAATTTAATTTGCTTTTAATACACCAAAATCATCTTCCAGAAATTATTGGACTACAAACTGTTGCCATCCTTTCAATGTTGACAGTTCAGATAAAACTGAAAGGTTTTTCCCTGAACTTTCCCATATGGGAGTCATATGACCTCCTTCAAATGAATAAAAGTAGCCGAATACCATATTTTCATGAATATACCACGCAGGCATGTTTCACTTTACCTTGAAATCTGGGAAAAAAGCCACGTTCTGATACACTGCTCGCATCCTAAATAAGCATTTTATCGAGAATAACTTTTGCTTACTTTCAACTCTTGCTAAGTGCAAATGGTGTTTGTTTTATTAACTCTTTACCAAAAGAAATGAGGAAAATAGGCTTTGGGAAACACTGTAGCAAGTGGTTAATGTTGGTAACCATAATTTTTGCACAGAAAAGAAAAAAAAAAACAGTGTAACAAATTGGAAGACTGCTTATTGTGAGCAATCCTTCAATTTTTTTCCGAAAATTTTCTACAGGTTCCCACCTTGAACTTGAAAGCACCATAAAGGCAGAGGTAAGGTATGATGAAATTGACCAAATGATACGTAATAGCATCCAGAAATACTGGATAAACTGCAACCAAGTGATAACAGAAACTATGTTTGATTTTTAAAAACTACAATAAATACCTTTACCAGTTTTTCCAGACTTGGACTTTGAACTTTTGCCTGTCAAAAGAAAAATATTTGCATTTTTTAATGATGCGTCAAAGAGACTAAATTACACAAAACAGATTATCTAAACAATACTCAAGAAAAAAATGTACTTAGGGGGGGGGGGGGGGGGGCCTTGAAAACTGGTTTAAGAAACTAAAGAAAAACATGGATAAATATACTGGCTTTATACAAGCAAAATTCTTTAAAGAATCAATGTTCTGTTAAATGCTAGTCAAATTGTTCATTGATTGATCGTATAAACAGGATTTACGAACCTGTCTGGCTCTAGACTTTTTTACTGTCATCATTTAAACACATGTTGATGAAACCTTCTTAATGTCATCTTTTGGGCTGATTTGGCTTGTGCTGAGCCCAAGCAGTCCAGTTTGTAACGCACAAGGTTGCAAAACGGACACTGATCACAAAAGCTCACTTTCCTGGGATGAGCAAAAATAAAAAGGATCAATAGTGTCTTACCTTTCATTGAGACAGTTAATGCCTTTTTTGATTTTGGCTCAGACTTTGGCTTTTTCGGGGTAGGCTCTTCCTCCTCCTCCAATTCTGAAACAGAGAAATGTAACAGACTTACAGTGGTATACAACCTCAACAAAACGAAAAATATATGACAGGTCTTTTTTTGTATTAATCTCCTTACTTCTTAACATACACAAAAATTTTAGAGCATACAAATGACATACTGAATTTAGCTAAAATCTATATTTTCCATTGAAACCACTGCGAATAAGATGAAAGTACTGAAAATCTTTTGTAGACAAATTCCTTGATTTATCCTACATTCACCACTTTGTAAATTCTTCTGATTTAAAATAGTCTAAAATAGTTCAGTTGGTACTATATTCACCTGGCAGAGAATAAGAAAATGTCTCATCTCTTTACAGAGTTTTCTATGACGTACAAATCCTGCGTCATTGACGCAATTTTAATTCAAATGACCCCCAAAATAAATGACAGTGTGTCATCGGTGATGCAACTTTCCAAAATCTAAATAATGTACAAAGTTGAATGAAGCGTCATAATTCCAAGTCTGTTCTTGCTTCAATGTCAGACGAAAAACATTCTTTTTTTTAACTACAGGGTTTATTTTAGATAAAAGTGGTTTTCCGGTAATTTATTTATAGAAAAAGACTGGTTTATGCATTATTGCCGAAATGTGTCGTAAATATGGGCCCAGTCAAAGTCGTGGTTGGGTTCTCTGTATTTCATAGCATATTTTACACGACTTCCGGTACATAAAAGTACACATTACTGGTCTGTGCTGTTAGAGGAAAAATAATGTCATGAGGAAGAAAACTAGTATTCTTCTATCGTCTGCTTCCAACTGCCGATCAAGCCACGTCAAGCAGCGACTCAGGCGTATGTTTGGTCTGTCAAAAAGTGATATCTGTCTTTCCATCAGAAATGATCGACCGACTTCTCAATCTTGCAAGTTGGCATTTAAAGGTAAAATGCATTATAAATCGCGCTTGAAGTTGATGACGAGGAAATCCATATTTTTGACCCCCAAAATTAATGGAATGACCCTCAACTAATGAGGAAGGGGGTCACAATGACCCCCAATTTTCAAAGCCAAGGGAAAACCCTGGTTTTATCTGGAAAACCATGATTGGAAAAGGAAAAATCGCCTGTAACAATCAGTTTGAATTTAGTTAACCCTAAAAACGCTGGAACCGACTTAACTTGTTTTTTGTGGACAGTGTAGATCAAGATCAGACTGCGCAGAACGTGCAGTCTGATCTTAGATCTACACTGTCCACTATTTAGTAACATATTCTGGCCGCAAAAACCTTGGTACAGCAGTATTTCAGATGTTTTTCCTATTTAGAAATGTCTCTTGCTTTAATTCTGCACATTAAGGGTTAATCACATACCTTCATCCTCATCATCTTGTAAAGTGTCATCTATGGGCTCTCCACGCTCTTTCTTAAGTGCTTTGTTAAGTATTTCTTCCACTCTCTTTTGTTCATCTTTTGGCAATCTATTGCAACAAAACATGTTTGATTGAAAATTACACAAAATAGTGACATACCCTTTACCATATCATGTATTAACCAACAAATCTTAAGAACATTCTTAGTCTTATTCAACAAGATTTTCTGCATTTGTAAGTAACCATTCTGTGCAGTCCAATTTCAAGTTGCAAAATTCACCACATTACCCTTAACTTTGCAAGACTTAACCCTTTACCATACAATCCCTGGTTTTTACGACCCTGAAACAGAAGCCTTTTGAAGACGTTGTGGAAAAAGGAGAAAATGCTGGTCACCAGCATTTTCTCCTTTTCCAGCAATGTTTTCTATGCTACTGGAAACAAACTTCGATTTTTGAGTTACATTTATTTTGTCATCTGCAAGTGTTTTCAATTTGGACAAGTCTAAAATTTTGTCGTTTAGTAACGGGTTAAACCTCTAGTGAAAAAATAAGTTGTCACTTACCTCTAAGCATCTTTAACCCTTTACCACACAATCCCGACTTTTAATGACACTGTAAAAGAAGCCTATTGGAAAAAAAAGTGAGAAGAGAAGATAACGGTGATAAGCAGCATTTTCTCCTTTTCCAACAATGTTACATTTTCTACCCTTCTCAAACAAATATCAGTTTTTCAGTCACATTCATTTGTCTGCCAATGCTTTCAATTGGGACAAGTATATAATTTTGTTGTTTTGTAAAGGGTAAATGACTTTTTCGATGTTCACATCTTTTTTTGGATTTCAGTCAAAATCGAAAACAAACCTTGGTTAACAATACACATCAGGGGTGTGCAATTTTGGAATTTTCCCACTTGCCCACAGACAAGTTGGACTGAATTTCCAACTTGTCCGAATTTAAAGTTTACTTGTCCTTTTTCCTTCCACAGCAACTGCATGTAATGAGAGGCCTCACACAGGGTCAATACATTTAGTTTGTACCTTGAAGGTGTTTATTTCAACACAGGTTATACAAAACTTGGAATAAAGAGCATTTGTGGATTGTCATTGATGTAAATATGACATTTCATTATCTTGTTTGGCTCAAAAATTCACTTGCCCGCGGCCAAGTGCTCTGGAAAAATTCTCTTGTCTGCAGGCAAAAAGTCCCAAGTCAGGCATAGGAATTCCACACCCCTGCACATGTAACTTACCTATAGGTATCTTTAATCACTTTTTCCATTTTCACATTTGTCAGAATACAGTCAGCATCAGTTGAATCCAGAAAGTCTATTTTGTAAATATCAGGGGGCTGACCTAAATCCAACCACTGAATCTTGAACTTTCGAGTATGATTAAAGACATTCTGTGCTGTCTTGCAAAGGTAGAAAATACCTGAAACATAAATTGATAATGTTCCAACTCACTAGGATGTTCCAATTGTCTTATTTTGTTTCCATGTGACCTTCAACATGTGAATAGGGGCATTCAGGCATTTACGTAAAGTGTCGTCCTAGATCAGCCCGTACAGTGCACCCAGACTGATCCAAGGCCACACTTTACAATCGTGTGTGATTTTCTATTTCACCCAAGTCCACAGTAAGACAAAATCTAATGTTGACGTAAAGTAACATCTCAGATTAGCCTGCGCAGACTGCACTGATTTTACCAAACAATCCCTGTGTTTTACAACCCAGTGAACGAGGTCTTCTGAAAATATTTTTTGAAAAAGAGAAAATGCTAGTAAACAGAAATTTTTACTAGCACTTTCTCCTTTTCCAAAAATGTTTTCTACTCTTCTTAAGTCAAGTTTAATTTGCTTTCAATTTTGACAAGTCTTAACCGATTACCGCACAATCCCTACTTTTGATGCCCCTGACAAAGAAGCCTTTAGAAAATATTGTGGGAAAAGGAGAAAATGCTAGTAACCAGCATTTTCTCCTTTTCCCACAACATTTTCTACCCTTCACAAAACAAATTTCACATTTTCACTCGCTTTTATTTTGTTGTCTGCAAATGCTTTCAATTTGGACAAGTCTATATCATTGTCATTTGGTAATGAGTTAAAGAGTCAATCCACCTTGTATTTCTTGTCTGAAAATGCCTTACAACGGGACAAGTCTCAAATTTGGTTGATTGGTAAAGGTATTACAAACTTGACAACACCCACCATTTTCATACACCTTCCTTACCTCCATCACCTCTAACAGCCAAAAAGCAACCTCTCTTGTGGAGTAATTCATGCTGTTCTTTCTGTTTGGATGTGGACGGGATCGGAATAATTTCCTCTCCGGCTGGAGACTGAAATTTCTGGACAGGGACCCGCTGTCTTTTCAGAGGCGTCCTTGGCTCAACGTCACTTTTTCTCTTCCTCTGAAAAATACATATGAAAAGAAAGGATAAACACTATTTGACATGAAATAACAATAACTCCCCTCAATACAGGACAAAGAAATGTTAATCATAAGTACACTCAGATTACATAAAGTTGCAAGTGACTTAAAGTTAGTGGAAACGGAAAATTTAATTAATTTGTATAATACTGTATAAGTGGATTTTTTTTGTGAAATGGAGATTTTTACATTTTCGCAAATTTGGATAATTCACAACGTTTCTGTTTGCATATTTTACCACAAGTATACCAAGAAATAAAGAATCCCTTGAGTCTGCAAACATTTTGGTATGCAAAATGTCCATAATCTGTAATTTGCAAATCTTTGTCACTCATATAATTACATCCATGTATATCATTCCAAAGAAAATGGTACAGCAGCAGAGACTATTACTTAGTGTTTTCAAAAAGTACATCCTAACAATTCATATGTACAATTGTACAATAAAAGTGATCAATAACCCTTAATCACACAATCCAGAGTTGGGCGCTTTTGATAACATTGTGGAAAAACTATAGCTACTGTGTTTTCAAAAGGTTTCTTGACTAGAGTCATCAAAATTTCCATGTTTAATAAAGGCTTAGAAGGGTAGAAAACATTGCAACTAGCATGTCCTCCATTTCCCCCAGTGTTTTCAAACACTTTTGTACCAGGGTTTTGTTTATACATGATCCTGTGTGGTACAGGGATGAGGGTTAAGAGAAACTTTGCATGGCCTTGTCTCAAATTTTATTTCTTTCATGTTCAATAAACTTTGAGTACAGTCTTTGAAACATTTCAGATCAGTAGGACTGAGTATCCACAACATGGTTTTGGTTGAAGAAGTTTTAATACGCACACTATCGGCAAAACTCATCCTGGCTTCTTGGAAAACGGATTTACTTTCTCAATAATTTATGTTCAAGTTGTACATGTAGGTATTGACCTACCTTTGAGGCTGATCCATCCTCTGTTTTCTCATTCTTTTCCGCCTGCTTTTTCCCTTTATTCTCATCCATTTCTCTCTGAAATTGTGATTTCAATATATACATGACTGTGTTACAACACAAACCTTTTTTTTTTTTTAACAGTTAATATCTGAGAGTTCATTTCTCCAAGTTCCAACTGAATCCTTCATCTTCATTTGCAACAAAACTGGTCAGCCATGAACAGAAAGTATTACAGATGTTTCGTACCATAAGCATTTTGTGCCCGCCCCTTTGTGCCATAATTTGACCATTTTGTACCATACTAAAACCACTTTGTATCATAGTCATTTCATTTTGTACCATATTTCTGGGACCTATGACAAAGTTTTGACAAAGAAAAAATTCTGTTATAACCATTTTGAGAGAAGAAAAGCAAAATCAGAAATACTGTATTTATTTAAATTAAATTAATATTGAAATGAAGCAATATATAATGAATGTGCATAAACACTGATTATCTCCTATTCCAATGTTTCTAAGGCAGTTTCTCTGATACTCAGTCATAAAAACGAACTACCTTTTGCAAAGTGTTTAGATTTAGCAAATGAATATTGTGGAAAATGGCGTTTTTACAAGAAATAAAAATGTCACATTGACATTTCACCTTGTCCTTGTCTCAGCATCTTGTTAGAAAAAATAACAATAAACCAGATTGAAATGGACTGGATGACAGATGGGGTATATAAGATCCGTGATCAAGGCATTCAAGGGTAATCAAACAATAATAATTCTATGGTTGAATGTCAGTTTCATGTAATCAATTTGATCACCCGCCCTGCAACAAACAATACAAACAGACCAATTAATTTTTTTCTCTGTTGCAATTGAACAGAGCAGAACAGAATTTTATTGCTGTAAGTAATACAATATGTTTGGAAATATTGATTCAGCTGAATATGATAATCCTGTAATTTGATTACCAAAGCATTTTGTTTTTTAATTAAATATATAATATGCATCTTTCTGTCACATTTATTGATACTTTTGGTCAAGTTATGAGATGGTATTATCATGGTGCGAAGTGGTAACGACATGGTACAAAATGGTAAATCTATGGCACGAAATAGTCATAAACGGAATGGTACGAAATGGTTATAGTACGAAGTGACTCCACACGAATTTAAATCCGTCATGTGTAATTACTTTACTGTGACAACAACCATAAGGCGCAAAATAAGCGTTATTTATGGGGTTCACTTAAGAAAATGGTCAAAGCTTGTAAATGGGTCTACAAAGTACAGCATGCACGGTTACATGTGGGTGGGGTAACAATAACAATCATGTTTTTCAGCACATTGTAGCTCAACTTTCGGTTCCAGGCCATATACCACAAGTCTTTTAGGCGAGTAGCGTTATACTTACAACCAAGATTAACCAATTATATTCAGCTTGTGATGATTTATCGCTAGACTTCGCATGCAACGTCAGGAAATGTTTAAAATTAATGATAATTTGCCGGTTTAGCGAATTGTCGCCATATTTAATCCGGCTATTCCATTAATCAACTTCCTCCCTTGATTAACATAATCAGTACCCATACTTATTAATACACAAACTATTGTTTTCCCAGTCAAGAAAGAGAAAAGGCGACGTTACCAGGATTGCTAATAGAACAGTGAAAATTTTGGAGCTTTAATCATTTACACTTGATTTGGATTACTGCGGAACAGCATTTGTAAAGTGCGATTGACCTAATTAAAAGTTGGTTTCCCGCACGGGTCTGTTTTCCGTCAAGAAAAGGCGCGCTTGAGAGTCCGTTTGCCAAGCAGCAGTTTTCTTTCACCAACAGTGTTAGAACACGTAAAACTAGACGTTTGGCGAATGTTTACCTTGCGTTATATGTTTTTAAAATTTACAGGAAGTTTAGATCTAGTTAGACACTTGGCAGGCACGCACGCATGCCACATATGCCCAAACTGCGTTATAGATTCTAGATCTTTATAGATTTCTAGATCTAGTCTAGATCCTTTGCAGACGACTTTTTTGTTTGGGAAAGGGGGGGAGGAGGGGAAAAAGAGTGTGGGGAGGCTTACGTAACGAGCAGAGATCTCATCCGTTTTATAGAGCAGTGGCAGTATTAATCCTCGCACACATAAAGTAGATCTAGATAGGCCTAGATCTAGTTTTGATCTAAAGATCAGTCATACTATAAGATAGTACATGTATGTATTATGCAAGCATAATTTCTGAGTTGTCGAGCGCTCTAATCCTAATAGATCTAGATCTATCACTCACATAATTATTGAAATTCACCAAAAAAAATGTGAGAAGCAAAATTTATGCCAAGCAAAAGCTTTAAACACTTCAAAGATTTGGTGTTTACTAGAACTCACGTACCAGCCTGTTTTATGATACTTCTTTACCGCAGCTATTGAGGAGTTTGTGCGTATACTGACAGGACCTCCGATTTGTGAGACTGTACGTTGGTCCATGGTGTTAATGGAAAATTTAAAAAACACGCAATTTTCACTAAGTATGCTCAACAAATAATCTAAGCGTCCAGTAGAAAAGACGCTTTTAGTTGAAAATATTGTTAAGCATGTCCGCAAACTTGTTCATTTCACGACCACTTATCTCAGATACGCAAATTACTTTTGATGTCTCTGTGTAAGCGATTTGGTATGACATGCTATTTTGTATTAAATGATTGTTTCGAAGATCTGATTCTGTCAAGAGATATGGTGATGATGATGAGTGGGTTTGTTTCTCAGGTGACAATGTCTTAGCATGTACATTTTTGGCTATACATGTATGTAGAATTTTCCTCAGGCTATATGGCCTCAGTTTATTTGAAGCTAAAATCACAAAAGCATCAAAATACTAGCTGTCTTGATAGATTATCCGTCGGACTCCAAAGTACTGTCTCATACAGGCTATGACGATAAAGTGCCAAACTCAGATTTCTGTCTTTGGTTTAACAGACGGATATGAACCTTGCTTAAAACTCGTTCGTGATTTGACTTCAAACAGCCGCTTAATCTTACTTGACTTCAAACGTTTACCTACAAGTGTGTTTAAAGCACCTCAAGTTTGCCTGAAACTGGCCCACTGTCCGTCTGTGTTTCAGATGAATTTGTTCACCCGTCATTGTCTTGGCTGGAACTGTGAGACAACACTGCTCAGCTACAATCTGCTTAATTGGGGTGTCCGTTTGAGTCTAGGGTCTGTAATGGACGTGTTGAAGCAGCTCCACGAGTCAGCCTATCAGGCTTGGAATAAGTCTGAAAGTCTCTGAAGCTGGGCTGTTTGAAGCTCATCCGTTCAAGAGCCTCCCCAAGTCAACTTGTTGTGTTTGGAATGAGACTGGATCTCTTTAAAGCAAGTCTATTCAAATGTATACGGGCGTCGTTTAATCCTTAGAATTATTATAATTTCTAGGTATAGGAAGACACATACTGAGCCATTGTCGTATTTATTTTGAGCTGCTCCACTCGATTCCGCCTAGATCCCCAGCATGAAAAGAGGTTAGGGAGACCTAGCTGTCACAGACTGTTGTTCATAGCAGGAGCACAAGCGGCACAAGAAGTGTAGCAACATTTTTATTCACCAATGTATTATACATCGACAAAAAAAGGTTCAGAATTTTGTGTTCCTAAAAGCGATATGATTTCTTGACCTGATAAATTTACAGCGACTTTTAACGTTAAAATGTACTTATTTCAAAATATAACAAAAGAAAAATGCATGTATCTAAGACAACATAATACACTGATTGAAATTAAAATCTATGATTTACTCAATTGTCGACGCCTAGGCCCTAGTAATTCTCTAATTTACATTGTTGTCGGAATGGTTTTCGACTACTGAGGTTTTATGAATGAAAAGGTTTTGGGAGTGTAAGGATGATTTTTTATTTTTGTGAAATTTTCGTCCCAAAGTCTGAAGGGCCACATTTATACCCCTTTTGCCAGAGCATGACTCATTTAACCGTTAACAAGACAATTTAAGTGTAACCAAAGTAGTTGGATATGCCTTTGGAGGAATTGAAAAACTGATGAAAACAGAAAATGCAGGCTAGCAGAAATATTCTTTTCCGGAAACAGAGGAAATGCAGACTAGCAGTGGTTTCTTCCTTTCCGGAAACAGAGAAAAAACAGGCTAGCAGTGGTTTTTTGTTTTCCGGAAAAAGAGGAAATGCAGGCTAGCAGAGGTTTCTTCCTTTCCGGAAAAAGAGAAAAAGCGGGCTAGCAGTAGTTTCTTCCTTTCCGGAAACAGAGGAAATGCAGGCTAGCAGTAGTTTCTTCCTTTCCGGAAACAGAGAAAAAGCGGGCTAGCAGAGGTTTCTTCCTTTCCGGAAACAGAGAAAATGCGGGCTAGCAGAGGTCTCTTCCTTTCCGGAAACAGAGAAAATGCGGGCTAGCAGAGGTCTCTTCCTTTCCGGAAACAGAGAAAAAGCGGGCTAGCAGAGGTTTCTTCCTTTCCGGGAACAGAGGAAATGCAGGCTTGCAGTAGTTTCTTCCTTTCCGGAAACAGAGAAAAAGCGGGCTAGCAGAGGTTTCTTCCTTTCCGGGAACAGAGGAAATGCAGGCTAGCAGAGGTTTCTTCCTTTCCGGAAACAGAGAAAAAGCAGGCTTGCAGTAGTTTCTTCCTTTCCGGAAACAGAGGAAGTGCAGGCTAGCAGTAGTTTCTTCCTTTCCGGAAACAGAGAAAAAGCAGGCTTGCAGTAGTTTCTTCCTTTCCGCAAACAGAGGAAATACAGGCTTGCAGTAGTTTCTTCCTTTCCGGAAACAGAGAAAAAGCAGGCTTGCAGTAGTTTCTTCCTTTCCGGAAAAAGAGGAAATGCAGGCTTGCAGTAGTTTCTTCCTTTCCGGAAACAGAGAAAAAGCAGGCTAGCAGAGGTTTCTTCCTTTCCGGGAACAGAGGAAATGCAGGCTTGCAGTAGTTTCTTCCTTTCCGGAAAAAGAGGAAAAGCAGGCTTGCAGTAGTTTCTTCCTCTCCGGAAACAGAGAAAAAGCGGGCTAGCAGTGGTTTCTTCCTTTCCGGAAACAGAGGAAATGCAGGCTAGCAGTAGTTTCTTCCTTTCCGGGAACAGAGAAAAAGTGGGCTTACAGTAGTTTCTTCCTTTCCGGAAACAGAGGAAATGCAGGCTAGCAGTGGTTTCTTCCTTTCCGGAAACAGAGGAAATGCGGGCTAGCAGTGGTTTCTTCCTTTCCGGGAACAGAGAAAAAGCGGGCTAGCAGTAGTTTCTTCCTTTCCGGAAACAGAGGAAATGCGGGCTAGCAGTGGTTTCTTCCTTTCCGGAAACAGAGGAAATGCAGGCTTACAGTAGTTTCTTCCTTTCCGGAAACAGAGAAAAAGCAGGCTAGCAGAGGTTTCTTCCTTTCCGGAAACAGAGAAAATGCGGGCTAGCAGTGGTTTCTTCCTTTCTGCAAACAGAGGAAATACAGGCTAGCAGTGGTTTCTTCCTTTCCGGAAACAGAGGAAGTGCGGGCTAGCAGCGCTATCTTCTTTTCCAGTAGTATTTTCAAACTGATGAACCTTCTTGATTAGGTTTGTAAGGGTAAAGGATTTCTTTACGGGGGGATGTTTCCCGAAAATCCCGAGTTCTCTCCGCACATGTTGGAGGTTCCCGGGTGCAAGGCGATTCTGAGCCCCTGAGTAGGCATTTTTGTTACATTAAAAAACTTACGAATACCGTCAGGGCCATTGCCCATGAGTTTGTTGATTTTAACAGCGATGCTTGATAATGATAGATGGATATCACGATTCTACAATGGTGATACCGCGATAGTAAGATGAAGATAGTGCGATATAATATCGTGTTATCGTCACCCCACTATCGCTTTTAATCGTCATAGCCCTATTTCGTTATTGTACTATCACATGATCATCACCGTACTATCGCGTTATCACCATCGCGCTATCGTTTTATCGTTATCGTACTTTCGCGTTATCACCATCGCACTGTCGATTTATCATTATCGTACTATCGCGTTATTACCATCGCATTATCGTTTGATCATTATCGTACTATCGCGTTATCACCATTGCACTTATGTTTTATCATTATCGTACTATCGCGTTATCACCATCGCACTGTCGATTTATCATTATCGTACTACATGTATTGCGTTATCACCACCGCACTATCGTTCTATCATTATCGTACTTTCGCGTTATCACCATCGCACTATCGATTTATCATTATCGTACTACATGTATCGCGTTATTAACATCACACTGTCGATTTATCATTATCGTACTACATGTATCACGTTATCACCATCGCACTATCGTTTTATCATTATCGTACTTTCGCGTTATTACCATCGCACTGTCGATTTATCATTATCGTACTACATGTAACGCGTTATCACCACCGCACTATCGATTTATCATTATCGTACTTTCGCGTTATCACCATCGCACTGTCGATTTATCATTATCGTACTACATGTAACGTGTTATCACCACCGCACTGTCGATTTATCATTATCGTACTTTCGCGTTATCACCACCGCACTATCGATTTATCATTATCGTACTTTCGCGTTATCACCATCGCACTATCATTTTATCATTATCGTACTTTTGCATTATCATTATCGCACTGTCGATTTATCATTATCGTACTACATGTAACGCGTTATCACCACCGCACTGTCGATTTATCATTATCGTACTTTCGCGTTATCACCATCGCACTATCGATTTATCATTATCGTACTACATGTATCGCGTTATCACCATCACACTGTCGATTTATCATTATCGTACTACATGTATCGCGTTATCACCATCGCACTATCGATTTATCATTATCGTAATTCGCATTATTACCCTCGCACTATTGCCGTATCGCCATCACACTATCGCGTTATCATCATCGTTCTATCACCTAATCGTCATCGTACTATCACGTTATCACCATCATACTATCACATACATGGATCCGTGGAAATCGATATTTGACCAATCAGGACATCGGGTTTATTCTACACGATGTTCTACCTTGGTTTCTGCTATTTCGGCTCACAAATAAAAGACTGTTAACGTTGGAAGAATGCAGTTCTCTTTATTTGTGTTGTGTTTTTAACGTTTGAATTAAAAAAAAAAACCTACAAAAATGTGCTTTGCGAACGTGTACCGATGACGTGAGATCACGCAGAGGCTATAGAAAAGTTTAAATTGTGATGATTACTGAAAATTTGAACTTGTGCAAAGAGCTAATCAGCGCTGGATAATAGGTTAATTTAAAGTATTCTGTAATTTTTCCTCTCTGAAAGAGAAAACTGGAAAACAATGGTAAAAACAGACCTATATGAAGTATTAATAAAAAGAACATACTTTTACTTGAATATTAACCTTGTTCAATAACCTATGCACATCCAAAAAGTGGCCGCGACACTTGTCACAAATGTTTCAATTTGACATTAATTTTAACCCATGGTGCATGAATGTGTACTGGGATCGTATATACGATCTCTGATGTGTAGATATAGATCAGATTGCAAATTACATAATGTTTATTCTTGGATTTAAAGTACCTGCTGATTACAATAAGCATTTTGACGTGTAGTTCTTCCTCATTATAGGAGTATATTTCAATTTAAAAAAAAAGTCTAACTTCTGATCTGGTGGAACATGAAAATTTTTCTCTTGACTTATCTGTTTTAACCGTTTACCACATAACGGGTTTTAACGACCCGTAGAAAGCTTTTAAAAGCATTGCGGAGAAAGGAGAAAATGCTTGTAACATTCATTTTATCCTTTTCTTCCTGTGTTTTGCGCTCTTTCAAGAACAAATTTCAATTTTTGAATCATTTATTTTGTTGTCTGCAAATATTTGAATTTGGATTGATCTAAAAATTTTGTCATTTAGTGACAAGTTTAAATGGATTAGCACATCTGCACATTAGCACAAAGGGTGTGTTGGTAAACTGTTAATTTGATAAGAAGTGTGTTTGATTGCAATACAATTTGCCGCTCTAATCAACTTGACCACCCGTTGTCATCAGTATATCATATACTACCGTCAATGATATTAACAATTTTCTTAATTGACAGCACACTAAACGCATTTTATAATCCATCAGACAGCCCTTTTACCCTTAACCTGATATTAAAATTTTTCATTAACTTAAACCTCTCCGTACATTCAGACATTCTATAAACTTTTCAAAAGGTTTCTTTAATTTGATATGAAGCTGAGATGACTTTACTAGCCCAACGAAAGCAATAAGTATCGTTAATTCTATTATTCTGTGGCAAAACGGAGATTTGTTGATGTTTTTTATATGTTCAAATTTTTGTTAAAACATGTAAATCTGTTACATTGTACATCGCCCCCGTAATTCGCCCTTTTAATACATCTCCGTATGTAAATTAGTAAAGCATCTTTAAATTTCTTACTGAGAATTTATCATCGATAGAAATATATGATTAAAATACTTTTTCCGGAATTTTATTGAGAGAAACAGTCATGACAGCACGATTTAAGTAGCCTATCTGCTATACTGTATATGTATTGACTACGTTTGTTTGTGAGACGTTGGCAACAGTAACTAAGGTAGTCGGTTTATCTTTTCGCCACGGATCCATCACGCGTACTATACAGCATCGCCGTTAAAATCAACAAATTCATAGGCGCTGGCCCTAATGGGGTTTTCCGTTAATTATTCGGCGTTGAAGAATACGGGTAAAAATCTCTTGCAAAGTCTGTTAGCACGAGCCTTACATTAAATTTTGAATGGTTCAGCTTAACTCTTTAAGAAACGAAGCATTTGCAGAGGAAAAGTAAAAACGTGGTACAAAACATAGGATTTGCCTCTGAAAGGGTAGAAAACATTTTAGGAAATAAAGAAGATACTGGTACTGGCAGAGCTCAAGATAGAGGGAGTTATTTTGATTTCATAATTCAAAATATGAATTATTCTGCATTAAACCCTATGTTGTGAGTACTCATTAGAATCGTCTCATTGGGACGATTCTAATGAGTACCCACAACATAGGGTTTGGGTGAGAAATAATGCATTTAGAATACCATCACTCCCTCTTATGTGGAGCACTGGCACCGGTATTTTTTGCCCACTGTGTTTTCAAAAGATTTCTTTCTCAGTTTCATTGAAACAAGGGATTGTTAGATGGGGGAAACACAAGAAAATCCAGCAACTACTCATAGTTTTACTAGCCGCCCAAAACTACTCCGATTCGGTCAGTGGAAAGTATATCAGGATCAGACAACACAGAATGTGAAAATACGACTTGGAGGTTTCATTGTCACATATTTTGTGAAATTTCCCGTGAAAACTTGCAACGATTTGTTCCTTGTTCCTGTGTGAATCCGTCTATTCATTTATCTAAAAATGCTAATTAACTTTTTTGTGGTGAAATCTTAACCCTTGAATGGAACTCCGTAAACTGACAAATCATTGCTCTTGACGCAACAAAAGTTATATTCATATTTTACAAATCGACGAATTAGACCTAATTCACTACATCCGAACTACTACCTCCCTTATTGTGGCGTATAGATCTATTATTCATCCTATTCATTATTTGACTGATGACTGTCGAATCGGTCGGGCCTTGTCGAATCGGTTTTTCTCACTGCCCGTCATATAACAATTAGAGATTGATATTGTTTCGCAGACTTGTCAAATAGGCTATAGTCGCTATATCATCCTTTACTTTTAAATTTATTGTTATTTGGATCTGATAACTAAAGCCTTAATGATAACATTGAAATCGTTTATTCTGACCAAGGATTCATTAAATCTCAGGAAGGTTTGAATGACCGCTTGTTAGACATACCTTGGGTTCATCCTATATGAGTCGCTATTTGATCAGATCTCGACTTATCCAATCTCGAATCACGGCTGACAATATATTTTCTTTATCACTCTTAATTTATGTAGTACTTTAGTCTTTGGTATTCAGATATTTCATTATCTGTTTTTCTTTATTATCCCTTTACTACTGATTTTTTTTTTCAGCTGCCATTGGACTGAACATCGTTTCTTAAACTGGACAATCTAAGTTGTGAAAATTCGTGGCCGGACCCCTTTGCCAATATACAGTGTCATTTCATTTGCTAGAGATTTTGTTTATATGTTGCTTTTGTTAACATATATATGGCAATAAAATATAGATCTATTTCACTTATTACCAAACGACAAAATTGTAGGTTTGTCCAAATGGAAAGCATTTGCAGACGACAAAATAAAAGTTACTGAAATTTTGAAATTTGTTTTGTGAAGGGTAGAAAACATTGTGGGAACAGGAGAAAATGCTGGTCACCAGGTAGGTGATTGTGTGGTAATGATTTAACTGATGAGTCAATGTAAATAAATTCGGTCTTTCCCGAAATCTTGGGACTCCGGAAGTAAAGAGCACGTGACGCCACGTTGAGTATGACGTCATTCTAAAAATTAACATAGCCACCTAGCGGAAATAGGGTTAATCGGAAGAAGGAAGCCATCTTTCTTAGTAGAGGGCAGACACTTGCTGTTTAGTATCTGTTTCGACTTGCACATACAGACTTACTCCTACACAAATTACGTTTCTGTGGACATATACAAAACACAAACGATAGTAGAATGAATCCAGAATAGTGAGTATCGTAACTGAATAGCGACAGGAAAAATTGTTTTGTTGACAACGTCATCACCACTGAGTCGCAATTTAAGCACATCCGTGTCAAATGGACCTCGGCTGATAAACGCCCTATTTTCAATTTCGCTCTATCGTTTGTAAGATCATTGACCCTCAGTTAAATTGTATTTTTACATGTAGACTTACAGAGAACTATATGATGGTTAGAACTGTAGATTAAATTGGTTAGAAATAGTTCAAAATCTCGAAATTTTATACTGACGGGCAAAGAGCAGGTGATGGATGGTTTGTAGGAAAGTTTCATAGATCATAGAAGAAAAGATCATGTTTTTTTTTTATTCTGAATAACTGTTTCTCCATAATCATTTATATATAGAAAATGCTACATATGAAACAAGTCAAAATATATCTAGCTATTACAAATCTGGCCATTCTTACCTGTCTGAAGAATCTGTTTGGCAAACAATCTCTGACAACCAAACAAACATTGCATAACACAACCACTTTGCTGTTTTATACTTTGCAGTGCTCTCAATAAGTGAACGTCAACATACATAACGTCCTAATTTTGAGAAAAAAAAACGCCCACAATTTGAAAGACAGATGTTTTACGTCCAGGTTTTGATGAAAAAGGCGAGAATTTCAACCTAGACATGTTTTTCTTCAAAAACAGAATGCACAAAGGGTTAAACATGGGTGGAAAACCTCCATACCATCCATTCAATGTGACTAAATGTCTTAATCACAGTAAAGTGTTTTGGTGATCCATATTATAGTGTACTCAGTGCTAGCTCTGGCCCAAGTAAAATAATGGCCAACAACTTGTTCTTAAAAAAATAATAGACAAAATAACCGTGTGAAGTTGGTTTAAAAAAAAAATAAATATGCACATGTAGTATTGAACAAACTTTACTGTTAACTCATAGTTTCAAACTTTCATTCACATAATTATGTCAATAATAATAATAAATCACCTATATATTTAATCTTATATTGTAGAAGTATTTGGGGAAAAGGAACATTTGCTCTATACCATTTCCTGGGATAGTGCTCATTTTCCCACAAGATTTGCACAAAAGCAAAAAGACTGATTTCTTGGTTTCCTTTGATGAAAGGTTACTCTTTTAACATATAACACAATTTTTTTTCATCTTACAATGCAGACAATATTGAGGGGGAAAATGCAAAATTTGTTAAGCACTACTTCCTGGGAAAGTGCTCCATTTCCCACAAAATTGCATAAAACATAAGGACTTTTGAGAATACTTCTTTACCAAACAACCTTTTTTTTCATTATCATAATAAATGATATGAACAAGTAAATGGAGAACATTTTCTATTACATGATTACCTCCCTTTATTATATTTTAACCACATTTATTTTCAAATTAAGTCAGTGTGGTAGGCGAGTCAGACTATGTAAACAAAAAGTCATTCACTTGATAGCACATAAATAGTGCAGAAGACTTACATAAGTGAACAGTTATCCCAGCAGCTTTTTTTGTTTCAAGGGTACACTTACCCACTGAGCTGTAAATCTAGGGGTAAGATGTCACAATGGTATGACAATAATTGTTCTCAGCTAGAGGTAAAGTTGTCAATATTGATGATTTGCTGCACAAAACTCTGTTAAAATAAGATAACTATGGAAATTTACTGTTTAAAGTCATTAAAAAGCCGAAAAGACGGTCTAAAGCGACTCTGATCGGTCAATGTCACGAGGAACATTTTATTGTGTCATGGGTTTCCGTGTTTTTTGTATTGGGCATTTTTTCACGCGTGTTGATTTGCGGATAGGGATTTCCGCATGATTTGACTGTAATTATCAATAAGGGTGGCAAGTAACTTAAAATCTTGTCATTTTACACAAGTTAAGCGGATAATGTTTTTTTCCCCGTTTTTTCTTACGTGTAAACCAAAATTTGTTACGTGACTTTCAATTCTGTACTGTCAAAGTAGTAATATCTGATTGGTTCCCTTCTATCACCGCGTCAGTTAACGTGGCCAATCAAAATTTAAGAAGAAACAAACAATAATGGCCAATTAACGGCTTAGAGTAATATGACACGTGTTGTATCATATAGCAGCCCATTGTGACCTGTTGATTGCCCAGGTCTGCATCTGCCGAGGTGTGAAACAAGCGATTAACACACATTTCCGGCGCAAATTAACCTTTGATCTAGGCATGTAAAGCAAATTTTACCCGACTTTTTAATAAATTAATCGACACTTTTTATCGACAATTGGAAGAATTAATCGACATCTGAATTAATAAATCGACAAATGTCTATAATGTCGATTGGCAGCGCGAGCACTGTGTACTAATGACAATTATACATTCGGGATAGTTGATCCAAATTTTTACCAGATTATGGTAAGTGTTATATTTGTCGGTCAGTTATGATTGGTACAGATAATTGCAATTAATAAGACACACAGTTAAAGATCGGGCAGTGTTGTTTGTTTGCAAACATGCGACATGAAAGAAATTTAAATTCACAAGTACTGTCAATAATTTGTCCAAGTCCTTAAAAATCGACAGATCATGGTTTCAAAACGCCTTTCCTGTGGGAATTATGCAGTACACTTTGGCAATTTTCTTAAAGATATCATCAGAACAGCGGCGTGACAGCTGTTATGAAGTAAACCACATCTATCCGAGATAAATCTTATCTGTAATCCACTCAGAAGCTGAAAGAAAATCATGTACATAAAAAAATTCAACAAAGATGGTTTAGCATGTTCGAAAACCATGATCCATCATTACCAGCTAATCAAAGGCCATAATCAGTGATGTTACAGATATATGCATTTCTGATCTTATTATTTGGTTATTCCAAGGACATGTTTGTCTGGTGTCTTTCTGGATAATACTTTCGAGTAGTAACAACATACTGTTTGAAATTATGATCTGACATTCTGTGACACAATCAAAATAAATCTAAGCATCAGTGCTCTCAATAAGCGGACGTCGACGTATATTACGTCCAAATTTTTAGAAAAAACGTCGGCATTTTCCAAGTCGGACGTTTTTTTAACGTCCATATTATGACAAAAACGTCCGAGAATTTCAACCCAGACGTTTTTTTTTAATGCACAAAGGGTTTGACGCGTGTTGAAAACTTCGATAACGTCCACTCAATGTAAGGAAGGCGCTTTACAAAGAGCCTCTATAGCCATGTTAAAGCGTTTTGGTGATCCAGATTACGGTGTACCGATGACAATTACACATATGCGATTGTTTATCCAATTTATGACCGGATTATGGTACCTGTTTAATTGGTCCATCAATTTAAGATCGCTTAGTAATCAATCGTCTTTAATTTGACTGCAGCGATAGAAATTAATGGATAAATGCAATTAACAGGCATGCAATCGAAGATCGGGGAATGTTTGTTCGCAAAAATGCAACGTGAAAGACATTCAAATAATCGAGTAGATCTAATAGATCTACTAATTATTTGTCCGACTCTTTAAAAAATCAGCAGATTATAGTTTCTTTACGCATTTCTTTTGGGAATTATGCAGCGTACTTAAGGATTTTTTTTTTAAGAATCATTGTGCGACGTGACCGTCGCTACGAAGGAATTCACGTCTGTCTGAAATTTATACGTGTCTTCCATAATCCACTAGGAAACTGAAAGAAATTCATGCACATCAAAGTACAAGATGGATGGTTTCACATGTTCACTTGGTTTGAAACAAATGACGAAAGAAATAGGCTGTTGTGCAACACGTCATTTTTGAGTCGCCTGTTTGCGTAGCAAACAGGCTCTCATTGTTATCATCCTGATCTATGGGGTGACGTAAGCATACCTCCGGCCTTGTACTGCTTCCTGTTCCAAGTTCCGGTTTACGAGATAAAACAAGTTTTCTAATAATTCGGTGAACAACACAGTTTTTTTCTGTTGTAAATAATTTACAATTGTGCCTTTGTGACAATGAATATGTCTATAAATACTGAGCTGTTTAACGGTTCAAACTTTTGAAACAATCGTTTCGTCCACAATGGTAAACATTAGCCTGATGTCTATGTAAGACATCATCTCTAAAAATAGCGCATTACGTATATGTAAAAATAGCTGCCGCGAACTAAACAGGTCTGCGGACACGCCGAGAAATCTTCAACTACAAGCATCTTTTCTGCTTCTATTTGTGGACAATTCTCAGTGAAAATTGTTTGATAATTACCCATTAGAAGTACACTCTAACACTTACAATCCTAACTGCAAGCCTTATTTCAATTCAACGCTCAACCTGTGATCGGACAGAGAAAGGCGATGCCGAGTTAACATATTGCTTTTATTTCTCAACAGTAGGCTGTTTTTTTAACGAATTTATAACGACATGGAATGGTTGCATTGCCTTCTTAGACATTCTTACACGTTGCTTCTTCCCAGCTTTTTAATTTAGACTTTAGATACTTTGCACACCCATATTCTAGGCGCACCAGAGATCGTACATAGCGTATGCAATGTACACGGCTCTAGGCTGTACCAAGTTATCGCTTTGCAGGTGTTTTCTGGAATGTAGCTTTGCGACAAATATAGATCTTGTAATCACGTGACGTATAAACGTCATTTGCACAACGGAAATCTTTATGAATTTATATATTTATGAATCAGTCGCTGAACCGGCCTTTACTTTCAGCGTGCACTGACCTATGTAGAGAGAGTGCTTTGAAGTTTACCATATCTAATTGGTTTTCGTTCATGAAGACGGCAAAATTTGTTAAAAGTCTGCTGTTTTTTTTTTTCAATGAGCGATTAACTTAGATCTATTATTTATTAAATAACAATTTATTAGTGCAGGTGTTAGAACGCAAGGTGCTTTTGTAACTGCCCAAATCTGAATTTACAGTTCTAACAACCAGCAATCTGAGAAATTGACTTTTTACTCCGCTATAATTCAAATATAATAGAACAGATCAGTGTTTACCCGCTCAAACAACAAGTTCTTTATTGGAGTGTTTGTAATCTTGTGGAGGGTTTTTTGTAAAGGGTAATAAAGCGAATCGCAAACATTTAATTTACACCAAAGCGATATACATGTAGACAATTTTCGATTGATGTGGAAGTACTATAATCCCTGGGACGTTATAAAACGCAGACAATTATTAAAGGCTGATGATCATGCTGTTGGGTTATAGATTTTATTGAGTTGTATCAGCCACATTCATAGAGTCCATTGCTGGTCAAAACCTCAACCTGGACAACAACAAAAACAAATTATTTCCAAAGGACAGGTAGATTATTGAGTCAAATATTTGTTTGTGCTCCAAAGGCTACAGTTCAGTCCAATGATCATGAAATTGCCCGGCTGTTTTTCTCAATAATTTCTTTGACAAAACTGAATATAGGTCACCTGGGGATACAAGAAAAAGCCGAAAGGTTGTCATTAGGTCAAATCAGACGAAAACGTAATAGAGCTGTAGAATCCATTTATGTTCAGTGTAATACTTATGAAACTTTGTCAGACTGCTAAGATTAGATATGGGCGAGTTGCAAAAGGGCATTTTTTGTCTAAAAGTATGTCACTAGATCCTATACCAGAAGATAATCTGGTCTTTATTTGTAAAGGTTTGTTGTCTGTGAGTAAAAACGTTGAACTTATTAAAGCTGGTCCTGGTGTCTAAATTTTAATTTCCACCACATTTTTTAAATGTAAATTTTAATACGGATATTTTTAATTTTAGGATGACAACTCAGAAATATGCTTGCATACTAGTATAATACTGTCTTGTGGTTAAGTTATTTTGTATCTTGAATGCTTTTAATAGATTTCAACAAAAAAAGGTGAAAACTTCTAACCCATTATCTTACAGGCGACTCTCAGGACTATCAGTCCTTTGATTACAATTATGAAACATGGATATGGGTATAATTCTTCAGTTATTACCATCCTAACACTTCTAGCGAAAAATGGAATGAAATTTCTCATTAGTTTATAAATAAGGATTTATACCGATATAATATTTTTGCACATTTCTAACGGACCAGAAAATTATTTGATGTCCATCTTGAAGATATTTGTTGATATTTTATTCTTTTTCAGAAAAGGGAGGTAATTATTGTTTCCTTTTGTAAGGAGAATAGAGTGGCCCTAGATTTATAAAGGAAAAAAATGGAAAAAGTGGCTCGGTCAAAGTAGTACAACAATACTCATTTTCAATTGTAGCAACTTTTTTAGGATAATATTACAGTGGAAATAGCTGTTTTCCATGAGAATGGTACCACCTTAAGTTACCATGGACAATCATAGCCAGCCTGTCACATGTCATGATCAGTGTTGTTATAGATATACATGTATATGCATTTTTACCCCCATTATATGGTTATTCTAAGGACATGTCTTCTTGGATAAAACTTTAGAGTAACCACCACATAAGGTTGGTCATTCCGCAACACAATCAAAATAAATCTAAGCCCAAGACCACATTGACCGATGTGGAAAAAAAATTTCTGATTTTTTAAAAAAATTCCTAAAATTGGAACATGGAATTACAAAAATTCCTGAAATGGTCCCTTATTGAGAGCACTGAAGCATATGGCCACATTGACTTACACTGAACAAGAAATTCAGGAATTTAGATAAAAATCCCTAAAATTTGAACACGGAATTATAAAAATTCCTGTAATGGGCCCTTATTGAGAGCACAGACTTTGTAACGTGAGCATGAAAATTTACACAGAAAATCAAATTTCTTATGTTGTTCTGATGTTGGTAAAAATTCAAAAGTATGACTAGTATACCTGAAATGTATTTCCCTTATCCATCATGGTGAGACCAAGGTGTGTATAACCATTGAGCCAGATAGATTTCTTGACATGACTGCTACCATGATTCGCATTAGAGTTTAAAAAATGTCATTGAGCAAACAAGATTCTTTAACTGACAGGTTTTGATAGCCTAGAGAAGGTACAAGAAGGTGAGTTATGCAGTTTCTAAAGGTTATGAAGACCTTTTGTAGAGTTTTGAAAATTCAAAAAAAGGCAGGTAATCTGGAAATGGGAGGGGGGGGACATGAAATTTGAGTACCAAGCACATTATGTTTATAAATGCATTCAGAACTTATTATCTCAGCAAGATTGCTGTTTTAATTTGTTACCAAACTACAACATTTTACACTGGTCCAAATTGAAAGCATTTGCGACGATAAAATTAATGCAACTTAAAAATTGAAATTTGTTCTTGGAAGGATGGAAAAAATTGTGGGAAATGGAGAAGATGCTGGTTTCCACCAGCATTTTTTCCTTTTTCCTCAAGGTTTTCTAAGGCTTCTCTCCCAGCTGTGAAAACACAGGATTGTTTGGTAAAGAGTTACCATAAATCTATGAAGTATATGAAATAATGATTTTTTTTTACCATTTTCATTTTATTTTTCAGCGATTATTTATTCAAACTGTTACTTATTGGTGACTCAGGTGTGGGAAAATCATGTCTACTATTACGATTTGCAGTAAGTATGTTATAACAAGTATATAATGAATCTTGTTAATTTTAACTTTTTAATGTAATGGCCTTTTTAAACAGACCAAAAGTTGATAAAAGAGACAAACAGGATGAAAAATTTGTTAGAGAAACAAAATTAACCCTTTCCTAAACGACAAACTTTTGGACTAGACCAAATTGAAAGCATTTGCAGACAACAATTCAATTCTTGCTGAAAAGATGATTTCTGTCTATGATAGGGTAGAAAATATTGTGGGAAAAGGAGAAAATGCTGGTTACCAGCATTTTCTCCTTTTCCCACAATGTTTTCAAAAGGCTACTATTCCAGACCCGTAAAAACCAGGGATTGTTTGGGAAAGGGTTAAGACAAGTTTTACTGTTTACTAGGGCTCCGTATCGGTCAGTTTGATCGATACGATATTTGTATCGATACAAAATGATCGATATTCGATATATCATATGATATTTAAATTTTCAATAAAAGAAAGAAAAAAAGGCGAAAATTGTGTTTGTTCTTTTTTCAGCATACCTGAAAAACAAAATACCGCAAATTTAACACTTCTAGATTGTATTGAAATTTCATAATTATGTAGGCCTAAATTAATATGAATTCTACCTAGATCTACATTTACTACTCATTAAAAAGCTGAAAAGACAGTCTAAGAGGACTCTGATCGGACAATGTCAAGGAGACATTTTGTTGTGTCATGGGTTTCCGTGTGTTTTTTTTTTTCACCGAACAATTTTTCATGCGTGTTAATTTCTGGATAGGTATGTTCGCATGATTCGACATAGATTTCTCAATAAGGATTAGAACTGCATGTAGCATCAAAACCTGTTATTTTACTCACGATAAACAGATAATGGCCTTTTTTGTCCATGTTTTTTCTTACGTGAGGTCTCGCGCGTGATTAACATTTGTTATGCAAATTTCAAGTCTATAAAATGATTTACTCAATAATTTACGAGAGTCGGAACACTGATTTCAGATAATCTAATGGAAAAAGAGATTTGATTTTCGAGCCACATTTTTCAGCAATATTAAAAGATCGACCAAATAAAATCTTAGGAAGGTTGAAAAGTCACGGCTTCGATTATTTCCATCGCTACCTCTCGATCACATCACGAGATGTTCATTACCTTTCTTTAATCAACTATATTGACCAATTATCAGCGTAAATTTGTCTGCAATCTGCTGATTGATGCATAATTTGCAGATTTCAAACAACATGACGGGGGAACGAGAATAGGGGTATTAGCTAATTGTCATCCATTGTGTGACGGGTACAGGGCGAGTAATAAAGAATGACGCATTTCGATTGGTTGTAAGTTTCCCAGGTAGCCACACCTACCTCTACGACTACTCGACTTTAGAGATTACCTAAAGTAAACTCGTAATGAATTTCGCCGTTAAAAACAACTAAATTGGGTATTTATATGCTTTACTTTTATTTTCTTTTGATGATCGATATTTTGTTCGATACAGAAACGTTCGATCCGATATATCTATCGAACGTAAAATACCGGTTTTCGATATATATCGAGTACCGGTACGGAGCCCTACTGTTTACTACAACTTAATGGAAAATATGTAGATAAAGGAGCAATAGATTGGTATAAGCAGTTCAACTGATGCTCATTTTCTTTAACAAAATTTTCAAAAGTCCTCTACAAGGTTAACACTAGAACTAGAAGTGCTTTATAATCCCAACAACACCAACCTTTTTTTTCTAAGAGACACATAAGTTAACACTACCATTGAATCCAGATTATAAATGAGAAGGCTTTGAAAACATTGTGGAAAAACGAGAAAATGCTGGCAGTAAACACTTTCTTTCATTCTAACATTTTCTTCACTATCACAGACAGAAACCATTTTTAAAGCAATATTTTACTATGCAAATGATTTGAAGTTGGTAAGGTCTATAATTGTATTGTTCTGCAAAGGGTCAAGTATTTCATAGAATGAGGTATCCAGAACTTGTGCAATTATCTACGTCAGAATCCTATCCTTAAAACTACTCAGTGACCCTCATTTTTTTCACAGACAGTGTGGGAGACAGTGGTGTAAGAGTGGAGCACTGTCCTCTCATATCAGTTTCTGGTTTGAACTCGGATATATGAGCAGGGTTGGTCTTTTGAACTACCCATGTTATGGTTTAGTTTAAACATTTTTACATCAATAAAAAAACAAGTCAGAGTGATTAAGTGAGGTTTGATCTTTGCCATAAATCATAATGATGCATTAAGCCCCAATTTGCCAATGCATTGCTAATTTCATTTATGGTTTAGTGTCCTATGTACTTTGGTAAGTAAAGTGTGCTTGGGCAACCTTAATCTTATCTCTGCTTGCATAACAATCATATGTGATTGTCTTTGGACCAGGCACTGCAGAACCCCAGCATGGTCCCAGTGAAACCTAGGGTCTATTTTGAATTGATTTCTTAAGCAATTGCTAACTATAATCTAGTACAGAATTCCTGATTTGCTAAAACCAATCAAGGGGTCCTGTGTGGCTCAGTGGTAAAGTGTATGGCGCCACTCGTAATTTGAAGTTTTAGCTTCACTGGCTCCACATGGTCTTTCACAAGAGTGTTCTTGGGCAAGACACTTTAGAGCCCTTGTCTAGCACTGATAAAACCCAGAAAATATATGAATATGTGAGTTGTTGCCGATATGACCGAAATAATGTCGAAAGCAGCATAAAAATCCATTTAACCCATTACCACACAATCCCTACTTTTGACGCCCCTGAGAAAGAAGCCTTCTGAAAACACTGTTGGAAAAAGAGAAAATGCATTTTCTCCTTTTCCCCCAGTGTTTTCTACCCTTCCCAGTACAAATTTCAATTTTTCAGTCATTTTTACTTTGTCGTCTGCAAATGCTTTCAATTTGGACCAGTCTAAAATTTTCTCATGTGGTAAAGAGTTAAACTATTTTGATTGGTCAAAAGGTTTTCTATTGGAATTTAGAAAGGTCTCAAGAATTTGATATAGAATGTAATATGAAATAACTGGTGAATTCAAACTTTTACAAAAATATTGTAGAACTAGATATAGAAAAAATGTTTTGGAATATATGTATCATGAATATCTTTTCTATATTCACAGGATGACACATACACAGAAAGTTACATCAGCACTATAGGTGTTGATTTTGTAAGTATCTCCTGATTAAGTCCATGAGTCCTTGAAACTGTACCAGACAATAAAATTTTAGACTATTGCAAATTAAAAGCATTTAGGATGACAGATTTAATGTAACCCAAAAATCTGAAATTTACCCTTTAGGGCTTGGTCAGGCCAGCAAACCGATATGTAACAAGGGAAACAGACCAAAACATGCAGCATTTGGTTATCAGGTGACAAAGAACTGTCTGTTAAGAGATACCACCGTATGAGTAACAGACTTGTACTAGTTAAAACGGAGGAATTGCAACGCATGAGCACTGGACAGAGTGTTCTACCAACGTACGATTAACAGAAATGTACCAAACACTAGCGTTTGAGTAACATAGCTGTTACATGGCATGTTGAGGGTATAAATAGTCTGATGCATCCAGAGTCTGTAATTTGCCTGTCTCTGTCCATATTGTCAGGTGGAAATTTTTTAACATACATACTCTATGCTGCTTACTGGATGGAACAGACATCAGCAGACGTCACCATACAAGTAGCAGATTAAAACAGACATAAACGGATGCCAATGGACATGAACAGATAAAATGATTTTTTATCAGTTAGCTGGCTGTGTCAAAGCCATGTATGGTAGCAAATAGTTTTTTGAAAAGGAGAAAATACTGGTAACAGTAGAAAGTGCTTGTTACCATCATTTTCTCCTGCTCCTCTCTCAATGTTCTTTTAAAAATACAAAAAGGAGAAAAAAAACTTTATCTAGACGACTAAAACTTGTATAGTAAGGATGAAACAAACTTTTAGCAGATGACTAGGGGAATATCCTTTGGATGTAGGTATAATATACTTGAATTAAGTTTCATTTAATGAATGGATTGAAAATATTTAAAGGCAAGATAGAAATCGTCCATTAAAAATTTTATTCCATTGCGATGTGAGAGAACCAAACCATTAAACATGAAACCATGGTTTTCTGTTTCTGCCATTCTTCATATTTAGCAGTCTAAGGTTCAATGTTGACTGACTGTGGCAAAGTAAATTGTCAGAATACCCTATTCCAAATTACAGGAAAGTAGAAGACAAAGTCAGGCACTGACGAATTTTAGAAAGCAGTGAGACTATTTCTTACCCTCTGTTTTGTACCTGGTAACCATTGTTATCTTTTTTTATCAAAGATTACCACAGAGCCCCAGATAGAGGGAAGGAATTTGATTCCAAATTTGAAAATATTAATTATTCTTCACTAAACTCTATCTTGTGGGTACTCATTAGAATTGTCTCATTGAGTCAATTCTGATGAGTACCACAAAATAGGGTTTCAAAAAGAAATAAGAGATTTAGAATACCATCATTTCCTCCTATTTGGAACTGTGAAGGTACATATATGTCATTTGAAATGAGTAATCACTTTCCTTTATTTTTCTTTTTCAGAAAATAAGAACAATAGAACTAGATGGAAAAACTATAAAATTACAAATAGTAAGTCTGCTTAGTTACATTGATTCATATTAACACTGTGCAGAAATCTATGCAACCTTTTGCCAAGCAGTCCTGAATGACTATGCTTTTGAGATCATTGTGCAAAATGAAAAAATGCTGGTAACATGCATTATACAATTTTCCACCATGTTTTCTTTCCTTTCCAAGACAGTTTTTATTTTTGGAACTTATTTTAAATCGTCTGCAAGTTTCTTCAATTTAACGGGATCTAGAGTTTTATCATTTGGGGAAGAGATAAATGGGTTAAAGGACGTTGTATAACTTTGTGTCTCTGTCTAGTGCCTTGGTAAGTTTGTTAGACTTGCCAGTTGTTTTTGTTTTAATGGCAAGGCTTATCTTAAGAGCTCCAGATATAGGGAGTTATTTTGATTGCAAGATTGAAAATATTAATAATTCTCTACAAAACCCCATGTTGTGGATACTTGTTAGAATCGTCTCACTGAGACGATTTTACTGAGTACTCATAACATAGGGTTTCAAAGAGAAATAATGGATTTAGACAACCCTCACTCCCTCTTATCTGGAGCTCTGATATTGATGGTCATCCTTATCTCAGATTGATCGATTGAAAGTGTTTTATACTGCTTTCAACATTATTTCAATCATATCATGGGAACAGCTCACATTCAAATGGTTTTACCAGAGCTAGGCTAGAGCTCTGAAGTAACTTGCCCAAGGACACTACCACAAGAAACTCTGCGGATCCACAACCTGGGACCTCCACATCTTGTGTCTACTTCATACCACTAAGCCAAGCAAGATGCCTCAGAGTAGTTCTACCTTGGAGTAGAAGAAAATAAGTTGAGTTGGATGAGATTGAAGAACAGTTTATGACCAAAGAAATATTTTACAAATTACATTGAGAATACATCGTGGAAAGAGAAGAAAATGCTGGTCACAAGCACTTTCTCCTTTTCCCACTTTGTTTTCTGAAACCTTCCTCAGGTTCAGGACCCAGGATTGTGTGATAAAGACTCGGATATGATCAAGTCTGAAATATTGTTGTCTAGTCAAGAGTTATCTAACATTAACCTTGCACCATACAATTTCGACTCATCGGCCCTAGGGAAGATAGCTTTTGAAAGCATTGTTGGAAAGAAAAAAGAAAGTGCTGGCAACCAGCATTTTCTCCTTTTCCAGTAATGTTGCTGCCCTATCAAAAAACAAATTTCATCATTTGAGCTGCATTTAAATTGTCGTCTGCAATAGTTTTAATTTGGGCTAGTCAGAAATTTTGTTGTTTGGTAAAGAGTTAATAAGTTAACTTATCATTTCAGTGGGACACAGCTGGACAAGAAAGATTCAGAACAATCACATCCAGTTATTATCGGGGTGCTCATGGTATTATTGTTGTGTATGACGTCACAGATCAGGTAAATGACATTTATAGCCAAATCATCAAGCAGAGACCCAAAATAGAAATTAAAAAAGATTTCTTTTTCATAAGGAAATAAACTTTGCAAGAAATCCCCCATTAAACTGATACAATTAGGAAGAAGGAAAAAGAGAAAGTCTGTTTTTTTTGTTTTTTTTGTTTTCAATACATTAATGATACCCATACACTGAAAAGAATTAATTTTCACTTATAAATTTGTAAATTGTTTGAAGAAGCAAATCCACTAAAACATGGGCTAACCTACCAAGGCAAAAAACCCTACAAATGTTTGTAGATTGCACATTGTAGCTGGTGGACATGTGCACTTTCACAATTATCAGCTTTGCACATACATGATTGTTTGTAAGTTATAGATGTATTTAGGGCACCGTACCGGTACTCGATATATATCGAAAACCGGTATTTTACGTTCGATAGATATATCGGATCGAACGTTTCTGTATCGAACAAAATATCGATCATCAAAAGAAAATAAAAGTAAAGCATATAAATACCCAGTTTAGTTGATTTTAACGGCGAAATTCATTACGAGTTTACTTTAGGTAATCTCTAAAGTCGAGTAGTCGTAGAGGTAGGTGTGGCTACCTGGGAAACTTACAACCAATCGAAATGCGTCATTCTTTATTACTCGCCCTGTACCCGTTACACAATGGATGACAATTAGCTAATACCCCTATTCTCGCTCCCCCGTCATGTTGTTTGAAATCTGCAAATTACGCATCAATCAGCAGATTGCAGACAAGTTTACGCTGATAATTGGTCAATATAGTTGATTAAAGAAAGGTAATGAACATTTCGTGATGTGATCGAGAGGTAGCGATGGAAATAATTGAAGCCGTGACCTTTCAACCTTCCTAAGATTTTATTTGGTCGATCTTTTAATATTGCCGAATAATGTGGCTCGAAAATCAAATCTCGTTTTCCATTAGATTATCTGAAATCAGTGTTCCAACTCGCGTAAATTATTGTGTAAATCATTTTATAGACTTGAAATTTGCATAACAAATGTAAATCACACGCGAGACCTCGCGTAAGAAAAAACACGGACAAAAAAGGCCATTATCTGTTTATCGTCAGTAAAATAACAGGTTTTGATGCTAGTTCTAATCCTTATTGAGAAATCTATGTCGAATCATGCGAACATACCTATCCAGAAATCAACACGCATGAAAAATTGTTCGGTGAAAAAAAAAAACACGGAAACCCATGACACAACAAAATGTCTCCTTGACATTGTCCAATCAGAGTCGTCTTAGACTGTCTTTTCAGCTTTTTAATGAGTAGTAAATGTAGATCTGGTTAGAATTCATATTAATTTAGGCCTACATAATTATGAAATTTCAATACAATCTAGAAGTGTTAAATTTGCGGTATTTTGTTTTTCAGGTATGCTGAAAAAAGAACAAACACAATTTTCACATTTTTTTTCTGTCTTTTCTTGAAAATTGAAATATCATATGATATATCGAATATCGATCATTTTGTATCGATACAAATATCGTATCGATCAAACTGACCGATACGGAGCCCTAGATGTATTGTGCATCGGTTCCAATGGGTCATATGAGAAATCAGAACTCTTGAGGGGCAAATTTATAGAATATCTTTCTAAAACTTTGTGGAATGGTCATCAGTTAGTACATATGAACCAAAAGCAAGGAATATTTTCATTTATTTTGCTTTTCGAAAAATGAAAGCACATTTATTTTATTGTACCATGTAAGTTTCCCGTTCAGATTCAACAAATCTAATTTTTAAATGAATAAAAAATTTTAACTTCACTACCAAATAAATAAGTAAAATTTTTGAAGGCCACCACTACACCTTTGTTTCAAGATGGAGAAACACTTTGTTCCACATTAAGATAAGGTAGAGCACAGTGCAGATCAGAGATCAAACTGCACATTCTGTGATCTGCACTGTCCACAGAAACCTTCTTGTGTTGACTATAATCAGTAAAGAGTTAAAAGGGATGAAATTTCATAATGATGACAATATTGAAGACTGGGTTGGTTGCTGGTTTGAATAACCATGATTACATTTTGTCTCTTACTTTTCATATCTGTTACCCTTTACCAGACTTCAGAGTTGTGAAAAACTTCACAATATCTTTCTTGAAAATTTTCATATCAAATAATGACCAAGACTCCAAGATTAGAAGATCAGTAATCTTTAGCCTGTTGTAAGGAAAATCAAATCCTAGCCAGACAGTCAAACCATCCTCACTTTTGGACATAGTGTTATTTAGTGACGGGAGGCTTTCTGTGAATAAAAAAAAAACTTACTTCGGAATTTCAAGGAATTACTAAGTAAATAGCCCACATAATATTAGATGGTGTAATTTAAGCTCTTGTAACGCTTTCCATACTATAGATGACACCAGAAATGTAGATCAAGATGAGACTGCAGTCTGATCTTTGATTTACACTGCCCACTTCTATATTCTAGATAATAGTCTGTCTCTTGATCTTGTTAAGGAAATATATTTTTAGCCTTTTAGAAAATGCAATGTATTTATTCAGTAGTAAAAGAATTAACATTTTTTAGAAACTTTGAAGTAAGGTAGAGTTGCTGAAATCCAGAGCCATCATTGCCTTCTTGCCATTTTACATCAGAGCTGCAGATAAGAGGGAGTGATGGTATCCTAAATCCATTATTTTTCTTCCAAACCCTATGTTGTGGGTGCTCATTAGAATCGTCTCGATGAGAAGATTCTAATGAGTACCCATAACATAGGGTTTAGTGGAGAAAAATAAATATTTTCAATTTTGAAATCAAAATCACTCCCTCTATCTGGAGCTCTGTTACATCATGTCAATGTGTCGAAAGAAGCAAGTTCTATTTATCTATTTTTGAAATTTTCCTGAATGATACTTCTACAACACTCTTTTACTTTAAAATCGGAAGAGCGAGGGCTTTGTTTTCATATCTTTGAATGAGATGAATATGAAAAATTAATTGTGGTTTATTGTGTTTTTCATAGGAGTCATTTAACAATGTGAAACAATGGTTACAAGAGATAGACAGATATGCCAGTGAAAATGTGAACAGATTATTAGTGGGTAATAAATGTGATTTGACAACAAAGAAAGTAGTTGACTATACCACAGCCAAGGTATGTTTAGTTTCTGTTTTGTCAGTAATAAGAAAACAGAAAAGCATGTTACGATAAAGTTGAGCTGTTATCACTTCTCATCTGTCTCACCGCTTCAACAATTTAAAAAATTTGTTAATGTCAGACACTGTCCTAGCCATGCTCTGACAAAAGGGCTTTTATATATCTCAGTGATGCATTATATGGCTTGCAACACGCGAAAAGGGGCATTCGAACATTTGTGTAAAGTGTCGTCTCAGATCAGCCTGCGCAATCCACCCAAGCTAACCTGATACAAAACCTTCCTTTTTTATGTAGCTTTCTGTTTTGCCCATGTCTACTGTAGCACAAAATCAAATGTAGTCGTAAAGTACCGTCTTGGATTAGCCTGCACTGACTGCGCAGGCTAATCCGAGATGACACTTTACGCAGATGTCCGAATGCCCCTTGTCCCATGTTGCAAGCCATATCATGCAAGTATACAGACTACACAGGCTGACATTGGTAAATACTTTTAGTAGATGTATTATACCCTCTTTTCACGAGGCATGGCTCCATTTGCATCCTTTAACCCTTAGGCTGCTAATTGCAACTTACTGACTTTTTGTGGACAGGTTAGATCAAGATCAGACTGCACGATACATGCAGCCTGATCATGGATCTAAACTGTTGATAAGGAGATATTAATACCCTAAATGGAACTTTGAAAGAACAAGATTTGGGCTTTTACTATGGAATTGAAAGTTTCATTTTTAGTTATGCAGCAGGATAAGTATAAGATTAGAATAGATGAACCTTGTAACCTCTTATATTGAACACCCTTTGTGTGTCAGAAAGTGGATATTCTTAAAAAAAGACATGCTAGACGCAGTAGATCACCTGTAGGCAACTGGCTGTTTATCCAAGGGTTATGTGCAGAAATCTTTGCTAAAAAAGCCATTTGTGATCCCTTAAAATATCATGTGAAAGGATTTATTGCATTTCCATATTAAAAGTTTATGTGGAAAAGTATCTGATGGCTTTTAAACAGTGTTGTTCAGAATGTTGGTAAATGAAATTTTAGGGTTGCATGGATAAGTGTACTGGTCCCTCTTACTTTGTGGAAACATTTTGCATCTGAAATTTCATTTACTTTGGACTGTTTTGAATGCTTAGGTTTGTAATATTCATAGAATTTTAAAGTGTTTATGGCAGGGAGGATGAAAGGTCAGGGAACTTAGACAATATTTGTAATGTGGGATGAAGGGGGGAGAGCTATACTGTCTGTTATCACAAACCATTCTTTTTAACATCCATACTTTTAACTCTTTTAGGAATTTCAGAATCATAAAATGATGCAATTTCTGATAAGAGAAATGAAATAGGTTGTGCCATGTGAAAAGGGGGTTTAACCCATTACCACTTAATCCCTACTTTTGACGCCCCTGAGAAAGAAGCCTTTAGAAAACATTATGAGAAAAGGAGAAAATGCTAGTAACCAGCATTTTCTCCTTTTCCCACAATGTTTTCTTCCCTTCACAAAACAAATTTCGAATTTTCAGTCACTTTTATTTTGTCATCTGCAAATGCTTTCAATTTGGACCAGTCTAAAATATTGTCGTTTGGTAATGAGTTAATGCATGTCTCTGTTATGCATTATAAGGATCAAGCAACTGGTTCAGATGACTTTACATAACACAACAGTGTGAAGCTAATTCTTTGACAATATTTGCCTAGATTTGCTAAGATTTATTCCATTTTTCTCTCGGGATCTTTTAGGAGTATGCAGATCAGCTGGGATTTCCGTTCTTAGAAACAAGTGCAAAGAACGCAACCAACGTCGAGCAGGCTTTTATGACTATGGCTGCAGAAATCAAGAATAGAATGGGACCAGTAACACAAGCATCGGATAACAAACCAAATGTTAAAATAAACGCTAGCACACCAGTGAAACAGAGTAGTTCAGGATGTTGTTAAAACTAGTGCAGCATAGATGATGTTGCCATTATCTTTTTAAAATATTTTTTTTTCTGATTTTGTAAAGTGTACAGCACTCATTTTATATATCTTGAGTGGGTTGTACAGTACATACAGACATAGACAGACTGTTTTTATTTGTGACAGTTTGACAGAAGTCATCATACGGAGGTGAGAGAAAGTCTGGACTGTGTTCCAAGGTAACTCATCGGGGGCCTGGATTCATCAACCATTCCAAATTGCATGACTAGCTTATTGGTGGGTAAAAAACATCAGTTAGATATCTGGCTTTGAAATGGAAATAGGAACAACAGTTTGGAAAGGTGGTAAATACTGCCCCAGCTTGTATTACATTAACCTTTACCACAAGATTAAGAGTTTACACAATCTTGTCAAAGAGGGCTTTTGAAAACACTATGGAAAAGGAGAAAATGCTGCTCACCACCATTTTCTCCATTTTCCATTTTGTTTTCTATTCTTTATATAGACCACTTCATCATTTAAGTTGTTGTTTGTAATTGCTTTCAATATGGACCAGTCTAAAAACTTTTAGTGTAGTAAAGAGTTAATTGTCACATGAGTTATGGGCCTTACTCTTCAATATAAATATTTTTTGCTTAAGTATATACAGTTAGTGTGAAATAAGGTACAAATATTTTTTTTTTCACATACACAATCTAGATAACATTGCAATTGATGACTTTATTAGGGAGATCATTCTGATAAAGGATAGGGAAACATAGGGAAATCTTATGCAAAGTAAACTTATCACTGATTGCAAAAACATTCTTATATTTAAAGACAGTCCTTTTAAACATTACTTTTGATTAGGCTAATCTTTGGCTTACAAAAAAAAATACCATGATTTTCCTTTGGCAAACTATTATTTTCAATTCAATCCTTGTGGCATCCACATATCGTAAAACTAAAGAAAATTATTCAAAGCTCACACTCAAAACAGCAAGGTTAGTCTTGATGTTTAAAGCAGGATGAATGAAAAAAGGTATATATGTCACACTTTGCTTCAGGGATAAGATTTTTACCAGATACATTTATTGTCACACACCTTGACTAAAATGTGTGGTGGGTAAATATTGGCCTTTCTCTGTGTCAAAGTGAAACTTTTTTTGTTGACATTTTCCAGTAAAAACTTGATGAAAAATATTAATCCTATAATTATGTTTGAATTAGCTTTACATGTCAAACATGTCAACATTCTGTTCATCAAAATTCTAATAATAAATATTTGTTTTTATTTGTGAGATGTATGTGATCTTACTCATTCAAATATTATGATAATTTATCATGTGATATTGTATATTGTATGATAATTGAGCTACATATTATGTTCCTGTGTGTTGGAATGATTGGGAATAAATGTGAAGTGAAACAATCTTTTTGGTACTTCTGTGTGTTTGTGTCCATGGATATTTTGTTCTGTTGAGAGAGATTATCTCTATTAGACAAAAGTCATTGTAATAATATGGAAGGGTAACTTGGAAAAAGTCTGAGCTGTATTTGGAAGCTATCTGACCTAGTGATGCATGATAAGAGAAACCAGAAATGAAGCATTGGTTACCTGATACCTTGTTACTTTTGTGTCAAGCTGAGCCTTTTTGTGTAAGTCATTACATTATGGTAGAGTTTTGGACAGGTCCAAATAGAAAGCATTTGCGACAACAAATACTTTCTTCAAATGTTGTTGTTGTGTTTCGAAGTGTAGAAAAAAATGTGGGAAAAGGAGAAAAAATGATGGTTACCAGCGTTTTCTGCTTTTCCTACCATACTTTGAATTTCGAAGACTCTCTTTAAAAACGGTTAACCCATTTCCAAACAATCCCTACTTTTGACGCCACTGAGAAAGAAGCCTTTAGAAAACAATGTGGGAAAAGGAGAAAATGTTGGTAACCAGCATTTTCTCCTTTTCCCACAATGTTTTCTATCCTTCACAAAACAAATTTCAAATTTTCAGTCACTTTTATTTTGTCGTCTGCAAATGCTTTCAATTTGGGCAAGCCTAAAATGTTGTCATTTGGTAATGAGTTAATGCTGTCACATGAACAGAAAGAAATTGTGCATGTGAACCCGCACCAACCACTCTGAAGAGTATTTTTAGTCTAAACATCAAGAATTTTCAATATATGAAAGGTGAACCAAATAGTTTAGAGAACCAAAAGTTGCAGCACTTGCATAAGTCTAGAAATAGACTCGTATGAAATTCAGAAACATTAGCGAGCACTGATCTTAATCTCACATTTTGTATCTGAATCCAATACTGTATCAAGTTCTGATCCCTTGTCTAACTAGATATCTGTAGAAGAGAGTACTGGATTTAGACAACATGGACCCAAGATATACCATGTAGTGTAAATTCAATTCAGTTTTTAACTCCCAAGAGTTACCAATTGACTGGATTAGACAATTTGTGTCGGATGGCTTGTCATGGAGTTGTTATTAAATGAGGAATACAAATGCTTCATATTATTTTGACAATCAGTGTAGAACAGATAGTGATTCAATACATTAATTATGCACAAAAAGATGTGCATGGTATGACAACTCTTCGTTGATTGGAAACATTAGTTAAAATTGTCATTTTGCCTATAATTAGCTTGTAGCGTTTTAAGTTCTGTTGCAAGTGAATTTTATCTTTATTTCACATTGTTGACAGATTTCAGAGTTAACCCTATACAGTCAAGCTGCATTTATCTAGATACTTCCAGTTCTTGAATGCGGAGTAAAATTTTTATTGAAAACATTTGTTTGTACTGTTTTCCTCCGGATCTTGATATTTTTGGAAGAATGGAGGGGGGATTAAGGTGGCTCGACTGTACCAGATAATCCCTGATTTTTACAAACCTGATAGAAAACTTCAGAAAACACTGTTGGAAAAGGAGAAAATGCTGGTAACCAGCATTTTCTCCTTTTCACACTATGTTTTCTACCCTGTTTCAAACAAATACCAATATTTTATGGTAGTCACATTTATTTTGTCATCTGCAAGTGCTTTCAATTTAGGCCAGTCTAGAATTTTGTTGTGTGATAAAGAGTTAAAGATTTCAGGTAGAACAACCAATAATGTAGGTCAGGGTGGAAGGTGAAAGTTGTGTATGTGTTAAAGTAAGTATGCATAATGCTGTTCTATGAGCCATTTAGAAAGGAATGAATGTCATTTAAATCTGAGGAGGTACCTTCTTTTTTTTAAATTATTACACAATGGTTTATATATTTATGTACTCTGTGTGTATTGGATTTAACCCATTACCATTTACACAGACTTTAGCATATGAAATGAGAGTCAATTACTTTCAATTTTTTTCTATCAATAAGAACACTGAAAAATGTGGCAATAGCTTATGTCAAATAATTTCTCTTTTATTTCTTGCATGATGTTCTCCAGGACCTGTCATATCTGATGGAAGACCCTTTACCAAACTGTTGCAAGAGCTTTAACTCTTTACCATATGATGGAATCTGTGCAAATTTAAAGCATTCACAGATAACGAAATAAATGCGAGTCAAAAATATAAAATTTTTTGAAAGGGTGGAAAACACTGTTGAAAAAGATGAAAATACTGGTTACCATAATGTGCTCAAAATCCTTCATTGGGGTTGTAAAAAGTCTTGATTGTTTGGTAAAGGGTTAAGAAAAAAGCTATGTAAGAAACCCTTGTGGAAAAAGAAAACAGTGAGCTGTTTCCATGGCATGTATAACTGGAAAATGGAAAAAGTTATCTCCATGATTCAAGAGGAATATGTTAAAAATATTGGCTTCAAGCACCTGTCATTGAAGCAATTATGCTTGTGACCAGAATTTGCTCTTTTCTCAAAATATTGCCTTCTCTGTCATTTGAGACAAATTTTGTTGTCTGCAAATGTTTAAAAATTGGATTGATATACTTTTTTTGGTCCAGTAAAAAATTAATGATGAAAGAATTTGACTGTTTTGTATATATTTGATGTTTATCTACGTGATAAAAGGCATTCCTGACCATCACTTTATTATGATTATCATTTTGTAGATTTTTCTTGGTGTGAATTCACTCCTTATCTATAAAAATGCAATATCTGTCAAAAATGTACATCTCTTTAATAGTTTACCACACAACCCCAAGTTTTAACAACCCTGGGGAAGAAGCCTTTCGAAAACAGCATTTTCTCCTTTTCTCATAATATTTTCTGTACAAACCAATAGAAGTGCCATCAGTTGAGCCATTTAATTTGTTGCATAGCAATGCTTTCAATTTGGACAGGTCTAGAAATTTGTTTGTGGTAAAGAGTTAAACATATTATCCCTGTCACCAAATAATCTCACACTTTTTGTGTATGAACAGTTGACATACTGTTAAAGCAAAGGCTTTTCTTTTAGTTTTTCAAAGCTTTCTCATTAAACCCTCAAAAACAATCCTTGGTTTTAACGCCCTAGGAAAAAGGCATTTCAAAAACATGGTATGAATAGGAGAAAATGCTGGTAACCATTCCCACAATGTTTCCCAACCTATCCAAGATAAATCCAACCATTTCAGTTAGATTTGATTTATTTTCTACAAATATTTTTAATTTGGACAAATCAGCGATTTTTTACTTGGTAAAGAGGTTAATTGACAAAAAGCCATGTGTTGTAAAATAGAAATCCTTATTCAGTCTAACCCTGAACATTGAAAAATTGTTTAGCATCTGTGAGTGACAAATTTAACTTCTATTGAACAGAAGGTCTCTGGCAGAATAGAAAACAAAAGGCAGAGGAGAAAAAATTAATGTTGTTTACCAGTATTTTCTCCCATTTCCACGACGTTTTGAAAAGGCCTCTTGCTCAGGTTGGTTGAAAACATGAGATTGTTTAGTAATGGGTTCAAAACACAATTCAAACAGACATATTGATAATGTAATTGATATAATACACAGCCAACTAAATGTTACAAGGTTGTTTTACATGGGCAGCCAATTAGCAAAAGATTTTATGTAATGCTGATATAAAAACTGGTATTGTTTATGGGTAAAAGTCAATTTTTGATTGTTTGATAATATAGGACATTAAGCATATATGTATGTAATGCCATGTTGATATATTGATGGTAGATTCCATTCAGTTATACAAAGTTAAACCTCAGCAAAAAAAAAATCAGCCCTTTACCACACAGTTCTGGCTTTTAACCCTTTACCAGATGACAAGTTTAGACTGGTCCAAATTGAAAGCACTTGCAGATGATATAATAAATGTAACTCAAAATTTAAACTTGTTTCCAGCAGGGTAGAAAACATTGCGGGAAAAGGAGAAAATGTTGGTCACTAGCATTTTCTCCTTTTTCCACAATGATTTCAACAGGCTTCTATCCCAGGGATTGTTTGGTAAAGGGTTAATACACACTGAGGACGGATTCAACCTTTAACACACACTGAGGACGGATTCAACCTTTAACACACACTGAGGACGGATTCAACCTTTAACACACACTGAGGACGGATTCAACCTTTAACACACACTGAGGACGGATTCAACCTTTAACACACACTGAGGAAGGAACACTTTCCAAAACTTATCTTTACTCTATACCGCAGATACAGACTTTTAAAGACCCTGATAGGCAACCTTTGGAAAACATTGCGGGAAAAGGAGAAAATTCTTGAAACCAGCATTTTTGCCTTTACCCATTATTTATTTTACCCCATCAAAGATAGAAATCATCATTTGAGCAACTTTTGATTTGTTCTTTGCAAATGTTTTCAGTTTGGACAAGTCCAAAATTTTGGCGTCTGGTAAAGAGTTAATCTAATTCTTGGTTTGATGTGGCCTTGCAAAAATTCTGTTACTTTAAATTTAAAAGATTCCCAAAATATGATGTATCAGTATTGGCACTGATCTTGAGCAAGACACCTCCGAGCCCCACCTGAGGATGGTAAAACTCAGGATAGAGAAATGATATTAGATTATCCCCTGAATTATATAGACAATATACTGCATAAATGATATGAAAATTTTGATATTTTTTTCCCCTTATTTATTAAAAAAGAAAATGAAAAGTATCATATTTTTGCTCCACTTTACTTTGCCATTGTTTATATATTAGAGATTAAAATTGATTAAAGTGCTGGAACAACAATGGGATGTTTTTTTTGGGAGAGTGAAGATCAAGATCAGACTACACATGTGAAGCCTTATCTTAGATCTCTACTGTCAGCTATTTTGATCCATAATACAACCAAACCAAACCAACCTTCAAATCACAATAGTCAGGATGCAATTACATATTGGAAGGGTCCACTCTCTCTATCAGCTCTAAAAGGAGGCTTCATGCTTTATCATGCATGAAAGTTTACTTCAAAAACCTCATAACTACAGCTTGAAATAAGATGTAGTTTCAAGATTTTTTAAGTAAACCAACGATAAGAATTTCTTTGCAATAGGTAGAACCTCGCAGAGTAGAAAACTGGATATCAATATTGAAAGTGGTGCATTGGATAAGGGAAGTTTATATCAGCTAGTTGTTTCATTGTATAGCATCTTCCCAATGTATTTGTATTTTTAACATTGTTTATCCAGTCAAGATGTAGATCATAAACCTTGACCGCACAGTTTTTGAGTTTTAAACTACCCTGATTGAAAACCCTTGAAAACATTGGGGGAAAAGGAGTAAATGGCAGAAAACATTGTTGGAAGAGGATAAAATGCTGCTTACCAACATTTTCTCATTTTCCCTAAAATGTTTTCAGAGGGCTTATCTCCCCAAGGTTGTTAAGATAGGGACTTGATTATAGTAAACGGTAAATTATTGACAATAGCATAGATTTCATTACACAGTGCATTACTTCCTTTTAAGATTTTCGTTGCTGTAAGGGTTTTGTAGGTTGATAAGGAGTAGTATAGTTACAATTAGTTTTCATTTTGCCACAATGTTTTCTGTATTTTTGTGTACAAATCACCTCATAATGCTCTCTGTTTGTATCATAGTCTTAGATAACAGATTATTTGAAAAAAAAATATAACAGAATTACATGCTTTGTAAAATTGCCTTGGTCACTTATGGAAAGCAGGAAATATGTGTATCTGTAAGCCACACAAATACACAGAGGAGAAATATTGCGAATTATTGATGTAAAATAAAATAATTACAGAAAGAATTTCTTTCATAGACTTAAATAAACATTCAGATGGAATAGATCCAAGCTCAGACTGTACATTCTGTGCAGTCTGATCTTGGTCTATGCCATCTGCAAAAGCCGTTTTTTCTCTTCGGCACTGAAATAAACTGGAAAAGGAAATACTGGAAGCTGGGAGCAGTTGCTTATGATTTTGAATTGTAGTAAAAATTCCATTTTAGATGGTGGAGTTAGAAAAGTGGTTTTGTGGTACTTTACAAGTATCTTTACCAATTTACTTTGTCAAATGAAAAGTGTTTTTGTGGTACTTTACAAATATCTTTACTAATTTACTTTATCAAATGGATTCTGCCATCTCTATACTTCAACATAAAACACAACTGATGTGCATGTAACATGTTAATGGAATGGAGACTGAGACATTGAGGATAACAAATAAAATGTAATATAATTATTCTCCATCATTCTTTTTATCGCTTTTCTTTCGAAGCCTCTTTCAATGAAACTTAACTCATTACCCAACGACAATATTTTAGGATTGTCCAAGTTGAAAGCATTTGCAGATGACAAAATAAAAGTGACTGAAAATTTAAAATTTGTTTTGAGAAGAGTAGAAAACATTGTGGGAAAAGAAGAAAATGCTGGTTACCAGCATTTTCTCCTTTTCCCACAATGTTTTCTAAAGGCATCTTTCTCCAGGGCACCAAAAGTAGGGATTGTGTGGTAATGGGTTAATTAACCCATTACCGCAAATTCTCTACTTTCTTCGACCGTGAGTAAAAAGCCGTTAGAAAACATTGTGGGAAAAGGAGAAAATGCTGTAAGTCTTGCAGGCTGGCATAGGGTGAACCTTTTTATTGTTTGTAAATTTTCTGCATTTGTAAGGACCATTCTGGCTCATTATGCAGTCTTTTGCCTGATAATATGGATGATTAACCAATTACCAAAAGACAAAATTTTAGGTTTGTCAAAATTGAAAGGAATTGCAGACGACAAACTAAAAGCAACTGAAAATTTGAAATTTGTTTTATGAAGGGCAGAAAACATTGTGGGAAAAGGAGAAAATGCTGGTTACAAGCATTTTCTCCTTTTCCCACAGTGTTTTCCATGGGCTTCTTTCTCAGGGGCGTCAAAAGTAGGGATTGTGTGGTAATGGGGAAATCATTACAATGGTATGACTTGCTTGATAAAATAAGTCACAAACAGAGCTATAGATAAAGGGAAATTTTGATTTTATTATGAAAAATATTACTTATTCTTCAACAAACCCATGTCATGGGTATTCATTTATTGTTTGTCAACATCGAAAGAGACCTTCTTTTCTTCAAAAGTTTGTCCGTTTGCGTGAACTGCACTGATCAGCAAGCCGACATTTGGAGTCTTTTTAGCTCCACTGGCCGAAGGCCAGCGAGCTATTGTCATGGCGTTGTGTCCGTCGTGCGTGCGTCCGTCCGTCCGTCCGTCCGTCCGTTCGTCCGTTCGTCCGTGCGTGCGTCCGTAAACTTTTTCTTTAAAAAACTTCTCCTCAGAAACTATTGACTGGATTTTTACCAAATTTCACAGGAATGTTCCATAGGTGGTCCTCTTTCAAATTCCTTCAAATAATTCTGTTTCATGAATAATTCTGGTTGCCATGGCAACCAAAGTAAAAAACCTTTAAAAATCTTCTCCTCCCAAACCGCTAATTGGATAGCATTATTTTTTTGCAGGAATGTTCCTTAGGTAGAGGTCTACAGAATTCCTTAAAAAAAAAAAGATCCGTCAAAAAACATGGCTTTTATGGGAGACTCATTTTCCTTTTATGGTATAAAGTAAAATTTTTGAAAAATTCCTTCTCTCAAACTACTTGTTTTGATTTCATTGTTGTATTGAAGGTAAGTTCCAATGGTGGTAAGTCTTTACCATACAATCCTGACTTTTAAGGACCCTAAAGAAGAAGTCTTTGGAAAACACTCTTGGAAAAGGAGAAAATGCTGGTAATCAGCATTTTCTCCTTTTCCCTCAGTGTTTTCTACTCTATCAAAGAGAGAAATCATTTCATCAATGTTTAATTTATTATCTGCAAATGCTTTCAGTTTGGTCACATCCCAAATTTTGTCGTTTGGTAAAGAGTTAAAGATGGTTGCTTTACATAATCTATAATCCTTTTCATATAAAACAAGGGAAACTCTGCACTTTGATAAGTTCTGGTAAAGGTTTGTTGACCTACTGGTGACCTGGTACAGAGAGGGACAGGGCTTTACTGTTGTGATAAGGCATTTTGGTATCAAATCAAACTGATCCCGAAGACTTTAGAAAACATTGTGGGAAAAAGAGAAAATGCTGGTAGCCTTTTCCCACAATGTTATCTACCCTTCACAAAACAACTTTCAAATTTTCAGTAACTTTTATTTTTTCATCTACAAATGCTTTCCATTTGGACAACCCTAAAATGTTGTCATTTGGTAATGAGTTAACTATAACCAGAAGACAAAATTTTTATAACTGGCCATAATTGAAAGATATTACAGATGACATAATAAATCTTCAAATTAGTAAAACTTGTATCAAAAAGGGTAGAAATTATTGTGTAAAACTAAGAAAATGCAGGTAACTTTTATTTTCTTCTTTTCTCACAATGATTTTCATAGCTTTTTTTTTCTTTAGTGACCAAAAATGCAGGAATGAATGGTAATAGTTAAAAACTTCTCTTCGCCGTTACAGAAAAATCAGGCCTGTGGAGCGATACAGGCGCTCAAGCGCCTCTAGTTTAAAATATCCTGTATAGTAATGAGTGGAGTATTGGTAAAAGATTTCAAACCTGCAGAGCATTACCTAAAAATTCAAAACAACTTAACCCATTACCACACAATCCCTTCTTAGAAAGAAGCCTTTATAAAACATTGTGGAAAAAGAAGAAAATGCTGGTAACAAGCACAACTTTTTCTACCCTTTCCATATCAAATTTCAACTTTGGAGTCTCATTTATTTTGTCGTCTGCAAATACTCTCAATTTTGACTAGTCCAAAATATTGTCTTTTGGGAAAGAGTCAAGTGAACTGCAGCAGCAAGTCGATATTATGAGATTATATCAAAATATCCTGGTTGAGTGATGGTAAAAGATATTGAACCCGTAGAGCGTAACCAAAAAAGTCGTGCAAAACAACCTGGGCCCGTATTCACCAACCATTCTTAAGAATATTCTTAGCCTTATTCTTCAGAATTTTCTGCATTTGTAAGTAACACAACTTCTGATTGGCTAAACCATTCGGTTTAGCCAATCAGAAGTTGATTTACTTACAAATTTAGAAAACCTTGAAGAATAAGACTAAAAATATTCTCCGGAATACATGTAGTTGGTGAAAACAGGCCCTGATCAAACGAGCCATGGTCTGGCGAAAGGGGGATTTAACCTTTATCCTGAACTAAAACTTCAATACTGTATTAATAACCACAATATTGTTGTTACAAAATTTTGTTTTGGGGAATAATTTCTCCTTATCGGACAGTATAGATCAAAGATCAGACTGCACGTTCTGTGCAGTCTGATCTAGATCTACACTGTCCGCAAAGGGTCAACTAGTCGCGCTAATAACCCAAATATTGTTGTTAAAAAATTATGACTTGGGGAATAATTTTTCCTTATCGGACATTGTAGATCAAAGATCAGACTGCACGTTCTGTGCAGTCTGATCTTGATCTACACTGTCCACAAAGGGTCAGCTAGTCGCGCTTAGCAGCTCAAGGGTTAATGCATCTCCGGGATTCAGTACATGTATATCAAATGAGTCCTCACATAGTAAAGGATCCATAAGGTCCGGTTTTTAGCTCTACTGGCTTTCAGCCAGCAGAGCTTATGTCATGGCGTGGTTTCCGTCGTCCGTCTGTCCGTCCGTCCGTTTGTCTTTTTCTTGTTTACGCGATAAAGTCTTCATTTCTGGTCAGATTTTCGTGAAACTTACACAGTTTGTTTATCTCATCGATAGCTTTAACCCTATTGATTTTGAAAAAAATCCAACAAACAGTATGGGAAAAGTAGCCATTTCAAGTTTAAAATTTCCATTTCTTGTTTACGCAATTAAGTCTGTATTTTTGGTCAGATTTCCATGAAACTTGAAGAGTTTGTTTATCTTATCAATAGCTTCAACCCTATTGATTTTGAAAAAAATCCAACGAACAGTATGGGAAAAGTAGCCATTTCAAGTTGAAAACTTTCATTTCTTGTTTATGCGATAAAGTCTTCATTTTTGGTCAGATTTCTGTGAAACTGACACAGTTTGTTTATCTCATCGATAGCTTTAACCCTATTGATTTTGAAAAAAATCCAACAAACAGTATGGGAAAAGTAGCCATTTCAAGTTTAAAATTTCCATTTCTTGTTTACGCGATTAAGTCTGTATTTTTGGTCAGATTTCCATGAAACTTGCAGAGTTTGTTTATCTTATCAGTAGCTTCACCCCTATTGATTTTGAAAAAAATCCAACAAACAGTATGGGAAAAGTACCCATTTCATGTTGAAAATTTTCATTTGTTGTTTACAAGATAAAGTCTTCATTTTTGGTCAGATTTCTGTGAAACTTACACAGTTTGTTTATCTCATCAATAGCTTTAAGCCTATTGATTTTGAAAAAAATCCAACAAACAGTATGGGAAAAGTAGCCATTTCAAATTGAACAATTTTATTACCTGTTTACATGATAAAGTATTTATTTGTGATCAGATTTTTATGAATTTTTCAGCTTGTTTATCCCATCAATAGCTTTTTAACCCTTTTGAATTTGAAAAAAATCAACAAACAGTAATGGAAAAGTAGCCATTTTGAGTTGAAAATGTCAACTTTTTTGTCTTTTTGCGTAATGAATTCCTATGTATGCTTTATTTAAAAGCAAACTCTCTGCCAGTAGAGCATATTCAGGCCCTTCAGGGCCTTCTAGTTTTTTCTCACAACCGACTGAATCTGTAGGCAGAACGATCCATTGGCATGCGAAAAAAAGGTGAACGGTAGCAAAAAGTTTCGGAGCAGGTCAGCCTGCGCAGTCCGCGCTGGCTGACCTTGGTCTATACTTTTTGCAGGTGAATTAAAGCCTATTTCAATAGGACGGCTTATTTACAATACAGTTTCAGTGCCAAATGTGTATATCGTCGGTTTACTTCAAAAACCTCGTATCTACAGCTTGTTTCAAATTGTTGTTTCGAGGTTTTTGAAGTAAACCGACGATATACTCAACCATTTTCGGCGGACGTAACTTATTTACTGAGTTTCAGAGATTTTAATCTTAACAGCTTGACTTTTGAAGCGAAAGTTACAGACCCGAGATCAGACGGCAGGTTCTATGTGGACTGATCTTGATTCCTGTCGTAAAAAAGTGTTATGATACGAGGAAGTTATATTTTTAACCTATCGTATTGCCGATACGAACATTAACAATATTCATTTATAAAACCCGATAGTAATGTTTCTAAAAATAGATATGAATTCATCCGGCCAAGTCACTTCACGCCACGCTGTTTCGTCAAATAGGACCCCGGTATAAATACACTTGTTAAAAGGTAAACATCAGTTTAAATCGATTTTTTCCCTCGACAATACATGTCAACTATTAAAAAATTAACAAAAACAACACATTTTAGAAGCGACAAGAGGAAACTTTTAGAGGTGTCCAGAACAAGGAGTGTAAATAGCAAGTTGGAAATAAATTGAGAGAAAAGATTTCAAAGAATAGAAAATATGTCGGTTACGCAAGTACAAACTCTCCAGGAACTTCGCACCAAGGAATATCTGAACAAGTAAGTTTGATAATTTTTTACGGTATTTAACCCTTCACGAAACAATCCGTGATTTTTACGACCTAGGTTAGTTTTACTTTAAACATATTTAATGTCATTATTCACAAATTCTTATATAGACGACACCTTTAGATACAATACAAATACAATTGTAATACAAAATGGTTTGGCCACAAGTTCGGAACTTTGATTCGGAATGATCCCTGGATTCGGCCATCCCCTTATTGAACATACATGAAAAATCGAAAAGCCGAAACAGGAAATGGGAGTCGTTTATTCTTGTATGACGATTTTCAGAAAGGATTTACACAATCTTCAAGAGAGAGAAGAAGAGAATATCCTTAATACATTCTTTTTTCACAGAATATGATTGACAGTTTGTTCCAGATATAGAGAACAATATGATTGACAGTTTGTTCCAGATATAGAGAACAATATGATTGACAGTTTGTTCCAGATATAGAGAACAATATGATTAACAGTTTGTTCCAGATATAGAGAAAAATATGATTGACAGTTTGTTCCAGATATAGAGAACATTTTCTTGAACGACAATAAATAAACTGTAAAACACTAAAAGCATGTTGAAAATATAAATAACATTATAATAAACAGAAAAGGTGGGGGGGAAAGATGACAGATAGTACCTGTGAAAGAACATCTAAATGGTAGGAGAGAAAAAACTCGGGTGTCAGTGGGTACTATGGCAAATTGGGGTTTTGGTGCTGCAAAGCAAACTATTTATCAAACCTCTTTGTATCCCTTATAAATGTTTTAGCTGATTTAACCAAAGTCAAGTCAAAATCTCTTTATTCACCCAGTGATGTGTAACATTATACATGGGGATATGACAGAATAATGTAAAGTTTGGTGAAGACAATAATTTACAGTGAACATACATACACACAAACACTCACTCATACACACTTTTAATAAATTCATGAGGGGGAAATTATGTCGAAAAAAACATCCTATCGATAAATTATGGGGGATTGCTTATACTAAAAAAAAAAATCATTTTAGGAGTTGTAACCCTAATAATTGAATATTCAGCTGGTATCCAGCAGAATTTACAATTACTGTGGATTCATGTAATTTCGTTGGTATGAAATTTCGTGGATTTTTCAATTTCGGCATTTTCGTTGGACCGTAAATTCGTTGATTTTCCATTTCTAAATGAAAAAATTTTTGATGAAAAAAAATCTAAATTGTCCATTAGTAAAGTGTGTCAAAGAAAATAAAAGATAACACAAGACGGGACTCGATCGGTGACAAGTATACAAGTATCGTATCTAGTGTAAAGGGTGTAAAGTTTATGACACTTATCTGATAATCTGATCGCCGGTCTCGAATCTGTCAATTATAAGACATTCGTAATTATTTACAATTTACACGGTTATTATTTAATCCTGTAGTCACAGTTTACAGTCAAATTTTAAGCCGTAAAAGATACGACGACGTTTTCAGAATCGTCTGCTTTGAAACTGCTGACTTTCGAAGCTACCCTTCCCACATGTCTGGGTCACTTAGGAAAACGAGACTGCTTACCGCATATTTGTCGATATATTGTGACAGAAGGAAAGAGATCTTTGTTAAGAGCTCGAGTCATTTATCATTACCGAAATGATACATTTTACCTTGTTCTCCAAAAGTTGTCCGAAATAGTAAGTGTATCCGACAAATTTGCATCTAGATCTATATTTAGAACAAGCGTGGAGGGTCGAAATTGTAGGAGACCTAAGTTTCGGCTTCCATTCAATCTTGCAAACTTCCAAAAGTTGCTTTCTAATACGAGCTAAGCCATTGTTCAACTGGATGGGATAGATTGTCGTCACGATCAGATTGCAAGTTATGTTTAGTCTGACACCGTCCAACCACACTGTGAAATCCGCCATCTTGTCATCACCAAATTCAATATTAGAGCGACCCAAATATAAAACAAGCCGTCCGTCAACATGATTTTATGCTAGTCGCAGGTACAAACGTGTTTGCAGTAAAATTTTGATTTGGGGTAGATCTATGACGTAACGTGTAGGTCATTCGAGCAAGAGGGTTGTAAAACAAACGTTTGTTGTACTAATTTACGACTCTTTTACCCCACGAAATCTTTGGTTACATTGCGTATAGAAATGGCTGTTTCAGTACCTGGGCAGTCGTATCACATGTTTTGTGTAGTCAGCAGAAAATTGGTTTGGCTGTTTGCAAAAAGAAATCCTCGCAGCCTAAATGCAACAGTAAAAGATAAACATCGATGTACTTGACTCGATGCGTGTAGGTAATTTTTTCAACAGTGTGCCGTCGTCGCCGGGATAACAGAAAAAGAAATGAAGTTAAGGCAATGAAAAAATCACTATTTTTACTCGGTAATTGTTAAATCTCAAGTCTCAACGAAATCTTTATAGGAAAAAATAATCTAAGGTGTAAATATTTTTCTGTTCGATAGTGTGTACATTTTAACGTTGGCGTCGTAACGTTCGTTATTGATCAATGACGCCGAACCCAACTTAGTTGAACTTAGTTGAAGATGGCAAAGGACCTATCTTTCGTCAGGAACTTGAATTCGTGGACTTACCTACCCACGAAATCAACGAAAATTAGTACTCAACGAATATTAATGGTTTCACAGTATTACACATTAATGCAAGTTTGAAATGTTTCATTCTATAAACATGCTACTATTTGTATGGGATTGTTGGCACGTTTGCATGAAGTGGAAACCAAGATCAGACTGTAAGTAGGTACAAGCTGATCTTCGTCTACAATCTGCATACAGTGCCTAGGGTAACATGAAGCAGAATATGACTTTCACAGTGAAGGGGAACATTTCTTCTATCTACTATTTCAATTGAACGCAGATAATTTGTTGGAAAAAAAAATGAGATAGTAAATGCCTTTCAAGATAGCAAAGAGGAAAACGAGCGCCAGTGCTAGCTAGGGGCGTGGCTACGCAAACATGACCATAGGGAAAATCAGGAAATACGCAATCACATGTAAAAATAAACCCATTACCAGTCTGAAAATTTGTCGTTTGGTAAAGAGTTAACACCCTTTTTTATGGTTTCTGAAACTGTTTTATAACAAGCTGCAATTGGACAATGTATGCCACGTGATCATAACGACTATTATAAGTATTTTTATGTCAAGGTCACAAACAACACATCATGGCATTTATAGAAATTTGCTATGTTGCTCACGTATCCACACGAAATTAAGAGCTAACTCTGTACCAAATAACCCAGAGTTGAAACAACATTGAGGAACATGGGTAATATAAAGGGGGGGAAAAAGAAAGAGAAATTTGCTTTTAACAAGCAGAATTGTCCATGATGTTTGATATCAACGGGTAAGTAACCTCCATGTCTGTTCATTCATTTGGTGAAGACCTCTCCAACAGCGATGAGTTTAAAAGGCAGACTGCCACAGAATTTGCTGTCAAAATCCATTTTTCTTGCGAAATTGTTTTGATACACAGTCTATTTCGTCATGATTTTGTAAATAAAGGGAAATCGAAAAGCCGAAACAGGAAATGGGAGTCGTTTATTCTTGTATGACGATTTTCAGAAAGGATTTATTTTAATTTGCCATGACTGCAAATGACCTCTCAAAGAATTGTAATTTTTCATTAAGCAAACAAATCAAAGTAGAAGGAAGAAGTTCGTTAAAAAAGAGGAAGATGACAGCTGGACAAGATAATGCAACTTGAAAACGAAACAAGAAGGTCAAACAACCGTCATTTAAAGCATATGACTTTTGTACGCGGCGGCATTTTACTTGCTTGTTGATACTCGTATGTACCAATATATTTAAATTAAAAGTCAATAAACACTTTGAAAACATTGATGCTGACCTCTCATAGCTTATTTTGTAAAGAAGCCAACTCGTTGACTTTAATGTTTTCCTTTTGATTTCAGTGACATGCTGTTCAAGATGTTGATTATCGGTGATGCTGGAGTTGGGAAATCGTGTCTTCTGCTTCGATATGCGGTAAGTCAGTTCGTTTGGACCTTGTGGGTCTACAGCTTTGGTCAGACAGTTGTTCATAATATTAAATACACCAATTGATCCTGTACAGGACAATCCCTTGTTTTAACAACCCTGAAAAGGAAGGCGTTTGAAATAATTGTAGGAAAAAGAGAACATGCTGGTAATCAATTTGTCGTCTGGAAATGCTTTAAACTCTTTACCAAACGACAATTTTATAGACTGGTCCAAATCCAAAGCATTTGCAGATTACAAAATAAATGTGCCTGAAAAATCGAAATTTGATTTGGGATGGTTAGAAAACATTGCGGGAAAAGGAGAAAATGCTGGTTACCAGCATTTTCTCCTTTTTCCACAATGCTTTCCAAAGACTTCTACCTCAGGGTCGTCAAAGTCGTCATTATGTTGTAAAAAAGTTAACTTGGGCAATTCTAAAATTTTGTTGTTTGGTAAAGATTCCAGCACTCAACCAAGCGTCACTGATTGGTCAACCAGTTAGTCAAATAGGCAGTCAAGTGCAACTACTCTATCGATAAATTCTTCATCGATTTAGAAATTCGCTCGCCCTTTACCAAACGACAAACTTTTAGACCGGTCCAAATTGAAAACACTTGCAGACGACAAAATAACCGTAACTTAGAAATTGAAATTTGTTTCAAGCAGGGTAGAAAACATTGTGGGAAAAGGAGAAAATGCTGGTTACCAGCATTTTCTCCTTTTCCCATAATGTTTTCAAAAAGCTTCTAGCTCAGTGTCGTAAAAACCAGGGATTGTTTGGTTAAGGGTTAATAAATCTTACCTAAAATTTTTCATAAGTAGTCCACAATTAAGAACACTGTGGAGGTAGGAACAAAAATGAAAGAAAATTTTCAGCCTTAAAAAGCACGAATTATATAGTCCTAAATATATGTACAGACTGCTGATACTTGTTGCCTCAGTTCTTACCTTCCTTCCTTCCGGCCCGCCCGGGTGGCTCAGTAGTGAGCGTGTCTGACTCATGACCTGGTGGTTGTGAGTTCGATACCCGGTTGAGGCGAACTTTCTTTTCGTCATATTTTCGCCTCTCGCCTCTGCTGAATTATGTGATAAAAGTAGTCGGTGGCTTTGGAAAGAAAGTTGTGTTAGTACTGGTGTGAGAAAGCCAGGAAACACATGTGCGTCACCGACCGCCAAGATATGACCTTAGCTGTTAAAGTGGCGTTAAACCCCAATACAACCAACCAAATCCTTACCTCCGACCCTCCTTTCTTTCTTTCCTCCTCACTCACTCACTCACTCACTCACTCACTCACTCACTCACCCACTCAAAGAAATGTTAATAAGGCATTTGCCCATTTTATATTCCCAGGATGACGAGTTTTCAGAGTGTTAATCAGCACAATAGGCGTGGACTTTGTAAGTACAGTAATTCATTGTAACACCGTTTTTCTAAAATATTTTTTTCATTTTGTGAGCCGTTTTTCATCATCATCTCAGTTATACCACGGTAACAGTTCAACCACTGAGGGAATCATGCCGAGCCATGTGGCATATGGACACCCCATAGCACCGTTAACCGGAATCGATGCCAGAGCTTCTGGTTTACAAATTGTGTTCTGGCTTTCTCTGATCTAAGTTATCTTCTCGTTTTGACTTTAATAAACAAGCGGGCGGTGTGGGTCAAAGATCATATTGGATATTCTGTGCAGCATGACCTTAACCTTTGTCGTCTACAACAGCCCCTGTTTTCTCCGAGGGCGCTGAAGAGATTAAAGGTCAACCATTGACAATTTAAAGGCACTTGTGTCGGTCAAGTGTGTTTTAACTCATTACCAAACGACAGTATTTTAAGCTAGTCGAAATCCAAAGCCTTTGCAGACGACGAAATAAAAGTGATTGAAAATTTGAAATTTGTTTTGTGAACGGTAGAAAACATTGTGGGCAAAGGAGAAAATGCTGGTTACCAGCATTTTGTCCTTTTTCCACAATGTTTTCTAAAGGCTTCTTTCTCAAGGTCGTCAAAAGTAGGGATTGTGTGGCAACGGGTTAAGTATTATGGCATTCTAAATACAAAACGACAGAATTTTAGACTTGCCCAAATCGAAATATGGCCCTAAGTATAGGTAATAGATTTGTCTTTCAATGGTTGGAAAGCATTGAAGCTGGTTACTGGCATTTTCTCCTTAACAAATAATGATTTTCCTTCTCAAGGTTGTTAAAAGTCAGGTTTTGTGTAATAAAGAATTTACAATTAGCCGTTGGTTTGAATTCCTTTGTGCGTAGGTATGTACCATAAATGAAAGAATTTCTCATCAAAATTAAATATTCTTTTATGTGTTTCAGAAAATCAGAACTGTTGAAATGGACGGAAAAGTTATAAAGCTGAACATGGTAAATATCTTTGATGAACTTTAGTCACTCCAATACCTTCTGATAATTTCCGAGCTGTTAGTTTTTGCACCGAAGTACTTGTAGACCATTTTTTGAAGTGTACCACATGGCTCTCGCAAGAAGGAAACCTTGAGATCCAGGCTTTAACTTATTTGGTACATTATGGCCTTTTCTCAATTCTCCGTTCATTCTCGCTTCTCCGTTCATGTACTAAAGCGGAAGGAATAAGCGCTCGTGACGTTTTGTTGGACACACTGGTTCTATTCTACTCTGTCAGATATTATGCATAACATCCTATCCTACATCGAAAGTATTTTTCTATTAAATAAGATGCAAAAATGCAACAGAAGAGAGTAATTTTCATAGTTTGAAAGAAAATATTTCATTAAATACAATAAAAAACAAATGTTCAATGTTTTTCAACAGTAAATACGCCTAAATGGGTTGTGTTTACCCTTTACTATGAATAGGGTAGTCTGTCTGAACTAGAGTATAGAATATTCATCAATCTTTAGCGACGGCCTTGACATTCAATCAAATGAATGGAAGAATGAGAAAGTGGCTATACAACCCAGGTTGGTGAGGTAGGTTTGAAAAAAATCCTCGGATCGGACCTTTTGATGCAAGTTGTAGTGACTTTTTCCACTGACAATTTAAATTCGGATTTTATAGTTGATCATTACACAAAAAATTTGATTCTTTGACCGAAAATGTGAATTTTGTAAGCTTATTTACGCTTAGGTGAACGGAGAAAGGAGAACACAGTATATACTTTTTGAGAGAAAGGTGGGGGGGATAAGAAAATAAAATAAAAAGAACAACCAGTCAGGCATATGCATTCATGTGCTTCATCTCTGCTGCAGTTCTAACTACTTCCTTGTTTTATAATTTATAAATCCAGGAACTTTTTCTTTTTGGACGGAGGTCCTTTCTGGTAAATATGTTGGATCTAGTATTCTAGAAATGATCTCCTCACACGCTCTCGCTCTCTATCACTCTCTCTCTTGTTTCTCTGTCTGTCTGTCTGTCTCTCTTTGTGTGTCTCTCTCTGAGACACAACAAGTTTATGGATGGCCTTACTTACGGAATGAATAAGTCTGACATGTCAATTGAGCAGTTGATCACTATTCTCCCTATTTCAGTGGGATACAGCGGGACAAGAGAGGTTTAAGACGATCACGTCCACTTTCTACCGAGGCGGACATGGAGTTATGATTGTGTTTGATCTAACAGATATGGTAGGTAACGTGTAGTATAAATATAGCAATAATTATGTAATCCTTTGAGAGCTGTTGTGGAAAACAGTGGCTTTTGCAGACAGCATAGATCAAGATCAGACTGCACAAAACGTGCAGTCTGATCTTGGATCTATACCATCCGGTTTTTTTTAGTCAAGCTTGTCCGGTTACGTATCTTCCTCAGTTTCAGTGGATTGTATTTTCTGCCAGTGTAATGCAGAGAAATGATCCCCATTACAAAATGACCCACGGTCATTTCTCGACGTAGAATAATGACCCGGGTCATTTTTCTACGTTGAGAAATGACCCATAGGTCATTCCTCTACGTCGAAAAACGACCCATGGGTCATTCTGTAATGGGGGTCATTTCTCTGCATTACACCGGCTATATATATATTGGCTATGCTCTGGCAGCTCTGTATATATGTCGTTGTCCAAACTGGAATCTAGGCAGGTCTAGAATCTGCCTGGACCAAATTGGAATTCTGTCTAGACCAGATTAAGATACCATTTTGGTTAGGCAGCTCCACAACCTGCCTAGACCAAATTGGAATATTTTCTCGTTGATTATAGTGCTATATAGTGCTACTACATATAAATCATCTTATTTAACTTAAGCACAAAAATAAAAGAATTTTAATTACAAATTAATTGTAGGAATTAATTTTGAATGTTTTGCCCTTTAGGGAAAAAAGAAAATGAGGTAAACGGAGCAACTGTGGGAAAAAATACGAATAAATTGCTTTAATTAAAATTCCTATTAGTTGTAAACATATGTGGATTTATATTATTAAAAAAATAGAAAACAATCCATTTTGGACTAGAAAAAGAGCTTATTTCAGCTTGTGATTAATATGGGAAATTATTTGCCGAAAAAAGGAAAGGTATGCGAAAATAACGAGTGCCGTAAGGTAACAGAAAATTACATAAGAACGGAAACTGTCGTCTCGGATTAACTTGCTCTGACTGCGCAGGCTAATCCGGCATGACACGTTTCGCAAACATCCGAATGACCTTTTTCGTACGTTATAGGCTATATATGGCGTTGAAAAGACAGACCTACCACAAGAAGACATGATTTTATGACTGATGTAGCGGATTTTAGATCATATTTAGAGAACAGGAGAAAATGTTGATAACCAGCAATTTTATCGTTTACTCACGATGTCTTATTCGGATTCCTATTCATTTTTGAAGGTAAACCCCACCATGAAGGTCACATTTAATTTATTATGTGAAATCTGCCTTAACTAATTACCAAACGACAATATTTTAGGCTTGTCCAGATCGAAAGCATTTTGCAGACGACAAAACAAAAGTGACTGAAAATTTGAAATTTGTTTTGTGAAGGCTAAAAAACATTGTGGGAAAAGGAGAAAATGCTGCTTACCAGCATTTTCTCCTTTTCCCATAATGTTTTTAAAAGGCTTCTTTTCCAGGGGCGTAAAAAGTAGGGATTGTGTGGTAATGGGCTAATGCTACAAAGTCCTGTGTATAATTCCGCTCGTTCGTTGGATTGTTTTCAGGAATCCTTCACTAACATCAGAAAATGGGTGATGGAGATCGACAAATATGGTGGAGGTCACGTGGCCAAACTTTTAGTTGGGAACAAATCAGATTTAAAGAATAAAAGAATTATCTCATATGAAACTGCTCAGGTAGGCATCAAATGTTATCGCTGTTTTATCAGATTCGTTCCGTTTATTGGCCTGTCGGGTATCGATAGCGCAGTCGGTGGCTTATACAGGACTGAAGGTAGTGGACCAGTAACAGGTCTAGTGCAGCATGGCATAAAATTCCTTGACAGATTTATACAGATATACATCTTCGCGAGCCAAGGTTACGATCACTACGTTGATCTTACCCTGGCTGATTGAGTCCGATTTCGAGACATTATCTCCCTCTAGATGGCATTCTATAAATACTCATCCATCTGATATATGGGCATCTTGGGTACAGAACCGAACCACTTTCCTACGCGACAACCGTTACTTTGAATTTAAAACAAAGAAAAGGTTTACCCAATAAAACGCTACCTCGTGCAATTCGCTCAACTATGATCACCAGTTTAGATAAATCTGTTGCTAAAGCAGGTCTCATTTCTCCTCAAACGTATTGATAGGTAAAAGCTATTTTCAACATTGCTACTTTAATAGAGCGTAATATTACAGTCAGCCCGCTTTCGGGGCTAGCAGTGATGCGTCATATAAGACAGTCGAATCTTCGAAGAATATGACATGCGCAGACAACGGATTTCGAGATTCCTGCGATGTGCCCTCTATTGGATGCTGGTTATTACCCCCCTTTACATCATATTTCTAAAAGGCAATGAAATATCGTTTTACAAACCGCTTACGAATACACATGAAGCGATAAGCAAACATTCAAGTGGGTTTCCACGTTTACCTTCTATTCGAAAGGTAGCGACCTTATTCTATTTTTATCAAAGATGAAATGCTACGAGCGATTTCATTCGTTGCAGTTAGAGCTGGCTGCATCCAATGAAAAAGCGTATGGGGGAATGTAAAAATCAAGCTCGATCCGCCAAGGGTAGAGTAGCGTAGTGAATCGTCAGCCTTGGCCTGCGAAGATGACAGATATTTATAATACTTTGCACATTTCTAACCGACCAGAAATTCTTTTGTTGTCTATCTTGAAATTACTTGTTGATACTTTTGTTAGTTTCCAGAAAAGGGAGGTAATTATCATATCCATTTGTAATGAAAATATAGTGGTTTTAGATTTATAAATGGTAATTCTCGGAAGGACAAAAGGGAAAAAGTGGCTCGGTGAAAGGTGTAAAATAATACTCATTTTTAATCTTAGCAAATTTTCTAAGATAATATCCTTGTGGAAATAGCTGTTTTCTATTACGGGTCCACTACGTTAACAACAGGAAACGCTGGCTCGAGTACCCAGCTTGGTCAATTTTCTTGCCCGGAACTGTTGTTAGTCATTGCGACAAGATTGATTCTTCCCTCAATGCTGATCATTATTTCGACGATGAATGTCTGGTAAGCAGCTTGGGAAGAATATTGTGCGAAGTACTGGTCAAGGAAACTCAACGAAAGTATGGATAGGTGAACTGGACGCCGCTTTATAACAGAAATTTTGTTGAAAGAGGCGTTAAACTCTAAACATTTCACCAATTTGTACGCCCATGGCCTGTATGCACAATATGCAACGCAAACATGTTGTCATAAACATACAGAGTGCCAGATAGAGGGAGTGATTTCGATTTCGAAATTGAAAAAATTGATAATTCTCCACTAAACCCTATGTTGTGGGTACTCATTAGAATCGTTACATCGAGACGATTCTAATGAGTACCCACAACATAGGGTTTGGATGAGAATTAATGGATTTGGAATGCCATCAGTCCTTATCTGGAACTTACATACATGAAATAGTTAATCTCTTATTTTCGCGTCATAGAAGATGTACAAAGAAATGTTCTGTATCATTCTGCATCTGTCAAAGCCATTAAAAACATGGCATATTTGATCCATGTTAGCCGGTGTAATGCAGAGAAATGATCCTCCCTTAAAAATGGCCCTAGGGTTATTTCTCTACGTAGAGGAATGGCCGCAGATGGCTGTCTCTCTACGTAGAATAATGACCCGGGCCATTCTTCAACGTAGAGAAATGACCCATGGGTCATTTTGTAGGGGAGGGTCATTTCCTGCATAACACCGGCGCAGTCCACGCAGGCAGACGTTTGTTGAAAACGTTTGCTATTTGTCATTTTTTGCGTATACAAAGGACTATTTTACCTCGTGATTTAATTAGTCGTTATACAAAGCGGATTTTATTCATATATTATAATATGGGGGTATTCGGACATTTGCGTAAAGAGTCGTTTCGGATCAGCCTGCGCAGTCCGCGCAGGCTGATCCGAAACGACACTTTCCGTTTTTATCCAATTTTCTGTTTTGCGCATTTTTACTGTTGCACAAAATCTAATGAAGCCATAAAGTGCCGTCTCTGATAAGACTGCGCGGACTAGGCAGGCAGATCCGAGACTATACTTTACGCAGATATCCGAATGGCCCTTTTCGGCCGTTGCGAGCCATATATAGTTATGACTTGTTTATAATAACGCAACAAGGATACTGATTAAACCTCATTTGTCAGAGCACCGATCAGTTTTCTTTTTGTCATTTACATAACCATCTTTCCTCCTTTTTAAGTATCAAATTAAGATGTAAGATGACTATAAAAAAAAGTATGTTTTAGTAAAAGTTTCCATACTGTATCTTAAGAAATATCCCTTTTCTCTTATCGTTTTTCTAAAGGCATTGGCAGACGAATTAGGTATGTCGTACCTAGAAACCAGCGCAAAAACCTCCACGAATGTAGAACAGGCTTTTATGACAATGACGGCCTGTATGAAACAGAAAGTAGACGAGGGCGTTTTTGGAGACAGGATAAAAACTGTGCCTATTTCTCAGGGTCATGATGTGCAAGGCAAAACTGGATGGTGTAATTGTTAAAATGTCCTGAATTCTCTCTCTCTCTCTCTCTCTCTCTCTCATCCACACTAAAAAAGTTCACAAAAGTTCACTGTAAACAAGTTCCCAACATTTAACAAAAAAAAGTTCCCAACATTTATCACACACAGACATTGGCCGAAGATTTAGGGATGTCATACATCGAGACAAGCGCAAAAACATCGATCAATGTGGAGCAAGCTTTTCTAACGATGGTTGCACGCATGAAAGATAAGTTTGATACTGGTGCCTTTGAGAGTCTCCAGACGATACCACTGGCCATTGGTCATGAAATAAAACACAGCCGCTGTAAATGCGAGTGTTGAACATTTTTAGAAGGCCTACACTTCTTCAATTTATTGTAGACGATTTGGAAAACAACTTTTCAAAACATGACTACCAAGAGCATCTTTTTAGACTAGTACCACATATCAAAAACTTTAGTATTATCCAAATCGAATGTAGGTCTAAATTTGTAGTGCTCGCATACTGCTTACAATTTTTATAAGTTCGGAACCTGCTCGACGTGTTCATGACAGTCTTTGCATCAAATCAAAGACTTGAAACACAAAGATGTTGTACTTTCATCATATCAATTTAACTTAACTCTTTACCAAACAATCTTGAATTTTTACGACTACGAGGAAGAAGCCTTTTGAAAACATTGTTGGTAACCAGCATTTTCTCCTGTTCCCACAATGTTTTCTACTCTTCTGAAGTCAAGTTTCACTTTTGTAGTCACGTTTATTTTGTCGTCTGCAAATGCTTTCGATTTTGACAAGTCTAAAACTTTGTCGTTTGGTAAAGAGTTAATTTTAACATTTTTAACATATATGCCTGACTTCCACCAATTACAACTTAGCTGCAGACGATTTTGAATTTGTGACGGAGACAATGTTTCAGACACTTTTCATCTGCTGCAATGTTTATCCAAAGTTGTTCTGCAGTAAAACAAAAATGTAGTCTGCTCGTCTGCAAGTGATAGTATGTTGGTTCTGCTGAACTATGTGTTTATGACAGTCTTTGTATCATATCAAAAACTTGAAACACAACATAGGCGTTATAGTTTCTTTACATTTATTGTAGTTAATTGTAATTACTGTCTTCTCTATTTCTATTTCTATTTTGTTATAGATGTACGAAAGTACGATTATGAATGACATCCAACGCGCGAAAAGGGGCATTCGGACATCTGCGTACAGTGTCGTCTCGGATTAGCCTGCGCAGTCCGCGCAGGCTAATCCAAGACAACACTTTACGTTTTTTTATGTAATATTCTGTTTTGTGCAAGTCTACTGTATCACGAAATCTAAAGAAGTCGTAAAGTGCCGTCTCGGATTAGCCTGCGTGGACAGCGCAGGCTGATCCGAGACGGTACTTTACGCAAATGTCCGAATGTCACTTTTGGCGTGATGCGGGCCAATTGTATGAGACTATTCTATGTGTTGCGCTACGTTATAAAGTGTTATGTCATACGATCTCGTATTTCGTATTTTTTGTTCTATATTCAGTTTATCAAATTAACCTGGCAGTGTATATGACAGTTTTTGAGTCTTCCACACGACAAAAAAAACTTGAAGCACGCACATGTATGTATGTGTTAATGTGAACATATACATGTATGGATTCCCGTCAGGTTATTACTGGATGTAACATTAATTTTTCTTTCAATCGTATGTTGTGAAAGATATTTTGAACTGTTTAGTTCTATCTTTTATTTGTGTGAGATTTGTACTTCTAGTATTTCATTCGATTGCGTGTTTTCATTCGATTTCTAGTATTTCATTCCATTGTATGTTTTTTTGCAATATATACCATTATTTTCGTTATGTACTGTTATTTGGTCATAGCCAAAAGCATTTGGTGCTAATTTACCGAATAAAATAAATGGAAAGAAAAGGTGTAGGCCTACTGTGTAAATGTGTTTGGCACAATTGAAACTAGTGATTTAAAAATACATGTATTTGTAACCATTGCAGCTGTGATAATTGATGTTTGTGATTCTTCTTATATGATCAATGCAATAAATTTTGTAACAAATCACACTCAAGTTATTGGTGTAGTTCTTGCCTATTTGTTATTTTATCGAAGTTGGTTCTTTAAAATGACTCATTACTAATAATTCCTCACCTAATCCATCGCTACACAATGCCAAGTTTTCTAGACCCTTGGAAATGAGACTTTTGAAAACGGTGCTGGAAAAGGAGAAAGATGCTGGTAACCATCATTTTCCCCTTCTCCCACGGTACTTTCTTACATTTCAGAAGCAAATCAATCATGTGCCACATTTAATTTGTCATCTGCAAGTATTTTAAATTTGGACAAGTCTAAGATATTGTAACGTGATAGATCCAAAGAGTTAACATGTCACATTTATCACTTTTACTGTGTAAGGTACCTGACCCTTAACAGTCTAGTGCAACATGGAATAAATCTTTCTTGATAGTTGGTAAATACGGATTTACACAGATATAATACTTTTGCACATTTTTAACCGACCAGAAATTACTTTGATGTCTGTCTTCAAATTATTAGTTGATACTTTTGCTAGTTTTCAGAAAAAGGGAGGTAATTTTCTTTCCCTTTGTAATGAGAATATAGTCGTTTTAGATTTATAAATGATAATTCTTAGAAGGGAAAAAAGAAAAAAAGTGGCTCGGTCAAAGTAGTACAATAACACTCATTTTTAATCAGAGGAAATTTTGTAGGGTTTATAATATTAATGTGGAAATACATGTAGCTGTTTTCTATTACGAGTCTAGCACCTTAACCAAACGACAAAAGTGCACTTTGCAATGACTGAAAACTTTGAAGGAATAAGAGAAAATGTTGCCAGCGTTTTGATTTATTTTTCAATCACTGTTTTCTAATGTCTAATCTCTTGGGATAGTTTAGGCCTTTGGCTTCTACGCGCTGCTCAAAGACCTTTTGCGGAGAGCGTAGATCAAGATCAGACTGCATAGAACGTGCAGTCTGATTTTGGATCTACACTGTCCGATATGGGGATATTTCCAAAAAAAAAAGATACCTTTGATATAGCTACAGTCTGGTTTTAACTCTCGGCATGGAAGTTTCATACTCTTTACTGAGAAAGTTAATGATTAAACACGGTACCGTCCGGTAAAGGATAAATGGGAACTATTGGTCTAGATCCCGGCGATTGAACATTACGAATAAAACTATCTGATACTCAATGTTTGGCTTTGATTTACCTTTTTGACTTAAAGAATATACATGTAGAATTTTAGATCCACGTCTCTGCAAGATTCAAGAGTATCTGTGTGGTCAATCTGCCAATCCCCATACTGACATACATGCGAATCAATTGATTTCAATTTCAATGCCAAAAGTAAACAGGTTGACGTTGGGATGAAAATCTAATTAGATCTATATAAAAGCATATTTGTTTTGTGTGCCTGTTTTTATTCCAATTAGTAAACTTTTTATTGATTTTGATCTGACGGATTTATAATTATTACAGTGCATGGTTAGGCAAGGGCAAATCTTAACTCTGTACCAGACGACTTAAGTTGTGGACGTTTCCGTTTTGAAAGTATTTGCAGACGACAACATAGACACGACCCACCAATCGGTTTAATCTTTCAAATAATTGAGATGATTAAAAACTTTGAAAAAAAAAAGGGAGGAAACGTCGGTTTAAAGGTGGTCCTTCAGATTCTGGGACGATTTAAAAGAAAAAAATACAAAAAAATCATCCTTATACTCCCAAAGCCTTATAATTTTCATTTATAAAACCCCAGTAGTCGAAAACTATCCGACAACAAGAGAAATTGGATATTTATTACAGCCCAGGTCGACACCGACGGGAAACACGGTCTATTTTTAAATGAGTAACTCGCTCATTTACATACCAGAAATACACAGACGACGCTTCAAAGATAGCGTCCGAAGAAGACATTATGGAAAATAATTGCATGCTTGTTATGTTAAAGATTTCAGTCACGTGTCAGTCACTCAACATTCCCACAATGTTTTTTTTGGCGGGAAACCTAAGTATAGCTTAAGAGGCTACGTAGCCTTTTAAGGGAATAGTATCAAAAAGTTGTTTTGTTGCAATTTCATGATTTTTAATAATTGATAATTTGTATTGTTTTTTTCATATAAATTTCAGTGATATATATGTATCTATTTTTTAATTTGGTGTGATGTGAAAATTCTAAATACCCACCTTTAAAATATTTTTTATCCATTTTTCCTTCGGTGTTTTCTAATGTCTACTCTCTCCGGAATGATTTAACAATTACGCTGCTAAGCGCGACTCAGTGACCTTTTACAGACAATGTAGATCAAAATCAGACTGCACAGAACGTGCAGTCTGATCTTGTATCTACACTGTCCGTTAAAGAGATATTTTCTCCAAAACATACCTTTAAAATAGCAAAATTTGGGTTTTCACCATCGGTTTAAACATTTCATATCATTTAACCCTTTCCCAAACAAGCCCTTGTTTTTACGTTTCTGCAGAGCAAGTCTTTTGAAAACACTGTGGGAAAAGGAGAAATTGCTCGTAACGAGCAATTTCTCCTTTTCCCACATTATTTTCTACCCATTTGGAGTACTTTCTGCCATTTTTATCATATTTGAAATTGTTGTCTGCAAACTCTTTGAGTTTGGAAGAGTCTAAAATTTGTCGTCCGTGAAAGGGTTAATTAGCAGGTTAAGGATTAAACACGGTATCGTCCGGTAAAGGATAAATGGAAACTATTAGTCTAGATCCCATTATCTCCCGCTAGATGACATTCTGTAAATACTCATCTATCTGATATGGGCATCCTTGGTACAGAACCGAATCACTTTCCTACGCGACAACCGTTACTTTGAATTTAAAACTAAAACAAAGGTTTACTCAATAAAACGCTACCTCGTGGAATTCACTCAGCTATGATCAGCAGTCTACAAAAATCTGGAGCTAAAGCAGGTCTCATTTCTTCTCAAACGTATTGATTAAAGCTATTTTCTACATTACTTACGGAATACCGTTAGGGCCATCGCCTTTGAATGTGCTAATTTGAAACACGATACTCGATAGTACGATGACGATAACGCGAAACAACGAAACCACGATGGTGAAAACGCGATAGTACGATGACGATAACACGATACTACGATGGTGAAACCACGACAATACGATAGTACGATGATGATAGTGCGATACAGTATCGTGTTTTCACCATCGTACTGTCGTAATTTCACCATCGTACTATCGTATTTTCGTGTTTTCACCATCGTGCTATCGTAGTATCGCATTATCATCATCGTACTATCGTGTTATCGTCATCGTACTATCGTGTTATCGTCATCGTGCTATCGTGGTATCATCATCGTACTATCGTGTTTTCACCATCGCACTATCGTAGTTTCACCATCGCACTATCGTACTATCGTCATCGTACTATCGTATTATCGTCATCGTACTATCATGTTTTCATCATCGTACTATCGTACTATCGTCATCGTACTATCGTCATCGTAATATCGTGTTTTCGTCATCGTACTATCGTGGTTTCATCATCGTACTATCGTATTATCGTCATCGTAGTATCGTGTTTTCACCATCGTACTATCGCCTTCCGGTGCGCATGCGTATCCTCAAATATTCAATACTTACAGGACAACAGTACACATAGACGAGTTTATAAAAAGTCATTTTTAGAGAGGCTATACTAGTCCATAGATATCCGATATTTTTCCAGTACCGAAGTTCTTTAACTCTTCCACTGCCCGTGGGGATTAAAATCGCTTTTGGAGAGCTGAAACTGTGGATTAGAAAGTGCAGTCTGCTACCTGACGCTTTTTTTTTTAGCAAAACCATCTTACAGTACAAGAGTAATGTAATTTCAAGCTTTGAAATACCCTGAATTTATCATTATTTTTCTTTTTGGTGGCAAAAAAATTACAGGAAACATTAACCCAACTAGTTTGTGGAACAACACATACATGTAAATTTTTAGAAAAACATTTTCCTGTTCTATAAGTATATATCCTAAACAAAGGTGAATTGGGATTGGTAAATCTAAAAAAATAGCAGGTTAAATATAGGTTTGATTTATTTGCTGAAGAAATACAGAAGTTTATGAAAGGAATATACACATTATCCTTTAGTTGTTTGGTTGTATGGTGTTTTACATCATTATCAGTATTATTTTAGTTTTATCACTGCAACCAGTCCACCTATTCATGCTTTCCCATAAATTTTGTTTCCGGTACTCCCCACAATATTTTTTTCGAGCAACTGGCTGCTTTCCCACATAACCATCATGAGAACAGTGATCAGCAGAGAGAGAGAGAGAGGAATGAATCCTGTCACAATGACTATCATCAATACTCGGAAAGAAATTGGCCGAGGTGCGGATCAAACCAGTGACTTCTGTTCTCAAGTCTTCTACACTACCGACTGAGATACCAGGGCTTGGAAGATTATGCTCTAGACAATTACTCGTACCCAATTATGGGAAAAACAAAATAAGGCATTTCCCCCCCAAACACCCCTTTCTGAAGTCACTGATACAAATTTGTTGAAGTCCAAGGCAAAAGTTCTTGATAAAAATTAAATTTCTGACTATATCAATGTTTAAAAAAAGTTAAGATAGTGGAGAAAATCTAGTTGAAAAAAAAAAAAACAAACAAAAAAAAAACAGAGTTCTATGTCGGATTTGAACCTTGGTCTAATTCACATTTAGCAGGTGCTTTATCCATAAGGCCATTTTCTCCGCAATTGTCTAAGAGGGTAGATAACCCAATTTACAGGCATAGCCTCTCTCAAAATGACTTTGAATAAACTCTTCCATGTGTACTGTTGTCCTGTAGGTCTTGAATACTGGAGAATGCGCATGCCCACCGGAAGGCGATAGTACGATGACGATAATACGATAGTACGATGGTGAAAATACGATAGTACGATGACGATAACACGATAGTACGATGATGAAAACGCGATAGTACGATGACGATAATACGATAGTACGATGATGATAATACGATAGTGCGATGGTGAAACTACGATAGTGCGATGGTGAAAACACGATAGTACGATGACGATACCACGATAGTACGATGACGATACCACGATAGTACGATGGTGAAAACACGAAAATACGATAGTACGATGGTGAAATTACGACAGTACGATGGTGAAAACACGATACTATATCGCACTATCATCATCGTATTATCGTATTGTCGTGGTTTCACCATCGTAGTATCGTGTTATCGTCATCGTACTATCGCGTTTTCACCATCGTGGTTTCGTTGTTTCGCGTTATCGTCATCGTACTATCGAGTATCGTGTTTCAAATTAACACATTCAAAGGCGATGGCCCTAACGGTATTCCGTAATTACTACTTTATAGAGCGTAATATTGCAGTCAGCCCGCTTTTGGGGCTAGTGATGTGTCATACAAGACAGTCGAATCTTCGAAGAATATGACATGCGCAGACAACGGTCTAGATCCAGGAGTTCAACATTGGCATTATAAATGAACATGTACTGCTTGACTTTTGTCTATATTTTGTCTATTTTTCAGAGCACAGTTTTCTTTATACCTGAGCTTCATAAGTGCAGCGGTGTGTCGCTAAGGTTTCTTAAATATAAGAAATACGCAGGAACTCTGTTTCAGGGCGGACTTTCATGTATCATAAGTAATGATGGACTAGCTCGTGGTCTAAGGCGCCATAACGTTACAGGAGAGTGCGAGCCTCTGGACGTATCCTGGTTCGATACACCAGTATATGACAATGGTTATATCTACCTTTCTCAGAAACGGGTGGAGCACAGTTTTGACACATCAGTAAGTACTTCTTTCTTGAAGGGGGAATTAAACCTGATCGGGGGAGGGGTGTGTGTGGAGAAAGATAATATTTTGGTAAGGAAAAATTATGAGGATTTAATTACATTACCCTTAGTTGGGATAAAACTAGACAAAAATGCTGAAAAAGAATCGCTATTGGTGGGACTCGAACTCATGACTTCCAAAACCATTATCGGCGAGTGTACCAACTGAGGACATAGCCAATCGAGATTTTGACAAGCTAGAAATGTATTTATCACTTGAGATTCAATATCGACTTCACCGTTATTCACGGAATATGGAATTTTACAGTAAAATAGGGGCTACTATCAAAATAACCCCTTTATTTCATGCTTTTCGGAAGTTTATCGACAAATAACGATGGGTTAATGTCGGATATTACGCATATGCGTTTCAGTGTCCTTCGAATTGTTACATTGTTTCTGTGTTTATCTCTTTTAAGAGTATAAAGATATTCTCACTAATCCCACCCATCATTGTGATTGGATCTACGATAGATGTCTACTTAAAATCGCCAGTTGACAACACATTAGGAGGGTAAGTGAAATACATGTACACAAATGCTCCGCTTCTTTCGGTTCTTTGATTAGGACAATTCTGTAACTGATGCCGTAGATTTTGTTTACCCGTAGTCCAGGCGGTAAGTTTAAGCATAGGCCTCTGAAACTTCATTGATCTATCAAGAAATTTTCATTATCGGACACTGTTACTGTAAATAGCACATTGGGGATTGCCGTTGTATCGTGTTTAGTATCTTGCTATATACAATATAGAGGGAGTCACCAAAGTGTTATTTATAGAAACAGTGTTGATCAAAATTTGAATAGATATTCCCCTGATATACAGGCGATGGACCAATGTGCTATAAGTGTTCGATAATCGACCAAGGACAATTTTAGTGTTTCATGATAGAAAAATAGAGTTTCAAAGGCCTTTGGTTTAAGCACACCTTTAATTTGATGATTTCAACCAATGGCAGTAAGAAGTATTCAAGAATACCCATTTGATTGGCTGTGACGTTCTCAGCTTTTTTTCAGAACTTATTTGAGAGGCCATCAGACCAGACCTATCCTATAATGGTGAGTTCAAAAGGCTGACTGTCATAGAATTCGCTGTCAAAATATATTTTTCTTGGGAAATTGTTCTGATACACAGTCTGTTTCGTCATAGTCTGTAAATAAACCGAAATCAATAAAATGAAACAGGAAATAGATGTGGTGTATATTTACATAATATGACGAATCTCAGAAAAGATTGGTTATATTAATTTTTCTGATACACAGTCTGTTTCGTCATGGTTTTGTAAATAAACCGAAATCAAAAAACCGAAACAGGAAATGGACGTGGTTTATATTTACATGGTATGATGATTCTCAGAAAAAATTTGTTATATTAATTTGCCATGGATGAAAAAAAAAAAACCTGTGAAATAATTGTAATTTTTCGTTAGGCAACTAAATCTAAGTGGAAGAAAAAATAAAAAGAACAATTTCGTTAAAAAAGAGAAAGAATACAGCCGTACAAGATCATGCGACTTGAAAACGCGGGAAGAAGGTTAAATGACTGTCATGTAAAGCATAAGAGGTTTTTTGCACTACTTATTTGTTTACATGTACCAAAACATAGTGAAATTAAACGCGAATAAACTATTTGAAAACATTGATGCTAACCTCTCATGGCTTCTTTTGTAAGGAAGCCAAGTTGTATTTGATTTCAGGTTTTGGTTAGATCTCATGAATTCAGCGCATTCGAAGATATTTTTCCACATGAATTTAAGACCCCGTGATTCTAAGAAGGTGGTATTCAATGCGGACATCAATGGGTGGGGTTTTGAGGAGGTAAAGACGGTAAATCCATTCACAAGCCAGGATACAGAGTACAAAATTACTCTGAAAATGACAGCAACTGCCATACAGGTAAGGATATATTACCATTTATTTCATGCTTTCCGGTAGGATATCGAGAAATAGCAGTGAAAATATATTTCGATCTTACACTGGTACCACCAGTGAAAATACCGATTTTCATGTTCTTGTTGCCTAGGTTATTTGCGCGTGCCTGACAACCAGATGGGAGATATGACGCCATTTACCTTACATTTCTCGCGCTTGACGTGATAGTGTAATGCGTTGCTATGCGGGAGGGGTAAGCCATGCGGAATAACGAAAAAAAAACCTGCACTGGATTTTGATAAAGCTCCTCCAAGAAAACGTTAAAATCATGAAATAAACAGAATATTTGTTTTTTTCTCGGTGAAAGATCGAAATTTATTTCGTCTCGTGAACACCATCGTTAATATTTTCACGAGTGGCTGCGCCACTCGTGAAAATATTACCGATGGTGCTCACTCGATGAAATAAATTTCGATCTTTCACCGAAAAAAGCAATTATCCTCTATATCATACCTCATAATGATTATGCTTCTACCAAAATTAACCTTCTACCGAAGTATTCTGAGTTTGAACAACGCCAATTTGGAAGACTTTTGAAAACATCGTGGAAAAAGGAGAAAATGCTGGTAACCAGCATTTTCTCCTTTTCCCACAATATGTTTTATACCCTTTTAAAGATAATCCAGTTTTGCCATCTACAGGAGTAATCATCTGAATCGTCGCTCAACTTTGTGACATAGAATAAGTCCATTAACTCTTTCCCAAACGACAAAATATTGGGTTAGTCCGAATTCAAAGTACTAGCAGACGACAAAATATATGCGACATAAAGCGCCCCCTCTAAGCAAAGGGTCCCGAGTTCGAATCCTGTATGGGTCACATTTTTCGCCTCCATACATTTGAAACCTTGTGAACCTTTTTTTAACCAAAAAATAAATTATGTGTTTGGTAGGGTAAAAAAGTAACGTGTGAAAAGGAGAAAATGCTGATTACCAGCATTTTCTCCTTTTTCCACGATGTATTGAAGGTTTTTCCCCCCCCACCAAAGTCGTTAAAATTCGATATTGTATGGCAAATGGCTGAAAGAAATGATGCAAATCAAGCAATAATTCTGAATCATTTAAATTCTCCATCCGATGACATTATTTAAAACCCTATTCAAACCGAAATTTATTTCATTGATTGAACACCATCGGTAATATTTTCACTAACGTTAGTGGCTGCACCACTTGTGAAAATATTACCAATGGTGTTCACTTAACGAAATGCTTGTCAGTTATTCCCTCCGCATAGTAACGTATTACAATATTTACGGGTAGGAAACCTCATATTCAGAGCCAATACATGGATCCGTGGAAATCGATATTTGACCAATCAGGACATCGTATTTATTCTATCCGATGTCCTACCTTGGTTTCTGCTATTTCGGCTCACAAATAAACGACTGTTAACGTTGGAAGAATGCAATTCTCTTTACTTATCTTGTGTTTTTAACGTTTGAATTTTAAAAAAATGTGCTTCGCGAACGTGTACCGATGACGTGAGATCATGCAGAGGCTATAGACAAGTTTAAATTGTGATGATTACTGAAAATTTGAACTTATGCAAAGAGCTGATGAGCGCTGGATAATGGATTTTTCCTCTCTGAAAGATAAAACTGGAAAACAAAGGCAAAAATAGACCTATATGAAGTATTAATAAAAAGAAAATACTTTTACTTGAATATATCTAACCTTATTCAATAACCTATGCACATCCAAAAAGTGGCCGCGTAACTTGTCACCAATGTTTCAATTTGACATTAATCTTAAAGAATATGCTGAATGTGTGCTGGGATCGTATATACGATCTCTGATGTGTAGATATAGATCAGATTGCAAATTGCATAATGATTAGTCTTGGATTTAAAGAACCTGCTGATTACAATAAGCACTTTGACGTGTAGTTCTTCCTCACTTGAAGTATATTTCAATTCTAAAAAAAAGTCTAATTTCTGATCTGGTGGAACTTGGAAATTTTTCTCTTGACTTATCTGTTTTAACCGTTTACAACATGACGGGTTTTAACGACCCGTAGAAAGCTTTTAAAAGCATTGTGGAGAAAGGAGAAAATGCTTGTAACATTCATTTTATCCTTTTCTCACTGTGTTTTGCGCTCTTTCAAAAACAAATTTCAATTTTTGAATCATTTATTTTGTTGTCTGCAAATATTTGAGTTTGGATTGCTCTAAAAATTTTGTCACTTAGTGACAAGTTTAAATGGATTAGCACATCTGCACATTAGCACAAAGGGTGTGTTGGTAAACTGTTAATTTGATAGGAAGTGTGTTTGATTGCAAAACAAATTACCGCTCTAATCAACTTGACCACCCGTTGTCATCAGTATATCATATACTACCGTCAATGATATTAACAATTTTCTTAATTGACAACACACTAAACACATTTTATAATCCATCAGACAACCCTTTTCCCATTAAACCGATATTAAAATTTTTCATTAACTTAAATCTCTCTGTAGAATCAGACATTCTAATAAACTTTTCTAAAGGTTTGTAATTCAGCGTTATTTAATTTGGTATGATGCTGAGATGACTTTACTAGCCCAACGAAAGCAATAAGTATTGTTGATTCTATTATACTGTGGCAAAACGGAGATTTGTTGATGTTTTTTATATGTTCAAATTTTTGTTTAAACATGTAAATCTGTTACATTGTACGTCGCCCTCGTAATTCGCCCTTTTAATATATCTCCGTATGTAAATTAGTTAAGCATCTTTAAATTGTTTACTGAGAATTTATCATCGATAGAAATATATGATTAAAATACTTTTTCCGGAATTTTATTGAGAGAAACAGTCATGACAGCACGATTTAAGTAGCCTATCTGCTATACTGTATATGTATTGACTGCGTTTGTTTGTGAGACCTTGGCAACAGTAACTAAGGTAGTCGGTTTATCTTATCACCACGGATCCATGTATGGCTCCGACGAGAAAATGTTGTATTGTGATCTTCCGTTTCTGAAGATGTCTGCTGAAAGACAACGTGAACCCCAAAACAGGCAGATATGTCAGTATTTGTACTTATGTGTTCTTACATAATTGTTTTGTAAAGAGTTAATCAATCCATCAATCAATAAAATCAGATCGATCGATCAATCAATCAGAGCCAAATAATTGTACCTTTTTTCCAGATAAAGATCAATGGAGCAAACTTCCACAGTTTTGGCCATCGAAGTCCTATATCAACGTATAAAAAGCTTCGATACAACGCTGGCAGAGATTACTGTGAACGTATTGTGTATACAGCGCCATGAACAGCGTCCCGGTCAAGCCCACTTTATCGGAATATCAAGCAAATTTTCCATATCTTCATTGTTATCATTATAATTATAATTACATTCTTAACTACTAGGACATCTTGCCTTATTTTTTTTTTTTTTCCAAATCAGTTCCTACTTAACGATCAAAGGCACCAACTTCCATGGTTAACTAAACCATCAAAATCCTTCGTCAATATATACTAGGACGAAAAGAAACGCAGGACCCTAAACTAGGCAAATGAAATAATATTGCTTGGCCTAAATGGATGAAATTCAGTCGGGTCAAAATATCTGTGAATGCCTGCAATATCAGATGGCTAAATTTCGTCAAAATATTCAAAACTGATCAGTGGTGAACATAAAATCATAATTTAGAATTCTCAATCAAGCTATACACCTCTAAACTACTTTGAAAAGTTAACCTGCGTTTCTTTTTCGTCCAAGTAGCCTATATGTACATCGCCGCTAGAGATTACTGTGATCGTACTGTATACACAGCACCCTCAACTTGAACTTCAATCCTGTCCGATGCGCGATAGGTAATTCGTTTTCCTTTCGAACTCTATCTGGATAAAGATCAACGACCACGAATTCTACCCTTTAACTCTTTACCAAACGACAAAGTTTTAGGCTTGTTCAAATTGAATGCATTTGAAAACGACAAAATAAATGATCGTGAGTCAAAAAATGAAACTTGACTTTAGAAGATGTTTTCATTGGGCTTCTTCCCCTGGGTCGTACGAACCAGGGATTGTTTGTTAATTGCATGACATCGCTCCGGTACGGAGTGCTTCATTACAACGCCGCAAGAGATTACCGAGAACGTATACATGTATACAATACTCAGCTGTTCGTCCCAGTCCACTTTCTTGCACTCCGGATCATCCACATTCGTGAGAGTAACAAACGACAACTCTGCTCGGAGATTGGTCCCAGTCCTGTACCATTTTCATAGTACGTTAAAAATTAGAGATTTCGACTCACTTAAAACCCGATTTCTACATTAAGATCAACGGCATCAACCAAAAGTTTAAAAATCAAAGTCTTTCGTCAATGTAAGGAGTATTTTGAAACAATGAAGCCAGAAATCAATGTGATCACTCATTGTAGGCCTATACAGGATATATATACACCGCACTTATGTTGTCCTGTGTGTGAACCCGATTTCTTTGCAAGGCTAGCAGGTATACACCAAATCAAGGCAAAAAAACGTTGAATTGTCATGGTTTCATGTTTTGTTTTCATAATTACTTGTAAAAGAAATTTAGAGAATTTGCATTTTTTTTACTTCGACGCTTCAACCATCCAGGTCATGTACTTACCAAGCCATGTACTTCGATACAGCGCCATCAGATATAAAAGTTATTATCACTGTGTACGTATTTCTTTTGTTTGCAACACCTTTAAAACATTAGTTCAGTTATATCGCGGTGGCCATTGAACCTATCCATGCTTTTCTTGAGTTTCTCTTACCAGTATTCAGCACATTATTCTTTCCAAGGCACTGGCTGCTTTCCCACGTAACCATCGTCGAAAAAAAAGAGGTAAACGGCGGGGCAGAAATTAATCCTACCGTCCGTCCTCGGAGGGAAAAAATGCCTGAGCCTCAATTCGAACGGCAACCTCTTTTGTTTCAAGACGTACGTAAGCCACTGAGCTAAGGGAAGCACTCACCAAAGACTTCCTCCAATAAAGACAACAAAATCATTGAATAGTGATATTCGTAACATGATACCATCTGCCAGAACGTTTCCCATTCATAAATATTTAAGGAAAGGGCACCCTAATGGGACTCGGGTTACATTGTCTTTCATCGCCAAAATGGTGCAGATTGGGCTTAGGCCCCCGTCGAACTCAAAGACCGAACTGCATTCTTAAAACTTGACAAACACTGGGAGAACGCGATGAAATGCAGGGAAAAAAAAACAACACAGTTTTCAAGTCGGTTAATTCTACGTAGAGATCTTTACTACGGCCCTGCCAGGATGTCACTACGTCAAACCCATACCAGCTAAGTGTTGTTGCGCTCTTGATAAAGTATGCAGTTGGTATGAACGTACCTTTGCTTCTGCAGAAACGTGGAATGGTCGTGGTGGCAACTGACGTAGTATATGAACGCAGTAAGAACGCAATACATTTGTAAGCTTTCCCGTCCGTACCAGGTTTGTACTTCGGCCAAGATCATGGTATGTTCATGCCCTCCTTCACCTAGAGCGATGACAAAAATGGCACCTGTGATACTGAGTATATATCTGCAAAGCATGAAACGGATCAAAATATTGACACCTGAGAACTACAAATCTCAAGAACTGCATTACATAAAAAAGGTTTACAAATTATGACTAGATTCAATATTGAAATGCTTTCCTATAACTTTATTTTTGAAGTACCAGGACTCATGTCAGTTCTTTAAGTTACAAATAGTAAAACAACAGTTTGACTTCTTTTTCTCTCAAGATTTCTGTATTTTTGGTCATCTCCCGATCCCCGGCATCTGAGTGAATTTGGTCTAATTGCCGTTGGTGAGTTCTCTCTTATGTTAAACTGTTATATTACCTGGTACATACGATCACTACGTTGATCTTACCTTGGCGGATTGACCTTGATTTTTACAACCCCCTGATACGCCTTTTCATTGGATGCAGCCAGCTCTAGCTGTGCAACGAATGAAATCGCTCGTAGCATTTCATCTTTGATAAAAATAGAACACGGTCAGTACCTTTCGAATAATAGGTAAAACATGGAAACCCACGTGGATGTCTGCTTATCGCTTCATGTGTATTCGTAAGCGGTTTGTAAAACGATATTTCATTTGCTTTTAGAAACATGATGTAAAGGGGAGTAATAACCAGCATCCAATAGAGGGCACATCGCAGGAATCTCGAAATCGGGCTCAATCAGCCAAGGTAAGATCCACGTAGTATCGTAAACTTGGCTCGCGAAGATGGTTTGACAAGCGCTTTTGGTTTGCCAGTAGGCGCGATGAAGCCGATTAATAAACGAAGTCCGCGATACAACGTTGGAAACCAGCTTCATGCTACACTCACTTCCGGCTCCCAAACGTGGCTCTACATTTTTCCCATAATAATCACAATCCAGACCAATTTCGATACATGTTTTAAGGTTAGTTTAAGTAAGTATAAATTATGCTTTCACTTATTTCTGATTCAGTGAATCTGTACTGAAACTGAGAAAAATATAAATTGTAGTAATGAGTTTTCGCGAACTACTGAGTTGCGATAAGCTTACATTAGCTACAAATGTCTTTTATTTTAAACACTTTCTGTTCGTTTCACCTCAGGAATTTGACATTCTATAACCAAAATAAAAAAGGAATGCGCTCAAATACTTTTATAACTTACTTATAGAAAAATCTTTAGTATCTCATGTGATGTCCATACATTTAAAAACGAAAAAAATAATAGTAATAAGTAATACGAAAATACGCTTCCAGCACTTTCTGTGACGTCAGTGATTTGTAGGTTTGCTTACAAGTGTCTCTGAAAGTTTAGTCTTATCTGAATCAAGGGAATATCGAGAAAGCATATACATGATACAGTAAAACCTTGTTATTTCGGGTCTCGGACATTCATGAACCCGGCATATTTTGAGGAATTCCGAGAGTCCCGGCAAAAACTCTGCTTTATTGAACCAAAAGTAGCTTTGTAATTTCGAGTCTCGATAAGTCGATAATTCGAACACGGATGCTGGTCCCTGTAATTATTTTCCTTTCTTAAATTGATTGTTTATTCGAATACAATATTTTCGCACCTCTCCATCGATTGTTTTCACACCTTTCCAAGCAAAGGATTTCATCTCGCCAGCCTCTCTACGGTGTGGTGCAAGTTTTACAAACTGACAATTACTATGGGGTATCAAGGTTGGGCGGTCGAAACCAGGGGCGGTTTTAACCGGTTAAAACCGCCCCGGTCAATACTCCCAAAGTGGTCAATACTGGTCAATACTGATCGATTGGATATTTGTAGTGGTCATCTGGAAGTTTTACTGGTCCGATGCATTTTAAATGGAAAGTCATGCTGTTATGTGGATGATTTATTATTTGTTTTTTTCCTTTTTTGGTTCCAAGTTTGGTTGAATTCACCAATATGAGAGTTGACTTTAGTGGAAAGAATGTTTTGTCCCTGCCAGGGCTACTTATCAACTGGCTTCTGCCAGTTTTCCAAAATGCTATATAAGTTCCTAATAAGGTCTTAAGGTTTCTATTTTGACACCTTAAGTAACTGCCTGATGATAAGATATACAAGTCAGTATTTCACACTTTAGGAATAAGGCCTGGTGTCAAGTATTCTACCCCAAATAGGGATACATGATTGGTCCTTTTTGTAATTTAAGGGTATCTGGTCAAAACGTCCCACATACCACAATATGATTTGAGGTGTTGACGTTAATTAATGATGAGAGGCTACTTGTAACAACAGCCCCTTAAATTCAGTGTTGATCCTGGAAAGTCAGTTTAGTAACAGCATTTGTCATCAGACGACGCCATATTTTTATCAGTTTTCGTGTTAAATCTATTTATAGCATCAGGTTTTTCCCAGTCGCATCGCCACAGATTAGGACCCGTTTGATCACATAAATTTTATCTGTTTTGTTATGCTGACGTTGTACTTCGGGTTTGTGTGAATATCAGGATCAGAATTCTGATTCGGTTTGACTGGTACCTTTTAATGTCGTAGAAATTTACCTTCGACACAGGTAAATGTGATTTTCACAGGTTGTGTAGATATTCTGATCTGTTTTCGTGTTGAAGACATTGGTAATGAGAAAAATCGAAATTCTCTATTTTTATCTCTCATCAGCTCAGCACTATAACTTCAGTAATTTATACTTCTATGACCACTTTAACGGCGCCGAAATCAAACGGTACCGTTTGTGATTCAAAATTTTGATGTCTTTCTCGACATATAAAAGGGCATATTTTACGAGCTTGTTAAAATTACAGAACACAACTTTTCCAAAAACTATCGAAAGAAAGGCCAGATTATTAAGAATATTTAATTAAAAATCCATACTCATATGATCAAAATAGGATAATTCACAGAAAATAACCCTTCTGATACTATATTGTTCAAATGCTGTAAATTAATGAATCAAATAGGGACAGATACAAAGTTAATTATACTGCTGCAGAAGAAGACTTTGATCGTCGATCTCGAACACACTTGCATTTTTTTCCAAGGACATTTTGGATGATTCGAGCACCGCGAAAACTCGAATATTTTGCTCGTCCCCTTGGGACCTCAAATTATCGAGGTTTTACTGTATTACCAAAGAAATATACTATTGGCTTTTGGTTTTGGGGGAAAAAAAAAGCCAACAACTGAGGGTAAAAAGATCCACTTGTCCACATGCCCTTACTAGTGAAAATTTGGTGAGGGCATGTGGATTATCCTTCTTTGTCTACTTTTAGGACATGTGTACTAAATGGCAAGAGGACAAGTAAGAATTCTGAAATTTTTTTGAACACTGCACCTGATAATAGGGTTGCAGTAGTATCTTGTAAAAATATCCTTTTCATACTTATCTTCAATGGATTGAATTACACTGTATTTTTTTTTTTTTCAGAAGTAAAGTTTTGGAGATATCTATTCAGGCAAGATGGATCACATAACCAAGGACAAAAGATTTGCTCATATTGTGAAAGACCCTCGATTTCACAAGATTCCAAGGAAAGAACGGAAGGTAAAAATAGACAATAGATTTAAGGATATGTTCACGGACGAGAAATTTAAACTGAAATGTAGCGTTGATAAAAGAGGCAGAACATTGAAATTATCAACCAATGAAAATTTGAAGAGATTTTATGACATTTCTGATGAGTCTTCGTCTGGAAGTGAAACAGACTCTGACAATGACTCGTCAGATGATGATAGAGATTCTAAGAAACTGCTTAGTAAAGTTGATCAAATATCCAACAAAGAAGAGAATGAAAGTTCAGACAGTAATGATCTTGATGAAACTGACAATAAAAAACATGAAGAAACTATGGTAAATAGAAAGGACAACAAGGCAGAAAAAAGTGGAAGTTCAGGCAATGAAGATCTTGATGAATCTGATAAGGATCTGTATGAAGAACCTACAAGAAAAGGAGAAGGGAAGAAAGGGAAAAGGGAAAAATCTAATCTGAAAGATCAAAGATCAGAAAAGAAAACAGCTAGAATTTCTCATGGGATAAAACTTAAGAAAATGAATAAATCCTTGAAAAGAGAACAGAAAGAGACTTCAGACAGTGAAAAATTTGATGAATCAGATGATGATGGATATAAAGAGCCTATAAAAGAAGAGAAAGCATCAAAAACAAAAAAGGAAAATTTTGAAATTGAAGATAACAGATCAAAGAAGGAAATAGCCAAAACTTCAACTAAGACAGACCAAAGTAAAAATCTAGACAACAATGACTTAAATGAAGGTGTAAAAAAGAAGAAAAGGTATCGGAGCAAAAAGAAAAAGAAGAATTCAAAAAAGAAGAATGAAAAGAAAGTTGAAAACGACTCTGGTTCTGGTAAAAGCATTTCATTACTCTCATTATCCCTTTATGCCAGAATCCCTACTTTTGATAACCCGAAGAAAGAAGCCTTTTAAAAAAAAAACATTGTCTGAAAAAGAAAAAAATTCCGGTAACCAGCATTTTCTCCTTTTCCCACAAAGTCTTCTTCTGTCAAAGCAAAATTGCACCATTTGAGCTGTAATTATATGAAATTTTGTATAGAAGAAAAAAATTATCACTGGAAAAAGAAATAGGGGCCTCTAAACTGAAAGCATTTGGAGATTCTGACGACATATTTACTGTAGCTGAAATTATACTGTATGACTTCGAAAGGGTGGAAAACATTGTGAGAAAAGGAGAAAGTGCTGAATACCAGCATTTTCTCCTCTTTGCACCATGTTTTCAAAAGCTATTTCAGAGTAGATTCTGACGACATATTTACTGTAGCTGAAATTATACTGTATGACTTCGATAGGGTGGAAAACATTGTGAGAAAAGGAGAAAGTGCTGAATACCAGCATTTTCTCCTCTTTGCACCATGTTTTCAAAAGCTATTTCAGAGTACGGTAGTTAAAAGGTAAAAGGGATTGTATGGTAAAGGGGTCATATCCCTGAGCAAGTTTTAGGCTTCAGTGATTTGAAGTTTTCTGTAAAAGAAAAGATTTAACTCTTTACCACATGAGAAAATTTTAGACAGGTTCAAATTGAAAGCATTTGCAGACGACGAAATAACTGAAATTTGTTCTAGGAAGGATAGAAAACACTGTGGGAAAAGGAGAAAATGCTGGTTACCAGCATTTTCTCTTTTTCCCACAGTGTTTTCAAAAGGCTTTTTTCTCAGGGGTGTCAAAAGTAGGGATTGTGTGGTAATGGGTTAACTACATAGGTATAAAACCTACTGAAATGGTGAGAATATTGTGAATGAATGAGAAATCGCCTTTTAAAGCCTTTTCCGTGTGGTAATGCATAGATAGCTGCACTGACTGTCATGTTATAAATGAAGTACTGTTGACACTGACAGCGTAAAATGTAAAAACATTTAAGTGGGATATATCAATTTTGAAAATATTGTTGGAAATTTGTACAATAGGTAGGATAGATTTATTAAAAAATTCATTATGATTTAATATTTTATCTTTGTTGATAATTATTTAGGCAGTGATATAATTACAAGGTTCGCAATTCTTTTCTTTGACAGATTCAGACTCCTCGATAGACAAGAATGAATTGTGTAAGTTTCATTTGTATGTAGATAGAACTTCTATTCTAACATGACTTGTGAATTCAGCTCTATAAACACAGTGGAAGAGGAGCATTGTAAAATGGTTGTCATTCTATATACAATAAGTTGCTCATGCCTCCATCCTCTGATATTTTATGAATGAAAATTACAAAGTCTTGATATGAATAAATGGCAGACTACTTAACCAAGGAGAAGGGAAAAACTTGGATTTACAGATATTTAGTGTTTTCAATAAAAGATTGACAATGATGGAATGATTTGAAATGTTACCGGAAAGCGTGTTTCATGTTGAAGATCAAAATTGGCCAGTGTGGTTTTGGAAGTGGGATTGGGAGTAGGTGGGCTAATATAGCATTTGAAGCTACTGTTAGTCTCATGCTTATCGATACAGTCATTCTTCTTTGTCATTTGAAAGGGAAGTATAACATACCAGTAGTAATGGTCTTAACCCATGGCAAGACAGCAAATTTTCTGTTTCCCCAATGATTTCAAAAGCTCTTTTTCCTTGGGGTCGCTAAAACTCTGGATTGTATCGTAAAAAGTTATTCAGATCATTTAAATACAGCAATCTGGAGGAATTTCCATTTTAGGTTACATTTAGAAGAGAAAATATTCATTTACTACCCTTTTTTGCAAGAAATCTATTAGTCATCTTCTACAGATTTGTGGTAAGAGGTAAGGTGTTTGTTATTTCTTTACAAAATGACAAATTTCTAGAATGATCCAAATTCAAAGCATTTGCAGACAACAAAATAAGTGTTGCACAGGTAAGGAAATGTTTTATGGAAATGGTCACTGGAAAACATTATGGGAAAAGGAGAAAATGGTGGTTACCAGCATTTTCTCCTTTTCCCACAATTTTTTGAAAAGCATTTTACTTTTCCTTGGGATTGTTAAACTCAGGATTGTGGGATGAAAGATTAGACTATGTTGATGAATATGAGCCAATGGCCCATGCTCTGTGAAAAGGGGGCTAAATGCATCTGCAGAGAAGTATCGACACATGCCATCCTGCATAGTCTTGCACAGGCTGACCTGCGCTGAAACTTTTTGCTATATGTCAACCTTTATGTATGTCAGGGCACCAGTGGACCTCGTACTTAACCCTTTCCCAAACAAGTCCTGGTTTTTACGTGTCTGCAGTTAAGGTCTTTTGAAAACACTGTGGGAAAAGGAGAAATTGCTCTAACGAGCAATTTTCCTTTTCCCACAGTGTTTTCTACCCTTTTTGAGAACTTTCTGCCATTTTCTCAAAATCTGAAATTGTCGTCTGCAAACTCTTTCAGTTTGGAAGAGTCCAAAATTTGTTGTTTGGGAAAGGGTTGAATAAGTTGTCATACTAAAGAGATTTTAGACTGGATGTATAAAACTGTATTGCCTTACTTTGTATCACCATGGAGATACATTATGCCCTGTGATGCCTTACATAGTGCACGAAAATGCACTATGCCCCCTTTCTGCCAGATGGCTCATATATGTATACTATACATACATACATCAGAGCACTAGATAGAGGGAGTGATTTTGATTTCAAAATTGAAAATATTAATTATACCCCAGCACTTGTGGGTACTCACTAGAATTGTGTGATCAAGACGATTCTAATGAGTACCCACAACAAAGGGTTTCGGACAGAAATTATGGATTTAGAATGCCATCACCCCCTCTTATCTGGAGGTCTGCATATATACATACATACACACATACACACATATGTACATACATGGTATTATTTCAGTGACTAAAGGTGAGATTGACTTTGCCAGGGGTGAAGCAGAAATGTCCAGTACTAGTGAAGAAGATGATGATGATAATGAGACAGATGACGATGATGGTAAAACTATTAACCCTTAAAATGCCTACCAAAAAACAGTGTAAGCCAAGATCGGCCAAGCACAGTCTGATCTTGACTTTGCACCATCTGATATTGATGAGATATGCAAATAACACCAGTCATGAAAGTGAAACTTGGGTTTTGGTGCTGTGGGAAAATGGTAGAAAATATTGAATTTTTATGCCTTTGAGGCTGACAGCTTTAGAAAACTTTGCAAGAAGTAGAGCTTTAGCTTCAAGCAAGTATGTACTCCTTCTCCCTCCATGTCTCATTACTTATGACTTTCATATGTTTTTCCTTTACATTAATATAATTTTAAATCCATGCAGCACTCCTCAATTTTAGATATTAATTAGGCAACAAAATTTTAGGCACTTCACATTTGAAAGCATTTGCAGATGGCAAAGGTAAACTCTGGGAAATTTTCTTTTTTTTTAAGTTCAAAAGATTGTGTAAAAAGAAGAAAACACCAATTCTTAATAGTTTCTTCTGTTCCCACTATAGATGTTTCGAAAGCCTTCGTCGACAGGGTCTTTGAAAGTCAGGTTTGTGCAGTAAAAGATTTATTTGTTTAGAATTGGCTATAGTTCCAGTTGCAGTGATCAGTAAGGAACATTGGGACAAGTTAATGATTTGTGCCTCTCCCTTCACTGAAACAATTTCATAACCCTTGTGTGAAGAGGCTCCAATATGCCATTGCAATGTGATGAGTTATCTCATTACCAAACAACAAGATTTTAGGTTTGTCCAAATTGAAAGCATTTGCAGACAACAAATTAAAAGTGACTGAAAATTTGAAACTTGTTTTGTGAAGGATGGAAAGCATTGTGGGAAAAGGTGAAAATGCTGGTTACCAGCATTTTCTCCTTTTCCCACAATGTTTTCTAAAGGCTTTTCTTCCTCAGGGTCGTCAAAAGTAGGGATTGTGTGATAATGGGTTGAGCAATTTTTAGTTTGCTTTTGTTAACTTGTGTTCTGGGAAAAAAAAATCAAGGCAATAGAAGACTTAATGGGAAAAATGGGAGAATGCTGACAATCTATTATTTCCTTCTTTTATGATCTGTCCCATTGTTGTAGCAACATTTAACCAATTCTACCATTTTTCAAGAGTAGAAGTAGTTTTGCTATCTGATAAGGAATTCAAACTCTTCTTGTGGTTCAAGCCAACTTAAAACATTGGCATATGTGGGAGTGTCCTTTGGTAAGACTCTTCAGAGGTCCAGCCCAGTGCAGGTGACTTTCAGGACATACTTGAATATGTGAGTTACTACCTCCTGAATAGCTGATATAATGTTGAAAGTGGTGTTAAACCACATTCAATCAATCAAATGCAACTCTTTTTTGGCCAAAGTTCTGTTGATTCTGTTATGAGACTTCATTTGTATAATAGTAGAATGAAAATATGAATCATAATTATTATTTGAGCAATGCTCTGTGAAAAGGAGGCCTAGCACATCTGTGAAAAGTATAGACCCAGATCAGCCTGCGCAATCTGGGCAGGCTGACCTGTGTCCAAACTTTACACATTCGGTCAGTTTACTGTATTTCCAAGGACCATTAATCCCTCTTTTGTCAGAGCATGGCACATTTGTTTCTTCTTTTCTTCTTGTCAAGGTTTGGTGCATAACTGGGCAGATCTAGATGGCAATGTGGAGGAAGTACAAGAAGCCACATCAAGATTAGCTATTTGTAATTTAGACTGGGACAGAATCACCAGTAAAGACATCTTTACTGTCCTTAATTCATTCAAACCCAACAATGGATTCATCAGATCAGTGAAGGTACATAAATTAATCCTATGTTTTGTGTGCAACGTTCATGTAGTCCTCTTCTTTCAGCTGAGCATGGTAGCTTCATAGGTTATGCACAGGTCGTGAGTTTGAATCTTACATAAGACCCTGGACAAGGGTTTGGGGAAACATTGACTGTAAAAACCATGATAGAATTCAGTCCATTCTCATTGCTGGATAGACAATCATGTTTATTGATGCTTGGAAGCAGCCCTTGGCTTCAAAAGAATGTTGTGTTTGTGCATAGTACCCATTGAAAGAATTGCAAGAACACATAGATAAGTGGACTGGTAAATGTCTTAACCCTTTACTCCATAGATACTTGTTTCTATGCATTGCTTGTAGGAACCTTTGGACAAGCAATTTCACCTTCTGTCATAATGTTTTCTATGCTATCGAAAGGTGTCCTATACACATAAAAACGGCTTCATCCTTGCTGTTATTTAGGGTCAATTAGAGATACCATAGAAATGCCTTGTGGAGTAAAGGGTTAAGACAGATCGATAAATCTGTTTGTACATGACACCTTTATCCACACAATCCTGTAATTAACAACCAAGTAGAAGAAGGCGTTAGAAAAATTTATGAGAAAAGGAAAACATGCCGGTAACCAGCATTTTCTCTTTTGCTCAAATTGTTTTCTACCCTTTCAAAGACAAAATCCAACAATAAATCTACGATTAAATTAGTGTCTGCAAATCCTGTCAAATTGGACAAGTACAAAATTTTGTCACCTTGTAAAAAGTTGAACAAAAAAACATAGATTTGTTCTAATTGAAAGCAATTGCAGATGAAAATTTACATGCGGCCCAAATGATGGAATTTTTCTTTAATAAGGTAGAAAATATGATTGGAAATGGAGAGGATGCTGGTTACTGGCATCTTCTCCTTTTCCAACATTTTTTCCAAAAGGCCTCTTCCCCTGGGTTGTTAAAACTTTTGATTGTAGGGTAAAGGGTTAATTTGTTGAAAAGACACAACAAATTTTTTATTTTTATATATTCATATTTTCAGATTTACATGTCAGAATATGGTAAAGAAAGAATGGAACAAGAGAAGGCAGAAGGACCAAAGGAACTTAAGGCAATTCAGTATGAGGATGAGGATGATGAGGCTTTAATGGAGGATAAAACAAGTTTGTTCATCTTCCATAGTATACACAATTGCCAAATTATGTGGTGTTTTTTATGACATCTTGAGTAAGGCTTTTTAAAAAACATTTTGTGGAAAAAAGTGAGAATGCTGGTACTTAGTATTTTTTTTTTTTTCACGATGTTTTGTACTTTTTAGCTCACCTGAGCACAACGTGCTCAAGGGGAGCTATTGTGATTAATCATCGTCCGTCCGTCCAACCGTCCGCCCGTCGTCCGTCCGTCCGTTAACAATTTCTTTAGAAATCTTCTCCTCCAAAACCAGATGGCCAATCTTGATAGAACTTGGCAGGAGTGTTTCTTGGGTGAAGCTCTACAAAAATCGATAAAAGAATTTAATCCCATCAAAAACTCTGGTTGCCATGGCAACAAAATGGCTGAAAATGGAAAAAATCTTTAAAAATCTTCTTGTGACAAACCATAAGGCCGAGAGCATTCATATTTTGTATGAAGCAACATTGGGTGACCCTTTACCAAAATTGTTAAAATTAATCCCCTGGGGTCATATTTGGGCGCATCCTATTTAACATAGAAACAAAGAAGAAAATTTTTAAAAATCTTCTTCTGACAAACCATAATGGCTAGAGCATTCATATTTGGTATGTAGCATTATCTGATGATCCTCTACCGAAATTATTAAAATTATTCCTCTGCGGTCATATTTGGGCTCTGCCTGGGCGCACCCTATTTTAAAATCTTTAAAAATCTTCTTGTGACAAAACATAAGGCTCATATTTGAGCTCTCTGCCCTGGTGCACACTATTTCACGTAGAATCATAGAAGGAAATCTTTTAAAACCAATTCTATCTAAAAAGGAGAAATTTTTTGTAACAAGCAATTTCTCCTTTCTCACAATCTTTTCTACCATATAGATCATTTATTTTTCATTTTAAATACACTTTAAAGTGTTGTCTGCAATTGGTTTCAATTTGGACCAGTCTAAAATTTTGTCATCTGGTAATGGGTTAAAGTACAAGTCAAAAAGGGAACAAGACACTGTGAAGAGAAAAATTGATGATAAGCAGCAGTTTTTAGCTCCACTGGCCAAAGACAAAGAAGAAAATCTGTAAACATCTTCTTGTGACAAACCCCAGGGTATGCCTTATTATCCCCTGCCGAAAGGCGGCGGGGGATATGGTAATAGTCTCCGTCCGTCCTTCAGTCATTCCGTCACTCCGTCATTCCGCATTTTGTCCGGAGCATATCTCCAAAAGTATTTGAGATATCAACTTCAAACTTCACAAGGGGATAGATCTCATTAAGGAGGCGTGCAGTGTACAAGAACCATTACTCTATCTTCAGTATTTTTGGAGTTATTGCCCTTTGTAAATTTTTACTTTGAATTTTTGTCTGGAGCATATCTCCAAAAGTATAAAAGGTAGGAACTGGAAACTTCACACACATATAGAACTCATTGAGGAGGCGTGCAGTGCGAAAGATCCATAACTCTGTCTTCAGTAATTTTGGAGTTATTGCCCTTTGTAAATTTTAACTTTGGATTTTTGTCCGGAGCATATCTCCAAAAGTATGAAAGCTAGGAACTTGAAACTTCACAAGTGGATAGATCTCATTAAGGAGGCGTGCAGTGTACAAGAACCATTACTCCATCTTCAGTATTTTTGGAGGTATTGCCCTTTGTAAATTTTTACTTTGAATTTTTGTCCGCAGCATATTTCCAAAAGTATAAATGCTAGGAACTTGAAACTTCACACATATATAGAACTCATTAAGGAGGCGTGCAGTGCGAAAGATCCATTACACTATCTTCATTAATTTTGGAGTTATTGCTCTTTGTAAATTTTAACTTAGGATTTTTGTCTGGAGCATATCTCCAAAAGTATTTGAGATATCAACTTCAAACTTCACAAGTGGATAGATCTCATTAAGGAGGCGTGCAGTGTACAAGAACCATTACTCTATCTTCAGTATTTTTGGAGTTATTGCCCTTTGTAAATTTTTACTTTGAATTTTTGTCCAGAGCATATCTCCAAAAGTATGAAAGGTAGGAACTTGAAACTTCACACACATATAGAACTCATTGAGGAGGCATGCAGTGCGAAAAATTCATTACTCTGTCTTCAGTAATTTTGGAGTTATTGCCCTTTGTACATTTTTACTTTGAATTTTTGTCCGGAGCATATTTCCAAAAGTATAAACGCTAGGAACTTGAAACTTCACACATATATAGAACTCATTAAGGAGGCGTGCAATGTGAAAGATCCATTACACTATCTTCATTTATTTTGGAGTTATTGCTCTTTTTAAATTTTAACTTTGGATTTTTGTCTGGAGCATATCTCCAAAAGTATTTGAGATATCAACTTCAAACTTCACAAGTGGATAGATCTCATTAAGGAGGCATGCAGTGGACAAGAACCATTACTCTATCTTCAGTATTTTTGGAGTTATTGCCCTTTGTACATTTTCTTCTGGAATTTTTGTCTGGAGCATATCTCCAAAAGTATGAAGGGTAGGAACTGGAAACTTCACACACATATAGAACTCATTGAGGAGGCGTGCAGTGTGAAAGATCTATTACTCTGTCTTCAGTATTTTTGGAGTTATTGCCCTTTGCACATTTGTACTTGTCCGGATTATATCTCCAAAAGTATAAAAACTAGGAACTTGAAACTTCACACATATACAAAACTCACTGAGAAGAAGGGCAGTACACAACAACTATAACTCTGTCTTCAGTATTTTTGGAGTTATTGCCCTTTGTAAATTTTAACTTTGGATTTTTGTCCAGAGCATATCTCCAAAAGTATAAAAGCTAGGAACTTGAAACATCACATGCATATAGAACTAATTAAGGAGAAGTGCAGTGCTAAAGAATCATAACTATATCTTCAGTAATTGTTGAGTTATTGCTCTTTGTAAATTTTCACTTTGGAATTTTGTCCGGAGCATATCTCCAAAAGTACAAAGGCTAGGAACTTCAAACTTTATACACTAATAGAATTCATTAAGGAGAAGTGCACTTCACAAAAACCAAAACTCTGTCTTCAGTAATTTTTGAGTTATAGCCCTTTGTTAATTTTTATTTTGGATGTCTGTCTGGCATATATCTCCAAAAGTATAAAAGCTAAGAAATTAAAATTTCACACACATATAGAGCTAATTGAGGAAAAGTGCAGTGCACAAGAACCATAACTCTATCTTCAGTATTTTTGGAGTTATTGCCCTTTGTAAATTTTTACTTTGGATTTTTGTTCGCACATTTTCATTTAGATTCACAGGCTTTTTTGGACTGATTACCCTTTAATGAATTTATTTCATCATGGACCAATAACAAAAAGGTCACATGTACATGCAAAACACAATACCTCTTATACGTTTGTATCAAAAAAGGTCTTTTTCGGCAAGGGATATCATTTCAACGAAATTGCTTGTTTGAAAAGAATTAATAGCCTGCCCTTGATAAACCATATAAGTTACAAATATACTCAGGTGAGCGATATAGGACCATCATGGTCCTCTTTTTTTGTATGACTAATCCCATCATTTTAGTTGCAAAAATTTTTTCCTTGAGTGATGATTTCAATATGTAATAGTGGAAAATTTTGTAGTTTATTCACCCTTTCCCACACCATCTGAAGTTTTAACAACCCTGAGGAAATAGCCTTTTGCAGACATTGTGGAAAAAGGAGAAAATGGTGGTTACAAAAATTTGTCTGCTATTGATGCTTTCAATATGTATGAGTCTAAAATTTTGTAGTTTGTTCACCCATTCCCACACCATCTTCAATTTTAACAACCCTGAGGAAATAGCCTTTTTGTAAACTGTGTGGAAAAGGAGGTAACCAGCTTTTTCACTTTTTTCCGCAAAGTTTTTTCTACATGTTTGAAGACTATTACCATAATCTCAGTTACATCTAATCTGTTGTCCACAGATATTTTCAGTGTTGACTGTTATATGATTTGTTGTTTGGTAAGAGTTGTAGAAGCATAAACTTAAAAATATAGTGCCTTTGGTGAAATGCAATTGATATTTGCAATATATAATAAATGTTGAATATCAGATATCAGAAAGCTGTATAAGTATACATCTTGATGGAAGATCAGGCCGATTGTGTTAGTTTGGTCTTGAACAGTATTATTTGCAAATACATATTATGTTCTGCCTGTAATCCTTAATGTTGGATATGATTTTTCAGTGAAAGATTCGTTTACTGAAAGCTTACGACAATACCAGTTTAATCGTCTGAAATATTACTATGGAGTTGTGGACTGTGACAGTGTTGGAACAGCAGACCATTTGTATAAAGAATGTGATGGGAATGAATATGAGACTAGCTGTACCAAGTTTGATCTCAGGTGAGTGGAAATTTGTATTGAATATTTAACTCCTTACCCAGAGCTTCAGATAATAGGTAGTGTTGGTGTTCTAAATACATTAATGGTCTTTGAAACTGTATGTCGTGGGTACTCATTAGGATCGTCTTGACGAGACGATTCTAATGAGTACACACAACATAGGTTTTGTTGGGGAATAACTCGTATTTTAAATTTTGAAATCACATCACTCCCTCTGTCTGGAGCTCTGTGTACCAATCGATCCCATGCTCTCACTCCCGTAAGGAAGAAGGCTTTTGAAAACATCAGGATAAGAACAGAAGATACTGTGGTCACTAGGATTTTCTCCATTTTTTGAAATCTTTTTAAACCTTTAAAAAGCAAAATTGCCAACATTTGGGCTACGTTTAGACCATCTGTCTGTCTGTCTGTCTTTAGACTCAAATTTGTGTCTTCTCTTTCGACTATTATTGCTGAAATTGCAATGAAAGCCTTTCGCTGTGGGAAATTATGCTGAACAATTCTAATTATGATAGGTTGACAGTGATAGGAGTTATGACCCTTTGAATATTTTCTTGATCCAAGGTGATGTTTTGGGAATATCTTTAGGTCTGTGACAATTCCAGTTGTCTTTATGTACTAGGAAGCAAAGGTAGTAGTGATTGCAGTTTACCAGATTGCATGCCACAACACTATTTGAAAAATTATAGGTTTATTCCGGAGGAGATGGAGTTCGATAATAGTGACATGAGATCAGAGTGTGGGGACATTCCTCATGGATACCTACCAGACTACTTCAAGAACTATGCCATGGCCTTTAGTAAGGTGAGTGTTTCTTAACAAAAAAACTTCATAGAAACTGTCTTGGTGCTTGGTGGCCACTTGCATTGTCAAGCAACTTGTATTAACCCTTTACTAAACAATCTCTGGTTTTCATAATCTCGAGGAAGAAGCCTTTTGAAAACATTGTGGGGAAAAGGAGAAAATGCTGGTAACCAGCATTTTCTCCTTTCCCAACAATGTTTTCTACCCTTTCCAAAACAAACTTCAATTTTATGAGGTATATTTATTCTGTTGTCTTCAAATGCTTTCAATATTTACGAGTCTAAGATTTTGTTGTTTTGTAAAGAGTTAGAAATGCACATTTGGCCTGCAACACCCTGAAAAAGGCATTTGGACATTTTGTGTAAAGTGTAATCTAGTATTTGCCTGGCACTGGCTGATCCCATATGACACTTTATTTACTTTTGAGTTTCCAAAGAAGGCAGATGTGGTGTTCCATGCTGTATTACCCTTTACCACACAATCCAAAAATTACAACAATCTCAAAGAAGAGGGCTTATGGAAAGGTTGTTGGAAAAGGAGAAATTGCTGGTAACCATCACATTGGTTTCTATCCTTTCAAGTACAATTTCCACCATTTCATTCTACTATATATGTCATCCACAAATGTGTTCAATTTGGTTGAGCCCAAAAGTTTTGTCAATTGGTAATACTGGTTGACTGAAAATATATATGGTGCTCACAAAGGCTTGCAGCATTTTATTTAGTGAACTCATTTGATGATACTTAACCCATTACAACACAATCCCTACTTTTGACACTCCTAAGAAGGAAGCCTTTTGAAAAAACTGTGGGAAAAGGAGGAAATGCTGGTAACCAGCATTTTCTCCTTTTCCCACAGTGTTTTCTACCCTTTCAAAAATTTCAATTTTTCAGTCACCTTTATTTTGTTGTCTGCAAATGATTTCAATTTGGACCAGTCTAAAATTCTCTCGTGTGGTAATGAGTTAAGCACTCACATAAGATTCTGTATTTAATGTACAGGCTGAATTAACCTGGGATGAAACAGACAGAAAGAGACAACAGCTGGTCACTCAGAAATTTACACAGAGTGCTGACGATCTTAAAGACGATGATTTGAAAGCTTACTTGGCTGAAAGCTCGGATGAAGAAGGTATTGTAGTTATTAATTTATACTTACGGTATTCAACATTCTAAAGTCCTATTCTTACATACTTGGCTGATTTTTATATGATGAAAAAGCCAAGTTAAAACATTATAGAATGATCTTTGTGAACACTTGGCACTTTACCTGATGACAACATTTTGGACAGGACCAAATTTACTTCATTTGTAACTGACTTGTGAAATGTTGCTTAAATAATAGGTTTTTGGTTAGGATAGAGGATAGAGTAGAAAATATTGTGGGAAAAGAGAAAATGCTGGTTACCAGCATTTTCTCCTTTTCCCACAATGTTTTCAAATCTTCGTCTTTCAGGGTTCTAAAGTTGGGATTGTGTGATAAAGGGAGAACAAAAAGTTGTGTCAGTAGAAGACTTTGCTCATATTAAGATTTTCTCATGTAACTTTGTTTGCACAGGTTTTTAAATCTACTGGCTGGAAGCCAGCAGAGGTTATGTCAGGGCGTGGTTTCCATTGTCTGTCTGTTTTCGTCCTTTTGTTGTTCATGCAATAAAATCTGTAATTATAGTTGTAGTTTTGTGAAACTTACAGTTTGTTTGTACCATTATTAGCTCAAACACATTAGGTTTTGAACAAATGTGACAGTCAGTAAAAGAAAAGTAGCCATTGAAGGTTAAAAGTATACTTTTCTTGTTTACATAATAAGACTGCATTTGTTTTTTACACAGTTGTGTCTGCATTTGTGGTTCAATTTTCATCAAACTTTCGCAGTTGATTTGTTATGATCAATACCTTGAACCTCAAAAGTTTTAAAAGACTGAAAATTTTTAAGGGAAAAGAAGCCATTCAAAGGTGAAAATTTACATTTCTTGTTTTTCGCAATATGGTTCCCATTTCTAAATCCAGTTCTTTTGAAGCTTGCACAGATCATTTATATCATCAAGGGATTGAGCTCGGGTAAAAATGAAGAAAGTCCAGCTATCAGTTTAGGAAAGCAGCCATTTAATGACTTGGTCTATTTTATTCAAAACAGTCCGGATTAGGGTTAACATTTCTTTGAACCTTGCAGGGATTGTTGAATACAATGAGTACTGTAACCCAATTATGTTTTATGAGACTCCAAGTATTTGGATGTTAGAAATTTCACTTTAGTTATTTCCTTATTTGTTCAACTCACCATGCCTACATAATGATATATGCAAGAACATAAGTACTGTCAATGCCAGTAGATCCAATTTCAGGCCCTCTAGTGCTTCTACATGTGTAGCATGGTATGTACTATATTCTAACATGACACATAAATTCAGCTCTATAGACACAGTGCAAGGAAAGCATGGTAAAATCTATGTCATTTTATGTAGAGTGATGTCATTCTGTATAAAGTAAGTTACTCAATGGAATATAATCTGCATCCACATTTTCACTCTTAGTATGAATTTTGTTTTCCTTTCATAAGAGTTGGTCATAATAGAATCTACATAATCTTCTTTCTATTTTGGTTGATCATTCAATAAACCATTTTGTGAGTTATAAGGGCAATGAATAATCCACATGGGCCATGGCCCTCATGGATTGTTTATGGTGCCTCATAACTTACAACAATGGTTTATTGAATGATAAACCACGATAGAAAGAAGATTAAATAGTCTTTTGTTGTAAAACTCAGAATCATGGTTTATTGAACAATAAACCAGAATAGAAAGAAGATTATTTCTTAACTTATTACCAAACGACAATATTATAGGCTTGTCCAAATCGAAAGCGTTTGCAGACGACACAATAAAGTGACTGAAAATTTGAAATTTGTTTTGTGAAGGGTAGAAAACATTGTGGGAAAAGGAGAAAATGCAGGTCACCAGCATTTTCTCCATTTCCCACAATGTTTTCTAAAGGCTTCTTTTTCAGGGGCGTCAAAAGTAGGGATCGTGTGGTAATGGTTAAGTAGTCTTTTGTTGTAATCTTCAGAGGTAGACTATTCCAAACTGATAGAACAGTCTGACAGTGGGAGTGAATCAGATGAGAGGGAAACAGAAGATAAACAGATTGACAAATACAAAAAACTTCTTCAAGATTTAGATACAGAAGAGAAAGAGAAAGAGAAAGGCGATGTGCAGATGGAGATAACATGGGAAATGGGTAAGACCTGTGTGCTTCAGACAGAGGAGTGTTAGCTTTTGGTTATATCATTTCCCAATAACACAGACAGTTAGACTGGTCTAAATTCAAAGAGCTTGTAGAAGATAATGTACATGTGGCTATAGTGATTGGAACTGTCTATAAATGCTAAAAATTGTTCTGACTTTTATAAAATGGAAACAAGACTGTGGCTTTTAACCCTGTTACCACATAGTCTTGACTTTTTACAACACTTTTGAAAACATTGTGGGAAAAGGAGAAAATGCTGTTACCAGCATTGTCTCCTTTTCCCACAATGTTTTTTACCACATCAGTGTCAAATTCCATCTTATGAGCTGAGAATAAGTTTCCGTCTGCAAATACTCTTGATTTAGACCAACCCAAAATTCTGTTATGTGATGAAGAGTTTAAAGAGTGTTGTGCACAGTACTTGCAAATGAAAAATTGGAACACTTAGATGGATGCACTGTCTGCTTTGCTATAAAAGAAATACCATCAAAATTGCTCGAAATACTCACAGATTAAGGAAAAATTATTTGTAACAGGTTTGAAAGAAACAACAGAAGAACTGGTGAAGAAGAAGTCTCAGTCCTCAGATAAAACAGTGTGGGAAAAATACCTGGATAGAAAGAAAGAGAAGAAGAAAGAGAAAAGGAAAGACAAGAAAAAGAAGAAAGATGATGAAGAAAGTGATGTGGAGGCCGATGAAGAGCAGGTAAGTTATACAAATTTAGATGAAATGCGAGATACAGGGTAAAATTTTTTAATTAACAAACCATTCTGCATTCACCCTTTAGTTTTGTCAGAAATCATGTGACTTGCACGCAAAAAGGGACAATTTGGGAATCTAATGAAATTTTAATTTAATGTAAAAAGATCAAAGATAGTGCAGGTCAATTTAATATGATAGTTCGAAAATGATTGTACAGTAAGGCAAAATGGCCAGTTTCAAACAGGAATTATCATAAAAGTAAAAAGCGACCGTAGAACTTTTATGCTACAATTGAAAAAAAATCTTTTGGCTTTGATATCAGTACATGGACCACATAAAAAAGTTCCTGGAAAAAAAAATTCCCTACTTACCCTACCTCCAGCATCTCAGACCAAGATCCTACACACAGATATTTATTATGCTCCCCGAAGGGCGAGCATATAGTCGCCGCTTCGTCTGTCCGTCCTTCCATCCGTCCGTCCTTCTGTCCGTCCGTCCGTCCGAAGTGATTTCTCCACAACCCTTGGACCAAATTGGATGAAACTTCATATATGAACTCCTTGGGGTAATGCGCCGATATACTTTTCCCGGATTTTCAATTTGACCCCGTGTCATGGAAAAAAGAGGCTTAATGCAAAATTGCAATTTTTACCAATATCTCATTCAGTTTTTGTCAGAATATCATGAAACTTCATGGTTATATTGTTTATGGAAAGTCTTAGCATGTGCCCTTGCCATTTTTAATCTGGGCATTTTTTAAGTTGACGTTCTGTCATGGAAAAGGGGGGCTTCTTGCAAGATTCCAATTTTTACTAATATTTCATTCAGTTTTGGTCAAAATTTCATTAAACTTCATTGTTATATTGTTTTTTAAAAGTTTCACCATGTGCTCTTGTTTCTTTATCTATGTGTTTTTCAATTTGACCCTCTGTCATGGAATAAGGGGGTTTCTTGTAAAATGAAAAAGGGGCCCTAATGCAAAATTGCAATTTTTACTAATATCTTTTTCAGTTTTTGTCAACATTTCATGGTTATATCTTGTTTTACAAGTTTCAACATGTGCCCTTTGTTTTTGCAATCTATGAATTATTAATGTGCAAATACGTCTTTCCTGGTTTCTCAAATTAAGACAGCATCATGGAAAAAGGGGACTTCATGGAAAAAATTGTTTTTCACTAGGCTTCTTTATCAGTGCTCAAACCTTTGTGAAATTTCAAATCTGAACTTGTGGGAACATTGCCCAGGTACCTCTCTTCCTTTTTCTCAATTTCAGGCTGCGTCTCAGAAAAAGGGGGCTTCATGTAAAAAATTGTTTTATGTAATATTTAATACATGACTGCTCAAAATTTCATGAAATTTTGAATTTTTAATTATTATTAAAAAATGCCACAAACCACACACCCATTGTATTTATTGCAATGATCCAATACTGTCTTATGGGAAAAGGAGGCTTAAAGGGGGCTTATTGGGCTTATTGTCCTCTACAAGTTTTTGTTGGCTATCTCTAAGATAGTAATTGCCTTTTCACTTCAAATTTTGGGGGGCATGAACAGGTTCTTCTAGGATAAAAGAAGTGAATTTATATCAATTTCTTATATTTTATGACAAGCACTTGTTCGGGGAGCATAACCCGTCTCTGACGGCTCTTGTTTGTTAGGCCCTTTATAGATCAGCAATCATGTGAGTTGCTTGGTACAATGGATCATGGAAATACATTAAGCTCCCTTTTTCTAGAGAAAAATTTATGATACTTTTATAGATTATCTTGAACACCCTGCAAATGTTCTCCTTTCCCCCACAGTGCCTCAAAAGCCTTGTTCCTTTGAGTCATTAGAACAATGAATAGTTTGCAGAAGGGTTAGCACATTCATTTTTAGCTCTACTGGCTGAAAGCCAGCAGGGCTTATATCATGGAGTGGTTTCCATGGTCCATCCGTCTGTCTGTCTCTCTGTCTGTTAGTGTTTTTCTTGTTTATGCGAAAAAGCCTCAGATTTCCATGAAACTTGCACAGTTTGTTTATCTCAGTAGCCATTTCAAGTTGAAAGTCCTTTTCATTTCTTGTTTAGGCGATGAAGTCAGCATTTCTTGTTTTAATCTTTGTGGGTTTTTTTTGCATCATGAATTTATAGTGTATTCTAGCATAAAAGCAAAATCTCTGCCAGGAGAGCGATTTCAGGGCCTTCTAGTTGTTTTGTAGCTAAAACTTTGTTTACACCATGTCTTGAAATTAATCTTTTAGTACTCTTGAAAAGAATTTTGATTTTAAAGCCAATGAGAAGTTATTAAAATTTAGGATGTGTGCTATTGTTGATTTTTTTATTGCAGGATGGGTCGTTTCAAGCTTTTAGTGATGATGATGTACCAGATGATCTCAAGGATGATCCTTTCTTTGCAGAGGAGTTGAATCAGACAAACTCATCCAAGAAGAAAGAGAAGGGTAACTAATAATCCATTACTTTAACTCATTACCTAACAACAAAATTTTTGGGTTCGTCCAAATCGAAAGCATTTGCAGACGAGAAAATAAAAGTGACTGAAAATTTGAAATTTGTTTTGTGAAGGGTAGAAAACATTGTGGGAAAAGGAGAAAATGCTGGTTACGAGCATTTTTCTCCTTTTCCCACAATGTTTTCTAAAGGCTTTTTCCTCAGGGTCTTCAAAAGTAGGGATTGTGTGGTAAGGGGTTATAGGCTTTTCTCACTCTCTTATAAACAGTATTTCATTTTTACCTGTCTGGAAAGCCATTGGAAATAATGTGGGAAAAGGAGAAATTTCTTATAAGAAACAATTTTTCCCATATCCTCACAGTGTTTTCCACTTTTATCAGAGAACTTCAGATTATTAGTTCTATTTGGATCAATTTTCTATTTGTAACAATTATTTCCAGTTTGGCTGTTTTTAAATAAAACTTAGAGATATTGTTTTAGCCCATTCTTTTTTGCCTGAGTGGTTATGCAAAAAACTTTGATATTTTCTTATATCTCTTTTATTACTGGAGATAATATTAACTTCAAACTTGGACAATTTGTTATCTATCCAAAGGGAAATCCATACAACCAAGGGCGTATAACCATCGAGGCATTTTTGAAACAGTTATATCTCTTTTTTCATACTACAATATTTACTGGAATTCAGGCAATGCTAGCCTAATGTTGGCATCCATATGCTATGCTCTTCGTAAAGCTTTCAATCGCAGATGCTTACGATTTCAACTATGAGAAAACAGTTTATTAGATCAAAGTTCTAATTGATTGTTTCATGAGCATACTGTTGTCTTTTATCTATTTTTAGATGAGTTAATGGATTCAGATTCTTTGAAAAAAGTAATATATTAATATTATAGGACTTGACTCATTACCAAGCGACAATACTGTAGGCTTGTCCAAATTGAAAGCATTTGCAGACGACAAAATGAATGTAACTGAAAATTTGAAATAAGTTTTGTGAAGGGTAGAAAACGCTGTGGGAAAAGGAGAAAATGCTGGTTACCAGCATTTTCCCCTTTTCCCACAATGTTTTCAAAAGGCTTCTTTTCCAGGGGAGTCAAAAGTAGGGATTGTGTGGTAATGGGTTAAACTAATGTACCTTTGATTTTTAGCTCACCTGAGCACGAAGTGCTCATGGTGAGCTATTGTGATCGTGCTGTGTCCGGCGTCCGTCGTGCGTCGTCCGTTGTCAACTTTTTACCTTGTGTACGCTCTAGAGGCCACAGTTATGGTCGGATACTCATGAAAGTTGGTCAGGATGTTTGTCTCGATGAAATCTCGGACGAGTTCGAAAATGGGTCATGTGGGGTCAAAAACTAGGTCTCTAGGTCAAATCTTAGAAAAACCTTGTGTACGCTCTAGAGGCCACATTTTGAGTCGGACGCTCATGAAAGTTGGTCAGGATGTTTGTCTGGATGATATCTCGGACATTTTCGAAAATGGGTCACGTGGGGTCAAAAACTAGGTCACCAGGTCAAATCTTAGAAAAACCTTGTGTACGCTCTAGAGGCCACATTTTCAGTCGGATACTCATGAAAGTTGGTCAGGATGTTTGGCTGGATGATATCTCGGACAAGTTCGAAAATGGGTAACATGGGGTCAAAAACTAGGTCACCAGGTCAAATCTTAGAAAAACCTTGTGTACGCTCTAGAGGCCACATTTTGAGTCGGATACTCATATGAAAGTTAATCAGGATGTTTGTCTGGATGATATCTCGGATGAGTTCGAAAATGGGTCATGTGGGGTCAAAAACTAGGTCACCAGGTCAAATCTTAGAAATACATTGTGTACACTCTAGAGGCCACATTTTCAGTCGGATACTCATGAAAGTTGGTCAGGATGTTTGTCTGGATGATATTTCGGACGAATACGAAAATGGGTCACGTGGGATCAAAAACTAGGTCATCAGGTCAAATCTTAGAAAAACCTTGTGTACGCTCTAGAGGCCACATTTTCAGTCGGATACTCATGAAAGTTGGTCAGGATGTTTGTCTTGATGATATCTCGGATGAGTACGAAAATGGGTCATGTGGGGTCAAAAACTAGGTCACTAGGTCAAATCTTAGAAAAACCTTGTGTACGCTCTAGAGGCCACATTTTCAGTCGGATACTCATGAAAGTTGGTCAGGATGTTTGTCTGGATGATATCTTGGACGAGTTTGAAAATGGGTCATGTGGGGTCAAAAACTAGGTCACTAGGTCAAATCTTAGAAAAACCTTGTATATGCTCTGGATGCCACATTTTCAGTCCAACACTCTTGAAAATTAGTCAGAATGTTTGCCTTTATAATATCTTGGATTATTTGAAAATGGGTAATGTTGGGTCAAAAACTGGGTCAATAGGTCAAATATTATAAACACCTTTTGAATGCTCTGGAGGACACATTTTCAGTTGGATACTCATAAAAGTTTGTCAGGATGTTTGCCTGGATGATATCTCGGACAAGATCGAAAATGGCTCATGTGGGGTCAAAAACTAGGTCACTAGGTCAAATGTTAGAAAAACCTCTTGTAGGCTCTAGAGGCCACATTTTCAGTCCAAAACTCTTGTAAGTTGGTCAGAATGTTTGTCTTGATGATATCTCAGACAGGTTTGAAAATGGGTCATTGGGGGTTTAAAACTAGGTCACTAGGTCAAATCTTAAAAAAAACCTTGTATATGCTCTGGATGCCACATTTTCAGTCCAACACTCTTGAAAATTAGTCAGAATGTTTGCCTTTATAATATCTTGGATGAGTTTGAAAATGGGTCATGTTGGGTCAAAAACTGGGTCAATAGGTCAAATGTTATAAACACCATTTGTATGCTCTGGAGGACACATTTTCAGTCTGATACTCCTAAAACTTGTTCATAATATTTGTCCTGGTGATACCTTGAATGAGTTTGAAAATGGGTCATGTGGAGTCAAAAAACTAGGTCAATGGGTCAAAAATTAGAAAAACCTCGTGTACACTCTAGAGGCTACATTTTCTGCCTGATACTCTTCAGACTTGGTCAGAATGTTTGTTTTGGTAATCACTTGATGAAATCTTAGAAAAACCCTTTGTACACTGTAGAGGCCACATTTTCAGTCCAATACTCATGAAACTTGGCCAGAATGTTTGTCTTATTGATATCTCAAAAGTGTTTGATGGGTAATGTCTGATTAAAAAGTAGGTCACTGGGAAACTAGATGGTGCATGTTTGGTCAATAAACTCAGGTGAGCGATTTCAGGGCCATCATGGCCCTCTTGTTGATATTTCTAGATAAGAACAAAAAGAAGAAAAAAGGCAAAGAAGAAAAGACAGAAGAAGATGAAAATGAAAAGGTAAGTGTGTATGTAGAACCACACTATTTCCTTAGTGTAATATGATTTGGCTTGCAATTGAGTAATTTAGACATTTGTGTAAAGATTTGTCTTGGATCAGTCTACGTAGGCTAATCCAAGATGGCACTCTATGTGCTTATGTAATGTTCTGTTTTACTCAAGTCTGCTGAAGCACAAAATCTGATGTAGTTGAAAAGTGCTGTCTCGGATTGGCCTGCAAGGACTGTGTGGGCTGATTTAAGACAACACTTTCACAAATGTCCGAATGCGCCTTTTTGCGTGATGCAAGTGGTTTACTTGAATTATACTGTGTTAGCTGTTTTACAGATTCTAATTTATTATGCTCCCCGAAGGGCGAGCATATAGTCGCCGCTTCGTCCGTCCGTCCGTCCGTCCGTCCGTCCGTCCGTCCGAAGCGATTTCTCCACAACCCTTGGACCAAATTGGATAAAACTTCATATATGAACTCCTTAGGGTAAGGTGCCGATATACTTCTCCCGGATTTTCAATTTGACCCCGTGTCATGGAAAAAAGGGGCTTAATGCAAAATTGCAATTTATACCAATATCTCATTCAGTTTTTGTCAGAATATCATGAAACTTCATGGTTATATTGTTCATGGAAAGTTTTAGCATGTGCCCTTGCTATTTTTAATCTGGGCGTATTTTAAGTTGACGTTCTGTCATGGAAAAAGGGGGCTTCTTGCAAAATTCCAATTTTTACTAATATTTCATTCAGTTTTGGTCAAAATTTTATTAAACTTCATGGTTATATTGTTTTTTCAAAGTTTCACCATGTGCTCTTGTTTCTTTATGTATGAGTTTTTCAATTTGACCCTCTGTCATGGAAAAATGGGGTTTCTTGTAAAATGAAAAAGGGGCCCTAATGCAAAATTGCAATTTTTACTAATATCTTGTTCAGTTTTTGTCAACATTTCATGGTTAGACCTTGTTTTACAAGTTTCAACATGTGCCCTTTGTTTTTGCAATCTATGAATTATTAATGCGCATATACGTCTTTTATGGTTTCTCAAATTAAGGCTGCATCACGGAAAAAGGGGACTTCATGGAGAAAATTGTTTTTCACTACGTTCTCCTTTATCAGAGCTCAAAACTTTGTGAAATTTCAAATCTGAACTTGTTGGAATGTTGCCCAGGTACCTCTCTTCCTTTTTCTCAATTTCAGGCTGTGTCTCGGAAAAAGGGGGCTTCATGTAAAAAATTGTTTTATGTAATATTTAATACATGACTGCTCAAAATTTTATGAAATTTCGAATTTTGAATTATTACTCAAAAATGCCACAAACCACATACACGTTGTATTTATTGCAATGGTCCAATATTGTCTTATGGAAAAAGGGGTCCTGTACAAGTTTGTTTCGGGGAGCATATAGTCGCCGCTTCGTCTGTCCGTCCGTCCTTCCGTCCGTCCGTCCTTCCGCCTTTACCAGCCCGACATTGTGGGGTTAGGGGTAATTGTACATTTAGTCTCTATGGGGTTCCTTCTGTCTATCTGGTAGGTTTGGGGTTAGGGTTAGGGTTTGTATGTTTAGGGTTTGTGGGGTCAGGGTTAGCTTGTGGGGTTAAGTTTGTGGGGTTGTTTGGGTGTATTGAATAAAGAGCAATTCGACCTCACAAGGTCCATCTCGTAAGACCGTCCGTCCGTCTGTCCGTCCGTCCGTCCGAAGCAATTTCTCCACAACCCTTGGACCAAATTGGATAAAACTTCATATATGAACTCCTTAGGGTAAGGTGCCGATATACTTTTCCCGGATTTTCAATTTGACCCCGTGTCATGGAAAAAAGGGGCTTAATGCAAAATTGCAATTTTTACCAATATCTCATTCAGTTTTTGTCAGAATATCATGAAACTTCATGGTTATATTGTTCATGGAAAGTTTTAGCATGTGCCCTTGCTATTTTTAATCTGGGCGTATTTTAAGTTGACATTCTGTCATGGAAAAAGGGGGCTTCTTGCAAAATTCCAATTTTTACTAATATTTCATTCAGTTTTGGTCAAAATTTCATTAAACTTCATGGTTATATTGTTTTTTCAAAGTTTCACCATGTGCTCTTGTTTCTTTATGTATGAGTTTTTCAATTTGACCCTCTGTCATGGAAAAATGGGGTTTCTTGTAAAATGAAAAAGCGGCCCTAATGCAAAATTGCAAATTTTACTAATATCTTGTTCAGTTTTTGTCAACATTTCATGGTTAGATCTTGTTTTACAATTTTCAACATGTGCCCTTTGTTTTTGCAATCTATGAATTATTAATGCGCATATTCGTCTTTTATGGTTTCTCAAATTAAGGCTGCATCACGGAAAAAGGGGACTTCATGGAAAAAATTGTTTATCACTACGTTCTCCTTTATCAGAGCTCAAAACTTTGTGAAATTTCAAATCTGAACTTGTTGGAATGTTGCCCAGGTACCTCTCTTCCTTTTTCCCAATTTCAGGCTGTGTCTCGGAAAAAGGGGGCTTCATGTAAAAAATTGTTTTATGTAATATTTAATACATGACTGCTCAAAATTTTATGAAATTTCGAATTCTGAATTATTACTCAAAAATGCCACAAACCACACACCCGTTGTATTTATTGCAATGGTCCAATATTGTCTTATGGAAAAAGGTGTCCTCTACAAGTTTGTGTTGGCTATCTCTAACATAGTAATTGCCTTTTCATTTCAAATTTTGGGGGGCATGAACAGGTTCTTCTAGGATAAAAGAAGTGAATTTATATCAATTTCTTATATTTTATGTCAAGCACTTGTTCGGGGAGCATAACCCGTCTCTGACGGCTCTTGTTTTTGATTGTACCATTAATTTTCTAAATAAAGTTTAATTTCTGATTAAACATTTAATGATGTTACTTGTCTGCTAATAATTGAAATATATTTTAATTTGGAATACGAGACGTCTTTTAAAAAAAGCAAAGGAATTCAATGCACAGTGTACATATTGAGAATGCGCACTTCCAGTATTTTCCCCTTTTCCAACAATGTTTTCTACATTTACAATCCACATTGATATGTAGTCTGCAAATGGTTTCAAGTACAGTTTGTCTAAACTTTCATCATCTGTTGGTAAAGATACCATTAACACGGCCATTAGGGAATTGGTTGAAAAGGATTTAACCCCAAGACTGCTAAGCCCGACTTACTGACCTCTTGCGGACAGTGCATATTCTATGCAGTCTGATCTTGGATGTACACTGTCCGATAAGGAGATATTATTCTCAAAAACATAATTTTAGTTTAGTTTAAACATATTTTATTTGCAAAATCAACTAAAATGTACAAGATAATTTACAAATAAAGTTCACAATTTTTATGCAAAATGGATAAAAATGAAAGCAATGCTTAAAGTGTTCTTCTCCAAGTTGAAAGCCAAAACTAGAGAGTACAAATCATAAATTTAAACTAATATGCTATACAGCGAGAGAAAGATAATATCATTAATTATTGTTTTGGAATAGAAGAAAGATGTTTTGATGAAAACTATGTAATGAGTTAGAATGAGAATTATGGGAGAGAAAGGGGAAACATAAAGTAATGGAAAAGATAGGGTATGGAAGATAAGGTGTAGGAGTGTTTTTAAATGGCTTTTATATGATGAAAATATAAATTTGTTCCATTCTATAGTAAGTGTCTGTATTCCTGATAAAAATTTTACAAAGGAAGATAACAAAATTATTGTACTGGAAATCGATTACTTAGCCTAATAAATTTTTGGACTTCAAGAAAATTTTTCTCATTATCACGATATAGAAGATAACCTTTCTCAAAGAGTAACATTTCAGGATCAATATTACCAAATACGGATATACTAAAACATAATTTTGAAATAGCAATAATTGGTTTGTTACTATTGAAATGAAGTTTCAGTTTTCAGTATTAGTTATTCAGCAGGGTAAGCATTAATGCATTTCGCTTTCAAAATCAGGCAGCGTTGTCCCTTCTAATGATGGATGAAGATGACAATAAGAAGCATTTCAACTTGAAGAACATTATTGAAGCAGATAGTCAAGAGGGCAAGAAGAAGAAAAAGAAAAAGAAGAACAAGAAGGCAGAAGATGTGAAAAAAGATGATGATGATTTTGAGGTAATTACAGTTACATTTTCTTTGCTTTCTATATGCCCGAAGAATTATTATTTCTCTCTGTCCTTCTGTTCGACCATGAGCAATTTCTTGTGTGTGTAACTCCTCCAACAGTTTTCACTGAAGTAAGTACAAAATTATGTGTAGCTGTGCACGTGACTTTTAATAAATGGGGATATTCAGGCATTCTAAATTGTAACCCATTTCACTGACAAGTCATTCCAGGCTTATATGTGCGGCTTTGCAAAGCTCTTGTTTATCTTGATCTAGTCTACCTAGTCAATGTTTGGAATCGGCCACAAGACACTGCAAGTATGGATTAAGTTTTGCAGAAGGCAGTCTTACACTGATTGATATCATTTGTAAGAACTTTCTTTCACAGTTGATGTAACATAAATGATTGAGTCATGCCTTTTGAAAAGGGAACTCTTTACCAAATGACAAAATTTTAGGCTTGTCCAAATTGTAAGCATTTGCAGATGAAAAAATTAAATGTGACTGAAAATTCGAAATTTGATTTGGGAAAGGTAAAAACATTGTAGGAAAAGGAGAAAATGCTGGTTGCCAGCATTTGTCCTTTTCCCACTATGCTTTCAGAGGACATCTATCTCAGGGTCGTCAAAAGTTGTCATTGTGTGGTAAAGGGTTAATGCATTTACGAAAAGTATCAACCCAGATCAGCCTTCCCAGACTTTCAAACTGTTGATTGTTTGGTAAAGAGTTCTTTCTTTTCATAATTTTATAGCTTTCTTGAAAAGTGTGAGTGAAACCTATTTTTTTTAACTACCTTTACCTTACTTTTCAGCTCAATGTCCAAGATCCAAGGTTTTCAGCGATTTACGACTCTCATCTGTACAACATAGATCCCTCAGCTCCTGAGTACAAGAAAACAAAAGGCAGTGAAGCTTTGGTCACAGAAAAACTTAAAAGAAACACTGACCCAGATAGTAGGAAGCGTGCAATTAAAGACAAACCTTATGATAGCATGAAGAAAATGAGACTCGAAAACACTGATCATAGCAATAATGAGAGTTTAGCATCCCTTGTGAAGTCTGTGAAGGCAAAAACGAAATCATTTCAAAATGCAAAATCTTTTAAAGATAGATAGCTGTAGTTAGGTTTGCTTGCTGTTGAATTTTGTTGTAGACAGAGAGAAAAATGAAAAAAAGGCTGTTGAAATAACTGTGTGATAACAAAGGACAGATTGTGTCGTATATACCTGAAAACAAAAAAAATAGAAAGTCCCAAATTGAAAGGATTTGCAGATGACAAACGTTTGATTTAGAGTGACCAGTATTTCCCCGCTTTATTTTTAAGAGAGCTCTTTTTCGGGTTGTTAAAACCCAGGATTGTTTTGTAGAGAGATAATGCTACTTTTTCCTTGAAAAGGGTAAGATTTGGTGATTTTGTTGGTAGTATCGATCTTAATAAGAATTCAGGCAATATGCTGTATGATCCAGACTCGCTGCCTGATGTTAAATGAGATATTTTGGCCAAACAACATCAGTGGACATTTTTTACAAATATTTTGTTTTCTGAATGTTGAGAGAAATGTATGATAGAATTCAATTCTTGCATCAACAAACTATATTGCTTGCAACACGAAAAAAGGGCATTCGGACATTTGTGTAAGGTGTTGACTCGGATCAGATTGCACAATCTGCACGCCACAGGCTTATCCGATACGACACTTTCTGTTCTTATGTAATTTTGTTTTGTGTAAATCTACTGTAGAACAAAATTGCATGTTGTCGTAAAGTGCTGTCTCGGATTAGTGTGCGCCGGTGTAATGCAGAGAAATGACCCTCCCCTACGAAATGACCCGGGTTATTATTCTACGTAGAGAAATGACCCCAGAAGTTATTCATTTCACTTCGTAGAGGAATGGCCCAGGCCATTATTCTACGTAGAGAAATGACCCAAGAGGGTCATTTCTCTACATAGAAAAATGACCCTGGTCATTTCTCTACGTAGAGAAATGACCCATGGGTCATTCCTCAACGTAGAGAAATGATCCATGGGTCATTTTGTAGGGGCGGGTCATTTCTCTGCATTACACCGGCTGATCCTAGACGACGCTTTAGGCAAATGTCCAAATGCCCTTTTTTTGCGTGTTGTAGGCCAAATATGATTTCTTCCTATATAGACGGCTCAAAAAACAACCGTCTGAAACTCTAAAACATTGTCAGTGTATGGTCATGACTTTCTATAAAACAAGTCGGCAAAATGGATGCAGTATCAGTCTACATCTTCTGTGCAGTCTGATCTTAAGCCAGAACATTCAAAATGCTTTGGTAATCACTCACAGTGCTGAGAGGATTGAAAGAGGCAGAAACACTTTTCTGATACTGGAGAACTTCGGTGAAATGGAAAGAATTTGGCTTTACATTTACATCTGAATTGGACAGTAAGTAAGCTTTACAAAGAGAAAAAATAATGCCACTTTCAAGTGAATTGCAAAATTTTAATTGTTTCTTCATATTTGATATTGTATTTGTTAAACTGGTATATTTTTACATTAAGGATTTACGAAAAAAGCCGACAAATACACGTTATTGTTGATTGGTTTGATTATTTTATCCCTTTCAGAGTTTGCTCCTCATCAACCTCATACATTGCTACAACTAGTGTTTGCTTAGTACGCCATTTCAACAAAATTTCCAATAATAAAATAACAGAAAGGAGTCGGTGAACCGGTTTTAATGGACTGGAATATAGTGTAAGAAAATGGCGTAGAAAACCAAGTTACCGAGAAAGATCGATCTAAGGGAGGTAAACACATACAGAAAATATATTGATATATTTACCTCCCTTGTACTATAAAATTTGCGTTGAAGTTTGCTGACAGGCTCGCAGTATCTTTCTTATAAAGACCAAGAATTACCTTAACCCTTTCGCAAACGACAAATTTTGCACTCTTCCAAACCAAAAGAGTTTGCAGATGATAATTTTAGATTTGGAGAAAATGACAGAAAGTTCTTTAAAAGGGTAGAAAACATTGTGGGAAAAGGAGAAATTGCTCGTTACGAGCAATTTCTCCTTTTCCCTCAGTGTTTTCTAAAGACTTTTACTGCAGACACGTAAAAACCAGGGTTTGTTTGGAAAAGGGTCAATAAAACATACTGAGCGATTGTTACAGTTCATGTTGCTTTTGCGCATACCGTGTGGATCAGGACCAGATTGCACTTAACGCTTGATCTAATTTGTTCGAGACTCACTAGAGGCACCTGGCCCTTATTCACCAACCATTCTTGAGAATATTCTTAGTCTTAATTCCCCAAGGTTTTCTAAATTTGTAACACAACTTATTGGCCAAAACAGAATGGTTTATCCAATCAGAAGTTGTGATTATTATAAATGTAGAAAAATTCTGGAGAATAAGACAAAGAGCGTTCTAAAGAATGGTTGGTGAATACGTGCCCTGGGTTATGGTGGGGTCGTCCTTGGGCAAGATACTTTAGAGCACAGTTTTTGTGCTTGGGAAACCAGCAACATACATGAATAATCAAAAAATGTGACCTGATGCGACTGAAATATTGTTGAAAGCGGCGTTAAATGCTAGTTAATTGATCAATCAATCAATTGTTCGATCAGTGTTCCGCACTTGTTTTCATTCTTCCCATTTCTAATTCTACCCATCGTTCAGAACCGAAAACAAGGGTAACAACCTACGTCACAGGAAGTGATATCGGACCTGCGCATTTTCTTAACTTATGTCCGCCATATTGAAAAGTAAGTACGATATGAAGATAGAATGATGCTAGCTTGGGTGGATACAAACGGACTACAAAGACTCTCATGTATTTATCAAAGATATTAGATGAATACATTTAATATTCTGATGTTTTAGACAGGAAGCAGAGGGGTGGAAAAGTTCACTACCGAGTGAGCTAACACTAATTATGAATTTTTTATTCTTTCTGACACAATGTCAACTTCTGCCTCATTCCTGTGACTGATCCGCTAAGGGTCACTGAAATCGGAAAAACCTAGGTTCGATCCACCCTGGCGGCTTTGGTCAGTTTAGACTTTCTTTTGCCAAAGCACTGTAGTATCCGTATCCGTACTGATGAAACCAAGATATGAATCAGTGAGCTTTCGACGTCATATGAGTGAAATGCTGTCGAAAATAGCTGGCCAAACAGGCCAGATTAAAAACGTGATCGATTTCTTAACCCCTTTATCCCATTAGGCATTTCTATGGTATCTCTAATTGGCCCTAAATAACAGCAAGGATGAAGCCGTTTCTTATGTGTATATTACACTTTTTGATAGCATAGAAAACATTGTGACAAAAGGTGAAATTGCTCGTCACGAGCAATTTCACCTTTTGCCACAATGTTTTCCAAAGGCTCCTACAAACAATGCGTAGAAATGAGTATCTATGGAGAAAAGGGCTAACTGCTGCTTAGCGCCACTCACTGGCCTTTAGTGGACAAAGTAGATCAAGATCAGACTGCACATTCTGTGCAGTCTAATCCTCGATGTAGACTGTCCATTAACCCTTTACCAAACAATCCCTTGTTTTTACGACCCTAAAGTAGAAGCATTTTGAAAACATTGTGGAAAAAGGAGAAAATGCTGGTAACCAGCATTTTCTCCTTTTCCCACAATGTTTTCTTCCCTTCTAGAAGCTAATATCAATTTTTGAGCTATGTTTATTTTTGTTGGCTGCAAATGCTTTCAATTTGAACCAGTTCAAAATTTTGTCGTTTGGTAAAGATTTAAGGAGATATTTTTCTCCCCTTTCCCCCCCCCCCCCCCCAAAAAAAAAAAAAAAAGTTTGAAATAATGTTACTCGAGTGTTTACCATTGACTTGGAAATTTTGTGTGACTGATTCATCCTATACCAAATAATAGAATTTTCGACGGGTCCAAATTGAAAGCACTGGCAGACGACAAAAATAAAGGTTACTCAAAAAATGAAATTTGTTTCCAGCAGGGTAGAAAACAATGTAGGAAAAAGGAGAAAAATGCTGGTTTTCACAAAGGCTTCTATCTCGGGGTCGTAAAATCACGAGATTGTTTGATGAAGGGTAAAGCAGAAGAAGGTTTTATCCTTTACCATACAATGCCGACTTTTAACGACCCTGAAGAAGTAGCCTTTTGAAAACATTGTGGGAAAAGGAGAAAATGCTGGTATCCAGCATTTTCTCCTTTTCCCACAGTGTTTTCTATTCTATCAAACAAAAATCGCATCATTAAGCCATAATCGAAATTGTCGTCTGCAAATGATTTCAATTCAGACAGGTCTAAAATATTGTTGTGTGGTAAAGGGTTAACAGTTTAACCCTTTACAAAATAATCTGCTGTTTATATAACCCTGAAAAAGAGGTAGAAGAAGAATAAAAAAGATTGTGGGAAAAGGAGACAGTGCTAGTAACCAGTACTTTCTCTCTTTTCCCACAATGTTTTCCGTCCTATAGACCGTAATTTGTCGTCTGCAAAATGCTTCCAATTTAGAACATTCTAAACCTTTAGTCGCCTTGTAACCCTGGTAACACTTAATTCTGAGTTTTAACGGCCCCATGTTAGAAGCATTTAAAAAAACTGTGGGAAAAGGAGAAAATGCTGGTAACCAGCATTTTCTCCTTTTCCCACAATATTTTCCATCATATTAAAGACCCATTCCATCAATTGAACTACATTTAAATTGCCGTCTACAAATGTTTTCAATTTGGAAAAGTCTGAAAATCTTGTCGTCTGGTATTTAGAGTTTAATGAAATTCATACGATCATTGATTGAACCGCATTTAAATTGCCGTCTGCAAATGCTTTCAATTTGGATAAGCCTAAAATTTTAGAGGTGTAGTTAAGAGTTAAATGAAACTCATAGCATCAATGATTGAATCACATAATGTCATTAACACTTCGTTTTTTCCCTCCTCTCTCTTTGGTCTGCTGGAATCAAAGTGTTCCTGCGTAATTAAATCACACAAGACTTAAAAAGTAACGGTTAACTCTTCAACACCCAACGAAATTTAACTCTTTACAACAGAATGCCAAGTTTGAGAACCCGAAACAAGACCTCTTTGAAAGCATTGTGGGAAAAGGAGAAAATGCTGGTAACCAGCATTTTCTCTTTTTTCCCCGATGTTTTGTACCATGTCAAAGACACATTTGAACATTTGAGCCACAGTTGAACTGTCGTCTGCAAAAGCTTTCAGTTTGGACAAGTCTAAAATTTCGTCGTCTGCAAAAGAGTTAAGGCTGTTCCGAAGTGATTTTAATTGCAGAAGACAAAATGAAATGTTGCTGAAATGATAGAATTTGTCCGACTTTGAAAGTGTAGAAAACATTGTGGAAAAAAGGAGAAAATGCTGGTTACCAGTATTTTCTCCCTTTCCCCAGTGCTTTCAAAGGCCTTCTCTCTCAGGATCGTTGAAAGTAGGGATTGTGTGGTAACGGGTTAATAGCAATTAGGCGATCTCAGATACTGGGAGTAATTAAACACTTGAGAGAGAGGCTTAGATTATTTCTACAATAATGAAGAGTAAGAACGTGTCACATTGAAAAGAGCACTAAGTTTTTTTTTCTTTTTCAGCGTGGTTGAATGTGCTGGCTTTTGATCTATTTTTTTGGTACTGATAGAAAATGAATGAATAGAAATTTTTTATTGGTCAATCATATAGACATGTTTATTCTAAGGGCCACTGTGGTCAAATATGGAGACATGTTTATTCTACGGGCTACTGTGGTCAAATATGGAGACAAATTTATTCTAAAGGCTCTTACTTATTTGCTGCAAAATTTATACCGTCTGTCTCTTTTAACTCTTTACCAAACGACAAAAATTTAGGCTGGTCCAAATTCAAAGCATTTGCAGACCACAAAATAAACATTGCTCAACAAATGAAATTTGTTTTGGGAAGGGTACAAAGCATTTCGGGAAAAAGAGAAAATGCTGGTTACCAACTTTTTCTCCTTTCAATTTTTGAGTTGCATTAATTTTTATTTTGTCGTCTGCAAGTGGTTTCAATTTGCACCGGTCTAAAATTTTGCCGTTTGGACAAAAAATAAAATGTTTATGTTTATACTCGTATGAAAGACAGAGACGTAAATTTTGAGTGTAAATATGATGCATGAAATTCCAGCGACCATTATCTACCATTTTATTAAAAATATTTATAATTTGACCTACATGAACAGAGAAAATAGTTAAGTCTTCGGAAAACTTATTACGACCAGAGAACAGAAAATTTCGTATATCGTAAACTTTCTCAGAAACAGCACGGTACATATCTATATACGTAGACATGATAAGGTGATTTGAACCTATCATCTTTATTAGCTGTATATGTTTTGGTATTTAATTAACAGCGATATAAGTAAATTTGTATATGGTACATAAAAGGAGCACCGCCAAAGCCCTATATAAGAAAAAAAAATATTTTCAGACGATTTTGATTGCAATTTTATGCCTGTTATGTGGCCTGCATCACGCGAAAAGGGACATTCGGACATTTGCGTATAAAGTGCCGTTTCGGATCAGCCTGCACAATTCGTGCAGGCTAATCCGAGACGGCACTTTACGACAACAATAGATTTTGTGCAACAGTAGATTTGTAAAAAACAGAAAATTATATAAAAACGGAAATTGTCGTTTCCGTTAGCCTGCGCGGACTATGCAGGCTGATCCGAGACGACACTTTACGCAAGTGTCTGAATGCCGCTTTCATGTAGGCTACAGGGCTCGTATTCACCAACTCTTGTTTAGAATATTCCTGTATTTATTCTCCAGAATGTTATACATTTGTGACCCATCACGCAAAAAGGGACCTTGTGGGAACTGCGAAATATATCAGTTCTGGTCAGACTGCGCGAATTGCGCACGCAGACCAAGTTTGACACTTTTCGCTTTATTGACATTTTTTGATGTACAGAATATTCCCAAATGTTCCCTTTTTCCGTGATGGGTCACATTTGAAGGTAAGGTCGGTTGCAGAAAAATAAATCACTTTTAAAACCAAGTAAACAGCAAACAAAAAGTAGAGCGACTTGGCAACTTGTAACCTAGTTTTACTAAAACTATACACTTATTTTTTATACAAGCGATAAACACTTTGACCGACCTTAGCCTACAGCAACAGATTATCATCCTCACAATAATATCCGTATTTTTAAACGGTGTGATACCCATACTGTTTAGTCTTGACCGCTGCTTGGCTTTTAGGATTTTTTTCTGTCGGGGACGAAAATTTATTTCGCTCAAAAGCAAGTTTGCGAATCAAAACCATGGCGGTGAAAATTTTGCAACAAAATACACGTAACGTCTGTATTGTTGCTGTATACACTACAGTGATTTCGTTGTTTGATTTGAATGTGATGGCACAAATGTTTGCAACGAAAATAACCCTTTGGTTAAAACACGATAAAGTCAACAATACGATACACCGGACTACCTTCGTTGTCTGCGCATGTCATATTCTTCGAAGGTTCGACCTGTCTGCTATGAAGCATCACCCATCCCCAAGTCCCATAAACAGCGGGAAAGTAGGACAGATACCGAAGCTATTACCCAAGCCTGTACGGGCTGTTTTAATAAATGGCCGCTGCATCGGCTACATGCTAGCTGATAGCTGAATAGATCGCAACTGGTAGCATTTTATTCAGTAAACGTTTATTTCCTTTTAAAATTCAAAGCAACTGTTGTCGTTTTGAAAAGTAGGTCGATTCTGTACCCAGAATGCACAAATCAGATAGATGTGTATTTAAAGAATGCCATCTCGCTGTCAAAGATAATGAGGCATCCTATATTTTCCCAGGAGGATGAGGAGGTGGGTAGAAGCGAGAGAGAACGCTACTATAAGGTATGGGTATCTAGACACTTGTCTAGTTCAGCAATGCCAAATCCTGGTTACTTTTGACATATGTAACAGAATTCGGAATGAAATATTTATTTCGGTCTATATAGCTTTTTACCAAACAGTCACGCTTTTTAAGATCTTGAGGAACACGGCTTTAAAACATTGTGAGAAAAGCAGAAAATTTTTGTGACTAGCATTTTTACCGTTTTCTATAATGTTTCCTACCCTTTCAAACACCGTCCTAAACATATGAGCAACATTCAATTTGTAGCCTGAAAATGTTTTCAGTTTGCACAAGTCTGAAATTTTGTTATCTGGCAAGGAATTTACGATTAAACAAAAACAGGTGGAAAAACATTAATTGAGAAGACAAAATGATTCTTATATGGGTTATAAAGAAATTCTACGTTGATGCACATACATGTATATCAATGAACCATGTTAAAAACAAACGGACTTACACGCGTAGAACACATAACATAGCACAACATCACATAACACAGCGGTACATTTACTATTTAAATGTGACGATTTATAGCCAATACCTAAACAATTACCAGTGTGTAATGTAAACAAAGGCAACATAAGAATAATAAACAAAGAAGGAAACAGAGAATTTAACATATCCAAAGAAGATTTTTTAAACGTATATTTCGATAATTCTGAAGTTCTTTCTTTAAGTATAGAAGATATATTCTGACAGTTTATTTATTTATTGCGGATACTTGGATGACATAAGCTGGATAAATTCCACATCACGACAATAACGATATCCCCACAAAACGACATACCGTATAAAAAATTTTCGAAGCCTTAATCGTTAAGGGTCTCACAAAAAAACAGTAACTGTGAATTCTACTTCATTAGTGTCAGGCATTTTTGGCCCCAGTCAGCCCATCATTCCCTCCTCCCCTAGTTGCCCATTTCGACGTCAATTTACATGCGTAATTGGTAGGTTTTGCTTGCCTCAGGCTGGATTCAGCCTCGTGCTCGCGTGATTAATGCTTTATAACCATTTATTATGCAAATATGGCCAATTTGTTTTTGGATAGAATTTGATATGTCAGTATATGATAATTTCAGGCATTTATTAAGACACGGGAAAAATAATACGTGAGGGTTTTTCAAAAACGTTTTGTTTTCCCTTTATACACTCGCCGTTATGCTGTATCAGATAATTTTCCTGGTGGCCCTCCTCGGCTCATTAGTTATCCTTAGACCAGGGCCCGTATTCACCAACCATTCTAAAGAACGTTCTTTGTCATATTCTCAAGAATTGTCTACATTTGTAAGTAACACTTCTGATCAGCTAAACCATTCGGTCAAGCCAACCAGATTTATTACTTACAAATCTAGAAAACCTAGGAAAAAAGAAAAACACTTAGAATATTTTCATGAACAGTTGGTGAATACGGCCCCTGCAGATTATCCTGTGGTATGATCGACCTTGAGGAAGACCACTTTTGAAAACAATGTGTGAAAAGTAGAAAATGCTGTTAACCAGCATTTTCTCCTTTTCCCACAATGTTTTCTAACCTTTCAAAGACAAACCCCATTATTTTAGTGAGCATTATGAGTATTGAATTTGCCATCTGCAAATATTGCCTGGTTTAACAGTCTAAAAATTGTGTCGCCAAGTAAAAAGTTTACGCCGTTGGATTTGTAATTAGAAAGTCTCTATCCGATGCCCGCTGATGGCTCTGGTCTCGTAGGAGTATTTTTGGGCACTACACAGCTATAGCTTAATGCATTTGAATCCCGAGAAAAAGACACGAATACTATCCCATTTGTCTCTAAAATAACGTTGAAAGCTGCGAAAATGTCATTTCAATCCTAAAATATATTGTGTTCTTCGGAAACCGTCATTGCTGTTTTACTGACTGATCCATTGGTTGATTGATATGTAACAACAACAACCATGACAAACTTTCCAACCATTTTATTCCCCATCTTTGAAACACAATACCTTTTGAAATACATTACATTATGCCTGATATTCCCCTCAAGCAACTGGCTGCTTAGAGTGAAACATAAGTTTTAAGTTTTTTTTTTCATAACCACATTTAATATATTAATTTCCGAAACCTTCTTTGTTTACGTCACTTTTGTTGTATCCCTATGTTAAATAAACTTTGTAGAGTTTATGTCAATAGATGTGTTTTCTGTTTTGTTTTATTGTATACAGACTAGAAACACAGCATATGGTTTTTGCTATCCACCCATTTCTGAAAAAAAATCTAAAAAAATCTTCAGACAATTAAAGGCTTACCTCCCCTGAAGCTTCTGGACACATGACATATTTTTTTGTTAGATTATTTAGAATTTATAGTTATTCAATAATTCTAAACACTTTTAACCACCCGGATTACTCTAAAACGTTTTTTTTTTCTTTTCATACCTCTATTGCTTGTTTTGTAAAGGGAGGTAATAATGTCCCTTTAAGTTGAGGATATAGTGATTTTAGAATTAAAATGATAATTCTTTGAGTGCAAAACCTCCAAATGTGGCTTCATTAAGATGCTTCAATAGTGATTATTTTTAATGATATCATATACATGTACTTTAAGAAAATACAGTAAATTTTGTTCATCAAGGTTAGTCAAAGTAAGACATATAAAGGAAACGGAAAAGAAGAAACAATTTGTATTTTTTTTCAGGAGGGGGGCGGGGGGATGGGGCTTTTCGCCTTTTTTTTTCTGAGCAGGTTTTAATGGCGATTGGTTGTTGATTAAAAGTGAAGCCGTAGATATGAAACTTATATGAAATTAAAATAGAATAAATCTTATATCTGAACCATAAATGTTCGGACTCGAAGCAGTTAGTTATGTTAAATAAATGCTGTCGTTTAAAAAATGATCAGTATTTTGGGATTTTTTTTTTTACATTGACGTCAATGGCGACGTCGCCAAAATTCAGCCGCGGGAAAAACACTGCCTGTAGGTTTTAGGGAGCTAGTACCTCGATGTTAGGCGTAGAACAATAGTATTTTTTTTTTTGAACACTGAAAAATACTCTTACAGATAAGTGAATGAGATTTGTTTTTGTTTGATGCAATATTTATGGCCACTAAATGTACATGTGTACATGTATGTACCATTGATTTGAAATGCATGGAGGATAACTTTTTTTGCGCGCCTGCTCGTAGAAATTTAACTAATGCATGATGTCCATTCCAGGAAATAAATTTCCATCTTTTGCCGGAAATTCAAATATTCACTATTTACCTTATGCCTCTAACACGTTTTTTGGAGGTGACTTACATTAAAAAAAACATCAAAATCCAGTGCAGTTGTTTTCGGTAATCACGTTCCCACGGCGTATCCCTTCTGGATAACAATACATTACAATTTCACGTAAATCGCTGGAAGTGTAGGGTGAATTACGTCATATTTCCATCTGGTTGAATGGCAAGCGCTGATTACCTATTTAATAAGTGCATGTGTACTACTGTTTTTGCCTTCATTTGAAAAGTCAGAGAATCTGTATTTTTCGTTGGTCGCGATCATGAAAATATTAACAGGTTATTTAACATGCTTGGGTTCAATACTATGAGGTTATTTAATATGCTTGGGTACAATACTGAATTCTATTGGATGAGTACACTGTAGAACCAGTCTATATTTTGGACAAGGCGACAGCCGAGTCCAAAATATAGACTGGTTCTGCAGTGCACGAATCCAAGTGAATTCAGTATTGTACCCAAGCATGTTAAATGACCTCTTTATTTCACACTTCCGTATTGACTTTAAAGTAAACTATAAGTATAAGGTCATTTCAATGGGAAAAAAAATCAAAACATATCAAACAAGAAAAAGTTGATGCAAAGCACCAAAGTCGCCGCAAAAAAAATGTTTAATGCTTCAAGAAAGCCAGGGCAAGTAAGTAAATGTCAGTTTTCATCAGCAGATTTTTTAACACATTATGAAATTATGTGAATAGTAATCAAAACTTGTCTTCTGTTACAGTATCTAATACCCTAGCACAGCGCTCTCTTAGCTCTTTCCAAACGACAAATATCAGACTCTTCCAAATTCAAAGAGTTGGCAGATGACATTTTAAAAAGCTGCAAAAATGGTGGAAAATTCGCTAGTAGTGGGGTAAAAGTATTTAATAAAGAAGAAATTGCTTATAACGAGCAATTTCTCCTTATCCAACATGTTTTGACAAAAGAATTTGATAGCACACATGTGATAACCCGTGTTTGTTTGGGAAAGTGGTGAAAGCAGGGCTAAGTTACTAAAATGTTGCCGTCCTAGGAAAGTATGATTCAAGAGGACGTAAGTTTGCAAGGCATGCTTTCAATTTAAACAAGTCTAAGACTATAGTGTTTGGTGAACAGTGTTCATAAAGAATCATGGTTTTGCATCGCGCTTTATCATTATGAACAACACAGCAAAAAAGTGGCCTCTCTCCAGATTTTTTCCACAAATTAAATTTATGCAGAGCTCGTTGAGAAATAAACAAAGGAGTTCTAAACTATCTTTGTTGTAAAAACTAAACTTAGAAATAAGTAACCAATAATGGTCAGATACAATCATAACCATCATACCCGTTCTTCGGCGGAATTTAGCACAATTTCAGCAATGCACAATTTTAGCAGTGATCATTCAACAAAAAACACACAAATAGTAGGAAAAACTATCTACAAAATAATCAAAATGATTATTAAACCTGTGTACGAAGGTTGTACGAAACGACCAACTGGGTACGAAATGACCAAAATTGAAAGTATAAGTAGGTACGAAATGACCAAAATCGTACGAAATGACCTAGGTACGAATTTAACAAGGTACGAAATGACTGGAAACCTGTACAGCCTTGACCAATGGAAACAAGGCATTTATGTGGACGAGTCCATTTCTCACGAATAGCGACAATAAAAGAAATAATTAGGCGGTTTTTTGATGTTGTAAGTATTAATAGAACAAAAGTAGTATCGTATTGCAATTTCGTAGTTTAAGAATGAATTAAAAAGCCAGTTTAAGGCGAAGTAACGTTAGAAAGATTCCTTGTTAACCTAACACCCCTATAAAAACGAAATTCCCACTATGCATGTCCTAACTCGAAAAACTATTAAAAATATAGTCGCGCGCTTCTGCGCGGCGACTAATGACGGGTTTGAATTTGCTCTTTTTACAACAGACTTCGGTACACTACTCGTCCGGTCCAATATCGATATTCGGGACTCTTGTCACGTTTTTAAAAATCCGTATTGGACTCAAGCCTCGTTTTGAAAAATTCCATATTGGACTCTAGCCTCGTTTTGAAAAATCCGTATTGGACTCAAGACTCGTTTTGAAAAATCCGTACTGGACTCTTACCTCGTTCTGAAAAATCTGTATCGGACTCATGCTTCTGTCTGAAAAATCCGCATTGGACTCTACAGTGTCTAATACAGGCTAAGATATTCTGTACTCACGTGGTAATATTAAAGCTATTTCATTGGACGTTAAATTGTGGGTTTGAAATAAAGAATAATATTGGTCTGTCGGGTAACGATTTCCTCGCTTCCCTTCAGTTTATTTCCTGTAAGCTGTCTACGCGAACTTTAGAAATCTTAACCGTGGATCCAAGACATCACTAATTACCGCGATAAAGTCGTTAGGACGAAAGGTATTTTGACTAAATTTGTTGGTCGTATCACATTCCCAGGAACTCTATTGTGATGAGGCGATCTTTGACAAGGACGTCAAAACATGTCTATGGGTCTGGTATGCAGCTTTTCCCTTTTTGTGGTATCTGCCTACATCCTAAACTCTTATCCTGATAAATAGGTGAAACGAAACTTCCTAATCAAAAGGTATTTTAGGGGGACAAATATATTTTAATCGGACAGAGTAGATTCACGATCAGACTGCACATTTTGTGCAGGCTGATCTTGATCTACACTGTCCGATAAAGGTCCCTAAGTCGCTCTTTACAGCGTAAGGGTTTATCTCTTTCGAAATACAAAACTTTAGCCAGTAGTGTTGATTAATATTACTGTTACCACTAGGATTAAATTCGTTACGAGAGTGACATTGATATAAAAAAATTAATCCTATAGTGAAATTAAATTATATACCACTTTTTCAGTGTTTTTTCTTGTTATCTGTATAATCCAGAATTAAAATTGCTAAACTGTAGACCCAGTGGGACCCCCCAAAAAAAAAGAACAAGGTGGGCGTCAAAATGCATTAATATCTAAATCGCACCACTGACAAGAAAGGAAACCATTTAGATTTCAGTTTGTTATTATATGATTGGTCCATGCGTTAGTCGTTCGTTAAAAAAAAGGAAATTTAAATTAGATAACAAGTTTAAAAAAAAAAAAGAAATTAGCTTGATCTTTTCTCAATTTAGTTACAATTCCAAAGTAACTTCTATAAGCTAAACCATCGCATTTTGTGATACCGCCCAGCTGGAAAAACGCTTTGGCTGAACAGAACAGAAGATGAAGCGCTAATCAGCTTACAAATGCGGCGTCATTTACATTCTACGAATTGCCTGCATTGTCAGCGAGGTTTCTGAGGAGTAATCTGTTGACTTTACGGCTTAACGTTGTCCCAACGACTTGATTTCGCGCGGTTTTTTTTTTTCCTTTTTACTGAATTGGATATGTGCTACCAAATGTCTTCCGCAGGACGAGTTTTTGCTTGTACCACGAAGCATTTTGAAATTTTCTTTGGTGAGAAGAGCAATTTCTGCTTTCCTTCGAATTTATGTATTTAACTTATACTCTTGTCGTTTATCATTATTTGGCATACCTGCCAAAAAGTTTATGGTCTACACACGAGGATGCCTTAATTAATGAAGGCCATTTTTCAGTTATTTCCCTGGATTCCTCTGCGGTAAGACATTGTTCCTGATAAGGGGATTACTTTGTTTTCTTCCTCAATTTTCTTTCACTGAACAGCTATGTTCTAGAGATAATTTTTTAAGTAAATCTAGAAAGATTGTTTTATAAATCTATATACTAGTATACGTAGTTCCTGGTGATTAAGAACGGAATTCGATTTGAATTAAATGTGGACCTTACATATATTTAAAAAATCATTATTGTTTTTATCGCAACTTCCCCAATGAAACCAAGGGTAAAAACAAAGAAATACAGGGGAAAGTACCAAACTGATATTTGGTTACCCTTAGCATTTTTATCTTGCAAGGGAGAAAATTTACAGGAATTATCCCGATTGTTTCCTTCTTTTTACCAGATTACTCTTAGACTAATCCAAATTGCAAGCATTTGCAGATGACAAATAAATGCCGCTAAAATGACGGGGTGTGTCACTGATAGGATAAAAAGCATTGCAGGGGAAAAAGGAGCAAAATTGCTTGTTATCAGCCTATTTCCCTTTGTCTCCACGATGTTTTTAAACATTCCCCAACATGTTCGTTAAAACTCGAGACTGTAACGAACAGAGTTAAATAAATCTGTTAGAAATCAGAGTGACAGCTTATATACGGTAATGAGGCGGGCTTTAAAATCAGAGGTTTCTAGTTCGAATTCCGCCGGACAGGCAGGCTGCGCAGGTTGATCCGAGACGACACTTTAAATACGCAAATGTGCGTATCCCCGTTTTGCAAACCAAATGAAAGTACATGGAAGAAGAAAATACTCATCAACATAAATGTTAACGAGGCGTTTCCCAATATACGTATTCCGGGATATCTCATTTCAGTATATTTCTGTATATATAACACTTTATAAAACAATAAATTATGTGTTTTAACTCCGAGTTGACCATACGACAAAATTTTAAACTTGTCCAAATTGAAAACATTTTCAGGCGACACAAAATTGACGTGACTCAATAATTGGAACTTGACTGTGAAAGAGTAGAAAACATCGTGGGAAAAGAAGAAAATGCTGGTTACCAGCATTTTCTTCTTTTGTCACGATGTTTTCGAAAGGCTTTGTTTTAAGGGCCGTTAAAACCAGAGATTGTTTGGGAAAGGGTTAATATCCCTGGGGAGAAAGATGCATGAAAACATTGTGGGAAAAGTATTTGGGGCATCTTTAATTAGTCTTCTGCAATTGGTTGTCTGCATTTGGTTTCACTTTGTACCTATCTATAATTTTGGTATTCTGTAACAAAAAGTCATGTGATAGCTAGTATGTTCCCAGCTTCAACTCTTTACCAAACGACAAAAATTTAGACAGGTTCAAATTGAAAGCACTTGCAGACGAAGAAATAAACGTAACTCAAAAATTGAAATTTGTTTCCAAAAAGGTAGAAAACATTGTGGGAAAAGGAGAAAATGCTGGTTATCAAAAATGCTTTCAAAATGCTTCTATTTCAGTGTAGTAAAAACAGGGATTGTTTGGGAAAGGGTAAAACGCTGTACCTAACAGTTTTTAAATTTGATTCATGGCGGTGATGTCCAACATACCATATCCAGCCATTCAAGGGGGTGGGGGTAGGGGTTCTCTGTGAAAGCATGTATTAACCAACTATTCTAAATTGCATTCTTCATCTACCTCTTAATATTTTTTTCTCACTTTCGAAGTAATTCCTGATTGGCTGACCCAAATGGATGGACAGATCAGCCATTGTGGTACTTTAGATCTAACCATTCAGCCATTGTGGTACTTTAGATCTAACCAATCAGCCATTGTGGTACTTTAGATCTAACCAATCAGCTATTGTGGTACTTTTGATCTAGATTAAGAATGGTTGGTGAATATGGGCAAATGACTACACATAAGTCTTTCCGCTTCCCGTACAGCAAAAAAGGGACCTCAAACAACTGTTGCATTCAGTATCAGCTGTGACTGAACTAGAATCCTCGAAAACGCGCATGCGTAGAAGCCAGTTAGTTTTCTCGTGCTATGTTTCCGTTTTAACGACGTGCGAATGGAATGGCAATCAGGAAGCAAGTAGAGAAGCGATAATGACCGAGGAAAAATTAACGTTCTGGCTCTAGATTTCTTGTCTACAGATTACAATCGGGCTTTTCAAATTCCTTACTACCCGACTAAACCTCAGACCCTTCCAATTTCAAGCATTTGCAGACGTTAAGTTAAAAGTGGCTGACAAAAATAATAATGTTTGTCTTCTAATAGGTAAAAACGTGAGAAAACAATCTGATCTTTATTTTCTTGGATTCGAAGGCTTACCAGGTGTATACACCGTACAATAAGACGGGATATAGTCGAAAGAAGTATGCACATGTAAAGGGATAATATCAAAAAGAGCAATTCTACTGCAGTGCACTGTAATTCACCTATACGTGTGCCTACATGTTTTCTGTAACAGAGACCATTGTAAGAAAAAATTAAAATAATTTCGTTTTTTAGGAAAATAACTGTCTTTTTTAATGGACTCTTATACCTTTTTTAAGTTTTTTTTACCAGCCTACAGTGTTATAGACTTGTCGGAATCGAAGGCAAATACAGAGGACAAATTACATGTTAAGTGTAGATAACATGGGGACTTCGTGAGTGAATAGGTAGATAGCTAGCTTTTCAGAATAGGTTGCTATTTAAAGGGTAATTCTTTATCACAGAATTCCGACTTTAAACGACCCTGATTGTGTAGTCTTTTGAAAACATCGTGAGAAAAGAAAAAAATGCAGGTAAACCAGCATTTTTTCCTTTTCTCACAATGTTTTCTACACTCTGGATGACAAATTTTGCGTTAAAGTAATATTTAATTTCTCGTCAAAGCAAAAGCTTTGAATATGGTCAAGGCTTTACTTTTGTCGTCTGGACAAGAATGAAGTTTTTAAAAAGTGTCCCATGGTAACGTAGCCTTTCCGCTGACTGTTTCACCTTTCGGAGGATTACACAGAAATCTACAATGACGTCATGGTCTCAAGAGTAGCAGAGTAGCGTTCTGAAATCTAATAAAGCAATAAGCAAAAAGACTGTCCAATCGATGTTTATAGACAGGTAGAAGAAATTGAAGACAAAAACCGAAAGTCTGAAACTTTTTATAAGATTATGAGGAAAAAAGAAACACGACAATTTCGATTTTGTGACAAAATTTCAAAACAATGAATTTCAAGATCCTTATCTCAGTATCCCATTACAGCACTGTGTTCAGGTTAATCTTGAATCAAGCAGAACATAGTAATTTAGGCAGGAAAATAATCAACCCTAATCCTGGTGAAAAAGTGAAATGAAAATTTCAAGGTCGGTGGTGAAAAGCCAACAGTTGGTTTTTCAAAAATATCATTTTTTTGGGGGGGGAGGGGGTGTGGGGTGGTGGTGGGGAAATAGATCCTTGTACTACATTGTATATCCTGGATCAGACTGCACATTCTGAGCAATATGATCTTGATCTACATCGTCCACAAAAGGTCCTTGAGTCACGCTTAGAGGCCTGAGCGTAAAAACTTCCGCTATAAATGCAACGCGTTGATCTTCAAAAATATGTTCATAGCATAACTAGTGTGAGAGTGATTGAAAATGTTTTCTTTTTAATCATGTACCACGCTATCCTGATTTTAACCAGCATTTTATCCTTTCCCAAAATGTTGGGTAAAGAGTAAATCCAGCAAGAAAATAGACCACAAATGACAAACTTTTATAGACACAACCAAATTGAAAGCATTTGCAGACGACAAATGGAAAGAGGCTAAAAATTCCTGCCTATGAAAGTGAAGAAAAGACAGAGTGAATAAAACAGGAGAAAAAGCTGGTTACCAGCATTTTCTCCTTTTTCCCTCGCAATGTTTTCGAAAGGCTTTCTTTCTCAGGGTCGTTAAAACTCAGGACTGTGTGGTACAGGGGTACAACTCAATTAGAGCAAACACTAATTTTCTTGTTGCATTCCCGTCAGTGGCGAACTTAAAATAACAGAGCAACGGGCACCATATTTTACGTTCAATTAACACTTAACAAAACCCATCTCGAATTTCAAAGACCCTGACAAAAGCAGGCTTTGAAAAAAAAAAAAACAATGCAGGATAAGGAGAAAATAATGGTGACCGGTATTTTCTTTTTTTTTCTTCCTCAGTAATTTCTACCATTTCAACGACAATCCAAACATTTGAATTACATCCGATTTGCTGTCTGTAATTTTGGTTAAATATAAAATTGGGCCTTTTGTTAAAGGTTCAACCTCAACCACACAATCCCAAGTTATACCGACCCAGAGGAAGAAGCCTTCTGAAAACGTTGTGGGAAAAGAAGAAAATGCTAGTAACCACCTTTTTCTCCAATTCCCAAAATGTTTCTACTATATCAAACAAAACAGAAAGTCACCGCTTAGGCTACATTTGATTTGTCGCCTTCAAATGCTTTGAATTTCACCCATCCCGAGCATTTTTAGTTTGGTAGAGAGTTAAGGGGGCTTTTCTGCTGTAGCAGGATGACTTTCTACGGGGGAAAATATTTTACGTACAATTTAGGGTGCTAATCGACTTTTTTTCCGAGGTGACGACAAGTTCTGGAACGTCCGGTCAGAATGCATTTGGTGATTAAGAATGACAAGAGTATCCTGCCAATTTAGTTTTATTTTCAATTCCTCACATTTCACGTATAATTAACACCAAATTTGTTCGGACTGGTACTTTAGTTAAATGTTTAATTACCCTAACTGGGTTTTTTGGCTTATTTTCGCCTCACGAACGCTCACGTCTGCGCGTCGATTTACATATCTTTCACTGTCAACATGATGGAATTAACCCTTGGGTTGCTAACAAAACGAAACAGACGATACCCTCAAGTGAAAAATATTCCAACTATGGTGATTCGAACCCGATTTTTTTCAAGGGATGGGGTGGGGTGTCAACTTGGTAGACAGTGTTGATACCCAATGAGGGACTGCAGTTTACGTACATTTTAGCCCGTATTCACCTACTATGTCAAGAACATTAATTAGCGTTATTCTTAAGAATTTTCCGAATTGGATTGTAAAACATTTTCTGATTGGTTAAACCGTTTGGCCGTTTAGCCAATCAGAAGTTGTGTCACTTTCTAAATGTAGAAGATGACTATGAAAGAAACTTGGAATGGCTGGTGTATGAGAGAGCCTGGATTCATATTCACTAACAAATCTTGTGAATTTTCTTTCAATGGTATTATTCTGTAGAGTTTTCTAAATTTAAACGTAAAATAACTCCTGACTGGCTAAACTATTTAGTTTAAATTTGCACGAGAAATTGGTATGTGCATATAGTTAACATGAATTTTTTCGGAACGTACCTTAGAAAACATTGTCAGTGAAGCCTTTTATTTTGTCTGAACTATGCTTCTGGTTCGTTTTTCTGGGGGACTTCTGTATAAAAATTTGTTTTGTTGGAAAATCAAAGGATGACATGAGATAGAGGAACAAACTGACAGGCATATGTACCAGAAAGCTCTAAATGTATTCAGGTACAGTATAAATACTCTACATTGTATGCACATGTACATGTATAACCTATTATACGATCCCTGATGCGATTGACAGACCACAAACAATAAAAAAGACTCACTAGCTACCAAAGCCCATTGCTATTTTCACACAGATTCCAACTTTTAAACTGTAACGATTTAACCCTTTACCAGACAACAAAATTTTAGCCTTGTCCAAATTGAAAGCATTTGCAGACGACAATTTCAGTGTGGCTCAAATAGTGTAATTTTTCTTTGATAGAGTAGAAAACATTGTGGGAAAAGGAGAAAACGCAGATAACCAGCATTTGCTTCTTTTCCCACAATGATCTCAAAAGACTTCTTTTCCAGGAGCGTCAAAAGTCGTCGTTGTGTGACAAAGAGTTAAAATGTAACGAATGCATTTTTGACAGCCCTGTATAATATAATTTACTTTTGGCATCTACTGTTACCTTAAAGAAAAAAAAAACTTAAAAATGTTGAGCTAATGCATGTGAATATAAGTGTGTAAATCAGTGAGTGGGAATTTCTTAAACCTTTTGTTTTTTAATTTCCAATTTTGAAAGAAGTTCACGGGTTTGGATAACCTGAAAACAGAGAAGTCAGTCTAAAGATAGTAATGTAAAAGTTACCTCCCTTCGACTACGAATATCATAGGGTGGTCTCACTGGAAGGAATGTTTTTTTTTTCCAAGTCTGTCGCCCAATTGTATTTTACGTTAAGATATAACCATATGTGAAATTATTTCTAAAATATCTTTTAATATCTCTTAAGATATAATTTTGTAAGTAAAGTATTCATATTCAAAGGCACTCTCTTGCACTCCGGATCATTACATTTACCTCTGTAGTGGGCTCAGAAAGTAGTCCGTCATTACGTCATATTTTTGTCACATGACTATAACTCAAAATGGCTACACAAACGCAGGTGAAAGAAAGACCAATATCGATTGTTTCGTGTGCTGTTCAAACAGCATGGGACCAATCAGACTTAGTGATAGGAAATGAACAATAGAGGGATTTTCTTAAAAGCCTAAATATCTTTAAAGGACGATAACTTGATTTTTAATCGTTCAAACCTAGATCCAGCGGTTTGTCAAATCAGTTGTCATCATTCATGGGCGCAGCCATTTTTGTTAAAATCGGCGTAAGATTCTGAAAAGTGAAGAGGCTCGAAAAAAATAGTTCCATTTTATACAGGTAAATTTATCAGTTTGAACGCACCTATAATGCATCCAGAATGATATTTCCTTTGTCTAACTTACAATTTTACATATGAAACAGCTAAACAGTAACAAAACATCTTTTCCTCGGTTTGACAAGATTCTTGTCATTTAGCCCATCGCAGAGATGTATATGAGATAACGAACGACAACTCTGCTCGGAGATTGATTCAAAGGCTAACAGTTACCGGAAGTAAACTTCGGAAAGTCACGTGAACTTATGTTGTCGTCTGAAGTGTAGCCAACTGTAGCTCGAAGTGGAACTCCTCATTTTGTAAAATTATTCAGTTTTATGATGGTGGACAAGCGAAGCGAATATTTCTTTAAACTTCAGCATACCTGTTTATTTTTCCGAAGGCAGATACTGCAATAGAGAGTGGATCTACTTCGTTTGTTCATCAGCCTGGAAATGCCAGCATTCTGACACGAAAATCTCCCGCACCACAACTTTTGGCACAAGTTCAACAAAATAAAGTAATGTTTTATTTTAAAATTCCCAGTTCAGGAGATATTTTTTTTTCTTCTGTCGATTTCATTTGAAAGTTGTTCAATAATTTTCCAGCCTTACTCGATGAACTTGTAAATCTAGATGAAAAAAAGTAAAAATTTTTGCTGGATCACAGGTCATTCATTACGATGCAGGCCGGTAATCTTGCAATCTAAGCAAAGGACTATTTAAATTATAACACTAACAAGAATTGTTAGATCGTCACAGCTATTTATCTGTTTAGAATAATATTTCATATTGATTTTGAAATCGAGATAATGATAAAATTAATACTCTAAAAATACAAACATTCAAGAAGTAAACACTCACTGCCAGGTTTTGACAGGCGTAAAAATGTCCTGTGATCTTGCACACTACTATTAAATAATGTCACTGCAATGGATTTGTTAAATATTTGTGGCCCATACAAGGAATAATTGTAGATAATAAGTAATTGTGCTCGATTCCGACTTTTGACTTGGAACTCTGACAAAATGGGAGCAGGGAATACAAATTGAATTTTTCATCTGAAAAGGATTGCATGAAAATAAAGCAAATAATATTAGTGCTGTTTCTATGTATTTAATAAAGTTGTAAAAATTGTGCAGGATTGATTTGTCCTTGTGATGAGAAATGAAAACCTCATTTTATTTACAAATAAAACATGTTACAGCAAGTCTAATATTCTAATTGTGTCAAGGGTTGTGTTTATGCACAGGAATTTGACACTCTATAACCAAAATAATTGATAAAACATGAAAAAAAAACTCCCCTATATAATATAAACACAAGGAATGCAACGTCTCGATTGCTGGCGCTAGCACCTGACAGCCTTTTCCAACCAAAATCACCCACGAAACAAACATTGATCATAATCTCATTTAGCCTAGTGATAGACAACACAATAATGTACCTGCGACATCCGGCGATACGTCAGTAGACACCTTTCAACCGGAGATATCCGTCATGTTTTACAACTCTATCCGAAAATTTTGATTCGTCTGAGACTCCATTCGCTACGTCACAAGAAGTGCAAGGAAGCGTATTTTCGTATTTCTTATTACTATTATTTTTTTCGTTTTTAAGATATTTATGGACATTAAATGATACCAAAGATTCTAGAAAAATCTTTAGTATCATGTGATGTCCATGACGGATATCTCTGGTTGAAAGGTGTCTACTGAGGTATCGCCGGATGTCGCAGGTACATTATTGTGTTGTCTATCGCTAGGCTAAATGAGATTATGATCAATGTTTGTTTCGTGGGTGATTTTGGTTGGGAAAGGCTGTCGGGAGATAGCACCAGCAATTGAGACGTTGCATTCCTTGTGTTTATGTTATACAAGGGAGATTTTTTTTTCATATTTTATCATTTAGTTTGGTTATAGAATGTCAAATTCCTGTGGTTTATGAATAACTAGTCAAGATGATGTCATAGACAAACTTTAGCCACTCTCAGGTAATTGTAGCGAAAGCTATTTTCTGAAGGTTGCTCTGTTATTCCAAATTCCTTTTGCCTAAGAAACACTGCAGAAACGGATAGAATATTGTCAAATAAAGTTTGAACAGAAACAGGAACAGAAAACATTATACTGATGTGCGCAAGATTACCAGAGGCGTAAGATTACTGGACAAGAAATACTCCTGAAACACTGATAATCACCATGTTTAGCTTTGGTGTTTACCATCTATAAAATACAGGGATAAATATCAAACTCCACTTGCCTTAATGTGTTTAACAATGAGTGCCCAACAAGACATGTCCATTTACATGTATTTCAAATATTCACAAAAGTATATTTGAGAGCATAGCACATCGGACAGATAGTATCCATTTTGCTATACAGGTATATTCACAGAAATTGAAAATAAACTTACATTTTAGAAATATACTGGCCTTAAACATCCTTTGCTGACATAGTCATATAACAGCAAATCCTGATGGAAGTGTTAATTTTTTTCAATGATGCATTTGTCTTGAGATAATATGTAGTTTTTTGTGGCACAGTTATTTGCATTAGTGGTATGATATACATGTAGGTTGAAAATGAGTTTTTAAACTTAGCAGATTTGACTATCTAAAAACCTAATTTTCCTGCAATTTTCACAGACGATAACAATTTTCTTCTTCCACCTAGCCATAGGGCCTAGGGCTACCAAATTTGGCATGTAGCTTTATCTAGTGGACCTCTACCAAGGGTGTCCAACTTATAGCCCAGGGGTCAAATTTGGCCCAGTCCCGGGGGGTAACAAATTTTACATGGGCTTATATAGGGAAAAAGGTATAACATCATCAGCATAAATTTCATGTAACTAGAAAAACAAAGTGGTTGCAAACCTCCATGTATTACGATTTTAGGTGATTTGATGATACATCTTTATATAAATCTATTTTTTTGTCAATATTTCTTTCATCTTCTAATGGTTCTGTGTTTCATTTTAACATTTACTGAAAACAAGTTAAATGTAGATTTAGATCTAGTTTCCTTCTGTTGCACAGATTTTCATTAGTACTCAGAATGAGCATTTTTAAACAATTTATTGGCGTTTGCAAATGTTACGCAGACACTTCTGAGAATTTCAAGAATAAAACTATAAATATTACTTTTTTCATTATCAACCTAGGGTAATTTCAAACAGAAACCTTCCAATGCCTTTGAAGAAAAAGGATGATTCTATAACAGAATGTCAGGCTGTGATCAAAGAATTACAACTGCTGTTACGTGCTGATTTAATGCATGTTTTCATGCATTTTGCAGGTTGTTCGAAGATTTATGATTAACAAAGGGTTGGTTGCTGGTACCTGTTTGACATCAAAATTGTTTGTCCAAGAATATCAAAAGTTTTAATATTGTTTGAACTTACAATTAGATGTAGTATTAGGTAATATAAACCCTTAGAGCACCTTTCAAAAGTGCATTTGCTTTTGTGACTAGTGCAGATCAAGATCAGACTTGATACAACATGCAGTCTGACCTTTGATCAACATTGTCCACTGTGCCAATACATTCTGGAGAAAACAAACATGAAGATTAGATTAGACTAGATGCAGTCTCTTGACTGAATATAACTGTTTGATTTATGCAGTGCTCCAAAGATTTAAACTTCATGATGCTCTGAATGGTAACCTTTATAATTCCAGGTGCTATTCTGAACATGGTTGTCCAAAGTGTCAGAATGCATATAATATGTAGTTTGATCAAGAATCTACAAGCATCTACCGTATTATAATCGGGTATTAAAAGCCTGCCTTGAAATTGAAGTTATATATTGTGTTCCTTAATTTTTTATCAATCAACAAAATTTCGGGTTTGTCCTAATTTAAGGGATTTGCAGATAACAAGGTCTTTCATAGAGTGGAAAAGACTGTGGGAAAAGTAAAAGAAATGCTTGTTACCAGCATTTGTTCCTCTTTATTCACCTTTTATCTAAAATAAACCATGTAGTTAAAAGAACAGTGTTAGTCTGATATTGAAGCAAGAACAGACTTGGATATTTGACACTCTATTCAGTTTACTGGATGTTTTAGATTTAGGAAGGTTGCGTCACTGATGATGCACTGACATTTACTTTGGGAGTCGTTTGAATTGAAATCGAATCATTGACACAGGATTTGTGAATCATGGAAAACCCTGATAAGATTAAACTTCTTGGAAGTTTAAAAATTACAGACGGAAACCATTTTTAGCTCTACTGGCTGAAAGCCAGCAGAGCTTATGTCATGGCATGGTTTCCGTCCTCCGTCCATCTGTCCATCCATCTTTTTCTTGTTTACGCGGTAAAGTCTTCATTTTTGGTCAGATTTCTGTAAAACTTACACAGTTTGTTCATGTCATCAATAGCTTTAATCCTAATGATTTTGAAAAAATCTTAGAAACAGTTTGGGAAAAGTAGCCATTTCAAGTTCAAAATTTCCATTCCTTGTTTATGCGATAAAGTCTGTATTGTTTGGTCAGATTTCCATGAAACTTGCAGAGTTTTTTTTATCATATCAATAGCTTCAACCCTATTGATTTTGAAAAAAGTCAAACAAACAGTATGGGAAAAGTAGCCTTTCAAGTTTAAAATTTCCATTTCTTGTATACGCGATAAAGTCTGTACTTTTGGTCACATTTCCATAAAACTTGCAGAGTTTGTTTATCTGATCAATAGCTTCAACCCTAATGATTTTGAAAAAAAATGCAACCAACAGTATGGGAAAAGTTGCCATTTCAAGTTGAAAACTTTCATTTCTTGTTTACGCGATAAAGTCTTAATTTTTGGTCAGATTTCCGTGAAACTTACATAGTTTGTTTATCTCATCAATAGCTTTAACCGTATGGATTTTGTAAAAAAATCTGACAAACAGTATGGGAAAAGTAGCCATTTCAAATTGAACAATTTCATGATAAAGTATTTATTTGTGATCAGATTTTTGTGAATTTTTCAGCTTGTTTATCCATCAATAGCTTTTTAACCCTGTTGAGTTTGAAAAAATTCAACAAACAGTAATGGAAAAGTAACCGTCTGGTTTTTTTTTTTAGCATTTGGTAAATTGAAGTATTGACCTTATTGAGTTAGTTTTTTTCAAATGAAGTAAATTTTAGCTTGAAGAATTTCAAACAAAAAGTTGAAGCATTGTCATTGCCTTGTCATATACAATACCATTGTGCAAAAAGCTGTAAGTTACTCAACTTTTTTGGCATAGAATTTCTGCTGAAAAGTCACCAATAGCCAAGTGTTTGCATCCTATTGTTATGTTCGTGTTGATTTTTCAGTTGTAAGTAGCTAGCAAAGTTCACAATAAATTAAACTACAGGTATGTACATTTAGCAAAAATCGCTCATTTACCTGAATTATTTACTAGATTATGAAATATTAGACTGATCCAAATTGAAAGCATTTTCAAATGAAATATTGAATTTGGCTTTAATCAAGGGGTCCATTGAAAGGTAGGAAACACAGTGGCAAATGGAGAATTATCATATACAAAAACATTTTCAATTTTTTTCCTAAGGGATGTTCAAATATTATGATTGTATTGTTAACTCTTTACCAAATTCAGTTTAATTCAAAATTCTTTTTTTGGCTCAAACCTTCAGGTTAAAAGATATAATATGAACAATTAACATTTAACAATATTTCATTGTGGCAGCGAGAAGTTTCTTTTCAACAAAAAACGACAAAATTCTAGACTTGTCCAAATTGAAAGCATTTGCAGACGACAAAATAAACATGGCTGAAAAATTATAATTTGTTTTGGGAAGGGTAGAAAATATTGTGGGAAAGGAGAAAATGCTGGTCACCAGCATTTTCTCCTTTTCCCACAATGTTCTCTATAGGCTTCTTTCTCAGGGTTGTCAAAAGTAGGGATTGTGTGGAAATGGTAAAGGTGAATTCATCCTGAGCCAAGGCAGATGACATGATGACGCAAGGATAGAGAACCAGGGGTTCCCATCTCAGTCATTTGAACTCTTTTCCAGTGATTGACAGTAGTTATTGGGGCAGGATTCATTCCTCTCTAACCACTGAACAGTGTTTCAACAATATGACTGTAGGAAGCAGCTAATTTCTTGGATAGAAAAATGGAAAGACCTGAACAGCATGGATATTATAACTCCACTGGCTGGATGCAGGAGATGTCATCAGTTTCAAGACAAACAAGTTGTATTTATGGATAAGGTAAGGACAGAAAGAAAAAGGTTTGCAAGACTACACTTTTTCTATAATGTTTTACAAAGCTGTCACTTGTAGAATTATGAATGATAATGTACATTTGTTTTATAATAATTGACAAAGAATTTTAATGGATTCATTTTGTTACAATTTGCAGATGATTTTAGACAAAATTCAGGTTTTTTATACTCATCCCATTAGTAAGCATCAAATTGCAGATGAGAATTTGATTCTTGCTCAGATAATGAAATTTGTCTGGGACATGGCAGAAAACATTGTTGGAAAAAGAAAAGTACCATCATTGTCTCCTTTTCCAACAAGTTTTCAACGACTTTATTCCTCAGGGTCATTAAAACTAGGGATTGTTTGGAAAATTGATAATTAAAAAAGTCAGGGAAACAAGTGAGGAAATGTGTGTGGCTAGAACAAATAAGGAAGACAATTGTATTTTAACATACAAAAATTAAAGTTTATTCTCTTTTCTTCTCCGTCATATTTCTACACTATACATTCAGCCATCCTATTTAACCAATGGTAATACAGACAAATGGACAGACACCATGAAAGTGTGCATCCATATTATGACAATGATAAGGTTCCTTTTCTCAACATTACCATGGATACCATGTATACAAAATGTGTTACTATGAGGTGTAATGAATGTTTCTTAATTGAGGTTATATTTGTAGGATTTCTGGGTAATCAACATTTTGCATATTGAACAGTAAGATAATTCTTGCATTGTTCAACAGTTTGAATGTGATGATAGTGCTTTGAAATACTAGTACAGGATATTCTTTGGCATTAAACGTAATCGTAATGTGTACCTGTTGATTGTGGAGAAACAGTTTGATAAAAGTGCAGTGCATAAATTAACTTGTGGTGCTGACAAAAAAAATCATTAATGAACAAGGTAAACTGAATGTGGAGAGGTTTTGTGTGTCTTTAACTCTTTACTGCACAGTGCAGACTTTTGACAACCCTGGGAAAGAAGCCTTATGAAAACATTGTGGGAAAAGGAGAAAATGCTTGTATTCAGCATTTTTCTTCTTTTCCCAAAATATTTTCTACCCTACCAAAAAAAAATTGTACCATTTGAGCCACACTGAAATTGTCATCTACAAATGCTCTCAATTTGGGCAAGGCTACAATTTTGTTGTAAGGTAAAGGGTTAAATACATGGGTTACTTTGTTGTAAAGTAATTTTCTTCCAGATTTCAATGAAGACTGGAAGCCATAGACAGACAGAATATTGGCATTTTAATTATTTACTTTTTATATACTGCTTGCTGTACGTAAAACTGACTTTTCACAAAATCATATTAAAATTTAACCAACCTGAAGAAAGTAGGCATTTGATCGTAATTTTTCATTCGCTATCTGCAAGTGCTTTCATTTTAACCCTTTACCAAACAATCTCTGGTTTTTACAACTCTGAGATAGCATTATTTTGAAAACATTGTGGAAAAGGGAGAAAATGCTGGTAACTAGCATTTTCTCCATTTCCAATGATGCTTTCTACCCTGCTGGAAACAAATTTCAATTTTAGACTTACATTTATTCTGTCATCTGCAAGTGCTTTCAATTATTTGGATGTAAAGGGTTAAATTCTCCCACCCCCTAGCCATGTTGCAAGCACTCATTAGAATACTCTAAAAAGGACAACTTTCAAATGTATAATGTATCCTAAATATAGATTTTGGTCGAGAAATTAAACTTTATTGCTTTTCATACCTTGAAATACTTGTTTTTTACAGTTAGCCCTGGTGTATAATGTTCAAGACAAGACAAAAACTGCTGTGATTGGAAAACAAATCCATGGTATGTTGACAAAAGAATGAAAGCCAGAAAAAACATTCAGCTCAACATGTTACAAAATGAGGTATTTTCACGTTGATATAACTAACAGATGATATTATAAGCAGTTTAGTCTGTTTTTTTCTATTGTTACAAAATGTAGGTGTCACTAAGAAACTAAGAACTTAACAAACAACACATTTACTTGTTTAGTCTTATTTATTTAACTGTTTACCAAACAACGAAAAACTGATGCCCAGTCTAAAAGCATTTACAGATGACAATTCAATTGAAACTGGAATTATGAGATTTGCTTAGAAAGGATTGAAAATTTGGTGAGAAAAGGATAACATGCTAGTTACCAGCACTTTCTCCTTTTTCCCACAATCTTTTCAAAATCCTTCTCACAAAGGGTTGTTTAACTAGGAATCGTTACCAGGCAACAAAATTTTATGCCTCGGTTTAAACCATTTGCACATGACAAATTCAATGTGGGGTAGTTGTGTGCAAAAAAGGAGAAACATCATGGGAAAAGGAGAAAATGCTGGTTACCAGCATTTTCTCCTTTTCCCCCAATGTTTTTAAAAGCATTTATTCTAATGGTTGTTAAACAGAGATTTTTTGGTAAAAGGTTAAACAAACTCAACAGTCACTTATTAATTTTTTTTTGTCCTGAAATTTTTTAAACACAAGCTGTTGAATTTTGGAAATAAGTATTCTTAAAAGAGGGGAGAAACAGGAATACATAGTTAAAAAAACTGCTTTTCCCACAAAATCTTGCTTTATAAAGATTATCACCACCTCCAGATTTGCTTATCAACATTTGAAGAGAAAATATAAATTTTAGTATTTTGAATAAATATCTCTGCAACAAATAGCACTTTAAATCCATTCATTACAGCACATTTAAGCACACAGATTTTCTGCGAAGCAGATGGCATTTATCAGGCTTGGACTGTGGAGATTATGAAAGCTAATCTTGGATCTGCACAATCTAATTTTTTGCAAAAATTCTGGCAAAAAAAGGCTGTGTATAAAATTTCAATCTTCAGGATCCGTATTCACTAACTATTCTTGAGAATGTTCTTTGTCTTATTCACAGAGATTTTCCAAATTTGAAAGCAACACAACTTTCAATTGGCTAAGCCATTTGGTTTAGCCAATCATAAGGTCTGCTAGTTTCAAATTTGGAAAATTCTGCAGAATAAGACTTAAGAATATTCTTGAGAATGATTGGTGAATACTGAGTCTGTTCTAATGAAGATGTGTACATTTATTGTATTCATTTAGCGACAATAATTTTATTCCAATACACATCTTAGAATCTTAGTTTTCTCTTTACTTTTTGACTCGGTGATCCCATGTTTCAATGGCATTAAAGATATTTGTTGTAAAAACATTGTGTATCACAATACTGTCAATTTTGCAAATGTCTGAAATAAGTACAGTTTGAATTTTTGTTGGTATGGTAAAGAGTTTGTGATACCTAATTCTAAGTTGTTTTCCATTCATTTTAGAATTACTAAGCTTGCATTTTACATTCAACAATATGTGTATGAAAAGAAGCCAGTGTTGAATCATGAAATGGAAATTAATCTCCATGACTGAATCATAAGAATGTTCATGAAGCTTGAATGATTACAACAGCAATCGACAATAGATAACATATAATACTTTCAGATCATTTGGTAGACAAGTATGTAGGAAAGTATGCATTGAAATTTTATATTTCATATAAAAGACAATCCCAAAGAAAAGCAATTTTTTTTCAGGAAAAGTAAAGCAATGTTTTTTTTTTCCAGTGACAAAAATACCAACCATTGAAATATTCAATTCTGTGTTCTTACGATGACTAGCTATCTGATTGGTTGAGATGTCCTGTCTCAGTAGCCAATCTGAGGGCTAGTCATGGAGCTAAAGCCATTACCACACAATGACGAGTTAAATGACCCCGAGAAAGGAGGCTTTAGAAATTATTGTGGGAAAAGGAGAAATGGTGGTAGCCTGCATTTTCTCCGTTTCCAACAATGATTTCTATCCTGTCAAAAAAGACTCTTATCATTCCAGCCTCATTCACATTATTGTCTGCAAATACTTTCAATTTTGACATTTCCAAAATTTAGTCGTTTGGTAAAGAATTAAAATTGAAATGATCGTTGAATAGTTGATGAATAATAAAAGCAACAGAAAGGTGTCACTGCAATTTTAGGCATTGGCCAGAATATCTTTCAAATACAGGTATCAGATGGTGCAGATCAGACAGCATAGATCAAACATCAGTATTGATGCTGTGCACTCTATGATCTTGATCTGCTGTTTTCCAAAATACAACTATATGTTTTACTGTATTTTACCTTTCAGAGCTAAGCATATTCTAACAGAGAGAAATTCATTGCATTAAAACAGAAGTAGTTTAACTCATTACCACACAATCCCTACTTTTGACAACTCTGAGAAAGAAGCCTTTAGAAAAGATTGCGGGAAAAGTAGAAAATGCTGGTTTCTCCTTTTACCACAGTGTTTTCTACCCTTCAGAAAACAAATTTCAAATTTTCAGTCACTTTTATTTTGTTGTCTGCAAATGCTTTTGATTTGGACAAGCCTGAAATATTATCTTTTGGTAATGAGTTAAAATCCTTCAGAAAATTGTATGATTGCAAAATTTATTGATGTTTTCTTTCCCCTTCAAAATAAATTCTTGAAAAAAAAAAAGCCTCTACAGTCAGTAAAAAATCTTCTCTGTGTATTTCAGAACATTATTCATATGGTTGAAGAAGAATGGAAGACTACTAAGCATTTAACTTTTGATTGTTGAGGCAGTGCCTTTGTAATGAAAGGAACTTGGAACACAATCTTTGATTGGATTGGATTGTCTGTTTACAAAATAACATTGGTAACTTAAACTTCAATTTTTGATTTGTTTTCCTTAACTCTACCCTAGCCGCAATAAGGGACACTTATAGTTATGAACCAAGTGTCAGACAGGATGTACCAAAGATCAGACTGCATATTCTTTGCAATTTGATCATGATCTATACCATCTCCAATTATACCACCCAGGACAGGGTTAAAATGGTCTGAAAATGATGGTTGCATTTTTCCAACTGTCATAATGATCATTGAAATCAAACAGAAGAAGTAGAAATAAGTGTCTACATAAACACCTCTTTTTGACTGTTCATTTGTTTATTTACATTTTTTTCGGATTGAGATAAAAAACTGTGTTTGTCCCAGCACAAATGACATGATTTATTGAATGTCTAGGATTTCCACTGAGTAGATATTTTCCTCTTTGGTACATATTCTATGAAACAAAAAAACCTTTTATGATTGTCATGCAGGTACTACAAGTCTGTGGGTTGTCACATATCAAGATTTGGGGGTCTGCCATATTTTGATTAATAACAAGACTATCAATTTAAAAGCACAAGAATCTGTATCCATCGACCATTTTAAACTATAGAGAAATTGGTATTCACAAAAATTCTCGTAATTTCAAAGTAACACAAATTTTAAATGGCTAAACCAAGGGTGCAACCTTCATGATACCTGCAAGACATCATAATAATATACATCAAAGCTTGAATAACCTGTACACTGTAACACATTACCTCCTCCAGATCTTTTCAACTCATCCTACAGCAGACTGCATATGAAAATGTTGTAGCAAGAGGAGAAATTGTTCAGAACGAACAATTTGCTTGCCACAGTTTCATTCTACAAGTTTCTTGCTGGAGGAAACAAGTTATGTGAAACATTTCTGTGAAAAAAAGTACCATTTAGCAGAGCTTTCTTCTAAGCCCTTTTAGGAACGTATTCACCAGCCATTCTGAATATTCTCATGATTATAAAAAGACTTCTTACTGGTTGGCTGACTTGTTTTGTTTCAGCCAATCAGATAGTTTATCTTTGAATTTAGAACTTGAAAACATTTCGAATGGTTGAGGAACAAAGCTCCAGAATATAAATAATACTGATGCTTCTTTACACAAACATTTTGATATGTATTTTACAGCAGTGTAAAAAATGGAAAGAAAAGAGACTTTAAATAGTTTCAATCATTTGTTTCTTGTGATACAATGGAAATGGGTATAAGTGTTCCGAAAAGTAACACTGTTGATAAACAGAGAGCTAAAATTATAGTGGGAGCAAACATGAATTTTCAAAGAAATCAAATTTTCATAAAAAAAAAAAAGACCTTCACATTTAAATTCTATTTATATTCCTTCAAACTGCATTACACTTTCATAAATCTTGTTCAGATTTATTGTTTAGAAAAGCAAGTATTGGTAATTATTTCATGCTTTACAGTAGAATATTGAGAAATAGCAGTGAAAATATTTTTTGATCTTACACTGGTACGACCAGTGAAAATACAGATTTTCATGTTCTTTCTGCTGAGGTAAATTGCAGGTGCCTTGCAACCAGATGGGAAATATGGCATCATTTACATTAGATTTCTCGCTCTTGACGTAATATCGTAATGCGTTGCTATTCAGGAGGGGTGTGTCATGGGGAAGAACGGAAAAGAACTGTACTGAATTTTGATAAAGCTCCTCCAAGACAGGGTTAAAAGCATGAAATGAATAGAATATTTGTTGTTTTTTTTTCGGTGAAAGATAGAAATTTATTTCATCTTGTGAACACCATTGATATTTTCACTCGTGTCTGTGCCACTCATGAAAATATTACTGATGGTGTCCACTCGATGAAATAAATTTTGATATTCTACCGAAAAAAACAAATATCCTCTATTTCCTTTTTACCATATTTATCTTTCAGTAGGTTGACTCTTTACCAGCCAAAAACTTTTGGACTAGTAAAATTAAAAGCATTTGTGAATGACAAATTCAGTTTGACTCCATTGATAAGGTTTTGACTTTGAAAGAGACGAAAACACTGTTGGAAAAGGAGAAAATTCAATTTTCTCCTTCTCTCTGAATGTTTTTGAAGCCATCTTTCTTGGGTTTTTTGAAACCAGCAATTGTATGATAAGAAGACTCTTTAAAAAATGGTAGCAAAAGGAAGAAAATGCTGTAAACCCTAACAAAGAACAATACCACCATTAAAACCACATTTACATTGTTGTCTGTAAATGCTTTCAATTTGGGCAAGTCTACATTTTGTGTGGTGTAGTGTGAAAAAGCTGAGCTTTGTGAAAAGCGACAGACACACAGATTTAATACATTATGCCTACAATATAGATCAAGATCAGATTTCAGAGAATTTGGAGTGTGATCTTGGATCGACATTGTCCACATTTTTGCCAGACATTGCGACAAAAGTACTTAACTCTTTAGCACACATCAAAATTTTAGACGGGTCCAATTTAAATGCACTTGCAAACAACAAAATAAACATAGCTCAAGAACTGAAATATGTTTCCAGCAGGGTTAAAAAACATTGTGGGAAATGGAGAAAATGCTGGTTACCAGCATTTTCTCCTTTCCCCACAATGTTTTTGAAAGGCTTCTTTTTCAGGGTCATTAAAAGTCAGGATTGCCTGGTAAAGAGTGAAAGCAGCTCTGGAATTGCAAAGTCTCAATTTTCAGCACTGACTGAGAATGCTTAAAATGTTACAAATAACAAAAATGTTTACTTTATAAAGTTCTAGGCATTTCCAGATGACAATTGAAGTGTGGCTCAAATGATGGATTCAGTCTTTTACAGGGAAGAAAACATTGCAGAAAAAAGCAAAAATTCTGGTACCAGGCAGCATTTTCTCCTTTTTTCCACAGTGTTTTCAAAAGACTTCTACCTTACCATTGTTAAAACTCGTGATTGTGTGGTAAAGGGTTAAGCTTTTCAAGGAGTGATCGAAACTTTGGCTTTTTCATAAAGGGTTAATGAGGTATTTATACAATTACCAGGGTTCCAATTTCTTATCTCCCTTTGGGCGATAACCCACCCAGCCCATATAAATGTAAATGTAGGCTTACATGCAATATAACACCACCATTGAAATTGTGCCCGTCAATTCTATGTCAGCATCATTATAAATTCATACATTTTCATATCTATGTAAGTTTTTGAAATGCCAAAAGTTTTGATTGTAAGGTGTCAGTTTCTGTATCGCTTTGTTTGCCGAGTGGATATTACCATAAGTGAAAACTGTTTTTTGTAAGACCTGCTTTTTGGGGGGTGGGGGGGGGGGCAAAAAAAAAAAATCAGTGTCAGTTGTGATTATGATGATGCCCTTTGGGTAAATATTTAACTTGTTTCCAAACAACTTGTCCATATAGAAAGCAACAATTGCAGATGACAAAAGTAGCAAAAATGACACAACTTTTCTTTTAGTCAGGTCTTTCTTTACTGTAATTTCTAATTAATATGTAACACTTGTAAAAACATCATAGGGAAAGAGAGATAAATTGGTTTCTCATAATATTTTTATTCTCTTCAAGACATTCCATCATTTGAGACATTCCCATTGACCCTTTACCAAATGTGCTGGAGTTTTAATGACCTTGAGGAAAAAAGCCTTTTGAAAATATAGTGAGGAAAGGAGAAAATGCCAATAACCAGCATTTCTCCTTGCCATTTGTATGACATTTTTGTGGTTTGCAAAGCTTTCTATTTGGACTAATCTAAAATTTTGCTGTTTGATGAGGAGTTGAATTGGCAACAGTTTCAATTGCAATGTTAGTATAACGTTTTAGTTCATATTTTTATGCTTAAAAACAATTATCTCAGCAACTCAGATCAAGAAAATTTGTGAAAAAATTAATACATTTTGATAAATGACAAAACTAATGCTTTTATTTTTTAGAATGTATAATACCAGCTTGATGAAAGCAAGTCAGATTTTACATAAAGCAGCGTTCCATTCAGGTCTTTTTTTTTCATGATAAGCTTTTGTTTTTATTTTGTATTCTATTATACAAGAAATAGAGTGTTTTACAAAAAACAGTTAAGGTTTTAACAAAAATTTATTGGAAAATTAAGTGATAACTGATGTAACGTATAACAGGGGTAATTAAGTCATCGGAAATCACTGAAGGATGAAAATGAATGAGTACTTGTTTGATTGATGGCTTGTGTTTTATAATATAAAGATATGATTTACTAATTACAAAACTGTCTCTAAATACATAATGAACAACAATGGATAGATCAGATCACAGTGCCTCTCTGTCCGTACAGTAAAAAAATGCCAGACAAGGTCAAGGTGAAATGATTTAAATACTGATAAACATTAGTGACCTTTTGTCTCCTGAAGAATGGCAGTATTCATAGTTAAAAAACTATTTAACTTTTTTTAAGTGTTACCTTTAAAAAAATCTCTTATCAAAGGAAATTGTCTGTTAGGGTATGCTCATTTCATAGAAGTGAATATCGTAAAGCTTTGAAAATCGGTATCAGAAAGTTGACATTAAGTGGCATAGAACTGTATGGACCTGATCTTTGTCTACACTTATAATGAAGAAGACAAGAGTGATCACTATTGACCCATAACTCTATACCAAACAAATTTTTGGACTGGACCAAATTCAAGGCATCTGCAGGCAACAAATTAAACCGGGCAGTTCGAGCAGGCAAATCCAAAACAATACTTTCCGTTGGGGCTGCGCAGGGTAATCTAAGAAGATATTTTAAGCAAATGTCTGAATGCCCCTTTTCATGCTTTGCAAGCCATATCATTTCCAACATGACTCTTGTGTTGGCAGCACTACCTACATTATATATAATTCATTGCTGCAAGAAAGTATCAACCATCCACAAAACAGAGTTCATATTTGTTGTTGATGAACAAAAGATGTGCTATTGTACTCTTGGCATTTTGATTCTAACTAGTATCAAGTCATCTAAGACCTTTCAGTAATTTTCACGTGTAAAACGTTGCAAGACAATAGAAATAAAGATACAGATTTATAACTTGGATGTAAGGCAAGTAAAGACAATTTTGAAAAATAAAAAGGAATACTTAATATGTGTTATTTCTTCACATTGCATAAGGAGTGAAAGTAAACGTTTTGAAAGTGAACATAATTATTTTTTGTGTAAAAAGCATATCTAGAGCAGATGTTTCTTTTTTCTGAATAAAGAAGGTTTATGTATATAGAATTGACATAAAGATTTCTTTTCATTTATTTTTTATAGTTTTGTTGTTAAAAACCTGTTACATCTATGACATAAATGCCTTTCTTTGGAGACAAAAGATCATTTGTAGTTTCATTTCTGGACAGAATACACATTCTGCTTTCATACAACACCCATACTAGAAAGTAAAACATTATAAACAGACAGAAAAAGAGAAAATAAAAAACAACTCAGTCTACAGATCTCTGTTTGAAAAAAAAAATAGAAAAGAAAAATTTACAGCTGGGAATGAGAAAAAATAAAATCTCTAGGAGTCATGCTCTGTGTAAAGATGGGGTAACTCTGTACAACACAATCCTGACTTTTAACGACCCTGGGGAAAAAACCTTTTTAAAAACATTGTAAAAAAGGAGAAAATGCTGGTAACCTACATTTTCTCCTTTTCCCACAAAGTTTTCTACCATATCACAGAAAAAGTACATCATTTGAGCTATTATAAAACCATTGTCTACAAATGCTTTCAATTTGGATAAGTCTAATACTTTGCTGTGCAGTAAAGGGTTAATTCTTTATCAAGCAAAGAAACTTAAAAATCTTGTTCAAATGTTAAGCTTATGCAGACAACAAACCAGATTTGACTTGGACATTTGAATTTTATCTTTCAAACTATCGAAATCATCACGGGAAAAGGAGAAAATGCGGGCTACCAGTGTTCACTCATTCATTCCTGTGATGTTTTCAAAAGGCTTTTTCACCAGGATTGTGAAAATGTGGGGTTGTTCAGTATCAAGTTTATGCATCTGTGACAAGTACTGACCCAGCCAGGTTTGCCTGTACAGTCGGCGCATGATGAATTGGCTTTAACCCTTTACCACACAATGACGAACCTTGAGGAGGAAGCCTTTTGAAAACTCTGGGAAAAGGAGAAAATGCTGGCAACCAGCATTTTCTCCTTATCACACAATGTTTTCTTCCCTTTCCGAATCAAATTTTGATTTTTGATTCACGTTTATTTTGTTGTCTGCAAAAGCTTTCAATTTGGACCAGTCTAAAATTTTGTAGCTTAGTAAAGAGTTGAACACCCTATTTTCAGAGCATGGCTCCTTTATTTATCACACCATCAAGCCATTACCATACAAATGAAACTTTGTACACCCCTGCAGAAAATATTGTGGGAAAAGGAGCAATCCCCCCTTTTCCTGTAATGCTTTCCATTATCATGAAAAAAATTACTTTCCCTAGACTTATTACTTTTTGTGTTACTTGTGTTTCATTAGGGTGTGGTGATTCTAGGTATTGCATGTAATGGTATTGGGTCAAGCCAAAAAGAGGCAGACAAGCACTGCACGGAATTGTCTTCTGTGCTGCTCAACAGTTATGTTTTTTCAATCCCTTTGCATGCAGAATAAACAGTGCAGTATCATCAACATCAACATTGGTTTCATCTGAAAACTTCAGCACAGAAGTGGCAAGTTATTGGTGCAATTTGGTATCAGAAGACGAAAATAATTCATTCAAGATTAAAAAAAATGATCACAGCTGCAAAAGAAACACCCTTTCTGTTTTTTTCAGAAGTTCTTTCTTTGCAGTGATCTCCTCACCGACACTGAAGCAGTAATAAACTTACACCATACAAATTTGCTATTTTCTTTCCTTGCAGTGCACAGCTAGAGTAAACATTGTGGGGAAAGGAGCATCGCCTTGCTATGAGTTTATGCCCCTTTTTCAGAAAGGTTTTTCTATGTTGTACATGTAAGATGTCCTTTCTTCCAAATGTGTCTCTCATGTGCATGGGTTGATTTAGTTTCTAATTAGCTTATTAAGTTATGTTTGCAATAATAGAGTTTGAAAGCTATATTTTCAGATGTTTGGAAAAGAAGATTGCTGCTAGTGTCAGGGATATTGTTGGAGTGATTTTTACATCTCTAAATAATTAGGACATAATGAAATATTTCATAAATCATTTAAGAATACCAGTAATGCAAAGCAGCAGTATAATAGAAGAAAGAAACAAAAATTGCAACAGTAGCTAATACATCTTAATTTTACACTTGTTTTGGAGATAAACAAACAGGGTCAGTATTCACTAACCATTTTCAAGAATTTTTTTTTCTGTCTTGCTCTCCATTATTTTCTAAATTTGGAAGTAACATAACTTTGTTTGGCTATAAACCAAATGGTTTAGCCAATCAGAAGTTGTGTTACTTTAGAATTTAGAAAGTCTTGGAGAATAAAACAAAGAGCGTTCTCAAGAATGGTTGGCTAATACATACCCAGATCAAAGGGTTAACTACTGTGCATGAGACTTCCATAGCTTTTCCAATTTCATCATAAATAAAAAATAGGCATTGGAATGCATACAAAGCCACATTAAAAATGTCATGGAAACATACAAATAATACTTAAGTGTCATAAGCTCAACCCAATGCAGTCTGATATTTCTTCCCAAAGGGTAAAAATCGCATTCTTGATCCCTTTTTTCTCTTTCAAACCCAATGTTAGTGGTACGCATTAGAATCGTCTCATTGAGACAATTGTAATGAGTACCCATAAAATTGGGGTTTGGTGGAAATTAATCAATATTTTTTATTTAAAATCAAAATCACTCCCTCTAGGTGCAGCTCTGACCGTAGAATGTCAAATTCCTGTGGTTAAATACATACATACACAATGGTAGCCCTGGTAGAAACTGATGTCCTTTCCATAGTCCTTTTTTGATAAAGTTTTCGAGAGGGATCACTTTAAGTTGTTTCACATTGTCTTAATCTTTGAGACAGATCAGTTTAAGAACTTTCAAAATAGATGTAATCCTAAATATTTAATTTAGTTTGTACTTTATTGCAGGACTACCTTGATGGCATTTAAAATCATAGGCTTCTGTCATGAAGAACCAACAGACTGCATTGGATATCACCTGACACAAAAGGTTAATAATAACACCAAAAATGAGAGACAATTGATGAGGTATTTGAGTGTTTTTCAGCATTCATGTTCTGTGTCATAAAATACTCTAGCCCCTTTTACCAAAATATTTCAGAAATTTTAACAACCTTGAAGAGACGTCATTTGAAAACATAACAAGAAAAGGAGAAAAAGCTGACAACCAGCATTTTCTCTTTTTCCTTCTACGTTTTCTGTGTAGCAGCAGTTTTCGATATGGAGCCTCAAAATGGTATCTTCTGGTAAAAAGTTAAAACATGACATGAACTTAGTATTTGGTATCTGTTAACTTTAAATAAAAGAGTAGGCTTTTCAATGAACAAAATATCCTATAGAAAAAGAATGCTGTCTTCGAACTTTTTGTATAAAATAGAATTTTTGTGGAATTTTTTTTTCAAACATGGGATAAATATTATGGACAAGCATTTCTGCAGCTTTATCCAACTTTAAAACTAATTTGTTTGAAGTGGAATTTCTATTATAAACAGAAAAAGATACACAAACAGCAGATTTCGTGAAAATCATTTACAAAAAAGTGATATTCAACTTGTAAGGTTAATAAAGCACACACAGAAACTTAAAAAAAATCGAGATTGAAATAGATGCAATAGAATATAGACTAGTGAAAATACTGAAAATAAACACCAAGTAACAAAGGTACATAACTCTAAAGTATACAGGTAACAAGGGAAATAACTCAACAGCAAGAAACAAGATTATAAGAGTTATAGCAAAGTTTTACAGTCTCCACTCGGCATTCATCACTCCCACTCTATTGACTAGTTCTGGCCGAAAAAACACTGCACAACTTCAGTGTGGTCAGAGCACTTCAAGGTCACTGTTTTGAAGGTCACACTCTTAATCTTATTGTAGAGCTGGCAAAGCTTCTGCCCTTCATAGGTTAACCCTTTACTAAACGACAAAATTTTAGACTGGTCCAAATTGAAAGCAATTGCAAACGATAAAATAAATGGAACTCAAAAATTGAAATTTGTTTCCAGCAGGGTAGAAAACGTGGGAAAAGGAGAAAATGCTGGTTAACAGCATTTTCTCCTTTTCCCGCAATGTTTTCAAAAGGCTCTTATCTTAGGGTCGTAAAAACCAGGGATTGTTTGGTAAAGGGTTAATCATGCTGATTTAAACAGACTTAACCCTTTACCACACAGTCTTGATTTTTAATGACCCTGAGATGGAAAGCTTTTTAAAAAGTTGTAGAAAAGGGCAAAATGCTGGTAAACAGCATTTATTCCCTTTTCCACAATGTTTTCTACCCTCCCTAAATCAAATTTGAATTTTTAGTCAAATGTATTTTGCCATCTGCAAATGCTTTCATTTTGCTCTTGTCTGAAATTTTGTTGTTTGACAAATGGTTAATTACAAATTAACAGTACTGATAGCAGCAATGCCCAATCATTAATACACCAATAGCAGAAGAATTCGGAAATGTCAGAAAGATTTGAATTTGGTAAAGAGTTAAGAAGATGGTTGTTTTTTTTTGTACCATTCTTTTGTTATTACCAGAAATATCATTTTTTATAGGAAAAATGGGGATGGATTTAATCTGTTTGAGAAGCATGGAGAAATAGATATAAATTTTGTCTCATTTTGTTAGTCTATTTTTGTAAATGACAAAATTTTGCACATGTCCCTTTTCAAGGCATTAGCACAGCACACAATAAATGTTTCTCAAATGATGTGATTTGTCCATCCAAGGGTAGACAACAAAAATCTTCTTTTTGTTTATAAGAGCTCATTCAGAAAGGAGAAGGTTTTTGATATGGATAAAAAGGATATTTACAATAACGGGGTATGTATTCACCAACCATTTATAAAAAATGTTCTCAGTCGTATTCTTCAAGATCTTCTGAATTTGAAAGAAAGACAACTTCTGATTGGCTGCACCAAAAAGGCTTTGCCAATCAGAAGGTGTGTTACTCATGATTTTAGAAAATATTGAAGAATAAGACTATAAACATACTTAAAAATGTTGGTATATATTGTACCCTGATTAACTAAACGATGAAAAAGTAATTTTAATACTGACTAAATTCATAAACTATGGGCATGAAACAGAATGAAGCATGAGGCAGGATTAGAGTGGACCTGGGGCAATATTTATGTACCATTCAAATTTTTGTTCAGAATTAAACTATATAGACAAACCATATGATTGGCTGAGACATTCATTCTCTACCAATCAGACTGCTAATCTTATAATTTAGACTTAAAACAATAGATAGAATAGTGGATGGATATGCCCCTGACCTTGACCTTTACTACTATAACTATGGCATGTTCATTTTTAATGCACCAACTATCCAACATATAATTGTCATCAACTTGATTAATCAATATGAATGCTTAGCAGTATGATTCAGATCCAAATACATGATGTCAATGACAGGAATTTCATTCCCTAAATTCCCTTTTAGAATTATCCTGACCTTTTCTACCCCCCTTTTACATTGCTTACTGTCCCTTTCATATCTTTTAGGATAGATATTTAAATGTACCTGATTTTTGTTGTAGGCTGATTTTCTAGTACATGTACAGGTTTTACAAAGGTAAAACTATTGTAAAATAAAAGGAAAATGCTTGTAGTCAATGGTTTCAGAAACACTCTTTGTGATAAAAGAGAGCCTTTAATGGTAACTTGCTGTTTATGCTATTATGCTTTAAAAACAGTCTCTTAACAGACCCAGTAGTGGCCGAAAGTAAACAAGAGGGGAATTGAAATGCATTAACTCTTTACCACTCAGTCCTGACTTTTAACGACTCGGAGAAAAAGCCTTTTGAAAACATTGTGGGAAAAGGAGAAAATGCTGGTAACCAGCATTTTCTCCTTTTCCCACAATGTTTTCTACCCTTCCAAAATCAAATTTAAATTTTTCAGTCACATTTACTTTGTCGTTTGCAAATGCTTTCAATTTAGACCAGTCCATAAATTGGTTGTTTGGTAAAGAGTTAATACCAGTGTTTACTTTTGGATGTTACTAGGACTTAGAAGGAGTGTGAAAATTTATTTTTTTCTGGTATTGGTTTAATATTTCAATGTAAGTAACGAATAAATTTGTTTCAAAAAGCAAGGCAACTTGGGCCAATCACATGATGCCAGGGATATTACTCACACAATCTATTATCAATGGCTTTAAATGGGAGATCAGGCATCAGGACATAGGGGTAACAAGGTGGGGATTGCATGGATTCTGTTTTGATACAATTATATTGAAATTTTGAGGAAATGCTATGGTAAATTGGTTTCACTGTTGTTTGAGCCTAATTTGATAGATTGGTCTATGCATCCTAACCAAGTTATGCTTTGATTTTAATGATAACATAATGATATACAAAAAAACTAGTGTTTGTAACTCCCTGTCATGAAACTTTTAGCTATAAATTTGAAAACTAGAAATTTTGTGACAAGGTATTTGCAAAGGAGATGACTTTTTTTTCGACAAAATCATGGGATCATTAAATCAAGATGTAAGTTTGCTGGAATATGATGGGTACATAGATCAGCGAATAAAACTTGGCACAAAAGACAAAATAAATCATTTACATAGCATTTAATCAGAATTCCACTATTCATGTGAACAGAGTATGAAAGAAAAAACGTGATTTCTCAACCTGGTTTAACCATTTCTGAGACAAGGGGTGGGCAAAAAGTATTGATTGATTATAGGAAATCATAACAAGCCTAAAGTGTGTTTTTTTTCAGTATGTATGTTGGACCTTTTACCAAACAATTCATTGTTTCAACAACCATTTTAACAACCATGTGGATGAAAAGTTTTTGAAAAAATTGTGAGAAAGGGGAAAATGCTGAGACAAGGGCTGGGCAGAAAGGTCAAGGACAATGAGACATATTGATGACACACTGATGATGTCAGCATAGTTGTTGTTGTACCAGCAGCACATTTACATCGTTCTTGCACTGTACTGCTTGAATAGAGCACTTGATACAATATAATGTCAACATTCCTGGAAACTCACTTTTTCTCCACCGATCATGCTGCAAATGATCATAAATATTCACCCGTATTGAGAGGAATACATTTATTTGAGAAGACTTGTCCTAATCTCAAAAGCTGTATAAGACATCTGTTTCACCTTTCTTTGGTGCTTCCTGTTCACTTCTCTTTGACTTGTTAGTCTTGTATTATGTTTGTAAACTCTGTACCTCCGCGTAAAAGTAATACTTTTTAACCAGGTTAATACAAAAGCTATACACCCTGTTCACAACACCACACAAAATTCACATCAGAACTTGTGTAATTAGTTAAAACATCCAACCTATATAACGAAAAACTGAGGTTAGCCTGCATGAATGTCCTGTATGTGTGCTCCCATAGAGTCCATACTACTGTGTAATGGTGGACTTTGGGCAGAACCCATAGACATCCCATGTGGGCTCATGGCATGGGCTCCATGACCCATCATCATGTGGTGGGGATGACCTGGTATGAGCATAGAGTTTGAAGCATGCCCTCGTAATTGGGACATTTGTGAATAGGAGCTGCTTACAGGCGGTCCCCCATACATATCTGTCCCGTGCATGCCTAGCATATCATAACGCTGAGTTCCATCCATATGTGGATAACCAGCTTTCATTGGATCATACATTTCTGTTGGCATTCCCGGTACCCCTGCAAGATTAAAAAAAAAAGATTAAAATGTATTTTCTAGTAAATACATATCTCACTTTTTCTAAATGCAGAAGCAAATAATATAAACAAGGTTGTCATAAAATGTAATGTTACACCATAGTTACTTGTGATCATAATCAGAAAGTAAACAATGATATAATGTTACTTTTATAGCTGTTACATGCCAATATGTAGTGTTTCTTTTAATACATCACTTTGAGATTGTTCCACTGTATTTGTGGGAAATAAGAGCCAATGATACTATGGTGACAAAATTATAGACTGCAAGATGAAAGATTCAAATTGTTTATTTATTTACAAGACACCAAAATTTTAGGCTTACCCATATAGAAAGTATTATTTTCTGAACAACAAATTAGATGTGACTGTGGTAGGATTTGTTTTTGATGGAATAGAAAACAATTTCCACAATGTTTTCAAAAGCTGATTTCCTTGCTTGAAAATCTGTAATATTTGCAAATGTGCAAATTTATTACTTTGATAAAAGAAAAAATAACTAATGGATGTAAAATATTTCATACTGTGAAAATTGTAGTGTTGGTAAAATGTTAAGACAAGAGGGTAGAAGGGGGCTAATAATCATACAAGAATAAACTAACAATAATTTCAAGGAACCATAATATGAAAAGGATCAAATTTTGTAACCACAAGTTAAAGCTAGGTAACTTTTGACAAATGCTTACTGGAAAGCCAGAAAAGACCAAAGAAAATAAATCCCAACAAATTTTATGAAATCAAATACCTCTATATACACATGAAAATATTGATAGGTCAAGTATTAAGTTGTCCTAGACTAATGATCATCCATTTTACCCAAATACTCTGTTTTGCATATTCATTTCATTTACTCTTTCACTACTGAGTGAACAAACTGCATTTTCTCAAAGGCTCAAAACATATTTTCTCAGCAAGATCAAGAGACAGTTCAGTCATAATCTAGAATATAGCAGTGGACAGTGCAGGTCAGAGATCAGACTGCACATTCCGTGCAGCCTGATCTTGATATTACACAATCCACGAAGGCTTCCAGTGTTGCCTATGGTATGGAAAAAGTTACTCTCTCATTAGAAACTAGAACTTGCAAAAATGTTGTGTATAATGATTATATTACATTCTGTTTTAATTCTCTCCTAGTTTGGAGCAGTGTGGCAGGGGACCTGTTTTGAATGAACTATATAAACTATAAGAATTTCAAAAAAATATGCAAAAAGAAGTCTCATAACTTAAGGAACATATTGCAAGGTTTCCTGAGCATAGAAATAACCAAGCAAGAAGTACCCAGTAATTTATTGCCCCTGATTGCTTCAATTTGCTTGTACCAGTGACTGTTTTTCAAATTATATTGAAATCAAAAAGTAAGAGGGGATGAAAAAAAAAACCTTTATGGCATCTACTGTTGTGAAATGTATTGTACTTCTACATCTTGAGCAGCCAGCTAATGGAGGGACCCATTTTGTTGAAAACCCACCTCAGATTTTTGAGTCAATTAAATGTTTTTTAAGATATAATTACAGTTGATTTATGGAGAAAGATCAGAAAATTTGCAGCCATACATCATGGCCTATCCGAGGAAAGGGAATATTTACCTTTACAACACAATAAACCACCATAATTGACTTTGTTGATCATGCAGATCAAGATCAGGCTGCAAAGAAACATACTGTCTAATCTTGGATATACACTATCAAATCCTTTTTGAGATAGAGTGGCAAATACGGCCTTGAAATTGCTTCAGTTTGGCTTTGTCTACATGTTGAGAATTGCTTTTTCTTTTTTTGTCAGTCAAAGTGTCAAATACAATCAAATGATCAGACAGTACATTATTCTACAACCCATTTACCTCACACACTGTGTACTAATAGTTGTTTTATGTATTCTAATTTATGTTCATACAGAATTGTTTACCTTCAAACTGTTCTCAACCATATTGTGCCATGACACTGCTTTTAAATGATCAAAGTTAATAGGTTCATTGTATGGGGGAGGGAGGCCTCCTTAATTCTTTCCCAAACAACTGAATTTCACACAAGTCCAAATTGAAAGCATTTGCAGACAACAAATTACAAGTGACTAAAATTACGGAATTTGTCTGTGATAGGGTAGAAAACATTGTATGAAAAGGAGAAAATACTTGCTACCAGCATTTTCTCCTATTACCACAATATTATCAAGTATTTTTTTTTTTCTCAAGATCGTTAATAGCCTGGGTTTTTTGGTAAAGGAAAGAAATTTGAAGTGGATGAATTTCAGAAACTGTCATGTAAAAAAAAAATTGAGAATACATGTGAAATAAAGTTTTCATTCATGAACATAACTATGTAAAACCATTTTGGGATTTTGTCTCATTATTTTGATAAGTAGTCTTCTGAAGATATGGAAAATTGTAAGCACTAAGTGCTTTTTAAATCCTTGCCAGATGACAAAATATTAATAATTAATAATTGAAAGCATTGGCAGATGATATAATAAATATGACTTAAAAATTGAATTTTGTTTTTGTAAGGGTAGAAAAGATTGTGGAAAAAGAAGAAAATGCTGTTTTGTTCTAAAGCCTACCTTCTAAGGGTCATTAAAAACATAATTTAGTTGTGAAGAGTCAAAGTAGAGGGTTGACCAAAAGCTTGAACACTGGGCAGTGTCAAGAGTCCATGATTGGCCAGTCATCTGTGATTCTTTTGTACATATCAGTTTTTGTCCATAAATATATAGACTGATAAGGAACATGCTTATACATGTGTTTTAACCCATTACCAAACGACAAAATTTTAGACTGGTCCAAATTGAAAGCATTTGCAGACGACAAAATAAAAGTCACTGAAAAGTTGAAATTTGTTTTGTGAAGGGTAGAAAACATTGTGGGAAAAGGAGAAAATGCTGGTTACCAGCATTTTCTCCTTTTGCCACAATGTTTTCAAAAGGCTTCTTTCTCAGGGGCGTCAAAAGTAGGGATTGTGTGGTAATGGGTTAAGTATTTTTTGGGATGTATTTACAAGCAATCAATATGAGAAAAAAAAAACTAGAAACTTTTGAAGATTGAATTTTTAACCTTATATCGGGCAAATATAATACAACTTACTACTAGTTTAAGCATCTCTGTATTTTTACAGCTTTTGAAAGTATTGATGGAAAGGGAGACAAAATAATATTGACGGTTGAGGACAATTCAGTTCTAGAGGCCTAAACAATGTACAGGCACTAAGAATAGCATTGCATTCACCTATCAAAATGCTCTGAAAAGCAGCTTGTTTCTGCAATATTTTTCATACAATCACAGATCATCTCCCTATCCTTTCACTCCTTCCATTTTATTTCTTTAACTCTTTACCACACGAGAAAATTTTAGACTGGTCCAAATTGAAAGCATTTGCAGACGACAAAATAAAGGTGACTAAAAAATAGAAATTTGTTCTGGGAAGGGTAGAAAACACTGTGGGAAAAGGAGAAAATGCTGGTTACCAGCATTTTCTCCTTTTCCCACAAAGTTTTCAAAAGGCTTCTTTGTCAGGGTCGTTAAAAGTCGGGATTGTGTGGTAATGGGTTAAGGTTTTCTTAATTTGGCCTATGTAATGACATGTTAACATTCCTAACCCTTCAAGCACATCTCACAGCCTTCACTGACTTTACACCCACTGTAGATCAAGATCATATGGCACAGAACATGCAGTCTGATCTTTGCTGTCTCCTGCCAGTATCTGCTATGCTAACATGTCTTGAATAAGAGCAAACTTAAAATTGTAATAATTTGGAGCATATTTCAGAGTTCTAGATAGAGGGAGTGATTTTGATTTCAAAACTAAAAATATTAATTATTTTCCACTAAACCCTATGTTATGGGTACTCATTAGAATCGTTTCATCAAGACAATTCTAATAAGTACCCACAACATAGGGTTTAAGAGATAAATAATGGATTTAAAATGACATCACTTCCTTTTATCTGGAGCTCTGATATTTCTAGATGAAAATGCCTGTCAGGTTTATTCAGCTCTCTAATGATTAGCATTCATAACAAATGTCATGAAAGCTTCAGAATTTCTCCTGAAAACTTTGCTTATGAGGGCTCAAATGAAAACTTTCATTAAATATTACCTGAAGGGGCTACATTGTGCACATATCCAGGTGTATTTCTGTATTACAAAGTATAATAATGAGATACAACCTCCTATATAATTTTGTTCATATCAAAGCAAATTATCTTCTTTCTCCTGAAACAGTAACCCTTAGAGTGCCAAGTAGACTGAACTGACACTCTCTGTTTAGAAGAAAGATGGATATTCAGAACAATGGACTACATTTGGCCGGCAACACGCGAAAAGGGGCATTTGGACAATTGCGTAAATTGTCATCTTGGATAAGCCTGTGCAGTTTGCGCAGATGCCACTTTCCATTTTTATGTAATTTTCTGTTTTGTGCATGCCTATATACTAAAGGACAAAACCAAATGCAGTTGTAATTAGTGCCGGACTGCGCTGGCTGATCCGAGATGACACTTTATGCAAATGTCCAAATGGCCCTTTCTGCATGTTGCAAGCAATTTAGGCCCCTATTAGCATTCACAATGGCTATAAGGGCATTTTTCTTCCATATATTTTGGACACCAAAGGTGAAAACAACAACATGTTTGGTATTTGTTCATGGTTTCAGTGAAGTTCAAAAAACTGGTAGTAATGGACCTAAGGGTCATTAATTTTCAAATTTATTTCTTCCATCAAATGATAAATGGGTAAATAATTGGTGATAACTGTAATTTCAGTGGTGTATCATGAGAATAGAAAGTTATTAATGGCTGAATTTAGGTGGGCCATAAAAATGTGTGAAAGCCACTTATACTATGTGAGAAATGTGAACAATTTTCATTTTCATAACAGGTACAAACAACCTAAAACGTGTCATTGGACCTGAGAGCAGAAATTCTTTTATTTAAGAATATACCTAACTTGTTTTTTAAAAAGGTTTTTCAGACAAGCTCTTTGAAGAGAGGCTTCAACGCATCTGCAGAAACATATTGGGCTAATCTTTCCCAGGGTCGTTAAAAGTCTGGATTGCCTGGTAATGGGTTAAAATGTATCACTGAGATGCATGAAGCCCCATCTGACTCTTTTTTTCTTTTGTTTTCGGTAATTAGCAGCTCTTGTTATCAATCAGAATATCGAAAGTTACCCAACAAAAGCATTGCCCCTGAAAAGGAGAATAAAGGTAGAGGAGGGAATGTTGCGGAGCTTCCAGCTAATAAGATCATGCCACTGGCAGTATGGCATTGAAAGCCATCAAAATCCAGTCGTAGGTAAAACATCAATATGGTATGCTAAGTCTTAACCACACAATACTGACATTTAACAACCACAACAGAATGGACTTTTGGAAAAAATTGTGGGAAAAGGAGAAAATGCTGATAATCAATGTTTTCTCCTATACCAACATTGTTTTTTTTTCCATTTTCAATCATTTTTTGAGCAGCACTGAAAATGAAATGAATTTTTGTAAATGCGTCTAATTTGGGCAAGTCCAAAATTTTGTTGTGTGGTAAAGGGTTATGTACATTATTATATTTATTTTGAGTGGACTGATCTGAATCATGACACTTACTGTACATTCCGTGAGCACCCATTTGCATATGTTGGTTGTCCCAGGCTAGTGAGCCATCTGGATTGTACCCTGCATGAGCCCCTGGAGCTGAAATAGAACAGCAATGGTAATTGTTGAGATTTAAACCATGGTAATTGTTGAGATTTAAACCAGGAACATATCCCTTGACTCTCTACTACACAATCCAGAGTTCTGTGAAAGAAGCCTTTTGAAAACATCGTGGGAAAAGGAGAAAACACTGGTAACCAGCATTTTCACCTTTTCCCAGAACGTTTTCTGCCCTGTCATAGACAAAGTTATTCATTTAACCCATTACCACACAATCCCTACTTTTGACGACCCTGAGAAAGAAGCCTTTTGAAAACACTGTGGGAAAAGGAGAAAATGCTGGCAACCAGCATTTTCTCCTTTTCCCACAGTGTTTTCTACCCTTCCCAGAACAAATTTCAATTTTGCAGTCACCTTTATTTTGTCGTCTGCAAATGCCTTCAATTTGGACCAGTCTAAAATTTTCTTGTGTGGTAAAGAGTTAAGCTACATTTTAATTGTTATTTGCAAACACTGTCAAATTCGACAAGTAATATTTGTCACATGGTAAAGAGTTGATACACTGAATAATTCCAACTGAAATTTTCGGTCAAGAATAAGACTTTCTTTCTACAGTGCTTCAACAAGGCACACACTATTGATCACAGATCAGACTGCTTGGCAGCAAAACTAGTCCTGAAAGGCACTTTGACTTTACCAAACAACAAAATTTTAGGTTTGTCCGAATTGAAAGCTTTTGCAGACAACAAAATACAAGTGACTTAAAATTTGAAATTTGTTTTGTGAAGGGTAAAAAACATGGTGGGAAAAGGAGAAGATAATGGTTACCAGCATTTTCCCTTTTCCTAACAATGGTTTCAAAAGGCTTCTTAAACAGGAGTGTTAAAAGTCGTGATTGTGCGGTAAAGAGTTAAAATAGAATACTATGGGTTGTACTATAAATATGAATTTTAGATTTGAAAAAAAAAATTGATATATGAAGCAGTTGTAAGTAGCAAGCAATTTCTTCACTTCTCAGAAATTGTTTTTTTAAAAGATATTTAGTTTGAAAATCTACTATGAAACATTTTCTGTCTGCTATCTTTAGGCAGCTTTGATATTTTAGTAGTAGACATAAACCACATGAAGTAATGGGTTAGAAAGAATCAGTCTGTGTGGACATCAGATAAAAGTCAGCCGAAATGGAATTGGGAGGGCTACGAGATGGAAGTCAAGTGTAAATCGCATTCAATGACGGTCCTTCTGAAATAAAAGCTCCATGAATATTTTCACGCTTTGACGGAGCTCTCAATCAGGGCAAATTTAAAGAAAAAAATAGATATTTGATATTTTCCTCAGATAATGTTTTCAGTGTTAATTAAATGCTGATAACAGATACTGAATATTAGACCTTTACTACACAAAAAAAGTTTGGACTAGTCCAAGTTCAAAGCATTTACAGACGACATATACAGTGATATTTAAATCATGTGATTTGTATCAGAAAGGGAAGAAAACATTAGTGGAAAAGGAGAAAATGCTGGTTACCAGCATTTTCTCCTTTTTCCAACAATGTTTTTCAAATGTGTTTTACTACAGGGTTCTTAAAACTCGAGACTACGAGGTAGAGAATTAAGCTTTAATGAAAGAACAAAGTTAAGACTTGTTCATATTTTATTACAGTTGCAGATAAATGACATGCAACTTAAATAAATCAGATATCATATATGTCTTTTAAAGGGGAGTAAATATTGTGGGAAAAGGGGAGAAAATTCTGGTTACCAGCATTTGTTCTTTGGATATTTACAAAATGTCTTCTTCCTCAGGGCTATTTAACACTTTACCACACAACAAGTTTCAGGTTGGTCTAGCTTGAAAGATTTTGCCAAAAACAAATAAAACAACAGTCAAATGATAGGACTTTGTCATTGGCAGGGTATAAAACAATGTGGGAAAATGAGAGAATGTTGTTTACCAGCATTTTCTGATTTTCCCACAATGTTTTCAAAATGCTGTTTCTTTCGGCTTCTCTTAGAACTCAGGATTTTGTTGTAAAGCATTTTACAGGATAATTTAGTAAAGGGTCAATAGAAAATTGTGGAAAGATTTCCTGCGCTGATAGAGGTAACTTCAAAAAGATATTCTGTGTAAATATTAAAAAAATTCATATAGATACCCTCCTCATATAAAATTGCTTGGTATTGAATATTGTGGTTATTATTTTTCTCCTTTGCAATTTCAGGACCTTCTTTCAAAATTATTGGGAAGAAAATTTTGGCTTATTACCACATGTACACCAGATTTTCAGCTTACAGCAAACCTTTTGGAAACAGAAGAAATTTTTAATGGAATAATTTTTTGGTTCGATCTATTTCCTAATATTCATGTTTTACAATAACTATTTATCTCAGGTTAATTATTTCAGTTTTACAACCATGTTTTCAGATTTTTCTGCAGCAGTTTTTTTTCCAGGAGAAAAACGGTTATCCCTTAAATTTCCTTAATCAATCAACCTTAGTCAAACAATCCTGAAGAAAAGTGCTTTCTAAACATTTTAGAAAAAAGAGAAAAGTCTATAACCTTCATTTTTTTTTTGTTTTTTATACTTTTAAAGACAAATTTAATGACATAACCCTTTTTTTTAATTTCTTTTTTTGAAATCTTTTGCATTTTGACAAGTCTAAAATTTTCCATGTGGTAAAGACAGAAATTAGATTTTCCATATAGACATAATTAATTTTTAAAGAAAAGTACAGAACAGCTCATAATGAGCATTTGTATTATTTATAAATTCTTCGTAAATCTTTTGTAGATAAGTCATAGTAGGCAGAAAGGGGTTAATAAAGTGTAAGGATTTTTTTGTTCTTTTTCAAAAAAAAAGGTTGAAAGCATGGTGAATGTTTATTCCTGCTTTTAAATTACAAACAAAAAAAAGTTAATGTATGCTTTAGAAATATTGGGAGAATATTCAGCATCATAATTAGAGATCACATTAACATGAATATTTCATGTTATTCACGTTATAATGTGGAGTCAGTTGAGTGTGATGTTCTGCCATATTAGATCACAAAATAAGAACTTCCCAGTTCTCCTAAAACATTCATAAACATTGATTAATCCTTAACAAACAGTCCCTTGCTTTAGGGACCCTGAAGTTTATGAAAACTTTCAGAACTGTTTTGTACCCTTTAAAAGACAACTAATTGTCTTGAGAAAGGGCAGATAACATTGTGTGAAAATATGAAAATATTGATTACCTGCATTTTCTCCTTTTCTCTGGATGTTTTCATGTCTTTTAATCAGAGTCATAAAACTTGGGATTGTGGGTAAGGGTAAATGCATTTTAGGTACTGAGAACATGCACATTAAACTCTTTATATGCCTGTGCCAATGTTTGGTGCTTTTAAGGACAGCATTGATTAAGATCAGATTGTATATGATGTACAATCTGATCTTTGGTGTACACTGTCAGTAATGGAACTAGGCTTCTGCGCTAAGAGTAACTGATATCTCAGGTATGAAGCAAGTTGATCACCAACTTTGACTTTAACAAGATATAAAACAATTTGGGACTTGTCAAAATTAAAAGCATTTGCAGTTGGATCATCTCTTGTAACAAATTTTTTAGCAGACAACTTTGAAAATGTGTATGTTGAAGTGTATAAAAACACTATGGCAAGTTTTTTAGAATTTTGCAGGAAAAGGAGAAAATAACCAGACTGTTTTCTCCATTTTCCTGCAGTGTTTTCCAAAAAAACATTAAGTAACAGACTAAGTTTTCATTTTCCTATTGCATTCAATGGCTGCCTAGGATCAATATAGACTTTCTTAACTCTTTACCACACAACAAAATTTTAGACGGATTCAAATTGAAAGCATTTGCAGACAACAAATTAAATGTGACTGAAAATTTGAAATTTGTTCTGGGAAGGGTAGAAAACACTGTGGGAAAAGGAGAAAATGCTGGTTACCAGCATTTTCTCCTTTTCCTACAGTGTTTTCAAAAGCCTTCTTTGTCAGGGGCGTCAAAAGTAGGGATTGTGTGGTAATGAGTTAACACTACAAGAAGTAATTTTGAAAACAAACACTTAAGTGCTTCAAGTCTGACACCTTTAATTTACAAAGCATCTGGCACAGTGAACTGATGCAATTATTACTGCGCTAAAACTGGACCCAAATCCATTCTTGAACCCCATTCTTTTAACTCTTTACCAAACTATGAAATTGTAAAGTTGTCCAAATTTAAAGCACTTGCAGATGACAAAATATTGAAATTTGTTTTAGGAAGTTTAAAAAAACATTGTGGGAAAAGGAGAAAATGCTGGCTATCAGCATTTTCTCCTTTTCGTACAATGCTTTCAAAAGCTTCTTTCTCAGGGTTATTGAAAAATCGGGATTGTGTGGTAAAGAGCTAACTCTGCACAAAAATTATCCCATTCTTAATCATCTTGAGGGAGATGGCTCTTGAAAATATGACAAAAGGAGGTGCTAATCAGCCTTTTATTTTTTCTTTTTCTGACATGGTTTCTATTATCTCAAAGAGAAATCCAACTCTCAGTTGAGCTTTTGACTCTTAATTCCTGTCTTCCTACAAAAAACTTTTTTTTCCAAGCACAATCTTTTAAAAAAAAGAAATTCATGAAGTTAAACTACTGCAATTAGAGTTTGGAACAGACAGCCTACCCATGAAGACAAAGACAAAATTTAATATCATCATTTAGTACACATTTGATTAATTTTGTTTAGTGTTTATAGTAGGGAAAAGTCAAATCATTCCTCTGGTAAAGACCCAAGAGCAATCTTTTATGCCTTAGTGCCAGGTTCATGCTGATTGTGAATAACAGTAGTCTTTTGTATAAATGAGTGAAGTAAGTAAAAAAAATCACCATTTTATTCAGTTATGACTCTTTTCTGATCAACAAAATCTTAGACTGGTCTGAAAGAATTTAAGGTGACAAATATGACTCAGTCAATGAGAATTGTCTTTGAAAGGGTAGAAAACATTGTGAGAAAAGGAGAAAATGCCGCTTACCAGCATTTTCTTCTTTTCTCAAAATGTTATCAAAGGCTGTATTTTCATAGTCATAAGAACTCAAGATTATGTAGAAAAAGGATAAGGTTGCTTTGGGCAAAATACTTATCAAGAAATCAAGTACAAAATTTCAAATCGAAGATCAGATATCATATTAAATGTATACAGCAGTGTCAGACGTTCCTGATAGCTCATTTGTAGAGCACTGTCATCTAATCTTGATCTGCACCTTAAACAAAGCCACTCAGATATGCCGAAAGTGTTGGGGGTTCATTTGAACTTCTGTAGGTGACTCATTTTTTCCTGTGAATTAGCAGGCATCATTGAATTTCTCCAGAGATAAACCTTGCAAGATGTAGATAAAAGTGATGTAACGAAAAAGTAATTTGTACTTTTTAATTGTATTACATTAAGTTTCAGGGAATGCAGGTCAAATTAAATCCAATTTCAAAAAAACTAACCTCGTTTTGGTGTCTACTCGGGAATTATTTCCCTCCCATTTAAATGAAATAAAACGTAAAACCTTCATCTTACTGATGAATTCTTGAAGCTAATTAATTTTAATCAAAAACTGTTCCATTCTGTCTGCTTTTAAGGGTGTTAATTAGATTAGCATAGGTATTGCAGGGGCTACAAAATGCCATATGTGTCTTTTTCTGTTGAAGATGTATACCAAATTGTTTCAGTTAACTTGTTGAGTTCTGTTACATGATACAATGCATATCTGACTGGCCCAATTTGAAAGCATTAAATCTTGAACAATGAGATTTTTTGTAAAATGTTGGGGTTTGTCTTGAAAAGGTTAAAATACATTGCGAGAATGTTTGCAAACCCTTTGAGGCTTGTCTGTAATGAAGGAATTTATAGGAACAGCTCAAATATTTTTCAATTTATAGTAGTTAACCATTAGCTCTTTACCAAAAGTTAAATTTTTTGACGGAACCAAATTGAAAGATTTACAGACAACAAAATAGATGTTGCTGAAATTACGACTTTTGTGTTTGATAGGGCAAAAAACATCATGGAAAAAGGAGAAAATGCTGGTTACCAGCATTTTCTCCTTTTCCCACAATGATTTCAAAAGCTCTCTTAATAAGGGTGGTGAAAAGTCGGGATTGTATGACAAATGGGTAAGGGATAACTTGGCAGCTTTTTTTTTTCATGATAGCTAAAGCTATTGGTTCTTAATCTGAATAGATCACATTTACTGATAGCTTTAGATAAATCAGCAGATGTTGTGGATATAAGAACAGGCTGCTCATTCTGTTCTTTGTGGATATAAGAACAGGCTGCTCATTCTGTTCTTTGTGGATATAAGAACAGGCTGCTCATTCTGTTCTTTGTGGATATAAGAACATGCTGCTCATTCTGTTCTTCATATCTGCTGCTAGCTCTAATCAGTGAACACTGAAAAACTTCACCAGGGTTACAGTCTTGAATGGCTTTCTTGAAATGATATGGAAGAAAGACTTTTTCTCCTTTTTATACGCCCGTCGAAGACGGGACGTATTATGGGATCACCTGTGACGGGCGGGCGGGCGGGCGTCCGGGCGGGCGGCGTCCAGTTCTTTGTCCAGAGCATATCTCCAAAACTATTCTACCTAGGGTTATGAAATTTCATGGATGGATAGATCTCATCAAGGGGGAGTGCAGTGCATAAGAACCATAACTCTTGCTTGCTTAATTTTTGAGTTATTGCCCTTTGTCGTTTTTCATACTTGAATTTTGTCCGGAGCATATCTCCAAAACTATACTAGCTAGGGTTATGAAATTTCATGGGTGGATAGATCTCACCAAGGGGGAGTGCAGTGCAGAGGAACCATAACTCTTGCTTGCTTAATTTTTGAGTTATTGCCCTTTGTCGTTTTTCATACTTGAATTTTGTCCGGAGCATATCTCCAAAACTATACTAGCTAGGGTTATGAAATTTCTTGGGTGGATAGATCTCACCAAGGGGGAGTGCAGTGCACAGGAACCATAACTCTTGCTTGCTTAATTTTTGAGTTATTGCCCTTTGTCGTTTTTCATACTTGATTTTTGTCCGGAGCATATCTCCAAAACTATACTAGCTAGGGTTATGAAATTTCATGGGTGGATAGATCTCATCAAGGGAGAGTGCAGTGCATAAGAACCATAACTCTTGCTTGCTTAATTTTTGAGTTATTGCCCTTTGTTGTTTTTCATACTTGATTTTTGTCCGGAGCATATCTCCGAAACTATACTAGCTAGGGTTATGAAATTTCTTGGGTGAATAGATCTCACTAAGGGGGAGTGCAGTGCACAGGAACCATAACTCTTGCTTGCTTAATTTTTGAGTTATTGCCCTTTGTCCTTTTTTCATACTTGAATTTTGTCCGGTGAATATCTCCAAAACTATACTACCTAGGGTTATGAAATTTCATGGGTGGATAGATCTTATCAAGGGGGAGTGCAGTGCACCAAAATCATAACTCTTGCTTGCTTAATTTTTTAGTTATTGCCCTTTGTCGTTTTTCATACTTGAATTTTGTCCGGTGAATATCTCCAAAACTATACTAGCTAGGGTTATGAAATTTCATAGGTGGATAGATCTCATCAAGGGAGAGTGCAGTGCATAAGAACCATAACTCTTGCTTGCTTAATTTTTGAGTTATTTCCCTTTGTCGTTTTTCATACTTGATTTTTTTCCGGATTATATCTCCAAAACTATACTAGCTAGGGTTATGAAATTTTATGGGTGGTTAGATCTCATCAAGGGGGAGTGCAATGCATAGGAATCATAACTCTTGCTTGCTTAATTTTTGAGTTATTGCCCTTTGTCCTTTTTTCATACTTGAATTTTGTCCGGTGAATATCTCCAAAACTATACTACCTAGGGTTATGAAATTTCATGGGTGGATAGATCTTATCAAGGGGGAGTGCAGTGCACCAAAATCATAACTCTTGCTTGCTTAATTTTTTAGTTATTGCCCTTTGTCGTTTTTCATACTTGAATTTTGTCCGGTGAATATCTCCAAAACTATACTAGCTAGGGTTATGAAATTTCATAGGTGGATAGATCTCATCAAGGGAGAGTGCAGTGCATAAGAACCATAACTCTTGCTTGCTTAATTTTTGAGTTATTTCCCTTTGTCGTTTTTCATACTTGATTTTTTTCCGGATTATATCTCCAAAACTATACTAGCTAGGGTTATGAAATTTTATGGGTGGTTAGATCTCATCAAGGGGGAGTGCAATGCATAGGAATCATAACTCTTGCTTGCTTAATTTTTGAGTTATTGCCCTTTGTTGTTTTTCATACTTGATTTTTGTCTGGTGAATATCTCCAAAACTATACTAGCTAGGGTTATGAAATTTCATGGGTGGATAGATCTCATCAAGGGGGAGTGCAGTGCACAGGAAGCATAACTCTTGCTCGCTTAATTTTTGAGTTACTGCCCTTTGTCGTTTTTCATACTTGAATTTAGTCTGGTGCATGCCCCAGCTTTACAACTTGGGGTAAGACGGGTGTATCTTGCGACAGTTTGCCGCTCTTGTTCCACCATGTTTTCTACCACCTTAAAGAAACTTCCATGCTTTAAGCAACATTTAGTTATAATCTATAGATGCTTTCAATTTGGACAAATTCTAATAGCTGTATGTTCTCTGTAAACCTTTACCAAACAGTCCCTGTTTATTACGACCCTGAGATAGAAGCGTTTAGAAAATATTGTTGGAAAAGGAGAAAATGCTTGTAACCAGCATTTTCTCCTTTTTCAACAATGTTTTCTACCCTGCTAGAAATATATTCAATTGTGAAATACTTTTATCTTGTCGTGATCGAGTGCTTTCAATTTTGCCCGCATGGGTGGCTCAGTGGTGAGCGTGTTGGACTCATGACCTGGTGGTTGTGGGAACGATACCCGGTTGAGGCGAACTTTCTTTCCGGCGTATTTTCGCCTCTCACCTCTGCTAAAGCACGTGAGAAAAGTAGTTGGTGGCTTTTGAAAGAAAGTAGTGTTGGTACCGGTATGAGAAAGCCAGGAAACACATGTGCGTCACTGACCACCATGATATGACCTTAGCTGTTAAAGTGGCGTTAAACCCCAAAACAGCCAACCAACCAAGCTTTCAATTTTGGCCAATCTAAATTTTGTTGTTTGGTAAAGAGTTGAGAGTAAAGTGACTTACCTTGCCCTCAACATTCTTAACCCATTATCATGTTCAGTTATCAAAAATTAAAGTGATAAATTTTCCCCAGCAATATCAGAATTTATAGGAGAGTTTCGTTTTCATCAATCAAAAGCTATTTTGTCTCCGCTCAATATATTTCTAGACGCAGACAATGATGATTTTTAGATGCTCAGTTTCTTCGTGTATTCTCAAAAGAAATTTTTCACATTTCTGAAATTGCAATATCTTAAAATTTTGCAATATTTCAAAATTTACTCCTTAGAGGTATGATTAACCCTTTAGAAAACAAATCCATGTTTTAACCCTTTCCCAAACAACAAAATTTTAGACTGGTCCAAATTGAAAGCACTTGCAGACATCAAAATAATCATAACTCAAAAATTGAAATTTGTTTCCAGCATGGTAGAAAATATTGTGGGAAGAGGAGAAAATGCTGGTTACCAGCATTTTCTCCTTTTCCCATGATGTTTTCAAAAGGCTTCTATCTCAGGGTGGTAAAAACCAATGATTACTTGGTTGGGTTAACCCTGTACCACCAAATGCTAGACTTGCCAAAAATGAATACAGTGCAGACAACAACTTTAGTGTGACTCATATAATTTGATTAATCTTTAAAAGATTATAAAAAAAAAAACATTGTGAGAAAAGAAGAAAATGCTGGTTACCATTTTTTAAGGTCTTTTATCTCAGGATCTCAGTCTTTTATCTCAGAAAACTCAGGATTGTTTAAGAAAAGGTTATTGACCCTGAGGAAGAAGGCTTTTACAAGAATTGTGGGAAAAGAACAAGAAATTTATTTTTTGTTTTTGTGATTGTTTTGTTTTCTGTTTTTCTCACATTCATCAGCTGGTAATACTTCCAAATTTGGGAAGCTAAGGAGTTTACTCATTACATACTGCAGGTAACTTTTTTATCCAGCAACAGTGCTCTGTCCAACAGAAAAGTTTATTGTTCCTGTCAATAATAAGCAATTTCTCCTGTTGCCACAGTATTTTCCCTTGTGCTCATGTACTGCACTTAAATTCTTGATAATCTATATTTTTCAAGGATGGTTTTATGCATTTTCGCCTTTCCCAAATGTTTCATCTTTTCAAAGATAAATCATATCATTAAACCATTACCACTCAATCCCGGGTGCTTTTGATGACCTTGAGAAAGAAGCTTTTAGAAAACAATGTTTTCTACCCTTCACAAAACAAATTTCAAATTTTCAGTCACTTTTATTTCGTTGTCTGCAAATGCTTTCCATTTGGTAATGAGTTTATACCACATTTGAATTGTTATCTGAAAATGGATTTTATTTGACTAAATTTTGATATTTGGCTTCTTGTGGAAAGAGTTCACCCTGGGCCAGACTAAAAAAAATTTACACCAATGTCCGAACTAAAGGCAGTTACAGACAACATAGAAAATTTGTCTTAAATGATAGGATTTCACCTTGGAGGGGTCAGAAACATCATTAGCAGAAAATGCTTTTATTTTCAATATTCTCAAAGGCTTCATTCTAAGAGTTCTGTAAGACTAAGGATTGAATGGTGAAGGGTTAAGAAAAGGAGAAAAATGATCTATATTCAACAGTTTGAGAGGTTTTGAAGTGTTAGTGTCAGAAAGATTGTAACAGAAGATTAAAAAGCCTTTCAGACCAAGGCTCAAATATAATAAATGAGTTTAGAATCGGAGGATGATTTATCATAAAGAAATATCAACCTTTTATTTCGCTTATGGTTGTATGGGATGACAAAGACCTACAATCACATTTTAAAGACTGAGGTAAGCCAGAGAAACGGTATCAGATTAGTATTCATGGTATTTTAGGTGATTGGGTAATAACGCAATGACATAAATTTATGGTGGGACTTTTTGGTCTTGGTCAGAACTTAAGCGTCATATCCAAATTCAAAGCATAAATAGAAAGCAAAGAAAAAAACTGACTTACAAATGGAAATTTGTTTTAAGAAGGAAAGTAAACATTGTTGGGAAGCGGAAAATTTCCAGCATTTTCTCCTTTCCTACCATGTTTTCAAAAGCTTTTTCAATGGGTTAAAAAACATCAGGATTGTGCGATAAGGAGTTAAGTCCATAATGATTCCCAGGATGAAGTTAGCTAGATACCAGAATTGGATTGTTTGTCTGTGTCATTTTCCAAAACAAAAAGAAAGTCAAATAACAAACAGTTTTTCCCGATCCACTGTTTCTTTGAATATGGACCCACAAATTTTTTGAATTGCTGAAGAATTAAAATGTTAACTTTTGTCTTCTTTTTACTTGTTTGAAGGAGATCCAATGACCCTTGTATGAGAAAGTTAAGGAAAAAACCTAACAAAGACATTTATATTTAATGTGAATAGATCTACTGGTCCTTTGTATATTTCACATCATGAGCTCAACACAGAGAGACACCAAATAATTAACTTATTACCAAACAACAATATTGTAGGCTTGTCCAAATCGAAAGCATTTGCAGATGACAAAATAAAAGTGACTGAAAATTTGAAATTTGTTTTGTGAAGGGTAGAAAACATTGTGGGAAAAGGAGAAAATGCTGGTTACCAGCATTTTCTCCTTTTCCCACTAATGTTTTCAAAAGGCTTGTTTCTCAGGGTCGTTAAAAGTCGGGATTGTGTGGTAATGGGTTAACTGTTGAATTTTTTTCACATAAACATTAGTAACCAGTGACATTAGAGCTTTGTTAATTTCAGTACAAGTAATTTCTACATTTGCTTCATTATTTCTCTGTATATTTAAACCTTTTATTACTACGATTATTACTCATTATTTTTATGATGATGTTTTTCAAAGTCATAATGTATAAACTCGGTACATGTTCTTCAGCAAAATGTATATCTCTATTTTGCATATTTGTCATTTGAAACCTCTGAAATGTCTCTTTGAGAATTAATGTAAAAACGAGAATCTTTCAGCTACAAATGCAGTTTATTGATTGCATATTTTTCAAGTTCATTTTTTTACATTAAGAAAAAGATTAGGATTGTTGTTAGGGAATAATTGATATTACCATAATATAACAATTTATGTCAAAATAATCAATACTAAACACATTATATTTCCTGTAAATCTGTAATCTACATCTTGCAAATACCCTTCTGTCTTCAGAAATGCCTTGTCATTGAAATGTTTTTGGATGATTCATGAATGAAGGAATGCATTTGCATTTATTTATTATTGCCACCGGTTGCCCATATGGGCAACACCCCTTGAAGGCTGTAAGTATAGTTATGGGGGGGCAAGTGTAGATACAAGAGGAAACCAATCCTTAGTTATGCCCAGTTCTTCAAAGTGCTACCTGTATATATAGCACCGTCACAGACTGGTCACATGGGACCTTTATTTAATGTGGCCAGCTATGGGAATAGAATCTACACCCTTCAGTGACCAAAAACATCAGATGGGCTGGTCTTGGACAGTTTGTGATACAAGTTGTTCCTTTTATATACTTAACCCTTAGCTGCACTTTTTTGAGTTTTAATGTTTAAATGACCCTAAGTAAGAAGGCTTTTGAAAACATTTTGGGAAAAAGGCAAAAATGCTAGTAAGCAGCATTTCCTCCTTTTCCAAAATGTTTTCTATCCATTCAAACTCAACCATGACTAGCTGTTTCTCCTTCTCATATATTTTTTATAGAGCTTTCTTTATCATTGTTATTTAAAGACAGAATTGTATGGTACAGGTCTGGCACCTCCTTAAAAAAAAGTCAAAGCTGACAACTTCAAAAATAGAATTATCTTTGTGAATTGGAATGAACTAGACCTTGTATATGAATTCAATTTGATATGTGAATCTGAGTGAATATATTTTAGTGCTAATATGGGAAATTTTCTTGACATAAGTAAATTTTTTTTATTTTGTCGCAATATTTTTGGACCTGGTTTACTGCAAGATACAAAAACTTGTCTTTCAGGATATAATGAGTTAATGTGATGCATAAAAATGATTGAGAACTGTCATAAATTATCATTCCATGAATGAATTTGAAATAGATTTATTTATGCATAATAGGATTTTCCACACCAAACATGATAGTTTATTGCGATTTAATGGTTTTAAATTTTGAGGCTGAAGTATTTAAGGAAAAAATAAACGCAACCCCATTGAAAGGAATGAAATAAATCATAGATATTGACTTTTAAAATGGCATATTTAGATTTTTTTGCTGTGAATTAAAATTTCCTGTAAAACTTTTATCTTTTATTACAAGTGCAATGAGTTTTAAGGTGCAACTTGGGGACTGAGAAAATGGAATGATTGTTTCAAAATTAGGAACACTATCTATTTTCAAAGAAAAATGTCAAGATATTGTTGTAGCCTTAGAGTTTGTGTTAGTTACAAGTTTAGAAAACCTTGAGAATAAGACTGAGAATATTCTCAAGAATAATTGGTGAATGGGTGCCCTGGTTTTCACGGCCCTAAGAAAGAAGCTTTCTGAAAACATTATGAGAACAGAATAATTATGACACCATCTCACACATTTGAATAACATTTAGGCAATGTGTGATATTTCCATCCTGAAATTCAGTTGTGAAATCCAGAAATACTTTACGTTAAACATACATTCACAGCCAAAAGTAAACAATTCAGGTTAAAATACATTGAAATTTAAACCATAACCATTTAAAGGTGATGTAACTATTGTGAAGATGACAATACTATATTGTACAGTCAATCCAAGTGTCAGTTGCTGGCAGGAAAAAGATTTTTAAAACTGGATCAAAAGATGCTTAGTAGCTCTATTTTTTGTTTACATTAAAAAGGAAAAAAAGTTTGTTCATTGAAATTTTCTGAAAAATATTGTCGTTTGGTAATGGGTTAGAGTCTCTTTTAAAGTCCTGGTGAAGTTCACCTACCTTGTTATTTAGTTGATTGAACATATACATGATTAAGAGAACAAAATATTCCATTTTTGCCACATACAATAAACATTCTGACGTCCACTGTCTTGCCACAATATAAGATCATTTATGTAACCCATTACCACTGAATTACTACTTTTGACAACCATGAGAAAGAAGCCTTTAGAAACTATTGTGGGAAAAGGAGAAAATACTGGTAACCAGCATTTTCTCCTTCTCCCACATTATTTTCTACCCTTTACAAAACAAAGTTCAAATTTTCAGTTTCTTTTATTTTGTCGCCTGCAAATGCTTTAGATTTAGACAAGCCTAAAATATTGTCATTTGGTAATGAGTTAAAAAGGAAAAAAAGTTTGTTCATTGAAATTTTCTGACACCGTTAACAGGGTTCATTATTGCTGCAATTATGCTCACGTCATCTTGGAGATATTTATTTCACATCATTTTCTGGATAATAAGAGGCGCCATTTGTGAGTGTGGAGGGGAACCGACCCCGACAGGTTTTATTTTACTTTTACGCTCAGTATATTAGTTTCCTGCTGTGCACTAATCAACATATGCCATGAGCCATGTAAAACAGAAATTATTAACTAAAAGCTCTGGCTTGAAATGGGATTAAAAGCTGAGAAATACAGTAATTTTATTGCTTTTAGAAGGGAAGAAGGAATTTTAAGTTATGTCTGCCACCATCTTAGCATGCAGTGAGGAACTCTTTACTTAGCAACAAAATTATAGACTCGTCCATATTGAAACCATTAGCAGACAACAATTAAAAAGGTGTTTCAAGTTATGAAATTTGTTATTTTTGAAACTGTAGTGAAGATTGCAAGAAAAGAAGAAAAATTTGTCTACTAGCATTTTCTGCTTTATGCATGATGTTTTCAAATGTTATTTTAGTCAGGGTTGTGAAGATCCTGGATCATTTGGCACATGGTTAACTCTTTACCAAACAACAAAATTTTTTCAGATTCACATGGAGCATATGTATAGTCTGTGACAACTTTTAATTCAAGAAAAAAAACCCGACCAGCTGCCAAATCAACTTTGGGATCCCAGTGATTGTTCAATCTATTTGACAGATTTGAAGGTACATTTTATGACGGACCTATTTTGATTTCATGGCATGAACATAACAACTGCTTCTAATTGTACAGATATACGCAAAGGCATTCAAGCTACACAAACAGAAATTTTATTTATTTTCTCATTCAATCAAAAAAGATAATACAAGGTTTTTGAAAATATTTCATTGTATTTTTACCATTTCTTAGATGAATATAAGCCAGAATGAAATTGTTGTCACCCTGATACATTGTGGGAAAGTTGTTGGTGACATGGAAAGAAAGTAGTGGTGTGAGAAAGCCAGGAAACACAGTCAAGCTTCGATGTACTGACAGCCCTGATGTGACTTAAACAATTAAAGTTGTGTTAAACTCAGTTACAAAGAAGAATTAGTTTTCTACAAAGTACTTCCAATATTTGTAATGTGAAAGTTTTGATGTCTGGTAAACAGTTAGCTCTGAAAGTGCCAAACACTGGCATAGCCAAATGGTACTTTCAGTCTCAAAATGAACCCCCAAAAAACATAATAACAAGGTTGTTCAACAGTATACCAGATGACAACATTTTAGATTTGTGTAGCATTTCATCAGTTTACTCTCAAAACCTCGTAACTACAGCTTATAACAAGCTGTAGTTACGAGGCTTTGAAAGAAAAGCGAAAATTTGCAAATCTGATGACAAACAAAACTTGGTCAAATGAAATATATTTGTAACAGAGTAGGAAACATTGTTGAGAAAGAGAGAAAATGCTGGTTACCAACAATTTCCACTTTTTCCCACATTGTTTCAATAGCCTTCTTTCTCAATTGCATTAAAACACAGGATTGTGTCATAAACTGTTAACTGATTCTCTTACCTGCTCTATTTGATTGGTCTATCATTGGCTGGACTATTCTTCGTCTAGCATTTATAAACCTGAAATATACAGAATAAGAACAAAAATTAAGTAATTTATTTCTTAGCAGTATCAATTACGATGATAAAGATAAGGAGAAAATGGTGCTATTCCAGCAATGTTCATTCTTTGGTCGCTAAATCTCAGGACTGTGTGATGAAAGGATAAATCATTTGAGCAACATTTGATATTTTGTCTACCAATGCTTTCAATAATTGGACTAGTCCACAAATATTGGTACAGAACCTAGATAGGAGCTCATCACCAGCATCTTCCAATAACATGGGATTACTTTAACTGCAGAACAAAAAATTTGCTGGCCCAAAGTGTTTTTCATCATTTGATATGAAGGATAATAGAAAATCTGGTTATTTTCTGTTTAATTGATTTTCCATGTGCGGAAACATTTTGGGAATATTAATGTTGTTTGTTTGTAATGAATACCCCAATAAAGCAGAATGAGAATTGAATGTGTTGAAATATGATAATCATCATTGAGGTAAATTTTATACATATCGAAAATATGAATGAAAGTAACTGGATGTACAATGCAACTATTTGATCAAGGCAGTATTATGGGCAAATGTCAGATGCCAAATGGGGCATCTATCAAGTTTGACAAGCAAAACTCATTTGGGTAACAACTGAGCCCAAATATCACACAACTTCCATTTTACTTGTTATAGTTTAGTCACTTACTAAATTAAGTTTTTCTTATTTTAATTCAAACTGCAAAGAAACAAATTTGGAGCAAACAACTCTATTGGCATCCATGTAAACTGAGTTTTATCAGTGATTAACCCCTTATAAGGAATGTAAAGTAAATATAACATGCATCTTTTGGTGGCTGAAAAAAATTCCCAGAGGCTTACATTTAATGATTTTCATCTTACAGACTTTACTAAAGAAAGTTGACAACTAGTATAGATTCAAGATCAGACTTCAACTTCCTATGGTTCTTAATCATTTACCACACAATGACTACTTTCAACGAGCCTTGGAAAGAAGCCTTTTGAAAACATTGTCAGAAAAGGAGAAAATGCTGGTAACTAGAGTTTAGTAATCTCTCATGATGGACAAAGTCTCTCTAGTGTTATAAGTTTTACCATTTGCAACAAATTATGAAAAATAAGAATTATGGGTCCAAGGTCGTATTGCATATTTTGAGGGGGATGATCTTTTACTCACACTGGGTGCACAGCTTTGTATGCTAGCCATCAGCATACTTGAGGGGACATGCAGTAAGAAACATAAAGCTTTGATACTTTTTCTGTTTCATTGCAGTAACTTATAGAGGGAAATATTGCCTGAAGCTTGCCATAATTCATTACCAAACGACAAAATTTTAGGTTTATCCAAATTGAAAGCATTTGCAGACCACAAAAAAAAGTGACTGAAAATTGGAAATTTGTTTCGTGGTGGGTGGAAAACATTGTGGGAAAAGGAGAAAATGCTGGTAACCAGCATTTTCTCCTTTTTCCACAATGTTTTCTAAAGGCTTCTTTCTCAGGGTCATCAAAAGCAGGGATTGGTAACCAGCATTTTCTCCTTTTCCCACAATGTTTTGTAAAGGCTTCTTTCCCAGGGTCATCAAAAGTAGGGATTGGTAACCAGCACTTTCTCCTTGTCCCCACAATGTTTTCTAAATGCTTCTTTCCCAGGGTCATCAAAAGTAGGGATTGTGTGTTAATGGGTTAAAAGTATGTCAACCAAATGCATTGTTTTCAAGTTTGAAAGGAGTCCTGTAACAATTAATCCTTTACCACACAATACTGAGTTTCAACCACTCTGAGATAGAAGCCTCTTGAAAACATTGTGGGAAAAAGAGAAAATGCTGGTAACCAGCATTTTCTTCTTTTTACACAATATTTTCTAACCAATCAGAAACATAAATTATTATTTTAGCTATTTGGTTGACTCCAAAGAGAGAGATAGAGTGTGTCTAACTGAAGTTAAAAATGTCATTGATTGTTTTTTCGAATTCTTTCCCAGCAAAATAGATTACTTTCAATGGAGGGCAGTTTCAAAAGCCAAAACAAAACATAAAACTCCTGTGGGGTTAAATATACAATATACTGTTGACAAACATGGTATGACTGGGTAATATTTCAGTCCTTATCCTGCTGTATTTAAAGTTAGGTTGATTAACAAAAATTACATTAACTCATTACCACACAATCCCTACTTTTAATGATCCTGAGAGAGAAGCCATTTGAAAACATTGAGGGAAAAGGAGAAAATGCTGGTAACCAGCATTTTCTCCTTTCCCCACAATGTTTTCTACCCCATCAAAGACAAAAACTATCATTTTAGCTACATTTATTTAGTTGTCTGCAAATGCTTTCAATTTGGACTGGTCTAAAACTACCTTGTGTGGTAAAGAGTTAATTTGCTTTGGATGGGGTTTGAATGATTAGACAGCACTAAGACAGCAGCACAGAATGAAGATCAAGATCAGACTGTATGTATGTGCAGATGGATCTACTTTCTCTTCGCAGCAAAATCCACCCAAGGTTGTGAAAAGAAGGATGACAGTTCATTGATAAAATAAAAGTGTTCGAAGTGTCTGCATTGAAGCCACCCCAATACTTTTACTCATTGCGAAACCATTTAGATTTTATATCAAATGAAAATTCTGTGTTATGATACAATCCTCTGCTGTAAAATAAAGCTTTTGATAACATTGGGGGAAAAGGAGAACATGATGATAACCAGCATCTCCTTTACCCACAAGCTTTTGAACCCTTTTGAAAGACAAATCCCATAATTTGAGCCAACCTTGATTTGTTGTATGTTGTATTTTTTTAAATTTGGAAGAATACAAAATTTGGTTGTCAGGTAAAAATATAAAGATTGAACAGCACAAGAATTTTTATTTAACTTAATAAAAAAAGGTACATCTACCTAAGTTAAACATACATGTAGTTGTATTCTTTTGACAAAAAACTGATTCAAATGTTAAAATCACTTGCTTTGGGCAATTTCTCCTTTTGGCACAATGTTTGGTAAAGTGAGACAAATTTCATAAATCGACACACTTTTGTCGTCTTGAAATACTTTCAATATGGACCAGTCTAATATTTGTTGTTTGGTAAAGAGCTGAGTTGTATTTTCTATGAGTTGTGTAGATATGATGTCAGAAAAGACAAGCTTAATCATTTTCTTCATAATTTGTGACCATGTACCTGGCTGATTACTGGAATGTAAGCAGGCGTCACTATAGTAACAATTCTCCATTATTTACTTATCTTGATTCTTGTTTTGTCAGTTGTAGCCCCAATGAATTTTTTTTTTTGGTGTGTGTGTGGTGGAGAAATTTCTCATAATGAATTATCTTTGTTTTCAGAATGCTCTTGGAAGAATTGACTCTGTTAACCTTTTGTCACACAGTGCAATGTTTTAACAGCCCTCAGGAATAAGGCTTTTTTAGAACCTTAGTAAGAAAAGGAGAAAATACAAGACTACATTTTTTATGTGTGGAAAAGATTTGAATATCATACACACAAATCCAAGTAACAGATAGTTCAAGATAATTATGAATAGTTGTATGGATAAAGTTGACCTATTTGGACAACAAATTTTCAAACCTTCATCTACCCCATGTCTGCAAATATCAGTACATTTTTTATGTGTGGAAAAGATTTGAATATCATACACACAAATCCAAGTAACAGATAGTTCAAGATAATTATGAATAGTTGTATGGGTAAAGTTGACCTATTTGGACAACAAATTTTCAAACCTTCATCTACCCCATGTCTGCAAATATCAGTAATAAATTTGGAATCAAGATTATTAGAGTGTGGACTGTTTGGTTTAGAAATAAACAGATCATTATCTGAGTAGAGACCAAATGAATTAACTCTTTACCACACAATCCCCACTTTTAACAATCCTGAGAGAGAAGTCTTTTGAAAACCTTGTGGGAAAAGAAGAAAATGCTGGAAACCAGCATTTTCTCCTTTTCCCACAATGTTTTCTATCCTTCCCAAAACAAATTTAAATGTTTCAGTCACATTTAATTTGTTGTCTGCAAGTGAATTAAATTTAGACAGGTCTAAAATTTTGTTTTTTGGCAAAGAGTTAAATCCCTTTCCCAGACAAAGAACACCATATGAAACTTGTTTTGGTGAAAAAAAAGTCTAAGTGAAACAAGATTCATAATTTTTTTTTCTTTTCCTCTGATATGTTCCTTCACATCTGTAAATTATGCTGTTTTTTCTGTGGCGTATCTTTAACTCTATCCCAAACAATCCAAAGTTGAAACAGTCATAAAGATGAAGGCTTTTAAAAACATGTTGAAAAAAAAAAGTGGAAATAAATTATTACCATACCAGCATTTTCTCCTGTACCCAAATTGTTTTCTACTCTTATAAAAAATCATTACATTTTCAGGTCAGCTGATTTTGAAGAGGAAGTAAACAGGGGCAGGTAACCATGTGACCATTATCCTGGAATATGGCATAGAATAGACAAGATTAATGCAGTTACTTGGATTATATGAAAGTATTTTATGCAGCCCTTTTGAATGCTGGGAGCTCAGTAAAGTAAAGCAAGATCAGTCTAAAGTTACTTAGTCTATGCTGATTACAAAAGCAGGTTACATTATCTTTTAAACTCAAAAATCTCTGTAAAATTAGGCAAGATCAGATTACTTGGACTATGGTTTGCACAGAAGCACCTTCTGTTGGCTGTAACATGCCTTTAAAAGGAGCTTTTATCAAATATACTACTTTTTTGATGTTGAGTCTGGGAAGGTATTACTAGATTTATTTCCCCTATATCTTGGCTATATATCTTGGTGTTCTTAATGATAATTATAGGCAGAGTATACATAATCTCAAAAATCCTTGATGTCAAATACCCTCAGGATTCTACAAGAGCCCAAGTTGGGAAATTTTTGGTAAAATATTTAAGATATATATTTAGTCGGTAAAACAACATCAGCTGCTGACACACTTATAGCTGTGCTAGTCAAAACAACATAAATAATAAAATTTGACAATTTGACTCAAAGATCAGATGGCTCGTCATAATGATACAGTTAAGGCAAGTACATGGCTGGGGTTCTACAGTGGATTAGCCTGGCAAACAGGCCCTGTATTCAAGTCTTTCAAATAAACAATGTACACAACTATAGTAAACTATAGTAAACTCTTTTTAAGAAAATGCTCTAATTAAGTGACTGATACCAGTCTAATGGTGGACCTGCACTCCAGCAAACATCTAACAAGGTTTTCTGACTACTTGTCCAAAAGCAATGAACAAGAGCCACAAGGGACCCATGAAAAAAGAAGTTAGCTGATAAAAATTTATGGTTGAAAATTTATCATATGGTATGGTATTGTTTCTGACTCGTATGAGTTTAAATCTTTTTAACAAAATAAATATAGCATAACAGAATTTGTCTTTGAAATAGCTGAAAACATTGTGGGTGAAAATGAAAAATGCTAGTTACCAGCATTTTCTTCATAACCATCTTCTCCTTTTCCCACAATGCTCTCAAAAGCTTTCATCTTCATGGTTAAAAAAACATGGATTTGCTTGGTAAAGGATTAACTCTTTACCACACAATCATGAGTTTTTGAGATCCTGAGAAAGAAAACCTTTGAAAACATTTTGGGAAAAAATGCTGGCAATATTTTCTACCCTTCCAATGAGAAATTTCTGTTTTTAAGTCTAATTTGTCATCTGTAACTCCTTTGGTTGACTCAAAAATTTGTTGTTTGGTAAAGAGTTAAAAGATCTTACAGACCAGTTTCTTGAAGTCATAATAAGCATGTAATTTGTAGAGTATTTTTGAAACATAAGAACTTTTTCCACACTCCTTTCCTAAATGCATCGATGCTTGACAAGTTTAACTGGGAGTGTCCCGGAGAAATATAAACAAAGCCTTGCCCTGGTGCCAGATTTTCACATAGAGTTTTTTCTGTTCTTATACTGAACTCTGTTTTTTTATCGGTAAATATGAAACTTGTGTTTTGGTAAATATGAAACTTGTGTTTCGTTTAGCAGCAATATAAATGTTATTTTGGAGTTTTCTTGATACGATCTCCAAGGGTCTTGGCCAAATTACCCCCTCGCCTGGCATGAGTGGAATCCAGATATAGTGGAGATAAAACCTCCTGAAATTTACCACACAAAAATTTTATCTATTCTCCAAAATATATCCAACAGAACGGTTTCATTTTCTTTCCTTGGTTTTTCATGGCACACTGAAGCAGTTATGCGAGGCAGTATGGCATTTCTATTTTTGTGGTTATTTTACGATAAGACAGGCAATATCTGCCATGCTTCCATGAAACTAAACAGTTCCATCAGTTTTGCGCCAATCTGATTTGAAAATGCATTATCATGGAAAAAAATCAACATCTTGATAAAGTAGACGTAGAAAAGAGTTGTGAACCACCTTTTTTTTTCTATTGAAAAAATAACTAAATGGCAAACCCAACTATTTTTAGAGCCATTAACTTACAACACTTCCTTTCCCACCGGTCTACACATGGCAAAATAGTTGGCATGGAAGAACATGGTTGAACCAACAACTGTTGCAGCAACAGTCATTAACTCTTTCCATACCATAGTCAACACCAGCAGCTTTTGTGGGCAGAACAGATCAGAATCAGATTGCATTGAACGACAAGTCAAATGTGGCCCAAAAGGTAGGATCTTCATTTAAAAGTTAGAAAATACTGTGGAGAAAGGAGAAAATGCTGGATGTTTTCATAAGGTCTCTTTATCAGGGTCATAAAAATTTGGATTATGGTAATTTCTGAATCTTTGCTTGTAGGAATAAGCTGTACTGTCAGTTGAAATACTATGTTTTATCGATGTCTAAACATTCCACTTACTACTCTAATTACTAAGACATGGCATATAAAGAATATTCCAACCAATCAGAGAAATAGTCTTTGAATCAAGAGCAAAATTGAAAGTTAAATTTGCCGGTGGAATTACAGCCACAGGGTTATGCATGCGCTCCCCTTTTACTGAGAATTTTTAGAACTTACAAAACATTTTCATATAGTTTCTTTTTTGTTAATTATTATTCTGTATTTTCTGAGAGAGGACTATATTTTGTTGCTGTGGACAAACTGTCAGAGTGATACGGGAATGATTAATTGCCTGGCCCAGTAATCCCGATGCCTCCATTCTGTGCACTGTGAATCCAATAATGGACCTTGAGATCTCCTCCTGATTTTGTCATTTGATCCTATACTAAAGTGTCCCGAGTTTTAACAATCATGAGCAAGATCAGGCTGCAAAGAATACATTGACCGTAGATCTACATTCCTTTTACCGCTGTCATCATATAATACAGACATCAGTGCTGAATGACCAAAGCTATCCATGTGCCATCAAACAGCATTCATTCATTCATTCAATTTCTTTAAATTGGATCTACATTCTGATGTTTTGTAGGGTATTCTGACTATAAGGGCCCTCCCTTACTGTTTACCAAACAATTCCAAGTCTTTATGACCTTATGGAAGACAGCTTTTGAAAACATCATAGGGGAAGGAGACCTTTTCCAACTATGTTTGTTATAAAAATAGCCAGATCCCATCAATTCAGGCAGAATTAATTAGACATTTACAAATTTCCAGCTTGGCCTCATTTTCCCCAACGATTGATGATAGTCATTTTCATGGAACACATTCCTCTCTCAGCACAAAAATGTTGTTTGATGATTATGTGGGAAAGCAGCCAGTGGCTTTGAAAGAATACTGTTGGAAGTGCTGGTCAAAAAGTGCCTCTAGGAAAACATAGATAGGTGTACTGGCTGCAACAGTATAACTAAAATTATTTAGAAAATGCATTCAAACACCAAATAAACTGACTGCTCTGCTGAAGTGGATATAGGTCAGTTTCATTCATGTACAACCCATTATTGTACAGTCTCAAAATTAATAAATAAGATTATTTGGCAAATTCAGATTTTTCAAGAGAAGGATTTGATATAATGCCGGGCTAGTCAAGAATCTGCAATACTTTGTCATTAATTTTACTTTGCCTCTTCTGACCATTCAAAATTCTAGTGCAGTCTTGTATGGTAATATGTGTTATAAATAGAAGACAATAATCGTTGCTAAGATGTGCCATGAACATAATTTGATGACACTTCTAGACTCGTCAAAATGACCGTTGGGGGGACAAATTGCAGCTTCACACTCATTAAAGCTGACCACTTGGATTGAATTTTGGACATGAAGCACCCTCACAGAATTCCTGGATGCTAATGGGCCACAGAGCTGAAAGCTGGTGGAAGAAAATATTCTGAGATGGCAGCCTAGAATGGGAAATATAACGAGATGGCTAGAATAGCTTTGAAAATTCCAGAAATAATCAGATTCCATGGTGATAGTATTTCCAACTTTATGTGAAATATTTTCACACTGTGTTTCCATCATGGAATTTATGCCATTGCTTCCCTAATCAATGCCACAGAAAGTTGATCTATAAATTCTGCCAAACAGCAAAATTTTAGACTTGCCAAATCAAATATGGCTCAAATGTTGCAAATTGTCTTTGATAGGACAGAAAACATTGTGGGAAAAGGAGGAAATGCTGGTAACCAGCGTTTTCTCCTTCTCCGGCAATCCTTTCAAAAGCCTTCCACCTCAAATTCATTAAAGCTCTGAATTATGCAGGAAAGGATTAACTCATTACCACACAACAAAATTTTAGGTTTGTCCAAACTGAAAGCATTTGCAGCTGACAACATAAAAGTGACTGGAAATTTGAAATTTATTTTGTGAAGGGTAGAAAACATTGTGAGAAAAGGAGAAAATGCTAGTTACCAGCATTTTCTCCTTTTCCCACAATGTTTTCAAAAGGCTTCTTTTTTTCGGTTGTCAAAAGTATGGATTGTGTGGTAATGGGTGAAGGAATTTTATCCATTGCAGCAAAAATGGCTTTTTTAAGTAACTTCTCAGAAGTTGATTTCAAGTCTTAGGGAACATTGTGTCGGGAATAAGAGCAAATTGTTTCTAACAAGCAATGACTCTCTGATTTCTTACACTATTTTCCACAAAATGTAATGTTTTTTTTTCTATCTATTGTTCCCCTTTTGTGTTGGGTATTTTACCTAGACTTACTTATGTTTACTTAGACTGAGTAGTTTAAGTTTTTTAACAAACAACAAAATTTTGGATTTGTCCAAATTGAAGGTGTTTGCAGACAAGAACATAGCTATGGCTCAAAACTTGATATTTGTTTGTTGAAGGGTAGAAGACATAGTGCAAAAAGGGAGAGGATGCTTGTTACCAGCACATTCCCGTTTACAACAGTGTTTCCAAAAGGCTTCCTTCTCAGGGTCATTAAACTCAGATTTGTGTTGTAGATGCTTGACTCTTACCAGATGACAAATTTCTGTACTCAATTGTTGTAAAAGTATTTGCAGATAGCAAAGTAAATGGCTTCAAAAAGTGTAAAAAACACAGTCTGGAAAGGCAAAAATGCTGTTTTGTAGCATCGTCTCCTTTTCCAACAGTGTTTTTTAAAATCCTTTTCATTCAGGCCTATGCTAATACCAGAATTTGTGGTTAAAGGTTTAACAAGTTTCTACAACATAGGTTTTCATGACGAACTTTTCCATTATTTTGACCTATGTAAGTGAAAGGTTTCAGCTGAAAATATTTAAAGGCTTTGGTGCTTTATTTGTTTTTCTTTCACAACAATTTCATATTCACTAAAGGTTTTGCTGAGGCTTTGACTTCAGAATTGTCTGACATTGTTAGTCTATACAATTTGACACATTTTCTAAGGCAGTCAGGTGTTTAAAGACCAGTTTCTGTAGAAGTCTACAAGTAATTGCTCTTTGACTCAGCAGGATAATTTGTACTGTTATCTATGGGAACCATACTTAACTCCCCTGGCTAATTGTGCTATCAATCAATAAATGTTATTATCTCCCTTTGCATATCATCTTAGCACTGTTGTAAAAGACACAACTGAAAGTGTAGACTGGTGTCAGTCCGTTAAATAGAGCCTTTTCATTAAAACAAAATCATCAACTGCAAAACGAAATCTCTGAGTTCTCAATGTTCTGATGTCTGATTTAACTCTGAGTTCTCAATGTTCTGATGTCTGTATTTCAGAAGAAGAGCAAGTAACAACACATATTTCTGTGAGTTGATGTAGTTGTGTACCTTGTTTATCAGAATGACTTAAATGCAGGGCCTGAATGCCAGGCTACTGAAAGTGGTACCAGAAAATTGCTATTCTGCTGTTTACTCCTCATATTGATAATATAATAAGGTCTACTTTGGGTAAACTACCTCTGTCTCAGTATATCCATCTTGTTATTAGTTTCAATTAATTTTTCTTTCTATGGTTTATCTGATTCAAAACATAATGAGGTTTTAAAAGTTTTATTCACAGACCCAGAAAAATAAGCATGTTGTCCATATTGACATGGGTTTCCTACTTTCTTTGACCATTGACAATGGTTTTGTTACAATTAAACTCTTGACTCCTTACCAGGCAACGAAATTTTTTAGACTTATTGGTATTTGGAAGCAGTATTTTCCACATTTCTCACAATGTTTTCAAAAACTTTTCATCCAAATAGTTGTTGAAATGGTTGTTGAACCAATAAATTGTTTGGTAAAAGGTAACACATTATTACTGGAAAAAAAAAGCTTTCTAATGTTACCTTGATGAAGTTCTGCAATGGACGATTTTTATGTTCCGCCATGGGCTCATTATGATCTGTTATAATCAATCAATGCTATCAGTACAGAAATTTGGTATTTGTCAATTAATTTTAATTAATTTGAACGCTTGATATCTGATAGCTGCATCAGGTGGGTCATGAATACATGACAACATCATGACAGTAATCAATACAAAAGAGCCATGCCCTGTTAACCCTATACCAAACGACAGATTTTAGACTGGTCCAAACTGAAAGCATTATTGCAAACAATAAAATAAAAGTGACAGACAATTTGAAATTTGTCCTGGGAAGGGTAGAAAACGTTGTGGGAAAAGGAGAAAATGCTGGTTACCAGCATTTTCTCCTTTTCCCACGATGTTTTTTAAAGGCTTCATTCTCAGGGTCATTAAAAGTAGGGATTGTGTGGTAATGGGTTAAAAGGGGGCTTAATGCATCTGCAAAAGGTATCAACCCATGACAGCCTGCGCAGTCTGTGCAGGCAGACTTGCACTGATACTTTTTTAAAATTGGTCAATTTTCAGCTTGTCAAAGAACCACTAAACCTCATGATTCATTTAGCTTTTATGAATTTATAGTACTGTGATGACTTGCTTGGATTTAACATTACCATACATTATGGAGATGCATTGAGCCCCCTTTTGCCAGAGCACAACTCATTGTTTTATATAACATCCAACCTTAGAATGTTTCAAAAAAAAGTTGTACAACTTTACTCATACTAATTAAAACTAAACTTATCAATCCTTTACGTTTCTGTCACAACTATGATTGTGATTTTGCACGATGTAGATCATGATCATGCTCAAATCTGCAGTCTGATCTTTGGATCTCAAATGCTCACCTTATTGAGACATTCATTACAAGAGTGATTATTTCATGATGATGATGATGATGATGAATTTGCGTTTATGTATCGTCGCCACCAGTTGCCCATATGGGCGACGCACCTTGAAGGCTGTTAGTATTGTTACTGGGGATAGTGCAGATACAGGACGATACCCATCCTAAGTTTTGCCTGGTTTTTTAACATGCTCGGTGTATAGCACTGTCACAGGGGACGTCGGTTTAATGTGTCATCCGAAAGACTATTAGTAATTTTAGATGGCCAGCCATTGGGATCAACCCACAGCTTCATGATCATGAGTCTTAGACGCTCTACCAACTGAGCTATGCGGGCTGGTCAATTATTTCATGATTATTTAGGTCCTATATTAAAACTTTAACCCTTTATCACACAATAACCCTGAGAAAGAAGCCTTTTGAAAAAAAAAAAAATTGTGTGAAAAGGAGAAAATGCTGGTAATTTCCTTTTCCCACAATGTTTTCTACCCTATCAATATACAATTGCAACATTGAAATTGCGGTCTGCAAATGCTTTCAATTTGGACAGGGCAAAAATTTTGTTGCCTGGTAAAGAGTTAAATATCTTGTATGGTTATGTGTATAAATGTTTGTTGCATTCATTTATCTCCCTCAGGACTGTCAGGGAAAGACCAATTATACTGTACTAATTACATCCTGTAGGCCATTTTCTGTGGACTAAAAGTAAACTTGTGTTTCAAATGCCAATCAAGTGAGATCAAACATGTGAAGACTGATCTGCATCCATGCTTTCAGCATAAACAATTTAAACTTTTCTTTGCAGCAACAGGATGATGTTCACAGACAAAGCCTTTGTGATAGTTGATGAAAGGAGCTATCATCTTCACAATAAAGAGATGGGAGTCAACAGTGTTTTTCAGCAGTACAGGTGAGAGGAATCTTTCTAATGTTCAAAGAGTAATCTATAAACTTTGTTCCACACTATATAACCCTTTACCAAACAACAAAATTTTAGCCCTATCATAATTGAAAGGATTTGCAGATGACAATTTTAGTGTGGCTCAGATGGTGAAATTTTTATTGATAAGGTAGAAAATATTATGGGAAAAGGAGAAAATGCTGGTTATCAGCATTTTTTTCCTTTTCCCACAATGTTTTCAAAAGGCTTCTTTCCAAAGGTAATCAAAACTTGTCATTGTGTAGTAAAGGGTAAATTCTTTACTACTCAATCCCATCTTTTAATGACCCTGAAAGACAAGGCTTCTGAAAACAGTGTGGGAAAAGGAAAAATGCTGGTTACCAGCACATTCTATCTTTTCCCACCATGTTTTCTACCTTATTTAAGACATAAATCATCATTTCAGCTACATCTAATTTGTCGTCTGGAAATGCTATCAGTTTTGTCCAGTCAAAGATTTTGTTGTCAGGCAGAGAGTTAAATACTGGAAATTTTCCATGACAGGTTACTAAATATTGTAGGTATAAGGTGAAAATGCTGGCCACCGATATTTTATCATTTCCTACAATGTTTTCAAAAGGCCTTGCTCTCTGGACTTTTAACAGGAGCGCAGTCTAATCTATAATCTTCATTTAGACATTTTCTTTCCGGTGAAATCAACTTTTAAACTGCAATATTTGGGTTTTTACAACTGAATTGAAATTTTCATTTCATTTATATTGTAGTTTATGGGTTCACTGGGAATTGTCTTGTTCAGACAATTCTAATGAGTACCCACAACATAGGTTTTAATACTTCCAACACCATTTTTTAGGAATTTCCAATCTTTTCTTTATCTGGGACTCTGATATATTTTCTTTTCTCTAGCAGGAAGCATTATAGCATATGGAGTCACTTGGATCCTCAGGAATTTCTATCTTTCTGATTGGATGTGATTTATACCTCAAGATTCTATGACATTCTTATCTACTTCAGCCAACAGATTCTGTAAATATCACCCTTAGCTAACATCAAAATACACTTACGTCTCACCTGGTTCCAGGAGATTGTGGAGAGAGGGGCGCTGCTAATACCGTGGAGAGAAAAAAATAAAAATGTCAAAATTTTAATTCCTGCTTTTTTAACACATTAGCCCCTACAGACAGTTTTTTGGGATCTTGTAAAAAACCAGTTTGGAAAGCATAGTAGTAGATCTAATAAGAGGAATTCCTCTTTGCAAACAATTTCTCCTTTTACCGTAATGTTTCACTTGTATTTTTGCATCAAACTGTTATTCAGGTTTATTATGAATGAGTTATGATGGTGGTTTTCAAAGTTGTCTGCTACAAATTTGATTCAATATGGTATGTACAGTTAACTCTTTACCAAACAACCAAATTTTAAGTTATATGCCAAGTTGAAAGCACTGGCAAATGACAAATTAAATGTGGCTGAAAAAGTAAAACATGTTCTGAGAGAGGTAAAAAACATTGTGGGAAAAGGAGAAAGTGCTGATTTCCAGCATTTTCTTGTTTTTCTACAATGTTTTCTAAAGCCTTCTTCCTCAACATCATAAAAACTCAGGATTGTGTGGTAAAGGGTTAATGGGTTCCTGGTGCATCAACTTGGTTGTTTCTTGTTACAGAAAAAAAAAAACAGTTGTGGAGTTGTGAGAGTTAAGCTTTGGATTTATGGCCAAGGAAACTGATGTTAGGTAACCATTACACTGCTTTATCATGTTTATAGTGCCACTGGCTAAAGCAACCATAGCTTTATTGACCTAAACATTTTACAAATTTAGAGAATTAATGGTATACACCTTCAGATGTTGAAGGCAGCTTTTCAGTGCTTTGCATTCTAAATAATAGGATCAGCCAGAGCAAACCTTGTAGTCTGATCACAAGATCTCCACTTCATGCAAAAGCACATAATATTGACCTATTTGTGTGATGGAAAAACAAATTTTGTCAATGAGTCACTTCAACTGAGGTTATCACAGAACATTTAATCATCAACACTCTGTCTGTTATTCTTTGGCTGTATCTTTTACCCATCATCAGCTTTCAGCAGTTTAATCTGTTTTTATCACTGTTTTAACCTAACATACACCTTGCTCTTTATTAAAATTTAGAATGTACTTTCAGTCCTTTCAAGATTGTACTTTAACCTTGTTCATCCTATTTTCAGTTCTTTTTCAAAAAAATTGTAAAAGTACCTCCGTACCAACAGCAAAAACCACCACAAAGAATTGAAGTAAATGTATTAAATATTGCAGATACTAAATACCAACTCAAATCATTCCTCAAACTAGTATGGGTTTGACAGAAGGAACAGCCGATAGATAAAATAACTAATTTAATGGTACCTATGTCGAAACCCAAAATATAATGTGATACCACCAACTCAAAAGTTGCATCTGTATATTGTACTGGAACCAATACCCTGACAAAAAATATGTTAGGGATACAGACATTTTTTTACCTTGTTTTTTTCATGCCTTGGAAGGATTATGGCACTGACTCCATGCTCCACATAGTTTTACTATCTTTTCTCTAATCTCCTACACTTAATGGGTTTTCTACTAAAATGCTGATGATTTTGGCATCTACTCTGATATCACTCTCACCCACTCATGTTTTTTTTTTCTGAACTCTTTATCAAACAAAAAAATTTAGACTTGTCCAAATTATAAGCATTAAATTTTGCAGACTTTATGTGACTTAAATATTGAAACTTGACTTTGGAAGAGAAGATAACATAGTGGGAAAAGGAGAAAATGCTGGTTACCAGCATTTTCTCCTTTTCATACAATGCTTTTAGAAGGCTTCTTCCTCTGGGTCATAAAAACCAGGGATTATTTTTGGTAAAGGGTGAAAACAGGTATTGTAGCCATGAATAATCTTTTATTTTTTGTACTAAATCTTTGCATTTTCATTGAAATATAAGGGGTAATTATGACAAGCCAAATATACATCACAAGAAATTGACAAAACATTTTCTTTTATAAAGATTTGAACACTAATTTGAAAATACAAAGCCATGAAGATCTTCATTTTCACAGACTACCAAATATGACATAAGATTATAATTTTAAAAATAACAAAACCACATAATATGCATTTTGATAAAAAGTTTAATTACTGAATGAAGATTATAACTAAGTTTATCTTGCAGTCACAGCTTATCAAATTAGAAATTGATTGATGGATTGTATGGTGTTTAATGCTGTTTTTCAACATTATTTCAGTTATATTTGGCAGCAACAGTTATATTGGCCATTGCACCTATCCATGCAATCCTGGAGTTTCTTTTACTGGTACTTCACAGAGTTTTTTCCAAGCCACTGGCTGCTTTCCCATATGATCATGATGGAAACAATGGTCAGCAGTGGGAGAGGAGCAAATCCTGTCGCAGTGACTTATTAAATTAGAAAGATAACTGATTTAAAAAGTGTTTTAGAAATACAATATTTCTAAATGAAAAAAAATCTTCTATGGTGTGGGAGACGTTTTTTTCTCCTGAAAGAATGTTTCAGGAAATGAGTAGGGTTGTAACACTAGTTTTCAATTAACCTGTAATCAAAGTGCAGTGTCTACTTTCATGAATGCAGTCTGCTCATAACCAAGACATTTTTTTCTGTTTTTGATGGAAAAAGCATCCTTTTTTTCATAACATAGTGTAAATCTGAATCAGATGAAGCCATGCAGCCACAGTAATATCTCCTTTTCCATTAATGTTTTCTAGGCTTACAAGGATCAGCCCCATCAGCTGGACCACATTAAACTCTTTACCACACGAGGAAATTTTAGACTGGTCCAAATTGAAAGCATTTGCAGACGACAAAATAAAGGTGACTGAAAAATTGAAATTTGTTCTGGGAAGGGTAGAAAACACTGTGGGAAAAGAAGAAAATGCTGGTTACCAGCATTTTCTCCTTTTCCCACAGTGTTTTCAAAAGGCTTCTTTCTCAGGGGCGTCAAAAGTAGGGATTGTGTGATAATGGGTTAAACTCTTTAACAAACAATCTCTGGTTTTCTTGTCTCTTTGAAAGTAGCCTTTTGAAAACATTGTGGGAAAATGCAAAAAAATGCTGGTAACCTGCAATTTCTCCTTTACCCACAATGTTTTCTCCCCTTCCCTAAGCAAATACAAATTTTTACATCACTTTGATATTGTCATCTGCTAATGCTTTCAATTTGAAACAGTCTAAAATTTTTGTCATTTTGGGAAAGACTTAATTATTTTGTACTCTGCAAAATTTATGCTTACACTTTACAGAGGTCTGACATTTTGTAATTCGGTACAAGGTAATCTAAAATCACTGCAACAGGAACCATCATTCTTTCACTAATAAAGTCCTTACACTCTGAAAAGGTTGCATTTGCTCTGATTGTGTCAATGTTCTGATGACCACCATGACAAAATCTTAACTCATTACCAGATGGCAAAACTTTAGAATAATCCAAATTGAAAGCAGTTGCAGACAAGGATTTGAATGTAGTTCAAATTTTGACCATATGGCAAAATTTTAGACCTATCCAACTTGAAAGCATTTGCAGAAGACAATTTCAAAAGTGGCTCAAATAGTGTAGTTGCTTTGATAGGGTGGAAAACTTTGTGGGAAGAGGAGAAAATGCTGGTTACCAGCATTTTCTCCTTTTCCCACAATGTTTTCAAAAGGCTTCTTCCTCAGGGGTGTTAAAAGCTTTCATTGTGTGGTAAAGGGTTAAGGTGCCATTCAGTTTAAAAAAATGATGTCCCAATTAAAAAGACAAGAAAGTACTACATGCAGAGTTGGCCTTCTACTTTTGGTTACAAGCATTTTCTCCTTTTCCCACAAATTCAATTTTTTCTAAAGGCTTTTTCAATCAGAAGTTGTGCTACTTTCTAAATCTAGAGCCAGACTTACAATGAAATCAAGAATGGTTGGTGAATAAAAGCCCTGATTTTAAAAAGTATTATTCACAAAAGCATATCGAGTTGTATTTGTCTTTCTGAGAGTATTTTGGGGGATACAATAAGAGTTTGCATGTCTAGGAACATCAGCTACATCATAAATGCCCATGATTTTCTTGTAAGTATAGGACTTTTTGAAGCAGCTTGATTGTTTTGCCAATAATCATCCCGCATATTATCATGTAAGCATAAAAATCCCATAAAAGGGTAGAAATTCGGATATTTTCTTTTTGCTGACTGAATATAACCTTTTTACTTTTATTTGGCACAAAGTGGTTCAGCTAGTAAGTCCAGTGTCCATTTTAATCATGTGATCATGCAATACACCTTCAGTCTCAAAATGTGCCGAATATTTTCAAAATGAGAGTGTGTCATAGCTCTGTACAAGAATTTCCACATAAGGGAATTTCAAGTTTGATGAAAGTAGCAAAATGTTTTTGTTTTTTTCAGAAAATACCTGTATGAGAGAGCGGTTGTTATAATGTATATCTAAAACAATGTTGAAAGCAGTGTAAAACACAAAGGAAACTGTATTTCAAGGTTGGAGAGGGGAACAAGGAACCAAGTTATGGGTTAGTTTATGTACATACTTATCTGATCATATTTCTTATGCCTTAATTAACTCATTACCAAATGACAAAATTTTAGTTTTGTCCAAATCAAAAGTATTTGCAGACGACAAAATAAAAGTGACTGAAAATTTGAAATTTGTTTTGTGAAGGGAAGAAAACATTTTGGGAAAAGGAGAAAATGCTGGTTACCAGCATTTTATCCTTTTCCTGCTATGTTTTCAAAAGCGTTCCCATGATCAGGGTTGTTAAAAGTCTAGATGGCGTCAACAGGTAAAGATTTAAAAAGTTGATCTAGACTTGATCAATTAAATGACACCAAAAACTGGTCCAATTGTTAACCAATTACCACACATTCACTACTTTTGATGACCCTGTGAAAGAAGTTTTTAGAAAACATTGTGGAAAAAGGAGAAAATGCTGCAACCAGCATTTTCTCCTTTTTCCCCACAATGTTTTCTACCCTTCACAAAACAAACTTAAATTTTCAGTCACTTTTATTTTATTGTCTGCAAATGCTTTCGATTTGGACAAGCCTAAAATAGTGTTGTTAACTTTGGTAATCAGTTAAGAGGTAAAAATGGTTAAAATTCAATTGATTTGGATATTCAGAAGTCAGGTTCAACAATTAATATGTTGAAAAAAAGGGGTTCCTTTTACTGCAATAACTTTTCATCTAGTCTGTAAAAACTTACTGAAAAGGTAAATCAGATTAAGTTAGATGTGAAGCACAATCTTCCACTAGAAGAACTTTTGGTCCTCATGAAATCCCACTATTTCCTGGTGTCCATTAGGAGGCATTAACTCTTTTACCAGAAGACAAAATTTTCATCTTCTCCAAACTGAAAGCTTTTGCAGACAACAAAATAAAAGTGACTCAAAAACTGAAACTTGACTTTAGAAGAGGAGGAAACAATGTGGGAAAAGGAGAAAATGCTGGTTACCAGCATTTTCTCCTTTTGGCACACTGTTACCAAACGGCTTCTTTCCAAGGGTAGTTAAAACCTGGGATTGTTTGATAAAGAGTTAACTCTCTACAAAACAATCCCAAGTTTTAACAACCATGAGAAAGACTCTTGAAAGCAATTTGGGAAAAGGAGAATATGCTGTTTACCAACTTCTTTTGCCATTCCCATAATTTTTTCAACCATTCCAAGAAGACAAATTTTAATTTCTGAGTCACATTTGTCATTCTGCAGTACTTTGAAATTTGACAAGCCAAGAATTTGTCATCTGGTAAAGAGTTAAGAAAGGAAAGCCTCTAAAGATCAGTCCCTAGATACTGTAAACTACCACCATCCACACATATTGCTGCTCAACATGTGTCCAATGACATTTTGTCGTGATATTACTTACAGTCTATTTACACCCAAATCTAGCCAAATGAGCACTCTGAGAGTTGAAACCAGCATTATGACAACACTGTCTCAGCGACTAATGTGTTCTTAATTAATCAAGTATTTTATAGAAGTTGAAAGCAGAGACATTAGACAAAATGGAATGGAGAAAGCTAACTGTCCGTTCTCCCTGATGACCGTATTCTAGATGTCTATTAGCAGCTTGTGATTCTTTTGGTTTCCTCCAGAATCCTTTGCAAAATAGACATGGTTCTTTGTACTCTTCTTTTTTTCATAAGGGCAGACATCACCCACTAAAGAAAGATGGCATGAAGTGAAAAAGTAATTATCACTGAAAAATTAGGTTTCTTTTTTACTAATTCAGAAAGCATTGCAAGAAAAAAAAAAGAAGTTAATCCTTACTAACACAGCCCAATGTTTGAACAACCCTGACGAAAAGGAGAAAATGCTTGTAGCCAGCATTTCCCCTTTCCCACAGTGTTTCTGCCATTTCAAAGACAAATCTGTGTTATTTTTTCAAACAATGGTTACTTCCTTGTTGAAGCACCAAAAAGCAAACCATTGGATACTGTACTGGAGCACAGAAACAGTAAGATGTTACAAATACTAGTAGTTTTAATGACTACTAATTCTAATAATCTTTTACTCCAACAGTCCTAAACTTGTTCAGTTCCTTTTTCGCATTATGTTTGGCAGTATTGTCAAAGACAATATTAGATCTGTACAAGGCTAGTAGCACATGGATCAAAAATGTCTTTACTTATATCATGTTTCAATAATCATGATAGGTATTTCTGTCACAAAAATGACCATAATTATACATTTCGTTTTCAATCTTGAGTTTTTTCCTGGCGTCTTCTGCAGTGTATGAGGGAACACTTTTCCCTGTAGTTAGACCATGATGACAGCAGAATGGAGATCCACAATTTTCTGAATTGTCTTGTGCATTATTTTGAAATACTTTGTAGGGAAGCATTACTGTAAATGGAAGTAAAATTGGCATGGCTCTCGGCTCTCAAGAGATAACAGTTCTCTCAGCCTCTATGTCCTAACAAAACGGCTTCCTCATTAGATAAGTAGTAAAGATACCAGAAGACGAATTGGTGTGTTAATAGCTTGTATGCAAATGGAGTAAAGATGGCTGCCGGTAGATATGCAGGCCTTCTGGTTTTCTGGTTTTTGCTAACACACTTTGTGAACCGTACTTAGAGGTTTTCATGGTCCTGCCACAATATGTCAACACTGGACTGGTTCACTGACTTCTCTTCATATTTTGTTAAAAAACAGACTGCTTTAAGTTAACTCAATTTGTCAGTTTTTTGCATGTTTCGGGGTAGAACTTTTTCCTACCTTGACTGAAACATCTTTTTTCATTTTTTTTTTTAAACTTTGAATTTCTAAAAATACCTGATTAAGAATTAACCCTTGGCATGCCAGTTAAACCCTACAGATGTTTAAAGTCTGGAAGTATGACCCAAAAGAAAATAATTTCAAGATAGGATTTACCTAGGATGTCTAAGGTGCATTAATTGTTAATTGCAGAATTGAAGATTTTGTTCACTGACTGGTTTTTTTTTTTTACAAATAATTATTTTGAATAAAGAAAACTTCTAAATCAGTGACTGTTGAAAAATTTCTTTATGTCTTGTGTGTATTGAACCAACATTTTTTCTGTTCTGTTTTAACCTTTTATCTTCACAAACAAATATTGAACAGAATGGCATTGAAAAAGTTTTGGTAAAGAAGGGACAGTCACAATGAATCAGGTCCATTCATTAACCCTTAACCAAACAAGTCCAACTTTTGATGCCCCTATGGAGGAAACTTCTGAAAACATTGTTGAAAAAGGAGGAAATACTGATATTTTGCTCCTTTTCAAACATTGTTTTCTACCCTTCCAAAAAGAACTCCCATGGTTAAAGCCACATTAAAATTTGTTGTCTTGAAGTAGTTTGAATATTGGATGAGGTTAAAATCTTGTTGGTAGCATTTTGCAGATGACAAATTTAATATTGCTCTAATGATAGGATTTTGTACCGGTAGGATAGAAAACAATGTCGAAAAAAGGAGAAAATTTTAAAAGGAGTTTCTGACTTTTTTCAAGAGGTTTCTTTTTCAGCCTTGTCAAAACTGGGGTAGAGTGATGAACTAATGACACCTCATATTCACACTTAAAAAGGTCATGACTTCCTGTAGATATGAATTTACTTTTAATGTATAACAGTCAATGATTGCTTGATTTTCAGAAAATTAGTTAAAGCGGTTTAGAACACCTGTAGATAGATTATCCTTTCCTACATAATTTTGAGTTTAACAATCCTAAAGAAGAGAGCTTTTGAAAACATTTTTGGAGAAGGAGAAAATGCTAGTAACCAGCATTTTCTCCTTTATCAAAGCCATTTTCTGTTCTTTCAAAGACATTTACCATAATGTGAGTCACACTGAATTTGTTCTCTACATATGCTTTCAATTTGGACGGGTCTAAAAATATTTGTTGTATGGTAAAGAGTTAAATACCTCACAATGATCAGTCCCGATCAATGATAAAATCTTTGAACCCATTAATAACCTGGTGTAAAGGTCGTTCTTCATTCTGTCATTATTACGATGACATTCTACACCCCATACTTCTATAACACACAGTCAAAAAAATTGACTTATTATCATATTGGTTACACATAATTAATGCAACGATCATGAATTGATCATTGACAGCAGACGGTGTGTTATTTCTTTCTTGCACTAGGGTGTAGCGATGATTAGAAAGAACTAAATTGTTTATGATACTTGTTTTTCTGAATATGTGATGGAAATCTTATGTTGCACTTTTACTGTGGTTTAAATTTCATGTAAGGTTTGCCTCTGCCTGCATTTAAAAATCACATTACTCTTTACTAGATGATAAAACTTTTAGACGTCATTTTTGGAACACTTTGTAGATGACAAATTAAAAGTTCTTCAAATGATTAAATATATATTGGAAATTGATGGTAACGAAGTCTCCCATTTTCTTTCTTCAAATGCCCACATTCTAAACGTCCTAAAGCCTTGTGACTGTTTTATTCTATTCCAAAAGCCACATTTTTTTGGCATGATTTATCCATTCAACCTTCTATCCATCCATCCATCCATCCATCCATCCATCCATCCATTCAAATGTCTTGTCCTTCCATCAGATTCAACAAGTGATATCGGTTAACCCTGTCTAAAACAACAAATTTTAGACTCCAAATTGATTACCAGCATTTTCTTCTTTTTTCCACCATGTTTTCATGAGAATTCTTCTTCTCTCAGGATCATTAAAACTCAGAATGGTTTGATAAACAGATAAATCTTTACCAAATGATTTTAGGTTTGTCCTTTATTGAAAGCAATAGCAGACGACAAATAAACTTGACTCAAAACTTGAAACTTGACTTTAGAAGAGTAGAAAACATTGTGGGAAAAGGAGAAAATGCTGGTTACCAGCATTTTCTTCTTTTCCCACCATGTTTTCAGAAGGCTTTTTCCTCTGGGTCCCACCATGTTTTCAGAAGGCTCCTACCTCTGGGTCATAAAAACCAAGGATTGTTTGGTAAAGGGTAAACTTAAGATTTTACATGAATACAAATAATGAACATAGTGCAATCTGAGCAAAAAAAAATAACTAAAGAGAAGGGTCTAGGATTCCATCACCCCCTGTTGGTAAGTACTTATAGACAACCATTGCGGTAAGTGGAACCATGAATGAAGCTGCTCAGAAATCTACTTCCAGGAAAGCTTTGGAGTAATTTGGCCATATTTTACGATTATCATAAAATACTTGGTAGTCATTTTGGCAATATTTAGTACATGTTTTATGAATTCTAAGTGCAGAAGTTATAAAACCTTATTAAAACCATATCCTACTGATCTTTTGACAATATTGCTTTTGCCTTCTGACCTCCATGTAGAATCTCATAAGCTGATACTAATCTCCTACCGCTCCAGCTTGCTTAATACCGTCTTCAATTTTTTTATTACGCCAGTTTGTTAGAAATGGGAGTATATCTGGGAGCTCCTATGGTTTCATATTGTGAAAATTGTGTTATCAGCGTAATTTTAGAGTCATAAAGTGATATTTATAAATATTCTAAAACTTGATACTATGCCACACATGTACTAACAGTTTTTTTGTAGATTTAAATAATGTCAAAGTTATCTCCCTTTGATTTTTAAGTTTTTCATATTGACGGAATAAGGTTGCTATTTTTAACTGTCTCAATTTTAAAGGATTATCCTATCAAATTTCCATGAAAATTGTCATCCCTTTGCTTCAGTTAGCTCATCCTGCTTCATCCATTTCTTTTTTCATACAAATTTGAGTCATGCTCTGTGAAAAGGGGGTGTGATGTATCTGCAAAAAGTATAGATTCATGTCAGCCTGTGCAATCTGCGCAGGCTGACATGTGTCAATACATTTTCTGTTATTTGTTAGTTTCCTGCATGTCTAAGGACATTCTACCTCGTATTTCAGTTTGCTGTTGGACAGAATGGATTCTATGGGTCTGTGATTACGTGATGACATGCTTGTCATTATAATCTTGCATTGACTCTTTACTCCATGGCTTCTCATTTCTGCTCATTGCTTGTAGGAGCCTTTGGAAAATATTGTTGCAAAAGGTGAAATTGCTCATGATGAGCAATTTCATCTTTTGTCACAATGTCTTCTATGCTATCAAAAAGTGTCATATACACATAAGAAACTGCTTCATCCTTGCTGTTAGGGTCAATTAGAGATACCATAGAAATGCCTAATGGGGTAAAGGGTTAAATCTCCATATGCCAGGGTGCAGCTCACCTGTTTTGTCTGATGCTCAATATGTACTGCCAAATTGAAAATTACTGGTAGGTCACTTCAACACTTAACTCTTTACCAAATGACCAAATTTTTACATCTTAAAATTGAAAAATTGTACCAAAAAGGGTTGAAAACATGATGAGAAAAGGAGAAAATGCTGGTCACCACATTTTCTTCTTCTCCAACAGTGTTTTCAAAGGCTTTTTTTTCTTGGGGTTGTTAAAAGACTGGATTGTGTGGTAAAGAGTTAACTGTGTATCTATTTGAACCCTTCACCAGAAAACAAAATTTTATTCTTGTCAAAATTAAAAGTACTTGCAGAGATCAATTTGTATGTATTGCAAATGAATTTGTCTTTCATGAAACAGAAAACATAGCAGGACAGCAAGAAAATGCTAGACATAAGCATTTTCTCCTGTTTCTACAATGTTCTCAAAAATGATCTTTACAAGGAATGTAAAATTGTTGAATTTTTGATAACAGGTTAAACACCACAGAAAAAAAACCCAAAAAATTATCAAGTATAATCTTCATTCACTTATTCTCTTACAATTTTGTAGATCAAGGTCAGACTAAAACGGATTATGTAGTCTGATCACTTATCAAATCTGATATTCTGAGAATCATTTTGGATTTAGTATATAGAATTTTTTGTTTTGCTCTAAAGAGTTAAGCAGATAACATGTTTTAGATTTGTGTATTCTGATACCAATTTGTAGACTGCAAATAAATGTACAGGTAGCTTAAATGAGGATTGTGGAAAACCTTTGGTAAGGAAAAAATAGGATTTTCCCATCTTTCACAGTGTTTCCAAAACCCTTATATTCAGTGTCATAAATACAGGGAGAAGTCTAGTTAAAGGATTAAACAATGAATACAGTCTTATCCTGCTAAATAACGGAAATAAAAATTTCAATTTGAAGGTAAAAAATCCAAATTGTGATATTTGAAAGATATTTTTGAGGAAATATATCTCCTTATCAAACAGTGTAGATCAAACATCAGACTGCACATTCTGTGCAGTCTGATCTTGATCTTTCCTGTTAGCAAAAGGTCAGTGAGTCATGCTTGGCAGTTAACTCATTACCACACAATTCCTACATTTGATGACCCTAAGAAAGAAGCCTTTAGAAAACATGGTGGGAAAAGGAGAAAATGCTGGTAACCAGCATTTTCTCCTTTTCCCACAAAGTTTTCTACCCTTCACAGAAGAAATTTCAAATTTTAAGTCAGTTTTCTTTTGTTGTCTACAAATGCGTGTGATTTGGACAAGCCTAAAATATTGCCATATGGTAATAAGTTAAGGGTTAAATGAAAGCAAAATAATAAATTTCCTTGATAGAAATGTTGATATTTTTTCAGCATAAGGAACAGAAGAAAGTAGAGACAAATGGATGAAAGGCAAGACAGAAAAGATAAATCAATATGGGACAGGGATGAGCTGGACTGGTAAGTGTTTTCTTAATGGTTGATTTCTGGTCTATTCAGCACTTCCATAAAATATAATCTGAACTCCTCAGTAAATCTTAACGATTCTTTGAGGAATATCCCAGTAAACCCCTTATATGAACAAATAACAGCACTAAAGAGACAATATGGGCCATTTTATGCCATTTTCTATGGCTTTTTGAGGCACTAAAACCCACTCGCCCATCAATGGTTTATTTGGATATAATACAAAACACGATTTTCCCCACCATAAATTGATAATCTGAGGAATTGATCGTACAAACAGAGCGTCACAACTGGGCCTGTTATCGCACTGATCCAGTATACCAGCCATTCTATCTGTTTTGAGACGGTTGATATCCGTTGAATTGAGTGTCCACAATAGAAACTATTGATTCCTATCCCTTGGAAAAAATTGGTCATTTACCATTTCTTGAAATATATTGCGGGGAATAGATTCATTATTCCTCCATACAGTGCACACAAAAGGGAAGGAATCTTGTTTGGTTGTTTGTATCAGACTACAAAATTTTAGACAAGTTTTTACTGAACACATTTGCTGATGACAAGTTTTGTACAAATGATTGGGTTTGTCTTTCAACTCTTTACCAAACAACAAAGTTTTGGACTAGTCCATATTGAAAGCATTTGCAGACAACAAAATAAATGTGAATAAGAAATTGAAATTTGATTTGAAAAAGGTAGAAAACATTGTGGGAAAAGGAGAAAATGCTAGTTATCAGCATTTTCTCCTTTTCCCATGGTGTTTTCTATAGGCTTCTTTGTCAGGGTTGTTAAAAGTCGGGATTGTGTGATAAAGACTTAAGAGGACAGAAAACATTGCCCTAAAAGGACAAAATGTCAGCTACCAAGCATTTTCTCCTTTTTCCCACACTGTGTTAAGCTACTGAATAAGCTTTATTAAACCTTCCTGTCGCAATGTTGTCATTTCAAAATTATTATTTTTTTGGGTAAAAACATGCACCTACATTCTGTGCAAACTGATCTTAATCTACACTGTCCTCTAAAGGTCCTTGTGTTGCTCTCAGCACCTTTGTGTTTAAAAGTTCTTTTCCAAAGTTTTGTAAAATCACAAGACTTTGTTAAAGGCTAACGGCAGTACTGATTTAGTTGTAATATTTCTCAAACTGTTGGAACAGAATTGCTGGTAGACTGTCACCAATGTTTATAAAGACTTCTGAATTTTTAACAATATTTAAACTTTAAAGCAGTGAAGCTGAGTATTGTTTTTTCATGGATATCATAGATGCAGATTGAACTCCGCAGAATGTGCGAACGATGAACAAGGAAGGGGTCATAATATAAGATTGCTACACTTGGCTGTGATGCTGAAAAATATTGAGGGGAAAGTAAAATTTGATTTTTTCTCAGATGATGGTCTCATAATCAATTACGATAGTTAGAATTCCATTTAATCACTTTAGTGAAAGAGATGTACATTGGAGCAAGGTTTGGTATTGAATTTTCATCTAATTTCAACCAAAATTAAAGCCAATCCAGACTTTGTAATCAGCTGTTTTGACTAAAATGTGGCACATAAAGCGACATCAGAAAAAAGCCAGTAATTGCTTCCTGTTTCCTGTTTTTTGCTTGGTCAGAGTTTCTGAAAGACGGGCATAAAGTAAATTTAACAATTTGCTTATTGGGTTGAAGGTAATTGTTGTGGTACCAGTCAGATATTGAATTATGGGTATTGTCCTTTTAAACCAGTCTATATGGTAGTTAAATGTACCATCAAAAGACGTCTGCACCTTGTCTACTGTACCTTTTTAATAAAACATAGGCAGAACTTCAATTTGAATAGAACAGAAAAGGAGAATTTTCCCTGATATCGAGGCTTTGAATAGAGGCTTTTGTTCCTACTTGAATTCCAGGTTTGGTAATCCAATTTTAGATTGTTTATCAGTCTCGAGGGACTGGGCCAGAAGAGAAGGGGCTTAGAATGTTTGAATTCCTTTCTGTAATTGTTGAATGAAAAGAATTAATTAAAGCATGTCCAGACCATGTCTACTACAATGACATCTAGGTTTTGCATTGAAAAGAATCTCATAGACCTATGAATATTTCAACTTTTTTTTTTCAACTCTTCACCAAATGGGATAATTTTTGTGGACTTGTCCAAATTGAAAACAGTTGCAGATGCAACTGAAACATGACTTAAAAATTATAGTTTTAGGAAGGGTAGAAAATATTGAAGGAAAAGGAGAAAATGCTGGTTACCAGCATCTTCTCCTTTTCCTACAGTGATTTCAAAAGGCTTCTTTCTAAGAGTCATTGAAAGTCAGCATTGTTTGGTAAAGGATTAAACCTCTTTCACTGAATATTATAGAAGAAAAAGTGACTGCAATACTAGATCAGTGCTGGCAAGAGCATGGCCCCAGATGCTGGCAAGAGCATGGCTCAAGTTGCTGACAAGAGCATGGCCCCAGTTGCTGGCAAGAGCATGGCCCCAGTTGCTGGCAAGAGCATGGCCCCAGTTGTTGGCAAGATCATGGCCCCAGTTGCTGGCAAGAGCATGGCTCCAGTTGCTGGCAAGAGCATGGCTCCAGTTGCTGGCAAGAGCATGGCCCCAGTTGCTGGCAAGAGCATGGCCCCAGTTGCTGGCAAGAGCATGGCTCCAGTTGCTGGCAAGAGATTTTGAACCAATTTATATCTTTACTGCACAACAAAACTGTAGACTTCTTTCCTATTGAAAGCATTTGTTAATGACAATTTAAATGGTCATGACAGGTGGAATTTCTCATAGATTGTGTAGAAAGCATTTTGAAGAAAGGACAAAAAGCTGCTTACCAGCATTTTATTTCTTTACCCAGCATGTTTTCAAAAGGCTTCTTCCTAAGGGTCGTTCAAAATCAGGATTGTGTGGTACAGAGTTAAAATCAGCTTGCTAATACTTTTCTTTTGAGGATCGGAATTATAATAGTAAAAAACACTGCATTAGAATAATTTATCCTACTATTACCCAGGGGACATCAAAACAGTTGAATCTGAAAACCAAATAAGTTTTTATAGGAAACTGAAACTCGCGTAGGGAAAAAATAATAATTGCCGGTTAGCCCATGTTAGTCTTCACTGGTTGCTTAGATAACAATTCAGTAGGACAGAAGGACCCTTGGGTAGAAAGTATTGCAAAAAGAGCATAATAAAAGTGCATTCAAATCTTTACCAGACGACAAAAATTTAGAGTGGTCCAAGTTGAAAGCATTAGCAGACAACAAAATTAACATGACTCAGACACTGAAATTTGGTTTGGGAAGAGTAGGAAAGATTGAAGTAAAAGGAGAGAATGCTGTTTTTCAGCATTTTCTCCTGTCCTACAAGGTTTTCAATAGGCCTCTCTCGCAAGTCAAATCCCAGGATTGTTTGGTAAAGAGCAATATAGTTTGACTAACTTTGATGACTTGTAGTAGCTGAGACTGATCACACATCATTGAAAGATCATTGTGCTTGACCATTTGGCAGCAATCAAGGTCCATTAGGTAGTCTTTGGGAAGAATAGATAGCTAGCTACTTTAATACTACTGGTATGCTGTCTCAGGGGCGTAACCAGGATATTTGTTATGTTGAAGCCAACGCCATAGGCGTTGGGCAAGTGCCGAAGGCATGAGCAGGGGGGAGAGCACGAGAGGGGGGCAGAAAATTTGGTGCGATTTGGTGGCATCTGGGGATGTCTGAACGGGTGTGTTGCGATAAAAATTTTGAAGATTTTTAGATAATTATTTTGTGAAAAGTGAAGGAGAAATTGATCAAGCCAATAAATACTTGAATTCGTGTATTTAGAAAAGCAATCATGGTAATTTTTATTTTCTTTCTTAATTTTTTCTCGGAAAGACGATACTTGAAAAAATAATGTTGATGCCCGGGCTTCAAGGCTTCCGCCTGGCTACGCGCCAGCTGTCTGATTGTCATGTAGATACTTCTGGATTAGCTTATTTTGTGGAACTTAACAATGCTGTTGAAAATGAGGAAATATGGGTGGGGAAGGGGGATAAAGGTAAAGCAGTTGGCACTTTGAAATGCCTTTATTGGTCAAGATAATTTTCACTTTAGTCTTGACCTCTCTCACACGCTTGGCTTTTTTTTAACCCTCTACCACACAATCTTATGTTTTAACAACCCTAGATAAAGAAGGCCTTTGAAGACATTGTGGGAAAAGAAGAAAATGCTGTTATCCAGCATTTTCTCCTTTTCCAACAATGTTTTCTACCTTATCAAAAATTAGTTCCACAATTTGAATCTCATTTAAATTGTCATAATGTAAGAGCTTTCAGTTTGGACAAGTTGAAATTTTTGTGGTGTGGTAAAGAGTCCAGCATGATAAAACTTATCTGCAAACAACTTTTGAAAAATAGTTTAGATTGCTCATTCTGCAGGATGAGACTTTCTCATTTTGCAACAATGTTCTAGCTTGTAGTCATGTAAAAATCAGTTATTCATGCACCCACTATTTACTAGTAGGTTTTTAAAGTCGTCTTGTGTGGCAGTTTGTTTTTGGAGGGAATGAGTTGAGCGCTATCATCACATCCATGACAATCTATTGTTTCTTCAATTATTCCAAATGCCTCCTTAATCCTAACAATGGCTATTCAAATTAAGGCTAGGCTGTACGAGGAATGTTAGTTCCTCAACACATTGATTATTGGACTTCGTCCATGTCTTAGCCATCCTTGGAGGCTCTTGTAGGAAAATTCATGCATTTAAGGAAATTTGACAAGTTAGGACTGTTTCTAGTCCCAGTTTTAAACCTGTACCACTTCATCCCAAGTTTGGACAACTCTGAAGATGAAAGTCTTTGGAAAACAATATAGGAAAAAATACTGAAAACAGGCATTAATGCCTTTTCCCACAAATGCTGTTGAACCAATAAAGAGAAATTCTCTCTTTTGAACCTCATTTAAATTATTGTCTGCAAATGCTTTGAATTTTGACAAGGTACACATTTCTTACATGGTAAGGAAGTTGTGGTAGGCCATGTAATGAAAAGTTCATGAATCAGCCTAGTTCAGATTTGTACATGCTTGCTTCAGATTCTGTATGGAAAAAAGGTATATATTCTAGATGATCAGAAATATGGTTTAACAATTAAAGGATGAAAAAAATACACAATGGATAGGCATGTAGCATATACTCAGAGACTGTTGGCCAGAATTGGCAAGTGTTTATTTCAAACACTAGGCAATTAGTGTCATTTTCCAACAACCAGAAAAAAAGTCTTAATATCCCCTTGAACAATCCATAAATCCAATTATTTTCTTTTTCTAAATTTACCATGCTATTCCCTTCATAATTGAGTTGGAAGCATTGTTATTCATACATGTCAAAATCAGATGTACCCTAAGAGGTTGTCTTGAGTATGGAGCATGCCCAGACATTGGGTACTCCAACTTCCTGTTTCCTGTCATGTGATAGTCAGTTTCCTGGCAACCCAAGTGTTCATTGCTGTTCAGTTGCAGAAAATAATTACTTGTCAGAAACAGAAGTTTCACTGTTATAATCAATCCATAATGTTCATGTTAAATATGAAATTAACATGTTGCCTTGTATTACATAAAAGAGTTCAACATGGGGCCAATGTAGCTTTTTACCCCTTAAAGCGCTTACATGTATTTAAGCGGGCAGTTTACATCAAAGTCAGGCTGCAAAGATTGTGCCATCTGAATGCACAGTTATTTTGTCCAATGTTTTGTCAGATATCCTTGAAATTGCTATACTTATGTCATGTTACAATATGATTTTAAAAAGCTCAAGACGAATAATATATTTACCCAGCTTAATGTTTCTTAGTGGCTTTGAGAAAAATAGGGAACGCCAGCCTGTAATGAGCAATTCGAGAGAATGAGGGTTCTGATACTTATCTACACTATCAAATCTTCAGCTTTTTTTGTCATAGGTTATGCAAAAAAAAGTTTTCTCACCACATTACAGAAGAGATCAGACTTCATTGCGACAGCAAGATATGGTGTTAAAGTCCTTTAGCACCCTGAAATCTAGTAACATTTTGAGAACCTACTAGCATTTCAGTTCATATTTTATTTTATTTTCTAAATTTAAGTTTTATTGCCAACTTGGGAGTTTTATTATGGTATAAAATCATGGAAGCAGCAGGATTTCAAATTACTGGTTTTATTCCTTGCAAACATCTGCAGCGTATATACCTTTTCTCTTTATACAATATTACTGCCTTGTCTTATATTTGTTTGCCAGAAATAACAACATTAAAATTGAATAGGTATTATTTTTAAAGACAAGTGAATCATTCATAGAGAAGCTTTCCTTTGTATTTTCTTTTAAAGAGATGGTACAAATGTGACTTTGAGGAAGTTCTTTCAGCAAGAACCGTCGGTAGCATAGAAAAAACTCCTATGGCACTGCTTAAACAGGAAAGGGTTTTATTCCTTCTTGAATTGCCTTCTTTTTAAAAACTGTGTCAAATTTGTAATAACTGCTCTTTAGCAGATTGGAATAACCTTCACCTTACTAAAATTTTTAGTATACATCATCTGTTTTTAAAATTTTAACATGGAAGTTAACTCCCACACAACAAAATTCTAGACAGGCCTAAATTGAAAACATTATGGATAGTAAAAGATATGTAGCAGAAATGATATCATCAAAAAGTGTAGAAAACACTGGAGGAAAAGAACCTTCCATGAACATTTTTGTTGCCAGCCAAATTAAAATCAAACTTGCATGCTCTGAACTGTGGTGTAATCACATACCAAACAATTTTGACTAAACTTGAACATGTCCTTTAGGCAGGTTTAATTTTGAAGGTTGTTTTTGACTGAATTATCCTTAAAATATCTGGCGCGTGCTCTGTCTGTACAGTCAGTTTTTGATGAACATTGCCTGCAATGATGTCATGTTTCCCAAGGAAAGCTAAGAGTTATTAGACATTTTCATTTAACAGTTTTTTGAGCATTTATCCAACAAGTGAAACAATATAGGCTTGATACCCTCCTTGAAAGCTTTAAATCCATTATGTCTTTTCCTAACCCTATGTTATGGCTACTCATTAGAATCATCTTGATGTCGCGGTTCTAATGAGTATCCATAGCATAAAGTTTAGTGGAGAGTAACTAATATCTTCAATTGTGAAATCAAAATCACTCCCTCTATCTGGAGCTATGTAAATGTCCTAGAGGCAGATTGAACTTTTAAGGCCATTTTTTGACTAAATTATCCTCTAAATAAAGTAAATATCTGTCAGTGTGCCCTGTCTGTACCGTATTTTTTTTATCAACAATATCTGCAGTAACATCACATTTCCCATGGAAAGCTAAGAGTTATCAGACATTTTCATTTAACAGTTTTTTGAGTATTTACACTACTAGTGAAACAAGAGAGGTTTGATACCCTCCTTGAAAGTGTAAGTGCATTGTAAAATTGTTAGGGTGAATAATGATAGATCAGTAAATGGTAAACATTTTGGAAAACTTAACAGTATTGGGAGTTATTGCCATAATATTGGGTACATGACAATCGCTTAGTTAAATACACTGACATATTAATGTCCATTTGATAGGGAGGCACAAACTGAGGGAACATAATTTTTATGTGTGTTTTATCACTAGCGGGACACTCAGCGAACTTGATACATGGTTTATACTACTTTTCTATATGTAATTTTCGTTACAGAATTTTTCAATTCTGTTTTAATATTTTATTTTTTTGGCATGAAATATTTATTTGATGCTCCATCATTTTTGTCAACAATATTTATTTGATCGTTAATTTAATATTTGACCCATACAACCATGAAAAATAGATATATTTCTTGCTTTACCAGACAGTACATTGCACAAACAACCCTAAAGAAGAGGCCTTTTGGACACATCCTCCATAAAGGACAAAATGTGGTTTCTTCTATTTTTTCAGAGACACATAACATCGATCATTTGAGCCAGTGTTTGTCATCAGCAAATACTGTCAATTTGTTGTCAAGTAAGGAGTTTAAATTTCATGTATCTGTATGCCAAGATAAGAGCATGAGCTTTACTGTATAATCAAAATACATTTATGTTGCAGACAAAAACCTTCATCAGCAAATACAGTTTGACTCAGATCAGATATTGCATTTTCTGGAGTCCTGTAGCCATGTACAGTTAAAACATATATTCATTTCTAGTTTAACCATGGCAAAATACTCTAATTAAAACCATTGGGGTGCCCATTAAATTTGTTGCAGTTGATTATGCCAAAAGGTGGGTACCTGTGCTTTCCTTCTAAAGACCTCCTTCAAAAAACATAATAAACACATAGACATGTAAAGTAAAGAATAAGCTGTAAGGAGGCAAACAGTCCCACAGTTGTTTGGCACTGACATTTTATTGGCTAACACTTGTGCTTGATTCTTGCTGTGGGTTTGTTGAAGGCAATGAACTGAAGTGTTAGTGAAATTCTGTGCAACAAAAATGACATAAAAACAGTTAGAACACTTATTCCTTTACCACACAACCCTGAGTCGAAATGACATTGACTGACAAGACTTTAGAAAACATTGAGGGGAATAGGAGAAAATGCTGGTTACCAGCATTTTCTCCATTTCCCGCAATGTTTTCTGTTCTTTCCAAAGACAGAAATCATTCTTTGGCGCAATATTTAACTTGTTGTCTTCAATTCTTTTTCATTTTGTCATGTCTTAAATTTTGTTTTCTTGTAAAGGGTTAACCCCTCTGAACTACATGTAGAACAGGGGTATATTATTGAAAACCAAAATGTGTCAAATATGTCAAGGCATAATTTTGATTATGAGGATCAATTTTTCATGAGGATGTTGGCTCGTTGAGGCAACCAATTCTCCTATACAAAGAATGTTAGATTTGCCCAAATGAAACTAGTCTCTGAAAACATTCCTTTGATTAACTTTCAAAATATCTTTTTTATCGCATTTTCTCAAGGCAGGATGATAAGTTTTATTACCATTATCTTGTCCTATATAAAGTGCCATTCCTTTATCAAATGAAAGTCACTTTAGAATTGTAAGAATTTTTCATTTTACATTTTTTCTCCGACAAATAAGCAGAGTTTAACCATTTTATTATGCAAGTGCCTTTTGATGCAGCACCAATGGGGGGAAAAAGTGCAATTCAAATTTTATCTCCCTTGTTAGATAAAGACCAAGGTAGCCAAATTGCAACTAGATCCTTTATTTTGTTTCCTGTGTTTTTGTCCTTGCTTTTCTAAGAGATGTTGTGAATATTATAATTTGACTTACGATGTTTATGTAAGGTATTCATTAACTTTTCAAATCCAATTTTACACATTATTACCATTGAAATGCAACACATATATTCTTACGAACGAAGTCCGTAACAAAGAAACAAATGAATAAATGCATGGCAGAAATAAGGATCGGAGCGGGATTCGAACTCCGAACTCCCGGACGCAAAGCCAATACCCTAACCACTGAGCCAAAGAGATATCTCCCTGACGCAGTAGCCAGGTATTGTATTTAAATCGGGAGTATGCCATGCAGGAAGGAGTGGTCTCCCGTAACACACCCCCTCTTAAAGTCATCATTTATTGATGACTCAAAGCCTTATTAGGCAGGAAGTCCAATTTTGGACAACAAATGGGATTAATTGCTCAATGGCCAATCCCGGACGAGCCCCCATCTTACGAACGAAGTCTGTAACAAAGAAACAAATGAATAAATGCATGGCAGAAATAAGGATCGGAGCAGGATTCGAACTCCGAACTCCCGGACGCAAAGCCAATACCCTAACCACTGAGCCAAAGAGATATCTCCCTGACGCAGTAGCCAGGTATTGTATTTAAATCGGGAGTATGCCATGCAGGAAGGAGTGGTCTCCCGTAACAATATTGATTTTGTGGTTTGATCATTTTAAAGGCAATATTTAAGTAGTAGAGAGCTATCAAGGGAAGTAACTGTCTTTTGTCTCCCATTTAGGGCTGAGGGTAACATTGCAGAAGAAGCAGAAACTGTTCATTTTATTGGCTTTTAATTTAGAGTAGCTTAAATCAAATATCTGTTTACGCCGATGTCAGTTAACCTTATACCATACAATTTTGAGTGTAAATGACACCCTTCCAGCCTCCTCTCTTGGGCTTCTCTGAAAGAAAAAGACTTTTGGAGAAAGAAAAAGTACACAAGGAGAAAAGGCTTGAACTCGTTTCTCAAAGGACAAAATTCTAGACTGGTCTGAGTTACAAGCATTAGTCGACCACATTCAAGTTAGCTGAAAAGATGGTATTTGTCTGTGAAAGTTTTGAAAACCTTGTGGAAAAAGGAGAAAATGCTGGTTACTAGCATTTTCTCCTTTTCCCAAAAGATTATCAAAAGGCAGTTTCCTCGTGTTCGTTAAAACTCGGGCTGATGTGGAAAGGAACTCAAGAGCTTGAGAAAGTGCTTGTAGCACACAACGTTTTCTACCTTTCTGAGACAAATCTGACCTGTTTGGCCCACATTCAATAAATCGTTTGCAAATACTTTCAGTAAGGACCAGTCTAGAATTTTATTCTCTTGTAAAGCGTTAAACAGCAGTATTGTGAGAACTAATTGCCACATCTGTATTTCCTATTGTCATGGTGAACAGCCTTAAAAATGAGCAATGCAGGGTCAGGTTAGCTTTGAATACAGTTTACCCGACAGATAGGAACCAACAAAACACAGGTAATGAGATAATGTCCGGCATCAGGAGGTGGGAGGACCAGACAAAGAAATTAGGGGACAAATGGACACTGGACAAACAGGGGACTCTTGAAACTGGACAAAGGTAATGTGAACCAATGATAGGGGGGTTATTATAAACACATCAGGCTTAAACAGTCTTGGCTAAGAACCATTTAGTTAAAGGTACACCGAACTAACCTCTGTCTCTTGCTATTATGTCTCCTCAACAATAGCCTAAAGCTTTTGTAATGGTTTGGCTTTCAGATTTTGACATCAAGAATGGAGTGGTTTTATTTCTGTTGCACTGTATTGTTATGCTTTCTTTTCTTATTTTCATGGATGAATTTTGTCTCTTTTTCCCATCTTGGATCACACTGGCCTGATTTTATGAGCAAGCTCAACAGGAAATGTGTTTGTTTGACAGTTTTTGTCAGTTTCAAGAGTATGCTCTTAACTTCCCATTTAGTGGCCACCTGAGGGTGACACAAGTTGAAAAGTAGCTTTCATTCAATAGTCTGTCGCTGTGACTGGGATATTTGATCTATAGCAGTGAATTGAAAACTGCACTTCGGTTGGAATGCGGTTATTTCATGTATTGTCAGTAGTCATGACAAATTTCTGAAGTTAAAGATTTACAGAAGACAAAAACCTCTCATACCCCTTAACATTACATATCACATGCAAAAGAAGTAAGTCTAAACTTTAGTTTACAGTATGTATTTGATTTTTGGAGCTTCAGCGCTCTTTCTTGCAGAAAACTGCTTTAAAATTTGTGAAAGAAGAAAGTTACTATGAGCATTTTTTCTTTAAACTATAGTCCTTAAAATCGACTCCTGTGATATTTAACAAACCTTAAAATATGGTACTTAACCCCTTTTGGCACAATTTTTAACCCTGAAGAAAATGGCCTTTGAAAAGATTGTAGGAAAAGAAGAAACCAGCATTTTCTTCTTTTCCTAGAGTTTTTCTCCTTAAAGACAGAAATTATCATTTTTGCCAAATTTATTGTCTTCTGTAAGTGGTTTCAGTTTCATTGAGTTCAAAATTTAGTTGTAAGAGTTTACCATAAGGTTAATGTAGAGTCAACTGCCGCTTGTTTGTCTCAGAAAATAAGTTTTCAGTAAATCCAATTTTCCCTTTCAAAGCCCATAATATCTTTGAAAGTCAACAACAGATTTTTTCCACCAATTACTTATCAACCCCTTGGATCGTGGTACATTTCACTCTTGATGACAGACTAGGTCAAAGGTCAGAAATGATGTCATATCCTGTTTCATATCATCCAATGGGAAAGTAGATTTACCGTCTCATATTGGTATCCATTTCAGATTTTATTTATTCTGAAAGTATCAGTTTCAGCTGTATAACTGATAACTGAACCATAACAATGCAGCTGTCACTCATTTGAGCTCTATGTATATTTGACACATGCGAAAATCTACATGCTTGATTTATTTTCCATTATGTGTGACAAGGAATACTCTTACTTGTCCAAGTGAGGGCTCTAAATGGTTAGGCATACTTTTGCTCCTAACAATGATTGATATATTATCTTGTGCTTTTTCTTAGCATGAATGAAAAAAGCATTCCTGGGATTATTATTCATATTTTGGCTCTTTGGATATTGAAATTATGCAGAGAATTTACTTTTTTCAATCTTTTAACTATTCAGAAGAACCATTTAGAATTATTTAGAACCCATATTTTTTTATTGTCAAAATATCTATCTTTTTTTTTCATTTTTGAGACTTCATGTCTTGCAAGTCTTTTCTTGGTCTATACTGTCCACTAAAAGAATGTAAATTAGACTTTTGACATAATAAAGATTAGCCTTTTACCAGCTTCAGCAACTATCCCCTTGCCACACAGTCATAATTTAAAGAGACCTTTTAGTAAAGAGACCTTCTGAAAACATTGTTGGAAATAGAGAGAATTCCAGTAATGGACACTTTAAGCTTGTATGTATTTGAGGAAAATGTCATGGCATTGTTGAAGACTAGGCATCATCATGTGTGTTGTTGTGCAAAATCTTTGATGTTTTCAAATGAAACCTCTTATATGTAGCTTCAGATATCTGATGAGAGCTCCAGATAGAGGGAGTGATTTTGATTTCAAAATTGTTATTTATTCTGAACTAAACCCTATGTTGTGGGTACTCATTGGAATCGTCTCATCGAGACGATTCTAATGAATACTCACAATATAGGGTTAGGAAGAGAATATTATGGATTTAGAGTACCATGACTCTTATCTGGAGCTCGGAGATATTTTCTGCAAACTTGGACAAGTTGATTACTATCAAAAAGGGAACTCAAACAACAAGGGCAGATAACCATCAAATTATTGACACAGTTAACTCTTTACCACAAAAGAAAATTTTAAACTTGGCTAACTCAAAAATAGAAATTTATTCTGCGAAGGGTAGAAAACACTATGGGAAAAGGAGAAAATGCTGGTTACCAGCATTTTCTCCATTTCCCATAGTGTTTTTTAAAAGGCTTCTTTCTCAGGGGTATCAAAAGTAGGGATTGTGTAATGGGTTAATCAAGCAACTGCAGCCTAACATTGTTACTTAAGTAAGCATGTGGTGCTCTTGTTTCCTTTTTGAACAAATTGTATTCTACATTTTGAAAAACAAGTTACGACACCATTTGAGCCACATCTAATTTGTGATCTGTAATTGCTTTCAAATTTGAGGCAAAATGTTGTCTTATGGCTAAGAGTTTTACAAATCAAACAAAACATATTGCTCTTCAGTTAGAGGAAGCTATTCGGTGGTTTTCATCTTTAAAAGATTAAAAATCATTGTTGGAAGATGTTACAGCTTGTAAAGAGCATTTGTTACGCCGCTTTCAACAGTATTTCAATCATATCGTGGCAACCATTTACATATTCATGTTTTTTCCCAACTTTCTCCATAGCCTTTGCCTAGAATGTTATGAATATATTGGGTTGTTTGTAAGGGCTGAAAGTGAAGTTCACATATTCTAATACTAAGAAAAACCTTTCTTTTGGTGGCAATAGCATTGTTATGAATAAAGCAAAATTTTGACATCAGCATGTCAGTGCCATTTAATAAATCAACATTCAAATCATTATTACAGTTTTTACGCATTTGATCGACACATGCTTATTTTGGATAATTGGTACTATTTCAGTCCCACTCTTTGAAGAAGTTTTTATCATGTGAAATGATCGCTTCTATTAAATCTTAAAGGAATGTATAAGATAAGACTTGAATTGTTATTTACAATCTGATATTCGTAAATCAACCTAATTTGATTTTGTGATCACATGAGGTGGTTTTAAAGCTCATGTCTAAGACCTTTATTTAACAATTTTTTGAGTTTATAAAGATACCTTGGGAAAAAGTTTTGGGAAAGGAAAAATGCAGGTTACTAGCATTTTTTCCTTTTGTTAATCATTTTTACCCTGTAATGTTAAGGTGTTTGCAAATGCTTTTAATATGTTTCAATTGTTTAAAATTTTGTCATCTAGTAGAGATTAATTTACCATGTGAGGTTTTGATTAACCATGTAGAAGACCGCTTAAAAAATATTTTGGAAAAAAAACCTGTAATTTTTGCCTTTAGCATTCACATGTTTTTTTTTCCTCGGAGTGTTTGCTAGATTGTTCAAATTATCTAGGTTAAATTCCTGGAAGTACAATGGCACGGGAGTGTCCTTTGGTAATGCATTTCAGAGCACTGCAGAAGCTCAGAAAAGGAATGAATTGTCTGAGCTGTCACATAGTGTAACAGAAAAGCTTTTAAAAAGTGCTTAATAGACAAAGAGAAAAAGTTCTATGAGGAAATTGATTTAAAAGATACCACACACATATTTTATATTTCATATCATAATTCTATTGAAAATTTGATATGGGTATCCAATACCACCTACATATTTCCAACATAACTCTTTTAGATGCTTAATAATTGTAATATTTTCTTCCAATAGGCAAAACCACACTGTAGCTATTTCAGTGCTGTCTCACCCAGATTATCTCTGAAAATGTCACATGGTGACTGGTTCAATGATCAGTCTGCATGTTCTGTGCAGCCTGATCAATGACCTACACTGTCAACAGTGGTGACCTATATTGCTTTTATTATAGCCGCTAAGAGTTATGCAGGTATGTTATTTGCCAAGTTTGAGGAAATTTGACCACTTGGCTTTGTAAACTCTAATGGCATGGATCACCAGCCATTGGCAAGGCTGACCCTCTTTTGATTGAGAACACTCAGGAGATAAGAATACCTAGCAATTAACTCTTAACCCTTTCCGAAACAACAAGTTTTAGACTCTTCCAAACTGAGAGCAACAACAGACAACAACTGCAGAATGGGTACAAATGATTTTGAGGTCTTTGATAGGGTAGAAAACATTGTGGGAAAAGTAGAAATTGCTGGTTATCAGCATTTTCTCCTTTTCCCTCGACATTTTTAAAATCCTTCTCTCCCAGGATCGTGAAAAGCGGGGATTGTTTGGTAAAGGCGTTATTAAGCAATCCAGAGTTTTAGCAACCCCAAGGTGAAAGGCTTTTGAATATATTGTACAAAAAAAAGACAAAATGGTGGTCAGCAATCTGTCCTTTTTCTCACCAGGTTTTCCTTATTTTAACCACTTTTGATTTAATCTTAATTCAGACAGACTAAAAATGTATTTTCTTGTAATGAGTTAACCCTTTGCCAAATAACAAAGTTTTAGAGTCACTGAAATTGAAAGGGTTTGTAATATCTTGAGTTGTCTGCACATGTCATATTCTTCCAAAATGTGCCCTGTCTGATATGACATATCACTCTCCCCAAAGTTGAGGGGATTGTAGTAATATGCGCCATAAAGTAGCAATGGAGAAAATAGCTTTTATCAATATGTTTGAGGAGAAATTAGGCCTGTTTTAGCTCCAGATTTCTCTTAACCCTTTACCTGATATGCCAATTTGAGGCTCTTCCATTTCAGCAGCAAATAAAGATATGATGTCAAAAATATAGTCAAATGAGGGTATACATATCTGATTGAGTGGAAAACATTGTGGGAAAAGGAGAAATTGCTCGTTACGAGCAATTTCTCCTTTTCCCACAATGTTTTCAAAAGCTGTCTGTTGTTTAGATATGTCAAAATGAGTATCTATGGAGTAAAGGGTTAACTGTTGATCATAACATTACTGAATAAATCGCACCTAGTAGTATTTTATTGAGTAAACTTTTATTTTAGTATGAAATTCAAAGTAACTGTTGTTGCCTAGAAAAATACCTGTAGTTCTGTAACCAGAATGCCCAAATTACATAATTGTGTATTTTTAGAATGCCAACTAGTGGGAGATGATGCGATATCTTGGGTAAATTGAGGAAAGATGCTTCTAACCATAACTTTTCCCTGCTTTTCCACAAGATCTTTCCAAAAGCCTCCTCAATGCTCACATTTTATTACCTCCTTTAGCAGATTATGGTGTACAAGTTATTTAAATAACTAGAAGAGAACAGAATCAAAGGGATTGAATGTGTCACAGAAATTATGTCTTAGCTGTCTCCCTGTCTAAGCAAACAATCAGCTTTAAGAAGTCATCATTTCTGGTTTGAATTGTGAATTGAGAAACAAATCAGTTTCAGCAAATAAGCAATTTTCAGTTACACTGTGGTTGCTTGCTAAACCATTTGAAAAATAATCCTGCATTTTAATGACCCTGCGGAAAAAAGCCTTTGAAACCATTATTAGAAAAGGTTATTCCAATGTTTTGCACCCTTTCAAAAACATAAAAAATCAGGAGTGACTAAAATATTGTCTGAAATGCTTTCAGTATAGACAAATCTAAGTTTTTCCATTTGATAAAGAGTTAAGAAGGTTTCCGAAAACATTGCAGGAAAAAGAGAAAATGCTTGTAGCCATTTTACACTTTTTCCACAATGTTTACTGCTGGTCGGGAGACAACACAGCTACGACAGAAAGAGTTAAAGGTTGATCGCAGAATTGCGTGTGACAAAATGAACTCTATAAACCTATTACACTGTCATTTATAAGCCATGAAAATTACAGATAGGACAATGTGCGCCCTAGAAAGACATTTTCCTTTTCAATTAGTCTACATACTATGCTGGCTAAAATAGTTTATACTTGATATCTCTGCTCCCATCTAAATCATCTTCTCTATTAGCCCATTATACCTTCATGGCAAGTCTCAAGCGACATCATCAAGGAAAGATTGACATGGAAAAAGTCTGATATTTTTATGCTACTAATAATCCAACATTACTTCATTATTTCACAGCCATTGCTTGCATATTCATGGTTTTCTATGTAGGCTTCCACAAGCACTATACCAATGCTACTTTTTCCGTGCCTTATGATGTTCTTCTGTATCCTGACAGCAGGTTTTAGCATGCAAGCAAACCATACAAGTTAAGATCTGGTAGCAAAATACAGTCTGATTTAAGATCTGGTAGCAAAATACAGTCTGATTCATAGACTCGTTTATAAGTGAAGATGGGCATTGAAATTATAATATCAAATTCCAGAAAAAAGCAGGAATTTCCTCTTGTTGTCTGTGGCATTCACTAGCTTCAATTAAAACATTATGGAGAATTACTTCGTGGATAGTTCAAATATAGCTTATGCAGAAAAGAATTAAATAGATTTATTTATTGTCTGTCTAGATATAATTTTACAACTTCATGGACACTCTGATAACCTTTATTTATTATCTCAAGGTGGAGTTAGATATTAGCAAATAATTATGACTGTTTTAGACCTGATAAGGGATCAGTCCTTATTTAGGTTGTGAAAGACATGGGGATCAAGTATTATTTTCTTTTCAGTTTAATCTGTGATAATTTCATGTGATAACGCGAAGAGGTAACAACGATGATCTATAGAAGAGTGAATGACATTGAACCTTCTGTATTTAACCTTCTGTATATATATATTTTTTTAATAAGAAGTTACTCAGTAGAAAATTAATAATCAAAGGTGCACCCCCCTCCCCCTTTTTCCACAACTATGACAGAATTGAATATCGTGAAAAATCATATATGTTTAACCCCTTACTAAACGACAAAATTTTTAGACAGGCCGGTCCAAATTGAGAGCACTTGCAGACAACAAAATAAATGAAACTCAAAAATTGAAATTTGTTTCCAGCAGGGTAGAAAACATGGTGAGAAAAGAAGAAAATGCTGCTACCAGCATTTTTTCCTTTTCCCACCATGTTTTCAAAAGGCTTCTATCTCAGGTTCGTAAAAACCAGGGATTGTTTGGTAAAGGGTTAAAAGATAGCATTATTTTGAAAGAAATATTATAAAAATAGAAAGAAGAATAATGCCCAGATATCTAGCCCAGTGAAATATCTTATCATTGTTACTCAGGTCAACAGATACAGGAAAGTTCAAATGATATAACAGGTAATAAAATTTTATTTCTTTATCAAACAAAGCCTTTGGTTTTGATACTCAAGTGACATGGCTCATGGAGACAATTTATTTCAGTACCAATGACATAGGTTTGGATTAAGAACAAATGATGTAGTAAGGCAGTATACCAATCCATCTTGACCTTAGAGTAGGCCAATGAGGAGGTTTTAAAACCATGACACATTGTAGTGTTACGTTTTTTTCATGTCCACATGCTCCTATTGTCTACCTTATTATTCTTTTATAGGGTCCAAATATTTTAGAATTCTTACTCAACCTCCTGCCATTCTGCACTTGTCTTAAAGTTAGACAAAGAAGGATAAACCACTTGCCCTCATCAAATATTTACTTGTAAAGACGAGCAGACTAGCGGATCTTTTGGACCCTGCATTACAAAACAGCGCAGGTAACAAGCATATTCTCATTTTCAAATCAATGGTCTTTAATGCCTTATCAAAGATAAATCCTATCATTTAACTCTTTACCACAAGATCCCAACTTTTAATGACCCTTGGAAAGAAGTCTGTAGAAAACATGGTGGGAAAAGAAAATACTGGTAACCAGAATTTTCTCCTTTTCCCACTATTTTCCACCCTATAAAAGTCATAAATTATCATTACTAAGATTTAACTAGTTGTCTGCAGATGCTTTGAATTTGGTGCAGTTTAAAAATTTATCATTTGGTAAATAGTTAAGACACAGAAATTTGTTGTTTGCAGATGCTTTCAAATGAATCAGTCTAAAAATTTTGTTGTGAGGTAGAAAATAAGGAAACTCTACCATGCATTGTGTAGAAGTTTAGAAACCCTCCAAACTTTTAACTCCAAACTGCAAACTGAACCTCACCTTATTGGTGGGTGGGGGGCGGGGGGGGGGGGGGTTGATGGACAAAGTTCTAGAGCTTGCTCTGGTAAAGTATAGGTAAAACATAAATACTGAACTGTACAGGGAAATAAATAAAACATTGCAGAAATTGTAATAAAGTCCAATTCAAACAATGAATTGTCTGGGAAGGGATCTACCATTGTTTCTTGTCACTGACATGCAGAATTGTCAACAGGGGGAAAATGTTGACAAATTATGAACAATAATCTTGATATAATACTCCTGATATATATCATTTGTCAATTTCTGTGTCATTTATTTAAGTTTGTACAGCACCTCGACTGTCAATTTTTGAGGTATTATGCCCAAACCATGTCATATTATTTTTCAAAACTTGAAGGCAAGTACTAGATTAAGATATATATTTGTTGACAATGTCACATCAAAGGATTTTACCCATTGCCTTGTGAGCAGGGTTTTGGTTTATGCTATTTTGAAGTGATATCAAGAATAGACATAAGATTTGGTAGAACTTTGCTATGGAATAAAAAGAAAACAGTGTGATAAAGAGATTGCCTATTTTGAGAAAAAATATGCATTTGTAACCAAGGATTCTTTAAAGCTCCACACTTGAAGTGTCTGTCAAAAGACAAAAACATTAGGAAAAGGGTTACATTTAAATTTATCAAATGTCTTGTTAATTGATACAAAGTCATTTGCATGTCACAAATATTTTCTTGTACTGAACATTTAACCCAGCTTTGATGTAATTCAAACGAGCTTTGATGTAATTCAACAGTAAAGACTAAATGGTGTCTAAAACTCTATGCCATATGACAAAATTATTGTACTTGCTCAAACAAAAAGAATTATGCTCTGTAAAAAGGGGGCTAAATGCATTTGTAAAAAGTATCCACCTAGGTCAGCCTTCACAGTTTGCGTAGGCTGACTTGGGCCAAAACTTTTTGATATAGGTTAATTTTCTGTATGCTCTAGGACCAGTCTATCTCATTAAGTTGGCTGTAAAAAATGTCGATATTATGGATCTGTAATTATGTGACAGCTTAAGCTCGGTATCGCATAGATGCATTAAGCCCCCTTTTGCCAGGGCATGGCTCAAAGGTGTGCGGCTGACATGTGGATTTTTCTTGAAAGTGATTAACACATTGTGGGAAAGCAGGAGAATGAATTGATGCTGGTTATCTACATTTCCTCCTTTTCTCACAATGTTTTCTACCCTTCGCAAAACAAATTTCAAATTTTCAGTCTCTTTAATATTGTCATCTGCAAATGCTTTCAACTTGGACAAGCCTAAAATTTTGTAGTTTGGTAATGAGTTAAGCATCTATCTAGGCTTCTCATGTGTTTTCTTACAAGTACCTCATACAACATTGTTTCTTCGAAGCCAGTAAATAAACCAGGCCATGGTAATTAGCTTCACAGCTTGCTTGAATGTATTGTGGAAGGCAAGTAAACCACAACTTGCAAGTTCAAATCCTAATTTCAGTTAGGGCCAGTAAACTTGTTTTAGTAATTACATGGATGAATTTCACAGATTTCATCACTGTTTTATATGACAGTGAACTTTCTTCTCAGTGCACTTTATTGTTTGAATTCCCCAATTTCTTTCTCATGCATTGTATGGAAATAGAAGTACAGGTCTATGTTGGGAAATTTGATAAAAGAAATGCAAGAAAACTCAAGGAACAGAGGGGAAAAAGTTCCTTTTGAACTGTTTCCTTTGTAATCATAGCAAGGCTGTGACAAAGTGCATATTCATTTCCTTTCATTTCTCTTTAGATTGCTCATTAACCCTTTACCACCCAATGCCGACTTAATCGACCCTAGGAAAGAAGCCTTCTGAATAGAGAAAATGCTGGTAAACTTTATTTTCTCCTGTTCCAACAGTGTTTTCTATCCCATTGACGAAAAGTTGCTCTGTCTGAGCCTCTCTGAAATTGTTGTCTGCAAATGCTTTCAATTTGGAAGAGGCTAAAATTTTGTTGTCTGGTAAAGGTTTTACTGATTATAATGCAGTTTCCTTGTATGATATTTTTCCCAATGTATTTAGATTTATGGATTAAAAAAAAAAACAACATATTATACCTGAGATAGTACTGCATCAACATTCTTGAAATACTTTGAAAACTGTTCCTTCCTGATTTTAAATGAAATTTTAATGCTTTAGCCCCGTACAAAAAAATCCCATTGTTTCAGAAACTTGAGAAGGAAAGCTTTTGAAAACATAGTAGGAAAAGAAAAAAATGCTGGTAACCAGCATAGACAAAAATACCATTTGCACCGTATTTCGTTTTTGTGGACAGATGCTTTCCATATGAATGGTTTAAAAACTTTTGTCGTTCTGTAAAGAGTTAGAGGTAAAGGGATAATTCTATCCACTCAGTGATATTGTCTGCACACCACATGGTTCAAAATCAAGTTTAATTCAAAAATACCATTACTGGTGAGGAGACGAGAAAATGGGCAAATTGGGTGAAAAGAGATGATGGCATGGGGTTTTAACAATTGAGGGGATATGATGGTTTAACCCTTTATTTAAAGAATATCATCTACTGGGATTTTTTTTCAAATTTTGCAGAGGATGACTTGGGTAAACAGAGTGTCAAATACAGATATTTGTCTTGATTCTTTTAGTAGCTTTCCATTCCCGAATAAGAAACAATACACAGAAAGTTTTTTTCATATCTTAGATTTTGTAATGTCTAACTCTTTACCACACAATCCCAACTTATGACGATCCCTTTTGAAAACATATTGGGAAAAGGAGAAAATGCTGGTAACCAGCATTTTCTCCTTTTCCCACAATGTCTCAATCCTTCCCAAATCAAATTTAAATATTTGATTCACATTTATCTTGTCGTCTGCAAATGCTTTCAATTTTCAATTTGGACTTTTGTCATTTGGTAGAGAGTTAATTACATTGTAGACATGTATAACAGATTGTCATCTGGTCCCTATGATAACTTTTCATTGCTTTCACTTCTAAAGATCTTCTAACGATCAATATACCGTTATAGATACATCAATAAGCATAATGATATTTTAAGGGGACAATCAGGCTTTAATGCTGTAAATAAGCTCCCTTTAATATTCCATTCAGCGGGTTTTTTGGTATTAACTCTATACCAAATAAAAAAAATTTATACCGGTCCCAATGGAAAGCACTTGCATACAACATAACGTCGGTGTGCTTCCGAAACCACGTAACTACAGCTTGTTACAAGCTGTAGTTACATGGTTTTGGAAGCACACCGACGATAAGGAGAAAATATTGGTAACTAGCAAATTTTTCTGTCTATATAAACAGTGTTTTCAAAAGCCAGTTTCCTTGGGGTTGAAAATCTGTATTGTTTGGGAAAGTGTTAACTTGATCAGTACTTACTAAAATTAACTTGCATTGAAAGGCTAAGATGTACAGATAATCAACCTGTCAATTAGAATTTAGTTATTTATGTTCAAATCTTGTGGCTAACTTCGAAAATGTTTTATATTTGTGAGTTCTCTTTTTGCCACATTTTTTTCCAAAACACATTTCCAGCAGGACAAAAATATTTTGTAGACAGTAATGTAGGTGAAAGGATGTGGATGGACTTGGTTGCCAAACTGCAGTGGTGGTCTGCCAAAATAAAATGAACAATTGTAAATGATAGTCTCCTTATCAAACCCCCCCCCCCCCCCCCCCCTCTCTTGTATCCAGATCGTTGACTCCAGACTTTCTATGGATATAAGTCATACATGCTACGTGTTTGAAAAGTTTAACTCATTACCAAACAACAAAATTTTAGGTTTGTCCAAATCGAAAGCATTTGCAGATGACAAAATAAAAGTGACTGAAAATTTGAAATTTGTTCTATGAAGGGCAGAAAACATTGTGGGAAAAGGAGAAAATGCTGGTTACCAGCAAGTTTAAGGTTTGTCCAAATCGAAAGCATTTGCAGATGACAAAATAAAAGTGACTGAAAATTTGAAATTTGTTTTATGAAGGGCAGAAAACATTGTGGGAAAAGGAGAAAATGCTGGTTACCAGAACATTGTGGGAAAAGGAGAAAATGCTGGTTACCAGCATTTTCTCCTTTTCCCACAATGTTTTCGAAAGGCTTCTTTCTCAGGGTTGTCAAAAGTAGGCATTGTGTGGTAATGGGTTAAGTCTTTACCAAATTACAATATTTTTGACTGGATCAAATTGAAAGCATATACAGACAACACATTAGATGTAGCTGCAATGATGATTTATGTCTTTGATAGGGCAGAAAACATTGTGGAACCAAAGGAAAATTTTAGATATGTCCATATATTTAACCCATTATCAAACAAGCCTATGTTTTAAAAGAGGTCTCTCGCAAACATTTGTAGAAAAAGCAGAAAGTGCTGGTAACTTGCACTGTCTAGTTTTCTAGTTTTCCCTCAGTGTTTCTACCATTTCAAAAACTTAGAACATCTTTTGAGCAAAACAGAGATTGCCATCTGCAAAATTACTGCTCTTAATTTGGACAAGTCTGAAGACTGTGCTGGGTAAGCAGTTGTGATCTTAACCCTTTCCCAAGTAATCCCTGCTTTTTACGACCCTAAGAAAGAAGCCTTTAGAAAACATTTTGGGAAAAGGAGAAAATGCTGGTAACCAGCATTTTCTCCTTTTCCCACAAAGTTTTCTACCCCTCACAAAACAAATTACAAATTTTAAGTCACTTTTATCTTATCATCTGCAAATGCTTACGATTTGGACAAACCTAAAATTTTGTCGTTTAGTAATGAGTTAATAATGAACATCTGCCTCTTTATTAGATATTAGAATTTTTTTGTAATGTTTTGGGTCTTTTTGAATTTTAAAAAATGACTTCTCTTTCAACAATTTTTTAAAGACAGCTATATCAAAATACAATTAGAATGAGCATCCTATGGCAGAAGTATAAACCCCAACTGCACCGTCATATTTCCACGAAGATAGAAACAAAATAGAAGTTGTGATCTTCAATAACCAAATCAAGTGAACGGGGCCTTATCTATAATTAATACGCAGTGATAGTTCCAAAAAACTACCGAGTTAATCAAGCCGTGGATGCTGGAGGAAAAAAAATCCATATTGATTTGTTGGCAGATAAAATAACAACTAATTCACAGACTTAGATGCATAGGGTTCCCCCCTCACTGTGCCATCTGCAAGTCTGCCTAGGAAATTCCACCATTATATGAGAAAAAATGGCCAATATCCCACCATATTGTTTATTTGTGGTCTGTAAATTCATTCTTTCATAATGACTTCACATGAAATGATATTCAAAACATTGTGACTGATGAAGAAAGTATTAAATTAGCAGATTCTCCATTTGCTACAGTGTTTTCAAATTGGCTATGATTATATTAACCTTTTTTGTCTACTGTTCCATCAGAGTCATGCATTTTTGGAGAAACTACATGACTGCACTAGTTTATCAGACAATATTTATTTACCAAACATGTTGAAAGCATTTTGACAGATTGTAAATTGAATGTGACTCGAATGATGTGACGTGTCTTTGAAAGCACAGAAAACATAGTGAGAAAGAGACAAAATCCTGGTCATCACCATTTTCTCCTTTTTCCCATTGTTTTATTAAGAGCTTTTTTTCATATGGGTCAAAACTGGAAGCACTTGATTGTTTGGTTAACCCTTCAGGAGACAATCCCAAGTTTTAATAACCACGAGAAAGATTCCTTTAGAAAACATTGTGGATAAAGAGAAAATGCTGGAACCAGCATTTTCTCCATTTTCCACATGCTTTCCAGTATGCTATACATAGACAGTAGACAATTTCCTGTTTCACCACTTAAATTCACGTCTGTAAATGCTTTCAGTTTCAACAGACCTACATTTTTGTCATTTGCTTAAGAATGAACTCATTACCCAATGACAACATTTTAAGTTTGTCCAAATCGAAAGCATTTGCGCAGACAAAAAAATAAAAGTGGCTGAAAATTTGAAATTAGTTTTCTAAAGGGTCGAAAACATTGTGGGTAAAGGAGAAAAAGCTGGTTACCAGCATTTTCTCCTTTTCCCACAATGTTTTCAAAAGGCTTCTTTCTCAAGGTCATTAAAAGTATGGATTGTTTGGTAATGGGTTTGGGGTCAAGGGAGAGAGGGATAGAGGCTGTGGCTGCGTCTTCTTATTGTGCCACTGTGAACAAAACACAGCATTGTTTGACTAATGCCGTGAAAAGCAATCGTCGGAATTAATTTCATAATCTGGGAAAAGAGAAAATGATCTTTTTTCCAATATATCTTGGAATGATTGCTTTTAGTCTTGATATCGCCATATCGACCCCGAATTCTTTCATTTATCAAAACTGGAAATCATTGTCTCTTGTGTTTAAATTGGATTTGTTCTGTACGAAATGTAATAGAGAGAGCATTGTAAAAAAGTAGAAGACTTTACAGATATGTGGAATATGTAAACTGATAAGACCACTCATTTGTCAGTTATCTCCAGACAATTTTTGGTCCGTTTTTTGTTTTCCTTGGCTTCATCAATATACCAGTAATTTAATCCTTCACCAAACAAGCCCAAATTGAAACCGTTCTATGAAAGTGAAAGAAGACCTTAGAAACCATTGTGGAAAAAGAGACAAAGTGCTGGAAAGCACTATTTTCTCCTTTTCCCCGGAATTCATATTTCATACCATTCCATGGTCAAATTTCAGTTTTTGAGTCACATTTTTTTTATTGACTGCAAATGCTTTCGACCTGTTACCACACAAAATCACGATGATTGAATGACCTTTGTAGATGAGCCTTTTGAAAGCATTGTGGGAAAATAAGAAAAAGCATTTCCTTTTTTCCGAAGGTGTATTTTATCCTATCAAATAGAGAAATCACCATTTTATCAACATATTATTTGCAGCCAGTGAATACTTTCAGTTTGGTCATGTCAAAAATTTTGTCTTTGCTAAAGAGTTAACCCTGAATCAATTAATTCTTGGTTTGAGCAACCTTGGGAAAGATTATGGTTCAAAACATTGTTGGAAATAGAGAAACTATTGGTAACTGGCATTTTGTTTTTGCACAATATTTTCTACCCTTCTAAAGAGAAGCTCTTGTCAGCCACATATAATGTGACATCTGCAAATGCTTTGAATTTGGTAGAGTCAAAAATTGCATTGATTGTTAAAGATTTAAAAATAAACCTTGAACTAATTGTCTTTTATCTTTTTCTTTTTAGCTCACCGGAGCACGTAGTGCTCGGGGTGAGCTATTGTGATTGGTTGTCATCCGGCAATTAGGGTTAGGCTTTTGTCATCCGGCAATTAGGGTTAGGCTTGTGGGGTTAATAAAAGTGCTCTTGTGGGGTTATTTTGGTTGCATTGAATAAAGAGCAATTCGTCCGTCCGTCTGTCTATCCGTCCGTAAACAATTACTAAAAAATCTTCTCCTCTGAAACCGCCCATCAGATTTCAATGAAACTTCACAGAAATGATCCTTAGGTGATGCACTTTCAAAATACTTCAAAGATTTGAATTCCATGAAGAACTCTGGTTTCCATGGCAACCGAAAGAAAAAACTTTAAAAATCTTCTTTCCCCAAACTGTAAGGGCTAGAGCTTTCATATTTGGCATGTGGCATCATCTGGTGGTCCTCTACCAAGATACTTCAAATTATGGCCCTGGTGTCGAAAATGGCCCTATGTTGTGGGTTCTCGGATTTCACATAGAGATAAAGAAGGAAATCTTTAAAAATCTTCTTGTCCCAAACCGTAAGGGCTAGAGCTTTCATATTTGGCATGTAGCATCATCTAGTGGCCCTCTACCAAAATACTTCAATTATGGGCCTAGTATTGAAAATGGCCCTATGTTGTGGGTCTCAGATTTCACAAAGTAATAAAGAAGGAAACCTTTAAATATCTTCTTATCCCAAACTGTAAGGGCTAGAGCTTTCATATTTGGCATGCAGCAGCATCTCGTGGCCCTCTACTGAAATACTTCAAATTATGGTCCTGGTTTGAAAATTAGTCCTTTGTTGTTGGTCTTGGATTTCACATAGAGACAAGGAAGGAAATCTTTAAAAATCTTCTTGTCCCAAATGGTAATGGCCATAGCCATCATATGTGGCATGTATTATCATCTAGTAGCCCTCTACCAAAATACTTAATATTATGGCCCTGATGTAAAAGATTGGCCCTATGTTGTGGGTCTTTGGAAAATCTTCAGAAATCTCTTTGTCCCAAATGGTAATGGCCAGAGCTTTCATAATTGGTATGTAGCATCATCTAGTAGGCCTCTACCAAAATCTCTTAAATTATTATTACCCTAGTGTCGAAAATGGCCCAATGTTGTGGTTTCTAGGATTTCACATAGTGATAAAGAAGGAAATCTTGGAAAATCTTCTTGTCCCAAACCATAAAGGCTAGAGCTTTCATATTTGGCATGTAGCATCATCTAGTGGCCCTCTACCAAAATACTTCAAAATATGGCCCTGGTATGAAAGTCAGCCCTATGTTGTTGGTCTCAATAATTCTACCTAGCATGGATTTTGAATAATTTCACTTTGATCTTCATTCTTACAGTAGGTTTTGCTTGTCCAGTGTGGAATTTTGAAGTCTCAAGTCAAATTGACTTTAGATTGGTAAACATGTTTGTTACATTGCCTGCTCTTTGCAACTATTATACCTCTTTGACAACTGGCGGTGGGATTGCATATCTTGCGACAATTTTCTGTTCTTGTTTCATTATCATTTGCCCTTAAACCTCAGTGTTTGGTAATGATCTTCATTCAAGACCTTTAATGCTTAGTACTCAGGTGAGCGATATAGGACCATCATGGTCCTCTTGTTTATATATTATGAACCCATAGAATTCCAAATGATTATAATCGCATTTTCATTTGGTGAAAAAGCATTTAAGTTTGCAATTTAGAGGCTTACTTTGGCAAGAACAGAACACTTTATTGCCAGAATACCTCAACAGCATAATTTTGTTCTGTCTGACTTTGTTTTACACTATCAACAAAAGCACCTGATTTTGATTTTGTTTTTTTTTTCTAGTAGAAAGCAAATCAAGTATGTGCAAGACAACAATATAAGGCTTGTCCAATTTGAAAGCATCCGCAGACTGTCAGTGCTCCTGATTAGAGGGATTGATGGTAATCTAAATCCATTAATTCTCTTCCAAACCCTTTTGTGTGGGTACTCATTAGAAAAGCCTTGGTGAGACCATTATAATGAGTACCCATAACATAGGGTTTAGTGAAGAATAATTAATATGTTCAATCTTGAAATCACAATCACTCCCTCTATCTGGAGCTCTGCACAAGGCTTGTCCAATTTGAAAGCATCTGCAGATGACAACGTTTATTAATGTGGCTAAAATTGTAAAAATTGTATTTTGAAGGAAAGAAAATATTGTTGGATTGTAGAGAAAATGCTTGTTACCAGCATTCTTAAAGGTTTCATAAGTATCCTTCCCAGGGATGTTTAATCTAAGGTATTGTTAACTTCAGAATTTACCCATAGAGTACCATAAAATCAAAAGATCATTTTCAGTCTGAAAATTCGAGCCAAATAACCGTAATGTTCAATTTTGAAATCACAATCACTCCATTTGTTCTGATCCTGTTGTCAAAGTTTACACTTTAAGTAAAAGATTTTGTTCTTCAGAATCTGATCTTGATCTGCATTTACCACATATCATCAGTTTGCTTCCAAAACCTCGTAACTACAGCTTCGGTTTTAGAAGCAAACCGATGATATGCAACTACAGGCACTTCAAAAGTTAATGCTCTTGATGACTACTTCTTTGAGTGACAGTCAATGGACTAAAAGTATGGAAGTTTTGTCCAGTTTGCAAAGTCGCATGCTATATTCTTTAATGAATTTAATATTCATCCTTGTGCCTGCTGTAAGATTGTCTTATAAGTGATGCTTCATGAAATACAGCAATAGAAACCGAGAAAAATGGTCGGGAATGGCGACATAGTCGGATTTCGGCAAGTCGTTACAAAACCTTATGTGTAACTGTCAGAAGACATGACTCACAGTGCTTTGGTAGACACGATATATATTTTAGATTTTGGTATTGGTATATTGATCAAGAGATGTATGAATTATCATAACAAAAAGTTTTAATTACACAATGTACAATGAAAAGACATCAGAACTAATTGCTAATGACCTGTTTTATATTCCCTCTCCAAGAAACAGGAAATATTTCACTGTTCATTTCACATGGTTCACCTGCTAGGCATCTTTGTGTTTTGTAGGAAAATTACCTTTCCTTTTTTGTCAGAATAGTACATTTAGATTATCTGCTTTCATGAATAAAAACTTTCTTAGTTTTAATAAAAAACAGATTGAAAATCTGATCAGTTGTTTTGTTTGCAATTGGCTAAGTAATTTAAGATTAGTCCAATTCTCTTTTCTGCTTGCTCTTGCCTTACTCAGTTTGTAAAAACATCTACAAAAGCCAACAGCAATTTGTGATCCATAGCTTTATGATGAATGAATTTTGTTCAGTCGAGATTTAATTCTTTTATTCAGAATCAACTCTCTCTACATCAATCAATTATTGCTCATGAATTTTGATGCAGCCATGGAAAAGTTGTTGAAAATAATGGCAATAAATTTAGAAATTGCTGTGTATTAAGCTATTCCATATTTGCCGAGTTTTTTTTGTTCAATGTCCACAGACTATGATATCATTTTCTTACTGATTTTGGTTTCTTCTCATTATACCCACGTCTTCTGAACTGTTACTAGTTTTTTTTGTTGAAAGAGATATCTGAAACTCTCTGTGTCAATGAAATACAAGCCCTTTGTCTATATTTAGAAACATTTCTTAGTACTGCACTACCATAATTCTTGATCCTAAGACAAGCCACATAATTGGCTGAGACAGAATGCCTCATTGAATCGAAAGGCTAATGCTAATTTGGAATTTAGAAAAAGAAATGAATGAAAAATGTTTGGTGAATGTGGCCTATGGTATACAGTATCCCATGAATCATTCAGATGGTGAAATACTAAACTAAATAAAGAAAAATTTGAACCATGCTCTTGGGAGCAATGCAGCAAATCAGGCCAATTTACTAGCTACAGATAGATAATTTTGGCGTTTATGTGGAAATGTCAGCAGATACTTTACAGGCTCAGTTCCGATCAAATTTGGCCTCATTGGGACCAAAATTTTACAATTTCCTATATTTTATGAGTATTGTAAAATAAATATGACTTCTGCCGACAATGTTTGCAGCATAAAAACCATTACAATTGAGAGTTATTGCAGCACAGCAAACAGTGATTTCTCTTGGTTCTTTCAATTATGTAATGGATTAGTCTGTGTTTCTGAAACCTCTTTACCGTTGTAAAACAGACATCGGAACAAAGTATCTATATTCACTGGAATTCCAAACCTTTGCTTGTTTTAATCATTTTCTATACACTTGAACCTTTCCTCAAGTTCATTTTCATACTTTAATATGGCAGAGTGTCTGTCTGATTTTCAGTGTCTGATATATAACAGACTTTAAAAACCATGAGAAAGTAGGCTTCTAAAAATATTGTGTGAAAAGGAGGAAACGCTTTACCCAGCATTTCTCGTTTTCCAACTATGGTTACTATCCTTAAGACATATTTTGTTACAATTTTTGAGTACCATTTAATTTGTCATCTGCAATTCCTTTCAATTTAGGCAAGGGTAAAATTTTGTTATTTGGTAAAGAGATAACTGAATAAAGTAAGTACTTAGAATAAAAGTAAAGTGAAATATGGAATACAAAATAAAACCAAATGTGTTGAAACAGGAATAGCTAGAAGCAATTCTGTCAAAGAAAACAGCTTATAACTAAAAATAATGATGGAATTTCATTGAAATGTCTTTGTTACCCAATAATGGCACTTATTCCTACTCCCGTATAATCAGGCGTAATTTGCAGCACACATGTTTTCAAACCCAATTGTTCTAACTAATTCAGGAAGCAATCTAGCGACCCTTTTCATCTGGATTTCGAGGCGACAAATTAATCAGATTGTTGGTTGATAACCAAAGCTGAAATTACCCGACACAGTAGCGAGATAGGCAGTCTAATTAGGAAGAACTAATCTTCTTTTCTCTTACAAAAACTTTGCTATTACCATTTCTGTTTAGTGTTTTAAGAGTCACTTAAACCATACTTATGAGTGGTTCACTTCAATATGCTGAGGAGTAGTTTTTGTCTGGAATTAATATCCCATAATGAAGCCTTAAGGGCCAGCTCATCACAGTTCCTTAGATTTCTTTATCGAAGATACCAGTTTTTGATGCCTGTTATATCTTTCATCCTTTGACTGATAAATGAGAAAAATGGACACCTCCAGTCATTTGATCTAATTGTTAGAATTTCAAGACTGGTTTTCCCAGAAAGCAAAATCCTCATTGCAGTTATGCTGTTTATAAAGATACTATTCTGAAGCAGCAGCTCTCTTCCTGTCCATTTTTCACCCCAAACTTTTATCATAGATAGAAAATCTATAAAAGAAGTACTCCAAGAGCTAAGTCTAAACAAATCATTGGTAGTAACTCATACTAACACCATACACCATAAACCCCTTTACATTGTAAGTATAAAAGAACTCTTGATATATGAAAAGACAACTTGAGTTGTTTTTACTGATGGTTTAGATTAAGATCAAACTAAAAAATGTACAGTCTGACCTGGCCATACAAAAGCTTTCATCTATGCTATCAAAGACTTCGTAATTACATATAGTTCATCTTACTGAATTTTTGTTAGTAGGTCTTTCCTAATGAATTGGCCTATTCATTTATTAAATGGCCCAATTAGAATAAAAAATCTCATTCATCAATATGTCCTGTAGACACAGGGTGTTGAGTTGCAATGTTATATGACTGACTAGGGGGAGAACAATAGGATGAGATGACTTGAACTATTTCAACACTGACTAGGTTACTACTGTTTCAGTGATGGGTGTATGTTGATAGGCTTTGAATAGTGTCAAATCACCAGCATTACCCATTCAAAATTAAATATTCACGCACAACTCAATCTTTTACTATAATCTAACATGACACGCGAATTCGGTTCTATGAACACAGTGCAAGGAAAGCATGGTAAAATCTGCGACAATAATTCATGTAGAGTGATGTCTTTCTTTATTGAGTGACGTCATTCAATGAGTGGGTTATTCAATGGAACATAATCTTTAGCCGTGTTTTTACTCTAAGTTTGAACTTGTTTTCCTTTCATTAAGAATTGGCCATGTTAGAATCAAAATAATCTTCTTTCTATAGTGGTTTATCATTCAATAAACCACATTGTGAGTTATGAGGCGCAATGAATAAACCACTCGGGCTATCGCCCTCCTGGATTATTTATTGTGCCCCAAAGTTGACACCTGCTCCCGGATATCGAACTCAGGACCTTTAGGTTATGAGGCTGACACTCTACCTCAGCACCATGGACACCACACAAACAGAATAGTACATTAACCCTTTACCACACGAGAAAATTTTAGACTGGTTCAAATTCAAAGCATTTGCAGATGACAAAATAAAGGTGACTGAAAAATAGAAATTTGTTCTGGGTAGAATAGAAAACACTGTGGAAAAAAGGAGAAAATGCTGGTTACCAGCATTTTCTCCTTTTCCCACAGTGTTTTCAAAAGGCTTCTTGCTCAGGGGCGTCAAAAGTAGGGACTGTGTGGTAATGGGTTAAAACCAAGGTTATGCTGATGCTTCTGTTTGAGTGCAGAACATGCAGTGCATTCTGTATATACTTCTGTTTATTGTCGAAATACTTTGACTAGAACAACTTGAAAACTGTTTTTGATTTTAGACAAGGGCTTTTAACAAATCTTTAGAAAGCCCCCCACTGTTGAACATTGCCTGTGCAAGCAAGGTGATCTGAGATCGTGCAGCACAGAACATGCAGTCTGTTCCTTGAATCTATACTGTCCATTTTGCTGAGACATTCTTGCCAACTGAAACCTTAGAATGGCAGTTATTTCCATGTCTTTTGTCCACTGAGAGTTTTGATTTGCATATTTGGGGCTGAAATGGTTTGTGATATTTACTTAGGGCTAGGAGATCATTAGAAGTGGTATCTTTGTCTTTCATAATCATTCAGAGCTCAAGATAGAGGGAGTGATTTTGATTTTGTAATTGACAATGTTAGTTATTATCCACTAAACCCTATGTTATGGGTACTCATTAGAATCACCTCATTGAGACGATTCTAATGTGTACCCACAACAAAGGGTTTGGAAGAGAAATAACAGATTAGAATGCCATCACTCCCTCTCATCTGGAGCTCTGATCATTGTTGAATAAATTATGTTGACTGGAAGAATAATGAAAAGCATGATAAGAAGCCAAACCAAGCTTATCATCAACATATTTTTGTCTCAAAAATTGATTGAAACGGGATACAAACTTTTTCAAAAATATTAGGTATCTGTTTTCTAGTGTAATTAAAATGTACTTTAAAATGCATTAACAAAACCCAACATGATTAATCTGGGATTTCTTATTGAATAGTCTTACTGAATCGAAGGACAAAACAACAAATATAGACCCATTAACAGATTCAGTTTTCATTTGCCTACTTTATATAAGTTTAGATGAATGATTTCCAACGTCCAAAATCAGTTAAGTTGCGCCAATGACTTAATTTCCAGTCACAGCCAAATGAAAAGATAATTAAGGCCCTTCAGTCTACTTTTGTATGTTACACATAGTCCAAATGATATTTCCAAAAATATAAATGCACAAATCCAAGATCTGAACAATTTGAATTTGAAAATTTGAAGCTGATTGTAGACATATACTAACAAAAAGCCATGTCACAAACCAAAGGTTATATTAATGGAAAATATCGCACAAACATAAACCACATAGTATGAATAAGGTACAGTTTATTTTATTCGTAAATGCCAAACAATGATTCACAAAGTCGAAATAAAGCTTGTTATTTGTTATTTCTTTTGATATTTTTGTCTGTTTACTGTCCCTTAAATCATAGTGAATTACGTTACACAAAGTAACACCACTGCATTGAAATGAAATACGAAAGATAGTGCACAAAACTTATTTTTTCTCTTTCTATAAGCATCATATTTAACAGCTGAAATAATCTTTCGGGTATACCTTTGAAAAAAATAAACCGCACTTTATTCAAATTAGAATTTTCAATTTTTCACATTTTATGGTGAATTACGTTACACATGTTTTCTAAGATACTAAACGTGGGAAAGGAAATTAAACACCAATATGGGTAGACCATGTCCGCCTCTCTGATATATCAAGATATCATTTACCTGTGTTAAATAATAAGGATTCAAATTGCATTTTTGACGCTGGGATGAATTACGTTACAGTGAATTACGATACACTGAATGTAGGATTATCTGCACGAAACACCAAACTGTTCAAATACACGAGTTATTTTCAGTGTAAATACTGACCTCATAGTTACGTCATTATGTAAACGTGATTTACTGGTGCTGTTTATCTTTTTTGACCTTAGAGGATGTGAATACTTTAAATTGCACAGTAAGGAGTATTGGTTTATATCATTTATTTAGTGTGTATCCCTGCTCATAACATGTGTGATGTTCGATTTTTCAGATTGACATTTGTATTCTTCTATCTTGTCTGAATTAAAGAAATTAAAAGAGATATATTTGAATGTGATGTATGAATTACGTGATAACGTAATTCACAAAAACTGTAACGTAATTCACTTTCTTTCACTATGACCCTAGTGTTCAAGAATACTTTGAATCGTCCATGGTTGATGCAAAAAAATTCTTCAAGTGGCCCGGTAAGCCAGACACAGTCTGGATAACAGTTATCTATATCTATATTAGTGGCTGTAAGCGAACCAATTCGCATTGGAAAAACAAGAAACATGTTCAAATTCCAACAAGAAGAAATTAACACCATTGAGCAGTTGTTTGGCCTATAAAAAGTAAACAATACTGGATGAGAGACAGTTTGTGTTACACCGAGTTTCTTTAATTCTTTACCACACAATCCCGACTTTTAACGGCCCTGGCAGAGGCTTTTTGAACACAGTCAGGGAAAAGCAGACTATGCTGGTAACCAGCATTTTCTCCTTTTCCCACGCTGTTTTCAACTTTCCCATAACCAAATTCATTTTATAAGTCAGATTCATTTTGTCGTCTGCAAAGTCTTTCAAATTGGACTAGTCGTAAAGCCTTTTGTTGTTTGGTAAAGAGTTAACCCTTTTCCAAACAAGCCCTGGTTTTTATGTGTCTGCAGTACAAGTATTTTGAAAACACTGTTTGAAAAGGAGAAATTGCTTGTAACGAGCAATCTCTCCTTCTCCCGTAGTGTTTTCTACCCTTTTATAGACCATTCTGCCATTTTTATCAAATTTGAAATTATCGTCTGCAAACTCTTTCAGTTTGGAGGAGTCTAAAATTTGTTCTTTGGGAAAGGGTTAAAAGTAATTTGATTTATTTTCCAAATAAATAAGTCAATGAAGTACAAGTGAATTACGTTACAGCTTTGACTTGAATTACATTACAACATTTTCATCATATAGTGAACAGTCTGTACTCATGTTTGGTTATAATTTATGACTGGAACATTCTATAGCCTATTAGGAAATAGTAGACTTTTGCATTTTATTCGCTTTTTATGCCCTGCATATAATACATTTAGTAGTGTTTGTAAAGTTGTATCTAAAACTTACACAAATTGCTGCTGTTGAATCTCAAAAGTGTTATTATTCACTTCTTACATTTTCAAAGATCCATTTATTTTCATTTTGCTACAATATTCTAAGAGGATTTGATTTTAAATTTAATGAAAGGAGAAACATTTCCTAAATATTAGTTCATTTTAATTTTCTTCTATATGTGAATTACGTTGCAAGTTACCACTCCATAGTACAAGCCGACCACAGTAAAATAGTTGCTTTCATCCATACCAAGTAAGCATTCATATAATGCAGGATAACATAGCTTCCTAATAAGCTATAAATTATCGTCAATTTCTTCCACACAGATCCACGACAATTACCTTATTTCTTAGAATTTGATGCAATTAAGATTTGCAACCAAAAATTTCATCACATGTTCAAATCAAAGAGGTACTGCTTTCTCATTATGCAATATATGACCGAAATTTGACGCTTGTTCATTTTAAAGACACATATGCAGTGTTCAGATTTACAAATGAAAGCAATATATCGTATCATGTTCATAGTACATATTCATTTTATCAAGTCGCGGTTTTGTAACGTAATTCACGGCTGTTTTTGACCCACTTCTACAGGATCTGATTTTTGTGCTTAAAAAATCCAATGCAAACACTTTAAGTATCGAATCTGTATATCAAAAGGTTGAAAGCATACAAAAAACGAGGCTGAATTAAATTTTGTGTTCCAAATATTATGGCCGAAATTACAGTGTAAATGGCGCGACTTAACTGATTTTGGACGCCAATCATCTTCATGTATTTTGATATGTAATTGAGAAGCCGAGTGGGTCTTCAGTCATTTACCTGTAATTAGATGTATGTAAGATAGTGGGATTTCTGTAACATGATCCATTCCCTATAGCTTGATATGCTGATTGATACCTGTTATTGGTGAATGCCAAACTGCCTTACCCCTTTAGATTTTTAAATTAGAGTTATTTGAATTTTGCACAAAATCTTACAACTGTATTTTTAAAGTTAAAGATTAACAATCCGATACAAATTTAAATGTCCTAATCATGTGAGGATATTTAATTTGAATGGTTCTTATCTAATTCCTTTGGTGTTTACAATGTGCCTGGTTTCTCTGCATTTTATACATCTAAATAACCTGTCCTACTTACCAGTTTTGCATTAAACAACTGCATCCTAAAATTAAAGCCTACTATGGACTTTAGAAACTAAATACAATATAACCACATTTTTCAAAGAGATACAAAGACCAGATCACTGAAAGGCTGTTACCTACAGAACAGGTATGAAAATACCAGGCAATGAACTTGTTACCAAATCACAAAATTTTAGACTGGTCTAATTTCAAAGCATCTTCAGCCAAATCTGGCTCAAATGATAAAAATATGAGTGAAAGAAGAGAAAACATTGTAAAAAAGGATGAAATACCAGAATTTTGTTAAAAGTTGTTAACTGTCTTCACCCTCTCAAAGTTTTTATTCAAACCAAATATTGCCAGAGACACACCATGCAGTTTCTTATCCTATGGAGTACAAAAAGAAGTCAGCTTCTAAGACCACAAATCCTGACACTTTTTCTGCTGGCTCTTTTTTCTGAAATGTCTTATTAATTTGTTTGGCAGTTTGTAACTCAGTGATGTAGAAAGAAAAAGTACATTTCTAACTCAAAATAGAAACCATACACTTAGATCAGCTCTGTCGAAAAGGACTCGGATGATGTCCAAATTTGAATTTGTCGCTTTTTGACACATATAAATCATTGTGCAACAATGTCATAAAATCTGTTTAAAAGTGTTTATCTCTGAATCAAGAACATTATTTTTTTTGAAAACATTTTCCAGTCTTTCACAATAATTATAATTTACTGACAGAATTGAACATTAACATGGCATTTATGAATTTATTTCATGGAAACTCTACACCAATCAGATAATATCACCATGTCATGTGACAGATTCAAAATTTTGAAAAGCAAATTGGCTGCTACTGGAATAACCTCTATTGTGATGCAAAAAATATCTATTGTTGCAAAGTGACATTATGGTTGAAGATTAAAATTTATCCCACAGATTATTGAAAATATTGCAGATTAGAAAGATTACCAGAATGGTTTGAATGTTGCATCACATGTTCCAAGACAATCCGTCCTCAATAAAAGATACTGTATAAATTTTCAATTGAATATTTGTTAAACTTTGCTGCAGACAATTTTGTAATAATTCTTGGACAGCATGGAAAATCAGCATAAATATATAACCACCATGTATATAGATATGTATGAACAGAAGTCAAATCATTCTGCCAAAAAAAAATGCTCCCGAGGAGTGATTTCTCTTCTTTTTTTTTCAAAAGGCAGTCAGGAAGAATTGCAAGGCAGAAAAATAAGAAGGCATCTGCAGGCAGTTACATGAGTTATCCTTTTTGTCAACAATAGCTGCAGACAACATACTAAACAGAGCTCAAATGATTGAATCTTTCTTTGAAAAGATATAACACATTGTAAAGACAGGAGAAACACTTGTCATCAGTGTAGGTTTTGCTTCAATGTTTAGGTTTTTTCTGTGGTAAGTTTTAACCCTTTACTCCATATGGCATTTCTACGGTATCTCTAAATGACCCTAAATAACAGCAAGGATGAAACTGTTTCTTATGTGTATATGACACCTGTTGATAGCATAGAAAACATTGTGACAAAAGGTGAAATTGCTCGTCACGAGCAATTTCACCTTTTGTCACAATGTTTTCCAAAGGCTCCTACAAGCAATGTGTCGAAATGAGTATCTATGGAGTAAAGGGTTAAATGATAGCTGTTTTACCATTATTTTCAACTATTTCATTAATAAAATTTAGTATGAACAACGTTGAATTTTATCTTTTGCAAATTTTCTAAATATGGCAAGGGCTTTGAATGAATAGGAAGGATAGTACATAGTAGAGGTTTCAGAATGAATGAAGCATGTAGTGATTAAAATTCTTGTCGGATGTAAGAAAATTTGACCTTTGACCATTTCACAGCTTGAACCAATGAAAATGCTTTTCATAATTACTAAGGTGTGCATGAAAAATGTTTATTGTGTTTGCCTTTCCCATCTTATTTTTATGTTTGACCTTATTCAGGAATGTGTGACACCAATTATTTTAACTGTTTAACTTATTAAATTGCCCTTGAGTACTTTTATATGTTTAGACGTTAGCAAAATAAGTTCCTTGTAATATAAACTGAAAAATAAGGGGAAATTCTTGCCAAAGTGTGTTCTTCATCTGCTCTGTTTGATATGTAATAATATGTATAAACTTAATTTATAATAATCTATGTAATCATGAAAGTTTTTATCCAACAACAAAGTTTATAATTTATCTAAATGGGGAGCATTTGCAGAAAAACATATCAAGTGTAACTCAATGTTACAGTCAAAGCTGTCTTAAGCAAGCAGTCAAGGAACCTTCCAAAATTGCTTGCTTAAGACAGGTGCTTGCTTAAAAGAGGTCCATCACGCAAGATGGTCTCGGGGTTATCTTTTCCTAAAAAATTATAAAGGGGGTGGGGGGGGGTGTTACATATGTCCATATACAAGTACATGTGCATACCCAATACCAAATTGTTCAGCTAGAATCCGAGAACTTTTTCCAGATTCTAAAAGTCTAATCACTTCCACTCTTCATTCTAATGTCAACACTTTTCTCTTGGTACAAGCCATAATTCCAGATTGGATATTAACAGTCGCGAGTCAATAATACAATAGACAGATCGTAGGGTCAAAACATAGGAAATCTGCATCTTTGGAATAATCATCAATCAAAATAATAGAATGGTCGAAAGATGATAGGGCAAAAAGATCAAACAATTGTAGGTTTACTGGTCAATTACAACCTGACATCAGAGTAATAGTAAAAATTTAACGTAATCAAAGACAATTTCTCAAACACATCGGCATAGGTAATTACCTATAATAATTTGGGTGCAATCGGTTGTTAGGACAGTTTTCTTTGATCATTTCTCACCTTTTAGAAAAATTCAAACAAACAAGATGGTAAACAGCTTCTTTATTATTACGTTACATAATCATTACAGTAATGTCAGATTAAATCGAAAGTAGAAAGACATTTTTGGTTGTCAGACTCGGTAAATTTACACATGATTTCGAACTTCAAAATTTGTGACAAATCAGGTATAATAGCTTAAGAAATCATCATTTACATCAAAATAACATGTTCTCGAAGAAATCAGGTAATATGCAATCACCTGTTAATTGGTGACGTGTGTATATGATTGTTCAATTTGACACTTTAGTTGTTCTTCCGAAAACGGTTGGACATGAGAAGTACACTAAGCGTGAAATTTTAACTTGGCAGTCCGACTTCCATTGGTTATTGGCCGCTACTTAGCAGAGTGTTTTGAAAAACGGGACACAATTTCGGCGGCTCACAGTTGCGTGTGTTTTAAAGGTGCTTGTTGAAAAAAGGTTCAATATAGAGTGAAATTAATTGGGGGGACATTGAACTGGCCATTAAATGGAGGTTCACGCTGAATGGAGGTGGACGTATCACCAGGTTTGACTGTATTTATCTTCTAATGATTAGAAAATATTGTTGGGATGTCAGAAAAACCCTAGCTGCTAAGCATTTTCTCCTTTTCCTGTAGTGATTTTAAATGGCTTCCCCTTCAGGGTCTTTAGGTTTGGAATCCTTTGTAAACGGATAAAAGCATGAAATAAATAACCAGTTTTCATCAGAAAAAACAAAATGAGAGTTCTAGCCCATTTTGGCTCTTTAATAGTCTTTCAATTCTTTACCTCACAATAACAAGTTTTAATGACTGAAGAAAATGGCTTGTGAAAACATTGTGGGAAAAGGAGAAATTAATACTGGTAACCAGAATTTTCTCTTTTTTCCACAATGTTTTATACTCTATAAAAGACAGAAATCATCATTTGAGCAACAATTATTGTCGTCATCTGAAAATGCTTTTAGTTTGGTTTTTGGTTGAGTCTGAAAGTTTGTTCTTTGGTAAGGAGATAAAAGTAGAGGACCAGCTCTACATATTGTGGTTTCTTGTCCTTTTAATTGGGACATCCATTTTTTATTCAAATGGCACCTTAACCCTTTACCTAACAATCCCTGGTTTTAACGACCCTAAGATGGAAGGCTTTTGAAAACATTGTGGGAAAAGGAGAAAATGCTGGTAACCAGCATTTTCTCCTTTTCCCACAATATTTTCTAGCCTGTTGGAAACAAATTTCAATTTCTTAGTTACGTTTATTTTGTTGTCTGCAAGTGCTTTCAATTTGAACCAGTCTAAAATTGTGTTGTTTGGTAATGAGTTAAATCCAGTGCATGTTTCTCATTAAAGACTTAAGAATTCTAAGTCAGAAGAAGAAACCATATTCATTTCAAGGGAAGATGTTTTATTGGCAGATAAAATATGGCCACCGACACAGGAGCTGCCAAAGTTCCTCATTTCTTGTTATTTATTGGTCTATGTTTCCAATCTAAACTGATTTTAAGGCTTCCCCTCTTTTAGGCTCCACAAGATTGATTATTTTCAATGGTTTCCATTTCACTCATTATTTTTAATAAAAAATGAAAATGGGTTTTTATCAAGCAGGAATCTCTTTATCCAATTACTAAACCTTTCTGTAATGAGTATCATCTTGATCAGACTGTCTTTTCTCAGGTTTTCTCATTACCTCTTGAACACTCACTTTCATTCTCATGAAATGGACCAATACCAAAACATTGTGTCAGGAGGAGAAATAAGTGTTTATCAGCAATTGTTAGCTTTTTTTTTCATTGTTTATCAATTACTGACAAACCCTTACCAGATGACAAAATTGTTTGTCATAAGTGGAAATGCCTTACTAGAAAAAAATTAGATTTAGCTCAAATAGGGATCTCTGTTTTTATAAAGAAATAAAACATTGTGGGAAAAGGAGAAAATGCTGATGACCAGCATTTTCTCCTTTTTCCCACAATGTTTTCAGAAGCCTTCTCTCTTAAGGTCCTTAAAACTTAGGATTTTTTGGTGAACTTTTCTCAAATCATCAACATTCTGAACATTTGTAGAAAAAAAAAGAAAAAGAGTTTAGAGGACAGGAGTGCAAAGCATCATCTAATAGAGAAATTACTCATAATGAGAAAGTTTGAAACTATCACAATGTTTTCTCCCCTGACTGCTACAGACTCAAGTTATCTCCCTTATCTTTTTTTTTTCTTTTATTTATGCTTTGTGGTTGAAAATTACTCGCAGAATTGACCAATATGTCATAATGGTATGGAGTTTCTTTTTGGCAAAGAGTCATACTTGACAACAAAGAGTCTCATTTCGGATCCACACTGTCCACTTTATGTAGAATCTGATTTCTCAGATACGTTATGTTTATCTATAATATAGAAGCAAAAAATAAAACAGAAACAATGAGTCTGTTTACATGAAAGATCGTACCCCAACGAAATGTATTTTCCATCGACAGTAATCTAAGCAATCTTGCAACCATCAGGCACAATATTTAGCATGAAGATATAAGAATGACCATAGTTTGAAAAAATAAAGACAAAATAAGTTAAAACTGGCTCAAAATGAGTATTTGGGCCTCTTTAAGTAGCAGAGTAATCTTTTTTCTTAATGGGGGATGGGAATGAAACAAGGCACATTTATAAATTAGCAAAATTCTGGGGAAAAAAGAGCTTAACGCAAGTCATATCATAATTATAGATCCATGAAATCCATTTTGTGAACAACTGACTGAATTATGAGGTAGACTAGTCCTTTACTATACAGAACATTGACAAATATGTGCAGGAAAAAGTTTCGACCCAAGTCAGCCAGCTCAGGGCAGCACAGGCTGACTTGGCCTTGGTACCTTTTTCAGGTGCATTTAACCCTTTACCCCATAAGGCATTTCTATGGTATCTCTAACTGACCCTAAATAACAGCAAGGATGAAGCCATTTCTTATGTGTATATGACACCTTTTGATAGCATAGAAAACATTGTGACAAAAGGTGAAATTGCTCATCTTTGCCATAATATTTTCCAAAGGCTCCTACAAGCAATGGGTAGAAATGAGTATCTATGGAGTAAAGGGTTAACTTGCTTTTCTTACAGTATGGCTCATTACACTCTTCCCCCCCCCCCCCCCCCCCCCGACATTTACATTTTCAGGGGTATACTGAAATCAGCCTGTCTGTACGTGAATCTGTCTGTGTACAATTAATTGTCTGTCAAAGCGCTGGCGGGGGTATTAAGTCACATTCAGTGACAGCTCTAGTTTTATTTAGTGACAGAAGAGTTCAGTTGACATGAGACTCACACAGTGATCACGAGTAGCATTAAGCCTTACTAATTCATGTCATGATAAACAGTTAGATAATGCCTAGCTTAGAAAAAAAAAGCAACTCTTTAACCCTTTACCAAATGACAAAATTTTGGACTCAACCATATTGATGGCATTTGCAGGCTATAAAATAAATGTAGCTCAAATGATAAGTTTTGTCTTTGCAAGTGGAGAAAACATGAGAAAAGGAGAAAATGCTAGTAACCAGCATTTTCTCCTTTTCCCACAATGTTTTTAAAAGCTGTTATCCTGAAGGGCATTAACATTCGGGATGGTGTGATAAAAAATTTAACTCTTTTAATACTGATAAAAATAAATTGTATGTTCTCAAAGGCCATAAATAGAGGTCTGCTGAAAGATCAAGAGACAGTTTGTTTAAGATTAAGAATAAAGTACTGGACAGTGTACATCAAAGATCAGACTGCATATTCTATGCAGTCTGATGTTGATCTATACAGTCCACAGAAGATTCTGGAGTCATCTGGTATGGAAAGAGTTAACCATGATCTGCTATTTACTGTTCTGTGAAATTTCAGCTTCATCCTAAGACAAAGTTTCAATAAAGAAAGTACTTGCTCATGACATCAAATGGCACTCAAATGATAGGGTTTGTTGACAAAAAGGTTCATAACATGGCAGGAGGAAGGAACTGCAATTATTCCATTTCCAACCATGATTTCTAAAGCTTTTATCATACTAGAGTATTTGGAAAAGGGTCAAGAGACTAGGTTATATAACTGGAGTCAATGGTGAAGATAGATATGCAAAGTCAGCACATTATGTGACATTTTTTTAACCATGATTGAAGCAATCTTAGATATAAATCAACCTTTGAAGGCATAACCATTAATCATTTGTTTATTATTGCAAAATACATCATGATATTTCAGATTTAAATAACTCATGGTAGACTTTAGATTATTCATTCATTTGAATATTCAGTAGCGAGTGCTTTTACAGGTTAAGTTGACATCATGCTCTTTGAAACCAGGGTACACCAGAGTCCTTATTCACCAACCATCATTAATGAAAACAATCTCTGAAAGTATCACAACTTTTGATTGGCTAAACCATTCGGTTTAGCCAATCAAAAGTTGTGTTACTTTCTAAATCTTGGACAAAGAATGAAACAAAGAATGGGTTCATTTAGGACTTGACACTTTTTGTCAAATGTCAATATACCTTGGAGCTGCAAAGTTGGATTGGCTTTTCTGTTCCTTTTATGGTTTTTCATGTAGAAGCTACATGAATCAAGCAACATTAATGTAAGCATGCTGATGGCAACTTTAACTGCATTTGAAGTTTGTGCAGTCTGATCTTGATCTACATAGACCACAATAGTAGCAAAAGCTGTGAAAGGCACTTTAATGCTTAAATATTACTTTTAAGAGAAACACGCAAGTTCATCAAATTTGAAAAAAAAATCTATTCATGAAATAAAACATGAAATAATGTATTTGTTTAACTTGTACTGAATGTTATCTCTTCTTATCAGTCCACCTATTGATACCATATAGGGATACTTGGCACCATTGCAAAAGATAAACCTGCTGTGTTGCTATGGTAAATATTAGTTTACAAGGTTGGTGAACCATTTCTATTTTCTTCATAACACAACAAGAAAGCACCTTCAAAAGGACAATTTTTGCACACCTTTTCAGGTAAGGAAATTCGATTATGGGTTAGAAACAAATTCTAATGTTTAGTAAGTTTTGACACCTTGTCCTTAAATAATTTTACAGATTAGCAATAGATCTACACCACTTCCCTTTTATTCAAGTGCAATAAAATTGTTTTTCTGTTATAGGTATGTACATTACAAGTGCATTGCAAAGGTTTCATAAGGATCTTGAGTCATGTGGGACTACTGCCATCTCATGTTTATTCTTGCATGCAGTTTTTCTGTCACTCCAATACGCCATAGATCTAAACCATGAACATGCTGGTTGTCATGGAAAGGATTTTAATGGCATAACATTACTGACAAATGCAGGGCACGAGCACCTCAAAGTTAAAATTTTACTGAATAATTTGAAGTTTTCAAGACCCTTCAATCTCAAACTATTGAATGAATTGTTTAACTCATGTCTAATATGTCATTCTGCAATTGCTTCCAGTTTGAACAATACCAAGATTTCATGATTTGGTAAGGAGTTTAATCTTCTGAAATGACTTAGTAGTAGATGACTTGAAAAATATCCTTCTAAAGCATGATATCTAAATGTTTTCCTTTTCCACAGTCTTTTCAACACCTCCAGAGTTCTTCAGAGTCCTTGAAACATGAGATAGGTTGGTAAAAAGCTAAAGTCTTATTAGAATAGAGAACTTCTCATTTATATTCCTGAAAGGGTTATCTGGATGAATTGTCAAGGACCCTTGATACTCAATGGTCAGACAACAACAAAAGTTGATAAGCTGCTGATGACACTGCATGACAATCTGTCCAGGGCCACTCATCTACAGGAAGTAACCCTCAGTTCAATTTATGGGCCTCACAAACAGCAATTCATCAGAAAACTGCAAACAGCGTGATTTGAAAACTCAGGTACAAATCCTTGCAGATTTTTCAAGTGGCAAAGCACTTCACTTGTGATAATACCTCAGAGATATGAGACAAGATTCTCAGTTGGATTATATGGAAACATAAATAACAAACAATTAGGCTGGAACTCGTCTGTGTACCAGAACATTGTCTTTGATGGTTTTATGATATTCTGACATGATAATTCTTGTATTATGGAAGAGCCGCTTTATATGAGTTACGAGAATTGATACAGACTTTCCCCATATAAGGACATTCTTGTCAATGGGGAGTATTCATACATGGGGCTTTCACTGATGAATATGAATCTGTATTTTGAGTTTATCCTTAATTCATGGGATTTTCGTTCCAAGAACATAACAGGTTTTCATTTTTGAGTAATTTCCACGGAAAATTTCAGAACATGGTCTTTGCTATCAAACAGCATTTCTTCCTTAACCTCATTTGCATTTATCAGACAATTCTAATCTCCTGTCTCCCGAACCGAATCTTGGCAGCTTGTATGAATGAACCATGTTCTGTGAGAAGGGCGCTAAATGCATCAGCAAAAGGTATTGACCAATGTTAGCCTGCGCAGTCCATGCAGACTGACATGGATTGAAACCTTTTGCTATTGCTCATTTGTCTGCTGTGGATCGAATGTTTTAGCCTAAAGTTATACAGGATAGATTTTAACCCTTTTCCACACAATCCCACTACTTTTAATGCCTCCCAAGAAAATACCCAATAAAAACATTAAGGGCAAAGGAGAAAATGCTGGTAACCAGCATTATCTCCTTTTCCCAAAATGTTTTCTAGCTTTCCTTAATCCATTACCACACAATCCCTACTTTTGACGCCCCTGAGAAAGAAGCCTTTTGAAAATACTGTTGGAAAAGGAGAAAATGCTGGTAACCAGCATTTTGTCGTCTGCAAATGCGTTCAATTTGAACCAGTCTAAAATTTTGTTGTGTGGTAAAGAGTTAAGCAAATTTCCATTTTTGAGTAAAAGTACTTTTGTCATCTGCAAATGCTTTCAATTTGGACAGGTCCAAAATTTTGTAGTTATGATTTTGCTCATTTGGGGCATAACATGGAACAGATCAGGGAGGTTTATAGCATTTCTGTAAGGTGATTTTCTAGGTATCTAGAAAAATAGAGCATGCATATTGGACTTTAAAAGTAATGGTGACTTACCAATTATTTACTTGTAAAATAGTTAAACCAGTATCTTGGGCTAATTGTTTCTTTTGTTCTTCTGACGGATATGGATGCTGAAAAGAGAAAGCGGAGAAGTATATCAGTTGTGAAGAAGTTCAGGGTCCTCCATGGCTCTACTGGTTAACATGCTAGATTTGTAGAGAAGAAATTGTACGTAGATTACCACTTGAATTGTTATGTCACTTGCAAATTCAACAGGCAAAATATTGCAGTGTTTCGAGCCAGAACTGGTGAAAACCAGGAAAAAGTTAAGTTTCACATGAACTGTTGATGAAAAGTTACTGTTACTCATATACCGTAGAAATCGGCATAAAAAGACCATCATAAACATGATACTTGTCACAGTCAGGCAGCATGAAAATGGTTTTCCTTCAGGCTTCAATACAAAACTACGTACGTGTATGAGTATATATTCTTTATTGTTCTTTGTTGACTAATAGAGTCGCAAAAACATGGATATTTAACTTCAAGGAAAAATATTGCAATCTCAAGCCACTTAGACAAGAATATCTCTACACAGCAGAAAATGAAAGTTTTAGGTCATACTTCACATTTTATGCCGTGTGATCTTGATCTTCACAGTCCTGTAAAGCAACTTAAGTAGGGCTAGATTCTTTATGAGAAAAGGTCTAGAAATGCAAAGTAAATGACACCCGAACAGGGGTATTTACATAAAGTGTAGTCTTGGATAAGTCTGCACAGACACTAATCCAAGACAGCACTTTATGTCAACACTAGATTTTATTCTACAGTAGACTTGTGTGCAACAGAAAACCACACCCAAAAATGATGTCTTGGATCAGGCTGCACAGGCTGAGCTGCAATAACACTTTATGCAAATCTCAAAAAGTCCTTTTCTCGTGTTGCAAGCCACATAACATCAAGCAACTCTGTGATTGTGCTGCAATTATACTTTCAGACATTCCATGCTTTGACATAATTTGCTTTATTTGCTAAGAAACTTTCCCTAGTATACCCATTTGGACATTTTATGATTTATGAAATATATGTATTTATTTGGAGATGGTCTGATGTATCAAAATTGACATTTCTTGGAATTATGATATCTTTTCATCTTACGGATATATGCATCAATCAGGTTTATACAGAAAATGACTGTCTCTCCTAGGACACTAGCAATATTGTGATAACATTCAGTAGATTGATAGTTTTCCTTTTTGACTTTCAAAAATTCCTCTTCTCTAATTGAGGGTCTTTATTTGATCTTAAAGGGGTCATAACAATATCATTTATCAAACTTAATAAATGCACTTAAATTCATCAGATTTAAATCAATTCCAGTGTGTGTTGTGTTTTTTTCAAACAGTTACCATAGAAACCAGTCTTTGGAAATGAGAAATGTTTTCTTTCAGAGGAATGAGAAAAAAATGAAGAAGACAAAATCGAAAATCTCCTTATAATAGCTATGTTGAAAGTTAGAATAAATTCAATCAATGCTGCTTGAGGACTACATGCATTCTTTTCCACAGGGAATAAAAAGTGAGCTAAAACGTCGACACAATTCAATTTGGAAACAAAATTGATCATTTTGATGCTAAGGCACACACCATGGGCCAAGAAAATTCTACACTGGTGTTGTCACACTTCTTCTGAAGGTTTCCCCGACATGGATTTTTTTGGCAATTTTTTCGTTGTTATTGTTTCAATCTAGTGTGAACTAGAGATAATTCAAATTATCAGTATCCCCTTTCTAAAACTCTTTAATAACAATTAAGTGTTGCCCAAATTGTAAGCATTTGCAGACAACTTATAAATACCGTCTTTGAAAGAAAACATTGTTGGAAAAGCTTAAAATACTGGTTGCAAGCATTATGCCTGTTTCATGCAATGTTTTCAAAAGCAAACTTTCTCAAGGTCATTAAAACTCTAGCCCTTTACCACACAGCAAAATTTTAGACTTAGCCAATTTGAAAGCATTTGCAGACAATAATTCATAAGTGGTTTAAAAGGTGCAATTTTGCTTTGAAAGGGTAGAAAACTTCGAGGGAAAAGGAGGAAAATGCTAGTTACCAGCATTTACTCAGTGGCGTCGTCATTTTGTGGTAAAAGGCTAGATTGTGTGGCAGTGAATTTAAATTATGAATTGGATAGAAGGATCAGCAGGAGTTCAGTTACGGTCAAAAGTATATTTAATTTCATATTTGCTTGGAGTTTCTCATCAATAGGAAATAATTGATAAGAAATGATGCCTCCAGACTACAGCAAGTATGATGACTCTTTTACATGCTTCTTGGACAATTTTAAAATGAAAGTTATAATTTTACCACTTAAAAAACAATATGGATGTGAAAAAGAAATTTTGACAAGCGAAAGTACAAATGATTTAAAAGATGAGTTTTCTTATTTTTATCAAAACAACAACAGCAGCAAGCAGCAGGGAGATCTCTTGATAATATAATAATTTTTGCACAATGAACCAATTAGTACACTAACAAATGATTATTACCTACTTCATTTAACCTCATCCTGACCTTTATGCTGTATGTACAAGTAAGCATATAAATAAGAATTACAACCAGTATTCCAGAAGTTAGATATACACCGGAATGTACAGGTAAGCATTTATTTGTGCATAGGGTGCAAAATTTTTCTGTGGCTGTTGAGACATATTATGCCAAAGGCTAACCCATCGATGCTGAGGGTGAAAATAGAATTCATATTTATGTAAATAATGTTGACCAGAGGGTCAGGTTAAAGGAAGCGGGCAGTACTATGACTTTATGTTATCATGTGTTTGTTGATGATGACATATCACTCTGTTATTTTGTCCTGGTTTTGTCCAAGCATGCTCTAAGAAAAGGGGGTTTATCTGTATACCAAACAACATTTTGGACTGGAATGATTTGAAAGCATTTGCAGACAACCATTTCAATATGTGGCATAAATAATGATTTGTATCTTTGATGATAGTGTAGAAAACGTTGTCGGAAAAGGGAAAAACACTGGTTACAGGTGCCATGGTTAAAACTAGAAATTGAGTGGTAAGAAGTTAATGCATCTGCAAGAAGTATCAACCCACATTGGCATATGCAGTCCATGCAGACTGACTTTTTGCTATTGGTCAATTTTCTGCATGTCAAAAGACCAGTCTACCTTTTGGTTTATGTGTTCTTTAACCAAATGAATTGTATGATTCCATAATCATATGATTGCTTGTTTCGTACAAAGCAGCTTATAATGGACAATTCAGGTTGATTAACCCTTTCGCAAACAACAAATTTTAGACTCTTTCAAACCCAAAGAGTTTGCATACCACAATTTCAAATTTGATAAAAATGGCAGAAAGTTCTCCAAATGGGTAGAAAACACTGTGGGAAAAGGAGAAATTGCTCGTTACGAGCAATTTCTCCTTTTCCCATAGTGTTTTCAAAAGACTTGTACTGCAGACATGTAGAAACAAGGGCTTGCTTGGGAAAGGGTTAAGTCTGCTGTTTCCAGAGTACTCTGTACATGTTATTGAAATTTTAATTTTATATACTCTTGTATTTTAGCCATGGCCAGACAGTAAATGTATGCAAGAATAAGAGATCCACATGAAGGGAACAGACGATGAAAGTTTTCACAGAGGAATGATGCTTCATGTCATGCTATTGGGTGTGAACTAAACCACATGCAAATTTATTGGTATTGCTCAAATACTGAAAAGGTATATTTCACTTCATATCCATGATAGCATCTCTGTTTATTTATTTCTCTCTTGATCTTTTAGCCAATTTATGAGGCAAGTCTTAATTTGGCAGTGTTGGCCAAAACAAACAGAACTGTAACATTAAACAAACACATGCACAACTAGACATTAGTTATTCTCTGTGTACCTGCCTTTTTATGAACTTAACTCTTTATCACACAATTTGGACTTTTAAAGACCCTGAGGAAATAGCTTTTAGAAAACATTGTGGGAAAAGGAGAAAATACTGGTAACCAGCATTTTCATCTTTAACCTCAGATTTTTTCCCCCTGAAAGACCAACATCTCAAAGAGCAACAACTATAATGTTGTCTGCAAATACTTTCAGCTTGGAAAAGTCTATAAACTTTTCTTGTATGGTAAAGAGTCAAAACTTCGTCACTACAAAATGAACCATATTCACTCCCCCCCCCCCTCAAAAAATAATAACCCTAAAATAATAACCTAATATAGATTAGTTGGTTGGTTGATTAAAATGACTATATTATTTTAAGAATTAAATAATTATTTTCTCTAATTTGATTAATATTTCCTCTACACAATCACTAAAACAGAAAGAAAGATAACTTTGGACACCCAATTCACTTTGCGAATTGGGTACAAAATACAGGCTCCCTGCTTTGCATAGAACCAGCAGCTTTTTATAGGAGAAATATGGTAGTAGAAAATAATGATTACCAGAATTACTTTTATCCTTTTCCATACAATGTTTTGAAGAGCTTTCTTCCTTGATGTTGCAAAAACCTAGGACTATTTGGTATAGAGATAACTCTTTAACACACAGTCCAAAGTTTTAGTGACTATGAGAAAGAATGCTTCTGAAAACATTGTAGGAAATGGAGAAAACCCAGGATACCAGCATTTTTCTCCTTTTCACCAATGTTCTTGATCCTACCAAAAACAAATTCCAGTTTTGGAGTGACATTCATTTTGCTGTCTGCAAATACTCTTTTTCAATATCAAAATTTTGTTGTTTGATAAAGAGTTAAGGTATTCCAGTATAAGATTTACTGCAACATGTTTTTGCTATCATATTAGAATATGCAGTCAAGATGAAATCCCATTATAATTAATTTAAGGCAGAAATGCAGACTTTGTCAAATCAATACATAATGAGAAGAGGAAGATTAAAAAACCTCCATAAAAGTCTGGAGCAAATAAATCTGGGAACATTTCTCCCATTTTTAACCAAAAAAATTTGTGGCAACAGATCGTAAAAATCTTGACATGAAACCTGCAGAATTTACATCCCTCAGTTCAGCACTAACAAGAGAGGCAGTTTCCCAATAAAAACCTGGGATCAATATTTAAAACAAAGTCTGGGAAAAATAAATCTTCCTTAAAGTAGTGAAAATCCCTTTAGATCTTTGTCGTTTTAACCATAATTAGAATTGGGTCTCATTCACATTGCGTGAGACTAATGTCTATATGCAGAGTGTTATTATTTATTAAACATCTAAGAACCATAAGTATCAGGAATGTGCCCATGTCTTTGCAGTGTTACAGAGTGTATATGGTATACTGGAAAATATTGGGCCATTAACTCTACTTTGAAACAAGGCATTATGGGTCCCACACCACAATGAACTAGTGTCAACATCGGACATAGAGGAAATACAGCCTTTCAACTACTAGAACTTCTCCTTGGACAATTGAAGCTGCATAATATATAGTGGTTCCCCTTACTGAAGGTATGGGATTGGAAACAAGAGGTATTTCTCGAAATGATCCATATTATATACGGCTCATCACAGAAGGAACTACAGTTTTAGTCAAAATGTAGATTTGATCTAACAGTACAGATTAAGTCTTTACCAGACAAGAAAATTTTCAACAAGTACAAATTGAAAGCATTAGCAGACATGAAAATAAAGGTGACTGGAAAATTGAAATTTGATTCCAGAAGGGTAGAAAACACTGTGGGAAAAGGAGAAAATGCTGGTTACCAGCATTTTCTCCTTTTCCCACAGTGTTTTCAAAAGACTTTTCTCTCAGGGTCGTTAAAAGTCAGGATTGTGTGGTAAAGAGTTTAGTACAGGGCTTGAAAACAGTGTTTGCTAATTTAAATTCCCGGCTTTGCCCATTTCTTTCTAAGGATCGATGAATCATTGTCTCATCACTGATCATTCTTTTATCCCTTTACCACACAACAATGATTATTAATGACTTTAAGGGAAAAAGCCTTTTGAAAACATTGCGGGAAAAGGAGAAAATGCTGGTAACCAGCATTTTCTCCTTTTCCCACAAAGTTTTCCACTGTCACGAAGAAAAATTACATCATTTGAGCAATTATAAAATTGTCTTCTGCAAGTGCTTTCAAATTGGATAGGTAAAAAATTTTGCTGTGTGGTAAATGTTTAAGAATGGTTATATGGGGAAGCAGCCAGTGACTTAGGAAGAACACTGTGCCATGTACTGGTATGAAAAACTCAAGGAAGGGCATGGATTTGTGCACCAGCCATATTACTGAGATAATGTTGAAAATGACATTAAACCAAACCAAATCATGCTGGACATGCAATCTTATCCTTGGGGCAAGGTAACCTTCAACCCTCCCTCCCTTGACCTTCATCTAAAACTCTTAACCCTTTACCACACAATGACAACTTTTAAAAACCCTGAAGAAGTAACCTTTTGAAAACATTATTGCAAAAGGAGAAAATGCTGGTAAACAGCATTTTCTCCTCTTGCAACAAAGTTTTCTACCCTTTAAAAGAAAAACTGCGTTGTTTGAGCCACCATGAAATTATCATCTACAACTACTTTCAATTTGGATAGGTCTAAAATTTTGTAGTCTGGTAAACAGTTAAATACAACTTGAAACTTTCTGTATATATGCACTACCATTTTGTTGCCGAAAGATTTTTTTTTTAACAAACAAGATCGATAAGTTGTCTGTCAAGATATCTATTTATAGAAAAAAAAATTGTTGTACACTCCATTGAGCAGAAACAATACATCCATTTTTTCTTTGATTCATTCAGAAGAGAATTACATTTCATAATGGAAAATGTTAATTATTAATTTTTCTTGATTTTAAATTTGAAGAGAGGATGACATATCACCAATCTGCTGATGACATTTTGTGTGACCTGCATGATTATTTGATGTCTCTGAAAATCTAAATAAATGAAAGGCACTTTAGTGCCGACTGCTCCTTAGTGTCATATTGTTCCCTCCATTATTGCACATACATAATGTATGAAACATGCTCTGTGAAAAGGGGATTTAATGCATCTGCAAAGTTTCAATTAAGGTCAGCCTGCGCAGGCTCATCTTAATTTAAACTTTTTGCTATAGGTAAATTGTCAACATGTGAAAGGACCCTTCTAACCCTAGAGCTCCAGATAGAGGGAGTGATATAATTTATTCTCCACGAAACCCTATGTTATGGGATACTCATTAGAATCATCTCATCCAGACGATTCTAATGAGTACCAAAAACATAGGGTTTGGAAGAGAAATAATGGAATTAGAGTACCATCACTCCCTTTTATCTGGAGCTCTGACCCTTGGTTTGTTCAGCCTTTAGACAGAATGGAACCACATTATTTGAAGACTTGAAAACTTTGTCGAATAAAGAACAGAAGCTATTGCTTTCTACAATTTAACCATTCTATTCATATAAGACATTTTCTTCATCTCATATTTCTATATTGAGGCATTACAGTACAAGATATTTCTGTCCAGTTTGACAGTAGCCTGTACTGTAATGGGTAAATTGCAAAAGCACTGTTTTTTTTTTTCAGCGTTTATTACATTATGCTTGCTATTGTTTTGAGATAAAATGTTTGTAAAAGCTTAAGTAAAGATCTGGAGGTTAACTGTTTTTTGCAGGGACTGGGTGGAGGAGTCTGGTTGTTGATAATAGTACTAGTTCTAAGAAAGTGCCATCATTTTAATAAACAAGAGCATACTGAATAAGAAGTATTAGAAATGATTTTATTGTCACAGCATGGAGTTTGAACGTTACCGTTCTAATCATTACACATAAGCAAGTAGCAAGTACCGGTAAGTCCTGTATGTCAATTTTCTGTTCTTAACTCTTTTTAATTGGAAATAAAATTTCAGAACTGTCTAAATTGGAAACATTTTAGGATGCTGAATTAAATGTGGCTTAAATAATAAGACTTCCTGTCAAAGGGTAAATGACATTGTGGAAAAAGGAGAAAATGCTGGTTACTAGCATTTTCTCCTTTTTCTGTAATGTTTTGTATAAGCCATCTTCTTTAGGGTCATCAAAACAAGATTGTTTGTTAATGTTAATGTTTGGTAAAGTGTTAAGGAAGTTGGTAAAACTATATTGGACCTCTCAAAAAACTCTAAGGCAAATTTTCTTTGTTTCAGACTGATTCAAATTGACTATGTTGAGTTTCCCCTATAAAGCAGCCTCACATTCATCATGGCCTAGAATTTGTACATGGATTTTTCATTTCTGAAGATGTCATATTCTCCGTGCTCTATTGTCCCGTGTATAGACAGGCTGTTATGGAATTAAGACACAGCTTGTGGGTCCCGGGAGACGGAGGAATTATAGATCAACATTGATTAACCCTTCATGAACCGTGTCTAGCTTTAAACAATCATGGTCAATATCGCAGTTATAATCATCCATATCTGGCTATAAATTCAGAGAAAATCAGCAAGATATTCCCACAATGCCTCCGCAACATGGCTCTGTGTTAGGAATTCCAGAATTTCGATGTGAAAAGACAGGGCAGCTTGCGCATTGTGATTTTATCAGTGGTGGTTACAACTACAATGGTCTATAAAATGTTCATGTTATAAAGTCGTTATATTGTTATTTGCATTTTGCATGTGATGGTCAGACTTACATAAAGTATTACGTATACCATGATATTAACCCTTTCCCAAACAATCCCTGGTTTTTACGGGCCTGGAATAATAGCCTTTTGAAAACATTGTGGGAAAAGGAGAAAATGCTGGTAACCAGCATTTTCTCCTTTTCCCACAATGTTTTTCTACCCTATCATAGACATAAATCATCTCTTCAGCAAGTGTTGAATTGTTGTCTGCAAATGCTTTCAATTTGGTCTAGTCCAAAAGTTTGTTGTTTGGGAAAGGGTTAACCCATTACCACACAGTCCCTACATTTCACAGCTCTGAGAAAGGAGCCCTTTGAAAATATTGTGGGAAAGGGAGAAAATGCTGGTAACTAGCTTTTTTTCCTTTTCCCACAATGTTTTCTGCCCTTCGCAAAACAAATTTTAAATTTTCAGTCATTTTTATTTTGTTGTCTGCAAATGCTTTGAATTGGGTCCAGTCTAAAATTTTTACGTTTAGTAAAGAGTTAAACCATCATTAAACAATATTTTGAGAGGTTGCTTATACAGTATTCATTTTAACATTTTCTTTTAAACTCAAGTCTGACTCGGGTCTGTAGTAGGAGGTATTTGTCATCTATCATTCTAAATGTATTAGAATTTGAAAAAAGAAGCTAGTGTAGATTTTTCAGATTTGAAATTTCATAAATCAAGCTTTTTCTTTTCTGGCTGAAAGAGGTTAAGCTATTTCTTTTCTGGCTTAAAGACCTGTTGAAGGAACAGATTTAAGCTCACTTTATTTCCCTGTCTTTTCCTAGTCACCTTCTGCAAATAGTTTGTTTATTGTACTATTTCCTCTTCCAAGACAGTGAATTTTTTTTTTGGAAAGGGGGGGGGTGTTTAGAGAGAGCCTTAACAGTAGCATAAAAATCTTTTAAAGGTCTGAAATTGGATCCCTAATGGGGTAATCAAACACTCTGAGCCTCTTTTCTTTCGTATCATCTAATTAATTTTACTAACCAAATAACTTGAACAGGGTGCTCATGCTTCATTTAACTGTAGGAAATGAAAAGATACAATGTTGAAAATGGATACTCTTGTGAAGTGAGGATAGGAACAGTTTCAAAACTCCCATGATGCAAATCAAGGGGAGCTAAATAAACACCTCTATAATTTACTGTTTGTTCTGTTAATTGAGACAGTCAGCCTGACCCTTATGGACCCTACTGGACATTAGAATTATACTGACCAGTGTCGGAGACCTCATGTATCCCTGACCAGGCCAAAGAGACCTTCTTTTGACATAATTGTTAGGTTTTGAAATGTAGCATTTAAAAGCAACAGTGGGTCTTCATGACATCAAAAAGCAGTCCTACTTTTTACAAGTTTTAGGCTTTTATCAATGATACAGTTGTTCTACAGGCATATATGTACTTAGAAAGGCAAGTGTGACAGTAATAATTATGTTGGCATATTTTCTTCCTGTAGTGTTCAGTATCTTCTAGGGGCTTAAGGATTTTCATATTTTCCAACAGTTTTGATTATGTCCAGATCAAAATTTTGTTGTTTGGCAAAGAGACTTTGACAAGTGACAACAGTTTTTGACTTGTGCAGATTAACATGTACACTGGCATACTGGTGTATACATGTAATTATATTTTCCTTCAGTAGACAACACTTTCATCTTGCAGAAGACCCACTTTTACTGTTAAATACACAATCCGGAGACTTAACAACTCATCAGGGATGACTATTGAAAAAAGAGAGAGAAAAGGGGGTAATGAATTTAAAAAAAAAAAGGGCATTCTACAACTTTCTCAATTTTTGTGGTAGCATGTTGAACATTTCAACTTAAGTACACCCTAAATTTAATTCAGATTTCTTCATTTCAGAAAACTTGCATCATTACTTAAAAATGTATTTTGTGACCCTATCATCAATCTGTACAGGATACAGAAAAGCCTTTGGTCTGTTGTGTGTTTTGATGAAATAGCCCAGGAAATGAGAGTGAATGGCCATTTGTCAACAAGGTAATAATATGCTTTCCTGTCATTATCTCTCATAGCCCTTGACCAGACGACAAAATTTACCACATGTCCAAATTCAAAGCATTTGCAGAACAAGATAAATGTGGTTTAAATGTTAAAATATCTCTTTGAGATGGAAGAAAAAATTGGTTACCAGTACTTTCATTTTGTTCTAAAATGTTTTCAAAAACTGATTTTGTTAAATAATATACAATCATTTGTTGAAGAGTAGTCAACTCTTTGCTAACCAACAAAAATTTTTAGACAAGTCTAAATGAAAGAATTCTGCACACAATATAAAACAAATGACTCAGAACTTGAAATTTGTTTTGGAGAGGTTAGAAAACATAGTGGAAAATGGAGGAAATGCTCGTTACTAGCATTTTCTCCTGTTCTCACAATGTATTTAAATGGCTTCCTCCTCGGGTTCATTTTAAGTCAGGCTTATGTTAAAGGGTTAACTTGCTACTTCTTGCGGACACCTTTGTTTCATTTGAGCATGGCAGCAGAGCAAATTCAAAAACAGTGGAACAAAAGGAGAAATTGCTCAAAATGAGCACTCTCTCTGTTTGCTACAATAAGTTCTACATGTTTTTGCGTATAAATTCTTGATCCATTTAGATTACCATTATCAATGTTGCTGTTTTCAAAGCTGTATACTGAATTTCATGAAGGGTATTAGGTAAATTGATGTCCATCATTTGTTACAAAGTGGTCAACCTAGTGGTCAGTCTGACAAAAGTTGACCACAGGTTAAAAGTCAAGACACAAAACCCATTACCAAATGACAAAATTTTAGACTTGTCCGAATTAAGAGTATTAGCTGACACAAAAATAAATCTGGCTTGAACGATGGAACATGTGTTTACCTATTACAGGATAGAAAATGTTCTGGGAAAAAGAGAAATATGTTGTTAACTTTTCGGAATAGTTTCAAAGGGTTCTTAAGGTTGTTAAACAAGAGAATGTTGTGGTAAAGACTTAAACTTTTCAGACATCAATATAGTGACAAAAGTAACATGCCTCTATTTAGCCTGATGGCTGAACTTGGATCCATTTTTCCCTAGGTGAAATGTAGAATGTAGTGACAAGCACATGCACTTAGCAGTCACCTGCATTTAGCAACCATCATTGAAAGACCCCATATATTTTGTTAATGACTGTGAAATGTTGAACATTTACCTGCCTGAAGAGGCAAGCTTTATTATGTAGTGCCTTAGTGTGGCTGCTATGTATCAAATTTACTGCTGCTATGTATCAAATTTACTGTACTAAGTCATATCAAAAATTCTGTTGCTATGACTCTATATTTGTCAATTCCCCTTGACCAATGATAATTTTTTTATACCTCCCATAAGAATGCTAAGTTAGATTACAAAGTATCTGTATTTTGATCATAACTATTTACAGACACGAAAGTTTCAGACAGTATTTTTGCAGGACAAATTTTAAACACAGATAAAAACATTACAGGAAAATGAGAATATACAGGTTACGGCTATTTACTTCTTTTCCCTCAAGGTTTCAATGGGCTTTTACATCAGATACTTAAAACTTAGAATTGTCATGTAAAAGTGTTATAGGAAAGAGTCCGTTTTAGGTCATTGACAATGACATAATGTCTGGTCTGACTTGAAAGGAAGCTGACCCTTGGGCCTCTGCCATTGAAATTTATATTTGAACTGTGTGTTGTTAAAAGGAAGCTTAATGCATCTGCTGAAAATATCAACCAGTGTCAACCTGCACATTCAGTGCAGAGTGATATTTGTGAAAACTTTTTGCCATGTGTAAATTTCCTGCTTGTTAAAGGACTGTTTTACCCTCAGAAAAAATAATTTCCATTTAACCTTTATCCTGCTAAACTGATTGAACTCTGTACCAAACAAGAAAATTTTACATTGGGCCAAATTGGAAACACTTGCAGACAACAAAATAAACACAACAAAAAATTCGAATTTGTTTCCAGAAGGGTAGAAAACATTGTGGAAAAAGGAGAAAATGATGGTTACCAGCATTTTCTCCTTTTCCCAAAATGTTTTAAAAGGCTTCTATCTCAGGGTCGTAAAAACCAGGGTTTGTTTGGGAAAGGGTTAAATGAAACTTTCAAGCTGACAGTAAATACCCAAGTTTTTCCATTTCCTACTTTTCATGCCCCTGAAAAGAAGCCTTTCGAAAACACTGTAGGAAAAGGACATTGTACTTCCAAGATCAGATTGTGCAGTCTGATCTTGTCCTACACTGTCCATAAAATGTCAGTGACTTAGTGTGCTTATCAGCCGTAGCATTAAAACTTTTAAGTTCTCAAACAGACAAAATGTGTGGAGTCTGGGTGCAGGTATCATAAATTTCTAATCCAATTCATTTCTTGCCATAAATAGCATTAGGCGGAAAGCCCCTAAGCTTGGATTTTGAAAAGGGTGGGGCAGATTCAAACTTAATCTGGAAAATGGTGCTTAATGGAGCTTGAAGTGGACATCTAAAATGAGACAGGAAGCTTTTTTTGTGTATAGCTACTCTTGCTTTCATAGCCAATGATCTTTGACCGGTCAGTTAGCATGGCCCAAACAAATAAGACAGACTGTTGACGGCTATTGGAATTTGATTGAAATTGTAAGACAATAAATGCCAGAGAGCCCATAGTTAATTGGGAAAGTGAATGGTTAATTGGCAAATAATGTGAGAACTATGGGGTGTCCACTCTTCAGACAAATGGCCAGACTTGACCAAGCATTGCATGTTGTGAAATGAAATGGTCAGGTCACTTATTACAAGGGGTAGTTTGGGTTAAGATTTATTACCCATGGTGATTTCTATGCTTTGATTTATTTTAGAGATGTTGGAGTAAAACAGTAGTGCTTTACGTACTCTTACCACACATAGAATTAACCCATTACCACACAGTCCCTACTTTTGACGCCCCTGAGAAAGAAGCCTTTTGAAAACACTGTGGAAAAAGGAGAACATGCTGGTAACCAGTATTTTCTCCTTTTCCCACAGTGTTTCCTAACCTTCCAAGAACAAATTTCAATTTTTCAGTCACCTTTATTTTGTCGTCTGCAAATGCTTTCAATTTGGACCAGTCTAAATTTTTCTCGTGTGGTAAAGAGTTAAAGACTTCTCCATATTTAGAGCATTTGCAGACAACAGGATAGTTGAGACTAAAAAATTGAAAGATGTTTTGAGAAGGATATAAAACATTGTTGGAAAAGGAGAAAATGCTGGTTGCCAGCATTTCTCCTTTTCCCACAATGGTTTCAAATGGCAATAATTCTTCCTCTGGATTGATAAAAGACATTATTGTGTTTTAAATAGTACAAAAACCTCTTTACATAACCAAATTACCCTGGGCAAGAAGGCTCTTAAAAACACTGTCAGAATGGAGAAAATGCTTGAAACCAGCATTTGCTTCTCTTCGATCTCTTTGAAGACAAATCCAACTCTTTGACCATCAAGATTATGGTCAAATTTGAAATTTTGTTGCTGGACAGAACCTAACCCTATTCCCAATGACAAATTTCAAACACTTCCAAATCTGAAACAGATGCAGTTGATGTATTCAAAATTTGCACAGTGAGTTCTGTGAGCGGGCAGAAAAGGAGAATCCTGGTTAACAGCATTTTTTTTCTTTTCCAGCAGTATTTTCAGAAGCTTACTCTGTAGGGGTAAAATTAACTTTTTGCCAGATCACAGAATTTACCATGTGATCTTGGAGGAGTTCTATCCCCCTATTTATCAAATACATGACACTGTACTCTAGACAAAATATGCCTTGGCATTACAATGGTTGGACAACTTTGCCAACAATGTAGATCACAAAATTTTCTGTTAGAATGATGTTAGAAGAACTATCACAATGTTACTCAAGTATTGTTGACAAAAAAAATGCCTTAGTCTTGCATGCATAGTTTGACCATGTTGCCAACAACACAGATCATGGAATTTGCAGTGTGATCTTGCCCTGCCTTTGTCAGGTAGTCTGGATAAAATATGCCTTGGAGATACAATGTGAAGAGCATTTTCCAGCATCACAGATAAAAAAATTTGCAATCTAATTTTGGAAGAACTCTGCCGTGTCATTTGTTAAGTACTCTGGACAAAAATTGCCTTGAAATTACCATTTGTAGACCGGTTTGGGTGGGATGTTATACAATGGTTTTGTCTGCAGTGCTTGTAACCCTTTCACTGTCTCCCTCTTACAATTTTTGAGCTTGCTGATAGGTGAATACACAGTCTTCCAAGTCTGTCAAGCACTATGCTTTTTTCAAGATTAGTTGGTCATTTAAGGTATATTAATAACTCTTTCTGTTATAATTTCTACACACATCATCCTGTTTTCAAAAGTTTTGTGCAACAAATCAGCCTTCTATAAGTTCTCTACATCAGGAAAAGGGTTTGTCGCCTGTCATTGTTTTTCAAAGTTTATGTAACCTTTAAAGTGGTGAATGTTTAAAAAAGAGTTTATAAAGTGACATTTAAATGTTTGTTCTATTTTAATTGATAAGAAAAGAATTAGGCAACTTGATTTGTCATAAATGTCAAATCCTAACTAGGTTTTGTTGATGATTGAAAAACAAAGCTGAATGTTTTGTCCAGTGCTTTACCTCATCGGATGGCAAATACAATTCATTTGCAGATAGTATGGGTCAAGATGAAGGTGAATGTTTTGTAAAGCCTGATCATTGACTAAAACTGATTGAAAATAAGCTAGATAATCTGGCCATAAAACTCTTAGGACAACTTGTCTTGCATTTGTTGGCAGCAGGGCACTCTCCCATCAGAAAGTGCTATTACATCTCTAGGCTGGTAAGTGCTACCCAGTGCTCTGTGGACAGTGTAAATCAAGTTTACACTGCACAGACCATGCAGTCTGATCTTAATCTAAACTGTCCCATTCAATGAGATACACCAAGTTTCTGTGCTGCCTTATCTTGTCCAGTTTAATAGCATTGTTTCTAAATTGGCCCTATGAACAAGTATCAGAATGGTCCAGACCCATATTCATCACCATGCTATTTGCATTCATAGTTGCATTTTGAATTTAGAATAATGGTTTCTAGAAAAACAGTTGATACAACCAATCAGAAAATGACTGTTTTCCTTTGACAATGGTTTGTGATTTTGACCCTGGGTATTTTTCTACAGGGAAAGTGCTTTGCACAAGGAAAGAGGAAAAGTTTCTAAAGGCTGATTTCTTTTCCTGTTTGACTTTCACATTATTTCTTCTTGAGGTGATAAAAGATTCTTTAAAGGGAAAAAAAAGAGTAATTTTAAGCTAACTAAAGTTATGGGATTTTATGATCACTGGTGTCAAAAGATACTCTAATCCTTGGGATTTTCTGCCCCTATACCAAACAGACTCCGAACATTAAACAACCTTGGAGGGAAAAACCTTTTGAAAACATAATTAGAAAATGGAGAAAATGCTGGTTACCAGCATTTTCTCCTTTTCCCATGATGTTTTCTACTACTTCAGAGATTAATTCCATTATTGGACAACATTGTCATTATTATCTGCCAATGCTTTCAATTTTGATAAGTTCAATATTTGGTGGCTTAGTAAAGAGTTAAAAGGTAGGCAAAGTTGTCTAGATGTCCACATGAACTCTCTGTTTATTCAAGGGAGGTAATCAGAGACAAGCTGGATCAATAGATAAGATGGAAACTAACTTTACCTCTACAAATATGATTTTTATCAACTTATGAAGAAAACAGCTTTTGTAACATTTTTTGAGAGAAAAAGTTTACTAATCTTTAGTGTCAATTGATATTCCTACCATAAAGTTTACATTGAATAAAAAAGAGTGTCCTCTCTTCGAAATAAGGTACTTTTGGGTCATAAAATTATGCTTGTTACAGGTACTTTATGTGTTTTCACATGACTTTCTGCTGAAATATTTTGCTAGGCTTGCACCATAACACTGAAAAAAAGTGCTATTGCAAAAGCAGCAGTGTTTCCTTAAGCTACCATATTGTGACAGAGATTTATTTAACCTTTATCTATGTTGAAAGTTGACAATTACCACTGATGCCTGAAAAGTTGGTGGTTACAAATTTATCACAGGTTGAAGTGAACCTTTTTTTAGGCATCAGAACTTCAGTCTTACCTAGACTGAATGCATTTGTGGAATGTACAAGGTAAAGATGACTCAAATAATGTATTTGAAAGCGTAGAAAACATTGTGGAAAAAAGGAGAAAATGCTGATAACCTGCATTTTCTCCTTTTTCCCCTAATGTTTTCAAAAGCATTCTTTCTTAGGGAATATCAAAACCCTGAAATGTGAGTTAAAGGATTAACCCTTTACTACACAATACTGACTTAAAACAAACCTAAAAAAAGCCCTTTGGAAACATTGTGGGAAAAGGAGAAAATGCTGGTAAACCAGCATTTTCCTTCTTTCCCACAATATTTTTCTACCCTTCCCCAAAATATCTTTGAAATTAGAACCATATTTATTTGGATGTGTGCAAATCCTTTTGATTTAAACTAGTCCTAAATTTTTGTCATTTTGTAAAGGATTAAACAGTGAGGTAAGCTGAATAAAGCACTGTGTGTAAGGTGTCATCAGAAGATTAAGGTGTAACAACATTTATCTAATCTCACCAGGACATTTTGATGGAGGGGTGACTTTAATGTGGGATTACCAAAGACAATATTAAGGGGAAATAGGGGTCTTTATGAAATATTATCATGTCTTAATGACGAAATTATTGACAACAGTGAAACGGTATTAGCAAAATTATGTGACTCAAACTATTCTTATCCATTGCTGAGCAGGTTGATTTTTGACCTGTCAAAAGCTTGAAAAAGTAAGAAAAAGATTCATAACTGAATTGGACAGAGGCATTTAAGTTTTGGGAATAGGGGCATTATTTTAGAAGTTGCTCATTTCTTCCTAATGTTTTACTGAAATTGTCCATGGAAGGTGTATTTGCATGACTTACAGTTAGGGTATTTTCTCATGTTTATCACTGAAGAAGATTATTCTGTATATGATACCCTATGGGTAACCACTTCTTGAAATAGCTGTAAATCCAGGCTATTACATTACTTCCTGAAGTAAATTTGAAAGAAGAGATAGTAGGCATGAAAGTATGGTTAACTCTTAACCTAACAAATAAATTCATTTGAGTCCAAGTTGAAAGCATTTGCAGTTGACAAGTTATTCAAAATTGTTCTAGTATCAATCTCCAAGACTTTCCAGGGTCTCTATTTAACAATTACTCTTGACCATTGCTACTTTATAGGCGTATTATACTACAATCCACCGAAGTTTGGGGAGAGTGATGGACATATCAGACATTATGGAATAGGGAAAAATGCTGGTTATCATCATTTTCTCCTTTTTCCCAACAGTGTTTCAAAAGCCTTCTTCCTCAGGAAAAACTCTAAATTGTGTTGTAATTCAGGTCATGAATTTCCAAGAAAGCACTGTGGCAAAAACAGAAAATATGGCTTTCACTAATGGTTTAAAATCTTGATCAAATACCAAAGTTTTTTTGACTTGTGGTCATTGGAATCCTTAGTCTTGTTCAAAATGGTGGTTACCAGATGTTTTGGACCTTGTGCCACCAGGTTAAGTTATGTTAGTTTAAACATATTTATTTTACATTGATTGAGAAACAAGTTCTTACAACTTAACCCATTACCACACAATCCCGAGTTTTAACGACCCTGTAGGAGAAGGCTTCTGAAAACATTGTGGGAAAAGGAGAAAATGCTGGTAACCAGCATTTTCTCCTTTTCCCACAATGTTTTCTTCCCCATCCAAAACAAAAATCATCGTTTAAGTTACATTGAATTTGTCGTCTGAAAACCCTTTCAATTTGGACCTGTCTAGATTTTCGTGGTTTGGTCTCTCGATTCTGCATCCTGGGAACTACACCAGTACTCGCCAAGTTAAGTTGATTATCCCAAGTTATGATGATTATCTGGAAGGTTTCAAAGATGTTTTCAGGGTCAAATAGATGTTTTCAAGGTCAGCTGCAGATTTGTTCAGGAAGCATTCTAAGGTAATGAGAGAAATATTTTGAAAAACTTACAGTTAAATGTTGAAAGAGCCAGGCTCTCATAATATTTGTAGCTACTTTCGGGAAAATACCCCGTTTTTTCTGCCGTTTGGGGTTTCGTTCGTCACAGTCTTCATCAGCGGTCCCTTCCCCTGAGCCGACACTGTTATCTAAACAGTCCCCTGAAAATAGACAAAATAACATATCAAAAATTTTGCATTACAGCAAGTGTTAATCAGTGAAGTGCCTTTGACAGTTACTGTAGTCATCTTAAGCCCAATGTAGGTCAAGACCAGACTGCAAAAAAGATGCAGTCTTATCATAGATCTACATTTAGTGCATTGCTGAAACAGCACTGGCAAAAAGCAACCATGATATTGTAGTTACAATGTATCCCAGTCTTATTGTGGACTGACAATATCTATTAGTTAATCTGAACCTGTTTTCAGAGGCCACCTAGAGGACGTAACAAAACTGGTCTCTGGCAACATGTGGTCTTTTACTGAAAGTTCTAAAGGAATAGTAAGATGAAATGCACAATGAAATTTGTGGTCTGCTAAAGCAGTTGGTTGCTCAATGCAGGTGGTCTTTTTGACAGATTTGTTTCTTTAGAATTGACAGTGTCTATATTACAAAAGATCTGTATACTTGTAATAAACATTTTGGATATATTATGCATTAGAAAAATTAAAACAAACATCTTTTCTTTTTAATTTTGCAGCAGACCATCTGTATTTGTGAAAACATTATGGCAAAAAATGCAATTTCTTAATGCCAACAATTATTTCTCATCTTGTAAAAAATATTTTTACATGAATTCTTGTGTAAAACCTGAATATATGTTGGTAATGCATACTTAAGAACGACATTTTTAAAGTCCTTCTCTATATAACTATTGTGTCAAAGGCATTCAGTCAAATAAATTCAGTCTAAATACCTTCAAAGTTTTTTTCTCTTTATCTTTCACTGCAGACATGCACTGAGAAAATACTGTTGAAGTCTTTATCCAATGACAAAACGCTAGCCTTGTCCAGGTTGAAAGCTTGTGCTTACAACAAAGTAAACAGGGGATCAAATGATGAAATTTATCATTGAGAGATATGCCAGCATTTTCTTTTTGCCTACAATGTTTTCAAGAGCTTTTCTCTGTCAGGATGATAATGGAATGTGTGGTAGGGGCTACTCTTTATACCAAACCGAGGACAAAAATTTGGACCAGTTTTTGGAGATGACATAGAAAATTTGTCTAGAATGATGGGCTTGAAAGGGTAAAAGATATTTCTGAAAAAAGAGAAAATAACGTGTTTAATGCATTACCACACAATCCCTACTTTTGACGCCCCCGAGAAGAAGCCTTTTGAAAACACTGTAGGAAAAGGGGAAAATGCTGGTAACCAGCATTTTCTCCTTTTCCCACAGTGTTTTCTACCCTTCCCAGAACAAATTTCAATTTTTCAGTCACCTTTATTTTGTCGACTGCAAATGCTTTCAATTTATAACAGTCTAAAATTTTGTCGTGTGGTAAAGAGATAAGCATAATCAACCCATGACGCTTTCTAAGGCTTTCTTCCTCTAGGTTTTGAATTTTTTTAAAATAAAGGCTATTTTTGGATAAAAATTAACCCTCCAAAATTTTAGGCCTCTCTAAATTTTAAGTGTTTGAGATGTTAAACAATGTTACATTAATTTTGTTAGAAAAGAATGGTTGCCTTAGTTTCTTTAATAGTAGACAACCTTGTTGCAAAAGGAAAAAGTGCTTAGATTATAGCTACCAATTTTTTCTTCCTTTCCTTGCTTTCTTATTTCAAGCTTTTTTGGGGTTGTTTAAACACTAGACTGTTTGACAAAATGTTAGAATACCTTTATCATTATGTTTGGAAACTTTTCTGCTACTATTGTGTAATTTACCTGCATAAATCCAAAATGTCCTAAATGGATGTGTAATGATATTACTAATTCCAGACATTTTTTTTTATCCAAAACCGAAAAGATTTCCTCATCATGTAAACATTAACCTAGGTTAGATGCCATGTTTTTTTATGAGATAAGGTTTTTTTTGTAAACTCCAGTAAAAATACATAGGGTCTGTTTAGATCCATTGTGAGATATGGAAATCTGTTAGACTTTGGCAGTGACCTGTTTTTGTACATCAACGAATCACATCAACACGTTTCTGCTGTGATTGCATTGCTCATCCATTAAATTTGGTAATTACCATAGACTGTGTTGGTTTTTGGTGTTGGACTGGTTTTATTGCACTGCTAACAAACCAGACCGTTTCCTAAACTAATAATAAACTATTTTCTTCTTTCTGTTCCTGGTGATTTCATTTCTGTGGTTGTAATTTTAATAAAAACTTTAGTTGCAGGATAATTAGATTTTTGTCCTGATAAATTCCAGCCCTTTCCTCTAAGATGAAGGGGTCTTACTACATACAAACATCAGTTTTGGGTAAGGATTTGATTGGAGAAAATGTCACAACTTTTAATGAGCAAATTTTTGATTTTGTTTTTATAAATTTTGTTCCCTTAAAAAATGGTACTACAGCATGCAGCTAATGTTATGTCTGTCTCTTTGACTGTCAATGTGTCTATGATTTCTTCATATAAAGGGGAGCACGAAATGGTGTCACAGAAAAATTCTTGAATTAGCATTAGAAATGCAGTTTCTGTTCAGTCTGCACTTGATCTACTCTGCTTTAATAATAGCCATAAGCCAGAAAATTGCAAATACAACAGCCATAAGTTGTGATCATATCGTATCTTTGTATAATAGTTCTAGAGGATTTTTATACTAATACAAAAATGAGCTGTACCAAAGTCTTGTTAAACTAAATTTATACTAATATGCCATTTATGGCATGACTTAGTCAAATGTGATATGACAGTCTGCTCTATATTTAACTCATTACCAAACAATTTTCTGCTACAGAAGGCAGTTGGTCTCCATGGTTGTCAGGTAGAGCATCAGCCTTGTAACCATATGTCCCAAGTTAGATACCAAGAAGCGGGTGTCAGCTTTGGGATTTTTTCATTGGCCCACACATTCAGTGTAGTTCCCAGGAAGCTGAATTGAGAGCAATTAGTATGAGTTGTAAAAACTTGTTTTTCAAACTATATAAAATAAGTCTGTTTAAACTAAGAAGGCATCTCAAAAAATAATGGAGCAAAGATAAAGTACTGGTTACCATCATTTAATGACTTTCCTTGCATTGTTTTCATCTATTTTAATGATGAAATTCATATTTTAACCAATGCTTAATTTGTTCTCTATAATAACATTCTGTTTTGGTCTAATCAAAATCTTTTTCCATTTGATAACGTGTTAAACCATTCCTGCATTAATATGCCCTCTGGTGCATCCTCAAGGAAAAACCGTTGAAAACATCAGAACACAAAGCGAAATTGATCAAAATGAGCATTGCTCCCTCCTTATGTTACCTTGTTTTCTTGATTAACCCATTACCACACAATCCCTAGATTTGGTGACCCTGAGAAAGACGCTTTTAGAAAACATTGTGGGAAAAGGAGAAAATACTGGTAACAAGCAAAACACAAAACAAATTTCAAAATTTCAGTCACTTTTAGTTTGACAGATGCAGATGCTTTAGATTTGGACAAGCCTAAAATATTGCCGTTTGGTGATGAGTTAAACTTCGGATTTAAGTTTCATTGATTCATATCTATTTTTCATTTCACTATTAGCATATTGGAATTAAAGACATAGAAGAAATGCATAATTATGAGGAAAATGGAAAAAATGCCCTCTCTCCACCCCTCCATTCCCAAATTCTCACAAAGGAATGACAAGTCTATTTTTAAATAGTTGAGATGCCAATTTTTTTTCACTTTTGCCAATTTTTTCCCAGTCTAGAAGAGACCAGCCAGTGATGGCAGTGATTATTTTCTGGCAGTAGACAAAATTAGATAAATTTGATTGATGGTTTAGCCATTTCATAACAATATTTTTCCAATCAACTTTACAATTCAATTTGCAGGGCATAATTGGTAGGGCCCAATTGCAAATTAATTACTCCGTTCACAATTGTGTGTATTTGCCAGTGGATGTGATCGCGCAAGTTCCCGGAGAAAATTTCCCTGATGATTCCGATATTGCATTATGCTAGGTGGAAATAGACAAGACCTATCATACTTTATTGTTTATACTTAAGTGTAAATAAATCAGATTTCTTTTGCAAAATTATAATGTGGGACTTCTGCTTTTGCTACAATGCTTTCAACTGTAAAATGGCCCAACCCTGTGCCAAACAGTCCTGTTGTTTCTTGTTCTTATTACCAAAGTCTTTTAAATCTTTACCAACGACAAAATCTTAGACTGGTCCACGACAAATAGACATAACTCGGAAATTGAAATGGTAATCAGCATTTTCTCCTTTTCCCACAATGTTTTTTACCCTATGAAAGACAATTTCATATTTTGAGTTACAACTGGTATTTTGTCTGAAAATGCTTTCAATCTGGACAAGGCTAAAATTTTCTTGTGTATAAAAGCGTTCAGTCCCATTTTAAATTTTTCCTCTGTAAATATATATTTTCAGGAGTTTGAATTAGAAATTTATTATTGCCTACACCAATGCTAAGTCAGTGGAGTGAAAATATACAAGTTAAAGACATATTTGGTGGTCATGAAGACGTGATAAATGGCAAAATATTTTGTAAGGCTTTAAAGTTATCTGTTTTCCACAGTGTTTTGACTGCCTTTGTTGCAAAAGCATACGCAGGAACCTGATTTGGAGCTTGATTTGTTTATCTTTTATCCATTGGGAGTGCTGAAAATAAAGCACACTGTGAATCAATCCAATCATTGACTAATTACTGAGCAGTCAGTTTTATAATCTGCAAAACTTTTTCCTTTGAACAACTTTTTTTTTTTCAATCAAACTGAATGAGCTAGGATTACAAACCATGAAGGGAAAAGAATTTTCTTCTTTTCTCTTATTGTTTTCGAAAGCCTCATTGTAAAGACAGAATAGTATAGTAAAAGTCATTACTTCTTGAATAAAATTTACTGAAGAAAATGTAAGAGTTATCCTTCTAGTATGAATTATGAATATGAGCAAGGGTTTGCTAAATGCATACCTATCAAAACATTGCAGTGAATGGCAAATTTGCTGGTTATGAGCATTTTCTTGTTAAGCCTTAGAACTGTTTTGAAAAGTGGTCTGCTGCCGGACAGCAAAAGATGCCTTAAGGATGTAATGTGTAAAATCTTCACAGATAGAAGTCAATGATTGTTTACATTACTTCAAACATTTTAATTTGTTTAATTTGCAGCAAGATTAAAGGCTCTCAGACCTGATCAGATTCGGGGAAAATTGTTTATATCAAGTGATACTATTTTTCTAAGGCATATGTTCTCATCTGACAGACAAAACAACTACAAAATTCTGGAATTTAATCTTTGTTTTTTTGGCTTACATTATTTCTTTCTCAATCTCTGCCCTTTTTACCATTACTTTTAGCCTTTAATTACACCATAAAATTTTAAGACTCATTTGTATTGAAAACATTACAGACAACAAAGTAAGTGTGGCTCATATTGTTGCATTGTTAATCGTATGGCGTTTTGTCTTTAAATAGGCTGAAAATATTTTAGATAATTGTGGAAATGCTGATTACCATCATATTTTGCTAGTTGAATCCCATCTTATTTATCTGTTTTAACTTTTACAACACAACAACAATTTAGACTTCTCCAAACCAAAAGCATACTAAGAAGACAAATTTAATGTGACCAAAATTGTTGAAGTTGTCTATGATAGGGAAGAAAACAATGGGGGAAAAGGAGAAAATGCTGGTTACCAGCATTTTCTCCTTTTCCCTCAATGTTTCCAAAAGGCTTCTTTCACAGGGGTGTTAAAAGTTGGACTGTATGGCAAAAGGTTAAGCAATGCTCTCACAAATACAGGTTTCACACATCTTTGTGAAGCATTATACCAAGCAAATCATTGTATAATTATGGAAACATAAAATACATTTTGTCAAACAGCCAACTGAATCATGAGGTGCTGTGGTCCTTTAATGTGCAGAAAACTTACCAATAGCAAAAAGCTTTGGCCTGTGTCAGCCTGCACGGACTGCAGAGGTTGACATGGTCTATTACTTTCGCAGATTCATTGATTACTCCCTTTTATACACCATAACTATTTTTATTGATGACGACAGTTTTAAAAACTTTTTCATTCAGTCATATTGCTACAGTTCTTTTCTTTGATTCTTTCACCAGAATGTGGAATCGGTGCCTTGTTTAGAAATCAATCATGACTGGTACCTTCATGGAGAAGTATAACAGGATTTCCTGCTTTCATAGCCGATCAAAGGGCAAACTGGCCAGACAATTAGGTATTGCTCAGTGGTGTCAGAACCTCTTTTGTCTTAGTTGCTTCCGTCACATAATTAAAACCCCACTTAATAGCTATTTTTGTCTGTTTATAACATGACAAGCTTCCAAAGTAAAAAAAATTGGAGGCAATGACAAGCTTCCAAAGACAAAGAAAAATGAAGGTGCTGAATTTTGAGGAAATGGACAGGGCAGATGGAAGGCGCTATGACTTCTTCTTACCTCACAGCAATCTTTTAGCCTAGTCCAAATTGAAAGCATTTGCATATGTCACATCTAATATTACCGGTACTCAAACATGAAATTTGCCTACCAAACGGTAGGAAAATACATTGTGGGACAAGGAGAAAATGTCGGTAACCAGCATTTTCTCCTCCTCCCACCATGCTTTCAAAAGCTTTCTTCCTCAGGGTTGTTAAAAGTTAAGATTGTGTGGTAAAGAGTTAAGTCTAAGGAGAGTTAACTTTTTACAATTTTTCTGACTTGCTAAATTGAAAGCATTAATTTGTAGATGTCAAATTAGCTGTGGCTGAAATTATAGAATCTATTTTATCTGTGGACAGAAAATATTGTCCAACAAGAAGAAAATGCTGGTTACTAGCTTTTTCTTCTCTCTAACAATATTTTGAAAACTAATCTTCCTAAAGGTGATTTAACCTGGACCTGATTTGTAAAGTCTGTAACCAGAATTCAGTTGGCTGCTCTACAAAATGGATTTATTGTATCCATAGTTATATAATGGTTTCCTCGATTAACTCTGTACCAAACAACAAAATTTTAGACTTGTCCAAATTGAAAGCATTTGCAGATGACAAAATAAACATGACTCAAAAGTTAAAATTTGACTAAATGAGTAGAAAACTTTGTGAGAAAAGGAGAAAATGCTGGTTACCAGCATTTTCTCCTTTTCCCACAATATTTTCAGGAGGCACGTACCTCTGGGTCGTAAAAACCAGGGGTTGTTTGGCAAAGGGTTAAATGTTTCACAGTGATGCATGAAAACCCTTTTGCCAGAGCATGGCTCAAATGAAGTAATAATGCCCATAACCAGCACTTTCTCAGAATGTTTTCTACCCTGTCAAAGACATAAATCATCATATTCAATTTGTTATCTGTAAATTTTTTTGTCATCTGGTAAAGAGTAAAATAATGTAGGCCAAATATACCAGCGAAACAATTTGGGATTGCTAAATGTTGTAAACAAATTGTTTCCCTGTAAAATGCCTTTGTGTAGAAAAGGTCTTTTTATTTGACAGAAAAGTTTCTTCGAATCATTCTGTACAAATTTTCTCAACAATAATATTTTGATGATTTCACATTTCTATGGGTAACTTGATAGACCCTATCGGTATATTCACTGATTATACCGTCACAGATCATTAACTGTGCCTGATATACTGAAATTGTAATTATGAAATTCTGATGGATTTTCCCTTACACTGTCTGAGAAACCTATCAATATCCCATACCTAGTTGAAAATGTATCCCTACACACGGAAACACTTTTTCTATCTGAGTCTGTAATGCTTTAATAAACAATCCAAATATTCAATGGCCCTCAGAGGAAGGAAACTTTTGAAAAAATTATTGAAAAAAGGAGAAAATGCTGGTAGCCAGCATTTTCTTCTTTTCCCATAATGCTTTCTTACCTTTCTAAGACATGTTTAATCATTTTAGCAACATTTAACTTATCAACTAGAAATGATTTCATTTTTGACTAGCCTAAAATTTTGTTGTGGTGAAAACATGGAAAAATTAACTATCACTAGACCCTTTTTTTTTTCTACAAAATGGGAATTTTCTGACTCTACAAAGCTCTGGTTAATAGTCCAATAACCCAATTATCACAAAGAACTAACTGAAATATGTTGACAGTGGCATAAAACCCTTCACTACTAACATTTTGTTTTGTTTTTTTTTTCTGAACAAATAGCCATGTAAAAGGAAACTTTGAAACAAAGTTAGAAAGGCAAATGAACAAAAAATGGAACAGGCCTCTTCTTTTTTCATAAAAATAGGTTACAGGTGAATCCTTCTTTAACAAACACACAAAAAAACTAAGACTAATTAATTTGTTGGAATGGTTGAAATCATTGTCGGAAAAGGATAAATTGTTGGTACTAACATTTTCTCCTTTCCCCACAATGTTTTCAAAAGCTGTCTTTCTCAGGGACCTAAAAGGTCACAATTAAGTTGTAAATGGGTGGAATGAAAGCTTTTGCAATATCTAGTTCTTTCCTTTTCAGAGAGAAAGCAGAGCAAATTGAATCGTGGATTTCATTTCTAACTGAAAATCATGTTTTTTTTTCAGTAGGAAAAATTATGCCAAAGGTTTTGTGCAACCTTTTCCTCTCCAAATCTACAGAGGGTAACTATGTGTTTGTATTAACCCTTTACCAAACAATCCAATTACTTAACATTTCCACAATGTTTACTTCTCTTCCAAGATGAATTTGATCATTTGATTTGTTGTCCACAAACTCTTTTCATTTGGACATGTCAAAAATACTATCAACTGGAACAGTTAAAACACTGAACCCTGGAAATATGGATACCAGTTATCAAGATGATTTGAGGTACCATAATTAAACACTTGAAAACATTGATGAGAAAGGAGATCTTGTTACATAATATTTCTCCTGCTCCTAAGAGAGCTCCAGATAAGAGGAGTGATGATATTCTAAAGTCATTATTTCTCTCAAAACCCTATGTTGTGGGTACTCATTAGAATCGTCTCCATGAGACAATTCTAATGAGTACCCACAGCATAGGATTTAGTGCAGAATAATGAATATTTTCAATTTTAAAAAGAAAATCAATCGCTCTATCTAGAGCTCTGTCCGAAGAAATACTCTTAGGGTCCTTAAGTAAAAGATGACTTGCATGGTAAGGTGCGATTTATTTCTATAACTGTAGTTACAAAACTTTTCTTTACACAATTCTTAATCTTCAAAATAAAAAAAATACAAGTAGGAAAATAATAAACAGTAATGAGTAATGCTAACAACAATTTTGTTTTAGAGAATAAAAGTATACCTTTTGTATGCTGACCATCCATTCCAGTTAAAATATTTCAGGAAAGAAATTACTTAATTTAAATACAGAGCCTAGAATAATGTTCAATCACCACCATTTATTTTGCAAATAGAACCATTAATTCTCAATTCAAAGTTAATATTTTTACAATTATTCGGAAACAATGGAGTGGTAGGGAACTGAAAAGGAGATCATTATGGATGGCCCAGCATTTCTACCACTTCACCAGCTCTGCATTTGACAGGCGCTGTGTAATCCCCATGGGGGCCCCTAACCTGCCATTTCCATCTGACAAGTTATTATCTTTCCCTTAGGGGGGCCTTGAGAAAGTATCAAGCAAAAATCCAAATGTTGTTTTTCTTGTTTTACAAATTGCTTCAGTGAATATTGTATACTGTAATCCCCTGTCAATCCCATAATTCATTTTTGATTGTTTCACTTGTATGTTTCATTGCTATTTTTAATCATGATTATTATTTTACTGTATTTGTCATTTGCTCCTAAGTTGCCTTTTGCCAGCCTATCCTTCTCTGTATAATAGAACCATGGGAAAGGAGACCTTTGAAAACATTAAAGAAAATGAAGAAATTGCTGACCTGTTCCTACTTTCAAACTCTTCAAAATACAAATTAGGAGTTTACACAAACCTGAAGAAGAATGCTTTGGGAAAAAATTTTTGGAATAGGAGAAAATGCTGGTAACCAGCATCTCTCTTTTTCCCACCATGCTTTCCACCCTTTCAATAGCAACTTTACCAATTTTATCAGTATTTTATTTTTGTCTACCAATGCTTTAAATTTTGGCAAATGTAGATATTTTTCATCTAAGATAATCAATCAAACTTTTTAAACTTGACCGTTTCTGCACGAACTGTATTCACATTCATGTAATGTGGCCCAAAATTACAAATCAAACACCAATCTAAGTTGACTAAATCAAACAACAATCAAAGTTTACCATATAATGCTAGCATAATTGACACAGTTGTTTCCGATTTGTAAAGGTGGTGAAAGAGAGACAAATCTACTCCATGAACGTGTTGGATCATGTTGCATCTGTAGGTGATATATGCACACTTCTGCCCAGCAGTTATGCTCCATGATTTTCACACTTTACACTTAAGAGAATGTAATCTATCTGATTTGACGTCATTTGTGAATGGGAGACCAAACCAGTGGTCATCACAGTAAGGGCTGATTCCCAGCGCTGGATGATTATCAAGTATTGATCACCTTAATTGTACACTGGCACCAAAAAGGGGTGAAAGCTTTTCACCTTTTGACAAGAAGGACATAGTAGAAAACACCAGGACTGGTCATTTTGGTGAGAAATGGTCACATTATGGACAGAATGAATAGCAATTGGCATCCCAATGGCCCATACTAGCTCTCTAACAACTTTGTTGGTCAGTCTTTCAGTATATTTTGTGACAGTTGTAATTGAAAAGCTGTTATTTGTATTGAAATAGCCTTACAAAATGACCGCCTCTGTTTTCTGACATCAATGATGAATGAATGTGGTATTTTGGAGATTCTGATAAAACTCTGGCTGCTACGCTTGTTATTTTTGAAATTCTTCAGTTCTTTTTTGTTTTGAAAATAAATCCTCTGTCTATGTAATAAAGAATTCTCTATATGTATCTTCTTTTCAAAAATTGCAAATTTCAACGAAGGTATCAGTTAGTACTAAAATATTTTGATAGGATTGAACTGAATAATATAACCAAATGAATGTTTCAGAAAAGGAGCAGAAACAAGTTCTATCTGGAGGATTTGTTCAAACATTCTTTAGCCCAATGACAGTAGTAATTACAATATTTGAGACTGGGTGTTATAATAATATGGTGACCATAGTGACAGATGAGCAGTCAGGCCCATTTTCTGTGATTTATATTGCATTTTCCAGACATTTTCACTCTCTTTTATCCTCTTTTTGATTCTTTTGTCAGGTTTGTATTCTTTAGTTTGACTCTATTTGTAGTTGATATTGTTGATAGAGCACTGGACAAAGTACCAGTAGTTCGTCAAATGGAGTTAAACTTTGAAAGTTTGACATAATGTCCTTTATTGGGAAAATAACAGTCAAATGAACAAACAGGAAATGTATATATATATATAGATAGGATAATTATGGCACAGTATAAACATTTGTCCTGAGCTAGATTCATTTTTTGTGAATGGTATCAACATGCTGTTGTGCTGCAGATATGTTGTAAGATATAGTACCTGAAGAAGCACATTCATTTACTGAAAACACCATCTATAATAAGAATATCCTTGGCCAAATAATGCTCATTTTCTTTGTAGTGCTAGTACTTCAATGGAGAACAAGCTATATTTCCCTACAGAAAGTCAATTAGATCATTCTTAAAGCACCAGAATACACCAACCAAAATTTATTTATTCTATTCAAGTATCAGGAAACAGACATTGGTGCAGAGCTTAGAAAGTACATCAATACATTGAATTATTTTGAATTTCACTTTTTATCATAATTTCACATAATTTTCCATGGATAGATAGTGCTTTTTTTTCTTTGATAGTTGTTTGAAGGAGCATCATATTAACATATGCATCTACAAAGAATGGTCAATTACACCAAAGATAGCATTAGAACAAGAAGATAATTATGTTAGTAAATTTTCTATTGGTTGCCCTTGAAGTTGGAATGCGAACTCTTTGAAAGAAAGAAGGCATAAAGGAACTCTGCAGACATGTTAAGTGGTTCTATCTTGGGCTTTATAAACAATCTAATGAGAGAGTTTAAGTTACAAATATTCAAGGGAAAATTGCAGAACGTTTTTTGCATTATACTGATACATACGTAAAGTACACAACTTGATACCCCAAATTGTTTCAGTCTTAATTAATCACAACTTGGTTATTTGTAGAACCATTGTTTTTCATCTCACAATAGTTTCATGTTTCATGTGGCCGGTAAAGCTATGTTTTGCATTTTCTTCTGATCAGTCTCCCAACCTTTTTTCAAGGCTTTGGCTACTTTTTCATTAAGTTTTACTAGATTATTCTTCATGACAAAAATTACCATGGTGAGTGTAAAAGCTGAAAAAATATTTTCCAGGAAGCTAGGGATAGTACCTTGTAATAAATGTTGTTCAGCCTTTACATTTGCAACACTATCCCTAAAATTTACACCACCTTAACCTATTCCTGATTCATCCCTGGTTTTTACGATCCTGAGTAAGAAACTTTTTAAAAACAATGTAAGAAAAGGGGAAAATGCTGGTAATCAGCTTTTTCTCCTTTTCCCGTGTTTTCTACCCTTCCTGAAACAAATTTCAATTTTAATTAATTTTTGTCGTATGCAAGTACTTTCAATTTGACAAGTCTAGAATTTTGTAGTTTGGTAAAGGGTGAAGGATATATGCTTTTAAAAACAGTTTATCCTTTTCCCACAATATGTGTCATTTGTGACACATGTTTGGTCATATGCAAATGTTATATACTTCTATATGGACATGTATATTAACCCTTTCCCAAACAATACCTGGTTTTTACAACCCTGGGATAGAAGCCTTTTGAAAACATCATGGGAAGAGGAGAAAATACTGGTAACCAGCATTTTCTCCTCTGCCCACAATGTTTTCTCTCCTGCTCTAAACAAATTTCAATTTTTGAATTACATTTATTTTGTCGTCTGCAAATGCTCTCAATTTGGACCAGTCTGTATTTTTTTTGTTTGATAAAGAGTTGATTGTCATTTGATAAAGAGTTGGTCAAAAACCCTATGCACAATTATAAACTTGAGCTATCAGATTAAACCAAATAATGCAGGAAAAGGGACCCATTTAGAAATCAGAACGGCTATTAACTTTCTAAACTGAAACTTTTATGTCTGTGGTTTCCATAATAACATATTTACTAGACCACATGTAAACTTGGAAAAACGCATAAATCTTCAAATGTCAAATTTAATTTGTTATGCCATTTTAATTTGATTTTTTATGTGAAAACTTTAATTTTCACCACTTCAGTCTATCACCCATATTTTCGGCTGAATTATAAAATACTTTGCAGTTTTTGTTTGCTCGTTAAAAGAATCAGTAGGATATTGATGAAAAAATTAAGGGATTTAATCCAGTACACCAGTCAAAATAGAGTTGTTTTAACTCATCACCAAACGACAAAATTTTAGGTTTGTCTAAAACCAAAGCATTTGCAGACGACAAAATAAAATTGACAGAAAATTTGAAATTTGTTTTGTGAAGGGTAGAAAGCTCTGTGGGAAAAGGAGAAAACGCTAGTTACTAGCATTTTTTCCTTTTTACCTCAATGTTTTTGGAAGGCTACTTCCTCAGGGCAGTTAAAAGTCATCATTGTGTGGTTAAGGGTTGAGTAAAGTTGCACAGATGAAATTAATGTTCATAGGAAAAAGAATCTTTAATAGATGGTAGAGGAATAATATGGGAAAAGTAGCAATTACAGCCATTTGTAGAACACAGATTTATTTGTCTGGTAGCAAAAAAGTTTGAAGCAATATGAACTTGTCTTGAAATTATATTTTTCCACTTGTTTAATTAAGTTACAGCTCTATGACAGAATTATTGCCTTCCGAATCAAGCCAGAACTCCCTCTTGCTCATTTCCTCAATCAATCAGCTAACATGTACCAATAAAAATAGTTAGAAATCAGTGCTGTTTTACATTTTAAGAAAACAATGTTGTAAATGGAGAAATACTGTTGTCAAATAATGTCCAAGTTTACCAAAATACATGTTTCTTTTTTTTTGTAGGTTGCCATGTATTAAACTTCTGACAGTTAACCTTTTCTTGAACAATCTTTTGTTCAATTCTTTACAACACAATCCTGACTTTTAATGACTTTGAAAAAGAAGCCTGTTGAAAACACTGAAGGAAAAGGAGAAAATGCTGGCTACCAGCATTTTCTCCTTTTCCCACAATGTTTTCTACCCTTCCCAGAACAAATTTCAATTTTTCAGTTACACATACTTTGTTAACTGCAAATGCTTTCAATTTGGAGCAGTCTGAAAAATGTGTAGTTTGGTAAAGAGCCAAACCACTCTGAGGGCTCAATCTGAAAACATCAAGGGAAAAGAAGAAAATGCTTGTCACCAGCACTTTCTCCCTTTTCCACAATGGTTTCAAAAGTTTCTTTTCTTGATAGTTATCAAAGCACAGGATTGTTTGCTAAAGGGTTGATCTTTGTTTTCAATAGCCACAAGCATAACTGAAGTTATGTAAGCCACTGAAGGGGTTCTAATGTGAGTATATTGCTTTGATTTCTTCAACCAAATACATCACAAAAATTTGATTAAGGTTCTGCCCCCCTCAATGTTCTCTCTCAATTTTTGACTAGTCCAAATCAAATTGTACAGCAAATTTCCTAATTAGATAGAAATCTTTTATGAACCTTTTAGAAACATGCAAAAGGTCTGAGTACATATTCTAATTTGCAATGATTCTAATGGGTATTTAGCATCATTTTTACTTCAACATGGTTCCTTTTTTTTTTATTTGATTGAATGGTTTAGCTCAGCCAACCACTAAAGCCAAGGCTGACAGACATGTGCAAATGGTAAATTCACAAAATATAATAAAATTCTTCATTTAGTGCAACAAAAAAATCTTGAAAACATGAGGGAGAGCAGCAATTTATTGTAACAAGCTTTAAACCCTTTACTACTTAGATACTCATTTCTACATTATTGCTTGTAGGAGTCTTTGGAAAACATTGTGACAAAAGGTGAAATTGCTCGTGACGAGCAATTTCACCGTGTGTCACAATGTTTTCTATGATATCAAAAAGTGTCATTTACACATAAGAAACAGCTTCATCCAGTCTGTCATTTAGGGTCAATTAGAGATACCATAGAAATGCCTTATGGGGTAAAGGATTAAATACAATTATTTTGCTTTCTATTTTCTATGTCCTTCGAAATTCCAAACTTTCCTTTCTTTCAATTATCAAATGTTAAGTCTCTGGCTTATAATTTTGCTAGGACATAGCAATGACTTGCAGTCCATCAATGCATGTCCATCAATATATAGTTGTCTAAAAGAGTTATCCTGTCCAAAATATTAAGAAGTGTGGCATAGTTCATGACCTTGATTCATGATCAACTTAGTAGCTGTACTTTAATAACAAATTGCACAAATAGGTTATGAAGATATTCATGAACTCATGGACATTTCTTGAACCAGTTCATGGAACTACTTTTGAACTGTATTCCTGAACTGTGTGTGCACAGTTCTTGAACTATTTCATGAACCATTTGTTCAGTTTGTGGTGTCAACATGGTATAATTTTATTGTGTGCATATTTGGATGTTTAATTTGATAGTCTTTGGTAATGCCTTTTCTCTGTGGCTTGAAAATGATCATTGATGTACATCTGCAGCAATTGCACAATGGTTCAACTGCCTTTTTGGTGATACAAAAAAAACTGATAGATCTAGATCTGTTTAAGTACTTGTCTGGCAGGTCCAGGGTCTGTATTCACCAACCATTCTTAAGAAAGTTTAATAATCTTCTAGTTTTTTTTACTGTGAAAGTAACAGAATTTCTGATTGGCTAAACCAGTGTTTTTTGCCAATCGTAAGTTCTGTTGCTTTCACATCACATTGACAGAATTCTGAAGAATAAGCCTAAGAATGTTCCTAAGAATGGTTGGTGAATACGGACCCAGATCACATTTGTTTTAAAAGTGTATAAATTTCAAAAAGAGGTTTTTGATTTTCAGAATGAACAAGGGTTACACATTGAAGGTTTGAGGCAGAAGTGATGTATGTGCACTTTGATCTGAATACATTTAGCACTTTTTTTCACTTTGTCAATAGTAATACTCAATAGATAGGCTTCACCCTTTTCAATGTAATCCAGTGTTTTGGTAACTCTGGAAATGGAAGCCCTTTGAAAACATGGTGGGAAAAAAAGAAAATAATGATAACCGGGAGTTCTTCTTTCTGACATGTTTTCTACCCTTCCAAAGAGAAATTCCACTTCTGGATCACATTCAATTTGTTGTCAGCTAATGCTTTCATTTTGGACCTGTCTAAAATTTTGTTGTCTGGTTAAGAGTTAATTCAATCTGGTTTTCAATAATTCCATTCCAGCTTTTGTTCAGATAACATACTGCATGAGATTTTCTATTCTTATTTCAGAGAGATAAAAATCAGTTGGGCTCTATGACCCTTTTTCTCTTAGTCAAAATTCCACCTATCATTAATTTTTTATTCATATTCAGATTATTTGTAGATGCAATAACTTAATTAATGTACAATGTTTGTGACAAAAATTTATTGTATTTTTTTTGTAATTAATTTGAGAATGAAAAAAAAGGTGAAGCCATTGAAAAGTGACCTTTTGTAGCTGAGAGCTTTGACTTTTTCTTCTGTGAGGTTTCATCCTTGTAGTGCTAAATAAATAAAATGTATATTCTAAGTTGGTATTTAAAATGCAGATAATGTGATATCAAGGCTGTTTTTATTGAATATTTGGCAAAGAAAAAGATGTTGTACATTCAAGATCTGACTGCACATTCTTTTGAGTCTGATCCTAATCTACTCCATGTAAGCAATTAAATCTGGGCTCTGCAATACAAGGGTTAACACTTTACCAAATAACAGTCCAAATTGGAAGAAGGAAGCATTTGCAGACGACAATTTAAAGAGAAGGCTCAAATGATGGAAAGTAGTCCTTGATAAGGTAGAAAACATTGCGGGAAAAGCAGAAAATACTGGTAGTAACCAGCATTTTCTCCTTTTCTAACTATGTTTTCAGAAGCCTTCTTTCTCAGGATTGTTAAAAGTCCTGAATGTTTGGCAAGGGGTCTAAGCACTATTATTCTAAATGGGGGGTAATCTTGAATCAAAAAGGGAAAGTGTTGGCTAGTCCTTGCTCCAAATGGGTATTGTTCAAGGGCACTGGCAAATGGTGGTATTTATCTGGGGATCAATTCACTTTCCAAAATTAACAACAATTTTCAGTTATTCGAGCGGCTTCAATTAAAATTAAATTGTGTCTCAGATTTCAGATTGACATAGAGCGGTGTTATCACATCAAATCGGTATCAATGTGCAATAGGGTATCAGTACTGAATGGCAGCCTATTCTTTTTATGTCAGATGGCTTCAATGGATGGTAAGACAGATATTAGACAGCAAAAAATTGCAATGTAATCAATACATTCATATATATAGCAGTTTTTTTTTATGATGATTGTTGGGAATCAAGATATTTTATATAATATATGTATTTTATATAATATCATGAGGTTATTTAACATACTTGGGTACAATACTGGATTCTATTGGATGAGTACACTGCAGAACCAGAATATATATTTGACGAGGCAATAGCTGAGTCCAAAATATAGACTGGTTCTGCAGTGTACAAGTACAACTTAATTCAATATGTTGTTCCAAAGCATGTTAAATGACCTTTGTATTTCACACTTTTGTATTGACATTAAAGTAAACAACAAGTATAAGGCCATTTCAATTTAAATAATGATAAAAAAAATCAAAACATATCTAAAGAGGGATTTGAAATTATTTATTTTGACCATGGACTTCGGTAGACTACTTTTCCTTTCAAATATCGATATTTGAGACTCCAGCCTCGTTTTAAAAAATACACATGGGACTTTTTCCTCATTCTGAAAAATCCATATTGGACTCTACAGCATCCAGTATGGAATAAGATATTTTGGTACTCACATGGTAGTGTTCAAAAGAGATTTCATTGGACGTTAAATTGTAGGTTTGAAATACTATGTAATATACATTGTATTATTGAAAGCCAATCACAGGAATACCAGGTGTTCACATGTAATAACCTATTGACAACTTGCAAAAAGGGAGCATCTATCTTTCCCAACAGTGCTTACAATCATACCAAAGACAATCCCATCATAAGCACCAAAGTTAACTTGTAGTCTGCAGATGCTTCCAAATGTGACAAATCTAAAATTTTGTCCATTGGTAAAGAGTTATATAATAAAAACATTCCATCATTTGGGCCAAATTAGATTTATCATCTGCATGGACCAGTCTCAGATTTTCTTGTCTGTTAAAGTATTAACTTTTTACCACATATCCTCCACTTCAAACAACCCTGCAGTAGAAAGCTTTTGAAAACATTGTGGGAAAATGAGAAAATGCTGGTAACCAGCATATTCTCCTTTTCCCACAATGTTTTTAAACTATCATAGACAAATTTCACAATTTTAGTCACATTTGATTTGTGGTCTGCAATAGCTTTCAATTCGGATAGGTCTAAAATTTTGTTGTCTGTTAAAGAGTCAACTCTTATAAAAGTGGTACAAAGTCTGGGAGCAGAAAGGTTCAATTTGTAGCAACAAATTTTAACCCTTATTCTGATACAGAAGTGAAATGAAACTTTCAAGCCGATGGTATTTTTCTTTTTGAGGGGTATTTTAGGATGAAAAATATCTCTTAATCAGCCAGTGTAAAACCTAGATCAGGCTACATGTTCTATGCTTCTGATTTTAATCTACAGTGTCTGAAAAAGGTCCTTTAGTCATGCTTAGCAGCTAAAGGTTTAATAAACATGGAGAGCTGCAGATAAGAGGGAGTGATGGTATTCTAACATTTTTTCTCTTGAGACCCTATGTTGTAGTTCCTCATTAGAATTGTCTGGATGAGATGATTCTAATGAGTACCCACAACAAAGGGTTTGGTGGAGAGTAAATAATATTTTCAATTTTGAAACTCCCTCTGTCTGGAGCTTTGTGCATGACAACATTTGGCTCCATACTAACTACATTCCTGGTTATGTACCCGATATTTGTTTTTTATTTCATGCTTTCCAGTAGGATATTGAGAAATAGCTGTGAAAATATTTTTCGATCTTACACCGGTACCAGCAGTGAAATACTGATTTTCGCGTTCTTGTTGCCTAGGTAAATTGCAAGTGCAATTTGCAAGATGGGAAATATGATGTCATATACCTTACATTTCTTGTGCTTGACATAATATTGTAATGCGTTGCTATGCGGGAGGGGGTATGCCACAGGGAATAACAGAAAAGAAATGTACAGGATTTTGATAAAGCTCCTCCCAGAAAGGGTTAAAAGCATGAAATAAATAGAATATTTATTTAAAGATTGAAATTTATTTCATCTCGTGAACACCATCGGTAATAATTTCACTCGTGGCTGTGCCACTCCTGAAAATATTACCGATGGTGCTCAGTAATATAAATTTCCATCTTTCACCTAAAAAAACATATATCCTCCACATGGCCTGCAACATGCGAAAAGGGGCATTCGGACATTTGCGTAAAGTGTTGTCTTGTGTCAGCCTGGGCAGTCCACACATGCTAATCTGAGATGGCACTTTATGTCTACATTAGATTTTGTTCCTTAGTAGACTTCTGCAAAATATAAAAAATCATAAAAACGGAAAGTACCGTCTCAAATCAGCCTGTGCGGACTGCGCAGGCTGATCTGAGACGACACTTTACGCAGATGTCCGAATGTCCCTTTTCGCATGTTGCAAGCCATATCATTCATATCCTAGACTCTCAAGTCAAATTTGCATAAAACATAATATGATATACTTAAATTTTTTGCCGAGTAATGGCATGGGGCAATCACCCTTTTCATAAAACCCTGGACTAGGCAGGATTTATCTGCAAAATTTAAAAAAGTAGTGTTTGTTTTTTGATACTTAATGACCCTGAAAAATATAGTTCTTGGGATAAAAAAATATGTATAGGAGAAAATTCTGAAAACTAGAAATATCATCCTTTACCTACAGTTTTTATCCACTTTTAAAAATGTTTTATTTCCATATTTTAGCTATATTTTCCTTAACCACATAGGATTTCTTTTTAACTTCCTTGTATATAATGTGATTAAATACGACAGGTAGGTGAAAACTCTGATCCAGATTAATCCAAATGAATATGCATTCATCAGTCTTGCTTCCTTTGAGATCTCATTTCATTGGTACAGGAAAAGTTACTAAATAATCATGGATAAATCACACACATTTACCTGTAATTGTCTTGTAGTAATTAAATGCAGGTTTTTGCAGACTGAAACAATAGTTTCAATGTGTTGTTATTCTGCTAATTTTTATGGCAGAAATAAAATGATAAGTACAATTTAATGAGAGCTGGAAAAAGATGACAGTTTTATTATGTCATTATACCAATGACTCTTCAAGTGGTATTTATCCTTCACCTGCATGAGGACTGTTAATCCTTAGGCTACTTAGTGCGATTTACTGACCTTCTTTCGCAGACAGTGTAGATCGAGATCGGATTGCACAGAATGTGCAGTCTGATCTCCAATCTACCTTGTCCGAGTAGGACATATTATTCCCCAAAACATAATTTTGAAATAGCAATTTGAGGGTTTTTTACTACTGGAATCGAAAATTTTATCTTGGTAATTTAGCAAGATAAGGGTTGAAATGGACTCTTCCACATGAATTCTTGTACTCTTTGTGACACAACAGAAATGTAGACTTGTCCATATTGAAAGCATTTCCAAATAACAATTTTAGTGAGGCCAGAATGATAAAATTAATTATAAACCCATTACTACACAATCCCTACTTATGACGCCCCTGAGAAAGAAGCCTTTAGAAAACAGTGTGGAAAAAGAAGAAAATGCTGGTAATCAGCATTTTCTTCTTTTCCCACAATGTTTTCTACCCTTCACAAAACAAATTTCAAATTTCCAGTCACTTTTATTTTGTTGTCTGCAAATGCTTTTAATTTGGACAAGTGTAAAATTTTGTCGCCTGGTAATGAGTTAATAGGACAGAAAATAAAGTGGGAAAAGAAGAAAATGGTGGTTACAAGCATTTTATTCTATACCCACATTGTTTTTAAAAGCATTTTTTCTCAAGGTCGTTAAAGCTCAGCATTGTGTAGTATAGGGTTAATTTATGGAATAACAAAACTTGACCCTTTCTGAGAAATGATTACTACATTTGTCATTCTGTGAATCTTAAAGAATGTTAGAAAAGTTGCTGGCATTTGAGGCTCAGAAGCTGTTAATTTGATTGATTTTATTTTGGATGAACATCAGACCTCAAATAAAAGTACCAGTATAACCTCCAAAAGTTAAAGGTTTAGAATACAGATTTTAAATCTGTACCAGAGAACACATTTCTAGACATGCCCACAACAAAAATATTTACAGACCACATGATAACTATGGCTCAAATAATGGAATTTATTCTTGAAGGGTGAAAAACATAGTGGGAAAGTACAAAATGCTGGTCATCAGCATTTACGTCTTTTAACCCAGCTCCTTAAATTTGGCATTGTTTGGTAAGGGGGTGAAAGAATAAAAAATGAACCCTTTTTAAATTACAGGGTATTTGGGTAAAGTAATGGGGACACAGAAGAAGATACCATCACATGGAACCCCTATTACCTCACTAGTATCACAGAGGGTCAGTAAGCTCAACCTTCAGATGACACCTTTTATAGGAAATCCAGCTTATCTTAATACAAAAATAATTGAAAATAAAAAATCACCAATTAACTCAGTCTGACTTTAATCAAGTTTTCTTGGCACCCCTGGGCACCCCCTGCCAAGCACTGACCATTAGCGAATACTTGGGGCCAAAGATGGTCATTAAAATGAAATGGACACCACTTTCCTGGGTCATGACCTCCCGAAATCTTTATGCTTTGTGCAGAGAGATAGGAGAGATTTGTAAATTACACATTTCTCCACACCACACCTTTTGTGTAAGGTAATGATAGGAAAAGATATTAGCCATTGACTATAATAGTAGCATTGCAAAGTTTTGCCGTCTTGCTCTCTAATTTATGGAAGATTTTTGTTTACTATCGGGGAATGGATCAAATCATAATTATTTCATTATCATTAAATGTTTAACAGTCACATTAAAATTTGAGTTGGAGACAGGGATAGGGCCTCCTCATATCTGCCTTCACATAAAAGGCTCCAAGCTTGAATCCCATGAGTAAGCAAGCTCAACCTTAGAGGGTAACAACAACATGATACCAGTTCTGGAAAGGATGTCCAAGAAGCGACCATTGAAAGTGATTAAAATTTATTTAGAAGATAACAATTTAGAACATTCGGAAAATGGACAATTTCTTGATTTGCCTCTCCGTTCATCAAATTTCATCAATCATTCAGAACTATTCATTTCTCATGCCTCTTCTTGTTTTGTATTACATAGTGTTGTACCTTTCCTGTGTGCAAAATGGCTGTAGCTGTCAACATGCCTTGTGCCAAATGACAATATTCTAGACTTGTCCAAATTAAAAGTTGTTGTAGATGATAAATTATGTGACTCAGGTGATGAAAGTTGATTCTGAAGAGGCAAAAAACATTGTAGGAAGAGGAGAAAATGCTGGTTACCAGCATTTTCTCCCTTTCTCACAATATCTTCCAATGGTATCTTTCACAGGCTTGTGAACAAAGCATTGTTTGGTAAAAGTACTTGAAACATTAATCTTTCATATTGACTTGAAAGTTTGTATGAAGAAAATGGAAGCAGAAATTTAAAAGTAAAAATGAACTTCTGTAGGCAAAAATTGTTCCATTATCTGTCTGTAACTTAAGCTAGTTTTCTCATGCAAAGATGTGCAAATGTAATATGATTCTAAAGTAGTCTTATTCTATAGGGGGACAAAAATGGCATTACCTTGTTACTTTCTGAAACAAATTTGTAGCAGAAAACATCTTGCAAAATATGGATATTTTGAAAAAAAAAGGGTTTATGGCTTAAAATGTACAAGCAAGTTGTTAAACTCTTTTCCTTACAATCCAGTTTTAGGGACCCTTGAATAAGGAGGCTTTTGAAAATTTTATGGGAAAAGGAAAAAATGCTGGTAAATGCTGGTAATTTCTCACAATGTTTTCTAGCCTATTGAGGTAGGTTTTGTCGTTTGTGCTACCTTTAATTTCTTGTCTACAGACGCTCTGAATTTTGTCCAATTCAAAATTTTGATGTTTGGTTAAAAGTTATGAAAAACTTGCTTGTTCAAAGTCATTTCTCCTTTTTCCACAATGTTTTTAATAGTAGCATTCTTCTAAAAGATGAAAAAAGGTTGTCTGTAAACAAATAATGAATTAACCCTTTACTGCACAAAGACTACTTTTAACATCCTGAAAGGGATGGCTTTCAAAAACATGGTTACCAGCATTTTCTCCTTTTCCCACATTGTATTCTACTCTATCAAAGAAAATTCATTTCATGAGCCACATTGAAATGTCATCAGCAAAATTTATGCTTTCAATTCAGACAGGTCTAAAATCTTGTCTTGTGGTAAAGGGTTAATCTATTCCAAAATGCTCCCGTGTTTTAATGATGCTGGAGTCTCAGGCATTTGAAGACATTGTAGAGTAGGGAGAAATTGTAGGTAAGCAGCATTGGCTTCCTTTCCTGTAAAATTTTCACCTATACCTGATACAAAAGTTCCACCATTTTTGCAACATTTGATTTGTCACCTGCAAGTGCATTCAAATAAGGTAAGTCTTGACCCATTACCACACAATCCCTACTTTTTGTGACCCTGAGAAAGAAGCCTTTAGAAAACACTGTGAGAAAAGGAGAAAATGCTGGTTACCAGCATTTTCTCCTTTCCCACAATGTTTTCAAAAGGCTTCTCTCTCAGGGTTGTCATAAGCCACGATTGTGTGGTAAAGTGTTAAAGCACTAAAAGTAACAGAGATACATATCGAGAGCCATGAGAATGAGCATGTTTTTTGCCCATATATCATTCTAGGCCTTTCTACTTTTTTATTGACCCCTGTGATGCCCAGCAAACCCTAAAACACCCGTAGTCTTGAAATAAAACCTAAGTAATTTCATGCTAAAAGTAGTAAAGGTAGTCCATGTTTAGAATGCCATTGCAAGGTGGATAGTATAGATCTGAAAGATCAGACTGCCCATTTCGTGCAGCCTGATCTTTGATCAACACTAGCCGCAATTGTATTTACAAAAGGTGCTGTAAGGGTAAGGTTATATATTTTTATCGTGAACTTTGCTTCATTATCATTATATTATCAATTGTTATGATCTTTTTTACAGCTTCTCCCAGTGCCAATTCAAGTACCTCAAATTCCGTACATTAGAGTTAATAATTCTAGCTTTAATGGCTCAATCATTTTTTTACAGTTTGAAACCCACAGGACTCTCACCACTCAATCTTTTATCAAACAATGCCGGGTTTTCATGACCCTTGGAAAGATGGCTTTTGTAACCAGCATTTTCTCTTTGTCAAAATAAGTTTTCTATCCCATTAGAGAGAAGAAGTATATTAGTACCTATTTTGACTATATTGCCTGCAGATGTTTGGAATTCAAAAGAGTCCAAACCTTGTCATTTTGGAAAGGGTGAAGGTGCAGGGGTCCTGCATGATGAGGGTGTAGAATTTGCTATTCAGAGACCTAGGTTTGATCATCACATAGTGCACTTAATTTTTCATGGAACTTCCTTGCTTGCTCAGGCAAGAGAGTTAAGAGCACTAGGAGCATACCAGTGAAAACCTAGGACTGGCATTACTAAGTGAACTGCGTCTGTCATATTACTGAAATAATGTTGAAAGAGAATTAAGTACCATTCAATACATCATATAAGTACTTATATCCCCAAATAAATCAAGTAGACATTTTTAGTCCAGAAAAATATTTAAGCAGTGCTTTGTGAAAAGGAGGCTTAACTCATTACCAAATGACATGTCTTAGGTTAGTCCAATTTGAAGGCATTTCAGACGACAGATAAAAGTGACTTAAAATTTGAAATTTGTTTTGTGGAGAATCAAAAACACTGAGGGAAAAGGAGAAAATGCTGATTACCAGCATTTTCTCATTTTCCCACAATGTTTTCTAAAGGCTTTTTTTTCAGGGTCATCAAAAGTAGGGATTGTGTTGTACATGTAGAGGGTTAATACACTTTTACAATATAGTATGCCAGGCTAGTAGTTCTCTGATTTGGGTGTAGTTTTTCATAGACTGCCTGAGAATCATGGGGGAAAATGGTCCATTGAGGTGCAGAAAATATTGGCCAACAGCAAAAAGTTACAGATGAACAGGAACTAAACAATTGATACTGTTTATAGATATATTACATCCCACTTTTCACAGAGCATCACTCATTTCATATATGGCATCCAACATGAGAAGATGGGCATTCGGACATTTGTGTAAAGTGTCACCCTGATCAGTTTGCTCGGGCTAACCCAAAACAACACTTTCCGTTCTTACGTATTTTTCTGTTTTGTGCAAGTCTACAGTTGGAAGAAATTGAATGTAGTCATAAAGTGCCATCTAGGATTAGCTTGCTCGGACTGCGCAGGCTAATCCAAGATGACACTTTACTCAGATGTTCGAAGGCCCCTTTTTGTGTGCTGCAGGCCATCTTGCAGTTTCAAGGCTGCTTTTTGACAAAAATGTCCCCAACTAAGCTCACTTGCCTAGCTTACACATTTCTTTCCTAGGTTTGGCCTGTATATATCATGTTGCGGCAACATTGCTCAGAGTGCTGCAACATGAACAGTCCAAGGAGAGGTATGGTCCAGTTTCACTCAGCTTTTGCTGTTATCCAACCCAGATAAGTAGCAATTAATTCTTTCACAAACAAACCTGTAATTAAATGACTTTGAAAAAGACACTTTTTGAAATTACTGTGGGTAAACGAGATATATGCTGGTATCCAGTGAGCATTTTTTTCTTTTCCCACGATGTTTTCAAAAGGCTTTTTTCTCGGGGTCGTCAAAAGTTGTCACTGTTTGGTAATGAGTTAAGCAACATCGAAAATTATCGTCTGCAAATGCGTACAATTTACACAAAGCTAAAATTCTGTCGTCGGATAAAAGCATAAGAGTGATTTCTTCTTCAGGCAACAGCATTTTTGTAAAGTTGTCCTTTGCAAAACTCAGAAAGGCGCCTGTCTGAGGTTGCGGGTTTAATCCGAAAAGAAAGGTAAGGATTGTTATTTTCTCATTATTGTAACTTTTGTGGGGAAAAGACAGATTTCAAGTACATTGTCAATAGGAAGAATTATTCAGTTTTCAATTGGAATAGAAATCCTAGGTTTATCACCATAACATTCGAGAGGTAGACAGGAAAAATTCCTCAATTTGTCACACCAAGGGGACAAAAACTTCCTTAACTCTTTACCAAACAACAAAATTTTAGGCTGGTCATAATTGAAGCATTTTCACACAACAAAATAAATGTAAATCAAAATTGAAATTGTTTCCAGCAGGGTAGAAAACATTGTGGGAAAAGGAGAAAATGCTGGTAACCAGCATTTTCTCCACTTCCCACAATGTTATCGAAAGCCTTCTTTCCCAGGATCTTAAAAAACCAATGGATGTTTATTAAAGGGTTAACTCTAAACACTAAAATGCCAACTTTTTACCACTATAAGGAAGGAGACTCTATAAAACATTATGGGAAAAGGAGAAAATGCTGATAACCAGCATTGTCTCCTATTCCCACAATGTTTTCTACCATATTAAAGAAACATTGCACCATATGAGCCACACTGAAATTGTTGTTTGCAAATGCTTTTTTGGACTAGGCTGTAATTATGTCATCTGGAAAAGGGTTCACCTTTTGCTGTACTTAAGCAAAATTTTTAATTACATTGTGCCCATACTATAGACTAAGTTTGCAAATGTAGTTAGCCAGAAAGCAGTAGAGATTTGTAATAAATTGCTCCTTTTCCTACAATGTTTTTCACTTGAAAGAATTGCCTAGCAATTTTCCTTTTTCAATCTCTTATAAATCTGAAAATAACCATTGATATGTTTTACCTTTTGGGCACCAAATTAACAAAATCAAAATGTTCAGCCAGAAAACTTAAACACTTAAATAATTAATATTTTAATGTTATATTTGGTTAAAATGTGTATGCATATCAGAAAGTGTACATCAAAGATCAGAATACTATGTTCTGTAGTCTGATCTAGATCAAAACTGGCTACAATTGTGAAAGCCACTTTTCATAGGGTAAAAGATATTTAGAAATGGGATAATTAATCCCTATCCTTACCAATTTTAGTTTAAACTTTTTTAAAAAAATAATTCTTTACTTGAAATTACAAAATATTACACTGTCCATTTTGAAAGTACTGCAGGGGAGATTAACTACTGCTCTTATTTGCCATTAAATGGGTAGAAAACATTTGTGGGCAATGGAGAAAATGCTGGTTACTCGCATATTCTTCTTCTTCCACAGTGTTTTTGAAGGTCTTCTCTTTTGAGGTAGTTCTTCAGAATTCAGGATTGTTTGGTAAAAGTTCAAGATGTTTACTTTTATAAACATTATGAGTCACTGAAGCTCCTGCAGACAACATAGATGATGAAGGAAAAGGCTCCAAAAATACTTTTAATGTAATTATTTTTCCATTAACCCTTTCCAACTCCACAAATTTTAGACCTATTCAAATTCAAAACATATTAAGATGTAAAATTCTAAATTGGCACAAACAAGCTTACATTCTGTGATAGGGTAGCAAACAATGTGGGAAAAGGAGAAAATGGCAGTTACCAGCATTTTCTCTGTTTCCCACCTTGATTTCAAAAGCATTCTTCATCAGCATAATGTTCAGACTGTGTGGTACAGTCAATTGGGATTGTAGTAAATAAAAGCCATTGACAGTTAAAAATAGGAAAAATATCCAACAGAGTGCATTTCCAAGACTGTTTTTGCAAATAGATCTATCTCTCAAATTATGTAGATCCTAGATCAGACTGCATACCCTTTGTATTCTAATCTTGATCTGTTTTGTCTGCAAATGCAGTGTAAGTGGTAAAGCCCAGGTTTAGCCCATGACTTGCTAAGTGCAACTTCGTTAAGCACTTTGACGGACAATGGAGAACAAGATCAGATTCCACAAAATGTGCCTTCTCATCTAGGATACACAGTGCCAAGTTCCATGGGATTTTTACAGCAAAAAGGACTATAAAATCGCAATATTTTGGGTTTTTTACAACTTACCAGTTAACTCAGGTTTGTCCAAATCAAAAGTATTTGCAGACGACAAAGTAAAAGTGACTGAAAATTTGAAATTTGTTTTGTGAAGAGTAGAAAACATTGTGGGAAACGGAGAAAATGCTGGTTACCAGCATTTTCTCCTTTTCCCACAATGTTTTCTAAAGACTTTTTTCTCAGGGGCGTCAAAAGTAGGGATTGTGTGGTAATGGGTTAAAGGGTAAATAGGGTGAATAATTTCCTCACAGCATAAAACTGTCAAAACAGAATGCAGCAATATTATGGCACTACCCTTGCATTGAAATATTTATCCTGTACCATTCACTGATGGTTTAGACAGGGCCAATATGAAAGTATTTGCAGGTAACAAATTAAATGTTGATAAAATGATGGTTTCTGTTGTTGATAGGGTAGAAAACATAGTGGGAAAAGGAGATAATACTGTCTACCACTATGTTTTTATAAGTTTTCTTCCTCCATGTTAAAACTGTGGATTGTGTGGTAGAGGGTTAAAACATTACCTGCTACAAAGTTGCAAGAACTTTCTAATTGATTGATTGATAGAATGATTGATTAGTGCATGGTGTTTTATGCTGCTCTCAACATTATTCCAGTCTTGTCATAGCCATAGGTCACATATTCAAATATATCCTCAGTTTCACAATGATAAGGTTACAATTTTGATATGTCTTGTCCAAAAGCACTTTCATGGAAAAACAGTCCTTTAACTCTTCACAAAAAAAAAATTGGGATTTACCAAATTGAAATGATTTGTAGACAACAAATTAAATGTATCCCAAATGATGGTTTCTGTCTTTGATAGGATGGAAAACTTTATGGGAAAAAGGAGAAAATGCCAGCATTTTCTTCTTTTCCCCACAATGTTTTCCACCCTATCAACGACAAATACCACATTTTTAGCCAGAATTAAATTGTCGTTTGCAAGTGCTTTCAATTTGGACAAGTCTAAAATTTTGTGGTGTGGGAAAGAGTTAAACTGTTTATCAAACAGTCACGTTTTAACAACCTGCGCAAAAAAAGCTTTGTTGACTAGAATTTTCTCCTTTTCCTTTAATGTTTGCTAACCTTCCTAGAAAATTCCATCATGTTTACCATTCCCTATTTGGTGTGCAACACGCGGAAAGGGACATCTGCGTAAAGTGTCGTCTAGGATCAGCCTGCGCAGGCTAATCCGAGACGGCACTTTACGACCGCATTAGATTTTGTGCTACAATAGACATGTGCAAAACAGAAAATGGCATTAAAACGGAAAGTGCCATCTCGGAGTAGCCTGTGCAGGCTGATCCGAGACGACACTTTATGCAGATGTCCGAATGTCCCTTTTCATGTGTTGCAGGCCATTTGTTATTTGCATTTGCTTTCGAATTGGACCATTTGAGAAGATAAAATGTTGTTTGGAGAAGAGTCAAACTATAAGTAATGAAAAAAAAAAAACTGTGCAAGCAATGAGCTGCATTTTCCCAAAGATAAAGTTAATGAAATAATATTATCAAGGAAAGAAGCCACTGCAAAGGAATTCACATCTGCAAGAGCAAGCACAACAGAAAAAATTCTGAAATGCCAAAATTCCTAGAAAATAAACAATTTATTTAGAGAGAAAATTTCATGAAGTTTTTTCTGTGAAAAAAATTAAGACCTGGTTTTAACTTTTTGAGTGCTGATCATTTTCAGTCTTGAAAAAATTCTCAAATTTCTTAATTACAAACCTGGTTTTAACTTTTTTACCAAAAAAAACAATGATTTTTTTTTTCAGGACCTTTTAGATGAAGATTTGAAGACTTATGTGGAAAAAGAAGACAATAATGGTATCTAGCATTTTCTCCTCTTCCCGTAACATTCTCTACTCTGTCAAGAGGCAAATATCAGGCTCCCATTTGCAAATCTTTCCAAACCAAGTGGCCTGTTTGAAAATTTGTTAAGTAGTAAAGAATTAAGTATGTATGTATGTATGTATGTGTGCATGTATGTATGTATGACATGTATGCATGCATGCATGTGTGCATGCATGTATGTATGTATGTATGTATGTATGTATGTATGTATGACACTGTTTTCAATATTATTTCAGTTATTTGACTGATGGCACCCAGTGCCAATGCACTTATTCATGCTTTTCTGGAATACTGTGGACATAATTTTTCCCAAGCCACTGGCTTCCTTCCCACATGATCATTGTCAAAACATTAATCAGGGGTGAGAGAGGAATGAATCTTGTCTCAATGATTATCAAAGAACATCAGAAAAAAATATGCCGGGATGGGTTTTCAAACGAGTGACCCCCCTGTTCTCAAAGACCTTCTACACTTCCAAGGTTGACAGAATATGGATAAGAATCGAAAATTAGTGTCCAATTGTAATCATGAATGTCCAGATGAATCAAGATCAGTTTTCAGCATCAAATACAGCTCTTTTATCAAACACCACTCACTTTTCAGTCAGCACTGACCAAAATCCAAATAGTAATATTATTGTCTTCCTCAGAAAAGCTTATGTTGTTTTTCCTCCAATAACGGCCCCCACTTTGGAAAATATAACACCCCCAGGGTTGTTAATTAGAGGCAATATGGTATGCAGGAACACAACTGAAAACCCCATACCGAACAATCCAGTGGTTTTGCAGCCTTTTCCAACATGGTCATTTTTTACCACAGTGGTTTCAAAAAACAATCTTTCTTTATGGCATAAAAATACCAAACAAAAACTTAACATATGCAAATTGAAAGTGTTTGCAGATGTCTGCATATATAAGTCAGGAGATGATTGCTGTCTATGAAAGAGAGGACAACATTGTGGGAAAAAGAGAAAATGCTGGTTAACAGCATTTTCTCCTTTTCCCCTAATGTTTCTACAGGGTCTCTCTGAAGGCCATTTAAATTTGGGATTGTTTGGAACAGGGTTATAAAGGGTTAACCATGAATGAAAGGAACTTCTTGAATGAAAGAATTTTTCATTTACAAAAATATCGGGTATCAGTGGGTATCTTTTGCAAGTTAATTATTTTGTGGACCCACCCACCCAGACATATTTTAATAATATTCAACAAAGATAAATAATAAAACTGTGTACACAGTCTATTAATGCATGGAAAAGCTAATATTAACAAGACAAGTTTAAAATAAACATTATCATATTTTACTTTTTACCAGATAACAAAATGTAAGGTATTGCAGACCTTTGTAGAAAATAAATGGAATGTAGGTCAAATCATTGGATCAACCCACTGGTTGGTAAGCGCGACTTGCTGACCTTTTGTGGACAGTGTAGATCAAGATCAGACTGCACAGAACATTAGTCTGATCTTTGATCTTTAGTCTCCGGTAAGGAGATGTTATTCCCCATATCATAACTTTGAAATAGCAATGGTTATGTTATTTATATCGCAGTGAAAATTTCAGTCTAGTTATTTAGCAGAATAAGGCTAAATGGATAAGCTACTCATAATTTTCATCTGTAAATGCTTTCAGCATGGAATCAAAACTATTTTTATCTTTCTAATGTGTTTTGTCAAGAACAGGTCTTTGGAGTAATGGGTTAAAATAAATATTATTAGATTTAATGCAAGGGTGGATAAGCATGTTTATTCAACTAATATGTGAATTGGTCTTTTTATTTGATTTGATTTGTGACGAAGAAATCGTCTGTTTGGGTACTCATTATTCTGTCTGTACCTTTGTAGTCAATTGATCCACTTCCTATTAGTATCTGGGAAGTTTTTAGTAAGAAAAAAAACTATGAACAAATTGACCTGCCTTCCAATTTCTCTACAGTCACTTGTCCATATTTTGGCTTGTCAAGATTTAAGTTGCAAGAAATAGCAGAATTAAGATTTTTCATTCATCAACAAATCAAAATGACCCATAACTTCATATTCACTTGCTACACCCAGAAATATTCAAATACATGTATCATAACAGGAAAAAAAAACTGGAATTTTGGATAGAGTAGTTGGAAGACCTAACAATTTGCTTAAAGTTTTTGCACTTTGACCTTCACAAAATTCATTTACATGAAAAGAATTGGAGGGAAAAAAACATATATATGTTCTAATCATTTTGACACATCTTTTTCTCTGTCAGTAAGAGATAAATTTTGAGGTTTTCTAGAAGAAAAAGTGTTTTTCAGTTTGATATCTATGTCAGACAGCCTAAAAAACCTCCTGGGATGAGGTCAGAAAACATTGAATAAAAAAAAAAGTTCATAAAAGCAACGGTTTGTCAGACAAATATAATCTTATCGCCATGATATGTTTTGAAAATCATCGGTTGAGAAGCAATGCCAAATTGTTTCCATTCGAGGTTTTCAGGGAACCAACTTATCTAGGAAATTGTTCCCAAGCTCTTTGCCAAATAATCCTAGGGATTTTGGAAATATGAGGTTGAAAATATTGTGGGAAAAGGAGAAAATGCTGGTTAGCAGCAATATCTCCTTTTCTCACAATGTTTTTTACTCTTCAAAGAAAAATAATGTCACCTAAATTGGTGTATGCAAATACCTTCCGTATGAAATGGACCAGTCTAAAAGGAATGTTTGGTTTGGTAAAGAGGTAATCATCAACCTATCTCACTTTGCCAGCGGAATTAAAATTCTAAGAGATTCTTTTTCATTCTCATGGAGAGTTGCTAGGTGTAGGGTGCTCATTGATATCCTGCTATCATTGTGTAAATTTTTACCCGGGTAATTCCGTAAGGCTGGTTCATATACCAAGGCATTATGGGTATGTTTACACAGCGATAAAGACACAGTCGTGAGCTGTACAGTTTGGTCCTAAGTAAATTTGTTAAATGGCTGTAGTTGCACAAGAAATTTAGAAATATTGGAGCATTTTATCTTCTGAACCATTGAAGCAACAATTCACAGACTGTATAATAATTCCAGTTGGCATTACACAAACCTTGTTTTGCACTTTTAAATTATGTATTTACTCATTAGATAGACAGGATCAAGAAGATTTTTGTATCCTAGTTGTCTGATAAATAGCAGAGAGACTCGTTAACAAAGTACAATTGTGCTGACAAATTCCTGCTTCACAAAATGAATTTTATTATGTGCAGTTGTGTCCTGTTCAGAAAGCATGATAAAGCAGCTTTGGTCCCCTTTGCAGAGGCCATATTGTAACATTTTCCAACAGAGTTTAACTACAAAAGGAGAGCCCTAATTTCATGGAGTTTAAGGTGAATGGCCAAATATCACTATGGCTATGAAGGGAACTGGTGGCAAGGTATTGACATAGGTGTGGTTTAGCCAGAGATAGGTAGATCACCTGTTGATATTACTAGCTGGATTTCAACTGATGTGTTTGTTTGTACAGATTAAGTCATTTGTTAAAGACTCGGCTGACCAAAGTTATGCAGTAGGTGTCCACTTGGCCAAACATTTTGTAATATATTGACCTAAATTGACCCAGTTTCTAACCACAGGTAACTTTTGACTTGTTTCCTCATAATTATGTACCATGAGTGACACATCTATAATACATACTTTAAATGATTATAAGAATAATGACATTGCTTGTCTGTATACTTAAGAAAAGAAACTTTTTCTACCATTTCCATTTGTTTTTGATTATTTTTCTTTTTATTTAACATGAAGAAACGAAAACTTTTGTAGCAGGTAACTAAATGATTTAAAACTCAATGATAAATATCGGAACAGAATGATGAGTCATCAATTACTAACATTTTATTAGCTTGGCTGTTTTTGAAGAAACAACCAAGTTATTGTCAGAGCCTTGTTGCTGTTTGCCTTGTTGTCTTTGTGATGTAAGAACTTTGGCTATCCAAGGTGAACCCATACAACAGATGTATTAACCATCAAAATATTTGAACACAATTATGTCCCTTGTTTAGATTAGCATATTCACTGATAGTCCATCTTTTTTACTAAAAGCAACTGCTGCCAAGCTTTGGCGTGGTGCTTTGTTGCAGAGATGTTTCCACCATCAGTTTTTGACCTTAGGAAAATAAAGACAAAATACGGTGCCAGTTTAATTGCACAGACATGATGTCTGATTTAACTCTACCAAATGACCAAGTCTTAGACTGGTCCAAATTGAAAGCATTCGCAAATGACAAAATAAACGTGAATCAAAAAGTAAAACTTGACTTTAGAAGAGTAGAAAACATTGTGGGTAAAGGAGAAAATGCATCTTCCCCTGGATCATGAAAACCAGGAATAGTTTGGTAAAGGCTTGAAAGCTGAAAACACTCTTTTCCTACACAAGCAAGTTAAGTATGAGACCTTGAAATTGTTGTTTTTTTCTTTCTATGAAGATGCAGAGTATGCTGGTGCTGGTGCTGATGATACAATTTCATTACAAGAGTTTTTAATAACATAAGATGTTAAAAAATATTCATGTCGGTTATTTCTTTCTTCTTAAGTGTTTCATCTTGAATTGAAAATCAGCAGATTTTTTTTGGGTGGGTGGGGGGGATGGGGGGTGAATACAGAATTTGTTTGTCCTATAGACAACTGTTACCTCTATGTCAGCACCAATATTATCAGTATGATGCACAAGGTTATCATCATCAAGAGGGAAAAATGAAACATGCCCTGTCTTTTTCATGTTGAGGTGCAGGTAGATTTGACCCATTTGTTTTCCCTATACCATTTAGACTCTTTTTACACTACAACAAGATGTTAGGCTGGTCCAAATTCAAAGTATTTTGCAGACAATAAAGTAAATGTGCTTCAAAAACTGAAATTTCGATTAGGACTTATAGAAAACAATTGTGGGAAAAGGGAGAAAATGCTGGTTTCCAGCATTTTCTCCTTTTCCCACAATTTTTTTTTAAAAACTTAATTTTCAAAGGTTGTGAAAACCATGGATTACGTGGTAATGGGTTAAAGAGAGATAGAATGGTTTACTTTTGTCAAGTAGGTGGCCTTGTGGGAACAGGCATGGAAGGGGCAAAAGTCCATGGTTTTTTTTTTTCATCAAATAGTCTTACTTTCTGGTAGAATTTCTTCCATTTCACCTGTTGTTTCTAGTCTTTTGAGCTCAAAAGTAGCATGTATTGTGTAATTAGCTCCTCAACTAATTGCAAATATGTTTAAAGTATTTTGCTTGACATCAAGACAGCTAATAACTGCTTGGAACCTTACCTATGCAAGGGTGTTGGTGGCTGGAACTTTTCTCTGAGAAATTAGCTCAACACCCATCCATGTAGTATCTTTCATTTTGATAAAGCTACATTCGATAATTTATAAACTAGGACACAGGGACTCATAACTGATCAAGATCAGCAACTCTTAAATATCTGTATCACCCATTTCAATTAGCATATCACATGATTCAAACAAGGTGTGTTGTGCAAGGGTTTTGGTAGCTGGAACCTGTGTCCGAGAATTTAGCTCTGCACCCACCCATGTAGCATCTTTCATTTTGATACATCTACATTAGATAATTTATATGCTAAGATACTGTGACTCAAAATTGGTCAAGACCAAAAACTCTTTAATATTCTGTATCAACCATTTCAAATGGCATATTATATGATTCAAACTTCATTACCCAAATTTTGTTTTTAAATTAAATTTATGTTCCAACCACTTTTTCCAGTAGCTTAACCACTGAAAAGTCTTTTCTGCAATTTAAGTTATTATAAATGGTATGTTAGATGGTATTTACATTGAAATTGGAAATGGAGACTGAAACCAACCACCCCCACCCCTTGGTTAGCCATGACAAAGCAAAACACACAAAACAATGATTATGAAAATTATGTCTTTGAAATGATGAAAAAGATTTCTGATAAGTTTTTTGACAATTAGTCTAGTGATTTTTTGTCATATTCAGTTTCTATCAGTACATTTAGGGGATAGACACCTATTCAACATTTAGGAAAGCAGCCACCTATAATTGCATTTTGGAATATAATTTATTGGCATGATAATTGTGTACACCTTTGCCTGTTCAATACCTTAACCCATTACCACACAATCCCTACTTTTTATGACCCTGCGAAAGAAGCCTTTAGAAAACATTGTGGGAAAAGGAGAAAATGCTGGTAGCCAGCATTTTCTCCTTTTCCCACAATGTTTTATTCCCTTCCTAAAACAAATTTTAATTCTTTAGTCACATTCATTTTGCCGTCTGCAAATGCTTTCAATTTGGACCAGTCCAGAATTTTGTTGTTTGGTAAAGAGTTACATGGTCATCATCAGGCTTAACTGATGCCAGGATCACCTGCTGTCTACTTATATTGTGGAGGCTAGACTAAATTGATAATAACACAATGAACCTATACATATTGCAAGTGATAACATGACTTGTTGCATTGAGAAAGTGACAACTTCAGAATTAGGAAACCTCAAATTATCAGGGGCAGTATGCTTTAACCCTTTCCCAAACAGCAAATTTTGAACCAGATCAAATTGAAAGCATTTTGCAGGTGACAAATTAACAGTCACTAAAAAGATTATATTTCAATATGACAGGGTAGAAAACATTGCGGGAAAAGGAGAAAATGCTGGTTACCAGCATTTTCTCCTTTTCCCACAATGTTTTCAAAAGGCTTCTTTTCCTGACCCGTAAAAACCAGGGCTTGTTTGGGAAAGGGTTAATCATTTGAAACAGATTTTTTATTCTAAATTCCAAGGCTAGCCTTCTGATTGGCCAAGACATTGTCTCAGAAGGCTAAGCCTTGGAATTTGGAATAAAACTATCGTAAGGATTTGTTTTAAGTATGGTAGGATTTGGAATTCTAAAATTCAGTGATGTTCTGTAGACAGTATTATCCAAATAGAGAGTCCAGTAATGTCTGGCAATCAGGTAGTTTGTCTATTTCACTTCCTTGATGAACTATTTCCAGTAGATGACAGGGGAAATATGGCTCCCTGATTGGTTAATAAGCTATACACCCTAATTAGTCTCGACACAATGAAACCCAAGCACTATTTAACCCATTTTCAGAAAACAGATTTTTGAAAAATGAACATAGGCAAAAGAAGCAGACTGCTTGAACAAAGTAATTGATAAGTTTTCTCTCTGATTTTTTGCAGATAACTCAAGAATGATGTATCCCATTCCTTCACTGATATCTGTGTTCAGAGAAGACAAATTGAACATGGCTCTATTTAGGGAACTAGTTTCTAAAAAGGCAGATATCATCAGGGGAAAAGGAGACAGCTGGGTTAAATCAGCATTTTCTCCTTTTCCCAAAATATTTTCTATCCAAAACAAATTTTAATGGTTGAGTAACATTTATTTTGTCATCTGCAGATGCTTTCCGTTTGGACTAGTCTGAACTATTTTCATATGGTTAGGAGTTGAAAATACTGCAGCAGACTTTCATTCTGTTGGTTTTGAAGAAGAAGTTGAACTTACCAGCTTCACTGTTGTTGTCAGCATTTTGGGAAGAGTTTGTATTAGATTGACTAGTAACTGGAGTATCGTTGGACCGCGTCGACTGGTTATCGTCTGGCGAACTAAATGGAGGTAAATTCTGTGGTGGTGATCTCTGAAAGTAAATGAAAAAAGTAAATGATAAGTAAAATATAAAGTTTTGAATGGTAAAAGGTTATTGTTCTAGTGTTGTCTTATGAATGGTACCATACACCACTTACCAAACAATCACAGTCTCTGTGACAAAAGTCCCCTGGAAACATTTTTGGAAAAGGGTAACCAGCACTTTCTCCTTTTCCAACATGTTTCCAACCTTGACATTAAGACTGGCACCATTTGAGCTACATTTAGATCATTGCCTCCAAGTGCTTTGGATTCGTCACCCAAAAGTTTTGTCTTTTTGTAAAAAGTTAATTCCATTTGGTAAGTTGATTGAACTCACTGTGGTGGCATTTCAAAGCTTCATCTCAAAATATGGAAATTACAACGGTAGACTGCAGGCTTTGTGCAAACCAATCTTGACCTACATTGCATAGATTTCTGTTGTTGCTCTTTCCAAACTCAATGTTAAACATATCAAAGCACCCTTTATATTACACAAGAGTGTGATACATAGGGAGAGACAATAGCCTCTCATACCACAGATTCCCGGTTCGAATCCCATGATGAGTGAGTCAAAGTTTGAAATTACCCAGATCACAGCGTGGATACAGGTTGATGGTTTCCATAGAGTATAGTCACTGAGAGTGTTTAACTCTTGACCAAACACCAAAAATTTCGACTTGACCAAACGGAAAGCATTTGCGGATGATAAATAATTGTAGCTCAAATGATCATTTTTGTCTTTGAAAGGGTAGAAAACGTTGAGGGAAAAGGAGAAAATGCTGGTTACCAGCTTTTTCTCCTTTTACCACAATGTTTTCAAAAGGCCTTTTCCTCTAGGTTATTAAAGCACAGGATTGTGTGGTAGACTTAGTATCAGTTGTTAACTTGTTTCACAGTCAATATAAAATGAACATGTAAAACACCATCTTCTTATGTAAATGGGTTCATGAATCCATACTATGGTAATATGAGCTGAGGTAAGGATCAGTCTGCAGTTGTTCTGGTTGACCTGACCATAAATACCGAACTTTCTGCTAATTTGTTAAATCATTTTGTGGTGTAATTGGATAAAGGTATTACAACTAAAAGGGCAACCCAGGAAAATTTTGGTAATGAGGTTAAATAATGATGTTTTTTTTTCACGAGATGTTTACCCATAAATCCCTTTCAGTTTTGAGATCTGAACTTGCAAATTCAAAATAAAAAAGATCTAGATGGGGAACTGATAATTGAGAACAAAGGGCAATTTCTAAATTTCCAGATTGTTTTACAATTGCTGCTCAAAACTCTATGTTTTATGGTTGATGCTGTTCATTTTCAACCTTGTGAAGGCATATTCTTTTCTAAGTGAAATTTAGGTATTTATAATACTGTAGCTACTTTGATTGCTATTTTCAGTGATACACTCATAGTACTTTGATTCCAGTAATAGACACCACGGATTGGTCCATTATCTCCCGGTAGATGGCATTCTAAAAATACTCATCTATCTGATATGGGCATCCTGGGTACAGAGCCGAACCACCTTCCTACGCGACAACCGTTACTTTGAATTTAAAACAGAAAAAAAAGGTTACCCAATAAAAAGCTACCTCGTGCAATTTACTCAACTATGATCACCAGTTTAGAGAAATCTGTTGCTAAAGCAGGTCTCATTTCTCCTCAAACATATTGATACGTAAAAGCTATTTTCAACATTGCTACTTTATAGAGCGTAATATTACAGTCAGCCCGCTTTCGAGGCTAGTAGTGATGCGTCATATAAGACAGTCGAATCTTCGAAGAATATGACATGTGCAGACAACCTGGATTGGTCATGCTACTTACTTCTGCTCCTCAAATCACAAAGATATTTGTAATGAGTAAAATGGTAAAGTGAAGCCCGTACATTTTTTGCATGTGGAAGAGATGTAACCTGTGTAATAGGAGCGTTTGAATTTCAACCTCCAGGTCTAATTATAACTAAAAGGTCAATTAGATAAATGCTTCAAGAAACCCAGTAACACTGGAGGTACTCATGATATTCTATAATTGAACCTTTCTCATTTTCTGTCTTGTCCATCAGTCATAACTCTTCATAAATACCCCTCCTGCCTAATTGAATTTTGTCATATGTGCAAACTGAGATCAGTGTGCACATACTTAGATCAAGAATGGCACTACCCACTTTTTAGTAAATCCTGAACCAAACAACCCAGTGTTTTAGCAGCCCAAAAAAAGAGTTTCTGACAAAAATATGGTGACAAAGCTGCCAATAAGAAGTGTTACGGGTAACTTTCACATGCTGTTTTCTACTGTTTTAATGACAACAATACTTTGCAATCGAGCTACGCTTAATTCACTGTTGGCTAAATTTATACTTTTAGTTAATGGACATATACATGTAATTATTACCTCAAATTAAACATAATTATCAACTGTTACTATAGTTTAAAGGATTAAAGTTTAGTTAGCGAGAAATTAAAGGGGATCAAATGATACTAAGAAGACATCATAGAATTAAACCTACTGAGAAACAGCCCCTTTTCTCACACTGTTGTCAATGTCATCTTCTGAAGACAGGTAACCAAGAAAACTTGTTGGACTACTGGTAAATGTCAACATGGGAGGGCGCCCTCACGTTTTTGATAACACTTGTAATAGGGCATAAAGATGTATAATTATAAGATAAGTAAAAACATCAGGTTGCCTGCAGTTTTGGGTACCTACGAGCAGATTACATTACATTATGATCTTATGAAATTAATGAAATCATATAAAACAGTAGTTCAGCTTTTTATACTCATACAGACATATTCTTAAACTTTTATCTCTGTACCAAACAATCCCATAATTTTAGGACTCTGATGAAAAGTACTTCAAAAAACATGGTGTGAAAAGGAGAAAATGCAGGTAACCAATATTGTCTGCTTTTCTTTGTAAGGGACAACTTCTGAGGTCACTAATAATAATGTATAGAGGATATTTGGTTTTTTTTGGTGAAAGATTGAAATTCATTTCATCCAGTGGACACCATCGGTAATATTTTCACGAGTGGCACAGCCACAAGTGAAAATAAATAAATTTTGAAATTATCAAAATCCAGTACAGTTCTTTTCTGTTATTCCCCGTGGCGTACCCCTCCCGCATAGCAACGCATAATAATATTACGTCAAGCACGAGAAATGTAAGGTATGTGACGTCATATTTCCCATTCTGGTTATGAGGCACACGCAATTTACCGAGGCAACAAGAACATGAAAACCGGTATTTTCACTGGTGGTACCAGTGTAAGAACGAAAAATATTTCCACTGCCATTTCTCAATATCCTACTGGAAAGCATGAAATAAACAGAAATTGTCTGATAATCTTATTATTTCTCTACAATGTCTGAATCTTTGTCATGTATTTTGCTGGACAATCTAGTTAGAATGGTCAAGAAATTACACATCTGCAACTTTTCCAAAGCCTGAAAATGCCCAAATCATAGCTGAAGAGCCCTTTACAACTTGAGTCTTTGAGGTCAGTGTGGGTGAAGATCAAACTACCCAAAACATGTTTTTTTTATCCTTGACCTACATTGACTGCTTTGGTCAGACATTCTAGTTTAACCCATTACCACACAATCCCTACTTTTGATGCCCCTGAGAAAGAAGCCTTTTGAAAACACTGTGGGAAAAGGAGAAAATGCTGGTGACCAGCATTTTCTCATTTTCCCACAGTGTTTTCTACCCATCCCAGAATAAATTTCCAGTCGCCTTTGTTTTTTCGTCTGCACAATGCTTTCAGTTTGGACGAGTCTAAAATTTTCTTGTGTGGTAAAGAGTTAAAACGATGCTATCATTTTGGTTTTATGACAGTTTGGTTCAGCTGGCACTCTTTATCATATGACCAAAAAATGTAGGCCTGTCAAATTGAAAATGTCTGTAGATGTAGATCATGGGCGGATCCAGACGGGGGGAACTGGGGGGTCCGCGTACCCCCCCCCTGGAATATTGGCAAAAATGTGGTTATCAGATTCATGAAATGGTACTGGTTTGATATTGCACAGCATTTATGTAAAATACAGTCTTAATCTTTAAAAAAAAGGTTCTAAATGTGGAGACCTCCTCATGGTTAAAACTGGATACATTGACTTTTCTTGTAAACGGCTTACATCCACTGAAATCCGGAAAGCAAAGTATCATATGATAAGACGAGTGTGTTTTCGATGGGACCCCCCTGAGAAAGATATCTGGATCCGCGCATGTAGATTCATTGACAAATATTGCAACTCTGTTGTTGTTGTGTATACAAGTTCCTAGGAGCCACTCATGTAGACAAGATCAATTTTGCGATGGTGACATGTCAACAGTTTGTGACAAATCTGCTCATTCTAAGCAGTCTCTCCATTTGTCATGATTTTTTTCAAAGGTACTCTCCTGTAGAGGTGTCGGAAATCTCTTGTGTGTTGGGGAGAGGGTTTTAAAATGGGATTTAATAGCAAGTGTTTGAGTATCATTATAGAGACTATCATTTTTGCTGTAATTAATGATTAATATCACAGAATTGGCGTATATAAAGATACCTCTCTCACATCAAATAAAACCTAAGCTTACTAAATAGTGTGAGGAATCTTGTGTTTTTTATACAGCAATATAAAATCCATCAGCCATATTAAATATGTAGAAAGTGTGCTTTGGAAATTATGCGTAAACTCTTTGTAAGGCAACCCCACACAGATTTTTGTGTGATATGTGATAAAGAGGCTTTTCAATATTATTAGCTTCTGGAAGCCAAAAAGATCCTTGCAAAGTCCCTAATTTACTTTCATGTCTTCTGTTTTGATGCCTTCCTTATTACGTGACATTTATTGCCTTGGCAACAGACAAGATCATAATATCTGCAAATGAGTACAATCTGTTCTCTGATTGGTGCATTTACAACTGTACATGCAGATGAACCAGTGAAAGATGTACATTTTCTTGAAGTATTTATAGAAATTGAACTTCACAGTTTAACACAACACTTTACTGCAAGAATTGCAAGAGTCTATCTTTTGGTATCTATCAGTAGATTTATTGGTCTTTGATATATTCTAAATCTCAAACAGGAAACATGGCCACAGGCAAACCACATGAATAACTTTTAGATACAGGCACCACACCACAATGTCGACTTTCAACAAGCCTGAGAAAGAAGCCCTTGGTAAACATTTTCGGAATAGGAGAAAATGCTGGTAATCTGCATTTTCTTCCTTTCCCACAATGTTTTTATCCTATCAAAGGAAAATTGCACCATTTCAGCCACATTGAAATTAATTTCTGCAAATGCTGTCAATTTGGAAAAGGCTGAAATCTTGTTTGCTGGTAATTTGTTAAATCTCAAACAAAAAGTGTAAACATGGCAAAAGATAAACAACATCATAGGGTGAAATAGTAAAATATGTTCATTCAATATGAGATCTTGCATATACATGTATAAATAACTGACCTAGGGCCTTCTACACAAGTGTATGAAAGAAATAAAACTTTGCAATAAAACTTAATCGAGCATTTAAATAATTGGAAGGTAGGGGAATAAAACTTGCTACTAATGTCAAATAATTTCCACCTGTGATTATAGGTAATCATGAAATGTACAATGGACAGGTTTGGCATTTGTCAACCATTTTGATAAAAGGTCTATTTGTATATTTTGAGAAAAATTTGCAGCTTGTGTGTTTTATTTTGTAGTGTAAATACCCGCACTATTCTCAACATGATTTCAGTTACATCAAAGCAGTCAGTGCACCTATTCATCAGTGTGTTTCTGGTACCAGCTCTTTAAACAACAATGTTTTTGAGCAACTTGCCCCATAGAAGTCATCAAAACTATATGAGACAGTGAGAGCGGAATGAATCATGTCACAGTCAGAGCTCGGGATAGAGAGTGTGACTATGATTTTGAAATTGGAAATATTAATTATTCTCAACTAATCCCTATGTTGTGGGTACTCATTAGAATCGTCTCTGAGAGAGGATTCTAATGAGTATCCACAACATAGGGTTTGGAAGAGATTTATTGGTTTTAGAACACCATCATTCCCTCTTATCTTGAACTCTGCACACTGTGGTAGTGATACAGAGCCCCAGAGAGAGGGAGTGATTTTGATTTTGAAATTATAAATGTTACTTGTTCTTCCCTAAACCATATGTTATAGATACTCATTAGGATAGTCTCAAGGAGACGATTCCAATGAGTACCCACAAGATAAGGTTTGAAAGGGAAATAATGAATTAAGAATAAAATCACTCCCTCTTATCTGGAGCTCTGGTAGTCAATACTTGCTGAAAAGAGCTTAACAAAACTGGGCTGCAAACTCATAACCTTCTGGGTCTCAAGTTCACATTACCAAGTGACCTACTGGGATTGGTGAACAGCAAGAGGAGAAATAATGTATTTATTTTGTTATTTATTTATTTATTGTTTAACTCTCTACCACACAATCCTGTGCTTTAATGATCCACTGGGAGAATCCTTCCAAAACCATTGTAGGGAAAAGGAGAAAATGCTGATAATCAGCATTGCCTACGTTGTTAGGTCTTGTCAATTTGGTGAAGAAGTACAGTGTGAGGATGATTGGGTGAAGGTAAATACAAACTTCAAAAGGTAAAAAAACTTCCCTGAAGCAGATAGAGAGAGGAAAAAAGTAAGAAATGATGGTTATCTTAATGAGCGTGCTACTTGTACCCTGGTATGATTGATGAAAATATATGGGTTATAATAACCAATGGGCAAGGGAAACAATGCTGTATCAGTATGTTATTTATGAGACAGTTATAGCAGTTTTGAGCTGATTTTGAAATTTGAATGTATTTGTGTTAAATTTGTCGCCCTTTATGAAGTGGTGTAATGATGCATTTCTGATTTCAATGCGTATCACTTGATATAAAATGTTTTTAAAAAAATGTCTTATTAAAGGTGACACTTCATGAAACAATCCTGTGTTATAGTGACTCTAAGGAAGGAGTTAGAAGACATTATGTGGAAAACAAAAAATACTGGGAATCTGGATTTTCTCAAAGTTGTTTCTATCCCTTCAAACATATATCAAACCATTTGAAACACATTTTAATTTGCTGCCTGCAATTGCTTTTGATTTGGACTAATACTGTGGTTTGATAGAGTTGACAGAGATCACAAATGGATATAATGTGATTTGATCAACTTTCACCATCATATTCTCCTTTCTCACAATGTTGTTTTTAGCCCCTTCAAAGACAAATTCTGTTGTTTAAGAACATTTGCTTTCAGCATAGACAAGTCTAAAATATTTCCATCTGAAAAGTCAAACATTACTTTATCATCATTATTCCATGCATGCATAGTCTCTTTTTCTTTTGAACTTGCATATAACGTTTAGTCATGCTACCATTCTCCAGTGTTTGTGGCCATTTACATAAAAATCTCTCTTCCGCCACATTGTGTACATTAGCTTTGTATGTTTTCTGTCCAGCCCGCCTCTTAACAGATTTAAGCTTCTCAGGAAATTCCATTGATTTTTCATCCATTTTTCTGAGTCAAATCCGAGAAAATCCTGAGTGTGTCGTCTAGCTTGATTATAAGCATGACTAAAGTTTTCATTTGACTGTTTAAACATGTAATTAGAAATTGTCAATATCATGGTATTTTTCAGTGCCCGTACACTAAGTCTGCTCCTTTGAAGTGTAATTCTTTACCAAAAAAGGCCATCAGACCTCTCCAAATAAGGAAAACATCGTAGGCAACAAGGAAAATAGTTGTTGAGTGGTGTTTAACACCACTCTAAATGCTGTAGCAGTGATACCCCTAAACAGCTCACTAATTGATATATCTCATGGGTTTCTTTCTTACTTAGGTTTCTGCAATGTCTTGCCTGAGGAAAATTCTATGGAAAGCCTAGTTCTTCTAGTGAGGGTCACTGTGAGATTGAAGTTGTGAACCCTTCACTGTTGCAAGTAAACAAAAACTGACAACATTTCAGGCGTTAGACAAAATTGGTACTTGCAGCATGGACAATGGAATAGTATGTATAAATACAGGGTTAAACATTTCCTTAACTCTTTACAAAACAACAAAAATTTAGACTAGTCCAAATTGAAAGCACTTGCAAATGACAAAATTAATGTTACTCAAAACGGAAATTTGTTTTCAGAAGAGTAAAAACCATTTTTGGAAAAGGAGAAAATGCTGGTAACAGCATGTTCTTCTTTTCCCACAATGTTTTCAAAAGGCTTCTATCTCAGGGTCTTAAACCAGGGATTGTTTGGTGAGGGGTTAAGCATTTCCAAATTTTCTAAATATAGGCAATGTTTCCCAAGTTAGAGCACATCATGTAAGAAGTCTCAAGTGTTCCTCATTCTTCCCAAACACCTTATTTTGAGTATCTGTCAGTTACTATCCGCAGGGGAAAGATGAGACGGCTGATTATGTCAGGGTTGTCAATTTTTATTTCTGTACTATAAGTATTAAATTACACTGATTCTCTTTAAGTTTTAGATGAATGTCTTTTATGATGATAGAAGTGTGTGCATTTTAATTATGATTTAATCATGAATCCTCTGAATACTTGTAAACCATTTAACCCTGCACCCCACCTGACAGTTTCTTGCAAGACCTTAATAAAGAAAAAAGCTTTGAAAAGGATTGTGGGAAAATGAGTAAATGCTAGTAAACAGTATTTTCTCCCTTTCATCCAATACTTTCTACCATTTCAAAGACAGGGCCCTTATTCACAAACCATTTTTAAGAATATTTTTTTGTCTTATTCTCCAGAAAGTAACACAGCTTCTGAATGGCTAAACCATTTGGTTTAGTCAATCAGAAGTGTTACTTTCAAACTTGGAATATCTTGGAGAACAAAACTAAGAATATTCTCAGGAATACGGGTTCTGATTTCATCATTTTAAGCACAAGTAATTTGATATATATGTAAATGCTGTTAATTTTGAATCTTAAATTCTGTCATTTATTACAGAGATATTAGTCCTGTACTAATCAACAGAATTTTAGACTTGGTCATCTTGAAAGCATTAAAATTTGCAGATGACAAGTTCAGAGAGGCTCTAATGGAAATACTGTACCTGGTAGTCTTTGAAAGAGTAGCAAACATTATGGGAAAAGTTAAAAAGTGCCACCTAACAGCAAAAATGCTTCTTGGAAAAGATCAGAGAAACTGACTTCTACTTAGAGATGATTAAAACTAATAATTAGTAAAGAATTTAGGCCATCACCTCTTGAAATAAACATATAGCAGAAAATTTCGAAAAAAATCATGTATCAGTCTCAATACAGATTTTTAACAACCCTTGGGAAGGAACCTTTTGAAAACATTGTTGGAAAAGAAGAAAATACTGATAACTGGAATTTTCTCCTTTTCCAACAATTCTTTCTATCCTATCAAAGGCACTTTCAACATTTGAACCACATTGAGATTGTCATCTACAAATGCTTAAGTTAAATTTGGAATAAGAAAACTGTTGCAAGAAGAAAAAATAATGTCAAACTCTTTTTGAAACAACAGAGTTGGAGATATGTCCAAAATCAAAGCATTTGATGAAGGCAAATTCAGTACTCCAAACATGGAATTTGTCTTTCATAATGAAAGAGTAGAAAACAATGTGGGTAAAGGAGAAAATTCTGGTTGCCAGCATTTTCTCCTTTTCCCTCCATATTTTCAAAGTGTTAAAAGTCAGGATTGTCAAGTTCTTTTTTTAACCCAACGAGAAAATTTTAGACTGGTCCAAATAGAGAACACTAAGTTTTGCAGATGAGAAAATAAACGAAACTCAAAAATTGAAATTTGTTTCCAGAAGGGTAAAAAACATTGTGGGAAGAGGAAAAATGCTGGTTACCAGCATTTTCTCCTTTTCCCACAATGTTTTCAAAAGGCTTATATCTCAGTGTTGTAAAAACCAGGGATTGTTTGGTAAAGGGTTAAAAAAGGTGCTTACAAACATCCAGACTTAAAAACAAATAACAACAAGTACTAGAAATTCATACTTTTTTTTGAATCTCCAAGAAAAAAGAACCAAGAATTCCTACTGATCTCTGTTTGATTCTTAATTCATGTAAAAAATACTTGGAAAAAAAAGAGAATCCCTCTGAATGAAAACAATGAAGTGTGATAAGATCTGAGAATGGATCTCATTTAAATATATGCAAATGAGATATTGTAGTAGTGCGGTGAGATCTGAGGACATAATACAAGCCATGGCACACAGGCAAGGGCTTTTTTTGATACTGCAGATCTTTCTTACAATAGGGCTTTGGGATAGAGTATAATGAACACATTTTAGATGAAATTGTTTGTACTGTGTATACAGATTTCTTTTGCTGAAAGTGCAGTCGGTGCTAAAGGACAATTGCTCTATAACCTGTCCTTGACAAGGTATGTAGCACCAATGCAAATGTCTATAGGAGGCCCATAGTTTGAACAACTTGACACAATTTCAAAAGTCATCCAGTGCTGCAGATACGCTGTTTTGCTACAAGTAGAGTGGTGAATAATTTATATTTAAGGATAGCTTGGACAAAGTTCTAAAGATGCTTTTATGGTGCAATGTTCAGAAGCAGATCAGGCTACTAAAAACCTGACTTTGGTTATGACTGTAAATTACTTATCAAGAAATCTGGAATTGGAATAAAAGCTGGCTATTTTGTAGCTTTTTAGAAGGCCATTCTGCAAAAGGATAAAGTTGGTGAACTTGCAACCCTCTCACCATGTGAAGAGATATTTTCATGCATCTGTACTTTTGTATCTCTGTTTCAGATATTTTTGCACTGAACATCCTCATAAACTGAATGAAAGACACAAAAGTTGTGAATCAGTCTATCCTGGAATTGAAATGGGGTCCCAATCAAGATGACACAGTCTAACTCTGTCTGGAATAAACTCACAGAGCTCACAATGGCCAGTGGACACCAAGCTCAGATTCTAATTAGGTATGACAGCTCTGTCTTTTCTAGCCAATTTTCAAATCAAATTTAGAAAATCTGGGCTCTTTTCTCTGTGACAGGTTCAAAACATAGCATTTCAATTAAGCCCTAACCGAACCATTCCCATGCACAGACGACTCTTTGGAAGACCTTTGAAAACATGCTGGCAAAAGAAGACAGCTGTTAGTTACCATCATTTTCTCCTATTTCTACAATGTATTGTATATTTTTTCAATGGCAAATTTCATTATTTCTTCTAAATTTGTCATTATAATGAAAATACTATTAGAATGGCTAAGTCTAAAATTTTGTTTTCTGGTAAAGTGTTAATGGAACAGTTGTCACCGTTGCTATGGAAATACAATGTATTTTTTTTTCTATTTAGAATAGAGCATGACTTTGTTAAAAGATGCATTCAAGTCTTTATCTCATAGCTTGCTATGAGCAGCATCAACTCTTTTTCCAAACAACAAAATGTTAGACTGACCCAAACTGAAAGGGGTTGCAGACGATCACTTTAACGTGTCCTAAGTAGAGAAAATTGTCTTAGACAAGGTAGAAAACTTTGTGGGAAAAGGAGAAAATGCTGGTTACCAGCATTTTCTCCTTTTCCCACAATGTTTTCTGGAGCTTTCTTCTTCAGGGTCGTTAAAACTTGGAATTGTGTGGTAAAGGGTTAATGATTAGGTGCGTTTGTAAACACAGACTGGGCAGCTTTAAGCGCTGTTCAATTACTCTTTAACTCTATACCAGACAACAAAATTTTAGACTTGTTCCAAATTGAAAGCATGTGCAGACAATAAAATGCGACACAAAAATTAAAAACTTGACTTGAGAAGAAAACATTATAGGAAAAAGGACAAAATGCTGGTTATCCTTCTGTCTTCAAAAGGGTTCTTCCTCTGGGTCGTAAAAACCAGGCAGTGTTTTGTTAATGATTATAGTAACCAGTGGTCCCCAAAAAAGCCGATATAGCTCAGTAGGTAGAGCGTAGGACTTGTGAACACAATGTCCTACAGGCTGTGGGTTCGATTCCCCGACTGGCCGACTAAAATTACTAATAGTCCTTCGGATGAGACATTAAACCGAGGTCCCGTGTGACGGTGCTATACGCCGAGCACGTTAAAGAACCTGGCGAAGCTCTCAGTAGTTTCGACCTGTATCCTTGTACTATCCCCCGTAACAACTAACTGTCTTCTGGGGGCGTCGCTCAGATGGGCAACCGGTAGCGACGATAATTAAACGCAAATAACCAAATAACCCCAAAAAAGAATGTAAATAAATATCAGAGTTCCACATAGAGGAAGTGATTTTGATTTCAAAATTGAAAATATCAATAAGTCTCCACTAAAACCTATGTTACAGGTAACTCATTAGAATCTTCTCAATGAGATGATTCTAATGAGTACCCACAACATAGGGTTTGGAAGAGAAATAATGAATTTAGAATACTATGACTCCCTCTGATCTGGAGCTCTGAAGTACACACATTTTCAAACCTTTTAGAATCATGTATCACATTTTGTAGGCTGATTTTTGCCTATATATGTTACATTTAGATGGAGTAGATTTAAGAGCAAACTGCAGATTTGAACAGTCCTCACCCTGGTTAACACAGTCTGCAAAAGAAACTCAAGTTTTGCTTGGCACTCTTAACTCATTTAATTCTGACTTCTGAGTCACTTTTGTATTTTTTAGGTTGACTTTTAATCTTAAATCCTCTTACAAGAGCTTTATGGCTTTTAATAAGCCGAACAAAGTTCCCTTAATTAGACTTAAAGTAGAAATTAAAGTAAATCTCGATAAGTAGATTGTCTAAAAATAGTACTACCCTTGTTTAATTGAATTGTTCTCTGTATTTTTAAGATTCTGAGTTATATATATTGTACCTTTAACCAAGTGCCACGTAATCATGAGTTTTAATGATCTTTGAGAAGGAACCTTTTGTGAACATTGTGGGAAAAGGAGAAAATGCTGGTAACCAGCCTGTTTTTTACCCTATCATATTTATAAATATTCATTTGAGCTACTTGCAATTAGTCACTGCAGATGCTGTCAATTTTGACTGGCAATAAATTTTGTCTTTTGGAAAGAGTTCAGTTAATCCTGTATCAGACAACCTTCAGTTTTTGAGATCCTGAGAGAGAAGGATTTTGAAAACACTGTGGGTCAAGGAGAAAATGCAGGTAATCAGCAATTACTCCCATTCCAACAATGTTTTCTATACAAATTGAACAACTAAAGCTACATTCAGTTTGTTGTCTGCAAGTGCTTTCAATTTTGACAAGTCTAAAATTTGGTCATCTGGTAAGGAGACCACACTATCTCTCCTTTTCAGGACCTTTTAGAAAGAGGCCCTTTAAAAAAGTGTAGTAAAGGAGAAACTGCTGTTAACTGGCACTTTCTCCTTTTCCCAAAATGATTTTGATAAAAGAAATTTCCTTAGGGTTGTTAAAACTGGAGATTGTGTAGTAAGGGGCTAAATTCTGTTCTAAGTTATGACATTATTTTAGACCTGTGCAAATTGAAAGCATTTGCAGATGACACATTAAACATGACTCAGAAAATTTAATTTGTTATTTGGAAGGGTAAAAAACATTGTAGGAAAAGGAGAAAATGCTGGTTACTTTTTAACAATGTTTTCTAAAAGCTCCTTTCTCAGTGGCATTGAAATTTGAGATTGTGTGGTAAAGGGTTAAAAAAAAAAAAACTCTTTATGAATTCAGTTCTTAGTTATCCCTCTTTTTTCTGAGCTTTAGATTGTTTTCCAGTTCTTACATCCAAGATAGTGGACTGAGGGTTGATTGCCTTACCAGTTACCAGCTCTATACCAGAAGTCCCCGGTATAATCATTTGCTTAGCCAGGTAAGCCTTTGAAACTTTCTATAACATCTTGGTTTGAAGTGAGAGTGATTTACTTTTAAAATCTTCAGGGCAGCAGATAGTGTGGATCAAGGTCAGACTATGTTTTGTCACAAAATGCTGCTCAGAAAACATAAAGGTGACAGATTTAGGCAATGGACTCCACCAGGTTAGTGAAATTATGAGACATCTTGTAGTAAACTGCGAGAATTAGGAAAGAAAAGAAATATCTGACTTTGCATTATTTAGATTTCGAAATATGAAAAATATCCAGTCTATATTCTGAGGCTAGGTTCCGCACTGTCTGGTTCTCTAGCAGGTTTTCTTTTTGTTATTCGGCTTTCCATAATTACCTCTGAGATTGAATTAAAAGATTTCATTTTGAAGTCGGCTGATTTGGAGGGATTGTATTTCAAATATATTCTCGCCTTATAAAGGGGGTGTTTAAAGTCCTTACCACATCATATGAAAATGTATCGGAAAACAGTATTTTCTCCTTTTCTCACGATATTTTGTATCCTTTTAGAAAAAAGCTCAACATATGAGATACATTCGTTGTTTGCAAAATGCTTCCAAGTCTGATATGTCTGAAACTTTGTTTTATGGTTAACTCTTTACCAAACAACAAATTTTAAGCTTTTCGAAACTGAAAGCATTAGCAGATGACAAAATGAAAGTGACTGAAGATTTGAAATTAGCTTCAGGAGAGGTAGAAAACTTTGTGGGAAAAGGAGAAAATGCTGGTTACCAGCATCTTTCTACAGTGTTTTCAAAAGTTTTCTTTCTCAGGGTCGTTAAAAATAGGGATTGTGTGGTAAAGAGTTGAGAGTTTACTTTATTGCTATACAATCAGGTTTCACATGTACAGAAACATTACAAGAAACCCAAAGTGAAACTACATATAGGAAAAGAGACATTTTTTTGTGGAAATGTTTCAAAAAATATCGACAGAAAAGGGCAATTTCTGACAAAATGTTTATTTGCCCCTGTTCCTTGTTAATATCATTCAAAAGTTGGCAACTGCAGGGATGTATAAAATGAAATTTTGTGTTGTGATGGGTAAAAGTCAGTCGAGGGAGAACCAAACACAAAAATTGTCCGCAAAAAATGAAATCTGATTCATTTTATAGATTTATTTAAAGGATCAAGTATCAAAGTAATTATAATTCATATACGATAAAAGAAATCAAATCCTCAAAAGATAATGCTAACTTGAATCATCTTTTTTGTAACCAGGTATTTTTGTAAATCTTACATTGAAGTTAGAGGTTTGAGCCAATATTAGCCTCAATGTCAACTCGCTTCTGAATAATCTGACAGGATAGTTTTAGAACTCCAAATATCTCTGTATTATCACACAATTGATAGACTTATGATAGCAAAGGCAAGGTCTCTTTCTAGTAATATGGTAATATTGAAAGGAAAGAAGCAATTTCATGTAACAAGCTATTAATTCCCACATTTTCCCCGTGATTTGAATGAACCCTAACTTAGAGCAGGTACAGTTTCCTGCATATGATCAGTTCCAAAACTATTCTTTAGGAACATATAAGAAATTCCTTTCTGGTTTGACTCATGCATGAAATTTGTCGAGTACAATAAGTTTAAACATTTAAACTGAAAAAAAAAAATCAATGCTCATTATTTGACAGTAGATGGGGAAATTTTGCCTATCTTTAACACATTGCCAGGAGCAAATGACATTTTTTATCTTTTCAAACTTTGGCACCAGAAAAGAGGAGATTTTGAAAGTGTGCATTTGTTCCTATTGCGAGAGTGTTTTTCCACATTTCAATGCACAAAATAACATATCTCAAGTTTAGCATCTAGATAGATGTATTTCAAGGATATTTTCAACGTCTTCTGCAGCAATCTAGGCTCAGGAGATAATGACTTTTAAACTCTTTACCAAACAACAACATTTTGGACTTGGCCAAATTTAAAGCATTTGCAGACGACAAAATAAATGTGAATCAGAAATTTAAAATTGATATGGAAAGGGTAGAAAACATTGTTGGAAAAGGAGAAAATGCTGGTTATCAGCATTTTCTCCTTTTCCGACAATGTTTTCAAAGGCTCTATCTCCGGGTCTTTAAGAGTCCGGATTGTATGGTAAAGAGTTAACTGTTTACTAAACTACATTTTAAACAGGTCAAATTTGGGTGTATTTGAGCATGACAAATTAAAATTGGTTCATTATGACTATGATTTGTTTTGAAAGAGTAAAAAACATTGTGGGAAAAGAAGAAAATGCTGGGTACCAGCATTTTCTCCTTTTCCCACAATGTTTTAAAAAATTTGTCATCTTAAGGGTTTGTGAAATATTTGGACTTTATGGTAAAGGGTTTACACTTAACCACCCTAAGGCAGACTGCTTTTGAAAAAATTGTGGAAAAAGGAGAAAGTACTGGTAGACAGCATTTTCTCCTTTTCCCACAATGTTTTCCAACCTTACAAAGACAAATCTGATCAATTTTTCATCAATTCCATTTAATTTTTAATCTGGGAATTTTTCCAAAATAGATATCTTAAAATTTTGTCATCTAGTAAAGAGTTAAACTAGAGTAATTTGTTAATTTCATCAATAACGATCAATATGTCCTATCGGTTAATTACAGCTTTTCCACATGCATGCCTCCCAACAGAAATATCGAGACAATCTTGCTTTTTAACTTGTAATTTCGCTTCCATTCTGATTTGCCACTGACCTGAAAATCTGCAAGCATGAAGCCAATAATGGTGTTTACCCACCCTCCATCTTCCGGGCTTTTTCATGACAGACCCCTGTTTTGTGACCATAAAAAGGTTTGACCATTATCTTTAAGGAATGCTTTACTTTCTAATGGATGTTGTTTGGCAAGCACTTTAGACTGGGATCAGATGCTTGGCTATATAACTTGCCTGTCATATGTTTGTCTTCAGAATGAATATGTTATGTTGATAGTTAAGGAGTACTGATGTCAGGATATTTAGAACCTCTGGAATTCAAAGAAGGTTGCAGAAGGTTAATACCTGTGAAATGCATCCTCTTTGGTTGAAACAATTACTTGTAGAATGAAAAACATTCAGATCAGAATACTTGGGTCCTGTCTGTATGCTGTTTGATTTTTTGACAGATTGAAGGCCTTTTTAGCCCTTTCCTTCATAATTATAAGTTTTAACCAACCCAAGAGAGAAGGCTTTCGAAAAACATGATGGGAAAAGGAGAAATGCTGGTAACCAGCATTTTCTCCTTTTCCCCACAATGCTTTTACCTATTCAAGGACAAATACTGTCATTTGTAAAACATTTGGGTTGTCTGTAAATTCTTTCAATATGGACAAGTCTAACAATGTACACCAGAGATCAGGCTGCAGGTTTTGTGCAGTCTGATCTTGATCTACACTGACCATAAAGGCAACAATAGCAGTGAAAGGCGCCCTTAACTCATTACCATGCAACAATATTTTAGGTATGTCCAAATCGAAAACATTTGCAGACAACAAAACAAAAGTGACTGAAAATTAAACATTTGTTTTGTGAATGATAGAAAACATTGTGGGAAAAGGAGAAAATGCTGGTTACCAGCATTTTCTCCTTTTCCCACAATGTTTTCCAAAGGCTTCTTTCTGAATCTCAGGTGCGTCAAAAGTCGGAATTGTATGGTAATGGGTTAAGGTTATAACTTTATATGTTAATGGCCCTCTAAGGGTTAAGTTCTGTGATAGGGTATAGTCAAGTGTAAATAATGATAGTGGAAAAAAATTCTGGGAGAAAAGGTTCCCTAATTAACCTTGTACCTTATCTGCTACTAACTCTCTCTCTCTCTTACACAGATGCCATTTTACACCTATTTGATATTCTTTAAACATGGTGACAACTGTACAAATTCTTAGAAAAGAGCAATATATCAATCTGGTGGCTGCTGTTTTATGGATCATCACCTTATTTAACCCATATTTGTTTTCTTTTGTCACCTTGTTCAATGCATACTTGTTTTCTTTTGTCGCCTTGTTACAATTTGTATTAGTTTCTTTTTGTCACCTTGTTCAGTCTGTATTTGTTTGTTTTGTGACTGTGTTCAAAGTATATTTCTTTTCTTTTGTTGTCCTGTTTAACCCACATTTCATTTCTTTTGTCATCTTATTTTACCCATACTTGTTTTCTTTTGTCACCTTGTTCCATTTGTATTTGTTTTCTTTTGTTACCTTGTTCAATGTGTATTTGTTTTCTTTTGTCACCTTGTTCAATTTGTATTTGTTTTCTTTTGTCACCTTGTTCAATCTGTATTTGTTTTCTTTTGTCACCATGCTCAACCCATATTTGTTTTCTTGACATTTTCACTAACATCTTGCTAAAAAATGCATCTTTTTGGTGGTAGAGCAGTGATCTTTTGAGCACATTGTTTGAAAAGAAGTATTTCTGTCTGTACAAGTTTCTGTAGTTGTCTTGCACAGAGTTTAACCTATTACAGTACATAATTTAAGTAGTATTTCTGTCTGTACACATTTCTTCAGTTGTCTTGCACAGAGTTTAACCTATTACAGTACATAATTTAGGAAGTATTTCTGTCTGTACAAGTTTCTTCAGTTGTCTTGCACAGAGTTTAACCTATTACAATACATCGTTATACATGTGAGTTATGCTCTGTGACCAGGGGTGTTAACGCATCTGCAAAAGTATCTACCCACGCTTACTGACCATGGAAATAATTTGCTGAATTTTATGCATTTTAAACAGCCATTCTATCTCATGATCCATGTGGCTGTTAGGTTAAATGGATTTTATGTTTTGTGTCCCTCTTTATGTGATGACTTGCTTTCTATTATGTGATCACTTGCTTTGTATTATGTGATGACTTGCTTGGTATAGTGCATCTCGAAGATGCATCATACCCCCATTTCCTAGAGCGACACATATGTGTCTGATGTCTATATACATGCAGAGCTCCATATAAGAGGGAGTGATGGCATTCTAAATCCATTGGTTCTCTTCCAAACCTTATGTTGTGGGTACTCATTAGAATCGTCTCGATGAGACGATTCTAATGAGTACCCATAACATAAGGTTTAGTGGAGAATAACTAATATTTTTAATTATGAAGTCAAAGTCACTCCCCCTATCTGGATCTGTGTTGTAACATGCACATGTAAATATGCATAACATGTTAGCACCGGTACGAGTCACATAAGCAAGAAAATGTTTATTGTCTTTAGCATCTTCCTGTTAATATTTCCTTTTTTGTGTGAAAGCCTGTATTGTGCAGTTATGTGGAGAGCATGTAAAATAAACTATGTTCGTATACAAAGGAGGTTAAATTCCTATGTAACCAATGAAAATCCTGTGAAGTTGGCAGGTCCATGTGAAAGAAAACACGGGGACAGGGAGCGCTAAATAGAGGGATTGGAATTTAAAAATTTTCAAATCCCCAGGATATGATATCTTGTCCTCCAGCCATCATAAACAGATTATCTGGGTCCCCAAGTTCATTTGCTTAAAACCTGGGGTATCAGTATGTCTTGGGTGACAGTATACGCCCGTTCGTTTACCCTAATCCTGGTAATGTCATTGGGATAGGTCTTTTCACATTGTCTCGTTAAATGATAGGATTTAACCAAAAGGCTGCTAAGTCAAACTCGATGACGTTTTACGGACTGTGTGGATCAAGATCAGACTGCACATGACGTGCAGTCTGATCTTAGATCTACACTGTCCGATACAGAAAGTTTTTCCCTGAGAAAATAGCTTTGAAATAGCTATAGTTGGAGTTATACTATCCACTTGAAACGTTCGTTTCACTTATTTAACAGATTAAGGGTTAAACTGTGCCTTTTTTTTAGTTCCATATTTACTTTTTTAAGGGGGGGGGGGGGTAAAAACGTGGTATTTCGAAGTTTCTTCACGAACTTTTTGTTTTCTTTGCTTCTGCAGGTATCCTAAAATCTACACTACCTTTTACTGTATCAAAATTACTAATAGCTTGTTCCTTGGGAACATCTAGAACATCTATTGAAAGCGAGAATTACTTTCACCAAGTCATGTGATGCATATTTTCATAAACCTGATTGACATGAGTCGACAGACGAGTTACAAAAATGTTATAGAATTCTTAAGTTAACCACGTTAATGTCTCCACATACTCTACAAGGGCTCTTCCAACTGTAGTAATTTCTTTTTTTTTTCCTCACTTATCTTTTACCCTTAATTACACTACTCAGAGTTTTAACGACCCTGGGAAAGAAGTCTTGTGAAATATACTGCTGGTACCAACATTTTCTCCTTTTCCCATGCTTTCAAATTTGACAAGTCTATTTTTTTTTTTTTCGTCTTTTAAAGAGTTAAATATGAATTCAAGTCTAAAAGTGGTGTGTATGAGGAGAAAGGTTATTGGAAGGAACGCGGTTCCTGAACCGTATAGCAGTGTAATCAGCAGACATGTTTAACCGTAGGCTTCTACCTTTTTGAAAGAAAGTATACTATCTTCAACAGCCGTGTCAGGTAAAAACATACCTTCGATAGCAATATGTGGGCTGACTTTATTACTACTGACCCTTCTCGGTCACAACACTTGACTTCAAGCAACAAGATTTTATTAGACTAGTCAAGGTTGAAAGCAATGGAAGGCGACAAATTCACTGTTGACGAAATAATTTATCATTTCAAATGGTATTTGTGGTAGAAGGCGGTGTGCGAAAAAGAGAAGGAAAAAAACTGGTTACTATCATTTTCTCTTTTTTTTTTCTCTCCAAAGTCGTTAAAACATGGGATTGTTGTTAGTGTGCAAGACTAAGTCGTTTACTAGCAATCCACTTTACTAACATACCTTAACCCTTTACTCCACAGATACTCATTTCTATACACATTGCTTGTAGGAGCCTTTGGAAAACATTGTGGCAAAAGGTGAAATTGCTCGTCACGAGCAATTTCACCTTTTGTCACAATTTTTTTCTATGCTATCAAAAGATGTCATTTACACATAAGAAACGGCTTCATCCTTGCTGTCATTTAGGGTCAATTACAGATGCCATAGAAATGCTATATGGGGTAAAGGGTTAATTTCATAGATTATCAACTGTGAGTTTTCTACAAGTATCCTTGTAAAAAATTACTGTGTCAAAAGTAATAATCTCTCGTTTACATGCATTTTATTCCCTTTTTACCAAATATTTTCGAGAAGTCTGTATTACGAAAAAAGAAAAGGTATAATGCAGGGGGTATGCTGTAACTCTTTTCCTTAGAACCGAATAAATCTTAACTTTTTTTTTTTCAGGTCAAAGAACTGTTTTCAAATGCTGTGGAATGTGATTCTGATGCTAGTTTAGCATATAAGTTAGCGGACAGGGTAGATCAAGGATCACACAGCACGTTCTGTGCAGTCTGTTCTTGATCGACGTCGTCCGCAAAAAGGTTTTTAAGTCGGTATTGGCAGTGGAAAGAGTTGAAGGACCCTGCGGTTTTCTGGTTGAGCCGGGAACGTGACTAGACAGAACGTAACGAGGTCATCCTGGCATGGGCTAGGCAATGTCTTCAAATATTGTAATGTGCTTATTCATGTCATTAGTTCAAAGATTGCCAAATATGTTAACACAGATATTTTGGGTCATAAACTGCTGGATGTACAGAACTTACGATATAAGAAAGTAACGCAATTTCTGATTGGCTAAACCAAATGATTTAGCCACTCAGAAATTGTGTTACTTTCATATTTAGAAAAAATATTGAGAACTAGTCTAAGATTGTTGTATAGAACAGTTGGTGAAAAAGGGCCGCGAGGCCATAAGGTAAAATCCTGTTATTGCTGTTTTAGCTGAAACCTCGGTGTCACAGATAGTGTAGATTTAAGATCAGATTGAGCGTTCTCGGCAGTCTGATCTTTGGTCGACATTGTCCGCCAGGGGAGATTTAGGTACGCTTACCTGCCGAAATATTATGTCGGTAAAAAGGGTAAGATATTGCAAGCTAGGAAATCGGCAAACCTCGGGTAATCTGTCATTTAAGTGAGATGCAGATATGGAATGGGCCAAGCTTTAACGAACGTGTCGACAAAAGAGAACATGTTCAAAGAAGGATAAATATTTAATATAATAACTTAAAATACTTTACAAATGCCGCGACCCTCTCATAAAGATAATAAGAGCCGGAAAAGTCCTGTACTTCTTTCAATTGTAGCTAACCATAGCAACATTCGGGTACTGTTGACAATTCACTTGCAGTACATGATACCGACGATGACTGAGCCCCACTTGTTCAGTGGTAACTTCCTGGGATTTTGACTCCGATAGGTTTGTAAACAGTGCCTCTAACAGACTGTGAAGCTGTTAAAGGCTCCCGTTTGCATAATCAACACCATAAAAAAAAAACAGGCTTTTACGGACAAAATGCTGAAAATCAGGCTGCACAGAATGGATCTTGAAACTCAAGTCCATTAGATAAGACATTCCGAGTTTCACAGGATCGTATTCTTAGCTCTCGAAAGAGGTCGAATTCAAATATATTTAGCGTTAAAAGTGTTCTGCCTCTCTAGAAACGTATGAGGATATATGTAACTCCTCACCAAACGACAACATTTTAGGCTTGTCCAAATTGAAAGCATTTGCAGATGACAAAATAAAAGTGACTGAACATTTGAATTTGTTATGTGAAGGGTAGAAAACGTCGTGAGAAAAGGAGAAAATGCTGGTAACCAGCATTTTCTCCTTTTCCCACAATGTTTTTTAAAGGCTTCTTTCTCAGGGGTATCAAAAGTAGGGATTGTGTGGTAATGGGTTAACGGATGTGCAGAATTGATCGCGATAAAACAAAGTTAGGCCGACTGCTGAAAAATGTGTCAAATACCCACCAAAGAAACCAAAATGTAAAGTAAACAAAATTCATAGTGATCAGCATATACTTTCATTTCATAATGACGTTAAGGTTATTTATATAAATCGCTGGTAGGTCAACTTTTCCTCGCTGAATTGTATCTGGAAAACGTCGGAAAAGAAGTTGGTCTGGTACAAAGAGTGCATGGTGTGCTTTCTCAGATAAATCGGACAACGATACACCTGTACGCGTTTGCTGACACTGCACATTATCAAAAAGTAAGCAACGGATTTGAGCGAACCAGGGTGCCAGCGATTCGGCCATTCAGGGTTTTTATTCGCTCGATGTACCCTAGATAACCCATAAAGTGACATTTAAGGAAAAAAAAAAGAGACGCATACTACATTGCAACAAGCAAAATACCTCATAAATATCGGACTATGTAGATCCAAGATCAGACTGCACGTTCTGTGCAGTCTGATCTTTAATCTATACTGTCCGTATAAACACGTTAAATTGCCCTTAACATTACAATAGGTAGCAGGGTTTTGGCTTCTTTTGTCATGTCCTAATCAGTTGGGCTCTAATCGCTATTGATCACTATACTTTCAACGTTTTATGTTTAGTCATGGTCGTATCGAATATCTTGTATTGTCTTTTGCGATAAATACTGCCAGGACGACCCATGCTAACAAAATGCCATTGAACATTGAATACCCCCCCCCACCCCAACCTTTGTTGTATTCCCAACATTTTGTTTCATTTAGAGTTACATTGAAAAAGAGGGGAAAGCTAAAACGCATTAATTCAAGCAATTTGTACCCGTCATATTTTTCCAATAGATGATAGATGTATTCTTGTATTCTAAATAACTTACGAAATACTGGCGGTAATTACTTTAATGTTCTCGTCTAATGCAGCGTTGTGGGTGGGACTTTTTCGCGAAACAATTTTTAGAGGTCGTAAATATTCTCACAAGAGTTGGTGTCGGCAAAGAAAATTGCATGTGTGTGTGTTTGCGCATTTGATTTTACTTTTTTTTTTTCATCTCCTTTGGTGTGAAAACTGCTTGCACTTCCATTTTATTTTTAACTCTTTTTCCCCCATACTGATTGCCAATTATATAATGGATATTTTTTGTAAATAAACAACATCCGTAATATTGCAATAGTCCTTGATGAAAAAAAGGATAACTTAGTAACTCTTACGCTGGTAAATAAATGGAACGAAATTTTCCATTCATTGGTGAAACCACAAATATAACAATTTCAAAGTTGGTTGCAAATGAAAAAATAAATACCATATCGGATAGTGTAGGCCAAGATGATCAGACTGATCTTGATTTATACTGTCCGCAAAAGGTCATTTAGTCTCGCTTAGCAGACTAAGGGTTATAGGACAGCATGTATCTAACCGATCAAACTGCGCGTTGTTTTTTTTTTCATTCTGATCTTAATCTACACTGGCCGCAAAAGGTAATTTAGTCGTCTCACATAAGACCGCTCGTCTTTGCATTCTGATCTCGATCGTTGTTTTCTGCAAGCGCAATATTGTACACGATAGGAACTTTGAAGGTTAGATGTGACTCAAAAGTTATTTACGGAGGGTACAAAAAATGTTTAAAATTACTTCGACTTTTATCAATGAAAATGAAACATTAACGTTTGAAGTTCCTAAATTTAATGAGTACTCCCGCGCAGAAAGTTTCTTATTGCTTGTATTAGGTAACTCATACATTTGGCTAATCATTTACTAAATCATCCCGTATTTGAACGATCATGTGGAAAAACTTTTTTAAAAAAATTGCAGTGGGAAAAGGAGAAAATGCTGGTAAACACGCATTATTTTCTCCTTTTCACACCGTGTTTTGAATCCCAGCAGAGACAAATTACGTCATTGTAACCACAATCTATATCACGGCGGGGAATCACGTGACACAACAACAACAACAATGACCGTTATTTGAAAAAATTCCCCGACTTCAGGTAAGAAAATCTTCAATAATTCCATTAATACATGACCGATTGGAATTTGGTTTGAAGCAGAGAAGGCGGAAAGACTCCAGAAATTTGCTTGATGTGTTAGATTTTTTAAACAACACCTGATAAAAAAGTTATTGACGAGCAAACAAATTTTTTACCCTGGATAATTTGTTTGCTCGTCAATAACTTTTTTATCAGGTGTTGTTTAAAAAATCTAACACATCAACCAAATCCCCGGAGTCCTTCCGCCTTCTCTGCTTCAAACCAAATTCCAATCGGTCACGTATTAACGGAATTATTGAAGATTTTCTTACCTGAAGTTGGGGATTTTTTTCAAATAACGGTCATTGTTGTTGTTGTTGTGTCACGTGATTCCCCGCCGTGTATATGTCGTCTTCAAATGTTGACATGTCTAAAATTGTGTCACTTGGTAAAGAGTTGATCTTCCAATTTTTTTTCGGAATAAATTAGTGATTGAATTCCAGAGGAATTTCGAATGGTTTCCTATAATTAATGTAATTTTTTTCTTCATCGAATAAGACAACAAAGCAATCCATACCTCTGAAAAAAAGAGACAGCTTACCAGTCCTTGTTTTCAGTATGGTGGTCAATTTATCTTCTTACTGATTCTAATAATTTCCTAACTGATAAATTTTAGACTTCTACACTGAACAGATGACGAATTGGGAACTTGTAGAAAGAAATAATTTAATTTCTCCACTAAGATGGGTAACGTTTTTGGATAACATGAAAATGCTGGTAATTTCCACATGGTGTTTGAAAGCATCGTAAAATAAACGGGGTCACGTGGTGAAAGGTTGGATTCGAAAGAAAAAAACGTTAAAACAAAACGACGAAAATAATGTTACACTAGTTCACCATAGGTCGAAGAAGGGAGCCTCAAAAATTCAAAAATGATGAATTATTGCCGACTCAATGGTGCATTCACAGCCAGTAATCATCGCAGTTTTGTTGTAAGTCTGTTTGATGTAAAATTTATTGGTTGGATAGATCGGCGGCTTTGTAATGCGTAGAAATACAAGGAAATATATATAAAAAAAAAAGATTCATTCTCTGTAAAAAGGAGTCTTAATGCTTTTGCAAAAAGTATCGACTCATGTCAGCCTGCGCAGTCCGCGCAGGCTGACATGGGTCGAAACTTTTTGCTCTTGGTTCTTTTTTTTTTTGTATGTGAAAAGCCTCTTCTGTAGTAATACTCGGACGGTTATTAGATAAGATATATGATCTGGACCCATAAATATATGATGACTTCCCTGGTATTATGGATCACGGAGATGCATTAAGCCCCCTTTTTGCAAGGGTATTGCAACTATTTGAAAGCTGTGATCAGCAGTTCGAACCATTTTAATAAGCCAACCAACTGCAGGATATGCTTTTAAATATTTTAATGACCTCGTCTTTTCTACGATTGGGTAAACGTGAGCATGTTTTCAAATATTCGATGGAATACATTATTAAATAGTTTTATGGATGCAAATACGATAGCCAATGAAAACTTGAGGTGCGTGTTTTCGAAGTTATCGCAATTAAAGATTATGCGTAGAACGTGCAGTTAAGTTGGGATTCTGCATTTCGTAGCTAATGGAGTTTCTTAACTGGCTAAAGAAAACATTGTATGAACAAGACAAAATGCTGGTGATCAGCATTTTCTTCATTTTCTACAACGTTTTCTACTTTGTCATAAACGAATTTCATTATTTCAGGTATGTTTAGTTTCTCCTAAACAAATGCTTTCAATACGAATGAGTCTGAGATTCTATTGTATGATAAAGGGTTGGACATTGCATGGCCTTCACGCCACCTTGCCGAATTGATGAATACAACTACTCATTCTTTTTTACTTCCAAATATATTTAACTATGAAAAGTCGGTGTGCTGTGTCCTGAAGTGCCAGAGACAATACTCGGATGAAAAAAAAAAAGAGTTAGAAATTTCTATTTTCGGGTTGCCTGCAAAAATCAAGAATTAGAAAGTTCTATTTTCGGGTTGCCCGCAATACGGCTCTCTCTTAAAAAGAACGTACATCGCTTGTGTGACAAGACCATGACAAAAGCCGGCCAAATGAAACCACAGTATTGAGCATCTATTTTCTGAGCATCCATTTTCCTCATTTTTTGACCCGCAATAGTTTGTAGGGATGTTAAAGGAAACGCTTTAAAAATTCCAAATTAACTGTTTGTTAATTGATGTTAGAGAAACATTGACAGATAGAGAATTTGTCGATCTGGACATTTATCCTGTATATAGGTAGAATACATTTTTTTCTTTTCTTCAATTCCACCTTCAGGAGTGCCCTTACGGAAATTCGCATGCGTCCTAAAGAGTCTTCCGCCATTATATGTAAAATTGACGTTATCGAATCTCCACAAAATCAATAGCGTATCCCAGCTATTTCCAATCTTTGGGAATGGACCCGCATTGACAAAAGCGAGATTGGACCAATTCTCATTTTAGATTAACTTGACCCCCAAGTTGAGAACTGTCAGAAATTTTAATAACTGTTTGCTCTGGCTGAGTCCATGAAACAACAACACTTTTCCCCCCTTTGTGTTTTTTGTCTTAACTTCTGTTTTGGAGATTCTCCAGTATTTTGACATTGGTTACAATTGTAGGAAGAGCGATTTTAAGTTTTCTGTTCTCTGTTACATCAAGTTACGGTTATATTCATTCTGAAATTTTCGAAGGAAAAATGTATTCAGTAACATTGATACTGATAACCGCTTGAAACGGTTGGAGTGAAACGATAGCATTCATCCAATTAAAAAGGAAACCGCGAGTTCCAACTACAAAGCTATTTAGGTAAAAAAAAACACCCGTACACAATATCGGAGTGCGAAAAAAAAAATCTAAGATAAGGAGGCAGTCTGATTTTAATCTACACTGTTTGCGAATCAGTTACTCAAATCACATGTAGGAAGCAGTCAAGTATTATTTCAGTACAAGGTCTAGACCTGTAGCAACCTGTCTCTTGTTTCAACGACCCTGTGAGAGGAGGCTTCTTAACTCATTACCACACGAGAAAATTTTATACTGGTCCAGATTGAAAGCATTTGCAGACTACAATATGAAGGTGACTGAAAAATTCAAATTTTCTCTGGGAAGGGTAGAAAACACTGTGGGAAAAGGAGAAAATGCTGGTTACCAGCATTTTCTCCTTTTCCAACAGTGTTTTCAAAAGGCTTCTTTCTCAGGGGTGTCAAAAGTAGGGATTGTGCGGTAATAGGTTAATACGTCGTAGAGAAAAATGCCACCTTTCTTCCCCCTCCCCATAGAACAATAGTCTCTGCCATTCAAAAGACAAATCCCATTTTCTCAGAAATATATATATTTTGTTAGCTTTATCAATATAGACTGGTCTAAATTTCTTGCAATGTCGTAAAGCGTTAACGCATGGTACCAATGACATAGGGGAAGGTTCATGACGCACTACGAGTCTGTAGGATTATCTGCTATTGATGTTTTGGCATTTCGATTTTGTCTTCTTATCAAAAGTTTGAGACAAGACAAATAATTTCCCATGATTCATTACTAGTCTCAAGAAGACAGCAACATGAATTCTATGTATATTTTGTTGGCGCATTCTACACCAAACTATTTAAGCAGCAATAGAAACGAGAAAGCGGCGGCTGCTGTTTTGTTTTGTCTGTCATATAAAGATTCATTTGCACTGTATTTATGTATAAACAGGTGAAAACATCTAGATTTCAATTGGGTAACTCAAGAAAAATGGAAATGGATTCCAATCCATCGAGGACACCATGCAAAGTAGCCACGGATGACGATATAGTGCGACTTTCCTTTATCAAGGAGCGTTGCGTGGCGGCTTCTGTCCGCAGGCGAAGGAAACGCCATTCAGAATATGTAAGAGGTATTATTTCCATATTCTTTTGTGTTTTCTTGCCGATACAAATGCACTATAACACCATTTCCATTTGTCCCCAGAGTGACATTAAGACATTAGACCGTATGTACACGTATAATAGCTTAAGTGCTTACCTTTTACCAATATGGTTACGAAGGAAAACTACATACATTATGGCATAAAAGTACATATACATGTAAGTCTTTGCTCCACTGCTACTATTGGCCCAGGATTTGATTTTACGGTATTAACCGTTCATTATCTACTTGCACAATGCCTTCGAAAAAAGCTACCATAAACTCGAATTACGGTTTTATGCGAAGTAACGGTAAAATCTTTGCGCCTACAGGGAAAATGTTGGTGCGCAAAAAGCTATTTCCCTCTTTCTCTCTCACTGTTTTTGATAATGGTGTTGCTTAAAGATGGAAATAGTACTTTTAAAGAGGATATGACTTAAATGCGACTTGGAAGAGTATTTTATAACGCTGCAGTTTTGTACATGTAGCCGGACTAAAAATCATCGATCAAAAATAGGCCTACCGTACAATGCAAATGCTATGCCCAAAGACCCTTCTACTGTGAAAATTTCGAGCATGGCGGACCCCGTACAAAAATGTTTCGGTTTAGAAAACATTTCCTATATTCAAGAAACACCTACTTATCTGCATATCTAGCTTTTCACATTACCTATGCATAGAACACCTTTGGGAAAACTGAGTCATATTTGACTGGTTCAAATGCAAAGATAAACGTCAAATTACCCAGTGACGATATTAAAAGCCTGGTTCTCAAGAAATTATCGTTTGAAAGGGAGATACTCAGATTTTGTATAAAATTTTCACAAGTAGCTGTGTAAAAGGCTAGAAATTTGTCAAAGCTGATATATGAAGTGGAAAGGGCTGATCATAAACGTCAGTTATGTTGGTTAACTCTTTACCAGACGACAAAACGGTAAAAACTTTCAAACTGAAAGCACTTGCAGACGGGAAATTAAATCAATATTGAATGACAAGGTTTATCTTTTAAATGGTAGAAAATATTATTGGAAAAGGAGAAAATGCTGGTCACCAGCATTTTCTCCCTTCCAATAATGTTTTCAAAAGCCATTATTCTTCGACGTCCATAAAGACATAAGTTTGTTTGGTGATGTATTAAACCAGCCCGACTGTGTTGATTCTTCACATTATATTTATCACTCCATGAAAACAACCCCATAATTCTGACAGAGGCGGCTATAACGGAAAATTAATATCTATATTATTGCCAGCGACTGTTTAACGGGCTAATATAATTAATGGTATAAAATGAAATGTTGACTGTATTTCCTCTGCGTTTCCTTTTTCTATTGTCTTTTTGTGTTTGGCAACTTTTTCGTAATTGTTTATGTATCTTTAAAAGAGAACCATGCACTTACGTTAAAAGGGAATCATGCACTAACGTTAGCATTTGATTTCAGAGCATTTAGGATACGATTGATTCAATAATGAAACTGTAGTTTTTTTCTTTGAATTAAACTTGTGAAATTCAATTGATTTTTCATTGTCATTTTCTTTCAAGACAATTTCACAAAAAGTACAGAAATAGCTTTGTAGATAGATACCAAGTATAGATATCAATTGGACATACATGTTAGACAAGTTATAAATCGATTTATACCAGTCCGAACTTAACCTACCTTGTTTTTAGAGCGTTGTCTGTCTTATTCTCTAGAGTTTTCTAAATTTTAAAGTCACACATCTTCCGATTGGATAAACCATTTAGTTTGTCCAATCAGCATTTGTCTCTCTTACATTTTTTTTTTAATTTGGAAAATAAGACGAGGACCGTTCTTGAGAATTGCTGGTGAATACGGAACCGGGACGTGTTTGATTGATGACAAAATGCCTTATTATTGTTGACAAAGGAGAACCACAGACACGTGATAAAGCTCGTTACGTCTTCTTTCCTTATTCTTAGACCTCTATAACATATTTATTGGAATGCGCAGAGGTTTTTAACAAGTAAACAGGTCCAATTTGAAATTTAACGTTCAATATAAAACACATTAAACTGTCTGCTGCTGTCAAGGGCAGCTTGTGCTCTGGTCGTCTGCTTCCATGCACACCTGGTTTTTAAATCTACTTCTTGTCACCTTGTTGTTTGAACATGAAATGGTGTCTGTTGAGATTATAAAACACTTTCATTTATAGGGGTTTTATTTTATATGATCAAATTATTATGTGAGGCGTTCGTCACCTACCGTTCAGTATCAGTCCATTTTACATTTTTGAAAGCAGTACTGAAAGTTTTGATAAAAACTTTAGAGTTGTTGCAATGTAAAAATGTGTGTAAGATATCCTCGCCGAACCCTTGCATAGGAAAAACATCTATTCAGTCTTTATTGTCAAAATCTGACGTAAATGATAACCAAATAATCAGAAGTGTATGGGAAATTCTGTTTGCATCATAACAATAGCAACTAATTTTCTTCTAGTATGCGTGTTTGTGTGCATACCCTTCAATACCTAAACATGAGGTTGTCGTCAGCCTTTGAATTCAGAAAAACTGAGGGTAAGACGTTTTTTTTATAGCCTGTTCTTCCCCGGAATTTGAAGAAAAGGGCGTATACTGGCGGGAAACGTGCAGATAAATTGGAAAGGATTGAATTTTACAGCCTCAATTATTATTACTGGTAACATACAAACGCAACGTTTTATAGGAAGTAATGTGTGCCTTTTATTGCGAGGAATTATGGGTCACATCAAACGAAAGGCAGCAAGCAGGAGTCGTAAAATATACCATGTTTCTCCAAATTTATCTTCCTATAATTATTCCTTGCAACTATCTGTCACTCATCTTAACAATTCAATCCTTATCGTAACGCTGAACGATATAGGTGAGAAAGACTCACACATTTCTTCTTTGAACTTTTGATTATTTTTTTCTTTTAGATATGGAAGTCTTTTAAGTAGTTCAAGTGTATGTTAAAGATAAGCTCTGCTGTCTATTGTCCATTCGTTTGTAAAAAAGAACCATGCTCACAGACTGTATTTTCAAAAAATGCTCATAGGCAAAAGTCCGCTGTAACGCAATGATACTTTGTTAAATTTCAATCTAGTAAAATATATTATTGGAAAAAAAATGTTTTTTTTTCCATCAAGAATGGAGTGGACTTGCATTATGTGTTTCAGTGTAATAAGATATATCTTGTGGAACTCGACTTAAACTTGTTCGACCGTAAAGCAAAAAGTACCAGAAAAATGGAATATATTCCGTCACAAACTAGAATCCGCAGCAAAGGCCATGTTTAAGCATCGGCCGCTATAAATTATTTTAACTCTGAGAGTAAACCTTGAAATTACCTATCGGATTGAAATAAAAAGAATGAGCTCACTTGAAAATATTCAAAGTTTGTTAGACAACAACTTCCGTATTCCATATTCTGCCAGACTGCGAGCAATAATATTTCGTCCATTCAACCCTTAGGCTGTTATGCGCGACCTAGGGCGCTTTTGAGACACTGTAAATCAAGATAAAAATGTACAAAAAGTGCAGTCTGACTCTGTACTGTACGATATTTTTTCACATTGAAATCCACTTTGGAATCACAATGTGATCTTGGGTTTTTGCTACTGAGTGGAAAATGTCGTTTCATTTATTTCGCAGCTTAAGGGTTTAAGTCAGGTTTTCATGTACCGTCGGTTATTAGTTATGGCAACAAACAAGCCAGTTTGCTCTATGATATATGATCTCTCTACTACTTACAGTGCAAGTTCTTTCTCAAGGAATCGGTGGGCAGTGATACGATCGCAGCTAATTTTATTGCCCTTGATCTTATCTAGTACTCTATGGCCAAAGTGACCACAATGGTCACTTGGCAGGGGCCACTCAGCCTTATCGGGTCAATCGGCAAACCCGACCCTTTGAAGTCCACTGCTGGCCGGAATTCTTTGTCTTTGAGCCGAGATTAAAATCAGAGACGGAGGCAGCTCAGCTCCTAATTGAATTACTAAGGATTGCCATGTCACTAATGAAAGAACAATAGTTGTCTCGTCGTGGAGTTTGTTTGCAGCTGTACGCTGTTTTCAATATTGCACAGGTTTTGTTACCGTTAAAGCTTAGCCAAGGTTTTTTGTGTAAATTTGTGCATCGTGAAATAGTTTTGAACCAGAACGATACAAGGATGAGGCCAGCCACGATAGATATTGAGAATTTCGACTTTTTTTGTCAAACATCTGATTCCAATGTCCAACCTTTGCCGGACGATTTTGTAGCATGATTTCACGCAATATTTTGCCGATTGAAATTTCCCACATAAACTATTCGGTGCTTTAAGCTTAACCATTTCAGTGCCATTTGCGAAATTATAGGTTTTGGGAGACAGCATACATCAATATCAGACCCCACAGAAGGAGCTCTTTGATATTAGATCTATACTGTTCTCTTGTTCAGAAAAGCAAAGGCTTAAGTTTTCTGGGTTTCGGTGGATTGTAATCGTAGCCGTCATAAGAGTTGAAATAGCTCAACATTGTTTGACACAACTTTGACTTATTTCTTGAATTATAAGCATCACCAATCGTTATTTATGGCGGAGACGTTTACCTATCTCATAGCTGTCATAATTTCCCTTGATGACTCTTCATTTACTGCATGTAGTGATCCTAGCGGGGTTCCGAGTAAGGGAAACAGATATGAATGTAGTAATTAGTGTTATTTTTGTACGTCATTATCATTATGATAACCTGATGATGCATTGTTTTGATAGATAGAATCTGATAACTCAATTGATTAAACAGAATTTATCTGTCCAAGATAATCTAACGAATCGTGGAAGCTCAATGAATTGCATGTTTTATTGACGGAGCAGGCATGCATGCACACCGTGACGATGAAGTCAGCAAGCTTATGAACATATTTCACAAAGTATTAATTAGCATAATGATAGAAATAAATGTGTTTTAAAGAGGCTATTATCATTTAATGAGTATGAGCATTTTGTTCTCTTGATGCTTTCTATAGATTCTGCGTTTTGATATGTCATTTTTTTTTTCTTTGGCTAATCAACTTTTTTTTTTGTCTTTTTAATTTTTTTGTCTTTTTAATGAGGTTGCAGTTTCAGTTTATAATGAAATATTGAAGGTTTAAGACGTTGATAGAAAGTGGTGTTGTTGAAAGTAATATTTGTTTTAGTTTACTTTTCATCGTTAGGCAGCTCAGCGCTTCTCAAAGAACACTTGTGGACAGTGTAGGTCAAGATCAGACTGCACAGGATGTGCAGTCTGATCTTGATTTTACACTGTCCGACAACGAGATTTTATTTCTAGAAAAAAAAAAAAAAAAACATTGCAGTATAATATCCGCTTGAAAGCATCATTCCACTTTCTTAGCAGGATTAGGGTTAAGACGGCTAAACATAACGATCTGGAAAAAAAATCCCAGCGCATAATGTTCTCTACCACATAATGAGTACTTTCGAATTACAGAATTACTTGCAAAGTTTCAGTTTTATCGCACTCTTAGGATTCAATTTTTAGGAGTAGCTGAATGTGCTGGCTTTTGACCTACTTTTTGATACTGATAACGGATGAATGAATAGAAATTTCTGATTGGTCAAAAAGGTAGACATGTGTATTCCAAGGGCCCCTGCGGTAAAAAAATGTAGACATGTTTTTTTTTCAGGCCCTTCCTATTTATCAACAAATTAACACGATATTCCTGAAGACTTTTCTTGTTAACTTTCTCCTGTCCAACAGCTATCCGTGGTTTGATTGGATAGCAGTCTAAGTCCTTCGAGTGATTACATCATAACGGTGTAAATCCCCTGTGCAGCCTACGTGTAGATTTGCTGTTATATCATGCTTCAAACTAAAATAAATAATGTAATGAATTTCTGACACTTTAATGTCCCAATAACTTTTCAGTGAATAGGACCTCATTGCCATAAAAAATGAGAGCATGAGCTGTTGATTAGGGGAAAGTTATTATTCTCTGAAGAGTTTGAGAGTATAGTAGGAGGAAACTTCACATTGTCGTAAAAACTGCGCCTTTACCAACACTGGTATCTCTCACATTTGTGTTTGTTTTCACTTTAACTTTGGGCTTTTACAAACAGAAAGTAGGATGATTTTGAAGTGCACATTATGTCGTATGGTCTGCGCCAACACCCATGTAATGGGTACTTACATGAATTGTCTCAGTGATAATTTAGTAAGTACCAACAACATGGAGGCTTAGGAATCTAGAATACCACTATTTGTTTTAATGGCTTATACATTGTGTAGTGTGACTGTATTTGTATCAGTGCACAAGCTGTACAGCTAATGTTGAAGTAACATGTTTCAATGATAGGTGGATTGTCGTAAATCGCTTGACTTTTCTTGAAGGTCGAATAAAGCTTATAAAGCTCCTTTCAGCATAAATATTGTTCTAACCACAGATTGCTGTTGAGAAAAAGGCAAATATTGTTTATGGCATTGAAAAAAACCTGTATTTTGAAAAAGGATATGAAAACGTTCAATGATTGTAAACTTGGGTAAAGACGTAATTGCTTAAAACAAACAAATACCCAGTATTCTACAATGTTTTGCATAGCTCACAGCTGCAACAGGGATGGTAATAAATCGTATTTGTATGACACGGTATTAGCCTTTCTGCTTTCGTGCGCGACTTAAAGTGCATTCCATGTATAGTTTGGACATAAAATCTACATAATAATGCCAAAAGCTGAAAAGGGTCTGTAATAAGCAAGAATTCGAATTTGACAGGATAAGGGTATAAAAATGTGCGATACAGATTGAATTATATGTGTTCGTAAGACTGACTTATGCTATACTCTATAAAAATGAGATTTAACGCACCTGCAATTAGTATCGAATAGAATCAAGCTGTCTGTCCAAGCTGACATATGTCGAAACTTTTTGCTAGTGGGTATATTTTCCGTATGTCAAAGGACATTCCACCTGTGATTCAACTGGTTATTGCTCAACGGCTTGCTTCGTATACTGTATCACGAAGGCGAAATCAGCCCCCCCATTATTCTCATGTGTACATAGCTCCAGATAAGAGAGAGTGATGGTATTCTAAATTCATCATTTCTCTTCCATACCCTATGTTGTGGGTACCCATTAGAATCGTCTCGATGAGACGATTCTAATGAGTACCCATAACATAGGGTTTTAGAGGAGAAGGATTGATTTTTTCAATTTTGATATTAAAATGACTCCTTCTATCTGTAGCTCTGCTGTGTACATATGAGAAATGACGGAAGTAAGGCTTCTGCCGCTTCTTTAGATTGGATTTTGAACAGAACGTGCATTCCATGACAACAAAGTAACTAAAACCCAAATTTTCTAGGGGAAGATAAAATCTCCGTGTAACAAATTCAAGGCTGTATTGTGAGAAAAATCTTTCATATATCGGACAATGTAGATCAATGATCAGACTGCACGTTCTGTGCAGTCTGATCTTGGTCTACAATGTCTGCAAAGAAACCTTCTGTTGGCGCCTAGCGCGCAGAGTAGTGGGTCGCTAGTAAATCCACGAAACGTAAATGATGTTTGTTTAGGGTAAGCCCGATAATGAATTTGTAGACAGATATCCTTGAGGCAGGTCCTGGCCCCGAAGGACAACAGCTGGACCCGATATCACAAATAAAGGGCCATTATGGGTCCGTAGATTCGCAGCAACATTGTTGCCTGGGAGCACAGATGGGGCCATTTTAAACTTGATTTAAGGATTTGAAAAAGTTTGCATAATTGATACCCCATCCCTGAATTATTTGATCTATTAAAACTTCATTTTTTAAAACATTAGACTCGGGAGATTAACGTTTGGAAAATGTTCCCTTATTTCATTCACTGTTGACTTCCAGTCCTAAATGCTTAATCAATGCTGAAAACTACCCGGGAAAAGCAACTGCAGACGCTGTCAAGTAACACATAATGTGAGTTTCAAATCTTATGTAATTGATAAGCACGTGTATTTCTTTTTGCATTTGTATTTGTCGAAATAGATTTCCATGGTGGTTCCATGGTGGCTCTGAAGGAGACAATGAAAGGATAATAGAACTTTGACTCTATTACTACCGCTTACGAAATTCAACTCTTCCAACCGTCGGTATTTTACACTGTCCAAATTGAAATTATTTGCAGACGAAACATTCATTGTGGCTCAAGTGATTGCATTTTTAAAGGATGTTCAACGCTGTAGAAAAAGAAGAAATGCTGATTACCAGCAGTCTTTTACTTTTATGCAAAATATTTTTCAATCCCCCCTATTGTTTTGGTTATTAAAAACAATGGATTGTTAGGTAGAGCATTAAAGTTGAAAGCTGCAAATTAATTCTAGCAGGGAATGGGGCTTTAAAGACGTATCATATGAATTCAGGTGTCTATTTAGACAAATGAACGTTAGGTTTCAAAATGAAGCCTTCAGTAAACAGTATACACCGCACTCAGTGTACGTCGTGTTTTAAATGACTTGCTCGGCGCGGGTGCCAAAACTTTAAGTGTGCTGCCATCAATTGTTATCTCGCTTTTAACCAAACTTTTGGCTTTAGTCTGATCTTTAGGACCTTTTATCTGTTAAGAGTCGGCCGGGAAAAAATCTGTTCGACTTTTTTATATACCCCTTCAATTAAGCGCTTACTGTTTTCGCTTTCAGATGCAGAATATTAAAATTGCACTCGAGAAACTTTAATTTTATCAGGCTGTTTACAGGCCATTTGAAATTGACCTATTTTTCTTAAAAAACTGCGGTAAGGCTTCCGTGCCTTAGATTTGAAAGGGGGTTGAATGTTAATTGATTTTAAGAATAGTGTTATCCAATTCTCTTACCAAAGTTATCTGTTTTTATGGAGCCAAATTGACCTTTATGATCCCATGTACAATTAAGCAATTAAAAAAAATTTGACATTTGATATTTCATAAGACTTAGTCATCAATTTATGATGACAGTAAGGAGGATGCGAAGTTTTTACAATACAAAATTGATTAATATTCTGTGAAAATGGGGTTAAATGCATCTGCATAATTTTCGACCATGATCTAAACCTCATGGCTTAAATACAGTACCAGGGCTCCAGATAGAGGTAGTGATTTTGATTTCAAGATTAAAAATATTAATTATTCTCCACTAAACCCTATGTTGTGGGTACTTGTTAGAATCGTCTCCTCAAGACGATTCTAAAGAGTACCCACAACATTGGGTTTCGAAAAGAAATAATGGACTTAGAAAAAACGTCACTCCCTCATTTGTGGACAGTGCTAATTGCTCCAAGGTACATTTCCATGCATGCTGTGCATATTGCTGGGACATAAAAGTTAAAAACTGACGAACTAGACTCATAGCATAATAATTGGAAACAAGCGCTGAAAAGTGCATATACTTAATTTACCTATTGGTGTCACATCCATAAGTTTAACCATAAAACTACTTAATGGTAATCTTAAAAATCACCATCAAGCAATGGAAATATCATCAGAGGTTTAGCATGTAGTCTCAATAATGAGACGTTTTTGGTGCTTCTCTTTTTATTCGGACATCTACTGTGCATCGCTCCAAAGGCGACCAGTCAACAAATAAAATCGCATTTGGGTACAGTTATATATAGCAAGTTTATCATGAAGGTCTTGATTCCACATTGGATATAAAAGATCGGAAGACGCACTCCGCTCAGCTGAATCTTGACTCACACTCGTTACAGAGAACCTAATGTCAATGCTAAAGGTTGGGTGCTTGTTACCTCCCTATTGTTTCACGTTAGCTTTTGATAATGACGTTTTCCTTCCGTTTGTGAGTGGGTGTAATTTCGGGCCTAGTTTTCTCCGTGGTGTAGCTGACGACAGGGTAATGAGCTCGTTCTTCTCTGAAAGTTTACACTTAAAATACCAGATGCATGAACCATAACACACCAGGCCAAGAGGTTGGAGGCCACAAGTGGGAGAACTCATTCACCAACCCTTTCCTTTATGCAAATGAACTTCAACACGTTATCTAATAAGCGTTTATTTTCTAACCATCGTGAAGAACCAGAAAAGAAATTGTCCGTCTGCTTTCCTGAACTCATTCCTAACAGTGTTTTTTATGCTATGCACTTGTTGAATTAAACTGGAAGGTGTTCTATTATTCTTTGATTATGACTGCATCAAATTTTGACCCACAAGTAAAGGAAGAGCTGACCGATATCCTTTCAAGAAGTGAGTTGTTGTCAGTCTGTGTACATGCTTTTGGGAATCGCATTACAACCCGGAAAGGTCCACTCTTTTTACCATTCAAGATTACATAATACTAGACTTATAAAAATAGTACAAATATATGATGTACCCATTTGATCACAACAGGCCGTCAGTAGGCCAACGGATTATAGGTACTATTTTGCATTCATATAGATTTTTGGAGTCTTGGACGGCGAATTTCCCGACAGTGCAGATAATGACGAATGGGATTGCTGGTGGGTGAAGACAATGGTGATGTTCTAGACTGACCTTTATGAATCCGATATACACGTGTGTTTCTGTGTAGTGAGCACATGGTTCCGACGTGTTAAATGGTCCTTGTGTTAACTAGTGTATGTCCTACAGTTAACTTTTTGAAAACAGTTGTAGATCTACTAAAGGTGAGATTGCTCGTGACGATCATTTCTCGTGTAGCCACGTTCTTTTTTCACAGGCAGCTTCATCAAACCATTTTGATGTTGTTTCACAGCTGTCCGATGCTATTGTATATAGGCGACGAAACAGGGACTGCAAACGCATGCTCTCCCTGAATAATTTTCTTGGAGAGTCAAAGGCTGTTACTCCATCCCATACTCATTTTAGATTTATTTTGATAATCTTGAGTAATAAATGGCCCTAGACAAATAATAATTGGTCCTAGGCAAATAATAAATGGCCCTAGGCAAATAATAAATGGTCCTAGGCAAATCGTCCCCATCCCTAATACACATGCGATTTGTTTAAAGTGGTGATCAGACAAAGAGTGTTAAAAAGATATAAATGAACTTGATCACAAAATATTTGCGATGATTTTATTATAAGCCCTTTCAGCTTTGTATTTAATTCTGTTGAAGATGTCGTCAAGTACACGTTTATAATAGGAATTAAATGGAATGCATATCTTTAAACTCGGGCGCCGAAACTTTATACCCGTGACCGTCATTGCCAGACAAATAAAGAATCGTATAGATTCAAAGTTACACAGCATGTACTTCTAAAAAGCGTCTGGAGAGTCGTATTGCAAATGGACTGGGTATATACAGTATACAAACGACAATGAACTTCAGACGCTTTAAGGTAGTGCATCCGTAATACTTCTAGTGCAGCATGGTATTGAATTTCTTGACAGTTGATAAAGACAGATTTGTAGAAATATAATATTTTTGCACATTTTTAACCAACCAGAAATTCCTATGATGTCTATTTTGAAATTATTTGTTGACACTTTTGTTAATTTCCGTGAAAGGGAGGTAATTATCATATCAATTTGTAATGAAAATATAGTGATTTTAGATTTATAAATGATAATTCTAGCAAGGACAAATAGGAAAAAGTGGCTCGGTAAAAGTAGTACAATAATACTCATTTTTAGACTGAGCAAATTTTCTAGGATAATATTATAGTGGAAATAGCTGTTTTCTATTACGGGTCCACTACGTTAACTTATCCAGCAACCACCTGTACATGAGGCCGCCATTGTTGACATTGTAATACATTGTTTATGCCTATATAGTATACATACGTAAAACCTTCAGAAACTAGGTCGCCATGTAACTATATTTGTATCGAAAGCCTGAAGAAATGGTGTTGCATGATACACATAATTGTCAATAAATTTTGTAATAAGGTTACAGAAGAAGTAAAATAACAAAATGCCACATTGCATTTTTGTACGTACTGTTAAGAGCTTCGTTTCTGTGTGTTAAGTAAGACTTAAGTAAGTACAGTCCTGTTTAAAAGGAGGGTAATAACGTTGTAGCCAAGGCATCAAGCCGGCTACATCACAAATTTCAGTCATAAGGTCATGATAATTTTATTTCAAAGAGAGGCACGAACATGCCTTGAGCGCGCATTCCTTCTCTCTCCAAATGTTAGTATGTAAACAGTTTCAAAGGATGTCTATATTTGGAAAACGATTTATATCAACACTTACGTCAAAATTACGCGATTGTTTATGTTAACTCATGATCAACGCTTTCTGCAGTTCTTATCGCGAAAAGCGAGATCAATGATATATCTTGAATAAAATCGAGCAGTTAAAACATTAAATACTTTTATCTATACACAATCAGTAATAAGCTATTTTATCACATTGTGTGTTTAGGAAGTTGGGTGGGCTGAATGTAATTTAAGTACAGATTATTATTTTTATGGGTGGATCACGGCATCACATTATGTTTTGTTAGTGTCTCTTTGCGATAGGCATGGGATAGAATGAAATAACACGTGACCTGCTGCTGATTTTCGAAAATTGGCTGCCTCATTCTCAGCAGGGTAGGTGGTGAGTTTTTGTTGATGATTTTGAAGGTATTTATAGAGTCCAGGTTTAAACAAGAATTCTTCAAGCATGTGTAAGCGACAACATCTAGATCTGTGGAATGGTACGCAAGTGATGTTGAGTCAGAAACTTTTACTTTCGTTTCGTTTACTTAATCTATGAATTGCTAAGGGCATCGTGACATGCTTTATTTGGACAGTGTATACCACGGCAGGCCCGTCGGAAGGAAATTTCATTTGGTCCGGCCAGTATGGCGAGCGACGAAGTCGCGAAGCCATGCCAGGGGGATCCGGGGGCATGCTCCCCCGGAAAAAAAATTGAAAATAAGACGCTCTGGTGCATTCTGGTGCATTTTTTTAGGGGTTTTATATTACGCATTTAAGCCATGCTAGGGGGAGGGGGGCATACTCCCCCGAAAATCTTTTGAAAAATAAGACGCTCCCTGGTGCATTCTGGCACATTTTGTGAGGTTTATATTACGCATTTAAGCCATGCTAGGGGGGTCAGGGGGCATGCTCCCCCGGAAAAATTTTGAAAATAAGACGCTCTCTGGTGCATTCTGGCGCATTTTTTGAGGTTTACATTGTGCTTTTTTCTTTTCGAAAATTGGTCTGGCCATTTTTCATTTTCGGCCGAAAATTTGGTCCGGCCATGGCCGGACCGGCCGGACCGCTTCCGACGGCCTTGCGTGACGGTCAGACATCAAAGAATGTACAGTCTACTGTAACAGTACATATCTCCAGACTGTGCAGGCTCACATGAATCGATACTTTTGTAGGTAACACTTAGAGCCCTTTTATACAAAGCATGACTCGGTAAAAGATATTTTGAAAAGTTCGCGTCTCTACCCCCACCGGCTCAAGCCATTACAGTCATTATATGAAGTTTAATGTTTTTGATATACAGTCAACATTTGCAAAGATATCGATTAGACTTGTAATAAATGCAGATTTGGAACATTTCTATGCGACAACCCTATAGTCAGCTTTAAAACCGCTGTGTCACGAATAATGCCGTGAACAATATACCTGCAATATGGCCATCACTTTAAAGCATCAACTTCGATCAAGATATTTTTGAGCATCACAATTTTGCAATGTTTTATGAATACTTTCCTAACAAAAAATGAAATGCAATTATTATAAAATGAGTACTACAAAAGACCTCAGCAATAAAGCACTTGTAAATGCAGTCATGGATTTGGTCATAGATGAATGACTAAAGGATACAAAAAGGCATTTGTAATCTTACAGATTATTTATTAACAATAAAATGCTTGACTCTGCACCAATATAGAAACTTTCATACCTCACACAGAGTTTGAATTAACAAAAGTTCTCGGAGAGGTAGTGCATTACTTCAGCAGGAGAAACTCGTTTGTCTTTATTGTTCAACACACAATATTGTAAGGTTATCAGGCTGGCATATTTTTTGCCATGATTTTGAAAACATTGGGACAAAAGGAGAAATAATCATTGCGAAATATTTAACCTTTTAGCTACGATGTTTATTTTGCTTAAAACCCCAATTCATGCTGCATAAATACATACATGTATTTTTAAAAGATGGTTTTAAACTTTTGTATGAGGTAATGAGTTATGCAAGGAACGTCATTCATACTTGTTGTCTCCCTACTATTATTCACTTAAATAGTAGAAGGGTTTACACTAGGTCCTGTTAGACCATCGTTGTCATCTCCATTTTTCCGTTCATGCTTTACAACAGCTAATTGTCTTTCTTAATAATGATTTACATGAAGTTTCAAAACGAACACTGAATATTTCTCATAAAGTAATATACACTACCCCTCCGACATAGTAAAATATAATAATAAGAAGTGAAAACAAAATCTGCCATGTTCCCTTATTTATTTAAACAAAAATATCTTGTAAAATTCCGAACATCGCCTATGATACACTATATTGTCGGAATCAAAGCCAATAAATTTTGGAAAATTCAACAACAATATGGTCTCTTTTTCAAAATTATACTGCAAGCGATCTCATGCTAAAGCTGCATAAATATGCATAGAATTTTTTCAAAAGATATATTTTCTGTGAACACTGTACATTAGCACTGACGTATGTTTAGACCTAAATTCTATGACCAAGTTTTGGTCGCCATTATGACACTTTACCAAACAATTCCGCGTTTTCACGATCTACGAGAAGAGGTCTTTTGAAAACATTGTGGGAAAAGAATAACATGCTCGTAACTGGCATTGTCTGTGTTTCCCATAGTATTTTCTACCTTTCAACGGTAAAATGAAGTTTTGCACACATTTAGTTGTCGTCTGCAAATGTTTTCTATCTGGATGTGCCCGAAATCTTGTCTTGTGGGAAAACTTTAAAATTGACCACAAGTTGTTGTTTTTTTTTCATTTTAATTTAACAAACTGTGCAAATTTTGTCTAGTTACGCATAACATGTAGATTCATAATTTTCTCACGTAATTTATAGTAGAATTAATAATACATTTATTTACACATTGTTGTAATATTTTTTGTGTGTGTGTGTTCTCTTTTGAGTAACAAACACTGAACAAAACATTTTGTGTGAACCTCATCGAATGTTTTAAGGTAAAAAAAAGTACGGTAACTTTCTAACGTTAAGATAGTTTGCCAGGACAATTATTTGCCAACCAAGCGGCTGCACGAAAGTTATTTTTCTCTCTATTTCTAAGTGAACACTTCTTATATTGTGAACTTAAAAGGTAATAGACAGAGTTTAAATACAATAACAAAATTGGAATATAATAGTAATAAAGTAAGATATATATTATAATAGTAATAGAATAAGCTGAATGATGAACCGCGGGTATAAGTTGCAACACGATGGATAAATATACAAGATGCACGCATGAAATGAACAAGTACAAAAGAAATACCTAAAAAGCTAAACGACCAAAATGTGTAAGAAAAATATAATATTGAACTGTACTGTAACTTATGGCACAAACATTCAATCAAATTTTACCAGAGCAGAGGTCGAGATAAGTTAGGGTAATAGACTCCAAACATTATTTCTTAACTGAAACCTATGGTATTTGTACTCATTAGAATATCATATCAGAAAATGCTAACAAGTTCAAACAACAAAGCTTTAACTCTTTATTTACCAAACGACAAATTTTCAGACTAGTCCAGATTCAAAGCATTTGCAGACGACAAACTAAATGTGACTCAAAAATAGAAATTCCTTTTGGGAAGGATAGAAAAAGAAATGCGGGAAAAGAAGAAAATACTGGTTGCCAATATTTTCTTTTTTTCACATATTTTTCTTTCAAAGGGCTTTTTCTTCAGGGTCGTTTAAAGTAGTGACTGTAGTAAAGTTTTCGATGAGGACTTCGGATGATGTGCACATTGTGCCCTAACAGTATTAATTACCCTTATCTGAACCTCTGCAAGTCGACGACAAATATATGTTTATAGTCCGTTTTGAAAAAAGATGGCACATATTTTATGAAGAAACAGACTTTAAATGGGTAAAAACGCACAGAACAAGCGAGTGTTAAACACAACAAAAATTGCCAAGGATATCGTATGGCGAAACTATCTCTTCATGGCGGAGATTACCTGAATATAAACGACTATTTAACTTGGCTAATGACGGTGAGTGTTGAAATTTAATTCAAACCAGAGCCGCAAGTATAATATAAAGTAACACAAAACATTTCAATGATTTTAGCCCTTTTGATACTCTTTTCGTCTTTCAAGAAATCTCTTTGACATAATTTGTATTAAATAACTGTCTTGATAGCAAAATGTTCCCGAAAAACAGTTTTAGATAATGACTTAATTTAAGAATGTTATATTAGATAACATCAGAAAATGCACTCGCAAAATGATTAACGGAAACCTGATCGTGCATTACACTTTTTTAACTTGACATTTGGTTCGTGCAAGTTATCCCAGTCTCCAGTCTACGTAGTTCTACCGATATAAAGCAGTAGTACACGAAGTATGTCTTTTCTTATATTAAACATGTACTCATTTCAGAGATAGAAGGAGTGATTTTAATTTCAAAATTGAAAATATTACATATTCTACATCAAACCCTATGTCGTTACTCGATGGATCGTCTCATCGAGACGATTATAATGCGTACCCAAATGGATTTAGAATACTACCACTATCTCCTACATGTCTGGAGCTCTGCATTCAGTCACTAAATGGTTCCCTTTTCTCTTCTTTAACTTTGCTATATACCTTCTCTGTAGAATTTTGAGGGGCTATTGTATTCATATGATCTTAAATTAATAATCTATTCATCTAAATACATATCATTCTATCCTTTAGCTAAATGTTACGTAAAAGTTTATGACGGAGGGTTTGGATATTACAGATGTCACCTCAAGCAGCAGAAGGAACACTTAGTAACAACTTGAAGTTGCAATTCGTGCCAACTCTAGCAACGACCTGTCCTTTTTTTAACATTCCTTCTCATCCACCACCCCCCTCCCCCCTCCTACCCCCCCCCCCCTCCAAAAAAAAAAATCGGTTTATTAGAAATGAGGAGATATTATTTGATAAGAATCCATAGAAAATCTTTCTCAAAGGCAGAAAGGGGCACATGGAATGCAAGTAAGCGATTGAAACAAACTACGATAGTTCTGTTAATAAACAAATAATTCTGAGTAAAGACAACGAAATAAAAAAGCCAATTACGCATTTTGTTCTCAATCCAAAGATATTATATACAATTGTCCAGTTGCTCTACAAAATCAAGGCATTGTCCGTACTGATATGATTCACCAATCTACTGTCGTCGGCCACATTAGTTAAAATATTTTCAGCCTCGTGATGGCATTACAAAGGGTAAGACCTATGTTCCTATATCCATGATACCAGGACCAGAATGTACCGGCTTGTTTCTGTGTAGATTTGTGTTATAGCCGGCGATAGAGTAGAATGTATTAGTATGACAGCGAAGGACATACGGGTAATCAATAAACGAACGCTGCAAATCAAAAAGAACCTGATGCTCTGTGAACACCGCTACTGCTGTTTGAACACTAATTGGTCGAATATAAATGTTGAAACAGAGATCCGTAATCACCATTAGCTCTTGAGAACAATCCTAGTCTAATTCTCCAAGACTGTGAAAAAATTGGGTAAAAAGGTATGTACTTACAAATTTAGAAAAAAAAATGTTTTGAGAATAAGACTAAGAATGTTCTTAAGAATGGTCGGTAAATACAGGCCCTGAACAAAAATTACGTCGATAAAAATACACAGCTGACTAAAACACCATTTCGATGAAACTAAATTCGAAAAGGAGGTCTAATTGCAAGCTGAACTGTCTTGGAAGTGGGAGTATGGCCACAGAAACAACGAATTAATGTTTAAAAAGCCATTTCATATTGAACGAATTATTAAGACCCATAAGACATTAAAACATTAAGCCACGGATCATAAGAATTTGGAACTGATGCGAAACGACGAAGAACAAATTAAACGAACATGCATCGTAAAAAGCAGTTGGTAAACCGAGCCAAGTTCTCAAAGACGGGATTTCAGGCTAAGTATTATGCATTAATTAAAGGAAGAAAAAAATCCGAGGAACTGTGACGCGCTTTGATAGTCTTGTGTTTCACAAATACGTCGAATATAAATAAGTAATTAACAGATTAATAATATTTACATATAAATAATGAACTAACAAACATTTCTCTTAGGAATAATCCTTTGACCAATAGGTAAAACTATCCTCTTTCGCCGACGATTTACCGAAGCTGTCACGTGATGGTACCATGTTTTCCAGAAGATAATCTCTTTAAATCTTTGCCACACGATGAAATTTTAGATCTATTTGTCCAGCAAATGATAGCGACAGTTTCAATGGTGCTCAAACATTTGATTTATTGTTTAATAGAAGATACTGTGTAAATAGGAGAATATGATGCTTTTTCCACAATGCTTTCAAAAGTTTTCCTCTTTCACAAACAAATTTGGAATTGTGTGGTAAAGTGTTAAACTGAATAAAGCAACGGTTCGAAAGTTCTGACAGAAAATAGTTATTAGAAGTAATAAAACACCAGTATTTGTAATGGTAATATGAAATTGATAGTCGACAAAAGGTCAATTGCTCGGAATATTCAGTATTTTACATCTTACTTAATGGTTTTCAAAAAAACAACAGGTTATAAATAGATTACTTGCAGCCTTAACAATTTTCTTGATCAATTGTCCCTTAGCGTCGGCATCAGACGTTCTAAAATTTGCCAAAGGGTAAAATGAACTAGACAGCGATTTAATAAGTGCTGATTGCTGTGTACATTAATGAACATTACCATTTGGTATATATAGGGCGTGTAAAATTTCTCGTTAAAACATGACATCTAGGTCCCTATTAACCAATCATTATTAAGAATGTTCTCAGTCTTTTTTCTCCAGAATTTTCCAAATTTGAATGTAACTCAACTTCTGATTAGCTAAACCATTTGGTTTAGCCAATCAGAAGCTGGGTTACTTTCATATTTAGAAAGTCTTGATGATTAAGACAAAGAATTTGCCGAAGAATGGTTAGTGAATACGGACCATGAACTGTTCAGACAGAATAATAATGTAATATATATATACACAAGAATGAGTCCATGAACGAATTAAACGAATCTAGCTTGTGTGCGTTGTCAGATGACCGATTCTTTAATCCTTTCCCAAACGACAAATTTTAGACTCTTCCAAACTCAAAGCGTGTGCAGACAACAATTTCAAATTTGATAAAAATGGCAGAAAGTTCTCCAAATAGTTAGAAAATACTGTGGGAAATGGAGAAATTGCTCGTTACGAGCAATTTCTCCTTTTCCCACAGTGTTTTCAAAAGACTTGTACTGCAGACACGTAAAAACAAGGGCTTGTTTGGGAAAGGCTTAACTTAATAGGTATTACTGAAGCTATGGTTCGGTTAACTAAATTATTGTTGGGGCTATTATTGGTCCCAATGTTCTAAATGTAACCTAGGTTCGTGCAAAGTTCAGGTAAAAGACTAAGGCTCGAGTCTCTTCCAAAGAGACGAATAAATCAAAACGTTTGATCAAAAGAGGGTACAACACTTGGACCTTGTATTTCATGACAAATAACGGCAAGTCTCATTTACATTTAACTCATAACGCTATTGCAGTAAGTACTTATTATTTGTCCAGAATATGACTTCCTAATCTTTGTGGAAAAAAAAAGATCATATCTTATCCAGGAATGACATAGACTAGTCTAAGGTACGATTTATAATTTCTTTTGCAAGGGAATAATGCGCAAACGTGAGTTTAACAACGTCATAGAAATTCACTAGTAGACACCCGAGATGTACCAATGTAACATTTGATTATGCATGTAACATCTCATAACATATGAAAGAAAAATGTATATACCAAAACACACATGGAGATCAAAAAATGCCAATATAACAGCTAAATGAAATAGAAATGGTGCATTCACACATTAAAGTATTACCTAACGCCCCAAAATGAATCCCTAACCGTTCCAATATAAGAATGCAAAGCGATGTGGTATCACAAAGATTGAGCTATAAAATGTCATTCACTGTCCATGATTTCTGAAAATAGCTATGGTACAGTACAGTGCGGTGGTCGAGTACCACGTTGATAGTATGTACAAAACTTCAACTACAAAAGAAGGATGCAGTCAGTATACAGGTACCTAGCCTAACACTGCCTTTTAGCAGTGAAAACGTATCCCATATACTGTCATATTTTTTATCGTTTACATTTCACATCCACATGTATACATTATGACTTTCACACCATTCAAGCTCCCAACAAGGCTTGACTCTCGAGCTGCTCCTTGTTTCAAGGTCAGATAATCCACACTGGAAAATTCGAACTGTGTATTTTGTAACTATTGAGCTCCTGTTGGAAACCTAAGCGTAATCTAATTCTTTAACCCTTCACCTGAGGAAGGAGGTTTTTTAAAACATTGTAGGAAAAGGCGAAAATGGTGGTTAATAACAGTTTTCTCATTTTCCCGCAATTATTTCTACCCTCAAAAAACGTATTTTTTAACACTGAATTTGTCGTCTCTAAATGCTTTCAATTTGGTTAAGTTTAAAATTTGGCCGACTGGTAACGAGTTAAGCAATCGTCAAAAACCAATTACCGGGGTTAGCGTGAACAACTCTTGACTAAAATTATTTCACGGCTTATTAAAAGTGCACAGTTGTTTCTGAACGAAGATATTTGCATTCTGAGAATTCTCCCGCGATGGTCTATATAGAATAAATAGACTTTCCAGATGCTGCTTGAAATGATACATGGTTATATATAGCACACTGTATATACTTTGACTAGACAACGTGATTTTTCGGGTTCGTTTTCATCTACCAATCTACTTTCGAGTCTGATTTTAAATTTAAGACCAGGCATCTGATTGGCTGAGACTAAGTCTCAGCCAATTAGATGCCTAGCCTTAAAATTCAGGAATTTAATTGGAATGATTGGTGTAAACGGCCCCATATCACTATTTGTAACTTGAGGGAAAAAATCAGGCCTTCCCTATTACTATCTTATGATTCTCCTCGCACGAAACTTTCTGTCAGCATTGGCTTGAGATAGGTGTTCCAAAAATTCTTGAATTCATTCCCAGACACTTTAAAGTTTTGTTAGCAGTCACGGTCTGTTTATAGTTTTATACTGTTTACCGTCTTTTGCTCGTTCTTCTTGAATGACGTCATCACAATGTGGCATGATTGTTTAGGTCCCACAATAAAGTTTGTTAAATGGTCCAGTTCGTGATCGCAGTTATAAGACGTGAAGTGGCTTAGACAAGTCCCGAATTCAATACAACACACATGATGTGGAGATTCCATGAATCGTGATCGTTGAATGGTGGTACTGAGTTCTTAGGGTCAAGGTCACTCAACGTCGTCACCGCCCATTCCAAGACATCGAGTACATTGAGTGTTCCTGTCAACGAGAAACCAATGTCAGGGTGAGAAGTGAAGCCCAGTTTCATAAAATAGAAGTTTTTGTATGTCTTTTGAATAAAAGACGTTTCGAAAGTTGAATAAATCTTTTGAAAACGGTTTCCATAGCATTTATGATATAGTTGAAAACTTTCAGAAAATTCCTTGAACTATTCCACTTCCTCATACATAATAATTTTTGCGTTTATTTCGTACATCTAACGGATATTGGTAAGAGTTACATGTATGCAAACAGAAGTAGCAGGGAGTTTTTCGAGATTTGTTTTAAAAACTCTTTGTACGGAAAAACTCTTTGTTCGAAACTTGTTCTGCAAAACCTCCCTGTGGTTCAACAATCACACATTTTCCTGTGTTCGTATGTACTTGGAAGTGATTTTTCAAGGGTGTTAAAAAGATTTTTTTATTCTAAACTGATAACTGGACTTATATAATTTTGTTTCTCACCCTGCATGGTTTCTGTTGGCATGCATCACAACTCTTTTAATTTTCTATCCGTTTCCGAATGAATTATTTACTTTAAATGCGAACGCGGACTATTAAACTATTTCTAAAAAATCCTACACGTTTAAAACAACAATTACAAAATACTACGTTTACCCAAATGGTTCGTCATCTAAATTCTTTTGGACTTTTCCGAAATACCTGTGCGAAAAGAGCTTTAATATGACAAACACATACACACACACATACACAGAGACATAGACACACAACGTGTTAAATACAGTAAAGCGATTATTAAAACGTTTAAAGCACTTAATTACTCACATGTTATTAAATAAAATGGACATTTATCAACAGAAAATATTACCCAAAAACAATGATTTAAAAGTAATTCGAAATTTCAATGTTGCACAGGCCACGATATTTCACATGATGTATACCAGTATTATATCAAGTCGGGACGTTCATTCCGTTCTTGATCTAGGCCTTATGCTAAAGTACATTTATTGTGTGCTTTGTATGCCCAGTTACAAAACATAAATACGTATTGGCCAATTTGGGAACTATAAGTACATAACAGACTGTTTGAAGTTTTTCAGGAAACTTTTGCATAAGAAATGTATACTATTTTCTTCTGTTTCATACTATCTTGATTTTCTGCGTATCAACGTTATTGCTAGAGGTTGGCAATTAAAGTAGGCTTTACAAGAAGTTAATCAAAATCAGTCAGTATTCAGTGCATATGCTATAAAAAGAAGCATACCGAGAAAGTAGCAGAGCAACAAAAGTCCAACACAGACTAGATATACATACAGGGGTACAGTCTGAGTAAGGTTATATTTTGTTGAGGGGATGTTATGAACCTCCACAATGGATATTCATTAACACGTAAGACTGTTAAGTGCGACGACTCGGTGACCTTTTGCGGACAGTGTAGATCAAGTTCAAACTGCAAAGAATATGCATTCTGATCTTAGATCTATAATGTCCGAGAAGGAGATATTATTCGCAAAAACATATTATTGAAACATTTAAAATGGGTTTTTCCATCGAATACAAAATTTCATTGTAGTTATTTAGCGGGATAAGGGTTAAATGTTATCATCAACAGCAGAGTAAGTGTATGAACGTCGATCAGAAAGAAAACTCTGGAATCGCAACTGCAACCAATTTCATTGGGAATGAAAATACTATATATTTAAGCTTCAAATAACTTCTGCCATAACATGGTCACCAGCTTGTCCTCAACAGCTAAAACATCGAGTTCGTGATACAGAGATACGTCTGCATTCATCCCATCATCTGGGTCTTCAGTGTTATACATGCCAGACAACTTTTGTTTAACGATTAAAACTAATGCTACTTGTCCTGAACAAATGGGTTAAATGTATAATCGGTACAATAACTTTTGTCGAACTGGTCAAAACTAAGTTGGAAGATAGTAACTATGAGAGTGCCTGTTTCAGTTTGTAGGATAACTATATGTTACTGCTATTCCAAGCCTGCTGTGATGAGGTTTGCTTTCAAGTAGCAAACATACGGCAGCAGGGTTCCTTGAAGAAGGCCTATAATCTATGTATTGTTCGGTAAAGCAACAATAATCGCACTTTGGTAAGAATTGACCTTTGATAAAGCAAAATCCCATGTTTTAATGACCGAAAGAAGAAGAATTTTGAGAGCGTGGTGGGGAAACGAGAAAATGCTGTTTACCAGCATTTTCTCCATTTCTCACAATCTGTTCTACCCTTTCAACAAGGATGTTATCATTTAAACATTAAATCTTTATTCTACGTCTGCAAATGGTTTCAGTCATAATTATGTACCGGTCTACTATTTTGTTCTCTGGAGGTGAAAAATAGAACACATAGTATATTCATGTAAATCATTCCAGACAAAAATACTTTCGATACAAATGGATTTCTTGGAATTGAAATCCGGTTATAGAATGGCTGTATCCCGCTACATTAACTCCCAAATGTAAACTAGTTTTAGAGATGCCGTGTGAAAATATATTGAATTCTGAGAACTCTCGTGTATCTGACCATCGCTCGCTGTGTAGGGAGACTGAAACAAGTTCTGCGGGCGTTAAATAGCCTGCAGTCTATCCAATTAGAGTGAAAATATTAGCTTTCTAGCAACTTAAGTAATTTGGTGGTGAGATTTACTGAGTAAACATATCCTAGAGGAAAAGTGTATCGGCATGCTCCTTTCACCTGCTGTGAACTACTTCAAACATCTGTTACACATTGAAGAAGGGGCCTCGTGTATAGCGTATATATCTTTTCCATAACGCTTCGTATCCCAAAGAGGGTACGGTTGCCATTATTTATGAGTCGTTTTTAATAGACAAAATGTATGGATTTTGAAGATTCAGGCATACTTAGTGTAGGTAGAGTTAACACTCATTAGATAAATTTCTTAAGTTTCGTTTGGATTGATTAATCTACTAAGACCAACCCTAGTCTGAACAGTTTACTTATCGCTATTCAAACTCCAGAGCATTGACGGGCAGAGCAGAATTCTGTTCTCTTTATCATTCTACGTTTTACAGGTTTTTTAACACCCCTACCGATTTAGCATGGCCAAAATAAAAGACATTATAAAATTTGTAAACAATATATTTATATAGGATAAATCTATTTGACAATTTTAGTTGGGTATGTCGTTTTAGAAACCGTACTAGCAGTAGATGTCTACGTCCGGCAAGGTATTCACTTGACATTTAAAAATTTAACGGTATTTCAAAATTAAAGGACTGGTCGTCAGGTTGGCTGTAACAAATCATCAAAGCCATTAGAATGATTTGTCTTGCAATTAATTATTGCGAAAATGTGTAGCATGTCCCATGAATACGGCCGCTGGAAATTTTGTTCTATAGATCTTTCTTCAACAAGAAAGAAGTATACGCATACGGTAAGGGTCTAGCGTTTTTGTTAGTGTGGAAAAGCTTATGAGAAACCGCGTGTTATCGTGCGTAAACACTGGGGAGGAAAGATTTTCTGATCTGAAAACCTTGTTTACATTGTATTTTACTTGTGGGAGTCTGTCGTGTTACGTTATAAAGAATTATATAGCAGTGTGAAAAGTTTAATGGTGGACGCCTCGTGTTTTGTTTCAAACACATGAAAAAGTAATGGTCGTCGAAATGGTCCAATCGACTTATTCCCTCATGCAAAAATTCTTGAAACTTGTGAAAAAGTCTCTGGTGAATAGTTTTTTGCAAATAGGAAAAGAAAAAGTTTTTTTGCAATTTATGTCCATTAATGTATATAATGACATAAGCATATTCGTCGCCATACAAGCAGATTTGTTCATTTTCGCTGGCTTCCAAAAAAAAAAAGATTTATGGGTAATAAGAAACAAGTAGTGTAGAGTGAATATTATGGATCAGACTGCACTGTCTGTGCCGCCTAATCGTCGGTCTACACCTTCAACAAAAGAATATATAGAATGTAGTCGTATATGGCAGTGCTTGGGTTCAATGAAATACATGTATACAATGAGATAATTGTGCTGTAACTCAACAGTGGCCGAATTTCTTTCTAACCTTAAACACAAAATGTATTCTGACTGGATTATTCTTAATACGAGATAATGGATAAGACCGCAGAGAATGATCTTGGATCCAGACTGTCCACAAAAAACACCTACAATGCCCCTTCTCGTCCTGAGTGTCAACCTGACAATAGCCTTGGCTTACGATAACGATCTTTTTGGGGTTTTCGAAGGGGATGGCCATCTTTAAAGCAATAAACCATCTGGTTTTGAGTAGAAAGTCATAGAATCAGGCATGAAACTATTCAATTGCACTCTTTTAAGCTTCTCACCCCCTTGACCTGGCCGTGGTCTTGATATCTCTTCCAATTTATGTTGACCTTTCACCTGGTCAGTTCCCAGTTGGCGTTATCGAATACTGCTAAGGTATATTTTTGTTGTTAACTCAATATGCCTTGTGGGCAAGGTTTAACTCCCTTCCCAAGGTTGAACAGGGTTGAAAAAATACTCTTAAATGAAATTGGGGTAGTACGCTTAAATGAAATTTTGGTAAGTACGCTTTATTGAAATATGGTAAAACACGCTTAAATGAAATTCTGCTAAGTACAATTAATTGAAATATTGGTAAGCACGCTTAAATGAAATTTTGCTAAGTACGCTTAATTGAAATATAGGTAGGCATGCTTAAATGAAATTTGAGTAAGTACGCTTAAATGGAATTTGAGTGTACACTTAACAGAAATTTGGGTAGATAATGCATTATGAAAACAATAATTTGAAGGAATTGATCATGGTCACCGAGCATTTATACACTTCGGCAAGATAATTGTAGCAGTCGCCCCATACATGAATCAATGTCCTTTGCATAAGAGAAAGGGAGGATTAAATCCTCAAACAGTGCATCACGTTCTGTCCTTCCCTATCCCCGTCCCAAAACACAAGTAAGAGGATTCAGAGAAAGATAGACAGACTGTCATGTAGAAAGACAGACAGATAGGTTTCAACAATGGCTGACCGATTTCTTTTCGGGGCGTAAATAATTCAGTCCACCCTGACACTACTAGACTGTCAAGAATTCACACAAGACCGTCCAACCTGACCCTTTACAATCCGATTTATATTTTAGCTATAGGCTGCTAAACGCGACTGGCCTTTTTGCGGACAGTGTAGATCAAGATCAGACTGCACAGAACGTGCAATCTGATAATGGTCTACACTGTCCGATAATGAGATTTTTTTCTCTCCTAGAAATAAGATTGAAAATAGCAGTGTTTGGGTTTTTGCAATGGACATGCAAATTTAATGTAACCAACAGGATAAGGTTCTATTAACAAGCAACTGACAAACACATAACTGACGTAAAAAAGAAAGTAGATTATTGTGCTATTAATGCAGAAGCAGTTGCTGAAGCAATTGCTTATTGACAAGCACTTTGCTCCTTTCCCTATAATGTTTTATAAATCTGCCGACCGGTAGGGGAGCACAAGAGAATGTATTTGCATTGTTAAGGGTCCTAACTGTATGAGTATATATTCACATACTACCGTTATCTTAATGGTAATTTTAATTGCACTTCTAGCGTTACAGTTATTGTTTTATGGCGATATTTTTACGACTCTTGCGATATCTGATATAACTGCACTATGCAACCATTTTTGTCTGATGTTTGAGGTGTTCGTATGTTTATCTGGAAGTCTGTGGTCGTTTTTCAGCGTTATTTTTGTAATAGAACGGCCGCCAGTACACCTGACAGGCTATCCTTGCAAGGCTTAGCTACCAAACTTCGGAAAGTTGTGGGCCACAACGGAAAAGAAACGGCCCGACTGGCAACCCCTGTGTTACTAGTACCATGCGCTACTATCTTTAGTGAACAAATGTACTTTAATTTCAAGCTTTCTTCCTAGTGGCTGTTTATAGTCAGGATTGTTTGACAGATTCAGTAGTTTCTATACACCTGATCTATCGGGAAAGAAGTCAGTGGCTTCGCTGTGTTGGTATGGTTTTTAACGACGTGTTAAAAGTTATTTAAATTCTAACGCGGCAGCCAGTGGCTAGGAAAGAGTTTAACTACGGTCGGAAAACAGCCAGCGGCTAGAAGAGAGTCATGGTAAAAAAAAAAAACACATCAGTGGGTGAAAAAGTGCATTGCTTACTATAACTGCAATTACTGTGTTTAAATTAATCAAAATAATAAATTGATAAATGTGTTGAAACTTAAGTTTGAAAAATATATAGTACAATTTTACAGATTGATTTTAAGGGTATCAAATGATCAGCCGAGCGCCATAATGACGTATGTGACAATACAGTTGTAATCGGATATAGTGCATTTTAGCGACACGTGTGGAGGGTTTTAACATTGATTGTATGCAAAATAGTCCCGGCTGTCATGGCTAAACCTCTCGTATATCATCGCCATTCACAAAAGACGTTTGGGTATGTAACCCAGTATGACAGGTCTCAGACATTCTGTTTTCCCGTCACCCAGACGGTCACGGCAAACAAATAGGCTTCGTTCTGACATTATCATAAGCATATTACTGGTAAATGAAGATGTTGTTGGTACTTATTAAAAATGTATCGACGCGATAATTGGAACTAGAACGCAAAAATGAGCTGCAGTTTCCCAAAATGGGTTTCAATGTACATAAATCTCCATTATGCACTGTAACACTAAAGTCGTCACATAATTATTTATTATAAAACCCATTTTGTCTTAACCGACTAAATCATGAGGACTTATGGCCATTTGAAGTGCAAGAAAAAAACAATTACAAGATGTTTCAATTTGTATTAGCCTGCAAAGTCCGCGCAAAAGGATCAAATGCGTATCTGTGATGCATGATACTAAGCAAGTCGTCAGATAATCTTGGATCCAAAAATTCCATTTCCTTTTAACAACCTACCTATTCATGAAGTACACTGGTCCTCTGACCTGCAGAAGATTGACCAATAGCAACAAGTTCCGATTCAGGTCAGCCTGCGCGGACTGCGCAGGCTGACCTGGATCGGAACTTGTTGCAGATTCGCCAAGCCCTCTAGCCACAGAGCATGGTTAATTTATATATGAAATGGCTACGTTAAGATACATGTATAACAAAGAGTTTCATTGACTTTCATGGCTGGTTCTTCTTTTTCTCCAAGGTACATGGTAAAGTTTGTCAATAATGAGAACATTCCATCGATTATAACAACGTATTGTTTTCTGTTTAATCGTGCGATTTGAATTGTAACAATAAGAAACCGAAAAATATCAATAATGAATGACGTCAGACCTTCAAGTTTTTTGTTCCGTCTGTCTCACGACTTTAGTGACTGAATTGAAAAAGAAAACTGGATAGAGGGATACGTGAATGCAATTAAAGCATTGAAGAATGACGTGTATGCATGACAATGCCATGAGTCCCCAAGGACCGTACACAATTGTTAAGTTCGCATGATAAGCTTAAATATGAAGTGTAGGAATCGTTCTGGTGAGAAGTCTTTCAAGGATTCTTCCTACATTGAGTCCATTTCCCGCGAAAAAAAAAAAGATGTCTTGACCCATTTATAACTGTAAGAGATACAAATCGTTACGGTAAATGCGGAAATTGATTATCCTTAGCAATTTAACCTTTTGGTACAGCGTTTTCTAATCTGCGACCGACACCAAAAACACGTCATTTTCCCATCCACCAATTGATACAGTTTATGTGCAAGAAGTTGAGGTAAGATACATGTAATGGGTTTACCACAAAGCAATCTCAATGGTTGTGCCTCGGCTCTTTTCGCGTATTCTTCGTCACTCCTTTCAAATGAATGAATTAGTCGAATCGTCAGATTCGCTCTTGAGCATATGCTAAACATTTCCGCCGAAGATTGCATTAAAGCTCCGGTGCATTGTGCCGTCCGAACAATAGGTTAAATGGTGGCGATGATGACTATTTTCGGTACAAATGTCACACTTTTTCCGATACAAATATGATAATTGAATTTCTGTTTGCTTTTCGAATGGGATTCTTTCTATCTCATTAAAAGTCAGGATGCAGCTAAATTTACAAATCGCTAAGAATAATTTCCCGCCTTATGTCCGTGGGTGCCTTTTATGTGTATGCACGGTACGTTAACTTGCTCGTTGAGCCATCAACAATTCATTTCGACAAGAATATCCCCACTCATATTTTCCTTCGGCTACGTTTTGCATATGATTTCATACGGTTTTAAGGCTATTCGGGCTTAACTTCAGTTAAACCACGGTTAAAGATTTTAATACGCCCCGGGACTATACAAAATCAGTCATATCGCTGCAAATTATAAACCTATAAAACATTTTACGTTCAAACGTGTTTTTACCCCTTTGATTGCTAGGATTATGTATAGCTGATTTCTGTGGACGGTATAAATCAAGATCAGATGGCACAAAATGTGCAGACTGGTCTTGAAATTTCACCGTCCAATATTTTTGTGCAATGTCCTGGCCAAACTGGCATAAATTGGAAGGATTCAGACTGTTTCCTCTCTGATTTTTTTTCCCTGACAAGGTAAATAGTTTTGTTTATAACCGTAACAAGCATTATAAAGAAAACCGTTTAATGACTTTAAAATCAAGGTTTTAGAAAAAAAAAAGGTAATAAATTTAAAACAAATAAACGAAGAAAAATGATGTCGAACATTTTTAACTGTGACATTAAAAACCGCTAGTTTTGTTCGATCATTGAGTTTTTATTCGTTTGACTTTGGTGATTTTTATTAGCTGCATTATCTGTATACTTGTTCAATTGTCTATATTTTTATGTTAATTCTTCTAACGAACATCCTCTCTCTTTGCCATAACGTTTTACGTATATGATACGTTCATTCAATAAAAAGTGAAGTAGTAGTTTTCGGTGAACAACCGTTTCCAAATTTTCCCCCCTAACGTCAGGATTTTTCTAAATTTTAAAGTACTGTATTTTTTGATTGGCTACACTATTTGGTTCAGCCAACCAGAAACTGGGTTACTGTTCAAACCAAGACTTTAGACAAAGAATGCAATGTGGAGAAGCTGTTAAATATTGAACTGGTTCCTTGACCTGTACTTCTGATGAGATGGAAGGTGTAAACAGCATCCAAAAAGACTCATCTTTTTTTTTTAAGATAAACTGCGTAAAGCTGTTAACAAATAGGAAGGGCCATTTAAAATGTACATCCCTACATTTTTTACCAATCACAAAGGTCTATTTATTTATTTGTTATGAGTACCATAAAGTAGGTCAAAAGCTAGGACTAAAACTCCTCCTGACCCAAGTTACTTGATGAAATCTGTATGCATATCCATACGCCGATTATTATTAGGTTTTTTTGAATTACATCAGTTCGGAAAATTAAAGCATTAACTACCCTATATCAATTCGAATATTTCTGAGTGCTGATTTGATTAAGTTGATCCGGCGAATGGGGTCTTTGTGTAGCAGAAATCTCCCAGAAAATGACAATAGAGTTTTCAGTTCTTTTCACCCACCGCATCAGAATGTATTGAAATAGTTCCATCTGCTAGTTGATTCGCGCCCCAGTGGAATCCCGTTAACTCTTAAGCTTCTGAGCATGATTCGAGATGTTTTTGCGGACTGTGTAGATCAAGATCAGACTGCACGGGACGTGCAGTCTGATCTTGATCTACACTGTCCGATACGTTAAGGTTTTCCCCAGGAATACTGTGTTTATAATCGCAATGTTTCGATTTGTAGTATGAGTTGGAAACTTTTGTTCTTTTAATATTGAAAGGATTAAACACGAAAAGGCTAAGAGACAAGACTGGTATACGGTTGATTCATCTTTGCAGCAGAGGGCAAAATTTTAGACTCGTTCATACTGAAAGCATTTCACACGAAAAATCATAAATATGTTGTTATGAAATGGGTAGAAAATACTTTTGGAAAAGAAGAAAGTGACGGTAACGAAATCGGTCTACAACAGGGTCATTAAAACGTGGCATCTTTTAGTGAAGGGTTACGAAAAATATTATTCATTTGAGTATTAAAGTTAAAAACACAACTTTTTTATTTTTCGAATGGATTTTATACCTCCTATATATATGTTCTGCAAAATAATTCGTTTGGGTTGAACAGTTCCAACTAATATCTAGAATAGAACTATTGTATAGAGCATACATTAAACATAGTGTCAAATAGAGAAATTGCTCTCCATGAGAGGTAATTTCTCGAGATGCTGAAGTCTTCATAATTCATCATGGTATTCTTAATTACTTTATCAAAAATATTTAAAAGTGAATGCAAGCACGTGAGAAAGAAGACATACGTTTACACGTATACGGAATCTCGTTTATGGGGTCGGTTAAAATGGAATAAAAGGGATAAACTCTCTGCATTCATTGAAATGTTTGTGTGTGGAGGCAAAAGCGAATTCATCAACAGCAAATGAGTTACAGTACGACAGGGAATTTGAACTGGCTGTTTAATATTGTGCTGGGTTATCCATATTTCAGCTCTATAGAACTTTGATTCTATTTTGACAGACAGATATGTATTAAAACTAACGCAGAGAAAAAAAACTCTTGAAACTCGGAAGTTCGTGCTTTCTTTGTACCCATAGAAGCTTCAATTTGCAAGGCAAATGGGGAAGTTGTCTACCGATCTAGAGATTCAAGCATCTTTCTTTTTCTCTCCATGGAAACAGTGCCATTGACCTACGAATAAAACTTAAGAAACATAAAGCATGTACATTATTATTGTCAACTACCCGCGGATTTTATGGTGACCAGTATTTTCTACTTTTCCCTCGTTATTTTGTAGCTATTCAATAACGAAGGCCATATTTTGGAAAACCTTTAAGTGTTCTTTTTGTATTCTCTTGATAGGGACATGTCTAGAATTGTTGTGCGTGTCTACGGGTTAAAGTTAACTGATGGCGCATTCTGTAGCTTCTACACCTACGATGTTTGTCTCAAAATTTCGAGGAGCCACCTTTGGGTATACCGAGGACAAAATGATACAAGTTGCCTTTCGTAGTAGATGGAACAGTCATCTCGTTCATTCTAGTTGCACGAGAGCACGGTTAATTAAGAATGGAATCTACCCCCAACTTCAAAGCTATTACCTAACCCGGTAATGATGGGAGAGTTAAAGATCACACAAAAATTATCCAAACCTGCAATTCTATACGACATGTTTAGAAAAAACAGTAATTATTCCTGTCTAGTCGGAGCGAGCCTGTGTCAAAGTTCAGTTCACGGTTAAAACCCTTTGCTAAACGATTCTTTGCTCAACGATCCTGAAGATTAAGGCCCCTAAAACATTATAGGAAAATGAGAAATTATGGATAAACCGCACCTTTTCATATTCCCACATTATTTAACAAGTGGAAGGGACCATGTTTTATTTGTCGTTTGCAGGTTCTTTTAAAATGGCTAAGTTCACAATTTCGAACGAAGTCTGGAAAAATGGTGGTCTCTCATCATTGTCGGGACAGTGACGTGAAAATTTGAAGTTCTTTTTCGGGTTACTCATTTTACAAGAATACTTCAACTTTACCATCAAAGCAAGCATAGATCGGACTCAGAGCCTTTAGTTTTAAGCTGGACAACTTAACCCCTTGGCAGCAAGGGACCAATCCAAATTTAGTTGCTTCGTAACCTTTTTCCAGTTACCTAGTTATTCGAATGAATCATTCTTACCTTTTACTTTTGAATACATCTGTTACGGTTTTCATATATGGCTGAGAAACGTGTATGTTTTAAGTCCGAAAAGAATACATGAGTTATGCTCTGTGAAATTGTAGGTTTAACGCATTTGCAAAAAATGTATCAACCAAGGTAAGCCTGCGCAGTCCGCGCAGGCTGACCTAGGTCGAAACCTTTTTTGTCATTTTTCTGTCTTTCATAGTACAAGTATAATTATCTCATGATTCAGTCAACAGTTTCACAAATTGGATTTTATGGGTCCATAATGGTGTGATGGCTTGCTTGGTATCTTATATAACTGAAATGCATTAAATCTACTTTAAATTGCTATAGCACGGCTCAAACTATATTTTGAACATTGTGTTCTATATATATATTCACAGCTTGAAAAAAACAAATATGCTTATGTGTACGGAAAGGTTTTTTGTCGACAGTATGGTATAACACCTGTTTTAAATGGAGTATTAATTTTGTGGGACTCTAAACGGAGGAAAAAAATGAATGAAAGCGTAATAATACACTGTATACTCATTTTCGCACGGACTTATTATTCAAGAAATCGGTCGCATTTAGGAGATGACTATATTGGGCTAGTAAAGCAAACTTTTAGTGCTTAGTGCTTTCTTTTTGTGGTTGTATTTCAATATGTGAGCCATTGCAGAGTTGTGAACCATTCTGACAAATGGATTGATTGCTCTTTGAGTATTTCTGGTGCTATAAGTCTTAAACAGAAGTATGTACTTGACTAAATAAGGATCATAGAAAATTCGCTCTTAACACTTTATCCAGCAGTCTAGAGTTTTCCCAGCCTTGAGGAAAAAAGACTTTCAGAAAACATTGTGGGAAAACAGGAGAAAATGCTGGTCACCAGCATTTTCTCCTGTTTTCCACACTATGTTTTCTACCCCTAGAAAGACAAATTTTATAATTTGAGTTATACTCAAATTGTCGACTGCAAATTCCTTCAATTAGAACAATTCTAAAATTTATTTTCGGGTACAGGGTTAAAGATGATCATAAAGTGACGAGATATTTCAACGTATCGGTCTATAAAATTATAACTTTTAACGAGCTCAATGATCAGTGAGATATAAATACCGATAAGGTTTTATGGTAAAATGTACATTGACATTCGTGGTTTTCACAATATACACATCCCTCTTACACCCTTGACAAGCAATTAAAGAGTGAAATTCATCTTCGACATCCGTGTGAAATTGATGGACGCTGAGTAATGGTCGCTGGCTATTGTAATTAGAGCTATGTAAAAATTTGTTCCTATGTCTATTTTGTGTTTCTGTACTTTAAGCGACAATGGCGACAGTCTGTGTATTACAGTGTTCCGTTATTTTCCTATACCAGTACTACATTTTCTCCGCGACTTGGCGCTATCCAACATAGTATCAAGAAAGTTGTTGTTAAGCATCGTTTATTTCATCGAATATCAATCCTAAAAACGAGATTTTCGGCCGCTTGATGAATAGAATCACTTTCATCGTTCGAAAACTATGCCCCTGCTTTCAATATCACATCAGTTACTTCACGAAGACAACCCACCTTTGTATTCGCTAATTTTTACCATACTGGGCTCTGACTTTTGAATATATATGATGCTGAAAGAAACCGCACGAGAGGAGTACAACATTATCAAACCCATGTTTCCTCTCCCTAATCCATTCGAGCCACGTAGTAGCCCTAGGGAATGTTAAAATTAATCCGTAAGTGTTGTCGTTCTTGAATCGTGAATGGCAGAGAATCGTCTTGTTGCTTGTCTAAACTGAATATGTACTTGCAAATTTCTCATGGTGTCAATTTCCACATAGCTGTCATGTCGAAAATGTTATTTATCTTTTCGGGATTAAGTTTTATGATAATATCAGAATCCTTTTTAATTTTCGTTTCGGAGAGACACCCTGGGTTTTCTTAATGTATGTCAATGCAACCACTCTTTTTCCTCTCAAGTCCCTCAGTTACCAATAAACATTTTCTCACTGCTTGCCTATTCAGCGGACACAGTTCGAAAAGTGGACGAATAAAAGAATTTGCTTGACATAGGTGGCTTCTTTTCCAATACGTGTTCATATCATTGAAAACAGGATAACATTGTATATGTTTTCCTGTGAGCGATTATATGACTGAATGAGTTGTTTTAACTAAAGAAAAAAGTAAAACTTTCAAGTAAGACTTGGATTTGTTAGCTACATGTCAACAGATATATTTCTAATCACCGGCAAAAGATGATAGAAGAAAACTTCACCAGTTTATCGAGATAACTGTCATTAGGAAGTTCATTTTCAGGATACTTAATCTTCCACAATAGTGATTCCAAACTAAACACGAAGCTAATTCTGGGGACACCAGTGCTCATTGTTGCATTGTTTGCCATACTGCAGGAAATAAAAAGTTTTTAAAGTTACAAATCCTCAAATGCTGCAAAGGATCACGGGGTATTTTTCACAACGGCCAAAAAGGAGCATGTAAAAAGCGTAAGACAGCGAACAATGGCTTCTCGCTTCATCCTAAACCTCAAAATTGGCAACCAGCGGAGATTTCCAACTGAGCCGAACAAATCAACGTAGAAATTTGGAGTGGAGGCAAAAAGTATACGGGTGACTGGGACATTCATCCATGTAAAAATGTCATTTTACCCATTATGTTCACTGGCTCCAAAAACTCGACTGAATTTTAATCAATCCATGTCCATACAGTTACGGTTTTTTTACGCCATTAAGAAGAAAGTCTGAGAATATATCGTGTGAGCAGAAGTAATTGCTTGTTGTAAGCAACTGCTTATTTTCTCACAATGTTTACCTTATCCTTAAGAACGGTCGAATCCGGTCTTTCAAAAGTTCCTTCTTGCTAATAGTTCTACTGTTTCACATGGTTTGTTTATGAAATAGCCAGTCTTGAAATGGGTAAAACATCTCAACCAAAAGGATTTAGCCGAAGGGATATTTTTTAGAGTGTTAGTCTTTTTTTACCGATACATTATCACTAAACAGGGAGGATTTTTTTTTTGCTTTGGCTAATTTTCTTAACTTTTTTTTTTCGTCACATTATATCATGCTTGGGCACAGCTACAGATTGACAAAATTAAAGCAGAATTAAGTCTTTCCCACAAGACAAAAATCAGTGCGATCTTTCTCTAAATACGAAAAGAATTGTGAGATATCTGCAAAAGTATTCATAAAATTGTTGAAGTACTTGTAAATTTGGTTTTCCTGATTTCTTATTTCAACAGTAACTGTGTATTTTGAACAGAACGTGCTTGTTTTTGACATGCTCTGTGGTACTAATTACTAATGAATAAATAGACATTTCTGATTGGTAAAAAATACAGACATGTTTATTCTACGGGCTCTTGTGGTCAAATATGTCGACATGATTTTTCTAAGGGCCCATCCCTATTTTGCTGGCAAATTTACGCCGTCTATCTAATATTTTTGAAATATTTCTTGTTTGTCAATGCGATAGAATGTAGAGTTGCCCTTGTGTTCAAGAATGGTTCTACATTTACAAAAGTTCAAAGAAGTGGAAGGAATGTTGCTCATTGAACAACAAAATATTAGTCAAAATTTCAATTCTCCACAGAAACATTCTTGAAACCGTTGACTGGAATTCAGCTGTTGTATGTGCCCCCAAAAAAGAGATTTTTTTAAATAAATGAAATTATGTCAATTTCGTGGCCCGTCGCGTAGTCAAGCAATCATGGTCTGTTTAAATGTGAACAATTGGTATTGTTGTGCTAATATTCAGAGTATAATACATTCAACAAAATAGTCTTATTAAACGCAGTAATCATATGTAGTTCGGACGAAATAATAATTCAGTGATTGTGGAACAGATAATACGGGCTCTTCACTGAACTCTTATCTTCGTTTAAGCCCTCTTCCACAGAACCCCAACTTTTGGCGACCCTGCAGAAGAAGGCTTTTGAAAACATTGAGGAAAAAGAAGAAAAATGCTGGTAACCAGCATTTTTCTTCTTTTCCCACAATGTTTTCTACCTTTTCAAAGACAAAGTCTATCATTTGATGCACATGTGGTCTGCTAATGCTTTGAATCCGGCCTATTCTAACACTAACGTGTGATACAGAGCTGTATCTTGCTTTAGTTAACCGATTGGTGCTTGGCTGTAGGAGGCCAGTTACTACTGATAAATCTTCGAACGGTGTGACGAACATACATGTATTACCCAGTCAAGCTATTCTGAAATTTAATTGAACATTTTCTGTTGCCGTCCTTATATGATATTTTATTGTCTGTTCCATCCCTTTTTTTTCAGATGGGTATAAAACCTATCCGTAAGGGGTTAATAGGCCCATCTGAATTTGACCTTCCAGCCTTGGTGAAATTAGGCTCATTCCCTTTAACTGCGTGAAAGGAAATGGGAGATAGCCATCAAAATCAAGAGGACGACGGGCCATTGTGAATTGTTTGATAATTTTCAGAGTTTTTCTATGAAACAAGATTGGATGCTTCAGTTACTGTGTATGTAGGGAGATAGTATCTCGGCCCCTTAAAGTTCGTCCACCCTAACGACGAGGTATGGGGTAAAACACTCGGAGGTCTTTTCACTTCTTTTATCGTCATCGTCTTTTTTATATAAATTTCATTTCACTTTTTCAGTGACAAACTTGTACGCAGGTTAACCTACTTTTTTAAATATCTCTGAAGAATATTACACTGCCAGTACTTATAATGGTTTAACTAATACAAGAATACAAATGGCAACAATTCAAACATGAATATTGAAGGATCTGGATGATTTTATTTTTCTGTCTTTGAAAAACTTTTGGTTGTGCGTATGAAAATAAAAACTACTGCTACAATTATTTCTCATTTTATGGCATCATTAGTTCAAGCCAGTAACTCGAATCTGCATTCTTAACAATACTCCCAGCCTTTTTCTATTATCTTTAAAGTAACGCAACTTCCGATTGACTAAACCAAATGGTTTAGCCAATCAGAAATTGTTTTACTTTCCAATTCAGAAAACTGCATAGAATAAGACAAAGAATAATGTTGAGAATGGTTAGTGAATACTGGTCGTTTGCTTCATTTTCCGACTTTTTTTTCCTACAAAAGTTTCTTCTGTAAAGTCTTGGAATTCACTGTTGTTAAATCAAGTAGTTTTTGTTTTGTAAAGAAAAAGCGTTCTCAAGGAAAATACAAGCAGGACAATAATGTTATCGGTGTGCTATTTTCTAGTTTTCTTCAAAGCGTTCTTTGACGCCATTAATCAAATTCATTAGTGAATAAGCCCGCATTTTTTATCAGTATTATTCTTCCGTTTTCAAGAGCCCAAGCACCTGTCCACATAATCATGACCAACCCTTTGACATAGACGTAGATAAATTTATGTGAATGTTTCTGACTTCGTACACGAATCTTTTGTTACGAGCATGAACTGATAGTACAGTGTAATATATGACTTATATGAGAGTTCCAGACAAGAGAGAGTGATGGTATTATAAATCCTTTATTTCTCTTTCAAGCTCTATGTTGTTGGGACTCATTAGAATCGTTGCCAACACCAACTGTCGCAGAATCCAACACAAGCTCTCAAATAATAAAGGCATTATATATTGAAGTTCAGCAGAAAAACGTAGTCCCGCATAGAATATTGTCTGATCCCTGGCATATAGAGTTATGATATAAATTCTTCAATTAATCTAAGCAATTTAGTTTCAGTCATACATACATCAGCTATCAAAACAATTCCCGGAATTTTTTTTTTCAAAATGCGTGATCATTAAATTTATCGCAAACTGAATTAATTTTTGCAAGTGAATTATTAATGATAAGCGTACCTGGCTTAAAAAGTAGTGCCATCTGAATAATTCATAACAGAAGAGCCAAACATCGAACACGCTTAGAACCGATCAGTGTTCTCTATTATGTTCAACAAAACCAACTGAAGATGCACTTATGGACACTGGAAATCAAGACCATGCTGCAGTGCAAAGAACTGATCTCTGAATTACAGTGTACAATATGTCGGAAAATTCAGACTAGCAACCTTGAAATTCCCAATTTTTCATTTATCTTCTTTCACAGAGGATTTTTAACCCTTTACTCCATAGATACTCATTTCTACGCATTGCATGTAGGAGCCTTTAGAAAACATTGTGGCAAAGGTGAAATTGCTCGTGACGAGCAATTTCACCTTTTGCCACATCGTTTTATACACTATCAAAAGGTGTCATAAACACTTAAAGTCAGTTAGAGATACCATAGAAATGCCTTATGGGGTAAAGGGTAAAAAAAGTGAGCTATACTCTGATAAAAGAAGGCTCGTAATTGGGTTAACTCTATTAGAGTTGAGTCGATTCGATCTTACCGTAAAACTAATGTTTCAGTTTGACCAAAGATAATTCTGGTCATAGTTTATTACTTGGCAACGGACGGGGTAGATCTAAGATCAGACTGCACGTTCTCTGCAGTCTGATCTAGATCTACGCCCGTCCGGAAGATCTATTTTTAGCCTCACCCACAGACTTATGGTAGTAAAAGAGTTAAAGCGACTATGATCATATTAGCGAGATAATTAACTGTCAACTATTGGCAAGACAATAATTCAATGTGACAAGTCGAAAAAAAAAGTAGAAATGGGGATCAGAACGGGTCATCAAATAGGTATGCTCGTGAAATACGATAGTTGTAGAGGATCTTACGTGCTGCTTTTTTGTTCATTTTATCCCTTATAGCTTACATAAGCTTCAGAAATTACTCCTTTTCTCAGGGCCTAAAAACAGGTTACCACTGCTACTTAAAATTACTTTGAATGTTTTGTAGGCTGGGTGGAGTAGATAATAGATCCGACTACACAGAGCCTTCAGTCTGATCTTGATCTAAGCCGTTTGTGAATAAAAGGTTTCAACGCACTTTACCCCCTGTAACAAGTTGTGTTTCAAACGCCTTTGAAAAACAGTATTTCTTATGATGTAAAGACCACCGGCAGGAATCATAGGTGTCATACATAAATACATGTAAAGGGACATTGTGGCAAAAGGAAATTTTTCATCTAGTTGCACATGTTATCCAAAATTAGTCTCCTATGATACAGAGGGGAAAAACAGTTTTGGGACTATGTTCGAAATTAAAGAAACCACCCCCCACCTCCAGAGTCCTTTGTTAAACCTTTACCCCATAAAGCATTTCTATGGTATCTCTAATTGACCTATATAACAGCAAGGATGAAGCTGTTTCTTGTGGTATATATGACACCTTTTGGTAGCATAGAAAACATTGTGGCAAAAGGTGAAATTGCTCGTCACGAGCAGTTTCACCTTTTGCCACAATGTTTTCCAAAGGCTCCTACAAGCAATGCGTAGAAATGAGTATCTATGCAGTAAAGGGTTAAGGCTGAGTCTGTAGATTCAATTTGGGAAAGAAATAGATTGAAGAATGAGACTAAAATTGGTGAATCGAGTAGGCGAGGTCTTCTACAAAATCAAAGAGAGAAATCATAACTTATTTTCTTTTTTAACGTCTGCAAATACTTTGAATTAAAATGAGTCCATTTTTTTTTTTTGGTAAAGAATTAAACGTGATGGCGGTTAAAATATATCTTTTTCAGGACGTCGTTGATCGAAGATCAGATTTATTGAGGTCGAAAAGGAAGTGTGTAATAGTATTACGGTTTAGTAGCTCGAGTTCATAATCGCCAAGCTATGAAATACCACAAAACTATGACATAAAAATTATTGTAACACCTGCAAAAGTTCGTAACCATTCTATATCTATTTTGATATTTAATATTTATTTCGCCACATGGCGAGCACCTTTTTTTTGTGTGTAAATTTAGTAGTTTAACACCTACATGGTAATCTGTCTGTATGTTTACAAGTCCAACAATGAGGTTCATGTCAACCTTTGTAGCGCTGAACTACGATTTAATTGCCTAAGCGGACAGTATAGATCAAGATCAGACTGCATAGAACATGCAGTCTCATCTTTGATCTACATTGTCTTGTCTGCTTCTTTTAGGTAGCTTTTCCAACCAAAATAAAAAAGAAATTAACCTAAAATTGCAATATCTGCATCTTTAGAAACTAGTTAATTGATTGAATGGTTGATTTATTGATTGATTGATTTTTGCTGTGAAATGGTAGTTCAAAGCTTCTGCAGAAAGTATCGACCAATGTCAGTCCACGCAGGCTGACCTGGGACGAGACATTGTGCAATAAGTAAATAACCTGCCGGTCAAGGCCCCTTTCTACCTCATGGTTATGGCCGTTTTAAAACAGAATGGATCCATATCAAGCGACGACTTGCTTGGTATAAAATATTACAAAGCTGCATGAAACACTATTTTCCAGAGGGCTCAGTGCTCCCATATAATTGAGTCATGCTGTAGCAAAAAGGATCTTGGTGCATCTCTGTGACGCATGGTACCAAACAAGCCATCATAATTGGCCGCTGCAACACGCAAAATGGGACATTTGGACATTTGCGTAAAGTGTCGTCTCGGATCAGCCTGCGCAGTCCGCGCAGGCTAATCCAAAACGACACTTTCCGTTTTTATGAATTTTTCTGTTTCACGCAAGTCTACTGTTGTACAACATCTAAGGTACTCGTAAAGTGCCGTCTCGGATTAGCCTGCGCGGACTGCGCAGGCTGATCCGAGACGACACTTTACGCAAATGTCCGAACGCCCCTTTTCGTGTTTTGCAAGCCATATGATAATGGATCCGTAAAGTCCGTTTTATCTAACAACTGACTGAATCATGAGGTAAACTGATCCTTTGACATGCAGAAAATTGGCCAATGACAAAAAAGAAAAAAAGATTCGGCTCAGGTCAGCCTGCGCGAATTACGCAGGCTGACCTGAGTCGACACTTTTTGCAGATGCTTCAAGCTCCCTTCTCACAGACCATTGCTTAAATTATATATATTGTACTTTGACTGGAGCTCGATCCATATCTACGTTATCGTTGGCACACAGTCCGATGTGTGCGTGACAGCGAGCAACAAGGCATGTTTTGATGTTGTCTCGATGTATATTTAAAGACTATTTCTGGTATATGTGTTCAGTTTTGTATCTCTATAAAAAACCGTTATATATTGTTTATTCAACTTGTGCTGATGCTATCGTCTCTAAAGTTATGTATTTCTTTGTGCCTGCCATATCTAAAAATCAAAGAATATGTCTGGGGACAGAAATACAGAATGCGAACCTCTGGACCTTTCTACACAGTATCTTTTGCTATCTCTGGGGTCACGTGACCTTTTATAGTTATTTTTTTTTGTACAGCTCAAACTATTTGCGATTTTGAAATTGATTAACCCTGAAATTATGAATGAAATTAATGAAGTCAGAGAGTATTAAATGGACGAAATTTTGATATGTACCGTGACATTTTTTTTTTCAAAATATTTCACTGATATGTCACAGATAAAAGGACAATGAAGAGCCAAGATCAGACTGCACGTTCCGTGCAGTCTGATCTTGGATCTACATCGTCTTCGAAAGCAACTTAAATGTCCCTCGAAGCTTGAAGGGTTTAAAACAATAACTTGATGGTCGAAGATAAAATTTAAACTGGAGCTGAATGGAATGAATAGAACTTTAAATCACTAATTACAATACGAATATGCTGAGTCAACTTATATATATATGTGTTCATTTATATTGGTATAGCGTTCTGGAAAAAGGGGTTTTAATGCACCTTGTAAGGCATAATTCAAACTGAGACGTTGCAAGATAGATTTCATAAAAAACCAACTGCAGCTACACCGTATTTTGTCTAAAAACTGGTTGTAGTTTTTATGTGGTAAAATGTATTTTTGTCTTAGAATCGGTTGTAATGTCAAGAGCTAAAATGTATTTTGTTGTCTAAAAACCGGTTGTAATGTTGAGAGCTGAAATGTATTTTGTCTAAGAACCGGTTGTAATATCATAAGGTAAATGTATTTTGTCTAAAATCCGTTTTTTGTAAAATAAGGTTGAATGTGTTTTGCCTTAAAATCGGTTATAATTTCATGGAGTAAAATGCATTTTGTCAAAATAATTATTGTTGTATCATGAGGCAAATATATTTTGTCTTAAAATCGGAGGTAATATCATGTGGGTAGAATGTATTTTGTCTAAAATTTTAAACCAGTCCAATTTCAAAGCATCAGCAGATGACAAAATAAATATGACCAAAAGATTGAAATTTGTTTTGGGAAGGGTAGTCAAGGGTAGAAAACATTGCGAGAAAAGGAGAAAGTGCTGGTTGCCAGCATTTTCTTCTTTTCCCACAATGTTTTCAAAAGCCTTTTCCTCCGAATATTCCTGATACATTTTCTTTTCCTCTTTCCTCTGCAAAGCAAGTGTTGACAGTAATTCTTTTTCTTTTTCAAGTTTATTTCAAGAAGTAATGGGTTATGCAAAGTTTGGCGGAAATAAAGGTCGGATTCGTTCGTTCGCCATAATGACAGGGTAGCAATACATGACACGCCGAATGCGCAATATTGTCGGACGCCCATTTAATTATATCAGACATTATGAGATTTCGCCCCCCCCCCCTCCAACAAACAAAAAGAGCATCTTCTTTTTTTCTCTCCACGCAGACCGACCCAAAATGTATTTTTTTCAAATTTTGCTTGTTCGCTTTATAATTACAGATATCGCTATCACGTGTTTACCAAAAGCGCAGTCCAGTGTTATGATTTTTTTTCGTCTTGCCCTACCATCCCGGGTTTTACGTATCCTTAGAAAGAAGGCAAATGAAAATATGGTGGGTAATAGAAGAAAATGCTGATAAACCAGCATTTTCTCCTTTTACCGCCATGTTTTCTATCCTGTAATAAACACAGAACATCATTTGAACTACATTTAATTTGCTGTTTGCAAATACTTTCAGTTTGATACAATAAGTTTTTTTCTTCGTTTGGTGAATAGTTAAACGAACGACCTTCGCTTGCCTCGTAACCAAAGCAACAAATTTGCCGAAAACGACTTTAACTCTTTACCACACGAGAAAATTTTAGACTGGTCCAGATTGAAAGCGTTTGCAGATGACAAAATAAAGATGACTGAAAAATTGAAATATGTTCAGGGAAGGGTAGAAAACACTGTGGGAAAAGAAGAAAATGCTGGTTACCAGCATTTTCTCCTTTTCCCACAATGTTTTCAAAAGGCCTCTTTCTCAGGGGCGTCAAAAGTAGGGATTGTGTGGTAATGGATTAAAATATAACAAAAATAATCTTTGTGAAATGTGAACTATTCCGCGGCAAACGGGTGTTTCAGGCACCTCTGTCCCTGCATTTTACACAGCAGGGCAGCACATATATCATGGATCCATATAATGAAGTTTGTCTAACAGCTAACTAAATGTTGAGGTAGAATGGTCCTTGGGCAAGCGGATAATTTATAAAAAGCCAAGAAGTCGGACTGCGCAGGCTGACATTCGTCGATACTTTTTAGCAGATGCATTTATTAACCCCCTTTCACAGAGCATGTATCACGTTTAACGAATATTCGTTGAACTAAAGTTTAGAAATAAGAACATAATTATGAAAAATAAGAACATAATTATGAAAAGATTTAGGGAAAAGGAGAAAATGCTGGTAGCATTTTCTCCCTTTCCCAAAATCTTTTCTACCCCATCCAAAAATTTCAATTTTTCATTCCCATTTTGATTGTGCTCTGCAAATGATTTCAATGTGGCCTACTCTAAAATTTCGTTGTTTGGTAAATCTAATAATTTCAGAATACTAAATGTTGACGATTTTATAACAATAAAGTAAAATTACTTAGTTTCACAAGTTATAGTCTTGTAGCGTATACACTGACTATCTATCCGCGTAATGTTTACATTTAACAATAAAAGAAACAAGGTTTCAGCCAAAGACCTCAAAGTGCCAATAACTATCAATAAACTACTTTTAATGTAGACTATCAGGCCACAATTAATTTTCACAACAACGGAACGTGTCTGTAAATGTAGTTGATTCCTCTAGCGACTGGTCTATAACCGTCTTCGTATAATATTTACATTAATAAATCTCTCCATGGAGGATACATGTTACCCGTATTGATTTTATACAGTGGATGATAGATGGGCTAGCTAAGACACTGCCCTATCATCGTGAAACCAATAATTAGGAATAGCGATGTTTACACATCAATGTATAATTTTCGAATCCTACGGAATTTTTCATCAAAACATGGCATCGGTTTCTTTCTATCCTGCTCTAGAAAGAACGTCAGTGTTTACAAGAATCCAATTTTGAGACCGAGTTACTATATATAAACCGGAAGTACTAAGGCGCATTACCGCTAAAGGATGTATGCCGCAGTTAAAAGTAAATCCCGTACGCGACTTGATGAATTCGTAATTTCCTACATCCACAATATTTTGTGAGCATTAAAAATGTTCATTTATTTTTGAAAAAATATTCGTTATTCCAATCTGAAATAGCCAGCCAAAGAAAGCGGATAATCTGAAGAGACCTATCGAGTTTTGCATTTCACAATACTATTGTCACATTAATTAATGTCTAAATCTAACGAAGAAGACTTAAAAAAAGATACAAAGATGTACAACAGAATCAAATATATCATCTAGCTATTTTGTTGTATATGTTTTGTGTTGAAACAGTTCGTATAACTGGGTCAGCGGTTGTTGTTTTCATTCTGTCAGTTCATATTACACAGCGTGTGTAATAAATTGTGGCGGATCATTCATCAACAAGTTTACACGTCTGTCAGGCTTGGCCAGTATTTATGATAGATTATCAATTCTCTTTCTCTCTCCTCATATACCCTTTTCCTTCATTCAGGCTAGATGAGTACAGCTATAGAAAATGGAAGACCTTAGATAAAGTACCATGGCACGCTTGTGTCACTGTCCCACACCTTTGTCAGTCATATACATATCTTTTATTGTTTACCAGACGACAAACTTTTAGACTGATCCAAATCGAAAGTATTTTCAGACGACAAATGATGATTTCTGTCTTTGATTGGGTTGAAAACATTTTGGGAAAAGGAGAAAATGCTGGTTTCCAGCATTTTTTCCTTGTCCCATAATGTTTTCAAAAACCGACTTCCTCAATGTCTCTAACACTCAAGGTTGTGTGGTAGAGGTGATATATAAATATTTATACATTAATAACAGGAACATAATTTTGGGGTTATTCTTATTTCTTGACATTAAAATTTTCTACAGCCATACTTTTTGCTTATTCTATCCCACTGAGAGATCGAGACAAGTAAAGTTGAGGTATAACCCAGTGATAATTGTACCTCAGTTTATCCTCACCCACATTTCTGTCAAATTTTACAACACAATTTACGAGCCACACTATATTAGCACTGTTTAGAGAATATTGCTAAACTCTTTTACAAACAATCAAGAGATGTCTTAACGATCTCGAGGAAAAACATTACGGGAGAAGAAGACAATGCTTGTAGCCAGCATTTCCTCCTTTCACAAAATGCCTTTGGACCCGTTCAGAGACAATATCACCATCTGAGAAACATATAAATTTTCTCTGTTTTTTTTACGAGCCTAAAATTCGTTTTCTGAGTCTACCTCTACCTCTACCTCTGGAGTCCGATGAATCCGTTCCATCGAATGAACAAAAAAAAAATCATTGTTTAGATCATCATAGTTTGACTTTAAATGGAAGGCAAGACTAAGATTCTTATGAAGTCATATCTTTTATGCTGTTGAGCAATATGGTCGCGTAATTCTATTTGAGATATAAATTTGTTTATTTTCTGTATTTATTTAGAAGCTCAAGATGTCGCTTTTGCGGTAAAATCAGTTTGGATTTATTGTTTTCTGGGGTTTCACGAAAGTATTTAGTAGCGTTGCCCTTAACAATGTGCTTCCGCCTATTTTACCAAATATTTTCAACCTATTTCCCAGAGACACAAAGGTGGTTTTAATTTTATTGAAAAGTAATTTTTCATGGGAAAAAAAGAAAACGAGGCGAGTCACTTAACTTGATTAATTCCATTTATGCGAAAATTCTGTTTTCAGAAGCCTAATATTCCGTCCTCACATTTATGGAATTTTATCCAATCTTTTTAGGAGGCCAAAATTTTCGTCACTTAAGTAATATTGGAAAATTTTTCGCCGAAATAAACAATGGTTATTTGATTTATGGAGCCCAGAATGGGATGCTTGAATCAATGTGCCGTGCACTTGCCGGGGTCAAATTAAGATTAATGAGCGTATATCAATATCGGTTTACAGTCAATGATGAATATTGCGGTATATTTAGGAGGTTCGTGTGTATTTATATTTCGGAGGAAGTATTTTGTGTGATTATAACCGAGTCTTTCAGATCATCTCAACTACCATGTTGGATATTGCGAATATTATTTCAACTAAAAGGATATTGCGAATATTACTTCGACTGAAACTAGACAACCAGTACACTAGATTTCATTTACTCATCACTAAAATAGACTTTGATAATTTAAAAAAAAAATAAAAGAAAACTCCCGCGCTTAGAAATTTTAACAGCGTAGAATTATGTATAATTATGGATCAATGTTTATCGTGTAAAATAGGGAATACTTAATTTTAGGTAAAGAGCACCGAAAAAAATCTATTACGTTGACAGAAATTCATACAAAATATATAGACCAATTAAAATATTTTGACATACTATAGGATGGTATACATGTATATGGTTCAAATGTTTACCTCAATACCAAGCGACAAAATTTTCGGCTTGTCCAAATCGGAAGCATTTACAGACACGATAAGTGAGTGAAAATTTGAAATTTGTTGAAATTTGTTTTGTGAAGAGTAGAAAACATTGTGGGAAAAGGAGAAAATGCTGGTTACCAGCATTTTCTCCTTTTCCTACAATGTTTTCTATAGGGCTCTTTCTCATGGGCGTCAAAAGTAGAGATTGTGAGGTAATGGGTTAAACCAAATCTCAACTTGTATTGGTCATCTCGAATCACTGACTATATATTATACTTAAAACACAAAATTATACCAACGTACATGTATTTACTTTGCACGCTATGGTAACTCCTAGCGTGCTTAGGGGCAACATCAGGTATACTTCTGCTGATAATGTAGAACCAAAACCAGAACGTGCAGGCCGGTCTGGATCTACAGTATCCGATAGGGCGAGACAATATTTCAAAAACAGCTTTAAAATTGCAGAATTGGGTCTTTATTTTTTCAAAATGAAAATGTCTATTTTGTTTGTCCAGCTTTCTAGGAGTATAAACTTCAGAAAAACATTTATGTAACAGATATAGAAATGCCCAGTGGGCTAGCAAGACTTACCGGATCTGTAGCGAGGTCTGAAGGATCCGGGTTCTGTTCGGGGCTTTTGGAAGTTGTACTTCCGGCCCCTTCTCGATCATCAATGACTAAATCAATCGGCATCTTTCCTTTCAAACAACTTATATATCGATGGCAAAAATTGTCACACAGTTCATGAACCTGCAATAAGAAGACGAAAACAGTCTATAAGTACAAGTGTTTTTTTTTTAAGGCTTTAAAAGATTTCTGAAAATTCCCTTGGATTATTTTTTTTAATTCATGAACAGATAAGAGGGAGTGATGGCATTCTAAATCCGTTATTTCTCTTCCAAACCCTATGTTTTGGGTACTCATTAGAATCGTCTCAATGAGGATTTAGTGGAGAATAATTCATATTTTCAACAATGAAATCAAAATCACTCCCTCTATCTGGAGCTCTCCAAAAAAAAAATCCTCGACTTTAAACTGGAGCTGGGGAGCAAGCCTTTTTTTTCTACAATTCAGATAAAGCCCAGACTGCTCAGGATAAAAAGTCTTCATGTCAATTTCATTGTCATGTTCATTGTCCTATATCTAATTACTATACAGCAGATAAATAAAACTTTTAACATTTCAAAATCTATTGATGTTTTAACGGAGAATGTCTTGTGCTATAGTGGTGCGGTCGAATTGGTACTATGTACTACTACTACTCGTAGCTTGGTTTTCTGACTAACGTAATAATTATAGACTTGCGAAATTCTTGCAATACTTTTGATTTCTAGTTTTATGGTTTCAAGTTTTTCATTGCACACGAGGCATTTTCTGTTGTTGTTGTTTTTTTTTTTCATAGACAATTCAAAGACGAATGTAAAAAATTTTGTTCAACTCATTGAAACTTTGGAAAGCGAGTGTTATTTTTTATAGGGGTTAAGGGGAGCCTAGGAACGGCTTGTTCGCTTAAACTGATTGAAATCAACAGAACTCCAGATAGGTATTCTACATCCATTATTTCTCATTAAAACCCTGTGTTGTGGGTACTCATTAGAATCGTCTCAATGAGACGATTCGAATAGGCACTCACAACATAGGGTTTAGTGGAGAATAATTAATATTTTCAGTTTTGAAATCAAAATTTAGGACAGTCTTAGGCTCTTGTCACATGCACAAAAATTTGGCAAAATGATATGATTTATTTGGTTTCTTTTTTAACATTTTGAATATCAAAAATTAAGCGTAGAGATCTGTGTCTTAATAGCGGAATTTTATCTCCAAATATTGTGTGTGGGTTTTAGGATATTAAATGATCACTGATAGGGCTCCTTTAATTGTTATAAGTAATATAAATAAAATCTTGATAAAAATCTTTTATTTGCTCGCATAGCGCTGAACAAACACAGATATTTTAACTCTTTGAGCTCCAAATAAACACATTGGACATTTACATTCTGGTAAAATAATCCAAATATTTACAATTTTCAAGATATTTTTGGAGCGGAAAAACTTTCGTTAAACTGGGCAGTGTTGATAGAAAATTAGACTGCACGTTTCGTGCAGTCTGATTTTGATCCACCCTGCCCGCCAAAGTGACTACAGCTCTGACAGAGGTATATCCCAAGGGTTAAGGCGAGTAAATTTGCAAGCTTTATTTCTTATCAGTCGGGATTTTTGTTCGGCCGGAAGGTCGTATCTGGTCCCGCATTACAAAATTGTTAAGGTCTGTGGTTATTATCAGTCCCGAAGTTGAATACCTTGACTCTTCACCAAACGACAAAAAATTTAGACTCCTTCAAACTCAATACATTTGCAGAGGACAAACGCATTTATGTTCAACCAATGCAATTTATGTTTGGATGAGTAATAAACAAAGTGGGAATCTGGAAAAAAATACTGGTTATCAGCATTTTCTCCTTTTCCCGCTATATTTTCAGCAGCCATTTACGTAGGGTCATTAAAACACAGGATTTATAGATACGGGTTTTTTAACCCTTTACCAAACAATCCCTGTTTTTTACGGCCCTGAGAGAGAAGCCTTTTGAAAACATTGTGGGAAAAGGAGAAAATGCTGGTAACCAGCATTTTCTCCCTTTCCCACAATGTTTTCTTTCCTGCTGGAAACAAATTTTGCTTTTTGAGTAACGTTAATTTTGTCGTCTGCAAGTGCTTTAAATTTGGACCAGTCTAAAATTTTGTCGTTTGGGAAAGGCTTAACGCAGGTTTTGAGGTATTCTACTCATAAATAGACAAATCGATTCACTTTGGACAAGATGTTTTGAATCTGTGTAGCCAAAGGCGGTCAAATTGAACTTCGATAGCTTTAGTCACTCCAAAAACAAAATATAGGTTTGTGGTAGCATAGGTTATTTAATTTTGTTTTGGGTGTATGATACCAAGAAACTGTAAATGCTAATTTAATGTCTTACATTTAGTATACCAGTATGATAAAATATTTACCAAAATATTTTTGAATGAATAAAATGTGCTGATCAGACTGTTGTAAACTGTTGTGTCTTTTAATTTTGCTTTTTTAAGAACAGAACAGCATTTTATTTGACGTTTACGCAGTCATATTTACATCAAAAGTCACATAAATTCCATTTTTAGAGCACAAAGTACATGCATCATCGACACGTGGTGGTTGATTGACTCTGTCCGACATGTTTTGTGATATTAGCACATCGCAATACTAAAAAAAACCAACTTAATATTGCACTATGTAGGCATTATCGTTCACATTAATAATATTCCAAAGTTTGAAAAAAATGTAAATATATGTAAAACAGATTGAGAAAAACAAGATCGGGACAATGAAGTTCATATTTACTTGAAGTTTGGTTATAATAATGAAGGAATATATTTACCTTTTCTAATTCCAACAAATGGAAACGTAGAACTTGAATAGCCTGTATCATCTGCCGAAATAGAAACAAAAAAAGATGTGTCAAAATTAAATCTAGTCATGTTATGTGCAAAGGGGTGATTAATGCATCTGCGAAAAGTTTCGACCCAGGTCAGCCTGCGCGGAATGCGCAGGCTGATCTGGGCCTAAACTTTTCGCTATTGGTCAATTTTATGTAAGTCAAAGGACCAGTTTACCTCGTGATTTAAGTCGGTTGTTTAAAATATTCAAAATTAAGGACCCATAATTATGTGATGACTTGTCTGGTATCATCTATCACGGAACTACATTAAGTTCTCTGTACAAAAAGCAAATCTCAAATGTTATCACAAACAAATACACCCTAAAATATTCCAAAATCATAAGGATCGTACAACATCAATGGTTGGACAAACCATTGGGTGTGATGGATTGAAAATCACTCACAGACTCTTGTTTTCTTGAAACTGAGGTTTTTTTTTTTTCTCCATATAAGTAAGGCCAAAATTGAGTAATGCATTTCTTTGGGTAACAAAAATATATGTATTCGAATTAATCGAATATTGAACTGTCGAAATTCGGCCGTATATTTCAGTAAATACTTTATTTACTGGACAGAGTATTCTTATGAATGAAACAGGTCATCAATAAACCCCACAGACATACCAATAAAGAGATATATCTTCTTCAATGTGATTTCGGAATTTAAAGCAGACGTCGAGCCTAAAAGACTTAAAACCTCGAACCAGTGCAAATGCATTCAGCAAAATTTATGTATCCATAAACGCGAATATCACACAATGTAACACCTTCCGTGAAAAGCAAGGCGTGAGATAAATAAAATAACAGACAAAAATGATACCAGAAACTTGGGTCATTTTGCACTGCCTTTGTCCCATGTCAAACGAAAGCGAAACTTTGAAATAAATTATTCTTACTTCAAAGTGTAACCCATAAGCTGTTTATCGCAACAAGTTGACCATTTGCGGACAGTGTAGATCAAGATCAGACTGCACAGAACGTGCAGTCTGATCTGTGATCTACACTTTCCGAGAAGGAGATATTCTTTTGTAAGAAATAAATTTGAAATATCATCAGTCGAGGTTTTACTATCGAAAATTTCATTTAATATATTTAGCACGATAAGAGTTAATTTAAAATTATGGTGAACTTTTTGGGGAGACTGGCATGAATAAAGACATACTCAGTTTTGTAAGACCTCGCAGAAACGTTGCTAGTCAATTAATTCAGACTAAGTTCAAAGAATAAAAAGTTTAAAAACCATAAAGGAAGCCCGTCTTTGTTGTCTTTCTAGAAGATATAGTATGTAAGGGCATGTACAGTGAGTTTATGTTTACAAAAGAATTTTTGATGCTCCTTGCATTTCTTTTACACCAAGAAGAGCACTTCCCTTATATCTAGCCATGATCTGAGAAAACTAACACAATTGTGTCAATTGCACGTTGATGCCCGAGCGGCACAATTTTACTTCTGTTGCCGAGAATTTAATTGTGTCGGCCATATTGGTTCTCTATGTTTTCAATCTGGGAGAGGAGCCCTTGCTGATTTCTCTGAAATTAACACCTTTTCCTTTCCGTGCTGCAGACTGCCATAGAGATGGTGCTGCCATCTGTTGGCGGATAAGTGAACTTTGTATATTTCTGTACCGGCCATGTGTTTTTTACACCGCCATATTTTTTTCTCGCGTTTATACATTCAGGAATGTGTGAGTAAGAAAAGAACGTTGAAATATTCTTTTCTAGGGTATCTTTACCCTTACAGTCCAAAACATATAGTAATTACTGGCCCAGCTAATGTTAAAACTACCCATCTACTGCAATTTCAAGATATCAAAAAATATAAAAAAAAAATATTGCGTAATATAGATTCGATATCACCCTACACGCCTGGTCTAATCTTGATCTAATGTGTGCGCAAAATAACAGAAGCTGTTTTCAGTTCTTTGATGGGTAAATGTTATTTAAAAAAAAAAGGCGAAACGGAACGAATTTTATGACCATCCTATAACATTCGGTTTTTACGCTGAAGAGGTAATTCTAACACCGATAATTTTCAACGCTAGATCCGCGAAAACACCCGTTTTTCGAATATATGTACACCCCTGGGGGAAGACGTGGGGTTGTTTTTTATCGAGAGATCTCGGGCGTTTTGGGTTACAGGTTTTCCGATGTGCATTGTATGGTGAAGTCATTTCATTCACTAACACAAAATTTGAGGAATGTTATCGGTGTGTTCCTGTGCAGAAATAATGCCTTACCGAAAGGAATATCAATGAAAAACACTGGGCCGAAGAGAGAAATGGTTTGGCGTGGGTGCACTTTATCTTATTTAGATTCAACGCTTAAAGTGCAATATAAACGGACTGAACAATTTCAGACTGTTAAAGATTTATACCTAATTTTTATAATTTCAAAACTGTGTCACAGAATGAAAATTGTAGATATTTAGACGGTGAAGACAGAAGATCACGATATTCACTATAAATGACTTTCCTCTAGTCAGATCTTGATCTTTACTTTGGGAAAATGCGGATTAGAATGCCCGTACCATCCTGACAGTGAATAAACACCCCGAAATAAGTTTAAATGTATGAAGTGTGAACGGTATACCAATGTTCAATGTTATTCAGAAACGGTTGAAAATAACAACTCATAACCTTTGTTTGAGAAATCTTTCGGCTGCAAAGTGCCTAAGTGCTACCCAGGTAACAATTGCGGACAGTGTCGATCAAGATCAGACTGCACAGAACGTGCAGTCTGATCTTGGATCGACACTGTCCGATACAGAGATACCCCCCCCCCCCAAAAAAAAAAAATGAAATATCAACATTTATGTTCTTACAATCACCTTGTAATTTTTATATATTTAGCAGGATAAGGGTAAAACAGCCGGAGGTCATTTTGGCTGCTACATTGCAAATGTTTTCCTGTCCAATGTACCTATAAGTGCCTAAAAATTGTAACGTTCAAAATACATAGGAAAAAGGGCAGGGCAAAGATAGTTACACTGAAGAAATAAAAAAAAAACGGTGCAAATTAACCTTGCCACAATTTCCTTTTGACAGATCATCGGGTGATAGTATTGTTTACTTCATAATTATAAAGTACTTTGGTGAAATAGGTATAGTTTTGTATTTTTGCAAGGTACAGTCAATGAAATTGCTTTATAGAGTGAATTTGGCAAAATAGACACAGTTTCGAATTTTGCCAAAAAAAAAAAAGCCGCTAAATGAAACGGCCTGATGCAGATCTAAATTACAGGGGATATCAAATTCTAATATTTCTAGTTTTTTTTCCAAACAGCATTATCATTTTGTGTTGCGACGAAAACATTCAAAAAAAATTAACGAATCTATCCGATGTTATTTTTGTTAGTGCTTAAGTTTATACTAATTATGCCCTACTTAACATGCAGAGCGCAGTATACACGAGGTCAACCTCTTCAATTTAGAAAAGAAGCCCCAACATTGCAATTTCAAGATTCGTTTTGGTCGTAAAATTTATCTAAGTAACAGACAGTGTAGGTAAACGATTAAGGCACATATTCACCGATCATTTTCAATAATAATTTTAGTCCATTTTTCAATATTTATTTAACTTTATAGTAACACAATTTCTGATTGGCTAAACCAAATGGTTTAGCCAATCAGAAATTGCGTTACTCTCTTATTCTAGAATACAATATGCTATTGTTGGTGAATAGGGGTCAAGACTGCAAGTTCTGTGAAGTTTGATCCTAGTCTACACCGCTCGCAAAAAGCAACTTAAGCCGTAGTCCAGCGGTACAGTAAGGGGTTACTTGTAAACGAAAATGAAAAGAGATAATGTAAAAATATAATTTTAAAACACTTACCAGACTGTCCAGCTCGTGATTTGATGAAAATAAAGGTTTATCCGACCTCGCCTGTGTGTTGGTGGAGGAAAAAAAAGAGAAAGAAAACAGAAAATGTCAATTAACTATTAACAATGTTAGAGTTAGAAAGGTGAAAATGTTTTCGCTGTCTATGTACATAAAATTGCAATATTCTCGCTCGAAATACATTATCTTTCGAGTTAAACGGTCAGAGAAGCATAATTGCGTATTACTGAGAGAGCAAAATTGCTTTCCACCATGGAAAGTGCCCTTACAATTCCTTAATTTGTTTCTCTTCCCCAACAATATTCCGGATTCTCACAGCGCATTATGGGGAATTGCTCCTAAAGTGATCATTTCTTGTTTCAGTCGGACAATGGGTTCAATTTGATTTTATAGTCAACCCCGTAACTGCACGGGCGGCCATTTTCATTATTTTCATGATTACCCCCAAAGCCCAGTGTCGCGTTTAAACACAGACAATGTTGTAAATAATTGCGTAAATACGTGCTATTAAAACCCAGCAAAATGGCTTTCTTGAGATTAGAGGTTGTATATAGCGTTATTTTGCCAATATACTAGAATATTAGCCATGGTGGAACAGCAAGTCTGCTAATGATAGCTAGAATATAGCGACGGAGTAGTATTGCTTTCTAATATTAATTTAATATAATGATAATTCCGGCCATGTGGTTTTCGTTGGATGCCAAACTTGCAGCTGTATTTGTTTCTCTGAAGGGACGCGACAAACGCACACACCGAAAATAGCTCGCTGTCCTAATTACAGCGGACAATCGAAGTTCCAGTTTATATCTTAATTCTGAGACTTGCATTTTCATTGGCTGAGAAGTTTTGATTCGGCTAATTGATAAGCAAGTCCCGATTTTAATTCTAGAAATACCAGTTGATATTTTTCAATCGATGGCGAGTATGTCCCGGTTACTTCATTTGCAAACAACGAAAAAAGTATGAATTTGTGGTTTCAGATTGTTTATTCCTCAAAGTATTGATAAAAACATATTACCTCTTCAGTAGATCAAGTTATAATTATGCCGATCGCGTGAGACCTGGACGGCAGTTGCTCATATTTCAGCTTTTGATTTTGTTTGGAACAGTCGGCCAATATTTCTATTTCTCATTAAATGTTTTCATGGTATCAAAGCTCGTGCCTTTGTAACTTCTACTTTGTATATACCAAGACGACAAAAACATCTAACAGCGCCATAGTTATAGATTACCAAACGAGAAGAATATTGGGAAAAAATGAATCAAGTGAAATCTAAATAGATTTGCGGAATTACAAGCAAATGTGTAAAAATAAAGACCAGACATTAAATTCATGGCGGATTAAGCTAGGATTCCCTTTAGCCAACAACGAATATATGGCCATAAATAATTCTTAGCTAATTGTCTTCATTCGGCGTACCCTTATAGTATAGTGGTACTGAAAAAAGTAAAATGACACAGTAGAGCAGGAAAACAGATACCAACTAGTACATTTCTGGGAATATATTTTCGGCTATAAGATATTCGACGGTGGAGAATCAATGTCAGACTGCTCGTCATGTGCAGCGTGCTCTTGACCATACTGCACATGAGAGCAGTTTGACTTTAGACTTCATAGAGTACCCTGTAGCGATCGAAAATGTCATCAAGATTATAAAGGTTCAGAACGTATTTTAACAATATCAGTTTTAATCCGTATTTAACTTTTGGCTATCGTGATCAGTTAAGGGTCATTTGGTCAAAGGATTTGCCGGATTAGGGTTAAACTTGGTATTTAAACCTAAATAAATATTGCTCAATGTGCAAACATTTACATCTCTATCGAATCAATAACGGTAAATATATTCGGTCTTTTTCACCCGCCCTGAGGGCAGATTTTTTATACCATATTTATGTGTACGTATCCCTGCTTCCCAATGCGAACATTTCACATCTACATCGAGCTATCGACTTCTGTGGTGCTTCAAACCTTAAACAATTTCTTCCATTTCTTTTCTTTCTTTTTTCATTTGAAACTATAAGATTTAACAGCGTGAGAGTCAATATTCAAATAATGGTCACGATTTTCACAGAGGTTAAATCGTTCTAAATGTTGAAGTAAAAATCATGGCTTTTCGCGAAAAGGGTCGAGTGACAGTAAAAATCATATGTCGTGAAGATCAACCCTTCAGCCGCCTATGGCTATTCCAGTTCTTTTAGTCGGACAGTGTAGACTATGATCATGCTGCACAAAAGTGCATGTTGAAACAAATATCTATACAATGTCTTTTTTTTTTTTGTAACATGTTCGAATCAGAAACGTCGCGAATTTGCAATCACTTCGTCTTCTTAACTGAATGAATATTTACACATGACTCACTTTACGTCAAAATGGATAATGGACACAAGATGATGTACTAGCGTAAACTTATAATGTACTCAAATAACATATAACAGCGCAAAAAATACATTTCGGCATTTATACTTCGACTTTTCAATGCGTGTATAATATCAGAAACATTCCAAGAGAAATAAACTGGATTTTACTACCTTGAAATTTTACTTTTATGTCTAGCAGGTGGTAATTCTGATGATAATTAAGCAAATCAAATACTTTTACACTAATCTGTATGCATGAACCTACTCGCAGTGTCATTTTACTTTGCAATACAAACTATTTAAAATGGGAACAAGTCCGAAATAGTGTAAAAAAATGATGACATGTAAATTTTAAAATAATTGATTTATTTCTATAACCTATATTACAGGTAAACATTAAACACAAGTCTGATGAGTAACCATAATATATGTTTGAACCCAGTACCAAACCACAACATTTTGGATTTCAACCAAACTTTAAGTATTAGCAGACGACAAATGTATCCCAACTGATAATTTTTTTTTTCTATGGCAGGATAGAAAACGAGGAAATGCTGCATGGTAACCAGCATTTTCTCCTTTTCTCACAATGTTTTCAAAAGCATTTCCTTTCACAGTCGTTATAACACGGGAGTTTATGGTATAGAGTTAATGTAAAATAATACTTGGGAAAAAAAAGACAAAATGTTGACTTTCTATAATTCTTCTCTTAAATGTAGCTATGGTAGTTTGCAGAAATACAACAACAAAAACAGACAAGATAAACTCATAAATAACATGGTAAAAACTATACTTACTAAAACTTGTTTACTGAAAACGGCTATATCTTCATTGAAAGACTCAGAGGAGCACACGTCCCCGCCTGCAACCCCCGGCTCACGGGGCGTGCACGTTGCTAACTCACATTTCTCAAATATTAGAGCTAAAAGCGGGAATAGCGGGTGCCTAAAAAAGGAAACAAAAAAAAATGTTTTTTCCAACGGGAAAAATTTTCGTGGTGTATAGAACATTTTCCTGGTTGTTGTTTTTAATTTATTATTAATATTATCATTATTATTATTATTTTCTGCTTTGTAACTTTGGGACTTGTTTTATTGTATCACAACAATGTAAGAGCTAAAAAACGGGAATAGTGATTTGTCGACAGTAGGAGAAAAATTCAAAAGTGGTCTATTTTACGACATATTTTTTTTATCAATTGGTGGGTCTTTTTTACAGTCATTATTTGGCCATTATTTTTTGTACAGGCCGTTCCTAGCAGACTATTTGGTTTATGAAACATTTGTTTCTCATTTTTAACTTACATCGCGATGTAAACAAACTTTCGGCCACTGGTAATATTTTCTCAGATAAAATGGAAAGATATGGGATAGTGTGATGCGATTTTTTTTCCTTGGGCGCCATATTTGTTCGGACATTTTCACCCTTACAGTGTTTAGTAAATGAAATGAATATTGTCATTGCTTTAGAAAAAAAAAATATAACTTTTAAGATGCGTGTTTAGAAAATCTCGAAAACTTATTAGTGAGGATTCAAGATCAGACTGCACGTTCAGCGCACTCTGATCTTGATTCCTTACTGTCTGCTATGGAAACTAGAGCTGTCCGTTGAGTTTTAAGGGAAAACTTATCCCCTTGAAATAAAATAGAAACCATATGCCAAACGGGTTTGTGTGAACTTCTGAGAATTTTGAAAAAAGTTTTTGGTTGTTTTCATACACGCTGTATTTTATGTATATATATTTTTTTAATCTCTTATTCGTTCTCCTTATATGAAAATACCGTTTTTATCTCCAAAGGTTGAGATTAATAATAATAATGATAATAATGAATGAACAAATAAAAATTAGAGTAAAAAGATAGTATAATTTCAATGAAGTTATTTTTCTAAAGATCCTAAATGAGTGATTTTTTCAAGTGGAAAAAAAAAGAGAAAAACATACTTTTGAATTATATCTACTGCTTAGGAAGTAGGATATTTATGCGCTTAACTGTTGTTGTTTTGAAGTGTAATTTGCCTTTTTTACGTACCCAAAAATCTTTTTGTTCTTGTTGCGGTTAACAAAAATTATCAGACCATTTGATAAGCCGCGAGAAATATCTGTGCATTGAGTAAACAAAAAAATATCAAGATTGAAACTACACTCCACACCGTATAAAGTTTTTTATCATTTTTTGAACGGTTGACCCCGTAAACAAGCGTGTATATTGAACAAGCAAATACGTCCCCAAAAAGGTCCGTAAAATGCCCTTAAAACTTGATATTCGCTATCTGTGTACCTGTTTTGAAGCGAGTATGCTTGATTTAAGGCATTGTTATAATGTCGTTACATTTCGTTTCTGTCAAATTAACACACTGTTGAAGTTAGAAAAAAATATGAGACGGTAAACGGAGTGTAGACTTTTATCAGTGTATGCGGTATTGTTTACTTTTTTGGTTAAACCTTTCGGATTCCTTGAACGAAATTTGAGCGTGTTTCCGGGCTATGTAGATCAAGATCAGACTGCACGGAACGTGCTGTCTGATCTGAGATCTACACAGTCCGATATGTTTTGCATTCATCTTATTAAAGGAGTCTTGAAAATCTTATGTTTCGGCTCGTTTTCTACCCGAAAATACCAATTTCATACATTGGGTATTCTGAAAGGGTTGAAAAACATTGTATTGTGTACGCAACTCTTCTCTTTATAACACTGTTTTAAATGTCTTAATTGAAACGAAGTCTTGTGAAAACTAGGCATTGACTTGCTGGTGTGTGATACTCGACTGCTAAAATAATTGTAGAAATTCTTTAGAAGATTGTAAGCCTTATTCTTCATTAGATGTTTTAAAGTTTTGCTAAAAGTTAAATAAACCATGGTAGCGTTAAAGTTAGTTCAGGTTGGCCAAAGGCGTATGTAAACTTACGCATATTTTTTGTAAAATAAACCATGACTTGTACTTAACTATAGAGTTGTAGCCAAGTTGGGCCGTTAGAGTAAATACCATAACATTTTCATTCTTTTAAATGGAATCTTTAAATTCATTACCAAACGACAAAAAAAAAAAGGCTCGTACAAATCGAAAGCATTTTCAGATGTCAAAATAAAAGTGACTGAAAATTTGAAATTTGTTTTGTTAAGCGTAGAAAACATTGTGGGAAAAAGAGAAAATGCTGGTATCAGGAAAAATTTCTCCTTTTCCCACAATTCTTTCTAAAGGCTCCTTTTTCGGGATCGTCATAAGTATGGATTGTGTGGTAATGGGTAGGAAGAAAAATGCGATATGGAGGCTGTGTCGGCCGGAATGAGCTTTCTTGTACCGAGCTGCGTAGATCAAGATTTGATTCATACTGTCCGCGTAATAAAGTAAGTTCCCGGACAGTAGAAGTCCAAGATCTTACTGCACGCTTCGTGCAGCCAGATTTTGGGTCTACGCTAACCAAAATCTACAAGATAGTCCACCGCATCCTGTATTGTTGGTAGGTTTTGTTTGAACATGATAAGAGGAAAAAAGAAAAAAAATTCCTGTGCGTGCGCCGTGGGTTAAAATCCACATATAGTCCACACTTTAAAATCCGTTTTGATTCAGGTAACACTGTATATAAACTAAGTAAATCCATCCTATGTTTTTTTTAGAACTTCTTGACTTAGTTTTCATTCCAACTTACCCATATATAGAGTCTTTATCCCGTTTTAACTGACTGTCTTGGGTAGAGTTCGAGCCCATCCCGGGCATTGAATTACTAGTTGAATATGGGGGGTAGGAACTATGCATAGTGCCCGGGTGGTTCACACTACTATGAGGGGGTAGCGAATGACCACTGGGTATAGAGGTCCGGTGGGGGTCGTACATACTCTCCATCCCTGCCAGGGCACCCCCGTAATGCGCCGGGAAATCATTTTCCAACTGAAATTAGAAACAAATACACATTTGCTAAGTCCCGAGCGGCAAACAACAACACATGTGCACTATCCGGAAAGACCATTAACAACAATAAAGCCGACCTTGTTTAACACCATTCCTATTCCGATCCTAAAGGCCATAAACCATAGTTATAAACCTCCATTAAAAACACAGACACTGCGAACGCGAATTATACCAGTAACCTAATTATCAAAATTATGATTTCGTAGCCTTACCCTTTGAGCCATGGACTCTGTAAGTCTCGTCCACGGCTAAGGCTCTTGGTTAATCCGAACCGGAGTATATCCGAATAATCCGTATCCTGTGAATGCACCCCGTTTCCCAGTGTAGTATATCCGGATGGCATAAACAAATCCTAGATTCTGTCAAAGAAATACAAAACTGTCAATGTTAGTAAACGTTTCTACACACTATCATCACGGACCTAGTTTTAGCAAGTTCGCTGTCTCTGCTATCGGCCGAAAACCTAGCGAGGCTGTCAATCATGGCGGTTCAACGAGGCTACACGCCACACTGAATGAACGAATCGCCTGTCAGGGGAAGATATATCGGTTTGAGGCGGGACGGTTTTTTGAACAAGCCTTTTCCCAAACCGCTATCGTGCGTTTTCGCTCCAAAAAATGAAGCCTTTTGAAAACTTCTTTGGAAAAGGAGAAAATGCTGATGACCAACATTTTCTCCATTAACAAAAATGTTTTATACCCTGACGAGGAAATATCTCAATGTTTTGGCCATATGTAAAATTTCGTTTACAAATGCTTTCACTGCGGATGAATGTTAGAGTGACGTTGGGGTAAAGGTTGACTTTCGAGGCGCTCCGAATATATTTAGTCCCAACCTCCTACTAAACATATATACGTTTTAGTGGATTTCGGGATATATCAAATAGGATAGAAAGACGGACCACACTTGGGGGAAATCTTTAAGATAAGAAAAATGATTTTCAGTTATGATATATCACATTTTGATACAGTCATGCTTTTCTCCATAACATGGCGTCGAGGCCTGTCAAACTTGATCAGACGCCGTATGGTAACGCTCCAGTTTGTGATCTGTTGCTCTATATCCGTGCAAAGTCATTCATTTTCCCGCGCTCCTGCCATAGATTACGCGGTAATAGGGTAACTGCCAGATTCCAAATTCTTTTTCGTGAAATTCAGATTATTGTCAACCAATAAATATTCTATTCTATATTTATATTTGGAAGACATTAAAATTGATAAATTGAATGTAGAAGTTATAAATCATACGCTGACAAAGTCCATGTTGCAGTTGACATAGAGACTGGAAACTGAACCAGCGATATTTTTTTCTAATTCATTGACAAATGGTTCTTATGCAAACTTGATTAAGAATACCTGTTATTCGACAATAAACAATGGTACAGAGACAGCATCACTTGCTATAAACTAGGATCGATACATAACAATAATAAGCGATATAAAAGTGATGAAATTAACAAAATATTAAACGCTCACTAAAATGATATCGGAGGTAAGAAATAATATTTGTTGATACATTGATTTGATTGGTCAACTAGATAAATGCTTAACCTGTTACCAAACAGTATCAGGTCAGTGTTTTAACAACTCTGAAAGAGAAAGGCTTTTGAAAACATTTTAGGGAAAAAGAGAAAATCAGCATTTTCTCTTTGTCCCTACAATGTTTTCTACCCCCTCAAAGACGAATTAAAGCATTTCGGTAGCATCTTCTTTGTCATCTGCTTTCAATTTGGACAAGTTTAATGTTTTGTCGTCCTGGTTTGATCTGCATTTTAGACTCTGAAATACAAAGACCATCCTAGGCACGGAAAAGAGACGTGGGACAAGGTTCAGAAAAAATATCGGGCGTTTTAATTATCGAGATCTAGCCGAAATAACCAAAGTGTGTTCCATCTTATCTGGTCGTATCGCTAGCCCGATAAGCCATGCAGCTCAAGAACTCTATGTAGAGCTCTGGAAGTGATATATATAATCTGCTAGGCCGCATATTATCCTTCTCCCGCTGTGAACCTTTCAATTCCACATTATTCATAGGCGTGAAAGATTCCATTAAACTACGCCCCACTGTTTAGCAACGCCTCAAAATTCCGCCCACTGAAATCGATCCGCCTTGTGACCTATAGAGTTTGTAAACATTATTCCTGAAACCCCTCCCACAGTGGAAGCGTATCGATTATCGTCAGTCTGTGAACTGCTCCGTTTAGGCTTTTAAACGTATTTTTCAGGCAAAAATTCAACGTTAATTTAACGTTATGCTTAATATTTTTATTCTCGTTAATTAATCTAAACGAGTCAAGGCTAAAATAGTTAACTGGTCTTATAAATATGTTCGATTGCTTTTTCGCATCAGACGATTGTGGCGATAGCATTTTTGGATTGTTTGTTAGCATTTTAACAAAAAATCGCAGGATTCCGGTGCTTCTTTTTAAAGAATTAAGTTCAAACAGTCTGGGAAACGTGTTAAAAAATTCTATGGCCTTATCAGTGCCTAGTAAGACAATTCTTTCTTCTTTTCGCTCTGAAAATCGACACGCGAAATTCAAAGAAATTGAAAAACAAATTTAAAACATTGAATGGTCAAAAATGGATATTACAGTTTTGCGGTATTAAACTCGTAAATTAAACAAGAACAAATTTTGTTGGTTTCTTTTTTCTAAATTTCAGCTTGCGACATAGACATTAAATTTTCAATTTCAAGTAAATTTTATTTATTGAAAAAGATGTGTCAAGTACTATTTTATGTTAAACAATATGAGTAGCTGTGTTCTGAAGTTTAGTCTTTTCAGTATTTTTTTCTGTTAAAAAGCATCAAACAATTTGGATTTATTTTTTGTCTTTTAATTTTTAATGTGAATTAGTTTTCGTCTTGCTGAGAGTGGAGTGCTAGAGGAGATTTGTTTACATCGATGAATTATTTAAATCGTTTCTTTATGTTCATATACGCTTTTTTTTACATTTAATTTTCAATACCATATATATACATGTACAGTGTTCAAGATTAAAGGGGGTGGTGATGGTTAGTCCGTTATTTCTCTTCCGAACCTTATGTTATGGGTACTTATTAGAATCGTCTCGATGAGACGATTCTAATGAGTACCCATAACATACGGTTTAGTAGATAATAAAACATTTTCAATTTTGAAATAGATATAATTCCGTCTGTCTGGAGCTCTGCCCTATAGAAACATGCGAGAAGAGAGTTGTCGACACGAAAGCATTTGAATGTTAGGCGAAATGCTTACTTTGAAAAATATAGTGAAATAGGCAATCGCTACATGCTATTGTTCTGTTTCTGCATTGACTTTTAAATGTGCCTCTAGTACGGTTAAAAAAGTTGTTTCGGAATAAATGGCCGGTTTTATTATTGTATCGGTTGTTTAAAACATACGGATTATAATATTGCCAAACGGACATTTTTTTTTTATTAAATGTTAATTTCAGACTTTCATTAGAATTAAATTTTAGCATTTTATATACTGTATTTGTATACTTATAACCCGTATTGATGGTGTTTACTAAATTTTTTTCCGTATTTATCCTGAGAAATTGGAAGCTTTAGATATTTATTTTTTTGTTACAGTGATAAAACCTATGTCAGTGGTATATTCAGAGCCTTTGACTTCTGTCTTGGTGTTGATAATACCCAAATAAATGAATAGTACTTCGCGATTGGTTAAAAATGTGGGCACGTTTATTCGGAGGACCACTACTGCAGTTTTTCCGGCAAATTTATTAAATTGCATAGGTCGCAACTGCTCCTGTTTCAGTGATGATTTTGATTGAATCTAAACTTAAAATAATGTTATTAAATAATGTATATTTTTGAAAACTTCACTTTTCCGCTTTAAACAAAACAATGAGGAAAAGAGGCAACTGATAGCAAGATTGTCTTTCATTGTTTTTATTCATACTAAATCACAAGCGACTTTCAGTATTCATATTAAAGTACCTCTTACGCCGTCGGTCTTTTTAAAATGACATTTCTTTTTCTGACTACGCGCAAACTAGTCAAGACAAGAGATATTGTTTGGACGCAATTTCAACTCTTTACCAGACAACAACAAAATTTAGACTTGTCCAAATTGACACATAAATTGTTGCTTAAATGTGCATCAGATGCGGGTTAAATTGTCTTTTAAAGAGTAGAAAACATAGTGGGCAAAGGAGAAAATCCTGATATCCAGCATTTTCTCCTTTACCCATGATGTTTTTAAACGCCCTCTCGATTTGGAGTCGTTTAAACACAGAATTGATTTGTAAAGCACTTAACACCCATGTGATTCGTTACAAGATTAAAGGGGGTTTATAATTCTGATGTCCTAAGTCAGAATATCTTGTAAAACACCGATAGATAAAGAGACTTATATTTTATCTTTGCAGTCATGTTTAGTCAGCACTGTTACAATGAGTGAAGGTGCAAGTTTAAACAATGATCGGTTTAGCATTAGGTATCCCCGTCTATTTTCATTACATCAGATGTGACGTCATGGGACTGTTTTGAATACGAATCCTCGATCCTGGCGCGTGCTACATGTAACATTCCCAGAAATATTTGAGAGACTTTGGCGTGAAATCTTAATAAACCTCAAGAGGCTATGAAGCCCATTAAGAAAATATCACTAAAGATATTTTTTCCTTATGTTCATCTTGCTTCTTTAACTGGTGACTTGGCAGCTATTGTCTTACGTAAATCATTGATATCGACAGTGTACTTCAAAAACCTCGTAACTACAGCTTGTTTCAAGCTGTAGTTACGAGGTTTTTGAAATAAACCGACGATACATCATTTTCGAACTTTGGTGAGATTATTAAAATCTAAACGCCTCTCTATAAACTTTAAGAAGTGTACATTAGACGCAAACAATAGAGTTTTTCGGCCGTTTTTCAACTGTGATTTGGCGTTATCTGTGACTTTCTCATACATAATTCACGAGAAAGTTTGAAATGATACAAAGGCGATTCAAATAAAAATAAAAACATTTCGTCGGTTTACTTCAAAAACCTCGTAATTGCAGCTTGTATCAAGCTGTAGTTACGAGGTTTTTGAAGTTAACGGATGATTTCCATAAAATAGGGACGCGAGTCTATAAGTTTACTATACTATATCTACTTTTTGCACGATTTTCATTTTTCTGTAACTGCAGACCCCGTTTTGGAAAAAAGAAATGAAGGTGAAAACGCCGCTGTTATCAAACCCGGTCCTCAATTTCTTCTATTGTCAAAAAATGATCAAACACTGTCTACTGGAAAAATCTTTAAAAAATGTTAACCCCCATTACCACACAATCACTACTTTTAACGCCCATGAGAAAGAAGCCTTTAGAAAACATTGTGGGAAAAGGAGAAAATGCTGGTAACCAGCATTTTCTCCTTTTCCCACAATGTTTTCTACCCTATACAAAACTAAGTTCAAATTTTCAGTCACTTTTATGTTTTTGTCTGCAAATGCTTTCTATTTGAACAAAACTAAAATTTTGTCGTTTGGTTAGAGTTAAGTCGTTAACTTGGGCTTACCACCCCGAATGAGACCGGTAACCAGCATTTCCTCCCACACTGTTTTCTAGTATTTCAAGGACAAATTACATGCTTTGAGTACCACTTTAATTTGTCATTTACCAATGCTTTGAATTGAGATAAAGACTAAAGACTGAAATGTTTGCTGTCAAGTTCACACTCAATATTTATTTTGTTTATGTTCGCTCACTAGTTTGTTCTTTTATTTTTCTTGCCCCGAAATGATATCTAAAAAATTCGAATTTCAGTTTCACATAATAATGATTCTACATAGATTCAATGGGAATGCGGCACGAAATGCGACCTCTCTCTACTTTTTAACTCAGTTCGTGCTATAGAAGACACTAGAATCTTTTGTTGACAGTGTAGATCAAGATCAGATTGCAGTCTACCTGAAGAACGTGCAGTCTGATCTCTTATCTGTACTCTCCACTGCTACATTCTACATTATGACCGAATTGTTTCCTGGCCTTGTAGAGGAAATGTATCTTTAGCCTTTTAGAAAATGCAATTTATTTATTCAGTTGTGAAAAGTTAATATTATGTCTTCGAAAATTCAGTAGAATAAGATAGGATATGTTGACGGCAAGATTATGTCAAATTATCCCATTCCCCAGACAATACCGAATTCAAAATTATTCTTAAATAAGTGTCTTTTTAGGTCTTTCATGATTGAAAAAAATAAATTGCATTTTTCAAACTCTACAAATCCATTCCGCAGCAAGATCAAGATTAAGTTTGGTCAAAATTTAGAATACAGCAGTGGACAGTGCAGATCAAAGATCAGACTGCACGTTCTGTGCAGTCTGATCTTGATCAACACTGTCCACAAAAGCTCCTGATGTCGTCTGTGGTATGGAAAGAGTTAAAGCATCTCGAGAAAAGGAGACAATAATGGCAACCACCATTTTTTCCCCAAGTATATTAAAAGACAGATCATATCATTTGATCTAGGTATCTCTATCGTCTTCGAATGCTTTCAATTTAAATAAGTTTGAAATACTGGGTTATGGCAAATAGTGACGTCATGTTTGTTGCAGCATACGAGTACCAGCTCTGGCACTCCACTCTTTATCAAACGACAAAATTTAAGACAGGTCCAAATTGAAAGCACTTGCAGACGACAAAAAAAAAACATAACTCAACAATTGAAATTTGTTTCTAGTCGGGTAGAAAACATTGAGGGAAAAGGAGAAAATTTTCTTCTTTTCCCACAATATTTTCAAAAGGCTTCTATCTCAGGGTCGTAAAAACCAGGGATTGCTTGGTAAAGGGTTAAAACTTCACCAAACGACAAAACTTTGATCTGGACCAGATTGGAAGGATATGCAGACGACAAATTAAACATTGCTTCTTCCATTAATATACAAGAAAAAAACCTTATTTCTTCGTTTACTTTTGAGCAATACAAACAGAAATAGTTCAAACTTTTATCGCCTGGTAGTTAGTTGAAAAAAAAAAAACCGATATACTTTCTTCAGAACATTTTTTTTTCGAAAACAATGTTCGACTTTCCTGGGTAAAAATTCCAGTAAAACTGATCGCCCCCGATTCGGTTCCAAAAAGGAATTTTTGGACAGTCGGATTTCTTTGTAAATACTTGCTTTACTAAGTGAGAAAAAAAGTATCGTTATTTAAGCATACCTTAATTTCAACAATAAAAAAAACTGGTACTTTCGGGAAAAGAACTGCTCTTTGAAAATGATGTAGCAAAAGTTTTGATATCTGATGCAAGCAAGCAAATTGCTTCTTTCCTGTAAAATAAAATAACAGTAGAAATGATCATGCATTTGAGCGTCACTGTGGCAAAAGAGTGCTCAACCGTTTACCAGACTATTTCTGGTATTTACGACCCTGAGAGAGGAGTCTATTGAAAACATTGTGGGAAAAGGAGAAAATGCTGGTATTCAGCATTTTCTCCTTTTCCCATAATGTTTTCTACCCTTTTCAAGTTGAAGTTCAGTTTTTGGTTCACATTTATTTTTTCGTTTGCTAATGGTCCATTGAAATGCAGAAAATGTACAATTATATAGCAAAATGTTTCGACACAGGTCAGCCTGCGCGGGCTGTCCTGGCTGACCGGAGTGGATACTTTTTGCAGATGCATTTAACCCCGTTTTCACAGAGCATTGCTCATAGTCTAAATAAAAAGAAAATAAAAGCAACATAATGCCATATAGGAATACTGTTAGTGTTTTCTCATTAGGTTCTTTGATAGACAGCTCTCGAAGCTCGACGGAAATTTTCTGATCAATAAATCACGTCGCAAGACAGGTTTTATATGATTAAAATAGAGCCCATCTTACGATTTGAAAAACACGTCTATTGTGTTGTTAACTTCGAGACTCGAGGCTGACCGTGGATTTGTGTCAAAAAATAGCCTCGTATATGCTGAAGTCCTCTTTAAAACATATCATAGTCATAACAGTGGTATGTGATACTTGTAACGAAAGGACAAGATCAAGATCAGACTTCATATCCATGCAGTCTGATCTTGATCTAGTCCATTCGATACTCATTTTGTTCGTACTGTATTAGCATAACATCTTTATAGTGTCGAAAAAAATAAACAAACATTTTAAGGAAAGAAATAAGAGTTCAAAACTTACAATCTCAATGATTTTTTGTGCATTGTATTTCGGCAGAGAGCGTAGTGTAGATGAATGATCAGACTGCACGTTTTGTGCAGTCCCATCTTGACCTACTCTGGCCGCCAATACTAAGTTATAACTACAGATATGGAAGGCAACACAAAGTAACAATATAACACGATATCAAACAATGCTCAATATTGCACATTTTTTCCCAGATCATATGCCCCTGAAACAAAATTAATTTGCTAATCGAGGATTTTGTCACATGCTTGTAAATGTAACTCTTAAACTCATAAGTTAATGCTGAATATATAAAACAAATGGGAAATCATTGCGACAAACAGGGCTTTCTCCTCTTTTCACATTGTTTTCAAGCATTTTATGTCAGCAAGAAAAAGACACGTGCCTGTAGTCAGATGGCAACATCTTAATTTAGCATTTTGAAATGTAGAAAAATGTGTAGAATATTTACAGTACAGTATTAGTAAAAGACGTCGTGCACTGTTGTAAATTCCATGTCAAAGTTGTCACTGTTTATACGAATATTAAAAAGCAAAACGATAAAATGCAACAACTTTATCTGGACTAATCCACTCGAGCTTTTGGTAATTTTTTTTTGCAATAAAGTTTACTTTAAACTCTAAAATATATTTTATTACACAGCACAACAATTAGAACCACAGGGCTAACGTGTAACATCTAAAACGAAGTATCACTATTCTACGCGAAAGCGAAATGCAATACGATAGTTAAGTGAGAATGATATATACATATTTTTTCGAAAAATATACATTAAGCAACACAAGTTATATGAAATTCAATATTTTCGAAACATTGCAACGTCTAACCTTGAAAATAAACATGTCAATGTGATATAAATATTAGAATTCTGTAATTCATGACGAAAACCAGTCAACTTATTACGGAATGACAGAATTTTAGGATTGTCTAAATTGAAAACGTTTGCAGACGAAAAATAAATGAGACTACAAAATCAGAACGTCTTTTTGGTTGGATAGAAAACATTGTGGGCAAAGAAGAAAATGCTGGTTACCAGCATTTTCTCCTTTTCCAACAATGTTTTTAAAAACTTTCTTTTTCAGGGTCTTTAAAACTCGGAATCTTTGGTAAAGTAGTTAACTTGTTACAAACCACGAAAGGAAAAAAAGTGAAGTAGGCGCCGTTCAAACACTTTTGTACGTTAAATGAGAACGTTAATGTTTTTGCCACAGTGTTTGCGAAATTGTCTCGAATAAAACTTTGGTCTGCTGATGGTTGTAATATCAGTACGTTAAATGATCAGAGAAAAATTCTAAAAGGCTGCAGTGTGATGGCGTCACCGTTAGGGTGCATAAGCAGTTTTCTCTTTTAACTCTACCAAACGACAATATTTTAGGCTTGTCCAAATCGAAAGCATAATTATGCAGACGACAAAACAAAAGTGACTGAAAATTTGAAATTTGTTTTGTGCAGGGTAGAAAACATTGCGGGAAAAGGAGAAAATGCTGGTTACCAGCATTTTCTCCTTTTCCCACAATGTTTTCTAAAGGCTTATTTCTTAGGGGCGTCAAAAGTAGGGATTATGTGGTAATGGGTTAAATCAGATTTCTATGAAGGCTGTGAAGTCTATAATTTTATGTTCTTCCTATGATGTGTGGGAATACAGGAAAATATGGTTTCATTCCATTGACAGTCTCGGTACAATTACTTGAACTGAAGTTTTTAGCCGTTCGAACTGCTTGGGTCATATCACGGCGATCAGCACCCCTAAACAAGTGCTTCCAGACTTTCTCAGACCAACTTTGACACAATTTTCTTTTAAAAGTCACAAACTTTTTCTCACATGTATTAGAGATGAGAGACGAAAGTTCGACGTAAAGAAAAATTGCCTCAACCGTGAATCGAACCTGAACCATTAGGTAAGTTAGAAATTTTGACCATCGAGCTACCCGGCCGGGCCTTGACAGTCTCAAACAGTTTGCTGAAAGTAGATCTAGATTGTAAATAGTCAGCGATTTATAGTCAGTGATAATTATTATCATTGTTAATATTATTATTTTTATTATTATTATTATTATTATTATTATCATAGTTATTATCATTGTTATTAAACAAAGTCTTGTAAACATCCTTATTATTATATGAATATTATACGCATACATGCTGAAAGGTGCATTGCAACACGTTTGCATCTGTGCGTGTCTGATAAATGAAATATTGTTAGATATTGGGTATTTTCAAGTGTGTAAAAGTATAAACTTATCGGACATTGTAGATCCAAGATCAGACTGCACGTTCTGTGCAGTCTGATCTTAATCTACAATGTCCGCAAAACGCCAGCGACTCGAGTTAACATATTGCTTTAGAGTACAGATTATTTTTTTCCCGGCGTCCAGAGACTGGAGACGCATAAATAACCATACCGATAAGGCAGATAAGTTCATTAGCAGTATCTTGCATCATTCTTCACTCGTCTCCTGATACCAGTGATATAAATATAATTAAGCCATGCTCTGGTAAAAAGGGGGCTAAATCAAGCTCCATGATGCTTTGTACCAAGCATTAAGTCATCATAATAAAATGGACCAATGAAATTCATTCTAACAAATGACTGAATCATGGGGTAGACATTTCCTTAGACACGAAGGAAATTGTAAAAAAAAAAAATTACTAACAAAAACTTTCGACCCAGGTCAGCCTGTGCGGACTGCTCACACTAAACCTGGGTCGATAAATCCGTTTGGTTCCCTTTTCACAAATGATGGCTCATACTTGACGCACCGATCCGCATTCATAATAGGTACGTATTTATTTTAGTTTAGTTTGAACATATTTATTTTACATCGATTGAGAAACAAGTTCTTACAACTTATACCAATCTCTCTCGATTCTGCTTCCTTGGGACTACACCAGTACTCGCGCCAAACGTGTTTATTTTATATAGTTGTTATTTTTACTACAAGATGAGAGATCTGGGAAAGACAGCGATTTATAGTTGCATCTGTACATGTTTTCATGCAGTTTTCAGTCCATTAAAAAGCCCGTTTTATCCTTATAATATGAAACTATGGCTATTCTTACATCTTCATGACAAATGTTGACCCTGATGGCTGCAAGGTTGCACAGATTACGGCGGATAGAAAAAAAAAACATTTCATATTTTTGGGGCCTTCGAAATAATCGCTTTTGTCGTTTCCGGTTTTAACCCATTACTACACAGTCCTACTTATGACGACCTTGAAAAAGAAGCTTTTAGAAAACATTGTGGAAAAAGGAGAAAATGCTGGTAACCAGCATTTTCTCCTTTTCCCGCAATGTTTTCTCTCCTACACAAAACAAATTTCAAATTTTCAGTCACTTTTAGTTTGTCGTCTGCAAAATTTTAATGCTTTCGATTTGGACAAACTGTAAATTTTGTCTTTTGGTAATCAGTCAAATGAGAACGAGTTCCTGGTATTTTTCTATCCCTTAAATCATAATAATATATTGACTTTTTATCTATATTTACACAACTGAATCAATCTGCACACCTTCAAATTTTAAGACCTTTTTTTCCCCCCTCTCAAGCCGTATGAATGTATATTTTTTTTGGAAAAAAAATTGAGCGGCACTAAAGACTGAAACACTCAGACGCGCATTCAAATTCAAAAGTTTTGTTTAGTCGTAATTTATGTTATATTAAAGAGTGTAGATTCAAAACGAGGCTGAGTTACAGAGAGGTCGAATCCTTTTACAAGAAATTCGTAATATTGTGTCCGTTCATTCACCAAAATCGAGTTCGACAAATTACTGGAAATGAATATTAAGACACTCTGATCATTCAACTACTATATAATAATTTAACCCTTTCGCAAACAATCCCTGGTTTTTACGAGTCTGGAATAGTAGCCTTTTGAAAACATGGTGGGAAAAGGAGAAAATGGAGGTAACCAGCATTTTCTCCTTTAACCACAATGTTTTCTACCCTATCATAGACAGAAATCATCTTTTCAGCAACAGTTGAATTGTCGTCTGCAAATGCTTTCAGTTTAGTCTAGTCCAAAAGTTTGTCGTTTGGGAAAGGGTTAAGTAAATATATATGTATGACCAATGATAATCGACAAATTATCAAATGAATAGGACAGAACTATGTAGAATAAATAAATTGTTTAGGTTTGAACCCATATTGTACTTTTCCCGTACTGTTTTTTCCACAAATGCACGTTAAAGCTACATACTGAAGCTATTAGTGTTGTGATAAACTTTGTAACTGTATTTGTAGAATTATTTATTTTGTAATAGCAACGACATTGTATTATGTTATGATAATAAAATATTGATTGATTGATTTATTAATTGATTGATTGATTCAAGTTACAAGATGATTAACTTTCTAAAGTTATCATACAGCATAATACCATACAGATTCTTGGTCGGACTACCATGCTTGAAGTCTTGTCTTAAATCTAATCGGCCGATTTACACCGACAGGATTATATCGTATACAAAGAGAACTTTTTCATGCCTTTGAACCTATAGGTGGGGGGGGGGGGGTATGAATAAAAAAAGGCTCTTTTCAAGCATTTGTCTTCTTCCCTCCCCCTCACACACTAAACGTTATTTAGATACTATCCCCCATTATTTTTGGCGGTTATTAATCATATAATGTTATTTATATGTGACTGATGTTCTATGAAAAGAAGGCTTGCCGCATCTTCAAAGAGTGTTGCTAGACTGTTGTTAGAAAAAAAAGGATTTTTATTGATCCCTCACTATGTGACGACTTGCTAAGTTTAACTCATTACCACACAATCCCTACTTTTGACAGCCCCTGAAAAAGATGCCTTTAGAAAACATTGTGGGAAAAGGAGAAAATGCTGGTAACCAGCATTTTCTCCTTTTCCCACAATGTTTTCTACCCTTCTCAAAACAAATTTTAAATTTTAAGTCATTTTTATTTTGTCGTCTGCAAATGCTTTCAATTTGGACAAGCCTAAAATGTTGTCGTTTGGTAATGAGATAATGCACCAAGAAGATGCATTAAGCCCTCTTTTCTCACAGCTTGGCTCTAATGTTGATGTCTTCTCTGTTAAAGCCATGATCAAAAACTGGTCAATCAAAACCATAAACGTCAAATAAATCAAAAGATAAACATTTTTCTGGGCAGTTATATGTACCCAGACAACGGCACTGGTTTCGGAAAGGATGTAGATAATATTTTGGTTACTTATACCATCTGTTGTTGGGAGATATTTTGGTTTATGTATTAATTAAGTCTAACGTGAAATAATTATAGATATCGGAGCCGGTGCAGGATAACATAATTGCGAACAAAAACAGATACTGCGCGCCTCCATTACACCATGGTTTTAATTATCCCTTTCCGGCTCCTTGGGACTATTTTTTTATCCTTCCGTGGACAGTGTAGATCCCCGATCAGACTGCACAGAATGTGCAGTCTGACCGTGGATCTACATTGTCCGAAGTTTTTGTGAGATAATAATAGAACAGGGTGTTGAAATTGGTTTAATTAGGTTTTTAAACTATATTGAATTTGGTATCTTCTATCGTTCAGCGATCATGGTTTTAATTAATGTGCTGGCGTAATATTACAGAATAATGGCGGAGAGAGATGCGACCCTCGCTGTAACCCAGGAGAAATGATAACAATTGGGGGAGATGATGACGAAATGATAACGTCATTGATAACGACCTGATAACAGCACTCGTCTTCTGACATTCCGAGATGACAACGATAAGACAGGATGATTTAGCCCCGTCCCAAGGGTGACCGGATACCCCCTAACAAGATGGTAAAATATAGTAAAACGCCCTTTTAAATGCACATAATGACCCTTAACTTTCGGTTTTATCCTCGGTAATTGCGCCGATTTTGAGGGGGTTTCAATGAAATGGGCCCCTATCATAGGGACAAATCAAGTGGAAATGCGTTTTTCTAGATCAGTGACTGGGTCAAAGTAGCGAGCGAAATTTAATTAATTTTGTTGATAAATTGGTTTTTAAAAATAAGGCTCGCTGTCGTTTATTTTACGTATGAATACGGCAAGAGGTTATGAGCGTGTGTCAGTTGGCTGTCACAGAAAAAATAGGCCAAACTGACACAATTGTAATATGCCCAGATGATTTACAAAGAGCAGGCGATGCAATACAAAAGCCGCTCGTGACAAAAGGAATATCTTTACTTGTTTGAAACGATAAATATCTATATTATATTTTGTCGGCTTTTCCTACACTGTGCATGACAAGTCTTTTCACTTTTTATAACAGCATTTTTTCCGCAGCATGGTCTGGGTTTTTTTTTTATCGACCTTGTACAAGTAGCAGAAAAATATAATTAAACATGGTTCTGGAAAAAACTGAGTTTACAGCATCTCAGTAATACATTGCACTAAGTCGTTGCATGAAATAGATCTATTTTTATTTTTCAAAAAGTGATCAAATCATAAGGGAGAATGGTCCTTTGGCACGCGGAAAATGCACTAAATGTTCCGATTCATGTCAGCCTACGCGGACTGCGTAGGCTGACATTGGTTGGCTCTTTTTGCGCATGCACTGAACTGCTTCAATAAGGCATGATTCTAAACTAATATAGTATAAGATCCTCTTTAACCCTTTCCCAAACAGTCCCTGGTTTTTACTGGTCTAGAATAGTAGCCTTTTAAAAACATTGTGGGAAAAGGAGAAAATGCTGGTAACCAGCATTTCTCCTTTTCCCACCATGTTTTCTACCCTATCATAGACAGAAATAATCTTTTCAGCAAGAGTTGAATTGTCATCTGCAAATGCTTTGAATTTGGTCTAGTCCAAAAGTTTGTCGTTTGGGAAAGGGTTAAGATAAGCTGGGCAAAAACTCGTAAAATTGCGATATTTGGGAAGTATAGCAGATGATCCATTTACAAATTTATTTATCGAGCTCTTTGTGGGTTCACAGAATAAAAGTTTCCGGTTAATGCCTCCATAGAAATTACAGATTCCGGCAGTTCTAAGTGTAATGGTTAAAGTAAACTTTTTTTTTGCAGTAACCCTTATAAAATGTCAAGCTACCAGGTTCCAGTCAGTTCAAACTGATGCTCATTTGTTGTAGATTTCCGATTCTGATAGGTTATTTATCACTTTAAGGTACATCTATACTCCTTTTCACGCAGTTTTCCTTCATCTTTTAACCCATCTCATCCCTATTTTATGAAACTATAATCATTGTTGCCTGTCCATGCCAAATATTGCCCGTGATGCCTGCAATTTTTGCACAGATTTCGACGGATACAAAGGGCATGTTTTTGAGGCCTTCCAAAAAACGTTGTTGGCATTTCCGGTTTTAATTAAGGGCAAATCGCTTGTGTTTTTATATTTCTTACATCATACATTATTAGTAATTTATATATGCTTACAGAGCTGAGTCATTCAACATATTTTCTAGTTTTAAGGTAGCGGGCCCGTGATAGGCCAAGTGCAGCATGGCATAAAAATTTCTTGACAGTTGATAGAGACGGATTTGTACAGATATAATACTTTTGCACATTTTTAACCGGCCAGAAATTCCTTTGATGTCTATCTTGAAATTATTTGTTGATACTTTTGACAGTTTTCAGAAAAGGGAGGTAATTACCATATCCATTTGTAATGAAAATATAGTGGTTTTAGATTTATAAATGATAATTTTAGGAAGGACAAAAAGGAAAAAAGTGGCTCGGTGAAAGTAATACAATAATACTCATTTTTAGTCTGAGCAAATTTTCTAGGATAATATTAAAGTGGAAATAGCTGTTTTCTATCACGGGTCCACTACGTTAACAGCATTTCTTTTTCTCTATTTTTTCTTTTTTGTCCTTGTTTAAACCGGAAATGACATCAGAAAATGCCTTGACGGCCTCCATAACCTGAAATGCATTTTCAATCCGTCGTAGTCTAAGCAATCTTTCAGCCACCTTGGGCAACATTTGGCTTGAAGATACAAAAATTAATATTTCGTCATGAAATAAACATGAAATGGGTAAAAAACTAACTGAAACTAGAGCTGTCAATGAATGTGACTTAATAACTTCGCCAGCGCTTTCACAGAAAAAGAAGTGTCAAGTTCAAGGGGAGATAACTCCTCAACCTGGAAGGGTTGGCACCTGAAAATTGCGTCTTGCAAATCTTCAATATATGATCAAATATGTGCAAAGTTTCCATTTAAGGAATATAAGACAGTCGAATCTTCGAAGAATATGACTTGCGCAGACAACGAATTGATGCTTTCTGTGTACGGAAACATGCGAATGTAATCCAGTATGATAAAACGATCGATATTTGATGTTATTTGAAACTTGTCATTACGTCGTTCAAATTAAAATCATGTATGTATCATAACGTCGGTATACTACGAAAACCTCGTAACTACAGCTTGTAACAAGCTGTAGTTACGAGTTTTTCGAAGTAAACCGACGATATTCCTTTACCGACCTTTCGGCCTGAAGGTGTAGAAGTGGTTTTACAGCTTTGATTCCAAATGCAGACCATCTGCTTACCTTGATGCAGCCAGACCCAAACAAACTTTGCATTCCTAAAGTATTGAACAGTTTAAAGACAGCCATGTTGCACAAGGTATTCCAACCTAAACAATTCTTGGACATACTCCGTATATCATGCGTAAACGGCTTCTAAGAATAAAGTGCAAAATATAAACAATACCTAAAATATCCGCGATGAATGCAATAAGTAATGACAGATCGGTGTACGTTTTGGACAGCGGATCATCGCCAGCTTTCAACCCGTAAGGTGGCTTCTTTTTTAAGGAAAACTGTAGAAGTTTGCGACACAAAACTACTAGTATTTTGTACACGGACGGACGGATGGACACACGGACAGACAGGCTGACAACAGTATACCCCAAAACATTCGTTTTGCGGGGGTATAACGAGTGTAGATGTATCATTGAGTCTTGCCAAATGACTATATTTATAGACTTTTCCATATTGAAAACTTGCAGGCCAAATTTTAGATGTGGCTTAAAAATAGTGATTTGTCTTTGAGGGTGTTGAAAACATTGTTAGAAAAGGAGAAAATGCTGGTTACCAGCATTTTCTCCTTTTCTAACAAAGTTTTTCAAGACCTGCTTTTTAAACAATCGTCAAAACTATAGTGTTTGTTTGAAATTGGTTTTAAATGATTCACCTGATATTACTTCACGAATGTCTCTGTACAACATGATACCCTGTATTCTCTTTTCCAGAAATATATTACCATAAATTGATTTCTCTGCATTACAGTCCTTTCAAACTGCAACCCATGTGATTCAATTTCCCGTACAACGATAATATGAATAATTTCAGACCCATTTACGGTGCGTGAACAAGTCTTTTATGCTTTGGCACATTTCCGTACATGTTAAAAGCCAATTTAGCTTACGTTTGCAATCCCATTGTCACAACCTTCAGAATGTATCATTTACGTGCGTGTCATTCTAACGTACTGCTTTCAAATTTTACATACGTTTCTCCCCAATTTGTGCACGAGTATGGTATCACCGTCTCACACGTGCTCCCACAAATTACGGGCTTTTTCTCTTTATAGATACGTTTTCTAGGGGGAAAAAGGTAGAAAATTGACACATTTTCACGAAAAATGGCGCTTTGTTTTTGTCAGCGACGGGAACACAAATCCCCGAAACCTGTAAGTATGTAGGTAAAACTGGGAGCTAATCTATTAAGAATTAGGCTCGACTCTTTTCCCGCCAGAAATAGATTCGGTTCCTTTTCCGAAAGCTGAAAATACATTTCAAGTACGAATGTAACGCTTTTAGTCATAGTAAATACTACATGAACGGACGATGTAGATCTAAGATCAGACTGCACATTCTGTGCAGTCTGGTCTTGATCTACGTCGTCCGGAGGAGCCACTAATTACGACCACAGTCGGAGAAGGATTAATTTGGAAGTGTAGGTACAAATTTTGAGGAAATGTTTGCACTTCAAGAAAGGCAAGATAAGTTCCATCGACACTTTGATGTATTCCGTTAATAATTCACATGGCGTCAAAGTTCGGTTCTTGCAAACTGTACGAGGTTTAGTCATCCAGATATACAGTCATTCTTTGTGCGTTTTTCTTTGTGTTTAGTGCCTTTGTTTTGCGTTTGTTTAGTATTCTGTTCGCCCGTTTAGTTCATTGGTTAGCCTATCTTACTCCTGACCTAGTGGTTTCCGGGTTTGATACCCGATTGAGACAATTGGCCATTTTTCGCCTAATGCATGATACATGTGAGAAAAGTAGTCAGCGACTCGGAAAGGAATTTCTGTCAGTATACTGGTGTGAGAAAGCCAGGGCACATACGTAGGTGAAAATATTTTTCGATCTTATACTGGTACTAACAGTGAAAATACCGATTTTCACGTTCTTGTTGCCTACGTAAATTGCGCGTGCCTAACAACCAGATGGGAAATATGACGTCATATATACTTTACATTTCTCGTGCTTGACGTAATATTGTAATGCGTTGCTATGCGGGAGGGGTATGCCACGGGGAATAACGGAAAAGAACTGTACTGGATTTTGATAAAGCTCCTCCTAAAAAAGGTTAAAAGCATAAAAAAATAGAATATTTATTTTTTTCCATGAAAGATCGAAATTTATTTCATCTCGTGAACATCATTAATAATATTTTCACTCGTGAAAATATTACCGATGGTTTCCACTCGATGAAATAAATTTCGATCTTTCACCGAAAAAAGCAAATATCCTCTGTATTTTACGTTGTTTGCAGCGTCATTTTAGTTATAACTATCAGAGCTCCAGATTTCAGAGGGAGTGATTTTGATTTCAGAATTAAAAATACCAATTATTCTCTACTAAACCCTTTGTTATGGGTACTCATTAGAATCGTTTCATCGAGACGGTTCTAATGAGTACCCACAACATAGGGTTTGGAAGACGAGTAATGAATTTAGAATACCATCACTCCCTCTTATATGGAGCTTTGAACTATCATTGTGGCCAGTGCGCTTTTCCTTGCTTCGCTGGATTTTCGTTTACCATTATTTTGCACATTTTTCTTAGCAAGTCATTGGCTGTTTTTCCCACATCGAAAGAATGTCGACACGATAGAAGAAAGAATTTGTTCACGATAATTATTAGCAATTCTAAGAAAGACTTTGGCCGATGTAACTATTCCATGTTTCGTAGATTTACGGAAATTATTTCGAATTGTATATCCAAACATATAGGAACCGAGCTATACAAATTGCAATGAAAAATAGGACCTATAGCTTCAATTTTCCGTGGTTGTATCAGCCTTCTACTCTTTGTAGCTTTTCAATTTAAAACCTTTGACCTAAATAATTGACCTATCAAGTGTGTTGTAAGACCAGTACAGACACAGGTTCCATATCCTGTAGTAATTTCATTGGATAATTCTGTGTTTCGGCTAAATTCATGCTCATTATCTCCCGCTAGATGGCATTCTATACATGAATACTCATCTATCTAATTTGGGCATCCTGGGTACAGAACCGAACCACTTTCCTACGCGACAAGCGTTACTTTGAATTTCAAACTAAAATAAACGTGTACTCAATGAAACGCTACCTCGTGCACTTCACTCAGCTATGATCAGCAGTCTACAGAAATCTGGAGCTAAAGCAGGTCTCATTTCTCCTCAAACGTATTGATAAAAGCTATTTTCTACATTACTACTTTATAGAGCGTAATATTACAGTCAGCCCGCTTTTGGGGCTAGTGATGCATCATATAAGACAGTCGAATCTTTGAAGAATATGACATGCGCAGACAACGCATTGATGCTTTCTGTGTACGGAAACATGCGAATGTAACACAGTATGGTAAAACGATCGATATTTGATGTTATTTGAAACTTGTCATTACGTCGTTCAAATTAAAATCATGTATGTATCATAACGTCATTTTATTACGAAAACCTCGTAACTACAGCTTGTAACAAGCTGTAGTTACGAGGTTTTCGAAGTAAACCGACATTCCTTTACCGACCTTTCGGCCTGAGGGTGTAGAAGTGGTTTTACAGCTTTGATTCCAAATGCAGACCATCTGCTTAGCTTGATGCAGCCAGACCTAAACAAACTTTGCATTCCAACAGTATTGAACAGTTTAAAGACAGCCGTGTTGCACAAGGTATTCCAACCAAAACAATTCTTGGACATACTCCGTATATCATGCGTAAACGGCTTCTAAGAATAAAGTGCAAAATATACACAACACCTAAAATATCCGCGATGAATGCAATAAGTAATGACAGACTGGTGTACGTTTTGGACAGCGGATCATCGCCAGCTTTCAACCCGTAAGGTGGCTTCTTTTTTTATCAATATTAAACAAATCGGCAGAAATAAAGTTCGTCTGTTATACAGGTAGATGCGAAAATAGCCAAAATGATCATGGAAAGGTACGGGCAAACGTTCTGGAGCAGTTTGTAACTTAGGTTTGTTTATCTTGCATCGATTCATTTATTCAATCCATACTTTAAAGGGAATGTTTTCGAAGTCTAGGAATGGATAGAAGACATTGTGAGAAAAGGAAAACATTCTGGACAGGAATGTTCCCCCCCAAAAGTCCCGTGAATAGTAAGAAGACATTATGGGAAAAGGAACAAATTCTGGCAATGGTGAAAAGACATCGAAATTTATTTCATCGAATGAACACCATCGGTAATATTTTCACTCGTGGCTGCGCCACTCGTGAAAATATTACCGATGGTGTTCACGAGATAAAATGAATTTCGATCTTTCACTGAAGAAGAACAAATATTCTATTTATTTCATGCTTTTAACCCTTTCTTTTCCGTTATTCCCCATGGCGTACCCTTCCCGCATAGCAACGCATTACAATATTACGTCAAGCGCGAGAAATGTAAGGTATATGACGTCATATTTCCCATCTGGTTGTTAGGCACGCACAATTTACCTAGGCAACAAGAACGTGAAAATCGGTATTTTCACTGGTCGTACCCGAGTAATATCGAAAAATATTTTCACTGCTATTTCTCGATATCCTACCGGAAGGCATGAAATAAAGAGGTTTATTTAACAAAGTATTCATATATAGAGGAACTACGCTTTGTGAAAAGGAGGGCGGCGCTTAGTGCATCTGCAAAAAGTATCGAGTCAGGTCAGCCTGCGCGGACTGACTCGAAACTCTTTGCTTTTTTTTATTATTTTTTCTGCATGTCAAAGGACCAGTGTACGCCATGCTTCAGTAAAATGTTGGGCAAAATGGATTGTATTGTTTCATAATTGTGTGATGGCTTACTTGTTATGATTTATAACGGAGATGCATGAAACATCCTTCTGTCAGAGTACGACCCAAGAGGGATCTTTTGTTTTCGCCCCCCTGCAAAGGCAATCCTTAAGTTTCCCGCGACGTGCGTGGAACTGCATTTTAAGGTAGTAGACCCCTAATGCCTCAAGTGCGTCATTCCATAAAGTTTTCTTGATAGTTGATAAATACGGATTTATACAGGTATAATACTTTTGCACATTTTTAACCGACCAGAAATTTCTTTATGCCTATCTTAAAATTATTTGTAGGTACTTTTGTTAGTTTCCAGAAAAGGGAGGTAATTACTATCTCTTTGTAATGAAAATATAGTGGTTTTAGATTTATAAATGATAATTCTACAAAAGACAAAAAAGGGAAAAGTGGTTTGGTTAAAGCAGTACAATAACACTCTGTTTTAATCATAGCAAATTTTGTAGGATAATATTATTGTGGAAATAGCTGTTTTCTATTAGGGGTCTACTACGTTAATATACGAACACAACTATCCGTAAACGTATAATGTCGATTGATGTTTCTCTAATCTTCAACTTGCAAGTTTTTTTTTCCGAATATTTGTGACAATTTCGGTGAAATACAGAACAAAGAATATTGAAATAGAACCTTAAGAGAAAATCGCGACCAAAGACGACGCAGTTCTCTTTTTAGCGACTCCTTATACACGGCTTGAATTTCTACAGACACCAATATTGCATATGCATGAAAAAGAAAAGATGGTATGCTTGGAAATGAGGGATTTGAAGAAATTTCCATGTATACCCCTTTTTTTCAAAACTTCACCGATTTTATTATTATCGTTTCTTTTCTGCGACCATTTTTAAAAGCCATTGCTTTAATGCAAATTTTGAAAGCAATTACAATGCTTTATAACATTTCTTTTTGTAAAAAGTCAAAACTACAGGTAAGAAATTGCCATAAATATCATTCAGGCGTTTACCGAACTTTTAACAGAAGATAAAATCATAATACACTTCCAAATTGAAAGCATAATATACGAATTACCAATTTAAACATTGACAAAAATTACGGCGATTTCTTTTTTAACTGAATGGTAGAAAACATAGTTGGAAAAGAAGAAAATGCTAGTTCCCAGCATTTTCTCCTATTCTCACAGTCTTTTCAATAGCGCTCTTCCGAAAGGTCTTGCAAAAAGTTCGAATGGTAAAGGATCAGTGCATCTTCTGACATTTACAGATTTAGCAATACCTCACACCTGCAATGATCCAAGTTTTCATGAATCTGACCTTATGTCATTTACAGAGGCTTCCTTTATTATATTGTACCTTTTACCAAAAAAAAAAATCCGAGTTATAACGACCCTGAATATGTAGGTTTTTGAACATATTGTTGTAAAAGCAGAAAATGCTGATTACCAGCATTTTCTTCTTTTCTCACATTTTTTTTCTACCCCCTTGAGACGAATTTCTCGAATTAAGCCACATTTAATTGTACGTCTAAAAGTGCTTTCATTTTAGTCGAATATAAATCTTGTCCTGTGGTCTTGAATTAACATAGATATAAATGTCGTATTTCTTGTTTCGAATCAAATTATTTTGTACCACCTGCAGATGATTTTTTTCTTCATCTTGAAGCAGACCACTCTAAGAAAACATTGCTACAAAAGGGAACGGCACATTATTTTTTCATCACAATATTTTTTCGTCAGCATTTGTCTCGGATCTACTTCATGAGGTGGTGTACGAATTCCACTTTATGTTTATCTGTCCAAAGTATATAGCATTTTACGCTGGCAATACATAGATAATTTCTATTTTAGAAGTCCAAGTATGTGTAAGTTGGTTGAACTTTTCAACAAACAAGAAAAAAGAACAATTTCAAATGTAGCAGAATATATTGAATCTGCATTATCAGTGCGATTTCATTTTCTGTACAACTAATGGTTATATTATCATTGTGTTAGTATAATATAAGCTTTTTATAGACATATTAACCACCATCTTTTTACAAATGGAGTGAAATTCCTTTCGTATGTTATCCTCACTTATGAGCAGTATTCTTTTTTTGGGGGGGGGGAGGGGAGGGAGAAGAGTGAAATAGAGAAATGGTGTGATAGAGAGAGAGGGAGAGGCTTTGACAAATGCTTTGTTATATAAATCATGTAATATTTGACTTAGTACACATGTACTTGTCTAATGAAATATATGTTTTGTTCTGTTCTGTTCATCAAAGAGTCCATGTTTTAACTTTGCTGCGTCACAAACTTTTTGAAAGCATCGTCATGGGTACTTTCTCATTTTGCCACAACGTTTTCTATCCATCGCAGAAAAAGATATCAATGCAAAAAAGTTAAGTCTGGCTATTTTTATTGGCCCGTATACAGGAACGATTCTTAGTATCGTACTTTGTCTAAAATGTCAACATCTTTTCTTAACCCTTTCCCATACAAGCCCTGGTTTTTACGTGTCTGCAGTACAAGTCTTTTGAAAACACTGTGGGAAAAGGAGAAATTGCTCGTAACGAGCAATTTCTCCCTTTCCCACAGTGTTTTCCACCCTTTTTGAGAACTTTCTGCCATTTTGTCCAAATCTCAAATTGTCGGCCGCAAACTCTTTTGGTTTGGAAGAGTCCAAAATTTGTCGTTTGGGAAAGGGTTAAATATAGAGGACGCAAATTAATTCTGTGACTCCGGTTAACGCCAAGAATTCTCTTTACTTTAATTCTATTTTCTACATAACATACAAACACTATTTTCAATATATATCGCACTTTCTAACATTCAAAATAATATATTGGATACGAACAGTCCTAAATGCAAATAAATTTGCATGGAGAAAGTTAGGAGTAGGATAAAGTCAACGTACATGTACTTTTGCTTTTTTAATAACGAAAGTAACGCAAAGAATTGTTATTCTAGTTCGATCTTTTATGCATTTGCCCATATTGTTTAGATCTAGGATACCCTATCTTAGGCCTCTCTCACGTATACAAAAACTTAAATGTAGTATGTTCCGGAGTTGCACTGTCCTCAAAGCATGTTACAGTTGCCCCTTGAATGGCAAAGTTGATTTGGATGTCTTGAGAAATATCCTGACCACGCATACTGTGTTAAATAATTCACAAAATACCAGGGTAATGCAATATTATCAGGGGAAATGATTAATGTGTAAAAGAAATGAATTATTTTATTTATTATTTCCTTGTCGGTGGTTTCCGTCCGTTGGGAACAATCGCAGCATTCATTTACCAGTATTTCCCGAAGATACGGGTTTTCCTTTGGAGCAGTCTTGTCTCCAATTCCTGTAATAGATGTTGCCTGTCTTTGTAAAGCCATATACTTAACTCGTAGGTGTTCCTTTACAAACGGACATCAAAGAATTATTTTATAGGCCTTCTTTTGCCTCTTGCAACAAAAAGATTTCCGGTGTGGTTTCTTTGGTTTTAGGTAGGGGTCCAGAGTTCGATAACTGTAAGTGCATGGGTGTCAACTTATGGATTTATCATTGGCTCACACATTGGGCGCTAGTACTGGTGTAGTTCCCAGAAAGCAGAATCGAGAGAGATTCGTATTAATTGCAAGAACTTGTTTCTCAATCGATGTGAAATCAATATAATTAAACTAAAAAGTTTTCCCGTAGTTTGTTTTGTTACAATCTTTGCCAAAAAGCCGTGTATGAAATTGTTGTCGTATATTTCTAAATAATAACCACAACGCAATGTGTAAGACTTCTTCAAATGGAAAGTATCTGCAGATAATAGGTTAAATGTTGGACTGCCCAAAATTAAAATTTGTTTAAGAAAGGATATATACATGGCCATTTACAAAACAGATACGTGTATATAACAAGGAATATAGAAAGGAATCTATAACTTCTAGTGCGTTCTATTCAACTGGGTTGGGTTGAAATAAACATAAAAAGAGCAACAATCATGAAACACTGGGTCGAAATGAACTGTTGACCACCATCGACCACCATCGACCAGTCCCTTGGATGAAGATGTTCTAGTTGGGTTTATGGTGTGCAGAAGATGAATAGATCTTTAGGAAGACAGACTGAGTGAACAATATGAAAATATTTGGCAAAGATTTAAAATACACGTTCTTCGTTCGCTCCTTCTCTTTTACCGGAATTTGCTAATACACTTCGTACCGGAAGCGTACCAAATGAATAGTCTTTGTTTTGAGCTTACAAAAGAAACTCCTTTGTTATTGTGTTAGGCTGCACCAATTTAAGCGTTAGATCTAAATAACCTAGCACATAAAGATGAAACAACTCAGAAATTGCAGAACCAAATCAAAATCGGATCTTCATTTACAGACCCCTTGACATCAGTGAGTGAACTTTTAAAAGATGATAAAGAATGGCCATAGTGGAAAGTGAAGTTTTGAGACTACACTTTTAAAAATATGCTTTTCGCTGTCTACTTTGTCAAAGATTAAGAGCGAAATGTTTGATAGGAACAACGACGCTCCTTCAATATATAAAATGGTATCATTTTCATGAATGAAAACCCGACAGGCGATTTATCGTGAACTAGGCGGGGATCAGTTTTGAAAAAAGTGTCTGATTAAGGGATTAAACTGGGTGACATCCTTGTTAACTGAATGAAATCCATGTAATGGCGTTTAGTACTTGCCTTCATAGACATCCTCAAACATACCCGTGCATGTTTGATAATATTTGTAATATCGTAACATCTTTTGTTTTTACGTTTCTTCTGTTTGTCCTTACTTAAAGTAGTTGAGCTTAGTTCTTTATAAGCTGACATAGTTACAGATTTCTCCAAATTAAAGGCATTTACTGACCACATATGGCCCGCAACACGCGTAAAGGGGCATCGAACATTTCAGTAATGTGGCTTCGCAGTCCGCACAGACTAATCCGAACGACACTTTCCGTTTTTATGTAATTTTCCGTTCTGCACATGTCTACTGTAGCACAAAATCTAATGCAGTCGTAAAGTGCCGTCTCTGAATGGCATGTGCGGAATTCGCAGACTGATCCGAGCCAACATTTTACGCAAACGTCCGAATGCCCATTTTCGCGTGTTGCAAGCCATATTATTACGGTAGCTGAAAGTTATATGTCATTGAAAGGGTAGAAAACATTGTGCGAAAAGGAGAAGAGGCTGGTTACCGGTATTCTCTCAGTTTCCCCAATTTTTTCTCGGGATACGTAAAACCTCAGAATTGTGTAGTTATGGGTTAGAATCATTTCTCATGCGCCGTTAACTTTGGAAATGCTCACAATATACAAGTTTTATGTCAAAGTTTGACCCTGGGTGCATTTATCGTCGGTTTACTTCCAAAACCTCGTAACTACAGCTTCTAACAAGCTGTAGTTAAGAGGTTTTGGAAATAAACCGACGTCATAAAGTTACGCCAAGAGTTGCATAGTAGGGTCCGAAAGACAGTTTGATGTCACTGATAAATGAATGACCTTGAATAAAGTAAGCCAATGACGCACTGACCGACCGACCGACCGAATGAATGAATGAAAGAATATTGCCTTCCGACAATGGAAGTCGTATTACATACTGATTTTATTCAATTTACTGCCGCGGTAAAGTATTGCAACTGGTACTTTCTATTCTCTGTTACTGGAATTCCTGTAATTTTGCAGATATTTTAAAGATTTGTATCACACTTCTCCCTGAATTTAGTTCATTTTATAAATAGTTCTGAAAGAGAAAAACAATGTTTCAATAAAAACAATATATGACGGAAACGCAAAGCGGCCATTGTTATGTCACGTGATTGCACACGCCCCCTATCAGACGCCAACCAAAGCCACTTTAATATGGCGACAGTCCCAAAATTTCCTGTTTTTTTTTGTTAAAAAAAAGAAGGACGACATTACCGCAATATGATAAAAGAAACATTGTTCTCCGTTACAAGAATTCGACTCCCCGGATCAAATTTCATGGATTCGTTGTTTGGGCTCTGCCTTTTTTACAGCCCAAGAGCCCACGCTGTCCATATGCATTAAGATGATACAAGGTTTTATCGGCTGTAAAATGATTACCTCTCATTTTGCAATTCATCATCTAGCGGGCAACCCGACCATTCACAAAACATTTAACTCTTTACCAATCTGCAAAATTTTTTGACCTGTCCATGTTGCAAGCATTCGTTGACAAAGAATTAAAGGTAATCACACTTAAGTGGTGCAGTTAATCTTCAATGGACAGATATGAAAACATTCTGGGAAAAGGAAAAAAATGCTGGAAACCAGCATTTTCTCCTTTTCCCAGGATGTTTTCCATGGGCTTCTCCACTCAGGATCGTCAAAATACGGGTTCGTTTGGTGAATTGTTAAATCGATCGCAAACCCCCGAGTTCTTATCTTGACGGTAAATTTTATAAAATCAGGGGATACGAAATGTGATTCAAAACTCGATAAAAGGAATTATTTTTGAGACTACATTGTAAACAGATACCTTTCTTGTACAAGTTGTAGTTCATGAGAAGTTTTTCTCCCTGCAAAAAAATTCTGGGTTATAAAATTACTCATGTAAGGATAGAATTACCGAATAAATCGATTTCTCGAATATGAGTTCGAAGTATCAGTGTGTATGATGTATTGTTGTACAAGTTGTCGTTTAGAATAAGTTTGCTTTTTTTTTAATCTTTTTTTTTTAATCTCAGCGTAAAACTTTTAAATCTAGCTAATGAAATGATTCATATAAAAAAATAGAAGGACCCAAGGTATCGATTTCCCGATTGTAAGTTCGACGTATCAGTGTGTATGATGCATCGAAAATAAGAAGTCGGTCGATGAATTTGTTAAATCAAACCTTTACCAAACATTCCCAGGTTTTCACGACCCTGAGAAAGAAACCGGTAGAAAACATTGTGGGAAAAGGAGAAAATGCTGGTAACCAGCATTTTCTCCTTTTCCCACAATGTTTTCAACCCAATCAAAGCAAAATTGCACCATTTGAGCCACTTTGAAATTGTCATCGGCAAATGCTTTCAGTTTTGATAGGTCTAATATTTTGCTGTGTGGTAAAGGATTAAGCGTTTATTTTTGTCTTTATTTCAAATACCATGGGCCCATGTTAGCTTGCCTTGCGCAGATTGAGATAAATCAAAACGTTCAGTTATTTGTAAATATTCTGCATGTCAAGGACCAGTCTATTTCCAGATTCAGTTGGTCCTTATATACTTAATGGACTTTATGGATCCATGACTATGTGATGACTTTTTGGTACTATGTATACAGAAAATTTGACCATTAGCGAAAAGTTTTGGCACTGTCTAGCCGACGAATCCGTAATAGAGAGGACATTAGCCAAAAAACCGGGATCTGAGGACAACCATTTCTGAGTGTTTTTCGCATAACTCTCTTTCAGTTTTCACTTCTACCATCCAAAAGGAACCTTGTTGTGGCTTTGGCTTGAAATCATCATAAAAAAAGAGAGTCGCTAGAGTCACTGTGTGGACAATATTGTCCTCACGTTACATTAATCTCTTTTTTCTCTCATACTGTGTGAGGACAGTGTCCTCACATTACAGTATCTCTTTTTACTCTCTTTTTTGTAGGGACAGTGTCCTCACGTTACAGCATCTCTTTTTACTCTCTTTTTTGTAGGGACAAGTGTCCTCACGTAACAGCATCTCTTTTCTCTCTCTTTTTTGTAGGGACAAGTGTCCTCACCTAACGGTATCTCCTTTTACTCTCTTTTTTTGTAGGGACAAGTGTCCTTACGTAAGAGTATCTCTTTTTTCTCTCTTTGTTTGCAGGGACAATTGTCTTCACCAAACAGCATCTCTCTCTCTATCTATGATTTGAACTAGTGATCTTTTTTACCATACCAAATGCAATCTTAAACTGGCCTGAGATATCATCAAGATAAACATACTTAGCAAGTTTTGCTATGATTGCTTGAAAATTGTGTCTGCTAAGATTTTAACGAGATCTGTCTAAGATTAAATGAAATGAGCTACTTTTTAGGCCTGGCTAATCCCAAATTCAAAGTTGACCTAGACATCATTGATCTAAACAATACAATACATTTTATTTGCTCCAATGTAGATTTTATTTGCTCCAGTGTACATTTTGCAAAATAACAATAATCAAACAATGTAGTAGTCAACGTGACTTTTGATATACATGTACTTGAAACTATTAAAAGGGAAAGAGAGTTATATAGTTAATCAAAGAGTGAAAACGCTATTCTGTAAGTAAAAAATATACGTGACCTGTTTTGAATGAAAATCATTGTCCATTTTATTTTGCGAAATTGGGATGATTCTATTGCTGAGAGAATAGTTTGAATTATTTTTGTAGTATTTATATCGTATTCAACATTACTCCAATTATATCACACTAACAAGTGCACTTATTCATGCTCTCTTGATTTCCTTTACACTTACGCTTCACCGTGAATAATCTTTCTAAGAAACTGGCTGCTTTTCAAGTATGTACATACATATTGTCGAAAAACAATGTTCATTTTATATCAAGAAAATACATATACTTTTTTTTCTTTCTTTTAACGAAGGATAGAAAATGCATATAAAGAGACTTTCTATAAAAAGACTGATATGAGACTTTATACCACCTAGTGACCTGATATGCAAGCAGTATAGAACATTACTGTTAAATATAGACCTTTCTTTTTGTACTATATTTATATTTGATATCAGCATAAAATTTTAATACAACTTCATCCATATACTAAACATTATAAGGGAGATTTGAAATTCTTTTGTCTAACATGAGACTTTGTAAAGCCTGCATAACAGTATATACAAACGATCTTTTATACTTTTTAGAGTAATGCTTTTGAAAACATTGTGATTTCTACGCTCGTCTAGAGAAAAGCTATTGAAAACATTGTGGTAAAAGGTGACGAAGCATTTTATCCTTCTTTAGAACAGTGCTTTTGAAAACATCGCTATGCGTGCATTTTTAAAGGACAAGCTATCGGAAATATTGTGGTAAAAGGTGACATAAAGGTTAATATATTTTGTGCTACTTTCGTGTCAAGCTTTTGAAAACATTGTAGCAAAAGGAGACAAATCATCCAGATGTCAATATCTTACAATTCTTCGAATGAAAGCCTTTGAAAACATGCACTTTTGGTGCTTCTTTAGTAAAAAGTTTATAAAACAATTTGGCAAAGGTGATATATCATGCTAATGAAAACGGGAAAGTAGAAAGCTGCATAAATCAGCAAAGTTAACATACATACATTATACAATATACATCTATCCAAATATCTTTTGAAAAGCAATAACGTTATTTACCTGCTTGCTTATAAGCACACAAATATTTGAATCAGTGACCTATCTTTTTACCCAGCTGAACCCATATTCAAACTTGGCCTAGATATCACCAATATAGATATTCTGAGCAAGTTTCACAGCATATAAGCCAAAATTGTGGACTTTAAAGTATTAATAAGTCTGAGCAAGATTCACGATGATAAAACTGTAAAAAGATTATTCCTACTTTTTTATCAAGCTAAAACTAGTTGGCCTTGAAAACACCGAGCAAGATTCACGATTGAGCATAAATTGTGGTCCCTTGAGTGTTAACAATGTTTTTTCTTAGATTTGACCTAGCGACCTACTTTTTATTAACATTCTGAGCAAGTTGCACCGTGAATAAGAATGAGACAAAATTGTGACCTCAAGAGTGCTAACAATCTTTTTTCTTAGATTTGACCTAGTGACCTACTTTTTGACCAGGCCAGACCAATATTCAATCTTGACCAAGATATCTTTGACATCAACATTCTTAGCAAGTTGCACAGTGAATAAGAATGAGACAATATTGTCTGGAACGTTAACAAGATTTTTTCAAGATTTTTTTTAGATTTTACGTTGTGAAATATTTTTTGATCCAGCCAAAACCATGTTCAAACTTGATCTAGATGTTAACAAGATAAACTTTCTGAGCAAGTTTCACAATGAACGAGCCTAGATTGTGACCACTGTATTGTTTACACCAGAACTGTCTAAGACAACTGGAGGATGCACAACAGACATCAACAATCGCAAGAGCATTGAGTGCTCAGGTGAGGTAACAAGAGCACTGCAAGTAGGTGCTACGCTCGGCTATAGGTCCTGGATAGTGAAAAATACTAAGTCAAAATAGGGGAATAATTCTGGCAAAAATGCATTTAAAGTTATCTCCCTTGTTAGTATAGATTGCTCTTTAGATAGTAAACATATCTTCCAAGTTTCAAGTAAATATCTTCAGATATAAGCGAGGTATAGCCAAGGTTAAAGTTTGTCACGTCAACAACCATGCCGCCAATGCCTACAAATCCAATGACACAAGTGTGATGACACTACCTCGACTTTTTGTTCCAAAACAGTCGAGCTAAAAAGCTGCATACCTGTAACATAATTACACTACTTTGAGTTACTTCCCTTAAAATGCATTGTCCTTTGATAGAGAACACATATTCTGAGTTTAAAGCAAATATTTTCAAACTTCAGATTTTTTTGCAAAACTTGAAAGATTTTGCACAATAACAATGCCAATGCAATAGCAATACCTTGGGTTTTCCCTGCAAACATCTGGTCTAATCTAATGAAAGATTCAAAAGTGAAAGCAAGTTTATTCCATTTCAGTAATATACAGTCACGAAAAGCTAAATAGGGATTTAATTCTTATTCATATTCAAATGTGCACAGCAATTGGATGTCAATAGTGTGCAACATGAAAGTTAAACCAATGCATCACTTGAAAGAAAACTTTCCAAACAGATGAAACTACAACTGTCACGAGCTGACATATACCCCCACTGACACCTTGTGAATGGAACATCACTAAAAATCAAGTCAGACCTTTCCTAGGTTTGTTCTAATGGAGTATGGATTATGGAGTTTCGATTTCTAAAACTATCTATACCTTAAAAGTAATACCCTGGACATAATCCTTTAAAGTATAACAAAGAAAACAAGATGTGTTTGTGAAACACTAATACCCCCGTAATAGCTAATTTTAAGAAGTGTGACCTTCATAAATGACATTGACAGATGACCTTGAACTTGTCATCAGCAGATGCATAACAATGAGATACACCTACATACCAAATATGAACCTTGCATCTTGCAAAGCCTTGAAGTAATGGGGAATATTAAGTTCTTTAGTTAAGTTTTGATAGGATTTTTTTTAAGATAATGGGGTTTAAAATTTTGACCTTGACCTTGGACATATAACCCTCATTAGATGCATATTGATGAGGTATACCTAAATACCAAATATCATCTTTGTTTCTTGAATAGCCTTCAAGTAAGTGGACTCCCCGTGGGGTCCCGGGGGTTTTTTAGTTTATAGAATAGGACCTCGGCCTTTCTCTATGGCATGTCGTAGAAGGCGACTAAAATTAGAGACAAACGGCTGCTTTCCTCATAATTCGTAGGATTGCAGCAGGCTGGGTAGTTCTTATTCCAAATCCTATATATTTTTTTTTTCTTGATGTAAATAGGGTTTGGAATGGGAATCAATTGGCCTGTGGGACCCCGTGTGGTTTAATCGGGGGTATAAGAATAAACCACTGCAGTCCCGAGATCGTCACATCTGCCATTTCATCTGGTGGAACAAAAGTGACAGCATGCATGTCGTAAAAGGCGACAAAAGGGGCATCATTTTGTGTTTCATCCATTCCTCATTTATCATGTTTGTCTTATGTTGTTGTACATGTATGTTATTTTCACCTCGCATTATTGTTTACTAAGTAAGTGCGCCCAATATGACCTAAGTTGTCGACGGGCCATAAAACACTATTCATTCATTGAAGTAAGTGGAAATGTTAAGTTTTTCTGCTAAGTTTTGCCGACAGAGGGAAAGACAGACAGACAATGGTAAAACAATATGCCCCAATCGCTTTATGCAGGGGCATAAAAAATGTTAAAAATATATAATCATCATGTATAAGACATCCACAAAGGTGTTTTCCATCAAGGTATATAGATTACAATCCGATAGAAGGCAGTGCTTAACAAAGCTTTATCCCACTGCCATCATGATGTACACAAAAAAATGAAAAATGTTGGATTACTGTCACTCTCTATATATCCAAAGCAGGGATTTTTACTTCAAAACTAGTTCTTGGCCGGTTAACTAAATATTGACAGTTGACTGTTTGAATGATTAGGTGGATTACTGTCACTGTCTATATTTGATGGATGGATTTCTGCCCTAAAACTGGTTGTAGGCTGGTTGACTGTTGACTGTTGGGACGTTTGATTGAATTACTGTCACTGTCTATATCCAACGCAGGGATGTCTGCTTCAAGACTAGTTGTTGACTGGTTGACTGTTAACAGCTGAATATTGGAATGTTTGGCTACTGCTGAAATTGGATGAATGGATCTCTACATGAAGACTAGTTGTTGGTTGGGTGACTGTTGACAGCTGTCTGTTGGAACTTTCTGAAGCTGCTGTTGACATACTTCTTTCAACAGGTGACAGAACATCTTGGACCTCTGGAAAAAGTCAGGAGTTTTTTTATTAACCCATTACCACACAATCCCTACTTTTGACGTCCCTGAGAAAGAAGCCTTTAGAAAACATTGTGAGAAAAGGAGAAAATGCCGGTAACCAGCATTTTCTCCTTTTCCCACAATGTTTTCTACTCTTCACAAAACAAATTTCAAATTTTCAGTCACTTTTATTTTTCCATCTGCAAATGCTTGAAATATGAACTAAAATATACTCTAAAATATTGTTGTTTGGTAACAGGTTAATAATACTCTCGATGCATGCTGAATCTCTTCCAAATTTGGTTTGAAAGCTTTGATTATTACTTGGTCAGGGTTCAATCTAGAATATAAAATTTGGTGGGACATTTGGGCCCTTCAGTGATCTCTGTAAAATCTGTTATCCCACAGCATAGGGCTAATTTTGATCATAGAGTGATAACTTGAATGAAGTATTTTGGTAGAGGACTATAAGGCAATGCTACATTCATAATTTGAAAGCTCTAGGCCTAATGGTTTGAGAGGAGAAGATTTTTAAAGATTTCCTTCTTTACCTACCAATGCAGGATCCCACAGCATAGTGCTAATTTTGATTGTAGAGTAATTACTTTAAGCATTTTGATAGAGGACCATGAGTATAAATTATGCTATATTGCAAAACTTGGAAGATCTAGGCCTTCTGATTTTTAAAAGATTTCCTTCTTTATCTCTACATAAAATACATGATCCCGCAACATTTGGCTAAATTTCATTATAGAGTCATTATACTCTATATATATATAGATATATTTTGGTAAAGGACCATAAGGCAACGCTACATGCCATATACCTGTGCCTAAAGGCAACGGAAAAGAAGAGCTGTCATTGACGGTTAATGTTCCCCGAACCAGTACTTGTCACAAAATGTATGACATAATTTGAAATCCTCAGCTGTTTTCCTACATAAGATCTATTTGTGCACAGAAAATTAAGTGAAAAGTCAAACGTAAGATAAAACATAAAAAAATGTCATTAAATCCCCTTATCCCATAACACTGTTTTCATTAATGAAATATAAAGAGTATATGGTCAGGAGGTTTTGATGAATAAGTTAAAAGTGAAATTTCATGAAAATATGACCAAAAATTTAGAAGATATTTGAGAAAAACAAATTTAAACATGGAGCCCCCTTTTCCCACAACACATTCTTAATTCTTTACCACACAATCCCGACTTTTAACAACCCTGAGAAAGAAGCATTTTGAAAACATTGTGGGAAAAGGAGAAAATGCTGCTAACCAGCATTTTCTCCTTTTCCCAGAATGTTTTCTACCCAGCTGGAAACAAATTTCGCTTTTTGAGTTTCATTTATTTTGTCATCTGCAAATGCTTTCAATTTGGACAGGTCTAAAATTTTGTTGTTTGGTAAAGAGTTTAATTGAGAATCAAGTGTAAACTACTCTTCTCTCAAAGCAATCTATCTGTCTATAAAATTTCAAGTAAATGGCTTCAGCTTTTCCAGAGATATTTTCCTTATAGGAATAAATTCTTCAAAAAATCAAAGGGGGATAATTTCCCTAAAAATTTTGATAGTTTTGGTTCTTGTTGAATAGCTATCTGTGTATCAAATTTGAGACTTATGGCTGTAATGCTTTTGAAGTAATTGCCATCACAAACTTTCATCAACCCTCCCCCCCCCAAAAAAAAAGAAGCATAAAGCTATAATACATTAAGTCCCCTTTTCCCGTAATACACTTTTGTGTAAATGAACTACAAATAGTGCATGGTCTGGGGCTTTTGATGAGCAACTTAAATATGAAATTTCATAAAATTCTGACCAGTAATTTAGGAGATACTAGAGAAAAACTAATTTTTACATTAAGTCCCTTTTTTCCAAAACACAGCCTCAAATTGAGAAACAAGGAAAATGGTATCTGGGAAATGTTCCAAGAATTTGATATATGAAGTTACATCCAATTTAGTCAAGGGGTTGTGGAGAAATGGCTTCGGACAGACAGACGTATGGATGGACGGACAAACAGACGCACAGCATGGCAACTATACTCACCGAAATTTTTTCAGCCAGCATAACAAAAAGTACCATATAAGTTGGACAACATTGTGAGAAAAGGAGGAATCAGTTACCAGCAATTTCTCTATTTCACATGTTTTCCTAAATATCATCATTAAATGGCATCAAAAAGGCCACTCTGTTCTCAAAGAATACCAAAGTAGTCCCCTACTCCTTTTTTCAACAAGAACTGTGGGCAAAGCGTACAAATACATAACCCCTCCCCCATACACACACACTTTAAGAAAGTGCTATGAGAGAAGGGAACAGTTTCTAAAACAAAGTTCATTTATTACCTTGACCGGTGCAAGTTGGATGTATATGACCCAAAAACAATGAGGCACTTCCTTGGGTCATAGGCAACATAAATATAAAGTTCAATGGCCATAGGTCAAATGGCTTTTGAGTTAGAGCCCAAAAATAGTTTTCAAGCCAAGTTCACCTGTTACCTTGACCTTTGACAAATGAGACCGATATTTATAGGGCACCTCACGGGCAACAATTTGTAAAGTTTCATGATCCTAGGTCAAAATTTAATGGATTTTGAGTTAGAGCATGGAAAGGAAAAGTCTACAGAAGGACAGATGGATGGACAAACAGACATGGTGAAATCAGTATACCTCCTCCACTTTGTATTTGGGTTGAATAGTAACTATTTACTATTAGTAAGGATCAATCATGTCAATGTTAAAATACTTGCCCTTTTCGCACCACCAAAGGTTGTTTTCATCTCCATAATCAAAAGAATGTGATGCAAACTCAAGAAGTCTTGGTTTGTACTTGAATGTAAAGTTTCATTTTAGAATTACATGATGGTTGTCCTTCTTTGGCATCATTTACGTACTGTGCTAGCCATCCTTTTGAGTAAGTGGCATCAATGCTGAAAAATAAGAAATTAAGAAAGAATTATGTCTTACAATCATTGAAGCATTTTTTTTTTAAAGTCCTCCTGATAAAGGAAAAGCACTTGGCGACAGAATATGCTTCCTGAACAAGTGCTTGTCACAAAAAGTTTCACATAAATCCAGTGAGGTACTACGGTGAGTGTATTAACTGTTAACAGTTCATTTTTTTCATTCAAACATGATCTCCCTTTGAGGAAAGTTTCATGTCAAATTTTTTTGTGTGCTATACATGTTCAAAGCATGTTCCATCAGTGTGTGTGTGTTTCAAATTGGTGGCTTGCATGCTTAAGAAGATAAGGCCTGGAAAACAATTATCATAACCAAGAGCCGTCAGAGAGAGATTATGCTCCTGAACAAGTTCTTGTCACATATAGTATGACATACATTGACTGAGGTACTGACAGCCAGAGATATCATTCTAAAATATTATTTTTATTCCAACATATTTAAAACTAGAATGATTATCCAAGGACAACTGGTGTCAAGCCCACAAATAGTTGAACTTCATGTGTGACTTGACTTTTGACCTACCTGAACAAATGTTTCAAATGGCAATATACTCATGATGGAGAACAATTGTGTAAATTTCTACTGAAATCTATCCATAAATGTAGGAGTTATGGTCCCTACAAAACTTTAACCTTTAGCTGTGACCTTGATCTTCAACCTATGGAACAAATGGTTCCAATGGTACATCTACTCATGATGGAGATCAATTGTGCCCATTTTTTTTAAAATCCATCCATAAATGTAGTAGTTATGGTCAGGACAAATTCGGACAAACAGGCATACACATAAACTAACACACATACACTAAACTGTCATTGTGTCAACTTGTCTTGCTCAATGCAAGTGGGCTCTACAAAAACCGGGTAAAAGTCATCTGCACAATATCATAAGGAGTTTGTATGTGAAGTTTCATCCAATTGGGTCAAACGGTTGTGGAGAAATTCCTTCGGACAGACGGATGGAAAGAAGGATGGACAGACAGACCAAGCAGTGGCTATATGCTTGCCCTTCAGAGAGCATAATAACAGATACTAAGTGTAACGTTACCATAAAATAATGTTGGCTGAGCCGCGTTTGAACTTACGACCCTAGGATTGAGGGCACCATATTTTACCAAGTGATCTAAGTGGGCTTGGCTCATTAATGATCTAGTAATGAATATTGTTATGAAACTTAATGACTGGGCTGGTGCCACTCCTTATTCCATGCAAATTTGGAGAAGATTGAGCCCAAGCAGTGACTCCTAAAGTGTAATCAAAGTACTGAAAGTACTCATGGAAGTCGATTTTAGAATCAGATTGAGTAAATGAAGAAATTGTTCCCCCTGGTCTGAAGGTGTGTTCAATTTGGATGTGACCAAAAGTTTCTCATCATGTGCAGAGTGAAATAGTCAACAAAACTCAATACTATTTAAGCTGAACCAGTTAAACAGAAAGAAGACCAGAAACAAAGCTTCTTTTTTTTTTCAATTTAATTTGAAAGAAGTATCATCTTCTAGTAACATGAATCGAGTACCACAACAAAATGAATATTATGTAAAGGTAGTTGAAATAAGTAAACAGTATATTTGTGAATAAACACCTCAATCTCAAGCAGGACATGTCAATACCCTTTCGCACACAATGACGACTTTTGACTACTCTTGGAGAGAAGCAGCTTGAAAATATTGTGGCAAAAGTAGAAAACAATTGAATACTAAGGGTTACATTCTTATCCCAGTGCTTTGTCTCAATTCAGACCTGTCAAAAAGGCTCGCAAAAAGACTAGGAAGTTTAACTTTGAACTGCATAAAAAAGAAAATGTGGCTTTTATTGCATAATATTTCAAGGGACCAAAACAAAAATCTCATATTTTTCTTATATTTTCAAAACATCAAAGTAAGTAATAATAGCTTGTAAAGATCTTTCTGATATTTTTTTTTAATTGTATGCCCTTGTAGTATGATGAACATTGAAAGTATATTTTAATACTTCAGCTAGAGTATATTCTCATACTGTTAAAATTGTTTAATGCAGAGAATACTTCTAAGACAAATTTAGGGACCATACCACTTGTATAAAGAGAAATAAATGGCCCTTGAATCAAAACTTAACCCATAGCCAACTAGCCCGATTTTTAAAGTTGTTCGGTATATTTTTGAAAACACTGTGTCCAAAGGTAAAAATGCTTGCGACAAGCATTTTCATCTCTGCTGATGCTTTGAGTTGCAAATAAATGAAAGTAAAAAAAGCCCAAAATCTTATACTTGATGATGATTTTTAAAAAGAAAACATGAGTACATGTTTTTAGCCAACAACTTGCACACTATGTCAAAGGAATCTACAGATAAACACTGGTACATTGCAACACAATGCTTTCTTCATATAATCCAAATAGTGTCTCTTTCCAATAATGTTTATATTTATCCTTTCAGTACCTTTTCCACTTTTTTGGCCGTTTTTTGAAATTGTCTGCTGAAATCTGGGACAATTTAATTTTTGTCTGCTAGTAACTATTTATCAAACAACAAAATTTTAGACTGGTCTAAATTGAAAGCACTTGCAGACAACAAAATAAAGGCAACTCAAAAATTAAAGTTTTCTTTCAGGCAAGGCGGAAAACACTGTGGAAAAAGGAGAAATTACTGGTAACCAGCATTTTCTCCTTTTCCAACAATGTTTTCAAAAGCCTTCTATCTCAGGGTCGTGAAAACCAGGGATGATTTGGTAAAGGGTTAATTGGTTAAAGAACAGGCAAATATAGTAAGATACAGAATGTAAACATAAAGGTAGTGGCAAAAATATAATGAACATGTACCAAAAAGTAATCAAGTGAAAATATATACACAAAAACCTGACTAGCCAGACGATGTGCATGTAAAATATCAATCTATCGCTCTATCTACATAAAAAAATTTAGTCTTGAAAAGATTTGCAAACAAGAAATGAACTTTGCTCAAAGTGTGCAGTAGCCTTTTGAAGAAAGAAAACATGGTGACCAATGGAGTAAATATGCATTACAAGCACTTTCTCATACCCAAAATGTTTCCAAAAGCATTCTATCTCAAGTCTATAAACTAGAGGTGCTTGAGCGCCTGTATCGCTCCACAGGCCTGATTTTTCTGTAACGGTGAAGAGAAGTTTTTAACAATTACCATTCATTCCTGCATTTTAGGTCACTTTAAAAGAAAAAAAGCTATGAAAACGTGAGAAAAGAAGAAAATAAAAGTAACCTGCATTTTCTTAGTTTTACACAATAATTTCTACCCTTTTTGATACAATTTTTACTAATTTGAGGATTTATTATGTTGTCTGCAACATTGTGAGAATGCTGGTTACCAGCATTTTCTCCTTTTCCCATACTGTTTTCTAAAAGCTTCTTTCTTAGGGTCGTCAAAAGTAGGGATTCTGTGGTAATGGGTTAACTATGTTTCCTAATAATCAGCTGCAATATGCATTAGCAATGTAAGGATTTTCTGCAGTATCTCTGCACTTTTCTTGATCTATGCCCATAGAAATCAGAATTTCTGGTGATAATGGAAATACATGTATATGTATATAATTTGAGTCACAGTTACTTTGAGAATTTTAGAGAATCACAGTGGTTCTATTATTTTCAATAGCAAATGACTGAGGAAACAAGTGAGTCAAGATAGCCCTATTTCAGTCTCCTGAAAAAGAATGTTGAATTATCATCAATGCTGATACACCAATAAGAATGTCCCAACATGTTAGTAAACAAACGGCATAAGATCAATCTTTTTCCAGATCTTACGTTGGGCCATGCAAGGTCTGAAAGAGATTAACCCATTACCCAAATGACAATATTTTAGGCTTGTCCAAATTGAAAGCATTTGCAGACCAAAAATAAAAGTGAATGAAAATTTGAACTTTGTTTTGTGAGGGGTAGAAAATATTGTGGGAAAAGTAGAAAATGCGACTTACCAGCATTTTCTCCTTTTCCCACAATGTTTTCAAAAGGCTTGTTTCCAAAGGTCGTCAAAAGTAGGGATTGGGTGGTAATGGGTTAACTTGAGGACAATACTGTCGGAAGTTTAATTATCCTTTTACATCTTAGTGATTCTGTTAAAGATACTGAAAGCCAGTTTGTGACATTGCTTTTCTGGGCTTTGTCAAATAGAACTTCAGGAGCAACATGTAAATGTGCTTGTGCTAATGGTGAACAGACACACAATAGTCAAAATACCAACCCATCACAACTGCTCACCATGAGCACTAGGGATAACCTGGGAAGACTAGAGTGGATTTAATACCTTAATTTCAGTCTTTGTTTTGGTTGACACTGACATTTCGTCTCTGTATGTATTGACAACAAATATTGTTGGCTGTATGTATTGACCCATTAGGTTCTTTGAACTCATCTCCCTCCACTCCCTCCAGAGTGACACCTTTAAGTCATCTGTGCCATCTTGAGATCTTAACTGTCTTGACCTGGACGTCTGTCCCTCTGACCTGCACAATCTTCACAATCTCTTCCTAAAACAGATACAAAGAAATATAACCAAATGATAGCCATACAAAAATCTGAATAGTATTTAACTTAACATTCTTCTTTTATCAAAGATGCATATTGTAGATTGATGCAACATCAAGTTATTGTCCAAAGAATTGAAGAGGGCCTTGATTGTCTAAAATTACCCACCTTACTGTTGAGCAATTTTGTCTTTAACGAAAACGTTTTTCAAAAATCTTTTCAAGGGTCAATTTTACCTCTTATACTGCTGATTTCCCAGAATAGACTATTCCAGATTTGCTTCCGAATTTCAGTCACTGTAAAATTTGCCAACAGTGCAGACCAACATCAGACTGAATGGCTATGCAGGTTGATCATTGATCTACACTATTAGCAAATATGACCAATGTTGCAATAGGCAAGATAGGGGTTATGGCTTCCCGTTAAGCTCAGCCCGCATTTCTTTAGCTTAACTGCTTTATCCCACTTGAAAGCATCATGCTAACACATACAAACCAGGTCTAACCCCTTTACCCATTGACAACATTCTAGCCTTGTCCAAATTGAAAGCAGTTGCATACAACAATTTCAATCTCATTATCTGAATCAAATGCTGCAATTGTTCTTATGACATAGTAGAAAATATTGTGGGAAAAGGAGGCTTCTTTCCTTGGGATGTCAAAACTCATCACTGAGTGGTAAAAGGTTAAAGAATGCTTCACATCTTTTGTAGATGATAAAATATTGGTTTTAATGTTCAATCAAGGATCATAATCATTTGAGTCAAATCTCCCTGACTGTGGCAATTGTTAAAAGCTAAAGTAGTCTGAACAGACATATCTAAAATGGTTTTCATTCTGCATCAACTCAACAGTGCCACTGGTTACCTTTAACTCTTAAGGCTACCAAACAATCCCGACTTTCAACGATCCTGAGAAAGAAGCCTTTTGAAAATATTGTAGAAAAAGTAGAAAGTGTGAGTAACCATCATTATCTCCTTTTCTCACAATGTTTTCTATTCTTCCCTAAACAAATTTCAATTTTTGAGCCACATTTATTATGTCATCAGCATGGCTTTCAATTTGGACCACTCTTAAATTTTGTTGTTTGGGAAAGAGTCAACTCATTTCCAAATGACAAAATTTTAGACTTGTTCAAATCTAAAGCATTTGCAGACTACAAAATAAAGGTGACTGAAAAATTGAAACTTGTTCTTGGAAGGGTATAAAACACTGTGGGAAAAGGAGAAAACGCTGGTTACCAGCATTTTCTCCTTTTCCTACAGTGTTTTCAAAAGGCTTCTTTCTCAGAGGCATCAAAAGTAGGGACTGTGTGGTAATGGGTTAAGCACACATACAGCCTTTTTACCTATGCAAACACAATTTTCAAAAAAACCTTTTATATCAGATTTGACTCTTTACCACACAACACAATTCAGACCAATCAAAATTGGAAGAAATTCCAAGAGACATAGTAAATGTGGCACAAGTAATAAGATTTGTCAGTAAAGGATAAGAACACATTATGGGAAAAGAAGAAAACATTGGTTACCAGCATTTTCTCCTTTTCCCACAATGTTTTCAAAAACTTTCTTTTGTTCGGTTTTGCATGCACATTCATTTAGTTTTTTTTTTCAATATTATTGTTTAACCCTTTTCTCTACAGAAGCAGGTATCAATTTTGCAAGATACTTGCCAGCTAAATTGAATGAATCTACTAAATATTATGTCAATTAACTTCAAAAACTTCAATACCATGACACTTTTTGTATACATTTTTTTTATGGTATTCCCTTAAAAGGCTACGTAGCCTCTTAAGGTATTTTTAGATTTCGCGCCAAAAATCAAAAGAAGCATTGTGGGAATGTAAAGTGACTGGCACGTGACTAATGACTCTTAAATTCCATAACGTAACAAACATGTTATTTTCCATAAACTTCTTCTTCTTCAGTCGCTGTGTTTGAAGCATCATTTGTGTATTTCTGGTAAGTGAGTGAGCAAGTTGCTCATCTTAAAATAGACCATGGTTCCCGTCGGTGTTGACCTGGGCCATATTAAATCTCTAATTTCTCTTGTTGTCGGATGGTTTTCGACCACTGGGGTTTTATGAATGAAAGTTAAAAGGTCCTGGGAGTATCAGGATGAATTTTAATATTTTTGTATTAATTTCGTCCAAATCTGAAGGGCCACCTTTAAGTGAAAGTACAAAAGCTGCAATACTTTTGACTGAGCCAATTTAAAGATTTAAATGCATATATATGTTAGATCCAGGTTGACAGCATTAAAGTCAAAATTAACTATATGAAAGGGGAAGAATAGATCACCATTTTATATTTTTCCAACATTTCAATATACTTTCACCTTAGGGCTGCAAAATCCTAGTGCTGAAAGGTAAGTTTAAAAGATTATAAAGGTGTAAGATTTATTACACAAATGCAAACCATGTAAACTCACGTTAGGAGAATGGGCCGAAATTGTAATGGGACGAAATTGTTATCGGTCGAAATTTCCAGTCACTGTCAGGACTGTTGACATTTGGGATTCGTTAAATATTCTTCTTCGACGAAGAGCAATACATTCAACTAGTTATGGCAGCAAATGGAATACAAATCATTCAGATTTATATACTAATGTAGCCTTCTGAAACGCAGGCGTAAAGCTTTCACGAGCTTACAATCAAAATGGCGAATGTAATCTTTATATACAAACACTGACCTACTTCGTTTCTAAACAATACTTAAGGAAGGACGTCATGTCCTTCACGTTTAAAACAAAAACACATTTAAAAAAAAATACATTGAACTTTACCTTTGCAGCCTTAGGTTTGTTCAGATCAAATTGTGACTTGCTTGCCTTGCGTTTCACTCGCCGCCGTTTCAAAGAGCTCTGTGGTGTGGATGAAAGTCACGTTGCGCATATGAATAAATTAGGTTACTAGCTATTCAACACTTCAGACATTCAAACAAATTTTTGTTGAAAATGTAAATGCCTTGAAAAATAAACGTGTAACAAACCAATAATTTTTTTGGTAAGAGTATTAATGATGCGTTTTTAACGAAAGCTATTTTTTATGTGAACATGGGTCCGAGTGACATATCATTCATAAAATAGTGCCCGATTGGTAATCGTAACATCTCGGCCGATTTGATGGCTCTGGTGTCACACCTGTGGTTTTTGGCCATATTGAAAATAGAGTGAAATTGGCCATCTTTGAAGCCTCACAGATCGCTTAATGGCAAAAATTTTGCTTTCCCGTCTCTTGCTGTCTAAAGTACGTCCAGAGGCCTTCGAAAAAATGCATTAAAAACAACATGTCAACCGATGCGTTTTTCGCTAAATCTCAAAAACAACGGGCACCCTATAATTTTCCCTCGCAAAAACACCTGTTCACCGCCATGACCCCAATTTTTTTATCCTCTAGTGACACAGAATAGTCCACTCAATATACAATAAAAATACATCTAAGTGGTCCCCCAATGCCTATATTTGAAGCAAATCTAAATTATATACCATCAAGCCCTCTTAGCTCCATACAACAGTGCAACAAAAGTGCTACTGCAAATTTTCACTTGGGACTACTACGAACCGGAAGCAGTCTCGCAGTGGTGCGACACCCTCTCAACACCTGAGTAATGCCGAATGGCTAGATTCATCCGCATTCATATAGAAAAATATAGGATCTGTGTATTAACAAATATTAAGATTTGATAATTATTCATTGAAATGTCATAACAGTTCAAAGAAAATATCTGTTTAGTGCAATAGTTTGACTTATTTCATTTTTTATCTGAAATTCAATCGTTTTATATGTTTAAATGCTTGAATTTCATAGAACTTTTTTTTCGCTGGTTGAATATTGGTGTTGTTGGGTGATTTCCCAAATGCCTGAGCGTTCACATAGGAAGACCGATTACTGACGTAATCGACTTCCAAAAAGAAATTGTCATTTTTCCCTTTTCTATCATGTTTTCATATTTAATGATCCATTTTCAATAAGGTCCATCCTCATGACCATGCCAACATTTTGGGCAAGTTATAAAAATGACAGCCAAAATTGTGATCTCTACAGTGTAGACAATGGCATTGTCTTCACGGCCCTTTTCCTCATGATTTCATATGGAATGACCCCCATTTTTAAGAGACTTCAACCTGATGATCTGACAAGTATTAAGTCAATGGTGTGATCTCTAGAATGAAACAAAGAAACTGTCAATAATATCACACCTTTTTGTATGATTTCAAATGAATGCCATCACTATCAATTAGCGTTCATCCTCATAACTTGACAAACATTTTGACCAAGTTTCAAAAGGATTGGGCCAATAATGTTGCTGCAAACATTCAAGAATCACAAAAGCTCACCATTACCATGTTTTGCTCAGGTGATCAGGTGAGCTAAAAAGTGCATTTAGTCACAAGACTGCAAAGTGTCAAATATAATTATTGGTGACAACACTGTAGCAGCCTATGCAAAGGCTCTAGCAACATGTAAGGTGTGTTCTTTACATCGAGATTTCCTCAGAATTTTTAAAATTTTCATTCAGAATATCTTGCGCATGATCATTATAGAATTTCTTCTAAATCACACAAGCCAACATTCTTTCTGACATTTGACAAAAGTCATTGTGAAATGTGTAATTTGTCTCTCACAAATAGGCGAACAATAAGTATTGCGTCTTAGTGGGGTGAGCAGCTGGTGGCTCAGATTGAATGTTGTGATTGTACTGGTGTGAGAAACGACAGAAAGCCATCGTTAGGTACACCAGCACCAGCACTGAAATACTGTTGAAAGTGCCGATAAACCCCATACAATCAATCTGAATCACACAAAATATGGCAAATGAATCTTTAGAAATCTTAAACATCTTGATCTAAGGAACACATCTGACTTTTTCTCAGAAAAAAGCTAAATAGGTTGATTGAGGTTGACTTTATAATATGACATACCTCATATGAAAGTTCATCTATGCAATATGGTTTGACAAAAGATTTCTGAAATTTTAACTATAATTATACAAGCCTTCAACCATTTTATCCCCTTTTGTTAAAAACAGAAAGAACTATAACTGTCAATTTGCTGTTTAATGATAGTTGCTGCTAACAAATTTGAACAATAATATATGTGTGTTGCATAAAAACAGCAAAATTTGTTTCTGTAATAATTTTACTTAATATCCTTAATCTGCAAAATTGACACATACCAAGGGTATGATAAGTCAATCAAACTTTCAAAAGTATAATCTACAAACACTGGCTTTTTGTTTTGTGCACAATATTTAGGTTTCTTAGGATGAACATTTAATTTCAATTAGAATGGTTGTCCAAGGACAAAAGGTGTTCAGCCTACAAAGATTTTTTTTTATTTATATTGGACACTTTGAACTTCAAGTTTGACCTTGACCTTTGACCTATCTGATCAAATGTTTCAAAGGGCTCTTCTACTCATGATGGAGAATAATTGTACAAATTCATATTGAAATCTACCCATAAATGTAGAAGTTATGGTCCTGACAAAACTTTGACCTTCAGCTGTGACCCTGACCCTACCTAAACAAATGTTTCAGATGGCACATCTACTCATGATGGGGAACAATTGTGCAAAACAATTGTGCCAAGTTATCTCGAAATCCGTCTACACTTGCAGAAGTAATGGACTGCACAAATTCGGAAGGACGCACATACTAACTTAACACTAATGCACATACACTGAACTGTCGAGCCCGTGTGTTCTTGAGTAAACAGATAAAGAGTTGTGTTCATTTAACAACTTTTGAGTTGGGGATTTGAATGTAATAGGTCTGCCATTTTTACCAGTATTTTGTATGGCAATCAGCGGTATTCAAATCGCAAAACAGTATTTTTCATAATGTGACCAGGTCAGACGTTGGATTTACATCAACAGCTAGCTAGAAGTTACATTTTTCCTGCTGAATAGCCATGCAGTAAGTTCTTTGATGAATCTTGGCTGTCTAGGCCTCTATCAAAGCACTGTATCCAACATTTCGCAAAGTTGCTTGATTCAAGACATATGGACTGAAAATATGGACCATAACATTATGGTTACCTTAATCACAGGAATCTGACATTCTATAACCAAAATAAATGATAAAATATGGAAAAAAAATCCCTCCCTATATAATATAAACACAAGGAGTGCAACGTCTCGATTGCTGGCGCGAGCACCCGACAGCCTTTCCCAACCAAAATCACCCACGAAACAAACATTGATCATAATCTCCTTCAGCCTAGCGATAGACAAGACATTAATGTACCTGCGTCATCCGACGATACCTCAGTAGACACCTTTCAACCGGAGATATCTGTCATGTTTTACAGCTCTATCAGGACATTTTGATTTATCCGAGTGGCCATTCGCTGACGTCACAAGAAATGCAAGGAAGCATATTTTTGTATTACTTATTGCTATTATTTTTTTTGATTTTAAGACATTTATGGACATCAAATGATTCAAAAGATTCTAGAAAAATCTGTAGTATCATGTGATAAAATTATTGGAGGGGCCTGCCCCCCCCCCCCCACACACACACCCCTGTACATATCAAATATCTATCCTCTAAGCCTTCTGATTTCTAGAGCAAAGGAATTATTTTCAAACAAACTAAATCTGGGACCTAGAACCTTTTACCTATGTGACCCAAAACTTTGATGGCACCTACTAGAATCATGGTCAACGGTTGTATGAAGTTTCATGTTCCTACTGCCTTAGAGCAATAATTAGGCCAAAATTACAAATTTCCAGAGGAGATAATTCTTGAACCGATTGCAGTGAGTCACAAAAGTTTGATATATGTACATCTTCTACATGTATTTACTATGTAGACTGTGTCCTCAGAAAACAAAAATGAGAGTTACAGTTGCATGCACTCTATGGACAATGTCCTCACAAAGCAGAATAGAGAGATAAATGTATTTATTTTGTAGACTGTGTCCTCACAAAACAAAAATGAGAGTTACAGTTGCATGCACTCTCTGGACAATGTCCTCACAAAACAAGATAGAGAGATAATGACAATTTCAATGTGGACTGTGTCCTCACAAAACAAAAATGAGAGTTACAGTTGCATGCACTCTCTGGTCAATGTCCTCACAAAACAGAATAAAGAGATAAATGTATTTACTTTGTAGACTGTGTCCTCACAAAACAAAACTGAGAGTTACAGTTGCATGCACTCTCTGGACAATGTCCTCACAAAACAAGATAGAGAGATAATCACAATTTCAATGTAGACTGTCCTCACAATACAGAAAAGTGAGTTACAATTGCATGACATACATGTATATCCACATTTTTATAAAACAGAATAGAAAGACAAAATTTACATTTACTAAATTGTAGATTGTGTCCTTACTAAAAAGAAAAGAATATAATGATACATTTTCCATTTAAGACTTTATCGTTTCTGTCAAGTTAAAAAGATATAAACTTTATCTGTTTTATATTAAAATTATAATAAATAATATGCTTAATCAATCCTATCATTGCTTCATTGAAAAAGACATTGTATTTTCTTTAATTAGAATGAAATGGTCTCATGGTCTTTTTCTCAATAGAATGTTCATATTTAACAAGAAATAATCTCTCAAAATGATGTTCTTTTGACAGAAAAAAATCTTGGGATCACCATGTTTTAGACTTGATAAAAATAAGATCAAGAATACCATTCTTACCATATTTGAAAAGATTTTGTAGCTGACTAGCTGTTCCTCAAAATTAAATTTGATTGCCTTACATGGTGCATTGAATATCTTTACCCACATCAGTTTATAATCAGAGCTGAATTATGTGGGCTGCCAATTTTCTCAGTTTGGCCTCCAGTGACCCTTTTGAACACTACATGTTTGTGTAAAAATTGAGTATTCCTGGGTCAAGGTAAGATATAGAAAAAAATGAAAAAGTCACACAGATACAATTAAAAAACTTAATCTTATTGCCAACCAGTTTCGCTTTGCTCGTCAGGGCAATAGATACAATTGTATGTACATGTATAATATATGTTATATAGAACAAAAAATCCAAATATATGCCCAAACAAGAATTATATGAATAAAGTCAAATGACACTAGAAATTATTATTGTTTGATGTCTGGACCTGTTTTGTGAAACCAGTCATACCACAAAAAATAACAACAATTCAAGCCTTGTTTCTTTGTTTTAATACATAAAGTGGTTTTAAAGAAGAATCTTTGAACAAAGGCATTTCCTGACTGCATATTTTAAATAACACCCACCCATAATAAAGGTTGGTTGGTTGTGTTGGGGTTTAATGCCACTTTAACAGCTAAGGTCATATCATGGCAGTCGGTGATGCACATGTGTCTTCTGGCTTTCTCATACCAGTACTAACACTACTTTCTTTCCTAAGTCACTACTTTTCTCGCATGCTTCAGCATAGGTGAGACGCGAAAATACGCCAGAAGGAGGTTCGCCTCAACTGGGTATCGAGCTCACAACCACCAGGTCATGAGTCCGACATGCTCACCAGTGTCACCACTCAGCCACATAATAAAGGCTATTTTTTAATTTGATCTAATTTTCTCAAGAAACTAACTTCAAACTTGTAATTGAAAGCTATTGTAAAAGAGACAACATGCTGCTGGCCTTATTTATCTTTGTTGAAATATATTTTTACTAAATTTAAGATCCCTTCAAACAAAACTCTTCTGTTTCCTAAGCTCTTTATCATTAATGAAATTTAGTTTTTTAGGTTTTTAGGTTTGTAATATATGACTTGACATTTGTCAACATTGAATTTAAGATCCCAATCGTTGTGCATGTAAAAAATTAATCTCGATTTTTTGTAGGATTTGAGAGTATACTTACTTAGTATATAATGTTTGATACTTCACCAAAACCCCTGAATTTGAGGTTATTCTATTAGTCTGATCGTTAATATCTCAAATAAAAAGAGGACTGTTATTGTCCATAATCACCCATCTTAGTTGGCTGAGGTCGTAGTGCAGTTGGCAGGGCAGTGGACTGCGAATCATGGGGTCACGGGTTTGATCCCCTAGCCAGGCCAACATTCTTTCCAACATTCTTTCCAACATTTGACATAGTCATTTGTCTCTCACCAATGGGTGAATAATTGCCCAACTGGAATGAGCAGGAGGCTCGGATAGGATGTTGTGGTAGTACTGGTTTGAGAAATACCAGGAATCCATGGGTAGGTGCTGTAGCCCATATGACTTAAATCATGTTGAAAGCTGCATTTAACCCCATACAATCAATCAAACCAACCTGAATCTCCTTGTGCATAAAAGCACCAAATAGGACCCAAAAGGCATTATTCTAACAACTGTTATAAGCGGTCATCAGGTGATGAAACATGCAACATTCAAATATGAAACTGGGTGGTGCAATCATCTTCGCAAACCAAGGCCGATGATTCACTAAGTTACTCTACCCTTGGTGGCTCGAGCTTGATTTTTACGTTCACCCGATACACTTTTTCATTGGATGCAGCCAGCTCTAGCTGCAACGAATGAAACCGCTCGTAGCATTTAATCTTTGACAAAAATAGAACAAGGTATCTACCTTTCGAATAAAAGGTAAAACATGGAAACCCATGTGGATGTCTACTTATCGCTTCATGTGTATTCGTAAGCGGTTTGTAAAACGATTTTGTTTTTAGAAACATGATGCAGCTCTTAGGGGAGTCATAACCAGCATGCAATAGAGGGCGCATGATTGCAGTCTTACGAACAAAGTCCGTAACAAAGAAACAAATGAATAAATGCATGGCAGAAATAAGGTACCGAGCGGGATTCGAACCCCGATTTCCCGGACGCAAGGCCAATACCTTAACCACTGAGCCAAAGAGATATCTCCCTGACGCAGTAGCCAGGTATTGTATTTAAATCGGGAGAATGCCATGCAGGAAGGAGTGGTCTCCCATAACACACCCCCTCTTAAAGTCATCATTTATTGATGACTCAAAGCCTTATTAGGCAGGAAGTCCGATTTTGGACAACAAATGGGATTAATGGCTCAATGGCCAATCCCGGACGAGCCCCCATCTTACGAACAAAGTCCGTAACAAAGAAACAAATGAATAAATGCATGGCAGAAATAAGGTACCGAGCGGGATTCGAACCCCGAACTCCCGGACGCAAGGCCAATACCTTAACCACTGAGCCAAAGAGATATCTCCCTGACGCAGTAGCCAGGTATTGTATTTAAATCGGGAAAATGCCATGCAGGAAGGAGTGGTCTCCCGTAACAGCAGGAATCTTGAAATCGGGCTCAATCAGCCAAGGTAGTGATCGTAAACTTGGCTCGCAAAGATGTGGTGCAATATGCAAAAGTGTAAATCTCTAGGCCTTTATTTGTCATAGGTTGTTTGAAGATATTACCTTTATTTCAGCCTTTCTGTTACCATGACAACCAGAGATTTTGACAGAATTTAGAATTTTTTATTTTCATTACGTGTATTGTTTTTTTATAACTTTGCTGAAGCTTCACCAAACGAACATCCCTGTCAAATTTCAGCTTGATTTGCTCACTGGTTAAGGAGGAGAAAATTTTGAAAGAAAACATAGACAGACAGATGGACAGACAACAGACGATGACTGATCACAATAGCTCACCTTGCACATAACTCTGCACTTCATGCTCAAGTGAGTTAACTCTTTACCACACGAGAAAATTTTAGACTGGTCCAAATTCAAAGTATTTGCAGACAACAAAATAAAGGTGACTGAAAAATTGAAATTTGTTCTGGGAAGGGTAGAAAACACTGTGGGAAAAGGAGAAAATGCTGGTTACCAGCATTTACTCCTTTTCCCACAGTGTTTTCAAAAGGCCTCTTTCTCAGGGGCGTCAAAAGTAGGGATTGTGTGGTAATGGGTTAAAATGGAATGGTCCATTTACACTTCCCTGCAGGCACAAATTTTAACATAAATCATACTCAGTAGAGTACTTAATTGACAAGGAGGCATTCAAATTATTAATAATTCCTCAAAATCCTTTTAAAAAGCTAACAATCATAAATGGCATGCGAAGCACCCGACAGAACCTCTTCTACACTTTTAAAAGCTGGACATCATACCATGGCCTTACAAGTTCATATGTCTGTGTCGTTTTTAAAACTATTTTTGTTTCTGTTGTTTGAAGTATTTATATGTCTTCAGTGCATTAAACATTTTGTTTAACAATCTGGTCCACCCGATTTCCATGCACATAAGCATTTTAACGGTTACCTTATCTACTAGGAAAATCGAGTAATTTATGTGTAAATGCTCTCAAATATTATCTAAGTATCTCACATAATAATAATAACACCAGTATTTGTAGATTCTATCTGAACTTGGTTAATTTCTATGTTCTTTTCATCCATTGGGCGCTTGCACACTGAGCTTTAACCATTTACAACACATTTGATTGGCTGAAAGCATTCATAGACTGGGAACATCATATCAGACTGGGAACATTTGTTTCATGAAAAAGCCTCTCATAATTATTAGATATAAGATCAAACGAAAAAAGTGTCAAAGGGTCGATACAAGGGTGCGTAGATCTTGTTCAATACTTTCTACTTTGATGAGATAATTTATAAACTCAACTAAAATGAATCCAGTTTTTATGAATTTTGTCTTTAATCAAGTATCATTGAGTGCTCAAATTCTGTGAGTATCCTTGAACTGGTCACACGGTATTTCAGGTTGTGATGCTTGCCAAATATTTAAATGTGTTTTTGCAACTGAATATCACCACAATTCAAGCTTAAAAAAATAACAAGTTGCCAGGGTTACTGGAAACGGAGGCCGTTTTTCTTATTTCCAAATAGCGTCCTAAATCCAAAAATATTGTAGCGATCTGGTTTTTTCACACAAGGTTTACTTACGAGCATGTGTCTGTTATTTTATCTGAATGCAGGCTCCATAATGTCGTAGCCTAAGAGTGGATACTCAGCATAGATTAGCTACTATGGTTTGCGTATTGAGTGAAAGCATTAATTTCCTGTCTTCCTACATGTTGTGTATTGCCTGCCATATTACACATCTCGTTTTATTCTAATCTCGCGATACTGATTCTATTTTTAGCTACATGGCTAGGTAAGCTTTGACAGTTATTGGTCGGCGCCTTAGATGCTAATCTGTCAGCGAAGTTTAACCCGCCCTTGTCTTTTGAAATCTACCTAGATTGCTATTTATTTGTTACAATATGGTGAATTAATCATTTTAGAAGTAGTTTATAATTTTATTTCTATGAAGTTATTTGAAAATGACATTGTAAATATCCTTTTCTGTGAACTGCTCCAGAAATCCCACATCGTCGTGCACGCAAATTTTTCCGTCGTGAAGTTTCACGCATCTTTGTGGATGCGGGAGACGCTGCTGTGTGAAATTTCTCGCAGATTGTGGGCTTCGTGCACAGAATCCCGCAAATCTGGAGACGCTGGTATAAAAGCTGGGGCATTTCGTGAGAACAGGGACTCCATTTCTGAAAATCTTTGGTACTAGATCTATAAGTTTTTTTAAATTTGTGTTCATTTATTCTTTTGTTTTTTTTTTGTGACGCAAAGCTAGGATTTTAGAGTAAATCGAACATAGATCCACAGCGGTCTTTTTTAGCAAATTTTGGCACTATCGATTTCCTGAAAGGATAATTTTAATTGTAATTTAACTTTTTCTCGCTAAGCGCGGAGTGACTTAGTAATTATTTAATTCCTCTTTCTAAGTGTACTTGATTCAGTGCTATTTTCCCTAGGATCATAGGCTCTACGAGACTCAGCAAAGGTACTTTATATCTTTTTTAACATTTTTGTTGCTGCATCACTGCTCTTTGACAAGTTCAAGTCTAAGTCAGGTATTTATTTTTTTTGCTTTAACCAGATTGTTTTATCCAAAGATTACCTAGTTGTAATTGTTAAGTTTTATTGCAACAATATAGATTAATTTATTAATTATCCCATCCCTGTGACTCTCTATTGTTTTTAGGAATAATTAAATTTTGTTAAATTTTACTTTGCCTAATTTATATTTTACTTCCAAAGACAGTATTTTTGGTTTTCTTGTTTCTTAATTTTTTGTTGGAGTCCACCCCCCCACTTTTTACCCATCATCATACCTAACTTTTGGAAACATTGTGATAAGAGGTGCCTTCCCTAAGCCCAGAAGATAAGAGCTGTGCACAAGAGTTGGAGAAAAACTGACCGAAACATTGCAACAAGAGTAGTCCCTACCCTGAGCCCACCCCGAGCAGAGCCCGAGCGACACAAGTCCAGATTGGCAGCTCGCTACAATATTGTGGCCAATTACCATATATGCACGACAATAAGACACATTTTTTCCCTAGAATTTTCAGCTTGAAACACCTAGGGGAGCTTCTTATAAGTGCATAATCAAAGGACTTTGTGAAATGTGAAATTCCATCTGAAGAATGTACTAACCAGCCAATCAGTAGGAATGAAAAAAAAAACCTCAAGAATGAGTAACGCTGATGTAAAGCCATAAGTGACTAAGTAAAAGTTGTTATTATCACCTATTGTGAAGAAATAAAAGTTTAGAACACTCAGTTTTTGTTCTTTACTTGTAAGTTTAGATTGAAAGGACAGGTATTTGACTCTAATTCATTACTCTTACTGTTTCAGTTTTAGTCAATCTAAATACGGCCCACTAGTTCACTGTAATATAGATAACCGTATGGTCTACTGATTGACCCTTTTTACAATTCTAAAATTCAAAGATGAATCAGTACACTTTTCAAAATCAAATGCATTCAAAAAATTGATCAGTTTTGGCATTGTGACGACTTAGAATGATGTAAAAAGACAAGTAACCAAACTGGGGTAAAGATTTCCAAAGCGCAATCAGGGCTGAAAAATAGTGATAGAAATAGCTGGGCCCTTACAACAGGAGGGTACGAAGTATACTTGGGCATGTCCAAATTGACCACTGTCCCACCCCACACACACCCCCAAAAAATCCCTTACTGAGTACCATTCAATTTACTTTTGCTCTTAGTGCCTTCAGTTGAAGACAAATATACGTCAGGCACATAGGTAGCATTTACAATTAGCACTGTTATGATGACCAAAACAAAATTTGCAATTTCACATATTTCTTTTGTGTGTGTTAGTCAGAGTTGAACAGTTGCATTGTGGGACGAAACCCACGACCAACTTTCAATTTGATGTTCAACGAACCAACCCTATCTTTGTTCTTATACTTTCTATCTACCTCTAATTATGTAGCTCTGTTCTATTTTCTCCCAGTGTTTTCTGTTTCAAATTTGATGACGACCAAGGTTTAAATATGCATTTTATCGTAAGATTTTAGCAAAAAGTGCAGACGTTATATTCATAGATTTTAACTGGCTTCACCACTGGCATCTATTACTGATGTCAGGTAAACTGGGAACCAGGGAAAACTGTTGATATTACAATGACTTAAATAAGTCAATGTCATAGCGTTCTCACACGACCGGTGTACCGAAAAATCTCGAAGTAGTTCACTTTCACACAAAGATAATCCTAAACAAACAGACTCAAATTTTCATTAGAATTATTACTCTTAATTCAACCCAATTAGTCATTCTGAATTTATTTCTGGGCATCAGACTTTTTACCATGAAGACTGGGCAGGTCTGACCTCCATTTTGACAGGTCCATCGGACCCTCGCCTTGTTTTTTTCCCCCGGTCCGATCTCCATTTCAGTAGGTTAGGGCTCCGTATCGGTCAGTTTGATCGATACAATATTTGTATCGATACAAAATGATGGATATTCGATATATCATATGATATTTCAATTTTCAATAAAAGAAAGAAAAAAATGCAAAAATTGTGTTTGTTCTTTTTTCAGCATACCTGAAAAACAAAATACCGCAAACTTAACACTTCTAGATTGCATTGAAATTTCATAATTATTTAGGCCTAAATTAATATGAATTCTAACTAGATCTACATTTACTACTCATTAAAAAGCTGAAAAGACAGTCTAAGAGGACTCTGATCGGACAATGTCAAGGAGACATTTTGTTGTGTCATGGGTTTCCGTGTTTTTTTTTTTTCACCGAACAATTTTTCATGCGTGTTAATTTCTGGATAGGTATGTTCGCATGATTCGACATAGATTTCTCAATAAGGATTAGAACTACATGTAGCATCAAAACCTGTTATTTTACTCACGATAAACAGATAATGGCCTTTTTTGTCCATGTTTTTTCTTACGTTAGGTCTCGCGTGTGATTAACATTTGTAATGCAAATTTCAAGTATATAAAATGATTTACACAATAATTTACGCGAGTCGGAACACTGATTTCAGATAAACTAACGGAAAAAGAGATTTGATTTTCGAACCACATTTTTCGGCAATATTAAAAGATCGACCAAATAAAATCTTAGGAAGGTTGAAAGGTCACGGCTTCAATTATTTCCATCGCTACCTCTCGATCACATCACGAGATGTTCATTACCTTTCTTTAATCAACTATATTGACCAATTATCAGCATAAATCTGTCTGCAATCTGCTGATTGATGCATAATTTGCAGATTTCAAACAACATGACGGGGGAACGAGAATAGGGGTATTAGCTAATTGTCATCCATTGTGTAATGGGTACAGGGCGAGTAATAAAGAATGACGCATTTCGATTGGTTTTAAGTTTCCCAGGTAGCCACACCTACCTCTACTACTCGACTTTAGAGATTACCTAAAGTAAACTTGTAATGAATTTCGCCGTTAAAAACAACTAAATTGGGTATTTATATGCTTTACTTTTATTTTCTTTTGATGATCGATATTTTGTTCGATACAGAAACGTTCGATCCGATATATCTATTGAATTTAAAATACCGGTTTTAGATATATATCAAGTACCGGTACAGAGCCCTACAGTAGGTCCCGGACCTCGGACCAGCGCTTTTTCTTCAGCACTGGCAATTCAGATCTAAAAAGAAATTATAAAGCATTTATTAGTTGATAGTCGAGGTAAGGGTTGTGACTGCAGTGTGTATTTTCCAACACAGTACACACCCACTTTTAAATGATTTACAGCAAGATGTTAAACTTTTACAGATTAAACTTGTTGTCTGCGCATGTCATATTTTTTGAAGATTCGACTGTCTTATATGACGCATCACTAGCCCAGAAAGCGGGCTGACTGTAATATTACGCTTAAAGTAGCAATGTTGAAAATAATTTTTATCAATACATTTGAGGAGAAATGAGACCTGCTTTAGCTTCAGATTTCTCTAAACTGCTGATAATAGCTGAGTAAATTGCATGAGGTAGGGTTTTATTGATTAACCTTTATTCAAATTTTAAATTCAAAGTAACGGTTGTCTCGTAGGAAAGTGATTCGGTTCAGTACCCAGGATGCCCATATTAGATAAATGAATATTTATAGAATGCCATCTTGTGGGAGATAATGAGGTTAAACTATCAAGGACAGCAATCGATAAATTAGTGCAGGTTACAGCAGACTTTATTTAACACTTTTCCAAACAACATAATTATCTTAGACTGGTCCAGACTGAAGGATTTGCAGACAAAAAAATTAACTTGATTCTAAGATTAAAGCTTGCTATTGGAGGGCAGAACACATTGTAGGAAAAGGGAAAATGCTGGTTACCATCATTTCAGCTTTTCCCACAGTGTTTTCAGTGGCTTTTTTCTCACCATCAAGAAATCTCGAAATTATCTGGTAAAGAGTAACACAGCCTAGAGTTACCGAAAGATGATTGCTTATTATATAATTTAGATTTGATTGCTTATTGTATAATTTAGATTTGATTAGCAAGCATTACAATCTAATTCTCTTTTGTGATGACTCATCATTTATGGCCAGAAAGTATCCTTGCAATATGATTCGACTATTTAACCTTTTACCAAATAAATCATGATAATTACAACTAGAAACAAAATTCTGTTTTTGAGTCCGGTACTTCTTGTAATTTTCAAATCCTTTCAATTTGGACTGGTCCAAATTTCTTTCATTTGGAAAAGACTTGACCCTTTACCAAACAATCCCTGGTTTTTATGACCCATAGGAAGAAACCTTCTGAAAACATTTTGGGAAAAGGAGAAAATGCTGGTAATCAGAATTTTCTCCTTTTCCCACAATGTTTTCTACTCTTCTGAAGTCAACTTTCAATTTTTGAGTAACTTTTATCTTCTCATCTACAAATGCTTTCAGTTTGGACAAGTCTAAAATTTTGTCATTTGCATTGTACTGAGCGTAATACAGTTTAGTACTTCAGTCCGTTGATTTAACTCTTCCTGTCCGCACGTAGATTCTGTAGGGTAATAGGGTATACCCATTGATAAATTAACAGTATGAGCTAACAAGTGGTCAAAGGAATCATTTTAACGAAAAATGTGTGTTGTTTTGTCTATGCCTTAAATTTTTATCATGCCATTTCAAAAAGAAATTAAAGTATTACTGCCGAGCTGCCAGATATTAGGTCATGCCATTTTGGCTCAAGGAGGCCAACGGCATGTTCGTTTTTAAGCGGCTGACTGTTGAAATTAACATCAATTTTTTTACATGAAAAAGATCAGAAAGGATTATTTTATGCAGACAAGCACTTTCTTCTTACTATTCCTCTCGAAACTCTTTGTTCTATTTTGATGTTTCCTTATCATCACGGAATTCGAACACTCAAGGCTATCATGAGAGCATCGATTGAATTTTGGAACACTACGTACGATGACACAACGAAGCAAGAAACATTCTTCACATTTTCCACTCATACTGAATTAATCTGGCTTGTACTCGTCGAAACTGGTAGAAATTCAATAAAAAATCAACAATTCATGGATAAAATCGATATCCTGTACAAATATAAAAGTAAATTATGTAAATAATTACCTTTATTTCAGTATTTCGCTTCAATTTCATCCCGCCATCAAAGCATATATGCACATCCGGTTCCGTCTGGTACCCATCCTTTGATCCACGGAGTAAGTGACTGGTATCCGTCCAATTCTACTCAACATTAGAATTGAAAATTCACGTCACGGTCAAGAGAGTGAGAGAAATGACTATGAGGACTTGTGTCCTCACAGCAAAAAAAAGTTTTAAAAATCCGTTTTGAACTATGCGGAATGTAAATCGACATAGTAATAGTGAGGACAAAAATTGTGTCCTCACTTTCCCATAGTGTCCTCACGACGAGGGTCTGAGAGCGTTGATTTGTCCTCACGACGCGGTAAGTGTCGGCCCAGGTCAGCTGCCCTGGGCCGATGCTTTTCGCAAATGCATCAAGCCCCCTTTTGCCAGAGCATGGCCCATACGTCGTTGTATTGTTTGAATCCTGCAGCGTATTTAGAAATTTTATCCGGATCTCGGCGAAATACTCGAAAATAAATCCTTCGCTAATATAAATGACTGTCAGGTAAGTTGTGTGTCTTTGTATGAAGATTTGCTATCAGTTGAATTCTAAAGAAAAATCTTTGAAAATTTAAACTTGTATTCCAAAAATCTGACCTCTTTAGCACACAATTCCGAGTTTTATTGACCCTTAAAAAGTATAAGCCGTCTGAAAACTTTGTGGGAAAAAGAGAAAATGCTGGTAACCAGCATTTTCTCTTTTTCCCACAATGTTTTCAACCCTTTTCGATTTTGACTAGCCTAAATATTGTAGTTAGGTAAAAGATTATATTTTCCCCTAATTATATATAGATGTCGGAAAAACAACCCTGTTATGTTTAGATTGGAGCCGACGGGTTTTGGTCAGAATATTAAAACTTTCTCTAAAAGGAAAGCGTACATCTATGATCATGCTATGCGTATTTTACACTCTGATCTCGATCTTTATTGTCTTGAAAAAAAAAAACACACACATCTCTAAATGGTTGTCACGTTCAGAGAGATAAATGTCTATGAAATATCGATTAAGGTTCGTATCACAGTTAATCTGAAGATCGGGGGTTTTCGACATCAAGACGGAAAATCCCACGATAAGCTCACGTCCATTGAAAACATATTGTCACTTGCACCGCATGGGACAAGTGCTGGGAGGTTTTGTTTATTAGGGGAGTGGGGGTGGGGAATGATATTTGAGCCATGCTCTGGCACAATGGGGTTTAATAAATATCTGGGACGAATTATACCATGGACGACTCGTGGATTAAAAAAAATCTATTTTGTTTAACGACCGTTTGAATTATGAGGTAGACTGATCCGTTGACATGCTGAAAATTAACAAATCGCGCCTACTGGCTCCTTTCCAGAGAGCATGGCTCATTTTTTGAAAGCTTTTTACCATAAGACAAAATTTTGAACTGGTCCAAATTGAAAGGACTTGCAGACGAAAAAAAAAACAAAAAGGGCTGAAAAATCAAAATTTGTTTCCTGCAGGACAGAAAACATTATGGGAAAAGGAGAAAATGCTGGTTACCAGCATTTTCTCCTTTTCCCACAATGTTTTCAAAAGGCTTCTATCTCATGGTCGTTAAAACCAGGGATTGTTTGGTAATGGGTCAATGAATCTCCGTGACGCATTTCACCATGTACGACACCTGGATCCATTAAAATCCATTTTGTCTTTCAACCGCCGGAATCATGCGGTAGACTGATCCTTTGACATGCAGAAAATTGACAAATATCAAAAGAAGGTTTCGACCAAGGGCAGCCTAAGCCTACTGATTGATACTTTTTGCAGATACCTTTAAACCCCTTTTTAGAGGCATGGTTTGTTTATCAAGTTGACTAGATGACAAATGGAATAATTTCTTGATGTCAACGCTCTCGAAAGTATCTTAAATACGCTTACATCAAAGTCTACATTTCAATTGGCTTCTTTTCTTAACCCATTACCACACAGTCCCTACTTTTGACGCACCTGAGAAAGACGCCTTTTGAAAACACTATGCAAAAAGGAGAAAATGCTGGTAACCAGCATTTTCTCCTTTTCCCACAGTCTTTTCTACCCTTCCCAGAACAAATTTCTATTTTTCAGTCACCTTTATTTTGTCATCAGCAAATGCTGTCAATTTGGACCAGTCTAAAATTTTCTAGTGTGGTAAAGTGTTAATGTACTACTGTGTAAGGTTTTTGTTGTTCAGAATTTGTCAGATTGAGCTCAGCTCTAAGTTCTTACCCATTTGTGACTTTAGATTGTGTTTTGCGGAGAAAGTGAAGCAAGATAGGCTCTCATATACGTGTAGTCTGATCTTGCTCTACACTCGCTGCTGCTTTATCAGTTTCTTCGATCATATTAACCCAGTTGGATGCCAATTAGATTAATGGATTACTGCACAATCCCTATTTTTGACGATCCTGAGAAACAAGTCTTTAGAAAATTGTGGGAAAAGTAGAAAATGCTGGAGACCAGCATTTTCTCTTTTACCCAAAATGTTTTCTACCCTTCACAAAACAAATTTCAAATTTTCATTCACTTTTACTTTGTCGTCTGCACATACTTTCGATCGGGACAAGTCGAAAATTTTGTCGTTTGGTAATCTGTTTGTGTGACCGTCAACGATTTGATTTCGACACAATAAGGAATAATTTATATTAACGAATGTCCTTTGCCAAGAAAAATAAAGTCCAGCTACAAAAATCTACGTCAGCAAAAGAATAGATAAATAAATGAGAAAAGTACTGGGACAATAATAGAACATTTTTTCCGCTTTCTAAAGAGATAGTTTAATCAAACGGTGCTTTTTAGAAAATTTTAATCAATGAAAGACGCAAACATTCCAATGAATATGTTTTCAGGGGTTGCAACCTCTATTCTATCACTGAAATTGCTTGTTCGACAAACTTTGACCCCTTCCAATTCCACGGAGAATAATCCTGAACGCCACTAATTCACTCTGTCAATCAAAAACAAAGACCGGATCGAAAAAGGGATTCGAGAATCCAAGGTTCAGGCCCGAGAAAGATGGAAAAGTGCCGATATCTCGCAAAATCTCGTAATTTTCGATATTACCAGTATTTTGATAATCCCCTGCCTGACTTTTAAGAATCATATTGTTTAATCACAAAGATTAAAAGAAATGCCCCTAGTGTTATGGCCTGTCGATCAGCTGTATGTGCAAAGAAGACGGGTCTTAATGAATTAAACGCGTCAAGGCAGGAAAGAATGCCAGTGGAGTTTTTTCGGTTTTTTGTTGAAACAAGTCTAAAATCGATGCATTGTCCAAATATTTCTTCAATTCTCCTTCAAATCCTAACCATCTCTTGCAAACATGTGTTTCCTTCTTGTTTATGTTGTATAACAGCCAGTTGCTTGGAAAGAGAATGTTATTGCTGGTGAAAAAAAGATGTTAAAAAGCATGGACAATAGCGATATATAGTCGTCGGTATACAGGAATGGTTTATACCTTATCCTGCTATATAACTAAAACAAAATTTTCAATTCGATATTAATACCCCAAATATTGCTGCTTCAAAGGTGTGTTTCCAGAAATAATATCTCCTTATCGGACAGTGTAGATCAAAGATTCTGTGCAGTCTGATCTTGATCTACACTGTCTGCGAAAGGTCAGCGAGTCGCGCTAAGCAGCCAAAGGGTTAAGGCCGAACCAAACAAACCAAACAAATTACGTCTTTTCCATAACGGACGAATTAGAAGTACATTGAACATGTTTGCTTCAGACGGGTGAAATGAAAATGCGGACTTTGCTCCGGACCGTACACTGACATTGTTATGTTTTCTTTGATGCCAAACACTTCAGACCTAAAATCTAGAACTAGTGAAACCCAGGCCACAAAATGAATAAGTAAGATGTCGCCGTGCTTTGGCTGAATTAGGTTGAAAACGGCGTAAAACACACTTCAGTCAATAAATATTTATTTCACATTACAAAAGTAATTAGAAAAGCGTAAGGATTCTACAGCTGTTTTTTTTTTCCGTCATCAATTTCATTTCGTGAAAATAAAAAGCTAGACCCATTGTTCTGCATTCAAAATTTAAAGACGGCCAAGACAATATTGTTGCAAATGGATAAACAGCTCAGTGCGATAAAAGTATTAATTTGAAAGCAACACATGCCAACGTTGACGGCACAAACGGGTTTAAAAAGTGTCTGATATTAAAGCGAGGTCAAATTAATCGACAAAAAAGAAAGATATCCCTTCGGAGCTCCAGAGAAGATGGAGTGATGATATTCTAAATCCATTATTTCTCTCTTATTAGAATCGTCTCAATGAGACGATTCAAATGAGTACCCACAACATAGGGTCAAGTGGAGAATAATTACTATTTCTAATTTCGAAATCAAAAACACTCTCCGTATCTGGAGTTCTGTTCCTTTCGAACACGATTAGTCTTTGTTTTCCAAAAGGTGAATTGAAAAGCATTTTCAAACATTAATACAATAAGAAGAGAAACAATTCTTCAAAGCTAGGAGTTTGTAAGAAATTTATCAGTAGAGCTTCTTCTGAATATGTGAACGAATGAAATGTGGATTATTCATACTATTTATCATTATTAGTTAGGCTGGTAGATAAATTAGCATTAATCAGACTTATTTAAGAAACATATGATTTATTTCGTGATTTAGTTTTGCGTATCCCTTTCTCATACAATTTGGAGTTTAATGGCCTGGAAAACCACGGCTTTTGAAAACATTATGGGAAAAGGAGAAAATGCTGGTAACCAGCATTTTCTCCTTTCCCCATAATGTTTTCTACCCATTTCAAAGACAATAATATTGCCAAATAAGCCTTATTGAAATTGTTGTCTGCAAATGCTTTGGAATTGAACAATTCTAAACTTTGTCGTTTGTCAAAGATTTTAACAAAAACACCTCGAACTCATGGAGTATGATAACATCTGTTCTAGGACAGTAACGATAAAACAAAGATCAGGCTGCACACTACTTGCAGTCCTCTATAATTCTGAAAGATGCTGAGGTTGTAGTCTTAACTGCAAATGAAATAAATATGTCACGATTTTTGACCAATTAAAAATGTCTATTTATTAATTTGTTATCAGTACCAAAAAAGTAGGTCAAAAGCCAGTACATTCATCTACGCCGAAAAGTATGATCCATTCAGAAGAAGCAAATACAGGTCAATGTTGATGTATAAACGGAATTTCTTCGAAAAAAGCTACTCTAACACGTTTGCTAAAAAGTATTGATCCACGTCAGCCTGCGCGGACTGCGAAGGCTGACGTGGGTCGAAAATTTTTGTTGCTATGTGTAGATTTTCTGCATGTCTAAGGGACATTCTACCTCATGATTCAGTCGGTTATTAGACAAAATGGATTTTATGGATACATAATTATGTGATAACCTGCTTGATGTAATGCATCACAGAGACACATTATTAAAGTCTACAACCCCTAACTTCATTTAAAAAAAAACGAAAGCTGCCAAGATTTGCCGAATAGCCTTTACGAAAATGTCGATGTTACACGACATTTTTACTGATGAACTAGTGAGTCTACAACCACCAACTCATTTTAGAAAAAAACGAAACTGCCTAGGTTGGGCCGAATAGTCTTTACGAAAAACGTCGATGTTACACGATATTTTTACTGATGAGTTAGTGAGTCTACAACCCCCAACTCATTTAAAAAAAAAACCGAAACTGCCGAGGTTGGGCCGAATAGCCTTTACGAAAAACGTCGATGTTACATGATATTTTTACCGATGAGTTAGTGAGTCTACAACCCCCAACTCATTTAAAAAAAAAACCGAAACTGCCGAGGTTGGGCCGAATAGCCTTTACGAAAAACGTCGATGTTACATGATATTTTTACCGATGAGTTAGTGAGTCTACGACCCTAAATCTCATATATAATGACGGAAGCTGCCGAGGTTGGGCCAAATAGTCTTTACGAAAAACGTCGATGTTACACGATATTTTTACCGATGAGTTAGTGAGTCTACGACCTCTGTCATATAATAGGGCGGAAGCTGCCGAGGTTGGACCGAATAGACTTTACGAAAACATCGATATGACACGATATTTACCGATGAGTTGGGGGAGCAATCCTTAAACCCCATTTGGCTAGAGAGCCGGTCTAATATACCTGACAAAGTCAAATTCTCTCTTTAAAACAGAAAGACAAACTCATACCTGGTTTGTTTATTAGTGAATTAAGTCATTTAAATATCCTCTCATCGTTTATTCCATTAACCTATGCCACATTTACATTAGTTGTGCTCTGACAAAAGGGGGCTTAATACATTTCTGTGATGCATTATAACTAGCAAGTCATCACGTTATTATAAACCCGTGCAATACTGCAGGGTCTATATTCACTAACCGTTCTTAAGAACAGTCTTGGTCTTATTATTCAAAATTTTGTCAATGTGAAAGTAACAGAACTTCTGATTGGCTAAACCATTTGGTTTAGCCAATCAGAAGTTCTGTTACTTTCACAGTCAGGAAAATCTTGAAGAACAGGACAAAGAACGTCCTTAAGAATGGTTAGTGAATATATAGACCCAGTGATTGTCAATCAACTGAATTCCGACTAGCTTGTCGTTTGACATACAGAAAAATTGACGAGTAGCAAAATAAGCAGCAAGCAGACCTGGCTGGTTACTTTTTCAAGGCGCACCAAGCTCCTTTTTCACAGAGCATGTCTTACATTTAATATTTATTTATTTATTTTGATGAATTCATCACCTTATTCATTAATTACCTTTTTTCTTATCTACTCTCTATATTTAAATTCAAATATTTCTGATTTGTCATTGCAATATCTTTGAATCTGAACAATAAACTTTTTTTCATTCTTTTTTTATTTCATAAGAGAATTTTATCTGAAGCACATACAACATGTAGAAATTTTTGCGGTTAGCTAAAAATCAGTGCAGTAGCATTCAAAGTTAATTACCACTACCTTGTCAATACACGTTTTTAGAAACATAATTTTTGTCTTGCATTTCGGAGCGCCAAACAGAAGAAATAGGTAATTATTTTCAGGTGTGAAAATCATCAAACGTTAATACTTTATGACGATGCCATATTTCTTCGTCACAAATCCTCACAAAATATTGGTGGAAATATGAACGTTCAAGATCAGGCTGCACGTTTAGTCTTCTCTGCAGCTTCGGTCGAACTGACTTCGCCGCGGTAAATGGTAGATATGATGTTTCAAAAAATCTTCACTACAGTTAAAATACAGATGACTTGTTCAATTTAAAAAAAAAATACACACAGCTCAGATATTGATATATGTCTTTGGTAGGACAGTAAACATTTTCGTAAAAGGAGAAAATGCTTGATAACCAGCATTTCCTTCGTTTCCTACATTGTTTTAATCTAACCCTCTCCCAAACAGTCTCTGGTTTTCACGTCCCTGAAAAAGAAGCCTTTTGAAAACATTGTGGGAAAAGGAGAAAATGCTTGTAACTAGCATTTTCTCCTTTTCCCACAATCTTTTCTACCCTGCTGGAAACAAATTTAAATTTTTGAGTCATGTTTTTTTTTAGTCGTCTGCAAATGATTTCAAGTTGGACCAGTCTAAAATTTTGTCGTTTGGTAAAGAATTAAACGGCCTCTTCACCAGGGTCGGTTAAATCCGGATGGATTAGTTTTGGATTAGACTTGTCCAGTTTGAAAGAATTTGCCAACCCAAATTGAATGTTGCTTAGATAATGGGGGTTTGACTTTGAAATAGAAGAAAACGTTGTGGGAAAAAGAAGAACATTTTGGTATCTAGCATTTTCTCCTTTCCCCAATGTTTTCAAAGGCCTTTTCCTTGGCGGTAGTTAAAACAATAATAATTTAGTAAAGAACAAAAGTATCGTTGGTATTTTTTCCTCAAAAAAGTACCACGGCGAAAAGTCATATCGTCGGTTTGCTTCCAAAACCTCGTAACTACAGCTTGTAAGAAGCTGTAGTTACGAGGTTTTGGAAGCAAACCGACGATATGCAGGCCGTTATGTGTCAATATTAGAGTAAATTGAGGAATATGATTTTAACGACAACAATAGAATGAACCAAAAATTCTAGAATAGCTGACAATATCAACCCATTACAAAACGACGAAATTCTAGGTTTGTCCAAATCAAAAGCATTTGCAGATCACAAAATAAAAGCGACCGAAAATTTGAAATTTGTTGGGTGAAGGGAAGAAAACGTTGTCCCACAATGTTTTCTAAAGGCTTCTTTCTCAGGGTCGTCAAAAGTAGAGATTTTTGTGCGGTAATGGGTTAATTAAACAATTAAAATCAACAAGTTGAAAATATTTTCCCGCGTTTTTTTTACTTGCATATTTTCTCCAACTGTTAAGACAATAGAATAAGCAGACGTCGCGGCAAATCGATGACAGCGGAAGAAAATGTCTTAACACAAGTTCATTTCCAATCGTTAAGTGTTCATTCATTGATATGTTTATTATTCACGAAACCCAGATACAATCTTTCACATCGTTTTGATTTGACAATTATAAGCGTATCGCGTTTAACCCATGACCAGACAGGCTTCTTTACAGATTTATATTTTTTTTGAGCTAGCAACGCAAGTATGAAGCATAAAAGAAAGAAAGCCTAGTTCTTTTTAACGGTTTAAGGAACGCCGTGGGAAAAGAAGCAATTCCTTGTAACAATGAATTGCTTCTTTTCCCTTGGTGTTTTCAGCAGCTATCTTCTTCAATTCAAAAAATAATATTTTAGGGCAACGGGTTTTAGGGAGGTCTGGGCGCATGTTTGTCCGTGACTGGACACCGGCGATTGTTCGATCTGTCAGCAAAGTGCCAGGATGTATTGAAAGCGTCTGTGCGATATGAATGATCGTTAACACCTAGACGCTTTATAAAGTGTTAGATCTCTGGTAACTGTCTGTCAAGATGTCTGTTTGTCATGTCAGCTCTTCTTGTCAGGTAGTTTTCACCGTTGCAATAGCTAAACAATTAGACAAGTTGTAAATAGACGGTTCTCTATAAATTATTTTCGAACAAATGCCGATCCGTATTTATGAGTGGCTAGTTTCAAGATATATTTCATTCGGCCCGCAATGTTTACGTACTAGTATTTATTTACTGACAAGTCAATCTAAGTAGAACAGAAATGATTAAAACGAAGTCATATGCAGACTTCTAAATCGTCTGTTTACTTCGAAAACATCGTAACTACAGCTTGTAACAAGCTGTATTTACGAAGTTTTCTTAGTAAACCGACGATATTCGTTTATGCATCGGAACATAATCAAAGTGGGAAAAAATGTCGCTCGAAAATAGTAACATTCTTTTTATGTGAATCATGGATGTGATTTTTTACATGGGTGTTTTCAAAGTTAAATGCTACAAAATTGTTTTACCCTTTCCCAAACAATCCCTGGTTTTTACAGGTCAGGAAGAGAATCCTTTTGAAAACATTGTAGGAAAAGGAGAAAATGCTGGTAACCAGCATTTTCTCCTGAAAATGCTGGTAACCAGCATTTTCTCCTTTCCCCACAATGTTTTCTACCCTATCATATGAAAACTCATCTTTTTAGCAAATGTTAATTTGTCATCTGCAAAATGTTTTGAATTTGGTCTGGTCCAAAATTTGCACATTCTGTGCAGTCTGATCTTGATCTACCCTGTCCACAAAAGCTACTACTGTCGTCCATGGTATGGAAAGAGTTAATAGTCGTTACTGACTGAAGATCAAGCTACAGCTGACAAGGCGGTCCCTTATCAAGTTTGCCAGAAGCATGCATTGAACTGGGTCCGTATCCAAAAGTTATTCTTTTCAAGGCTTACTCATAGCCTCCAAGATGTTGTAAGTCTGAAAGTTAAACAACTTCTAATTGGCTAAGTCAGAAGGTTTAGCCAATCAGAATTTGGGTTGCTTTTAAATTTAGAATAAGTCTCGGAACTTCAAAATCCCTATTCCCGTCTCATTAATTTCGAAAAGATAAAAACAGGATTTTTTTTTCAAATTTTCCAAGAAAATGACAAAAGCCACAAACTTTTTTCCTTAACAAGAAATTTTAACTTTTCTTACTTCAAAACATCAGTAGACGAAAAAGAGAAAAAAATCGAACTAAGTAAAGTGGGCTTTAAGTCTGCTATTGGATAGAAAACATTGTGGGAAAAGGAGAAAATGCTGACTACCAGCATTTTCTCCTTTTCCCACTGAATGTTTTCAAAGGCCATCTGCATCAGGGTCGTTTAATCCATATCCTGATGAACAGCTAACATGAAATTTTCCATTCGATCGTAAAAAACCCAAATATTGACATTTCCAAGGCATGTTTTGGGGAATAAAATCTCCCTATCGGACAGTGTAGATCTGTGCAGTCTGATCTTGATCTACACTGTCCGCTAAAGATCAGTGGGTCGCGCTTAGCAGCCAAAGGGAATGCTGTGGTAAAAAGTTGATTTGAACCTAGTGGTATAATACCGTAAACAGATCAGAAAAGTTTTTAAGTTTTTCCACGAACATCAACTAAAACCATTAAGTAATACACAAAAGACAATAAACTGATAAAGCCAATTAATCAAACTTCCCGCAATAATTAGCATTTTTGCTCTTCCCTGTTTTTTTTTTACTGGTTTAGAAACGTCACGACAAAAGTTTACAGTTTGGCGACCGTAACGGGCAAATATATTATACAGCTAGATCAGGGGCCGTATTCGCTAAACATTCTTAAGATCGTTCTTTGTCTTATTCTCCAGTGTTTTCTACATTTGTAAGTAACACAACTTCTGATTGGCTAAACCGAATGGTTTAGCCAATCAGAAGTTGTGTCATTTACAAATGTAGAAAACTTTGGAGAATAAGACTAAGAATATTCTCAAGACTGGTTGGTGAATACTGATCCTGCAGGGCTTTTATTCTCCTATTACCCTCAGAAACGAATTCTTCGCACACGAATTGGAAATACCAATAAAAATTAATGATGCTCCGTAAAAACGGATCTTAGTGCATCTAAATAAATTATCGATTATCGGGTCAGTCAGTCAAGCCATTTACCAGCCCGCATAGTTCAATAGGTAGAGCGTATAGGACTAGTTAACGTGATGTTTCGAGTCACTTGAGGGTGTGGATTCGATCCCCACGGCTCGCCATCTAAAATTAATAAAAGTCTTTCGGACAAGACGTTAAACCGAAGTCACATGTGACGGTGCTATACACCGAGCACGTTAAAGAACCAGGCGTAATTTAGGATGGGTTTCGTTATGGCTGCCTTATCCAACATAACAATACTAACAGCCTTCAGGGGGCGTCACCCGTATGGGCAACTGGTGGCCACGATAAATAAACGCAAATTCAATCAATCAGTCGGTGCAGTTTACGCAGGCTGAGCAATGTCGAACCACTGTACTATTTTGTTGTCTGTTTTCTGTTTATCGAAGGACCGGTCTACTTTCGGATTTCGTCGATTGTAAGACGAAATGAATTTTCTTGATCCCTAGCCCTTTGATGAATGATGACATTTTTGATTCAAGGTATTACGAAAATGCATTAAACTCGCTTTTACCAGGGCGTGGTCAAAAATTTTACTATTAATATGATTTAAGGTTTCATACCACGATAAATCCGAAAACATTCTCATTGAAGGAAGTGATTGCTCGTCATATCTTTATCAAATGATGAAATTCAAGGGTTGTCCATTTTGAAAGCGTTGGAAGACGACATGGTTTATGTGGCTCGAACCATGGCTGGTTACCAACATTTTCTCCTTTTTCCACAATGTTTTCAAAAGTTCTTTCCCCACGTCAATGCCATTAAATTTCGACATTTTTCAGGTTAAAAGCTAATCTTTCCCTTTTGTCGCAATTTTTATCTAAGATGTCTGCTACAATATAAAAGAAGGAAAATAGCTGGAGCTATTAAAGTCAGCCAAGTACTACGTTGCGGTCCGAACTACATTCTCCGTAACTGTCAAACTTCCGTAAGTTAAAACCTTGTTCGAGCTGCTTTGGCTAGCCTAGTCCAAGTTCCTTATACAGTAAAACCTCAAAATACAGTTTACGTACGTATTAACACGGATCTGACGCTGGGGTCGCTATTTTATCCTTGTATTTAAACATATCGGTCTTCACGACCATAAGGCTATGTCATAATTTTGGGAAAAGGAAAAAATGCTTGCAGCCAGCATTTTCTCCTTTTCTCACAATGTTTTTCCCTGTTAAAGATAGTTTCCATTATTCTAGCTATTTTGGATTTGTCGTCTGCCAATTCTATTTGGTTTTGACATGTCCAATATGTAGTCGTTTGTTCAAGATTTAAGGCACTGTCTTGGCCAAAGCCATTACTAACAACCGTAACTACATGTATATACGATATTACTTCATGCTGCTATAGATAAATGCAAGTATATTACTCAGTTTGAAATATTTATCTAGAACTCGCATACTAGTATTTGCTTTTTGCTCTCTTACTTTGCCTATATGGATAGTTTGTCATAAATTATGTGTACAAGTTGAGCCGATGCAGCCGAATGAAGGCATTTTGAATCAAAGCATTTGTTATAGAAAGTAACGACTCCTCAATCCACTGAAATTGCTCCTTGAAAAGGGGGCTTAATTGATCTGCAAAAAGTTTCGGCTCAGGTCAGCCTGCGCAGTCTGCGCAGGCTGACCTGAGCCGAAACGTTTCGCTATTGGTCAATTTTCTACTGGTCAAAGGATCAGTTTACCCCTTGATTCAATCAGGGGTTGTTAGAAAGGTAGCTGTTGTGGATCCCTAAGTATGTGATGGTTTGCTTGGTGCCATGGATCACGGATGTTCACTAAGCACCTAATTGTTGGAGAGTGGTTCAATATTCTGTACTTTTGTTAGGTGAAGTCGTGACAATTTACCTTTTTTTTCTCCTCGCATATTAACCCTTTCCCAAACAATCCCTGATTTTTTACAACCCTGAGACAGAAGCCTTTTGAAAACATTGTGGGAAAAGGAGAAAACGCTGGTTACCAGTATTTTCTCCTTTTTGCCCACAATGTTTTCTAACCTGCTCGAAACAAATTTCAATTTTTGAGTTACGTTTATTTTGTCGTCTGCAAGTGCTTTGAATTTGGACTGGTCTAAAATTTCGTCGCTTGGTAAAGAGTTTAGCCAGTGAGATTAAAAAAAAAACTCACTTATCATAATTATTTTACAGGCTTTGACATTTCAAAGATGGCGGACAGTGTAGATATAAAACTCGAGCTTTAGTAGTCTTATCATAGAGTTACATTGTCTGCAAAAGCATCTAGATGAAAAGGCTAGCCCTCAAGGTATTCAGCTCAAAGCCCAAAAAGTTGCGATTGTTAGTTCCCCATTTAGGAATGCTTTGCCTGGACCACAATCAACGTATATTTTTTTGCCTCTGTTTAATGGCCGTCACTTAACGACTCCAGTCACTGTACCAGAACGAAATAACGTAAATAAATCCCCGGTTTTTTGTTTTTATTCCTTTTTTATATTTTTCTCCGTTTTTACGCTGAGCATACAGGTAAAGATTGCCGCAGGGACATTTTATTCGTCTCATCAAACCCCTAAAACGAGGCTCGGCGAGTGACAGATATATAAATTTGGAGGACAAAATGAACGATCTGTCAACGGTTGATGGACGGTTATGACGAACTTACCGCTGGCACACCTGTGTTGTGTATCCGCGCAACCTCCCCACATTGGTGTTATTGTTGTACAAACAACGTAGAATACGTAAAAATTTGGCCGTTACGATTAATATTTTATATAATTTGAATTAAGTTTTAGTTCTGAATTCCTTTAAATACAGATCTGATTGGTCAAAATCTTTTGTCTCTCTTCGCACAACTGTGTTGTGTATAAGCGCAGCCTCGCCATATAGGTGTTACTATAATAAAGGCAATGTAGAAAACGTACATCTTGGACCGTAGGCACCAAGCGTTCCTGTTTAAATTCAGAACTCTAAAGGTAGCCGTTATACTGCTCAGATTGTTTGATGTCTTTTGGCAAACTTGTATTGTGTACCGTGCAACCTCCTAGCTTTAATGTTACTAATGTAGGACCAACATAGAAAATCATTTCATGACTTTGATAACACCGATGCCTGTTGTTTTTCAGCAGAAAATTAATATTTCATAAATATATGACTATTCAGATTTTGTGCATGGATGTGGAGAGCATGAAACGAAAAATAACCTCCTTTACCGTCACAGGGAAATTAAACCTACGACCTATTGGCGTCCTATGGACTGGTCTACTGTGAAATGTGACAATCGACAGTCAATGACTTCTCACGAGACGACACATAGAGGGGTAAATAAGAAACCGTTCCATCTGCGGTTTGGAAAGATCATTGCCGAGGAAAAAGACCCCATTTCTGTGAAAGCATTGTTAGATCAGCTTGTTTAGACGTGTTCTGTTGTGTGAATGAATTCAACACAACATATCGTCGTTTTACTCAAAAACTTCGTAAACACAGGCTATTTCAAGTTGTAGTTACGAAGTTTTTTACGTAAACCAACGATGTCTAAATGAGATAATCTAACCATGTTATTCACAGAAATAATAAGATTTCTCTCCCCCCTCCCCCTTTCCTTTAGAATTTTCCAAAAAGAAGGTAGAATCCGCATCCAGCAATACTAGTAGTTCCGCATCCACCCCCATCGACCGAATATTCGTGACAAACGGGATGACAAACAAGGACGTTTTTCAAGCGGTCTATTTTCTTTTCGTCTTTCTTTTCTTATGGTCAAAGCCGTTTCTCTCGAGGAATACAGACGGTCGGTTGGTGATAAAGTTTTAAAAGTAAAATCTAAACGAAATAAAATTTTGTTGCGAGTCGCTTTAAATTAATCTTTAAATAAAAGATTCAAATGCTTATTTTTTACGATTCCTAGAGTCATAATGTTATAGTGTTTTAACAACCCTAATTAAAACGGGGTTTTAAAACATTGTGTGAAAAAGAAGAAAATCCTGGCAACCTGCATTTTTTCCTCCTCCTGTAATGTTTTATATCCATTCCATTTGAAATCTTATATACTTAGAGCATTTCGATTTATCGTTTGCAAGTGATACCAGCATCCACAAGTCTTCAAGTCCGTCGTCTGCAAAAAGTTTCGACGCGGGTGAGCCTGTGCAGTCTGCTTCGGCTAACCTGTGTCAAAGTAATTTGCTTTCGGTAAATTTCCTGTATGTTCAAAGACCATTCTACTTCATAATTCAGTCATTTTTCAGGCTAAATGGATTTTATAAATCCAAAATAGTCTGATGACCCGCACAGAGCTCTAGAGGGAGTGACTTTGATTTCAAAATTGAAAAAAGAAAACTATTGTGCACTAAACCCTATGTTATGGGAGTAGTTTATATATTGGGGGTTACGGGACAAAAGGCCATAACATGCTTAATGCGTTTGCCCTTATGAAAAACTAGGACGCTTACGAAAAACTAGGTCACTTATGAAAAAACTAGGTCACTTATGAAAAAACTAGGTCACTTATGAAAAAACTGGGTCACTTATGAAAAACTGGGTCACTTATGAAAAACTAGAACGCTTATGAAAAAACTGGGTCACTTATGAAAAACTAGAACGCTTACGAAAACTACGTCCCTTACGAAAACTCCGTCCCTTACGAAAACTACGTCCCTTACGAAAAACTCCGTCACTCATGAAAAACTCCGTCCCTTACGAAAAACTAGAGCGCGCCCCGCATCATGTGTCAGCATCTGATATGTCCCTTATGGGTTGGATGGTTAACTGACTAACCAATTAACCCTATAAAACTGTATATAATATACTTGGTCGGTATATTATATGCCTAACATACTTACATGGGTGAAGAAAAAAAAATGATTTAAGTTAAGAAAAAAAAATATATATATTAAAAAAGAGATGAGTGTTTTAAGAAACATGGATTATGAAGATTATTTTAAAATAAGAAATGTAATAGAGAATAAGCATTATATAACAACAAATTACATTTTACCTAAAGAATTGTATCAGATAGAAATATTAGGACACAATAGAGAACAATTAAATGATGTGTTTTATTTCTTTAAGAAAATAATACCATTATGTTATTATTTACATAGTAAAGAGAAGTTAGATAAATCTGATTTTACCACAACTATTTTTATGACATGGCCAGATCATCCTATTCATGATTTTAACAGTGATCCTTATCGTTATGAAGGATCACCTGTTTTTACCGGAATTGAAATACCATTTCATAGAAGTGATAATTTTATTAATGATTATGAAAAGGCTCTAATTGAGATAATTGAGAATTCAGATAGAGAACGACAGCCTTTTAATTGTAAATTATATCCAATTGTAACATTTAAAAATGATATCATTTCAGCCACTGAATGGATACCAGAAGTAAGTAGTGGTTTTGTGGAATATAACGGATATTTTTGGGGTGGTTTAAATGATCTTACAACAATAGATCAACAGACTAATTTAGGTTTTAGAACTGTTATTGATTATAGTATTATTGATTATAGTGTTGATGAAGAAACAGATGAAATAATAGAAGATAGATTTATTAATGATAAAGAATCCTTTTATGAAGAAACGTGTATAATATGCAATGAGAATAAACCAAATATCTTATTTTGTAATTGTGGGCATATATGTATGTGTGACACCTGTGACAAAGGTGAAGTAAAAAAATGTCCAATTTGTAGAAAGGAAACAACTATTAAGCGTAAAATTTGATATTCCTCATTGAAAACCAAAGAGGAAGTATAAATATCAATGATTACGCTGTAATCTTCAACGATTATGTGTATACTACCCAAACCCTTTTTTCCTTTACGTGTATAACTCCATATCTTCTTCTTAAAAAATATAACTTCTCTCTCATTAATGAGAGAAGTTATATTTCATTTTTTATAAATTTAATTCGAATAACAATGAAATATGAACTACAGATTCACTTAAAAGTCCTAAGTCATAATTACTTTCTACATAAGCTTCAATAGTAACAGGTGTTTCTGGTCGTATTTCACCAATTGTATCATCATATGTGACTTTTCTTAAACCATTAATTCTTCCTTCCCAAGTAATAGCTTCAACAGTACCAAATTTAAATAATCCTTTTATTATTATTTTAGTTTCACCAGGCTCAAACAAATAAACAAAGTCTGGATCAATAATTTCTTTTACCCACTTGTCTTCTACAAAATATGCTTTTGTGTTAAAACCTACTAATCTTCCGTGTGTTGGTGGAATAAATTGGTTTACAAATTTTCCCATCAAATCTTTTTTTAATTCAATATGAGAAGTTCCAAAATTAAAATCGAAGTAAAGAGGATCCCCTTTTATTGATTCGTATAGCATAAAACGTTCTTCTACGTCTAATTTTTTAAATTTACTTTTAACTTCACTTGTTAAAATATCAGGCCCATATAAATAAGCTGTTACACAAATTATAGGTTTTCTTACACTCACTGCATCATCCACATACTTCTTATTAGCCCCATCCCCCGGATTAACAGGCCTAGGCAAATTCAATAACTGCTTAAACCCCATATTAATATTTTCGGTAGCCTGATAATTCCCATTCTCCTTAAAGAATACGGTTCCCTCGGCAATCCCAGGAATAGCTCCATCTCTTACATTATCTGCCACGAGAGTATCCACATATTTTTTGTTTACAGCGTCACTATCAATAAAGCTGTCTTGAAAAAGGGCAATTCGGTGGTTACTTCCAATTACACCCTGTGCTACGTAGTGGGGCCCCTTACCCAGTAAAACGGCAACCTCATTACCATCATCATCAGTTACAATATTTGTTTTAGTAAGTGCACCGCCCTCTATGTTTTTGCCTACAGTATCATCCACATACTTCTTGGTAGCAGCATCATTATCTTCTTGAGGAATAGGTAAATTAGTTAAACTTTGAGCAGCCATACTTATTGGTAAAGTAGGAACATAATTTCCATTATCTTTTAGAAAAGGAGTAGGTATATCAGCAATGTTTCTACCCAATAATACGCTAGTTCTATCCGTATACTCTTTAGCATTGTTTCCTACTCTATCAACATATTCCTTATTTGCAGCATCATCTTGCGCAGTTGGTGCAGGCAAACCAAAAAGTTTTTTATTTTTCATGTTTACGTCCGAAGATGTAACAAAATTTCCATTTTCATCTTTAAATTTTCCAACGTATTCATCCACATATTCTTTTACAGTATCATCCACATACTCCTTATTAGCGGCTTCACGACCGTTTATAGGAGTTCTTAAACCGCCTAACTTTTTACTAGCTAAAAATATTGTACCCTTAGCGCTCCACCCATCATCATCTCTCGGAGTAAAAGCATTTACGCTATCCACATACTTCTTATTAGCAGCATCAGTTTCCTCAGTAGGTTCACCTAACTCTTTAATCTTGAAATTCATCATATGAAGATTATTTTGTGTTTGAAATTTATTACCAGCGCCATTTGCGTCTCCCGGGGCAATAACAAAAGGTGAATTACCATCAAAGTAATTTCTAAGTTGATTACTCTTTGAATCAACATATATTCTATTTACAGCATCACCATCATTTTCAGGAAAGGGGATATTTAACAGTTTTTTACCATCCATATCTAAATCTTTTTTTACCACAATGTTTCCATCTTGATTCCTTTTTAAAAAACCCTTTCCTTTACTCGTATCAACATAATCCTTTGTAGCAACATCTTGTGGATTAGTTGGATTACTAACCTTAGTAAGTGTATTTCCATCCATATTTATAGATCCGGTAACTTTGGTTGTTCCATCTTTCCGTAAAAAGTTATTATTTATGTAAGCGAGAGGTATACCATCACCGCTTGTTTTAGCATCAATATCCATTCTTCCAAATTTATCGACAGGCATTTTTTTATTACTAAAATAAAGTATTTAAAACATTCTGAAACTCTTTACCTCTACCTAACTCTTTAAGTACGTAAAGACACAGATGCCCGCAAAATACCTCTTCAGCTGGTTGTATCTGGTCACTATTGTAATGTATCGGGCTTTTTAGATACTCTCGAATTTCGATAGGGGGTTGTATACCATAACTGTCAAAGTAATTTTTAGTTTTACCGTCTTTATACCAAGCGACCCAATGAGTACCAGGGCCACCTGTGTCATCGAGGTTTAATATACCGCATTCCTTTTTTCTACACTTACTCGGTAAAGCGTCTCTTACCATGGCTCCTCTAAAAGAAGGAATCTTTAATTTTTTTGCCGCACTTTCTAATTCGAAATTGTTTAACGGTCTATTTGGTAGTATAAGGTTTCCTACTGCAATATTTCTCATTTTTATTATGATGAAATATTTACTATGTCATTATTATCAACCCATGAATTAAACTCATCGGAATAACCCTTCCACTTTACTAACGATTTATTTTTTCCCCTTTTAATAACCTTTTCTATCCTATACAACTCCTGACTAGTTTTTTGTAGCTCGGGTTCATAAAAGGTGCCTTGTATCTCTTCTCCATTAAGGTCTTTTATTTTATACGTTACAGGCTCCGTATTTTTAACCTCGGAAACCGTAAAAACCTCTTCAGTCCATCTTGTAGTATAACCTTTCTCGAAAGTCTTCTTCTTTTTAGTTATCCTTACTTTATCTCCGACAGAAAACTTAGGTTTTATATCTCTTATTTCGAAACGATCGGGGTAAAGATTTCTCCAAACTTCGGTTTCATTTTCTTTTTTACTCGCGTCTACCGGTGTCATCTTAATAGAAGAATGTCTCGTGTTATTATATTCTTTAACGAGGTCTTGTAACACATTAATGTAAACACTCGTAGAGTTAGCAGAAAAATACTTCCACATTTTTTCTTTCATTGTTCTAATCCATCTCTCAACTACGCTAGATTTTTCCTCATTCTCGGTGGAATACAATTCAATCAGGTCTTTAACATCTTTGTTATAAAACTCTTTACCTTTATCTACCCACATTTTCTCCGGTTTTCTCTCCTTAAAAATACTCCTTAGTGCTGCAGCAACAGACTTTCCCGTTTTGTCTTTTAATGGCACCAGGTAACCATATTTAGAAAAGATGTCAATAACAGCGAGAAGATATTTTACGCCTCGGTTAAATTTAGAAAACGCTTGCATGTCTACTAAATCCGCAGCCCATATCCTATCAATACCGTTTACTTCAACTCTCCTCTTCTTAAATTTTCTCTTTACGGGCTTGTGTAGTTCTTCCGCTAAATCTACGAAATTTTTTTTTTAATCCCCATTCCAAATCGTTTCTTTGTTCCAATTAAGCTAGAAACAATTCCCCTTTCCATTTTCTCTTTTAAAGTAGGATTGTAAATACCTTTTAACTCTGTTAACATATTTTTATCACAAACAGCATTTCTTGTAGCTGTATCATCGTTTTGGAGATAACATATGTCATGATGATAAGCGGCTTTATCTACTCTATTGATAGGTTTGCTCCATTTCTTTGGAGTTAAGTCTGGGTTTAACCTTTTTTTAAGGTTAGTGCCGGGTCCCGTAAAATTGTGACCAGGGAGATGCATCTCAAAAGGCATATTGTTAATCATTTTGTTTAAAACTGACCCGCCCTTCTGCGTCTTAATAAACTGAGTTTTAGTTGTTCCACAAACCGAGCATTTTCCTCGTTTCATATTTCTTCCATTCTTACTAACAGTATATTCTATGTTATTCGTATCAGTAACTTTTTTACATTTAACGCAATACATTTTTATATAAATAATAAAAAAAGTTATATAAAAAAAGATGAATGTAACCGATTTATCATGGAATGAAGTAGTATCAAAAAGATTTAATAACCCTCTTTTACCAAAGAGTATCAGGGGATTAATCGTAGGTAAATCAGGATGTGGTAAAACCACCCTTTTACTTAACCTTTTACTTAGACCGGGTTGGATGGACTACAACAACTTATGCGTTTTTGGGAAAAGCCTTTTTCAACCTGAATACCGCATACTTAAAAAAGCTTTTGAAGAAAGACTGTCAAAAGAAGGTATCTTAAAGCTATTTAATATGCGAGATGAAATACAAGATTCAAATGTTTCACCAACAGCTTTGATTGAAGAATGGGCAAAAACGTTGAGAAATAAATCGGATATAAAGTGTAGTTTTTTTGAAACAGCAGACGATGTACCTGACCCACGAGATTTAAGCTCAGAAAACAAAAATTTAATGATTTTTGACGATTTACTTTTAGAAAAGCAAAATAAGTGTGAGTGCTATTACCTTCGTGGGAGGCATAGTAATGTTGACTGCTTTTATCTTTCACAAAACTATTTTAGATTACCGAGACAAACTATTAGAGAAAACGCAAATTTTATCTGTCTTTTCAAACAAGACCTGAAAAACATTAATCATATTTATAGCGATCATGTGAGTGAAGATATGTCTAAGGAGGAGTTTAGAAAATTTTGCCATAAGTGTTGGGAAAGACCGCATGGTTTTGTTATTATCGATTTAACGAGTAAAAAACATATTGGAAAGTACAGATGTGGCTTTGATAACTTTTACATACCAAGTTAAAAAAATTATATTTATTATATAAAAAATGAATACTTTGTTTAAAAAAATCTATAATAGAACTCTTTTAAAACAACGTTTACAACCTATAATTGAACAAATAAATGATTGCATCAGTGAGTCTAAAAGCGATTTTGCAAAGCGGCATTATGATTATTGTCTTATGCAGATGAAAGAATATATTGAAGAAAATGAAATAAGTGGGCGTAATTTTGAAGTTATTCAAACTATAGAGGGGGTTGTTGTTATTAATGAGAATGAAGAATGTTTCTTTTATAAACTTAATATAATAGATACTGATGATGATATTCATAAAAATAAGTGGTTGATAAATAAACGTAGTTTGGATGAAATATTTTGTGAGTGGTTGAAACTTCGTAGAAAAAATGGCCGCAATGATGAAATCCAATCTAAGAGTTTAGAGGAAATACTTAATGAATTGTTGCTACTTAGTAAAAACGAGTTATAGAGGAAATATATTTTTTATTCTATAAAAATATATTTTTACTATATAAAAAAATGGAAGATCTTTTAAAACAAATTGCAAAGAATACAGAACCCAAAACGTCCTTTCAAATTATAGTAAGTGACAACAAAACACGCATTAAAAATAGGTTTAACCCGCCTATTCAACTTGACACGGATAAAAAATACGAAATCGCCCTGGTAGACCTTGAAACTTACTACTCTTTTCCAAACATTGATGCAACAAACAACATCTTCATTTATTCTCCGGATAATGGTACTTCATGGAATAAAGTTGAAATACCAGAAGGATCTTATGAAATCACAAACATTAATGATACCATTCAGCAGGAAATGAGAAAAAACAACCACTATGATGAAGTCAATGATGGATATTATATCAATATTTCTGCTAACACTAATACCCTTAAGTCAGTTATTGATATAGATGATGGATACCAAGTAGATTTTAATCATCCAAACTCCATTTCTAAAGTATTAGGGTTTACTCATTCAAAATATACTCAAGGATTTCATGAGTCGGAGAATACTGTAAACATTCTCGATATAAACAGTATATTCATAAACATTGATATCATTTCAGGAACTTATGTTAACGGTTCAACACAAAATACGATTTACTCTTTTTTCCCAGAGGTATCTCCCGGATATAAAATTGTTCAAACTCCTCGAAACCTAATATACTTACCTATAACAGTGTATGAAATACACAACATGACGGTAGAAATTACAGACCAAAATGGAACTTTACTAAATCTTAGAGGAGAAACTTTAACAATTAGATTTCATATTAGAGAAGTGTAATAAAAAAATATTATACATATAAAAAAAATGACAAGTTATACGACTGTAAAAGTTAATATATCAGAAGGGCAAAAGCAAAAGCTTCAACATGCTGTTAAAGCTGGATGCCCAGTAAGTATTCGTTTAGGTCATGAGGATTTAGAAGGTAATGATATTATAGGATTAACCGATTCACAAGTAAAGAAAATGGCAAAAGCCTATGAAAATGGTAAAGGCATAACGATTAGAATGAGCGCTAAACAGCTTAAACATAACATGAAGATTGAAGGTGGTTTTCTCGGTATGTTGGCAGGATTGGCTGCAAGAGCTTTACCAATGGTAGCAAAAACCATTTTACCAGCGTTAGGTGTTGGCGCTCTTTCTGGATTGGCCTCATCAGGAGTACAAAAAGCGATGGGGTCAGGTCTTTACCTTAAAAAAGGTGGTTGCGTTTGTAAGGTAGAAACTGATGGAAAGGGGCTTTACCTATCACCTACAAAGGGCAGTGGGTTAGGGTCTGTTGGTGATGGCTTATATTTAAAGCAAGGAGGAAAGTTTTATGATGGGAGTGGACTGCTTTTAGGCCCTAATAGTCCATTTGCTAATATACCTATCTTAGGGGCTATATTGTAATGTTATAAATATTATTAATATTTATATAAAAATGAAAATCCATAAACTCGGTGTTACTAAAGGAAATATTATTCAACCAAAAACAATCCACTGGATACCATTACAAGACTTAAAATATCCACCTCGAAAAGTAAATACAACAACCTGGGAAATTTTTTGTCAAGAAAAGCTTACACTAGCGCCTAAAGAAGTTAAACATATACTCTTAGGGTTTGGTTTTAAGATGACTAAGGGAGTTGTTTTAACCTCATTACCATCCTATTTAAAAATTAAGTGGTGTAGTTTGCAAAATGAAGTTAACCTCGAAAATGTTGAGAATATTATAATTACTATTACAAACAATTCTAGCAAAAATGTAACAATTGAGGAAAACGAGCTTTTATGCCTCGTTTACTATTCATTTTAAAAAAAATATATTTCTAATAAAAAATGGAGATGAAAGAGATCAGATACCCTAAATTACCAACGGCTCCTCCAATTGATGAAGGGCAAGGATATAGACTGCAGAAAATTAATGAAATTCAGAAATTTTTAGAAGATGAAAAGACTAAAAGAGAAGCCTTAAGTAAGAAATATTTTAGAGCTGCAAGAATAGTAGATAACATAGATACGGTTTTAGTTACGGTTACCCTGATTTCAGGAGCTGGTGGAATAGGTTTACTATCAACAGTAGTCGCGATACCTGCAGTGATAGCATTAGAAAGTGCGGCAGCTTTTACTGGTCTTTTAAGCTTAATTGGAAAGTATAGCGTAAGACGCTCCACTGCAAAAGCTGAAAAACACGAAAAAATTAGAACAATCGCGGATACCAAGTTAAATACGATATCCTCACATATATCGAAAGCTTTGAGTGATAACAAAGTTACTGATGAAGAATTTCAACTAATCTTGGAAGAATTGGAAAAGTATAAAGTAATGAAGGAAGAAGTTAGGTCAAAAACGAAGAAAAAGATATTGGCTGAAACTGAAGAATCATTAATTGAGAAAGGGAGGCAAGAAGCGCGTGAGTCCTTTCGGAGGTTGGTTGAAAAGAATTCTGGCACCCACTAAAAGTAATAACAAGCCTAAAATAAATTTCTCTTGTCAATGTAGTTTTAATTGCGTTAGCGGTGAAACGTGTTAAAAACTGCGATTAAATCTGCGTTAAAAACTGCGATTAAATCTGCGTTAAAAGCAACGTTTAAATCTGCGTTAAAAAAATATGTTGCTAATTAAAAATGTCATTTCTAAAAGAAACTGACCCTGCAAAAAGAGACTTAATTGTAAAAGAGTACCTCGAAACAAAAAGGAATATCCGGAATAACCAACTAGCAGAGAGAACAGGGGAGAAAGAATTACAAACTGACCTTTCAAAGTTTTTTAGACCTATTACAGAAACACAAAAAGCTACAGCTAAGGAGATAACAGAAGAACTTAAACCAATTAAGGAAGGTATAAAAGCCATTAAGTTTCCAGCCTTTCCATCTATCACAGCTTATGATAAACCAACCGAAGAAGCGGTTGAACCTGTGCTGTTTATTGGAGAAATAGCAGAAAAGTATCTAAGAGAGTTTGCTTCTAAGTCTGAAGTTGATAAAACTTACGGGATATATGACAGAAAAGGCAAATTTTATATCGGTAACAAACCAATTTTAATCAGCGACAACAATATTATAGTTGAAGGTAAAGAATATGAAGGCACCGATGGACTATGGAGCCTAATTGTTGAAAAAGAACCGAAAGGGTTTAATAAGGAGGAATATACAAATTATGGCAAGTTGATGACACAAACAAACGCTCTTTATCGTGATAATAATCCAAACAGTAAATATCCCAAAAGCAGTAAAGGAAATAAATGGAAAAATATACTCAAACAAATTTGGGATGACAAGGATTTATATGGAGGAAAGGGTATCGTTGTTATCCCAGGTGATCCTAACGCATTAATAGAAAGACTTGACCTGTTATTAGCGAGCAAAGAAGCGGGTAACACAGGTGTAAGAAACGAGTTAGTAGGCATATGTGATGAATTAAAAAGGCAAGGTGTTATAGATTCAAACGCCTATAAAAATTTAATGTCTATATTATAAAAAATGATATCGCCTAAGAAACGAGGATTTAATAAAAGGTATGCATATGGAGGTAGCGGAATCTTTAGCAGTATTGCGAACTTTCTCACGAGTCTTTTTACTAGTAACGCGGCTAAACAACTTGCATCTTCTGCCTTAGATGTTGGAAAGAGTGTTGCTAAGGAAGGAGCAAAGAAAGCTTTAGAGGCTGGAAAGAATGTTGCTGTAGAAGCGGGAAAAAAATTAGTTACAAAAGCTTTAACACCAAAATCACGTAAAATTTTGGAAAAACATACTTCCACGCCTGTAAACACGGTAAGCAATCCTACAACACAAAGCATTAGCAGTTTAATGGATGGGAGTGGCATTGCTATTCAGGATTTAGTAAAAAAATTAAACAGTGGGTCAGGTATTAAAGTAACATGAAGAAAAAAAATAATTTAAGTTAAGTAAAAAAAAGTAATATATAAAATGATAAGATTAGATTTTACTTGTAAAAATTATGTTAAATATGGAACTACATCTATCAACGTATTTGGTACTACATTTCTAAAAATGGAGGAGGAATGCGAAATACTTGAAGTTAATGATACAGAATATAACTACCAAAAAGCGGATGTGAAGTTATCTCCTGAAAAAGTAACTATAATGAAGGAGATTGAGGAAAAGGTAAATGAGTATTTAAGCTCTATAGGTATTTCGCCAATAACAATTGTGTATGGGAACAGGGTTTTTCCTAAAAAGGGAAAATATATCCGAGAAGATAAACTAAAAAGCATTAAACTTAAAAGTGTGTGGGTTAACAAGGAGAAAAAAGCCTTTCCACAGCTTTGGTTAGAGTATTAGAGACAATTATAATTTTTTTGCTTTAAAAAATTATAATTGTATTAATAAAATGGACATACTAAATATCACCGAACCAATTGTAAAATATGATAGTATTGATGAGTATGAGCACTTTGAGTATAACCCAATTACTGGTACAAGGTTGAACAACTCAGGAGGAGAGATTAGGATTAACATTGAAACCCAAGATATTTTTACGCACCCATGTGAAAGTTATTTACTTATAGAAGGTCGCTTAACAAAAGCTGATGGAACAGCTTACGCAAATGCTGACAATATTTCTCTAACAAATAACGCCCTCATGTATCTTTTTAAAAATATCAAATATCAACTTTCCGGTCAGGATATTGAATCCATATTACATCCTGGTCAAGCTACTACAATGCTTGGGTTGCTAAAATATCCAGACGATTTTTCCAAATCACAAGGACTTAATCAATTGTGGTATAAGGATACAACAGCCGCAGCACAAAATCAAAACGTAGGTTGGAATATAAGAAAATTATATATCGTTAATAATTCAGACCCAAAAGGAACATTTAGCTTTAGAGTTCCATTAAAACATATATTTGGTTTTTGCGAAGACTATAATAAAATTTTGTATGGAATGAAGCAAACTCTCACCTTGACAAGAAATGGTGATAATGATGCAATTTTTAGAGCTAACGGCGTTGATCCTGGTATAATTACATTGGATAAAATATCATGGTTTATACCGCACGTGATGCCTGCGGATAAGGAGAAAATGGAACTTTATAAACTTATCGAGAAAAAAGAAAAATTTCCTGTCGGATATAGAATGATACAGTGCGACTCTATCTCAGTTCCTCAGTCAACATCATTTACTTGGAGGCTTGCAGTTAAATCATCTCCTGAGGTACCTCGTTTTATTATTGTTGGTTTTCAGACTGATAAAGATGGAAACCAAGAGCAAAACCCAGCTATATTCGACAATGTAAGGGTTAAAAATATTTATGTTATGTTAAATTCTAGAAGATACCCAACTGCTGACTATAGTCTTTCATTTCCAATGCATAAATTTAGTAGAGCTTATGGTGATGCTGCATTATTTAGGGCTAAGTTTTTTAACATGGATGAGTTAGTATCAAACCCTAATATTTCCCCATCAGATTATGGAACCCTATATCCTTTGTTTTTGTTTGATGTTTCTAAGCAAAGTGAAAAGTTAAAGTATTCAGTTACTGATATTCAAATTAAGGTACAATTTGATGAAAATGTACCTGCGGATACCGAGGCATATGCTGTTATTATTAGTGATAGGCTAATTAACTTTCAGTCTGATGGTAATAAGATGAGTGTAGTGTATTAAGTTAAGTATTTTTTCTATATATTAAAAATGATAAAGTTTTCCGATTTAAAAGAAATTCTTAAAAAAAATAATATAAATTTTCGCTCTTACTGGGATAAAAAGCGGTTATTAGAGTTGGTAAAAGAACATGACTTACTACCAGAGGAAGAGCCTAAACCAGAAAAGAAAAAGGTTGATCCTAAGTATGATAGATTACAGACTATTATGAAAAATCCTAAAACGGTTACCCTAGAAGATGTTAAAACTGGGGAAATAAAAACTTTCCGATCGATTTATAAGGCTGGTAAATATATAGACCGTTGTCCTCAAACGATTATGAACTGGAACGGGAGGGTTTGGAAAGATAAATATAGGATTAACATTCAGTAATTTTATTATATTTACACGTAGATATAATGAAATTTTGATAGCTTAAGAAAATATATTTACTATATAAAATGAGTAATCGATTTGAAAATTACACAGTGTCAGGCCTAAAAAGGCTAGCAAAAAATCAAGGTTTACGAGGATATTCAAACCTCAGAAGACCTCAACTTATTGGGCTTTTGACTAACCCGAGCCCTAGAAATATTGTGAATAGTGAGTTTAGAGGAATCACGGTGACAAACCTAAAAAGGTTAGCAAAAAATCGTGGTCATAGAGGCTATTCACGTCTTAGAAGAGCTCAATTAATTGAGCTTTTGAGTAACCCGGAAATATCGATATTAGATAAAGATATTGAAGAAAATATACCGGGTAATATTCTAACCCCAACACCTGCAACACGCATGGTGCACACTTCTCCACCTCCTTCTAATTCGGTTCAAAACTTATTAAATTGGTTAGATGAGGTTAGAGAAATTCCAATAACTACTTCGCCTGAAATTAAAGCATTAAAATCAAAAATTGATGAATTATACAAAAAACAAAAGGAAGATGATAAGTTAAAGGTTGTTAAAACAAATTCTTCTTTGAAAGAATTTGCAAATCAATACACCATTAATTGTTTATTTGAGAAAGATACCCCGGAAGAATTTTTAGAAAGAATACGGGAGAAAATGATTACAGTATTAAAACAAAACCGTGGAAGTAAAGTAAAATTACGTCTTTTTATACAACTCAAACAAGTTATAAGAGTTGACTACAAATTTATGACATTTTATAAGGAGTTTCAGATTCATTCTGAGAAACCTATAATTAATTTAGTAGGAACCAATTTAAATGAATTATATGATACTATGGTAGAACGGATTATAGAACAAATAACTAATTTAGTTATGGAGAGCACAAAATGGGAGTTTGATAAAGTAAAGCGTGCAGAATTACACACTGTAACGTATAACCCAACAAGGGGAGAAACATATTTTCCCCTACCCAAAGAATTAGCTGCTAAAAGAGCTATTATTAACATGAAAAATGATGATAATAAATGCTTTTTATGGTGTGTTTTAAGGGCATTAAATCCTACAGATACTCATCCAGAAAGAATTACTACGGATTTAAAACAAAAAGAAAACACATTAAATATGAAAAACATAGAATATCCAGTTTCTTTAGATGATGTTGACAAGTTTGAAAAGCAAAACCCTACCATATCCATTACAGTAGTTGGTTATGATAGAAAAAACTTCTATCCTCTTAGAATAAGTAAATTTTATGAGAAAAGGGATAATAATATAGTTCTTCTTTTGATAGAAAAAAACGGAGTAAAGCATTACTGCCTAGTAAAAAGCATTAGTCGTTTGATATACTCTCAAGTATCAAAGCATAAGGAAAAGAGTCACGTCTGCTTAAGGTGTTTTAATCCATTTTGGTCTAGAGAAGCGTTGGAAAAGCATATACAGTATTGTAAAGAACATGATTACGTTAAAATAGATTTACCAAAAGAGGGGACAATTCTAAAGTTTAAAAACTATTGTAGATCGGAAAAGGTCCCTTTTATCGTTTACGCTGACTTTGAGTGTTATATTAAACCATTGCAATCGTGTGAACCAAACCCTGAAAGTAGTTATACTAAACAGTACCAAAAACATGAACCATCTAGCTTTTGTTACTACATTAAATGCTTTGATGATGAAGTATATGAACCAAAATTAGTAAGTTATACTGGAGAGGACGCGGCGCAAAAATTTGTTGAAATGTTAGAAAAGGACATTAGAAAAATTACTAGCATACCAGCGAAAAAAATGATATTTAAAGAAAAAGAAAAAGAGAGCTTTGAAAGAGAAAATAAATGTTGGATATGTAACGAAGAATTCACTGATGAAAATTATAAGGTTAGAGACCATTGCCATTTTACTGGTAGATATCGAGGAGCTGCCCATAAAACATGCAATTTCTTGTATAGAAAACCTAATTTTATACCTGTGGTGTTTCATAACCTTAGTGGTTATGATAGTCACTTATTTGTAAAAAATCTTGGTTGTAGTGAGGGGGATATATCTGTTATCCCTAACAATAGTGAAAGATATATTAGCTTCACCAAAAAAATACAGATTGGGAGTTATACTAAGAAAGTAAAAACTAAAGAAGGAGAAACTAAGGAAGAAACTAAACCTTTACACCATCAGATAAGGTTTATTGATAGTTTTAAGTTTATGGCTACAAGTTTAGATAAGCTAGTTAATAATCTAGATAAAGATGCTTTTAGCAATGTTAAAAAGTATTACATGGATGACAAACTTAATCTAGTAACTAGAAAAGGTTGTTATCCTTATGAGTATATAGATTCACCTGAAAAGTTAAAAGAAACTCAACTACCACCCAAAGAAGCGTTTTATTCTAGACTTAATGAAGAGGAAATTAGTGATGAGGATTATACACATGCGCAAAAAGTTTGGAAAACGTTTGAGATGAAAACTTTAGAAGATTATCATAATTTATATAATCAACTTGATGTTTTGCTTTTATCTGATGTTTTTGAGAACTTTAGAAACATTTGTTGTAAGCATTACAAATTAGACCCTGCTCATTACTTCACAGCGCCGGGTTTAGCTTGGGATGCAGCATTAAAAGTTACTAATGTAAACCTTGAACTTTTGTCAGACTCTGATATGTTGTTAATGATAGAAAAGGGTATCAGAGGAGGAGTATCAATGATTAGCAACAGATATGCAAAAGCAAATAATAAGTATATGGGTGATAAGTGTGACTCTGGTAAACCTAAGAAGTATATAACTTATTTGGATGCTAATAATCTGTATGGATGGGCAATGAGTAAACCACTTCCTACACATGGTTTTAAATGGATGACTGAAAAAGAGTTAAATAATTGGGAGCAGATTCCTTGTATTTTAGAAGTTGATTTAGAGTATCCTAAAGGATTGCATGATTTGCATAATGATTATCCATTAGCTCCTGATAGTATTAATGTAAATAAAATTAATAAGTTAATTCCAAACTTATGGGATAAAGAAAATTATGTTGTTCACTATGAAAATCTTAAGCAGTATGAGAGTTTGGGATTAAAAATAAGTAAAATTCATAGAGGTATTAAGTTTGAGCAAAGTGAATGGCTTAAACCTTATATTAAACTTAATACTAATTTAAGAACAAAAGCTGATAATGAGTTCGAAAAGGACTTTTTTAAGTTAATGAATAACTCAGTATTTGGTAAGACCATGGAAAATATTAGAAATCGAGTGGATGTTAGATTAGTTAATGATAGATTAAAAGCAGAAAAATTAACTGCTAAACCTAATTTTGCTCATTGTAACATTTTTAGTGAGAATCTCGTCGCTATTCATATGAAAAAGACGAGGTTACTTTTTAATAAACCGGTTTATTTAGGAATGTGCATTCTGGACTTAAGTAAGACTTTAATGTATGATTTCCACTACAACTATGTTAAGCAGAAATATGGAGATAAAGCTAAGCTTTTATTTACTGATACAGACAGCTTGATGTATGAAATAGAAACAGAAGACTTTTATAAGGATATAGCTAATGATGTAAAGAGTAAGTTTGATACTAGTAATTATCCGAAAGACCATTTATCAGGTATACCAACTGGTTGTAATAAGAAAGTACTAGGAATGTTTAAGGATGAGGCTGGAGGAGATATTATAGAAGAGTTTGTGGGACTTAGAGCTAAACTGTATTCTTATAAAATGTTAGATGGGGAAGAAAGTAAAAAATGTAAGGGGGTTAAGAAATATGTTGTTAATAAAAGTATTATCCATGAGGATTATAAAAATTGTTTGTTTAATGGTAAGGAGCAACTTAGAAAGATGAATATAATAAGAAGTAATGCTCATGACATTAGTACCGTGGTGGTGAACAAAGTAGCATTAAGCGCATCTGATGATAAAAGGATAATAGGAGAGAACAAAATAAGCACACTAGCTCTTGGACATTTTAGTCTTATGTGTAATGAAGAGTAAAAGTTTATATAATTGAATTATAGGTAGGTTCACCCATGTAAGTATGTTAGGCATATAATATACCGACCAAGTATATTATATACAGTTTTATAGGGTTAATTGGTTAGTCAGTTAACCATCCAACCCATAAGGGACATATCAGATGCTGACACATGATGCGGTGCGCGCTCTAGTTTTTCGTAAGGGACGGAGTTTTTCATGAGTGACGGAGTTTTTCGTAAGGGACGTAGTTTTCGTAAGGGACGGAGTTTTCGTAAGGGACGTAGTTTTCGTAAGCGTTCTAGTTTTTCATAAGTGACCCAGTTTTTTCATAAGCGTTCTAGTTTTTCATAAGTGACCCAGTTTTTCATAAGTGACCCAGTTTTTTCATAAGTGACCTAGTTTTTTCATAAGTGACCTAGTTTTTTCATAAGTGACCTAGTTTTTCGTAAGCGTCCTAGTTTTTCATAAGGGCAAACGCATTAAGCATGTTATGGCCTTTTGTCCCGTAACCCCCAATATATAAACTACTTATGGGTACTCATTAGAATCGTCTCATCGAGACGATTCTAATGAGTACCCACAATATAGGGTTTGAAAGAGAAATAATGGATTTAGAATACCATCACTTCCTCATATCTGGAGCTCTGACATGCATTGGTATAATGCATCACAAAAATGCATGAATCTCCCTTTTACCGGAGCACAGGTGCCATTAATTTTCAGTCATAATATAATAACTGGTGCAATTGGTGTAAGCGGCCCCTATTCACTGTGTATAAGATAATGTCGTGGATCTTTTTAGTGATTAAAAAATGACTATCCAGATAGTTTGTTATAAAAAAAGAAATCATAAATCAGAAATACAACTCCTCTTGTTCACCAATGTAATGTGATCCGTAAAAGTTCTTTTACACATTTTCTTTTTATCAAACACCCCGTGATCTAACCAACCCTTAAACCATAACATTGTATGAAAAAGGTGGGGGAAATGCTGGTAACCAGCTTTTTCTCCTCTTTCCTCCCACAATGTATTTGTTATCTCCTTTCCCCCCCCCCCCCCCACAATGTCTTTGACCGTTTAACCCTTTTATCACACAATGACGACTTTTGACGACCCTGAATCTAGCATTATCTCCTTTTCCCACAATGTTTTGATCGTTTGGCTCTTTACTACACAATGACGACTTTTGAGGATCCTGAAGTCAGCATTATCTCCTTCTCAAATCAAATTTCGATTTTTCAGTCACATTTATTTTGTCGTCTGCAAATCTTTCAATTTGGACTGGTCCAAAATTTTGCCGTTTGGTAAAGACTTAAAATACAAAACAAATGAATCATATTCTGGCATAAAGGGGCTTAATGCATGTCTTTGATGCTTAATATCAAACAAGCCATTATAATTATAGTTATGAATCCACAATAGCCATTTTTTTAACAACCACACTTAATCGTGATGTAGACTGGTCCTTGAACAAATAAAAAATTAATCATTAGCGAAGAGTTTCGGACTCGGGTCAGCCTGCGCGGACTGCTAAAATGCACCGAGTCAGAAAAATTGTGTTGTTTGTTTGCAGGCAGTTAGTAAACGTTCTTAGAGGGAATCAAGATTCCAGCTTCTTTCCCAGTCAGATATCTCATCAACAGAAATTTTGCGAAAAAAAAATACGTGTATCTATGCCCGTTAAAAAATGCTGGAATCGTCAACATACATGATAGTTTTTTTGTTGATTATCTTGGTATTGAAACGAAAGAATTGAAAAGAATATGACTTGCAACAAATGAGCAGGGGCTTTCGGACATTTGCGTAAAGTGTCGTCTCGGATCAGCCTGCGCAGTCCGCGCAGGCTGATCCGAGACGGCACTTTACGACTTCATAAGATTTTGTGCTTTAGCAGACCTGCGTCAAACAGGAAATTTCATAAAAAACGAAAAGTGTCGATGCAGATTAGCCTGCACGGACTGCGCAGCCCGATCCGAGACCACACTTGTCCGAATGTCCTTTTCCGCAGGTCATATGATAATCCAAAACTGGACAAAATTCAAAGAGAGAGAGGCGTATTAAATGAAATAATAAGACAGCTATATAGCACATTCCTCGATAGCGTTGTGCGTTGAAGACTGCAAGAGTTATCTCGCTTGAGAACGGAAGAAGGCATCAGAAAAACGCATCAGAATAAAAGCACAGAACTCAACAAACATTAAATTTCGACTACACGAACAACAAACGAAAAAAGAAAATAAAAATAGTTTTTCTACCATAGACATTAATGGTTGTGTTGTGAAATAAAAGAATAAACGGAACCACTAGCCAAAAATGAAAAAAATAAACGATAAATAGAGTTTCTAGGTTGGAAGGCTAAGATTAGTCTACGTAATAGTGCGAACTGATCTCGATAAAAGTAAGGTAAGTAATGGATGTACATTACTGAAACGCAACCTCTGTATCAAAAATACGGCCTTTTTTTCCCATCACGAAGTTGAAAAAAAAAAAATCGTGACACATGTTTTATATATATGAGACATGCTCAAGGGAAATGGGGGTTTGACCCTTTCCCAAACGACAAATTTTGGACTCTTCCAAACTGAAAGAGTTTGCAGGCGACAATTTCAGATTTTGAGAAAATGACAGACAATTGTCAAAAAGGGGTAGAAAACACTGTGGGAAAAGGAGAAATCGTTCGTTACGAGCAATTTCTCCTTTCCCCACAGTGTTTTCAAAAGACTTTTACTGCAGACACGTAAAAAGCAGGGCTTGTTTGGGAAAGGGTTAATATATTTGCAAAATGTATCCACTCATGTCAGTCTGTGCAATCCGCGAAGGCTGACCTGAGCCGAAACATTTTGCTAACAGCTGTCAAAGGAGCATTCTACCTCATGTTTCAGTCAGTTGTCAGTATAAGGATCCATGTATACCATATATACGCGAAAAGTGGCATTCGGACACTTGCGTAAAGTGTCGTCTCGGATCAACATGCGCAGTCCGCGCAGGCTAAACCGTATCAACATTTTCTGTTTGGAGAAAGTCTACTGAAGCACAAAATATAATTTAGTCGAAAAGTGCCGTCTCGGATTAGCCTGCGGGGACTGCGCATGCTGATCCGAGACGGCACTTTAAGCATACGTCCGAATGCCCCTTTTCCCATGTTGCAGGCCAATACCATATACATGTATACAGACCTATGTATCCATTTCTAAAACCCATATAACATTTCATTGTATAGCTTATAATCAAAATGTTAACATGCTCTTCATATTTTTCGTAAAATTTATTTCGGTGGCTCCAAGTTCTAATAACAAGACTCATGTTGGATTATTAGATTCATTTTTACACAAAACTGACATTTCGTTCGTTCGAATTGAATGTGCGTTTGTCCGTTCACGCAGTGATCGGAAGAGCACTCTTTTCGATCTATCGCAGCTACCACAAAATATGGATGAAATTGAAAGAAAATAAATGCTGAAAATAAAAGTTTCAAGCCAGGTTAATAAGTAAAAAAGGATATATTCAGTGTATAAACTTGCATGCATTTTTTTCGTACGACGTTTCGTGTTGTTTTGACATATCGTGTGAATAACGCCGTAAACACATAACAATAATGATCTAGATATACAAATGTCACTTTGCGTGTTAAAAATAAATATGGAAATAGACATGAAACAGTACGCCGAGACTATGACAGTTTCCTATCAATTGATAAACTACACATTTTCTTTTATCAATCACGTTGTTTTTTTGGCAGACTTGTATTCGTATGGAAAATCTCTAAGATTCCAACCAAAATATACCCTCCTCATAATACGGTTAAATTCTTATCAGACCACAAAAGTTTGGGAAAGACCAAATTCAAAACAGTTTGAGCCGACAAAATAAATGTAGGTCAAAGGATAATTTTTATCTGTCAAAGGGTAGAAAACGTTGTGGAAAAATGGACGAAATCCTGGATACCAGGAATTGAGTGGTACAGGGTTGAAGAATATTTACATTCAGATCAGCTTGCACGTATTGTTTCTCCTTATGTCATGATGTTTTCAAAAGCGGTTCGTAGGAAAGACGTAATAAAAAAGTAACAACTGAACCAGAGAAAACATTTATATATTAAATCTGCCTTAAAATTGTTTGCCTTAAAATTATTATAACTGTTGATTTCTTTAAAAAGAAATACATTCTCCTTTTCCATTTAGTTTTACTACGTTTCTAAGACGACTTAACCCTTTCCCAATAAATCCCCTGAAAAAGAAATCTTTTGAAAACATTGTGTAAAAAGGAGAAAATGCTGGTAACCAGCATTTTCTCCCTTTAACACAATGTTTTCTTCCCTCCAATAACAAATTTCAATTTTTAGTAGAAGTAATTTTGTCGTCTGCAAATGTTTTCAGTTTGGACCAGTCTAAAATTTTGTCGTTTGGTAAAGAGTTAAATCCGTTGCAAGACTTTTACCTCGTCAATTCGAAAAAAATTATACTAGTCTATTTTTTATTGACCCTAGCAAAGGAGAGATTACCAGCTTTTCCAACAATGATTTCTTTCTTTTAATGACAATGAAATATTTTGCTTCACATTAAATTTGTCTTTTTGCAAATGCTTACAATTTGGCCCATTCAAAATAAATGGAGCTGGAAAATGAGAAAATGCTGGTTAACAGCATGAATTTCGTTTTCCTCAATGATTTCTATCTCCCGAAACACAAATAAAACCATTTCCGAGGCATAAAATTTGTAGTCTGCAAATTCTTACAATTTGGACCAGTATAAAATTTGGACGTCTGATGAGGCGTCAAAAAAGACATTTATGAGACCTGATTCCAGGTGAAAACGTGGCGCTTCCGGTCGCCTTTTTTCAATCGATATTTCAAATTTATTCTTAGCACTGTCATTATTGATGACATCATCATGTTTCTTTCAACAAACCTGTCACCATCTAATCTTTACTGTCAATTTCATTCACGTGTGTGTCAAATGCTAACAGACTGATTTTCCTATCTTATTCCGATTTGCTATCACCGAACACGGTAAAAATTTTCCACATTGTCAGATAATTTCAACATGTCTCGCATCTGCTGTAGACGGTCTACAGACGTTAAAATCTTTAACATGTTTATGAATTTTCATCTATTTCAGTGTCGAAAGGTTATGAAGAATTGAAACATTGTCATTTCGCGTCTGCTGTAAGCTGTCGTAATTTAACGTCCTTTTCCAAAACGCCATAAGCGGAAACAAGGGACTTTGCACACTGTATAGATGAAGATCAGACTGCACATGATGTGAAGTCTGATCATGAACCTATACCGTCCGTCTTGTCCTTTACCCCATAAGGCATTTTTATGGTATCTCTAATTGACCCTAAATAACAGCAAGGATGAAGCAGTTTCTTATGTGTATATGACACCTTTTGATAGCATAGAAAACATTGTGACAAAAGGTGAAATTGCTCTTCTCGAGCAATTTCACCTTTTGTCACAATGTTTTCCAAAGGCTCCTACAAGCAATACGTAGAAATGAGTATCTATGGAGTAAAGCTGAAAAGATTAAAAAAAAAAGTTTCGGTCGATGGTATATTGAGCCGTTTGAAAAGGTAGAGTTACATATGTGGCGCCGAAAGAGTGAAAATTGAGAGTTGCATTTTAAATAATTAACTTCTGAAACAAAATGGAAGCCGACATTCTCATCGAAAATATGAAATATGTATAATTTATATTATAAAGAGTAGACACGTGTACATGAAATATTGTGGCAAAAACAGGAAATGGTGGTACGGGCAATTTCTCTTTATGTCGCATTTTTTTTCAAAGACGGTTTTCACGAAAGAAACGAAGGAAATATTCATCCGCAGTAGGTAGCATGTTTATCGGCGGATGAATATTCTGAAAGGTTCTGTTATTGAATAAAGGGGAATAACTGGTTTAAATACTTTAAAAATAAAACTGGATCATTGAAAAATCTCATTACAAATTCTGCCTTGAGGAGTGATCTTTTATTTTATTATCTATTTAATAGTTCTCAATAGCTCATAAAGATTTTTCCTGAATATATATTTTTTTAAATTCCGAATTATAGTGTTTTTTCCCCCATTTTAGACCGAAGGATCTTGAGGACTAAGTCGTGTACCATGGTGGACATTTTTTTTTTACATTTTACTTCACAAAGGTAATACTAGTATATACTGTCGATTTACTTCGAAAAGCTCGTAACTACCGCTGGTAACAAGCAGTAGTTACGAGGTTTTCGACGTAAACCGACGATGTCACTTGTATATAAGCAAACAATTTTGAAACAAAACGCAGAAAGGGTATTATGAGTTCCGGGATTAAAGTGTATAATTATATATATTTAAGATTGTAGGTTGTATTTTATTAGATTGATTAAAGCTATATTTTATATACTTCTACCGAAAGTCAGTAGTTTAACCTAAACCATGTGACACACATGTGACACACTGTGGTCGATAAAGTATACACTCTGATATTCGGCTTTTGTGCCATGCCTATAAATGCACGGTGCCAGCTTTTTAAAGTTGTTTTATTTGCTTGAACGAGGTTATATAGCACTTTAGACAGTATTTCAGATATATCACTGCAGCAGCTGACATTTTTTCAAATGTCTGCTATATTTTTTTTTCTGAAAAATAAGTACCATTCTTGCACTTCTGCCGCGTTTTTTACCTACGGTAAATTCGTATAGACGAAGACCAATTTGTTACCAAAGTTACTGCGGACTGTTTGGTCTAACTAACTAGGGAAAATGAAATCGCACAGGCTGTGTCAACCCTTTGCAGAACAGACCCGAATTGTAACGAACCTTGAGGAATAAATCTTTAAGAATGTAACTAGGAAAATGGAGAAAGTGCTAGTGATCAGCATTCAGTCATTTAACTTGTCGTCAGCAAGTGCGTTCAAATTGGACCAGTCCAAAAATACTGTCGTCTGAAATACTGGCGTTAAAGTCTCGTCCATCATGTAAACACGGTATAGGTTGTTAATTGTCCATGAAATCACGTGAAACGTCATCATTTTGCCTTTTTTTTTTTCGAAAATAATTAAATATTTAAACGGCCATTTCCTCTATTTAAATAGACTGATACGGATCAGAGTGTTGTGTAAGTTGACTTCAGTCATATGAAGTTTGAGAAGCTGAACTCGTCCGAATTTGTCAGTTCCTCGGACAGTTAGATATTTCTATTTTAGGGAAAATGATAACAATTACTGTAGCAATTTTAATCTTATTTCTTGCCAGAAGATTTTAAAATTTGAAAAAAAAAAAAGTGTTTCATACATGTGGGACCAAAGCCATGGGGCTTAGTGCATCTGCAGGCTCACCTGGGCCGAAACTTTTCGCTATTGGTCAATTTTCTGTATGTCAAAGGACCAGTCTACCTCACGATTATGTTGGTTGTAAGACAAAAAAGATTTTATGGATCAATGATCACGTGATTGCTTGTTTGGTATCATGTATCACAGAGATGCATTAAGCCCCAATTTGCTGGACAACATAGATCAAGATCAGACTAAACAGAACGCCCGTTAATTCAGTCAAGCCGGGGTAGGAGACGGACATTTTTTATTCAGCTCATAGTATTTTCAGCTGTCTAGACAAACACGAAAAATAGATATGAATCTACTAGTATATAGTCAATACAAAAAATACTAATTACATCTCGTTTCATATCACATGCCTTATTTTTACAAATCTATCATGCAAATTTTCGGACAATGTAGATCAAAGATCAGACTGCACCTTTCGTGCAGTCTGATCTTTGATCTACATTGTTAACAAAATGAAACCATAATTGTACAAAGCGCTGTAAGGGTATGAGTGATTTGTTGAATGACTGATTGGAGAATTGTTTAATTTCGCGTAACTTTAACACGAAATCTGATTCAGTTTCACCGCAAAATTTTGTGTTATTTTCTTTTTTAATTGTTATGAATAAAACACAAATTTAAAGGGGCTATTTTTGATTTTTTTACTATTACAATAAATCGAGATTTCTTGTGAAACACAGATAATATACTACCAATAATATTTTTCTCTAAAAGCGTTTAAAAAAAAAATGCCACAAGGAATTATGACGAAATTTCAGCGTTAAATGCCGAGTGATTGTTTTGTAACCGAGAGCTCCCGTCCAGTATTTTTAGGGGAACAGATATGACGTCATCGTCCATATTTACATTTTACATCTGACGTGTGTATAACTGGTCATGGGATAATCCAATAAGCCATTTCGAAACTGTAACGCGAAGTTTAAAAATGTTTTAAGAGGATACATATTACTGTAAAGAAATAGCATTTAAAATACCTTTTGTTTCAATCCCTTTTCTCATTTATTGGCAATAAGCAAACTAGTGGTATATCAAGTTCAGCAGTAAAATATTGATGAAGTTTGGCATGATAATTAGATAGTCCCCTTTAACACATGGAAATATATTCATTATTTTTTGTATTGAAACACATACCGGTAAGTGGGAAAAAATATAATACTGAAATAAAAAGTAAATTTTCATTCTAATAAAAATAATGTGTCTGCTCAATTCTGTCGCCCAATAAACTTAGTTCAAAGAACAATAACAGAAAAGCATAAACGAACGATTTTGTTTTAATTACAGTAAAACTGACGTCTATGAAGGAAGGTGTTTGACTTATGTTTAAATCATTGAGCGATAAATATGCGAAATAGAATCTAGTTTTACTCAGTCAACAAAAGAAAATCACGTCTAAATTTCAAGCTTTACAGGTCACCCTATATCGTATAAAATATTTGGATGATGCAGACTGTGCGTAAAACAATAGAAGAAAAAAGTGTACAGTAACTTTAAGAAGTTAATTTTCAACAAAACAGAAATCAATTCCCGAGTGCAATGATATTTCACCTTGCTTCGTTAACTTTTCGTTCAACCACTGAATCATACGCTTCCATTAGTGAATATAATAACAATTGGGGACAGAGTCGATCAAGATTAGACTACACTAAATGTGCAGTCTGATTTTGAATCTACGCTGTCCGCTTTCTGATGCCAAATACTGACTAAAATCATTTTATGTTGTATCGGAACTGCTAGCTGTGCTCGTCCTACCAGGTCCCAGAAAACAGGTGAAATATTATTAGCTGGCAACGAAAAAGGAGTTAAAAAACTTTTAAAGTTTTTAAATTTTTGGAGTCTACGAAAATATACTTTAAAAAAAAAATAGTTCTGCAACCAAGCTCATCATTAAAGCAGAGAAGAATGGTGAATTTGCTCAAAACAGGCATTTTCTCCATTTGGACGAAATGTTTTCAAAGAAAAAAAGTCACACGTCACAAGTTGCGTATTTCCCGCAATGCATCTGCGAAATGAGAGAAAAAAAAAAATATCCGCGAAGTCAAAATGCCTGCAGAAATGTGTCAACGTAATTGAAAGATCACAAAGCAAAAAAAAGAGAAGAAGCTATTTTCTTAATTTGGCATTCTGTAACCTGACTTTCAATTCGCTCTATTTAATTTCGAAAATTATTTCCATGGTAAAACAAGCGAGAGAACGGTAATAAAACGGCAAAAACGTGCATCGTGCATTTTCGCATCGCCTTTTGAGACTGTAAATGGAAGTTTATCGTTTAGTATTATCTTATCTTTTTATCTTTTTAACTCTTTCCCAAACAATCTAATGTGTTAGCGGCCACTGAGGAAATAAGCTTTAGAAAACATTGTGGAAAAAGGAGAAAATGCTGGTAACCAGCATTTTCTCCTTTTTCCACAATGTTTTCTTTAACTCTTACTAAAATTGAATCCAATATTTAGGCCACTTTAAATTTGTCTTCTGGACTTGCATTCATTTTAGGCAATTCTAAAATTTTGTTTTTTTGATAAGAAGCCAACTCTTTACCAGACGACAAAATCTAGTACTTGTCCAAATTGAAAGCATTTGAAGACGATAAATCAAACGTGCCTGAAGTGATTGTGTTTTTATTTGAAAGGACAGAAAAACATTGTGGGAAAAAGAGAAAAATAAATAAAAATGCTATTTACTAGCAATTTATTCTTTTTCTACAATTTTTTTTTTTTTCAAAAGACTTTTATTTCCCGGATCCATAACTCGCGGGACTATTCTATGAAGAGTTTTAAAGCCTGTTACGGTAGAAGAACCCGTCTAGGTTATTTCATCGCGTTAATATCGCGTTAACATGTTCCCGTCATGCAATTTTCAACACCTTTTAATTAACCCGGATCTTTGGAAATATCGGCCTATTGGGACATGAACAAAATGGTGTTTTCCAGCGAGACTTAGCTGTTTACTAAAAAACAAAATTTTTAGACATGTCCAAATTCGACAGCAGTTGCAGACGAAAGTTGAAAACTGTAGCGTCTGTTACTTGACGGAAATTGTCTTTCAAGACACAGAACTCAATGAAACTATCTTTCAAAGGGTAGGGAAAAAAAACAATGTGAAAAGAGAAGAAAATGCTGGTTACCAGCATTTCCTTGTTTCACATAGTCAGAGCTCCAGATAAGAGGGAGTGATTTATTTCTCATCGAAACCCTACGTTGTGGGTACTCATTAGAATTGTCTCGATGAGACGATTCTAATGAGTACTCAAAAGATGGGGTTTAGTGGAGAATAATTTACATTTTCAATCATGAAATCAAAATCACTCCCTCAATCTGGAGCTATGCATAGTGTTTTCGAATGAATTGATCCTCAAAGTCGCCATGGCTAAGTAATAACTCATCCCATCGTAAAGCAAATTTGTCACACAAGAATTTTAAAACATCCATGCAAAATGGGAATGATCAGTATGAATTAATCAACCCATTACCACACAATCCCTACTTTGAACGACCCTGAGAAAGAAGCCTTTTGAGAACATTGTGGGAAAAGGAGAAAATGCTGGTAAACAGCATTTTCTCCTTTTCCCACAATGTTTTCTACCCATCACGAAACCAATTTCAAATTTTCAGTTACTTTTATTTTGTCGTCTGCAAATGGTTTCAATTTGGACAAGTCCAAAATTTTGTCGTTTGGTAAAGAGTGAAGGACTGCTCTCTGCAAAAGGGGGTTTGAATTCATCTGCCCAAAGGATAGATCCAACTCAGCCTGCGCAATGCAGTCTGCAATGGTCTGGGTCGGTCGATATTTCGGCTTATTGTCAATTTTCTGCATAAACAAGGACCAGTCTACCTCATACAGTTGATAGACAACATCGATTTTTTATGGATCCATGATCACGTGACGACTTGCCTGGTATCATGTATCACGCAGATGCATTAAACCCCCTTTTGTCAGAGTATTGCTCAACCCTTGTCTAATTTTGTAATATTCATGAACTCTGTCCTTAGGAAAATATAGTTCTGTTTTGTTCTGACCTATGAACTAATGTTTAATGCATGAGTACAGGTGAAAACTGTTACGAAAGGAGAAATAACCCATATAAAGTAATTTCTTGCCACGTTGTCTTCTACAAGAGTCTAAAAGTTATTAACTCTTTACCACAAAATCCCTACTTTTAACGACCCTAGGAAAGAAAGCCTTTGAAAACATTGTGGAAAAAGGAGAAAATGCTGGTAACCAGCATTTTCTCCATTTCCCCACAATGTTTTCTACCCTTTCCAATGCAAAATTCAATTTTTGATTCACATTTATTTTGTTGTCTGCAAATGCTTTCAATCTGGACTAGTCCAAAGTTTTGTCGTTTTGTAAGAGTTAAATCATGTTAACTGTTCACCAAAAGACAACACTTTCGACTGGTTCAAATTGAAAGCATTTGCAGACGACAAAATTTACTCGACTCAAAAATTGTTCTGGGAGCGTGGAAATCATTGTGGGAAAAGGAGAAAATGCTGTTCACCAGCATTTTCTCCTTTTCCCACAATGTTTTCAAAAGTGATCTCCCTCATGATCGTAAAAACCCGGAAATGTTTGATAAAGAGTTAAAAGAAAACGCAAAATATTTAATCATTGAATTTCTGTCTCTTATATTGTTATCTTACTAGAATTCTTTATTCATTTATACTTTTCTTGGACCGGCTTTCACCGTTTATAGTGCGACACGAGGCGTTTGAAGTGTCTTCATTGCTAAACTATCAGATAAGATAAATCAAATTTATGAGCAATGACCGTCCACCCAAATCTGTGAGCAGGAAGGCGAAAAAAATATCATCTCGGGTGACTTTAAAGAGGTCGGCTTATTTACGGCGATTGGTATGGACCATTTAAGATGTGATGAGAAATAAAAATCGGTATGGCAGACAGTGTAGATCAAGATTAGACTTCTCAGAAGTTACAGGTTGATCTAGAATCATCTTAGATCTATGCCACAAGGAGAATTCAGATTAAAACTGCTTTGAAACAATCGGATCTGTTCTACCGAATAAAAATATTAATTTAGATCAGGTGGAACACATGGTTTAACCGGCAACCCACGTCCAAGTTTGCGGCCACCCTAGGTCCGTTAGGAACACAGTAGGTCAGGATCAGCTTGCTTATTTATGCAGTCTGATCGTTACCACCTGCCCTCGACATCTTTGCGACATAACCCCAAACCTTAAGAAACCTTTTAAAAACACTCTGGGAAAAGGAGACAATGCCGGTAACCAGCATTTTTCCCTTTTACCATAATGTCTTCTACCATTCCCATAGCGAATATCATTTTTTCCCTCACAATTTTTTGTCGTCTGCAAATGCTTTTAATATAAACTTGTCTAACATTTTGTCGTTAAACTCAACTTTACTGTTTTATATCACAAACAACGATTGTTTTTTTATTATTACAATTAAAGACTAATATTGACTTATAACCTCTCGGCCGTTTTTTTCCTTTAATGTAGCATCAAACTATCTTTGAAAATGTAACAAAAGGAGGCAATGCTCCTTACGAACAATTGCTTCTTTTGCCACAACATTCTTTTTTTATTATTCATAAATGAAACACTTATGTATGTAAGTATCCAAATTCATGTGTTATTCTGAAAGGGATTCGGTTAACTTTAAACCAAAAAAAAAGCTGACACTGGTGTTTCAACGAATCCAGAAAAAGATGCTTTTGAAAACTTTTTGGGAAAAGGAGAAAGTGCTGGTAAACAGCATTTTCTCCTTTTCCCACATTGTTTTCCATCATTTCAAAACCAAAAATCATCCTATGATCAAAATTTTATTTTTCGTCTGCAAATGCTTTCAATTTGATCGAGTCGGTTTTTTTTTCGTTTGGTAAAGAGTTAAGCCACACGCGGAAAAGCTCGCTGTTGATCGGTATCCGGGGAGATCTGACAGGGAAAATAACTGATGTACATTTCACTTCGACCAAATCACATTTGACAATCGAAACAAATGGGGCGATCTGACACTCGACATCACCTCCAATAAATCCGGCTTTCATCATGTATATAATAAGGTGATATAAAACATCATGATTTTGGTGATAATGAAATAAAAAAAGGAAAGGAAAAAAAAAAGTCGCGACATAATTATGTCATATTTTCTGTTAAAAAGAAAGCGTTCTGAAATAAACACGACATTCTGTCTTTTAATCGTGATTCAATGTTCAGCGATGGTGTTGGTGAGTTTTTTCCCAATCCAGACCTCAGACAGAGAAAAAAAAATCTCGAAGATGAAGACAGAAGAGTGTTCGGTTATAATACGTTACAATATAAAATATTGAATACTACATACCTTGGTTTTCGAGACAGACGGATCGTAACAACACAAGATGGATGAAGACTCGAATATATCCGTATAGAGAAACAATCTAAAACACAAGTTAAAATTTACCAATGTGTCAAAGAACGAGCTGTCATTCCGCGAGGCAACCTGTCAAAGTAAACGTAGGCTAGTTTACGACAACCACAAAGCAATCTGATGGATTCTGTCAGGGTTTACCGTTCGCCGTTTTCATAATGTATTTGTATATGCCGACCTATAGCCTGTAGGCGGGACTACGATGCCTCGCGCTTATGAATATTCATCACTGCGATTCTATGGTTGCGGATAATGCCTCAGCGATCGGTTGTGTTTTTGTTATGCGGGCCTGATTCTGAGAAACACGCTCTGCTAAGGCGGGGAGTATACGAGAGCTACAATTAGACACTGTAAAGTATAGATCAAAATAAAACGGAAAGAAATCGAAATGTTTACACTGTAAAAGCGGGTGTTTTAAATCCAAACACGATAGAAAACACTTTTCTGTTACACTTTTTTAACACCTGTTCGTGTTTTGAGAAAACACCAGTGTTTTAAAATTAAACATGATGAAAACATTAGTGTTTTGTGAAAACACCTGTTTCAGTGTTTTATTTGAAAATGGTAACAGGTGTTTTCGAGCCTGTTACACTTTTTAAACACGAAAACATGTTTTTCAGGATTAAGGTGTTTTATTTCGAAACAGGTGTTTTACAGTTCAACGTCAAATATACTACATTGAACAGGCTTGATATAGTGTAATAGTTCTGTCTCACTCTCCATAGAGAGAAACAGGGTTTAAAAATGGATATGATGATGACGACAGTAACATCATAATTACATCCATTTTCAACAAATGCAGCTAGCTTATATACTTGTGTAGCCTAATTCGAATATCGCCAGGTGACAAAACTAGAATACACATTTTCTCATGTTGGGACTATTAACATGAACTGTCACAGAAAATTGAGAACAGGTTGCTAAGTATTTGTATTTAATTTTATTTTTTTCTCAGGAAACATAAAACACTGTTGATCTTTCAGTCAGTAAGATTTTCCTCATCTTGGTGATCTGGGACCAAACGTGCAGTCATATGATTAAAGCCTTTTAATACTAATAAAATAAGCCTCGTCATGAGAAACTGTTTTTGCATATGTAAAAACAAAATCACAGATAACCACACAGTTAATATGCGAGTTTGTTTTTTGCTACATTGATATCATATCACAATCCCTCTCAACCCTCAATTTTAGATTTCAAGCTTCTAGCTATTTTCTGTGGTTGGACAACCTGATTTGTGTCACACCTGTTCGAAATCCAGGACAGGTTTTCATGACACGATTCAAATAAGATCTGCTATCCTTCAAACTGACAGTCAACAATTTGAAAATCTGACTTCATATAACTGCACAAGCAGCAGATTAGTAATCTAGTAATTTATGTAAATAAAATCTAAATCACTTTAGTGTTGCCAGGGATACCATGGAAATGAACAAAATGACCAATCATTTTTGTTGTGGTGTTCTTCCAAGGGTATAACCTTCTTTGGTATACCCTTCTTTCAAAATATATGCAACATATCATATAGCAAGAGCGGCAAATTGTTGCAAGATACGCCCATCCCACCGCCAGTTGTCGAGGGGGAATAATAATCGTAAAGGGCAGGTAGAGGAAAATAGCAGTACAGCAGATATCATGTAAGTGATTGAAATAGGCATGAATATCTCCTCTAATATTAAGGAAACATGCATATAAAGTTTCAGGTCATTCCAACATGAAAAGACAAAGTTATATTGTAGAGAAGAATGAAAACCTGTAAGAAACAAGAGCTGTCAGAGACGGGTTATGCTCCCCGAACAAGTGCTTGTCATAAAATTTATGAAATTGATATAAATTCACTTCTTTTATCCTAAAAGGACCTGTTCATGCCCCCCAAAAGTTGAAGAGAAAAGGCAATTACTATCTTAGAGATAGCCAACACAAACTTGTAGAGGACAATAAGCCCACTAAGCCCCCTTTTCCCATAAGACAATATTGCATCATTGAAATAAATACAACAGGTGTGTGGTTTGTGGCATTTTTTAATAATAATTAAAAATTCGAAATTTCATAAAAGTTTGAGCAGTCATGCAGTAAATATTACATAAAACGATTTTTTACATGAAGCCCCCTTTTTCCGTGACACAGCCTGAAATCCATAAACCGGAAGAGAGGTACCTGGGCAACGTTCCAACAAGTTCAGATTTGAAATTTCACAAAGTTTTGAGCACTGATGTAGGAGATGTTAGTGAAAAACCCTTTTATCCATGAAGTCCCCTTTTTCAGTGATGCAGCCTCCAGTTGAGAAACCAGGATAGAGGTATTTGCGCATTAAAATTCGTAGATTGAAAATAACAAGGGCACATGCTGAAACTTGTAAAGCAAGATATAACCATGAAGCTTCATAAAAGTTTGACAAAAACTGAAAGAGATATTAGTAAAAATTGCAATTTTGCATTAGAGCCCCTTTTTTCTTAGCATTTTACAAGAAACCCCCTTTTTCCATGACAGATGGTCAAATTGAAAAAACACATAGATAAAGAAACAAGAGCACATGGTGAAACTTTGAAAAAACAATATAACCATGAGGTTAAATGAAATTTTGACCAAAACTGAATGAAATATTAGTAAAAATTGGAATTTTGCAAGAAACCCCCTTTTTCCATGACAGAACGTCAACTTAAAAAAAATGCCTAGATTAAAAATAGGATGGGCACATGCTGAAACTTTCCATAAACAATATAACCATGAAGTTTCATGATACTTTGATAAAAACTGAATGAGACATTAGTAAAAAAATTGCAATTTTGCATTAAGCCCCATTTTTTCCCAAGACACGGGGTCAAATTGAAAAACCGAGAAAGATATGTCGCCACTTTACCCTAAGGAGTTCAAATATGAAGTTTTATCCAATTTGGTCCAAGGGTTGTGGAGAAATGGCTTCGGACGGACGGATGGACGGACAGACAGACGAAGCGGCGACTATATGCTCGCCCTTTGGGGAGCATAAAAATAATGAATAGGGAATAATTCCAAAAGGATATTAGGTAAGGTTACAGCTCTAGTGGATTGCATTTTTCGTACGTGCAACAAACATGTTTACCAAGTCTCAAGTGAATTTGACTTTAGGTGACAAAATTGCCTTCTGGACAAGTAAGAACTACTGTAAAAATGAATATCAAAGTGGAATTATTCAAAATCAGCGTTAGGCAGAGTTATTGTTCTTGCACACTGTACTCTGTAATAATGCAACAAACATGCACACCACATTTGAAGTCGTTCTAACTTGAAATGACAAAGTTATAAATGACAATCAAAGGGAAATAATCCAAAGACAGAACGAGGTAGAGTTACAATTCTTGTGCACTGCACTTCCAAATATTGCAACAAATAAGCAAACCCTATTTCAAGTCATTCCCACTTAAGATAACAAAATTATGCTCAGAACAAGCAAGAAAAATTATAAAAGTAAAGATTTAAGGGGGAACAAGTCAAAATTCATGCTAGAAAGAGATATGGTTCTTGTGCACTGCACTCAGTAATTTTTCAACAATCAAGCATGCCAAATTTGAAAGATGTTCACACTAAAAAGACAGTTATGTTCCGGACAAGCAGAAAATGCTGTAAAAAGAACGATCAAAGGGAAAAAATTTAAAGACAGCACGTGGTATAGTTATGGTTCTTTCACACTGCAATCTGTATTATTGCAACAAACACAAATGCAAAGTTTCAAGTCAATCAAACAAGATGACAAAGTTATGCTCCAGACTAAGAACTGGACGCCACCCACCCACCTGTACGCCATGTGAGATCCCATAATACGTCCCGTCTTCGACGGCCGTACAAAAAAGACAATGCTGTCTCTGTTGCTGGTATTCCCCTAAGTTTCAATGATAAAAGTCACATTGGTGGTGATCACCACAAATGACTAAAAAAAATCGAACAGCTTATACATATACCAATTCAATGATTTGCATCTCCATGCTAAAAATAGTACATTCTACAAATTAACTCTTTACCAAACAACAAAATTTTGGACTTGTCCAAATTGAAAGCATGTGCAGACAACAAAATAAATTTGAATAAACTAGAAGGCCCTGAAGGGCCTGAATATGCTATACTGGCAGAGAGTTTGCTTTCAAATAAAGCATACATAGGAATTCATCATGCAAAAAGACAAAAAATTGACATTTTCAACTCAAAATGGCTACTTTTCCATTACTGTTTGTTGCATTTTTTCAAACTCAACAGGGTTAAAAAGCAATTGATGGGATAAACAAGCTGAAAAATTCATAAAAATCTGATTACAAATAAATACTTTATCATGTAAACAGGCAATGAAATTGTTCAACTTGAAATGGCTACTTTTCCCATACGGTTGGTCAGATTTTTTTCAAAATCAATAGGGTTCAAGCTATTGATGAGATAAACTAACTGTGCACATTTCACAGAAATCTGACCAAAAATGAAGACTTTATCCCGTAAAGAAGAAATGAAAGTTTTCAACTTGAAATGGCTACTTTTCCCATACTGTTTGCTGGAACTTTTTCAAAATCAATAGGGTTGAAGCTATTGATAAGATAATCAAACTCTTCAAGTTTCAAGATAATCTGACCAAAAATGAAGACTATCGCATAAACAAGAAATGGAAATTCAAAACTTGAAATGGCTACTTTTCCCATACTCTTTGTCAGATTTTTTTCAAAATCAATAGGGTTAAAGCTATTGATGAGATAAACAAACTGTGTAAGTTACACAGAAATCTGACCAAAAATGAAGACTTTATTGCATAAACAAGAAATGAAAGTTTTCAACTTGAAATGGCTACTTTTCCCATACTGTTTGAAGGAGTTTTTTCAAAATCTAGGGTTGAAGCTATTGATAAGATAAACAAACTCTGCAAGTTTCATGGAAATCTGACCAAAAATAGACTTTATTGCGTAAACAATAAATGGAAATTCTAAACTTGAAATGGAAGAATGTAGAATGTAGAAAACTTTGTGGGAAAAGGAGAAAATGCTGGTAACCAGCATTTCTCCTTTTTCCACAATGTTTTCAAAGGCTTTCCTTTTTAGGGTCGTTAAAGGTCGGGATTGTGTGGTAAAGAGTTAACTTATTTTATGTTTGTCCAAATCCAAAGCATTTGCTGACGACAAAATACAAGTGACTGAAAGTTTGAAATTTGTTTTGTGGAAGGTTGAAAACATTGTGGGAAAAGGAGAAAATGCTGGTAACCAGCATTTTCTCCTTTTCTCACGTTTTCTACCCTTCACAAAACAAATTTCAAATTTTCAGTCACTTTTACGTTATCGTCTGCAAATGCTTTCAATTTGGACAAGCCTAAAATATTGTTGTTTGGTAATGAGTTAAAAATTATTTTACAGGATTTGAGAAATGAACGCAAAAATGACCATGATAGTACTATACACTGTCATTTTTCTTGGTTGTAGAAATAAATATACAAACGAGATGGACCAAGTAAAAAAAAAAAAGTTAACTGTGTTCAACAGAATTAGTAAAATGATTTTGTAGAGCAGACACAACCATGCATTCTAAATCTGTAGCAATGAGGAATGTTACATGTATTAACTCGTTACCAAACCGCAATATTTTAGTTTTGTCCAAATCAAAAGCATTTACAGTTGACAAAATAAAAGTGATTGAAAATTTGAAATTTGTTTTGAAATTTGGTAGAAAACATTGTGGGAAAAGGAGAAATTGCTGGTTACCAGCATTTTCTCCTTTTCCCACAATGTTTTCTAAAGGCTCCTTCTCAGGGTCGTCAAAATTAGGGATTGTGTGGTAATGGAGACAGTAGAACTAAATTTACAATGGTTCATCATACAATTTTTTGTTGTTCAAAACAAGGCACTGTGAGTACAGGAAAGACAATATTCAAGAAAAAATTTCCACATTTCCCCTTATAATTCTATAGAAATTATATGTTGCAGTAGCAACAAGGGCCCAGTTGTTCAAAGCATTGCTAGCTAAACAAGCTCGTTTAAGGTCATTTCACTAAGTGTTCTAATGAAGATATTATTGCATATACTGGTTTTTTTTGCGGGAAAAATGTGAGTAGCCGTTGCATTGAAAAATCTAAACACATTTTCTCATTAAAAAAATCACCTTTTCTTGTGTTACATGATACAAATGCTAACATCTCTTTAATTAACAATGAGTTCAGCTTTGAGCATCTGGGCCCACAATTTTTATCTGCCTAACAAGAAACCATGACTATTTGTATCCCCGCTACATGTGAAATATGAAAAGAATTGACCTCCCCAATTCATCAGAGAAGTCACTTGAAACCCTAAAACTAACAAATTACTAAAAATCTGTTACATATTTACAGTTTTAAAAATTCACAAAAATATGAGGATGTTACTTTCTGATGTAAAGGAACTTACTTTATTTCATGCTTTCCAGTAGGATATCAAGAAATAGCAGAGAAATAATTTTCGATACTACATGGGTACAACCAGTGAAAATACCGATTTTCATATTCTTGTTGCTTAGGTAAATTGCGCGTGCCTCACAACCTGATGGAAATATTACATCATTTGCCTTACATTTCTAGCGGCTTGAAGTAATACTGTAATGCGTTGCTATGCTGGAGGGGTATGCCACAAGAAAAATGGATTTTGATAAAGCTCCTCCCAGAAAGGGTTAAAAGCATGAAATAAATAGAATATTTGTTGTTGGTGAAAGATTGAAATTTATTTCATCAAGAGAATACCATTGGTAATATTACCAGTGGTGTTCACTCTATGAAATAAATTTCAACCTTTCACCAAAAGAAACCAAATATCCTCTATTCAATTAACTTAGAAATATCTTGCTAGTGACTTTTAAAACTGCAGGCTTCTGCATAGAACTGTCATATTTTCCAACATGTAAGCCTCATGAGGGGTGGCAGTAAGTGTCTGAGCAATCCTAATGAATATGGTTTGTTTTTAGCTTTAACTTTTACAGAAGAAAAATACCATGCATTATATATTTCTCTGCATCAACTGTTTGCACTGACAAAAATTTGTTGAGTAATTTCTAATTTTTCTTGCATAAAATGTGCAAAATGCAGAAGTAGGTAAATCACAAAGTTAAAATGTCTTTGACTAGGATTACAGACTAATAGACTATGGTCTCTAACTGTAGTCACAGCTTTTTCCACTTTATTCAGAAATTGAATAAAGGCTGTAGCATCTTGGGTACTCCAAATCTGTAATACATAATACCAAGCTAAAAAAAGAAAAAGTGCCTCATTCAGTGACTTAGTAGTTAAGGAGATTCTGGTATCATCACCAACAATGAACACACTGTCAACTTCTTCATTCAACATTCCGACAGCAACAAGACTAGGTGGAGCCATAGGTTTAGACGACAAGACCTTTTCAATTTCTGACGCCTGAACATCCTGAAAATATACATGTCAATTCATGGGTCCTGACTGAAAGGTTTAAACCATTTAATTTTATGCCATGGATTCTTCCATGACAATAAACTCAAGGAGTCCATTTTTCATCAAGGGATGTCTGGTCTAATTTTTTTCTAATTTTGATCTTTATTAGAAATTCTTCTTAGGATACAGTGCAGAGCCCCATCAGAAGCTGCAATACATGCATATGCAAAGTCTGATCTGGGCGTGCACTGTTTGACTTCATCCCATTTAACTCTTTACCAAACAACAAAATTTTGGACCAGTCCAAATTGGAAGCACTTGCAACAAAATAGAAAAATATCAAGAATTGAAACTTGTTTTCTGCAGGATAGAAAACATTGCGAAAAAGGAGAAAATGCTGGTTACCATTTCCCACATTGTTTTCAGAAGGCTTCTTCCTCAGGGTAGTTAAAACCAGGGATTGCGTGGTAAAAGGTTAAGAGATGCAAGGCAATACTGTATTAAAATACAAGGCAGTAAAGGGATGTCTGGTCTAATTTTTTCTTTACTTTTATTTTTAACAGAAATTCCTGTTTGCAGAGTGTAAAACCTGATCAGAAGCTGGGATATATGTGGCATCTGATCTGGGTCTGCACTGTTCACCTATTTCCCATTTTTTGAATGCATAACAGTAAAATGTAATGAGTTAAAATAACACCAAATAAGACTATTTACCCATTGTGTACCTGAGGACTCTTCTATTATTACAAGCTGGATAAGTCATTACGTTGTTCAGGATTGTCAAGTGTACTTTTTCATTTCTCTTCGATTTGTGATGGAAAATTCTGTTAGTAAAAAGAGTAGACCATGAACATACAGTGTCTGATCTGGGTCTGCACAATTTGTCTGATATCCTTTTATGGGGTTCCAGTTTGCAATTGGTTGAGTTTTGATGCATCTGATTTTTTATCAAACATGGCTCATTTACTACAAATTTGATGCTCTTAATTCACCCATTAGCAAACGACAATATTTTAGACTGATTCAAATTGAAAGCATTTGCAGACGACAAAATAAAAGTGACTGAAAATTTGAAATTTGTTTTGTGAAGGGTAGAAAACATTGTGGGAAAGGGAGAAAATGCTGGTTACCAGCATTTTCTCCTTTTCCTGCAATGTTTTCTAAAGGTTTCTTTCTCAGGGGCGTCAAAAGTAGGGATTGTGTGGTAATGGGTTACAGAACTATCATGAATGAATATGTTTTGTTTGTTTTGAGGCATAACATCCCTGTCAGCAACTTAATTTAGACACCATGTGTCCATATTTTTAGGATCATGTTACCCTCTTGAAACAACAATATCCATTATCATTACTATCATCAATATTATTGCAAACATTGTATGGAAGATTGTTGAAAGTGCTGAATATGATTATTTATTCAGAAACTTTTACATACTGTGTATTTCAGAAATATACATGTAACTTCTTTGTTATTTACAATGTATGGATGTGAGCTTCATTGGGAGAAAATCTGTCTTCAGGGTTTCAAGGCAGGCCAAACACAAACAAGGCTGTACAGCCACAAAAGATGGGTAGATCTGAGATGTTTAAAATTTTGGGTGAAGAAAGTACATGGACTGTACTATCACTGTGGCAAAAACAAAGGCACTGATTGGCTGCACAGTTACTACACAGCTGATCTGTTCCTTCCTTTTCACATACATGTGCAAATAGCAGGTTTTCTCATGACAAACTATGCAGTAAAATCTTCATGAACTTACCTCTTTGCCACCAGGCCTCAACAAGGTTACTGCTTCAAACAATTGTGTCTATCTGTCAGCACAAGTATTTAAATGATCCACACCGAGGATGTACTTATTTCAATCATCATCTGAAATCAGATGCAGTCAGCCAAGTCATATAAGCAGCACAGCACAGAATATATTTTAATCATACCTGCCTATTGCTTTAATCTCTCTCTCTCTATGAAGAAGTTGGGATCATTATTATGAAGACACACAATATGTCTTGTGTACTTCCGCAAAGAAACACTATAGAATGAACACATGAGCAATAATGCATTTTGGTATTATTTCTAATAGGACTGAGACAATATTATATCAGTACAATGATATATATATGGAATAAATGTCTTCCCTTCCTTAAACTTTCTTTTTAAAGAGTATTCATTTCAATAAAACATTGATTATAAAATGAAATATGGAATGTTTATCATTTGCAATTTACATAAATAAACAGATGAAACATTTATGAACAATAGGAGTGGAATAGTGCAGTGGTAAAGCCAGTGGCAAGGACTTCCTACTGAGGGATCCCTGGTTCGAGACTGGGCTGGGTTGCTGCTGTATCTTTATATTTATCATGTCCGATTGCCTAAAATCGTCATACATATTGTATGAGATGACAGCAGGTTTTTTTTTCCAAAAATTGGAAAGGGGCCTTAGCCTTTCATTTTGGGAAATTCAAGCATGATTTTGGCCCAAATGGGAAAATTAGGCAGACTTTCAATGTACATCAATAAAACAATGGCAGTGTATGTATATGTAGTATATAGAAGGGGCAGCAATTTAACAAGTGAAACAGATTCAACATTCAAACTTTAACTGTTTAAACTTTGACCAAATATCTCACAGAATTAGCACATATAGGCTTAGAGTCCTTTTTAACACTACTGTGGAACACCCTTGGGTGCCGGAGTTAATACTTTAGAAGAACTGCTTTTCGGCCATCATATGATACAAGGGAATCACTATCTGTGGAAGTTACAAGGCTAGGCTTTGGTATTATGTCTATAGATGTAGAGTTTGCATCATATGCAGTGATAATAATTGTCTAGTCTTTAGACAAAGGAAGATCGGCGATGCCCGACAGAACCGGCACCTCAGATTGAGACTAAAATATTCAGAGATTTGATTACCTGTATATCAATCAGCAAAGAAATCAAACATTTCACGCCAAAGTAAAAAGGCTATGCTGGTCTTTATCCATCTGCAGCCCTTTTATTTAACAAACTTTTTGTAATGTTTTCTGGTTCTTGACATGTTTTGCATAGATACAGCGTGTCTTTTTTTTTTTTTTGAAGAATGTTGACTGCAACTGAGTTCAAATGTGTTCCACAGTGTTAAGAAAACTTCTTTTGTCACCTGTAAGTTTTTACGGAAGACAATTATATAACATGTCAATAGATTTAATATTGAATGATAGGGAAATGACAATGGCATTCAGTCTATGTGCAGTGCTGTGATGCTTACAAAAACTTAATTCCTTCGATTAACCCATTACCACACAATCCCTACTTTTGATGCCCCTGAGAAAGAAACCTTTAGAAAACATTGTGGGAAAAGGAGAAAATGCTGGTTACTACAATGTTTTCTACCCTTCACAAAACAAATTTTAAATTTCTAGTCAGTTTCTACTCAAATACAAGGGAAAAAAAAGCCCTGGACAGCCATAGCATTGCTAAACTTATTCTTAAAAAGACTACGTGTTAGATATACAAAAAAGGCACACACACAACCATTCAGTGTTCCAGTTATAATTTCAGGGCCAAAGGGGTGAAGAGATTGCTCATCTATACACTTCTGTTTTTACAGATGTCATACAGGTCACATTATGTTTGGAAAGCTTAGAAAATACCCACAATTGGCAACGGTATGAATCAAAACTTCCCAAAAGTATCGCCCCGCCTCGGTGGCTCAAAGACTTGTGACCTGGTGAACTCGTGACATGTTCGATACCCGGTTGAGCCAAACTTCTCTCTGGCATATTTTCGCCTCTCACCTCTACTGACAGTGACACATGTGAGAAAAGTAGTCGTTGGCTTTGGAAAGATATAGTTGTGTTAGCACTGGTGTGAGAAAGCCAGGAAACATATGCGAGTCACTAATTGCCATGATATGGCCTTAGCTGTTAAAGTGGCGTTAAACCCCAATACAACGAACCAACCAATCCCAAAAGATATTTGGTACGATATGCTTTACACTACTAGTCTATAATCAATTCACCACTAACTAAACATGTAACAAACTTGTATGCAGGATGTGCAGTACCATGAAGCATCAATATCAGCGTAGTTTAGTTGTTTTTTTTGGTGTGTGAAAAAACCTTTATCCCACCCACAATCATCTCCAGTAGACAACTGGAAACGGAGAAACAACATCACAAATAAACTGGCAGTAAAATATAAAATACCCTGATACACATTCAGATTACAGGGATAAGTTTGAAATTTATGCTGAGTTGCAAAGGAATGCAAATTTACCGTGGAAATATATGTACTTTTTGAAATTATTGTTCGAAATTTTCACTAAGCCGTCCAGGAAGAAGCGTCTGCAAAAGGACCGCCTTTTCTTAGGCGCTTGTCATCGTGAATTTTACAGTCGTCAATAAGCGTCTCAGTAAGAATGATTTAATATAAACTATTTATTATTTTACAGTTTTTATTGAAAATAGGTTCCGAAATGACCATCTCTTTCATGAGCATGGCTGTTTTGATAATAATATTGAAAGAAAAGAGAGAGAAAAAAAAAGCCGTAGATCTAGGCCTATGTGCTAAAAAAAGAATTATGGACGTTTCGTGCCATAACCGTTTCGCACCAGGCACTTCATACCACAACTTAAACTATTTCCTACTATAATACTATTTCGTACAATAATCTTACCACTTCGTACCATAGTCTTAGTATTCCGAACCATTTTTTGGTACCTATTATAAAGTACTGACAAAGGAAAACTTTCGATATGACATTATTAAAGAAGAAAACGAAGTGACTGCATACCTCTAATAAAACGCCCTCGTGTTTTACAAGTGCAACACGTTCAACACAGTGACCCGTTTTATAAACTTAGATGCCAAATGTGCCCATTCAACCTGAGGCATTTATAGCGCTTTTAACGCCTAGCTCGATGTATATGAGGAGGTATTATATGTATTTGAACAGAGAGAGGGCAACCCTTTTTAAAAACAGTCACTGGAATCGAGACAAGAATCATTTGAAGCGCAGCTCACTTATGCTATTTTATATGTTATAACTTTATTCTACATAATTATCTTTTAAATAATTAAAAAGATAACATTTAACATAATATACTTACACAAATCAGTGCCTCGAATAGAAATAATTAAGCATCTGAAGCCATCTTCTGTAAGACCGTCAACAAACAAAACGACGGGTGTTATGGTATAAAACACGCTCACTAAAACACCAAAACACGTACAAATCACCAGTATTTATTCTAAAAATACCGTTGTTTTAGTATTTAATACCCTAAAAACACGTGTCGTGTTTCTCAAAATTTACAGTGTATTACAATAGGTTTGCGTTTTTCTCATTACGAAGGCGCTCCAGACTTGGTGTAGTATTATTAGAGAAGGCGAAATGTCTTCAGTTTCTTATCCCCTTTTTTCTTATTAAAGTAAATAGACGGCATATTTAAAGCAGCAAATATAATTATCCTCTCCGGAAAAAAATAGGTTCGTCTGCGAGTAATATTTTCTCATTTATTTCCACCAAGACATTGTCTGACGCTTGAGTATTTTCTCGACAAAAAAATAAAAATCCTCGTTTTACAAATTTTAAGAAGAAAATGCCAATGTGGGAGAAATACGACGGATTTTTTTTGTTTGTTGTTTTGCTTGCTCGAGCTCAGTTTCTGTACCGACTGAACGCATACATCCCTAACTAAGTTATGATCTTCATCTTTTAAATCCTTTTCCAGGCGACAGAACTTGTAGATTTATCCAAATTGGAAGTATTTGCAGACGAAAAATTACATGATCAAATAGCTAAGTTTGTTTTACAAAAAGCGTACAAAACGATGTGGGAAAGGGAGAAAATGCTGTTTACCAGCATTTTCTCCCTTTCCCACATTGTTTTCAAAATCTTTTTTTCTGCATTGTTGTTAAAACTCAGTATTGTTTGGTTAATGGTAAAATCCCTTTGTGCCAAAAAAGAATCTTTATAAGGTTGAAACGCAAGTAATAATGGACGAAAAGCATACCGTTTATGAATAAGTAAATATTTTCTAGAAATTATATATATAACGTTAGTTCTTGCATATCTGATACACGTATTTTCGAGAAAGCTCCTGTTATATTCAAAACATTACTATTTGCTGACACCAGCTTTGGAAAACATATAGCGATGGAAAACATAATGGGGGAAAAAGGAGAAAATACTGGTTACTAGCATTTCTCATTTTTCCCATAATGTTTTCAAAGAACCTTTACTGAGAGTCGTTGAGGTCTACGACCCCTTACTATCGGTAAAGATCGTGTAAAACGGACGTTTTCGTAAGTTTATTCGGCCAATCTCGGCAGCTTCTTTCGCTTATAAAATGAGATTCACTAACTCAATGTTAAACATCGTGCGACTGGACGTTTTCGGAAAGGTTCTCCGGCCAGTCTCGGAAGTTTCCGTCTTTTAATACGAGAGTTAGGGGATATGTACCTTAAAATATGAGATTATATGGTAAAGGCCTAATTGAATTATCGTCAATGTAATTCGGGGCTCTTTGAAAATTGTGATATTGTATCTTGAGATTTCTTGTGGATCTTCATCGAATAAATCATCAAGACCAGGGCCTGTATTCACCAACCATTCTTATTCTCCTGAATTTTCTACGTTTGTAAATAACACAACTTCTGATTGGCTAAACCATTCGGTTTAGCCAATCAGAAGCCGTGTTACTTACAACATGTAGAAAACCTTTGATAATAAGACTGAGAATATTCTCAAGAATGGTTGGTGAATACAGGCCCAAGTTGTTACCAAAGAAGACAAAGCTTGTTTTTTACCCTATCTCACGTGATAAATTTCAGACTCTCCCAAATCCAGAACATCTGCGAACAACAAATTCAAAATTAATACGAAAGAGCTTGATTTTTGTGGAAAAATGAGAAAATGCTGGTTACCAGCATTGTCTCCTTTTTCCCCACAATGTTTTCAAAATGCTTCTTTTTCAGCGTTGTTAAAACAAGGGATTGTTTGGTAAGGAACACTGTAGACTTTTGTTGTTGTTGTTGGAGCAGATTCACGGAAACATAAAGTATTTGCTTAACATATTGGTTTGAGAAGTAATAGAGGTGTGTGTCAAATGTTTCCCTTTAAAACCTTTAAAATGTTTCCTTTTAAATCGTTAATTTTCGTCCCATGAAATAGTTTCATTTTCTGGCAGAATTATTTTGGCTTTCAAAATAACAAATCGTTTGTAATTTTCCAAACGGGAAATTCCACCTAAAAGAATTGCTTTTGCAACGTTTCTTTTCGCTGGAAAAAATGAAGGGTCTGTGCAGTTTTAAGATCAGACCGTAGGTTATGGGCAATCTGATCTTGATCCTAATTGTACAAAAAAAAGCATCGGATCGTACTGAGCAGTCTTAGGTCCTTAACCCATTACCACACAATCCCTACTTTTGACACCCCTGAGATAGAAGCCTTTAGAAAACATTGTGGGAAAAGGAGAAAATGCTGGTAACCAGCATTTTCTCATTTTCCCACCATGTTTTCTACCTTTCACAAAACAAATTCACATTTACAGTCACTTTTATTTTGTCGTCTGCAAATGCTTTCAATTTCGACAAGTCTAAAATTTTGTCGTCTGGTAATGAGTTAATAAAGACGACCCAATGTTTTGGAGGACAGCTAAGGTTAGGGTCGGTCTGCACAGAACATGCAGCCTGATTTCTGAAAACGTGTAATTTATTTTTTTTTTGGAAGTGCAATAATTTATAGGCGATTTCCCAGACCGTTTCGTTCGCATATATATCTTCTGTTTTACAGTGTATTATGTTAGAAATGTATTTAGAAAGGTAGAATGTATCACTTTTTTTTCTCTAACGAACAAATTTTTTATTTAAACTTTGCACATACAAAGCTCACCATGTGTCATAGGAGATTACCATTAAAAAGAAAATATGTTCATCGTGCCCGTTTCTGAGAAATTTGCTTTTGAAAAAGATACATACAGTTCCAAAATTCAGCTTATATTTCGATTTTGATTCGCTTTTCTTTAATTGACAGTGACGCAGGAAAATTACCGAAAGAACATACAAAAGTACATAAATTTAATGAAAGTTCATTTAGCTTTGCACAAAAAATATAACTACTAGTATGTTAAAGGTGGGTATTTAGAATTTTTGCATCTCACCAAATTAAAAAATATATATACACGTATCACTAAAATTCATATGAAAAAATAATACGAATCATCAATGAGTAAGACTCACAAAATTACAAAAATATTTTTTTTTGAAGGTGTTCCTTTAAAAGGCTACGTAGCCTCTTAAGGTATTTTTAGATTTCCCGCCTAAAACCAATAAAGCATTTTGGGAATGTCACGTCACTGGCACGTGACTTATAACGCTTAAATTCCATTACATAACAAACATGTAATAACTATCTTCCATAATGTCTTCTTCGGACCCTATATTTGAAACTTCGTCTGTGTATTCCTGTATGTAAATGAGCGAATTGATCATCTAAAAATAGAACGTGTCTCCCTTTGGTGTCAACCTGGGCCGTAGTAAATCTCTAATTTCTCGTGCTGTCGAATGGTTTTCAACTATTGGGGTTTTATGAAGGCTTTGGGAGTATAAGGATGATTTTTTTTTGCATTTTTTTTTTTTATTTTCGTCCCAAGATCTGAAGGGCCACCTTTAAAACCTTTGTTTTGAGTATGGTAAATGTACAAATATGCTTTTTATGTACAGCTCATTGAGTAAAAATGGGAGATAATTTGATCGAATTAATTGCTAATCTTTAATAAATATATATTGTCTAAAGAACCAATTTTCCCTAAATTTCCCACACTTATAGTTTTTATAATATTAACCCATTACAACACAATCCCTACTTTTGACGCTCATGAGAAAGAAACCTTTAGAAAACATTGTGGGAAAAGAAGAAAATGCTGGTCAAACAAATTTGTAATTTTCAGTCACTTTTATTTTGTCGTCTGCAAATGTTTTCAATTTGGACAAGCCTAAAATATTGTCGTTTGGTAATGAGTTAAACTATATAAAGAAGTAAAAATGGCACCTATCCGGGCATATTTCGGCAGAAAAAAAGGGTGAAGGTTACTGCGAAATTTTATTTTTTCAAGGGTAAAAATACGATAAAAGCTAAGCAGACAAAGAGGGAGAAGAAGGAAATTGCTCATGAGGACTGATTTCTCTTTTTCCCACAATCACTTCGAAAGTGGAAACATTTATACTTCCATAACTTTGAATTTCCTGCTTTTGTTCGCCTGTTTGGTGGGCAACCCTGTGTCAGGAGTATTTTAATTTTTGCACGATGAAAGTTCAGAGATTCATTTTTTTGTTTTTTACTAATCATTGCCCGAAAAAAGTATTCTTGTTTCAGTGCACCAATAGTCTGAAAATGTATGCGAAAAATGAATAGGTGCACTTTTGATGCACGATCGATGCGCAGTATTGATGTGCGCGAACATTTGTGATATACGTCGTTAAAGTCTGTGGTGATTAGACCGATATTATGTACTCATTCTTAAAGGAGAAACATTAAATGGGCATTCATCTCTTTCGGGTTTCTTATATATTCTATACAATTTTGAGTATGACATAAATTCAGAGAAGATAGCAGCTTGTTACTTCAGTCATGTGGACTTTACACATGAAAATGAATAATAAGCATTTGGGAAATTTGAATTATAAGTTTTCATAAAATAAGGCAGCACTCCGCTGGATATCGCACTAACAATCAGACGGACCAGATTTGTTTTTGTTGGCCTGTTTACCACAAGAACAAGATTCAGAGATTGACGTGAGAATTAAACACGATTCCCTTTATTTTAAAGAACCTTAGCATGTTAAAATCAATGCAGCAAGAGGATCGAATGCTGGCATTTATCAGCATTTAACTTTTTCCCTCAATGTTTTCTACCTTTTAAAGACAATTTCCATTATATGAGCCAGATTTGAATTTGATATGTTACTATATAACTACTTTGAATTTGGAAGAGTGTAAAAAATTTTGTGTGGTGATTAAGTCTCGTTAACGACGTTGACACGTAGCAGACGAACGGAATGATGAACGCGTGTCTATTTTTAGCGCGATTCGGTCGGTTTCTAAAGCAAAGCATGTCTAATGCAATATACGTCTGGTACTTGGCTTTCATGAGGCATCCAGGAAGCTGAAAATCGTCGGTTTACTTCAAAAACCTCGTAACTACAGCTTGTTTCAAGCTGTAGTTACGAGTTTTTTTAAGTAAACCGACCTAATACTGTTACTTGTCCATACTGTTGACTTTACCGCGTGCGAGAATGAGTAAATAACCACTTAAAGTCATTTTTAACAGTATTATCACTCATTTCAAGGCAACATTTAACCCTTTCCCAAACAATCCCTGGTTTTTAAGGGTCAGGAATAGAAGCCTTTTGAAAACATTGTGGGAAAAGGAGAAAATGCTGGTAACCAGCATTTTCTCCTTTTCCCACAATGTTTTCTATCCTATCTTATAGAAAAATCATCTTTTTAGCAACTGTTAATTTGTCATCTGCAAAATGCTTTCAAGTTGGTCTGTCGCAAAATTTGCCGTTTGGGAAAGGGTCAACGTATCTGTTGTATTTTTTACTCGGGTGTGATTAAAAGTCAATATTCTGTCAATAGAGTATACGAAAAGAAAAAAATCCAAACCAACAACACATAGAGGATATTTGTTTTTTTCGGTGTAAGATCGAAATTTATTTCATCGAGTGGACACCATCGGTAATATTTTCACGAGTGGCGCAGCCACGAGTGAAAATACTACCGATGGTGTTCACGAGATGAAATAAATTTCGATCTTTCTCCGAAACAAACAAATATTCTATTTATTTCATGCTTTTCACCCTTTCTGGGAGGAGCTTTATCAAAATTCAGTATAATTCTTTTCCCTCATTCCCCGTGGCGTACCCCTCCCGCAAAGCAACGTTACGTCAAGCGCGAGAAATGTAAGGTATATGACGTCATATTTCCCATCTAGTTGTTAGGCACGCGCAATTTACCTAGGCAACAAGAACGTGAAAATCGGTATTTTCACTGGTCGTACCAGTGTAAGATCGAAAAATAGTTAGACTGCTATTTCTCGATATCCTACCGGAAAGCATGATATAAAAAACGGTTATTATCATGTAACCAAAAGCAAAACGATTTGGCCCGGATCATCATGCGCAGTCGCAGAATGCACAGGCTGATCTCTGAGTCGATACTTTAAGCATTACACATTACATAAAGCGCGCTATTCACAAAGCAAATTTTGTCGAAACCAATTCGGTTTAGCCCTGACCAAGTGACACACTATCTCTGTTCTACTACATCAAACACGAATTCTGCAGTGCCTCGCCCAAGTACATTCCCACATGATCAGCTGCTCCAACGGGGATCAAAACCTTTAAGTGGATACTCGCTTTTAAAGGTGGGTATCTAGAATTTTCACATCACACCAAAATGAAAAATACATATGTCACTGAAATTATATGAAAAATCAGTACAAATCATCGGTAATTAAGAATCATAAAATTACAAAAAAATATTTTTTTTGGGCGGTATTCCCTTAAAAGGCTATGTAGCCTCTTAAGCTATTTTTAGATTTCCCGCCAAAATCAGAAAAGCATTGTGGGAATGTTAAGTGACTTGCACGTGACTAATGGCTATTAAATTCCGTAACATAACAAATATGTAATTATTTCCCATGATGTCTAGAACTTCGGATGCTATGTTTGAAGTTTCTTCAGTATATTTCCGGTATGTAAATGGGCGAACTGTTGATGTAAAAATAGACCGTGTTTCCCTTCAGTGTTGACCTGGGCTGTGGTAAATATCTTATTTATCTATCTGTCGGATGGTTTTCGACTACTGGGGTTCAGTGAATGAAAATTATAAGGCTTTGGGAGTATAAGGATGATTTTTTTGTATTTTTGTAAAATTTTCGTCCTAAAATCTGAAGGGCCACCTTTAAAGATTACAACGCCCCCAACATAAAATAATCGTAAATATTGTGTAACATACCCTTTTTCGTAAAGGCTATTCGACCAATCTCAACAGCTTTCGTCTTATAATATGAGAGTTAGAGGCCGCATTCGGCATACCTCGGGTGATGGGAGCCATCATATCCCTCGGCTGTAACTAGTGGATTGATATGTAGCAGATCGGTACATTCATCGCCCGGAAGTATGCCGGTTTACCGTTTTGAAAATTTATGGCTACTCTAAAAAAAGAAAACTTGAGTTTCAGTTATCTATCAAAATCTCTATTGCCATATTTTAGTTGACAAACAGTTCGTACATTCATTTTTAACGTGGTTTATCATATTCCGATTGAAAATTTCACCGACAAATAGACAGATGTGCATAACGCCATTGAGCTTGCAAAACGACTGTCAGTGGCGCGCTATCATATGCGTAATTCTCAATTCAAATAGAAACGACCGTAATACGAACGAGGTTAGATGTAGGTGCGGAATCGGCCGAGTTGTGACGAGTGTTAGGGGTCATAGACTCTCTAACTCATCGATAAATATCGTATAACAGCGACGTTTTAGTAAAGGCTATTCGGCCAGTCTCGGCAGCTTCCGTCATCTAAAATGAGAGTTCGGGGCCGTACATCTTATAGTGACGAATTAGATTATGAAACCAAAAGAAATACCAATATTTTATGTGGCTTCGATCATCCACCATTAATTAAATTAGATTTTTTAAAATAAATATCTAGAATAGCAATCTGATTGGCAGAAACAGACCGTCTCTCGGCCAATGTGATGACTACTCTTAAATTTTTCAATCAATAACCGTATTTACCAACTAGTCTTAGTTTCACTTTTTGGTTTAGCCAATCAGAAGATGTGGTACTTTCAGCTTTTGAAAATTCTAACGAATGGGTGTTGGATATGGACACAGAACAACCCGTAGATTGGTCAATGAATTAATACGGACCCAAGTTTGAGAATAACTATGAATTTTACTTATATAGAGGAAACATTGCATAGATGACACGTACAAAAGTTAGCTGAGTCATTCTTATGATAATTTTAATTCTCACGTTTATTCTTCGTTTTTATGTAGATGTCAATACATTATGGTAATGAGCTATTTATTGGAGGAAGCATCCGTTTTATTTTTCCAACACTTCTTTCAAAATTCGTCAGAATGCTCAATTCGCATTTTCATAACTTTCTTGCTGACCCAGACCATAGTCCGTTGTGCGTCATGTTTTATTTGACAAGGTTGGGTCTAAGACAGACTTGGAAGAATAGCCAATAACCTGATAACTCCCGCATTAAAAGTATTCTGAATTGTTTATTGATTCGAGTTTGGATATGTGCAACAAATAAAACAAGGGAGAGCAAAGTTGACGAAAACACTAAATAAGAAAGGTTGCGAGCAATAAAATACGATTTGCATAACTTCGTGTTTTTCTTTTTAGCTTATTTGAATTCTGGACACAGTTCAGAAATGAAATATTGATCATAAATATTGAAAATATGATATTAAACGTAACGATGTGTTTAATTTGTTACCGCCTAAAACAAAATTGCAGCAGGTGGCCTTTTAAAGCACACCCATGAAAAACAATAGATACAATGAATTCAGGTTTAAAAGCAGCCATGGAAAACAAAAGACAGGTTTTAAAAACACGAAAAACACGTGGAAATATTGTGGAAAAAGGAATAAAATGGGTGAGGATTATTATATTTAGTAATGACGGAGTTATCAGTGGTAAAAAAAAATCGCACCTCGCCATTGACAGCATAAATGACAGCTATAATTTCTCGACGTTATCTTAGAACGCTTACGAGGCGCACCCTGGCGTCGTAGATGACGTCATAGATGTTCATGTTTAACGTCATGCACAGAAATATACATTTTGAGACATGACCCGGGAGTTAACAAGTAATCACATAATTATGCAACCATAATACCCATTTTGTCCAACAACCGATTCAATCTTAGGGTAAACTGGTCCTTGGATATACAGAAAAATTATCAATAGCGAAAAGTTTTGGCCCAGGTCAGCCTGCGCGGACTGCGCAGGCTGACCTGGGTCGATACTTTTCGCAGATGCATTAAACCCCTTTTTCACAAAGCATGACTCATTTATGATTAAGATCGTTTGGTCGATCCTTTACAATTTCTTTTCGTATAAGAACGTATTATGGATCTTTTTTTACTTGTTTTCTTCAAGATTTTATAGTATTGATTAGAACTATAAACACTAACCACATTTCAGTTTTAAATTTCCAATTCTCTGCCGGGTGATCATCATTATAAAAGAACAAAACGCGTTCTTCAAAGCTTCGAGTTACGTTCTAACAAGACATAAAAACGCACAATTAACCCTTCAGACCACTGGCTACATAAAACGAATATTTTTCTTCAGTGAAAAAAGATAGATCCAACCATGGCAAATTTAACGTAGTGTTGATTACTAGTCTGACCTGCTGAGCCCCGGTAGCTCAACCGATAGGGTGCATGGGGTCGTGAGTTCGATCCTTGGCTCGGCCAATTTCTTTCCGAAGATTGATGGTAGTCAAAATAGCGACAGGATTCATTCCTCACCTACCACTGACCGGTATTTCGACGTGGGAAAGCAGCCAGTTGATTGGAAAGAAAATTGTGCACAATACTATTGTGGTAAAAAAGACGCCAGGAAAGCATTAATAGGTGCACTTGCCGTTGAGATATAGCTGAAATAATGTTGAAAACGACGTTAAACACCACACCATCAATCACTCTACGATCTTTCAAAAGATGTGGAGCATTATATATAAAAGAGTAGGACTTAAAGTCTGTTTCTGATTCTTTGACCACTATTTTGTTAAAGGTCTTAATTAAGCCCATGATATGAGAGGAGCGGGTACATTGAAACCTGCCTTTTTTGTGTGATTAAATGAGCAAAGACGCGAGGTTTTCATTTCAATTAGATGTCATTATACCGTAATTACAACAACTATGGACAACAGACGGGAAAAAGATATTATTGTATCACAGAAAAACGCTATTCCTTCTAGTGCGAAAAGTGGTCTATGCGTGTAAGACTCGGTAATTATATGAATAATGAATAGAGAAATACGACGTTCTGAAAAAGTTTAACTCATAACTACGCAAAGTCGAGTTTTAACGACCATGAAAGATAGGACTTATGAAAACATTGTGGGAAAAAGGAGAAAATGCTGGTAACCAGCATTTTCTCCTTTTTTTCCACAATGTTTTCAACTTTGTCATGGACATATCTCGTAACTTGAACGACGTTGAATCTCTCTGCAAGTGATTTCAACGCAGACAGGCATACAATTTTGTTGTATTTTAAAGAGTTTAGACGTACCGAGAAAGCTATTCATATGTACTATTTTATTGCCAAGCACATACTGTATATCAGTTATATCACGGCCGCTACTTATAGCACCAGACCACGTGTTCCTGGTATTTCTGTTACCAGTACCTCAAACAACAACATTTTCCATGACACTGGCTAATGGGGGGGGGGCTATTTCTGTCAATTCAGTTATCTCCCTTGCCAGATAAAGAGTAAAGAAAGTTTACCAAATAACAGAGTGGTCCTTTCACCTGTATTCCTTTGTTTTTATCCTTGGTTCCTTAGGGGATGTTGCGATAATGTTAACATTGATTTATGATGTATGTTTAGGTCCACATGTAATTAGAATCAAATTCTGTTCTTAAGCACCAGGAACTCCGTTAAGATTTATTGTGTTTTCAGTCGCTCTGTATCCTACTTATATCTGTCTTTTTTTCCTAATTTTTACTAAGTTTATGATACAACATTCCATTCTGAAGAGCCCTATATGTCCTTTATTAAGTACATTTCGTCGGTTTACTCCAAAAACCTCGTAACTACAGCTTGAAACAAGTTGAAGCTACGAGGCTTTTGAAGTAAACCATTGATTTACTTGGTTAACCCCTAACCTGCTGAATAGGTGAAATGCCGGAAACTTTAAAAGGCTATAATAAATTGTGAAAATCAAAATGTTGATATTTAAAAACTGTTCTTATCGGACAGTGTAGATCCAAGAGCAGATTGCACGTTCTGTGCGGTGACCAGCATTTTCTCCTTTTCCCACAATGTTTTCCATCCTATCGAAGAAAGACCGCGCCATTTTAGTCTCATTGAAATTGTCGTCAGCAAATTTTCTTAATTTGGACGAGGCTGAAATTTTGTTGTCTGGTAAAGAGTTAATTCATGCCATAAGTGGCAATAAATAGATTACAATCAGTTTTATTTTTACCATCGCTAAGTAGGCTTGAAGTTTCAGTTTATATTAGGAAAACTACTATTACGGTGTCTAGTTGCACTTTTTTTAAAAAGGACAATGACTTTTCTGTTAAGGATTACAGCCCCCTAATTAAATCGGTAAATATCGTGTAACATCGACGTTTTCGTAAAAGCTATTCGGTTAATCTCGGCAGCTTCCGTCTTTTAGTATGAGAGTTTGGGACCGTAGATTCTCTCACCTATCGGCAAGTAGCGTGTAACCTCGACGTTTTCGAAAAGGCTATGCTGTCAATCTCGGCAGCTTTTGTCATTTAACTCATTACCAAATTTCAAAATTTTAGGTTTGTCCAAATCAAAAGCATTTGCAGCCGACAAAATAAAAGTTACTAACATTTCGAAATTCGTTTTGTGAAGGGAAGAAAACATTGTGGAAAAAGGAGAAAATGCTGGTTACCAGCATTTTCTCCTTTTCCCACAATGTTTTCAAAATGCTTCTTTCTCAGGGGCGTCAAAAGTAGGGATTGTGTAGTAACGGGTTAATATGAGAGTTAGGGGCCATAAACCTGACCAGCTTCATTAACATGAAAATGAATCGGTTTTGGTTTTTCCTTGTGTAACACTGAAAAACCCTGTAGAATTTGAAATGTATTCACGCTTTCTACAGTTGTTTTTATAAATAAGTATGTTTCCACAGTTTTCAGACCCAAGATTGCACCAAACAGCGTTTCCCTTGAAAACGACCAGCCAATTGTAGATAGCATTGCTTGACCGTATTTATGTTAATATTAAAGGAATATCCTAAAGTTTACTTGTTGTCATTCTAAAACAAATACACTGGGTTAAAGTGAGCCATCCCTTCGTCAAATAAGCATATCGTAAAAATTAATCATTAAAATGCTCGTATTTACCTTGAAGTTGTTTAAATAAATTTTAAATGAAAATACGTCGTGTTTGTATCGCAGTGACATCATCAAGTTTATCCCCCAAACTGCACGTTTTACCAAGGTTTCATTGACGTCAGTTCTCAGTTACGTAAGCTTTCATTGAGTTGGGGCATTCTGAAGGGAAATTCTATTTCATCTGTGAGTCCGTAAAGGAGGGAAATTCATTGAATACACGTTTGAATAGTGAACCCTTGCAGTTTAGTAAATTCGTTGAACGGTCAGAAGGAAATGGACTTGGAAACATGTTCACGGCTGTGGCAAATCATGTCACAACGTCGTTCCCAAGTTCCCCCACCACCTGACCGTACAACTTACATCTAGTTTCGAATTATATATAGAGGATAATCAACTGGTTATTTTTGATATGAAAAATATCTCACGAGGATGCGTTGTTAGGCGTTGAAAAAACGAGTGCGCAGCACGAGTTTTTCTTAACGCCTTATCACGCATCCGAGTTAGATATTTTTCATGTCAAAAATAACCAGTTGATTATTCTATTTATTATATACCTTATTAACATTGATAATTTTTAATTTTTCATTTGAAAGTCGAAATCAATACTTTGGATAGAGAGAAGAAATCAGGGACATATTGCGGATGAATACACAATTTAAAAGAAGAAAAACGAGACTACTGGTTGAAAATATAGAACTTACAATTAACACTATCTATAAGTGCTTAATGAAAAAAAGTAGTTCCTAATTTACGGCAGAAAGTGAAAGTGAAAGTTGATATCGTCACTAGTGATGATATCAAAATTTATTACACTGGGAAATTCCAGGATTTCACTGCTAGGTATATAATAAAATCGAAATATATGAAGTGCTTCTGCTTGCTGTTTAGGATGGTTTTGTAATTATAAAGCGCCTTTACATTAGAGGGAAAGGGTAGAGAGGTAGATGACTTTAATGGACTTTAGATAGACATCTAAAGCGGGGTGGTAAAAATACTATACCTCTGAATAATCCAAGGCATTCAATACCGGCCCTGTACCACTAGATATAAAACACAATGGGGAACCGAGATGCAAGGCATAATTCCAAAGCATCGTGTTACATTCAAATGTACCCGTTTGTGGGATGATTGCCCGGTGTCATGGGGCGAGCGAGGAGGATAATTTGGTGGAAAACTTACACCGCTAATCGCCGACAGGAATGTAGATAGTAAAAAGGTCAAAAGATGCGTCATTTTTAACTCTTTACCAACAGTCTCGGACTTATCCAAAACGAAAATCAATAAATTTTGCAGGCAACAAACTCAAGGTGTGGCTGAAATGATGAGCTTTACTTTTAAAATGGAAGAAAAACATTGAAGGAAAAGAGGAAAATGCTGGTTCCCAGCATTTTCTCCTTTTCTTGCAATGTTTTCAAGCACAGTTTCTGCACAATTAGGCTCCTTAAAACTCAGGATTGTCCGGTAAATTGTTAAACTCTTTGACGCCCGAAGTGGTTTTTGCTTTTATGCTCAATTTAGAAAGCCTGAAAAGAAGAAGCCGTAACCCGGAGTTGGATCTACAATGTCTGTTTTTTCCGGCCATGATGTGGTCAAACAAACATTGTATTAAAACGTCTTGTTTTAGCACAACGACATGCGCTTAACACCCATTTCATTTGTCGTATGGAAAGGCTGATTAAATGCTAAAAAACTTGTTTAAGGTAGGCAAAAAGCAAAGAGCGCTGCTGTTTATTGTGTTTTGGGGGAAATGAAGCAAAATATATTGAACAGTGTAGATCTACGACCAGGCTGCACAGAACACGCAGACTGGTTTTGCGCTTCTCTGTCAAAAAAAAAACCTATAAGTATGCCTCTGTGTCATAAGGATTAAACGCTTGTAATACGATCATTTTATGAAAATGACACTTTTAATTATTCGTTTATATCTAGCTCCGATCTTCTTGATATTTCTGTCCTATTAGCGGACAGGGACAGGTTATTGGCATTTGACATAAAGAAAGACCTAGGTTTTTTTTTCTTTCGTAAAAATATTAACCCTTTCCCAAACGACAAACTTTTGGACTAGGACCAAATTGAAAGCATTTGCAGACGACAATTAAACTCTTGTTGAAAAGATGATTTCTATCTGTGATAGAGTAGAAAACATTGTGGGAAAAGGAGAAAATGCTGGTTACCAGCATTTTCTCCTTTTTCCACAAAGTTTTCAGAAGGCTACTATTCCAGACCCGTAAAAACCAGGGATTTTTTGGGAAAGGGTTAAAGCTCTACAACATATTAGTACATTAATTCTTTACCAAGCGACATGATTTTGTCGTGGACCAAAATTGAAAGCATTCTCACTCGACCAATTAAATTTTACTTAACTTTAATCATTTCCATCTAAGATAGGGCAGAAAAGATTGTGGGAAAAGGAGAAAATGTTGGTTGCCAGCATTATTTTTCTCCTTTCCCCTCAATGTTTTCAAAAGCCATCTCTTTCAGTGTTGTTTAAAGTGAGAACTGTGTTGCTAAAGGTCAATCACTCTTGATGGTAACTTCCCGGAAAACTGACCTTTTTTTTTTAGTTTTGTAGGTAGTTCCAAAGACGGAACCCCTTTAATCACGTGATTCAAACCTGGTACCTCTGAAAGGAGGGGCTGTCCATGTTCCCATACACAACTGAGGCCAGGTAATAAAGGTATACAGAACTAGTCTCATGCATGTTAACGAAGGAGAAACAACGTAGACTCCTTCAGGGAGGACTTCATGAGAAGTTTGATAAACATAAGCTATTTTATGGTGTTACTATACTATATATTGAAGTGGCTATGTTTCAATGATTGTATAATACGATCATGCTATGTCTTGTAGGAAGAGGCACTCCAGAGCTTTCTCCCGGGTACCGGTGATATCCAAGACAGACACGAAGGAATGCGGTATGCTCGAGATTTTTGAATCCCAGTATGACAAATAAAACTGTCCTCTGTTTTTACATGTTTTTGGCGTAGCTGGCCTTTGACCTACTTTTTTGTACAGATAACAAATGAATAAATACAAATTTTTGATTGGTCAAAAGTGTAGACATGTTTATTTGAGGGGCCCATGCCTCTTTGCTGGCAAATTTACGTCGTCTTTCATTTTTTAAAGACACAAGTATTTCTTGTTTTATGTTCCATTTTCTTGGTCACTTGTCAACGTAAGTTGCAATTGCGTTAAAGCGAAACGGCTCTCGTACAATGTGCAAGAGTTACTCATTCAAAATTCAAATTCATTTTTGTTAATTAATCGTATCAAATTAATTATCTGCCTCAATTAACCCTCAGCAAAGTCAGACTAGTTCGTCAGTAAATCTGGTTATGTTATGGTATGGGTGATAAATTACATTAATTCATGCTTTCCGGTAGGATATCGAGAAATAGCAGTGAAAATATTTTTCGATCTTACACTGGTACCACCAGCGAAAATACCAATTTTCACGTTCTTGTTGCTTAGGTAAATTGCGTCTGCCTAACAACCAGATGGGAAATATGACGTCATACATATACCTTTCATTTCTCGAGCTTGACGTAACGTTGCTATGCGGGAGGGGTACGCCATGGGGAATAAGGGAAAAGAACTGTACTGAATTTTGATAGAGCTCCTTCCAGAAAGGGTTAAAAGCATGAAATAAATAGAATATTTGTTTTTTTCGGTGAAAGATCGAAATTTATTTCATCTCGTGAACACCATCGGTAATATTTTTACTCGTGGCTGCGCCACTCGTGAAAATATTACCGATGGTGTTCACTCGATGAAATGAATTTCGATCTTTCACCGAAAAAAAACAAATATCCTCTATGTATATAAAGATTTTTGTATGTTTCCTCCATGGGTTGGTTAGCACGTCACCTTTGACGCTGTGCATATATCATCAACGAATAATTCCTTTACTAAACGACAAATTTCAGATGGACTTTTCCAACCTGCAGGCATTCTTAGGCGACAAACGAAATGTAGCTAAACAGGGAAAGGTTGTGTGAGAAAGGATAGAAAACATTATGGGAAATGGAGAAAATGCTGTTTACCAGCATTTTCTCCTTTTCCGGTGTTGTTTTCACAAAGCTTTTCTCCTCATGGTCGTTAAAAATCGGGATTGAATGGCAAAGTACTCTTCGATGTTAAATAAATGTTTTAGCAAAATCGAGAAACCCTGATGTCGTTTCAGTATTTGCACCATTTCTTGTGTACCTTCCATGGCGTCGAAATGTTCGGTTTGGACTCCATTTGTTGGATTTGATTAAATGTGGTCGTAGAGTGTTTTCCCGTGACAAATTGTGTTTGAAACTGTCAGCGGTATGCAAGGAAAGGTTTCCAAATTTAGCGTTTACCCGCTTCACGGTCTAACCTTTTGCAATTTAGCTAAAGACTTCAATGCCCAGTCTTTAGATATTAATATTTGTACAGTCTCCTTGACTGTTTACATTTATGGCGCGTGCACGATATTAGAATTACTCCGCGGGACTATTTATCGCCCGTATATCTAGCAATATTTCTAGGGGTCAAGTGTCACATTAGAAATTTGATCCGTGGTCCACTAGCACCATTTATACATGTTGAAACCCCTTCGCTCTTGCTTTTAAAGTTAAAAGAAGGTTTGATATTTAGAACTAAGGCTACCATGAGATTAACTCATTACCAGACGACAAAATTTTAGACTGGTCCAAATTGAAAGCATTTGCAGACAACAAATTAAAAGTGACTGAAAATTTGAAAATTTTTTTTGTGAATGGTAGAAAACATTGTGGGAAAAGGAGAAAATGCTGGTTACCAGCATTTTCTCCTTTTCCCACAATGTTTTTTAAAGGCTTCTTTCTCAGGGGCATCAAAAGTAGGGATTGTGTGGTAATGGGTTAAACTAATTTTGTCCGATACTTTATGATGAATTATATTTGTAAGAGTCGAATTCTTCATGAATGAAGAAATGGACAAGTAGATTGAAGTTATGAAACAAACCAAAATAAGGAAAAATGTTTGTTTCATATTTCTTTTGTTCTAAACATATTTTTTGATTACTAATATACAGAACATTTCCCTACATGAATTTCGTTTGCTTGTGTCTCAGGCTGTTCGTTATAATCGAAGTTCTATCAAACTCTGTCAAGGCTTTGTTAGTTAAATGATTTTCTTCTCAGTAGCACGTTTAACCGAAAAATTATATAACAATTATGTCGAAACGTAAGTCTTGCAAAATGAAATTTTTCATTGCCTTTTTCAATAACTCTCATTTGCACATGTCTTTCATAAAAGAGGGCTATAGATAACGATGAAAATCGGAAAAAGACGCTTCTGATCCTCAAAACCTTCATTGACCATTCAAGTTTTGCATCGACAACGAATTCATGTACATGTGTCCTTGTTTAACTCATTACCAAACGACAAAATTTTAGGTTTGTCCAAATCGAAAGCATTTGCAGAGGACAAAATAAAAATGACTGAAAATTTGAAATTTGTTTTGCGAAGGGTAGAAACATCGTGGGAAAAGAAGAAAATGATGGTTACCAGCATTTTCTCCTTTTCCCACAATGTTTTTTAAAGGCTTCTTTCTCAGGGTCGTCAAAAGTAGGGACTGTGTGGTAATGGGTTAAGCAGAAAGGATGTCGATGCCGTCGTAACACTGATATACAAACTTCTCGGTTCATGCTAAAATTTTATCGTTCTGTTTGTAACATGTTAATCTTTTTTCCAAACAACCCCGTCTTTTAACGATCCAAATAAAGGTGACTTTTGAAAGCATTGTGAGAAAAGCAGAAAATGCTGGTGACCAGCATTTTCTCCTTTTCTTACAATGTTTTTTTTTTTTACTATTTCAACGACCAATCCCACCATTTTAACTACATTTAATTTTTTGTCTATATCTAAATTCTTTCAGTATTAATGGATATATGATACATTTTTTTCCTTTTGAACAGACCGAAGAGTTTCTCAGAAATACGACACAATCCGTGTAAATCGAACCGTTCAGATAAAGGAAAATACGATAGGATCGTTCAGTTGGGTTTTGAATATGGAAATGATTGTCTCCGTTTTGTTCTCTTTTTTTTTATAAAGCCTCGTGGCCGTATGATGAGCTCAATAACGACTTCTGTATTACTTTCCTGACGACACCAGGGCTTCTGTAATCTTAATAAAACTATAAAACCACGATAAAATGTTGAAGCTGTGATACTTTGAAGGTTTCCTGAATGAAAACATATATCATGTATCATTTTAGGTCTTTACCAAACGATACCATGTTTTATGACCCCAAACCAGAGAGCTTTTGACATCATTTGGAGGTGTGTGTGTGGGGGGGGGGGGGGCATTTGCCAACATTTTCCGCCTTTTTCCAACACCGTTCTTTGCCCTCCCCTTTCTTTGAACTGTATTTAAAAGTCGTCTGCACATTTTTTTTTTCAATAAACTAAATATAGACTTTGACTGGCAGGCTTACATGAACCATTTTTATTCAATAAAAAAGACAGGGTATATCTACTAAAATTTCCACGTTTGTAAGAACCAAATCGCTAAAACTCGCAAAGTACACTGTCGAAACACTAGGAACTTTTTACTCTTTGCCAAACAAAAAAAAAAAGGAAACTTTTGACGTGTCCAAATTCAAAGCATTTGCAGACGTCTAAATAAACGTGATTCAAAAATTGAAACTTGGCTTTAAAATAGCTGAAAACATTGTGGGAAAAGGAGAAAATGCTGGCAACCAGCATTTTCTCCTTATCCCACAATATTTTCAGTAGGCTTTTTTCTCTGGGTCGTAAAAACAGGGATTGTCTTGTTAAGGGCTAAATGCTAAAAGCTCCCAAAATCCGATCGCGGAGAGAGGAAAATCGTTGTGAAGCTTTTCCAGTTGCTCGCCTGTGTCTAGAGCATTGCGTGAGGGAAGAGTTCAGAAGATTGTCTGTAAATGGAAGCTGATATCTTCAGTTATTGGGTGCTAAACTTGGCGCGAAACATCAATAAAGTAGACGCTTGACCAATCGTCTTATCGACACTGATCGAAGTGGCATCCGGCCACGTGACCTTTCTGATTTGAATATTGACTCTTTACCGGACGAGAATAATTTGGACTTTTTGCGTTCTTGAAAATATTTGCAGACGAGAAATTCAGCGTTAGTCAAATGATTTGATCTTTCTTTGAAAGGATGGAAAGCAATGTTACAAAACGAACATTTGCTCACTTTCTCCACAATGTGCGTAAAAAACTTTTCCTTGGGATGTTTAACACGTGTCCGTTTTATACAGCGATTGAAAGAACAGTTCGTTTTATGTAGTTGTCTTGTACGGTATCGCAAAAGGGACATTGTCATGAACCGTGATTTCGAAACTAACTGATTTTAGGTTGAGGATTGCTCTGCAAAAATGGGAGGAGGGCGGGATATTTATTATATACCTAGCAGTGAAATCCTGGAATGTCACAGTGTAATAAATTTTGATATCATCACTAGTGACGATATCAACTGTCACTCTCACTTCCTGCCGTAATTTAGGAACTACTTTTTTTCATTAACCCATTACCACACAATCCCTACTTTTGACGACCCTAAGAAAAAATCCTTTAGAAAACTTTGTGGGAAAAGGATAAAATGCTGGTAACCAGCATTTTCTCCTTTTCCCACAATTTTTCTGCCCTTTGATAAACAGTTGTCAAATTTTCGGTCACTTTTATTTTGTCGTCTGTAAATGCTTTTGATTGGGACAAACCTAAAATCTTGCCGTTTGGTAATAGTTAAGCACTTATAGATAGTGTTAATTGTAAGTTCTATATTTTCAACCAGACAATTCAGTCTAATTAAAAATAATAAAGTTAATAAAGTATATAATAAATAGAATAATCAACTGGTTATTTTTTATATGAAAGACATCTCACTCGGATGCGTTGTAAGGCGTTAAAAAAAATTGTGCTGCACACTCGTTTTTTCAACGCCTAACAACGCATCCTCGTGAGACATTTTTCATATAAAAAATAACCAGTTGATTATCCTCTATTATACATCACCATGATACTTTATACCACACAAGTCATAATTATGAACCTATCAAATCTATTTTGTCTAACAGCTGGCCGAGGTAGAATGGTCCTTGGACATACAGAAAATAATGATGAAGATACTAAAAATGATCAGATCAGCCCAAGCGGACTGCGCAGTCTGATCTGGTTCGATACGTTTTTCAGATACAGTAAACCTTTTCCAAACGGCGAATTCTGGACCAGACCAATTTGAAAGCATTTTGCAGGTGACAAATTAACAGTTGCTAAAAAGATGATTTTTCTATATAACAGGGTAGAAAACATTGTGGGAAAAGGAGAAAATGCTGGTTACCAGCATTTTCTCCTTTTCCCACTATGTTTTCAAAAGGCTTCTATTCCTGACCCGTAAAAACCAGGGATTGTTCGGGAAAGGGGTAAACCTTTTCACACAACATGGCTCATATTTACGTTCTCACCTACATTATACTTCTTATTTCTTGTATTGCTATGTTAAAACTTTGCTTTCTGTTTCATATACATGTACATATATTTTATTTTAGTTAATTTATTTTGCATTTTATGCCTTATTACTGGATTATTTTTGCCCAAACCTGTCAAGAACTCAACATAAAATCAAATCTAGCAAAAGGAATCATAAATGAAATACAACAGAAAACACACCAAAGGAATACAAAAGCGTGACGGTTCGCCTTGCAAATCAAGTGCAGCGATCGTTTAGTTACGTGTTTCAAAGATCTTTTTGTACAATGAAACTTGAGTTGTTGGTCAAGTGGACTATTTTCCTTGGAAAAAATAACAATGGAGATTTCAGAATTGCTTTTTCCCCTTTGTATTACAAGATTCAGAGATAAAAGAAACTACATGTATGTGAACTTAATGAAACATGGACTGTTTTAATATACATGTAATCTATTACTATTGGACTAATTAGTACATTTTAGGACGTTTTATATGTATATGTACACTTGTGAATTTTATCTAATACCAATCAACAAAAATATAAATGTCGCTCAAATAATTATATTTGTCTGCTGTTAAACAGCAATGTCTCCTTTCAACACAATATTTTTAGACCCTTCTCCCTCAGGGTTATAAATTCACCGGATTGTGTAACCCTTTGTCATACAGAAATACATTTTCTAACTACCTACATGTCTAAGACAACAGTTGTAGCATACTGATTGTCTTCAAAAGTGCTTGGATAATGAAGGGCTTGTTTCGAATTGCACTGACATGATATCTGAATAGATCCAATATAAGATTTTAACTTAACCCTTTTCGTGATATGCCAATTCAAGGCTCTTCCATTTCAGCAGCAAATAAAGATACGATGTCAAAAATATGGACAAATGAAGATACAAATATCTGATTGAGTGGAAAACATTGTGGAAAAAGGAGAAATTGCTCGTTACGAGCAATTTCTCCTTTTCCCACAATGTTTTCAAAAGCTGTCTGTTGTTGATACGTCAAAATGAGTATCTATGGAGTAAAGGGTTAAGCATCGCGGTTCCGTTGGTCTGTTCAGTTTTATTTTACTATCAGAAAGTCCATTGAAGCTTCCATAACTATCTGTATTCTTTTATGATGAAGAGTCCACACTGAATTACAATGTTATCTAGAATGATTGGAGCGGTAAAATATCTTTTATTGGAGCCATAATTTCTGTTTTGATATTCAGCCGTTTTTACAGGGACGTTCACCGCCACATGCTTTGACATTAAATATACTAGTATTATCACATTCTTGTCTGTCTAATAAGGGATGTTTTCTGATCAAGTTATTAATTTACTATACTCTCAGTGATAAACTTTATTAGTTGTATGGTCAGGTGGCAGGGGACTTGGAAACTTTTTCACGTAGTGAATCACGTCGCCACCTCGCCGATTCACTACAGCCGTGAACAAGTTTCCAAGTCCCCTGCCACCTGACCGTGCAACGAATTTATTAAACTGCAAATTTTTACCATTCCAACGTTTATTAAGCGAATTTTACTTGTTTGTTGGTTTAAAAAAATGAGTGTGCTAACAAAGTAGGATTTCCTTTCTGAGTACCCAATTCAATAAAAACTGACGTCACTGGGAACTGACGTCACCGAAACCTTGGTAAAACGTGTGGCTTGGCTTATACTCTTGATGTTACTCTTGATTGACACTGCCATTTATTCACGGCGGGGAATCATGTGACACAACAACAACAACAATGACCGTTATTTGAAAAAATTCCCCGACTTCAGGTAAGAAAATCTTCAATAATTCCATTAATACATGACCGATTGGAATTTGATTTGAAGCAGAGAAGGCAGAAGGATTCCAGGGATTTGCTTGATGTGTTAGATTTTTAAAACAACACCAGATAAAAAAGTTATTGACGAGCAAACAATTTTTTTACCCTGGATAATTTGTTTGCTCGTCAATAACTTTTTTATCAGGTGTAGTTTAAAAAATCTAACACATCAAGCAAATCCCCGGAGTCCTTCCGCCTTCTCTGCTTCAAACCAAATTCCAATCGGTCACGTATTAACGGAATTAGTGAAGATTTTCTTACCTGAAGTCGGGGAATTTTTTCAAATAACGGTCATTGTTGTTGTTGTTGTGTCACGTGATTCCCCACCGTGTTTATTCTCGATGTCGTGTTGACAGTGTAGTAATGTATACGGGGCTCCCAAAACGGAAACTGCTTTTATTAGTTGTGCGGTCATCTGGTAGGGAACTTTTCCAAAAGAGGATGGCTTATTTATAAACTTTCATTTTTTAATGGCATCACGTAGATATTTTCATACATGTAAATAGGATTTAGTAAATTTATGATTTCGTTAGAATTGAGTTTTGCGGGCGTATTTTAATATTCCAATGGTATCAGGTGAATATTTCCTTATAAATAGGATAGAATATATTTATAATTTCGTTAAAAGTGAGTTCTGCGAATTATGGTAAACAGCAGCTTAAGGTCTACGGCCCTAAACTCTCATATTAAAAGACGGAATCTGCCGAGAATGGCCGAATAGCCTTCACGAAAATGTCGATGTTTCATAATATTTACCAATGAGTTAGGGGTCGAAATCCTTATGGGGCTGCAACAAGCACGATCCCTACAGAGAGTTACACCGATGCTCAAGATGCCCCTCCGAATGAACTTATGTTCTTATGCTCTGGGTCAAAGTTGAAAATTGCCTTTGTAGTGTGTTTATCTATCCTATTTGACCATTTCAAAGTTAGAAATCATTTTTTGAAATTCATTCCATCTGCAATCTGCAACTGCTTTCAAATTGAATCAGTCTAAAATTTCGTCTTTTGACAAAGGGTCAAAGTTGAATCTCGCTAAAGATATAATATGAAAAAAAAAACATATCAAAGTTTTACTTATTTTACCCATTACCACACAATCCCTACTTTTGACGACCCTGAAGTAGAAGCCATTTGAAAACATTGTGGGAAAAGGAGAAAATGCTGGTAACCAGCATTTTCTCCTTTTCCCACAATGTTTTCTACCCTTCCCAAATCAAATTTCTATTTTTCAGTCACATTTATTATATTGTCTGCAAATGCTTTCAATTTGGACCAGTCTAAAATTTTGTCGTTTAGTAATGAGTTAACCTGCACTTCGAAATCCCGAGTTTTAAGACCCTGAAGAAGAAAGCTTTTGAAAATATAGTTGAAAACAGGAGAAAATGCTGGTAACCTGCATTTTCTCCTTTTTTACTCTATGTTTTCTTCCCTTTTGCAAAAAAAATCCCAGTCATCTGAATCACATTTAATTTATCGTCTGCGATTGCATCCAATTTGGACCAATCTAAAATTTTGTCATTTGGTACAGAGTAAAACGGTCCTATTTGCATATAAACCTGTAGCGCTTTCATAAAACTGTCATATGCTATAGATAGTATCTGGCTGCGTGTCTCTGTCCTTGTTGTAACATACCCAAGTAGGGCAATAAGCAATAAACTGTCATCATCAACATCAAAATTATCGTTGTGTCTTTGTTATAGGAGTGTATCACTCAGTCCCCTCAATAGCTCGTTAATGCTTTTCGTTGAAGACCAAGACCATTCGACGTGCCTTCTCACCTAGCTGGTAACATGCTGGTTTGTGCAACCTGAGAATGACTCGAACCTTACCACATTAGCCATGCTCTGTGAAATGGGGACTTATTGCATCTGCAAAACATTTAGGCCCAGGTCAGCCTGCGCCATCCGCGCATGGTAACCTGGGCCCAAACCTTTTGCTATTTGTGAATTTTGTTCATGTCCAAGGACAAGTTTACCGCATGATTCAGTCGGATGTTGTGCACATTTGACTTATAGGGTCGATGATTATACGACGACTTGCCTGGTATCATTCACTACAGGGACGCATTTAGCCCTGTTTTGCCAGAACATTGATCATACATATCATATATGATCCTAGAACCGCCAGAAAGCTTTATTATTTCATGCTTTCCGGTAGGATATCGAGAAATAGTAGTGAAAATATTTTTCGATCTTACACTGGTACCACCAGTGAAAATACCGATTTTCACGTTCTTGTTGCCTTGGTAAATTGCGCGTGCCTAACAACCAGATGGGAAATATGACGTCATATACCTTACATTTCTCGCGCTTGACGTAATATTGTAATGCGTTGCTATGCGGGAGGGGTACTCCACGGGGAATAACGGACAAGAACTGTACTGGATTTTGATAACGCTCCTCCTCGAAAGGGTTAAAAGCATGAAATAAATAGAATATTTGTCTTTTTCGGTGAAAGATCGAAATTTATTTCATCTCGTGAAAACCATCGGTAATATTTTCACTCGTGGCTGCGCCACTCGTGAAAATATTACCGATAGCGTCCACTCGATGAAATAAATTTCGATCTTTCATCGAAAAAGACAAATATCCTCTATTTATTTATTTTCGCCGGCAACGTATGCCATCGATTACACCCTTTCCCGAACGGCAAATTCTGGACCACACCAAATTGAAAGCATTTTGCAGATGAAAAATTAACAGTTGCTAAAATGATGATTTTTCTATATGATAGGGTAGAAAACATTGTGGGAAAAGGAGAAAATGCTGGTTACCAGCATTTTCTCCTTTTCCCACAATGTTTTCAAAAGGCTTCTATTCCTGACCCGTAAAAACCAGGGATTGTTTGGGAAAGGGTTAAGTATTGATAAAACAAAAAAAAGAGCACCACTGGTTTCTGAACTTGATTCTGTTACATACTTTCAATACTTTTCATCATCCGTCAGGCACGAGTTAGCTGCAAAGCTATCACGTCACAATGCAAGTTTAAAATGCAATGAAAATACGACCACTTAGCTGATAGCAAGCTGTGTCAAAAGATTCCTGGTTTCAATGTCGAGTTTTCAAAGTCTTATGAAGGTATTTTTGTGGGGTAATGTCAATACCTTCTTCTTCACTAAGAACAAACATTGACGTCAAGGACTTTGCATGTGCCAGTGCACATTTCTATTATGGGGGATCGTATTTTTTTTCAAGTATGATGACGTCATATCTGATCTTCTGGAAAATAATACGTAGTACCAATCGCAAAATGACCACCCTGCGTCTTTTCTCGCCCCTCCCCATCCGTGTTGTCGTCACGCTTACCAAAAAAACACATTTGAAACAAGGTGTGAAAAGGAGGGTTAATGCATTGCTTGCATTGGTTGACCAATTGCAAAACGTTTCGACCAGCACTCCTCAGGCTGACTTTTGACTGATACATTTATGGAGATGCACTAACCACATTATGTATTTATTTTTTCACCGTAGGTGACATTTCTGTATATCTTTCACTAAGTTTATGCATCTTGTACATAGTTTTGATAAAAATGATAATAATGATGATAATAATTATAATATTATTAATAATAATGATTGTAATGATTATAATGATTGTTATCATTATAACTATTGTGATGATAGTGATGATTTATCGTGGTGTAAAAGCTCTCTCTCTCTCCCCCCCCCCCCCCCCCCCCCCCCTCTCTCTCTCTCTAGCTGCTCCAATCAAAAGTATTGCGGGAGTTTTTGTTATTTTGATTTACTACCACATTCAAGTACGACTAGGGCATAATCAACAGGTAGTTGTAAACATGACATGTATTTTGGGCCGGTGGCCTATATTTACTGTAATAAAATGTTCAGAGTTCTGAGCTCTCTCTCTTTCCTTTCAAAAAAAGAAGGCGTTAATACAAACAGGTGAGTTCTATTTTTTTTTTGTATGTAGCTTAGACAGAATATTGTACAGTTTAACCCTTTACCCCATACGGCATTTCCATGGTATCTCTAAATGACCCTAAATAACAGCAAGGATAAAACCGTTTCTTATGTGTATATGACACCTTTTGATAGTGTAGAAAACATTGTGGCAAAAGGTGATATTGCTCGTCACCAGCAATTTCACTTTTTGCTACGATGTTTCCCAAAGGCTCCCACAAGCAATGTGTAGAAATGAGTATCTATGGAGTAAAGGGTTAAGAAACTCCAAGAAAGCATGGATATGAGCTGAGGCCAACGCGATATAGTTGAAGTAATGTTGAAAACGGCGTTAAACACCATACAATTAATCAATCGATCAATCAATCAATCAATCAATCAATCAATCAATCAATCGGCATCTTATAAAACCAATATGAATTCAAAAGAAAAGCGAATTATGTGACATATTTTTAAAAAAAAAACACCATATTATCAAAATTATCAACATTAACCCATTACCACACAATCCCTACTTTTGACGCCCCTGAGAAAGAAGCCTTTAGAAAACATTGTGGGAAAAGGAGAAAATGCTGATAACCAGCATTTTCTCCTTTTCCCACAATGTTTTCTACCCTACTGGAAACAAAGTTCAATTTCTGAGTTACATCTATTTTGCAATCTGGAAATGCTTTCAATGTTGACCAGTCTAAAGTTTTGACGTTAGGTAAAGGGTTAACATAATGTGACCCGTCACGCGAAAAGGGACGATCTGTGAGTTCTGTGCATCATTAACATGAAAACAGACCAAAGACATAGCAGGTCAATTTAAGTTGATACTTCAAAAATGATTGTATAGTAAGGCAGAATGACCACTTTTCATACAGAAAATATCATAAAAGCGAAAAGCGTCGTCCCTGGTCAGCCTGCGCAAGTCGCCTTTCGCAGTTCTCAGAAGGTCCCTTTTTGCGTGTCGGGTCTGATTTTTTTAAATAGATAATTATATGTACACGAATGCATTATGGAAAAAAAAAAGCCATTTTACTGAATGAAGCACATGTATATAGTACATGTATTGTGAGAATCACGTGACCATTTATGTCTCTTTTTTACATCCCGTCGTCCCTTATCTATTTTCGTTATCAAACGTATGATAAAAGTTCATAATCGCAGAAACCCCGTGGACAATAAACAAGCATTAATGACTTTCTTTCTATGGACCAAATTTTCTTTATTACAGGCGGAAACCTTCATTAATATTTCAAAGCTTCCTCAACCCTTTCTCGCATGGTGGCATACCATCAAGTATAAACAAAGAACTTTTAATAAACATCGTGGTGAATGGAGAAATGGCTAAGTATGAGCAATTTTTCGATTTACCACAATATTTGTAGTTCAATAGATAATAATTATGATTTTGTGTCAGTTTCTTTCCTTGGTTGCCTGCAAATGAGACAAGTCTTAAAAAGCATGTATAGAAGCTGTTTAACGACCAATGGGGGTCAAGATAATTTCATAATTCAATTTATCATTATTAAGCGGGGATATTTTCATAAAAACAGGAACAAAATGGGTTATTAGTTTTTGTTCCTGGTCGTTTCCAGGGGATATCTTACCCTATTAAGGCATAAGAACTACTCCCCAGGGATTCTGATGCTCCTCCATCCTCTCTATAACGCATGGAAGATACAGCAAAAACAAACAAACCGGGAAATCGTGGGTTGAAAAAGTTGCAAAGTGCTTCGATTTAGGTTCCATATTATCATACATATAAAGATGTCGCTTTTAAGTGATCTATATCAAAAGTAAAATGCGTTCCCCATTTTTCCACAACGACTGTGTTTCTTCTCCCTTAAAAAAATGCATCACAAGAGCAAACGCTTCCGTACAGCTCTGAAAGGAAGAGGTTAAGAGAATTGTCATGGCAACCGAAAGTTTGACACTAACATGATGGCACGGTTTTGTCCCCCTATTCTTTCTTTTAATGAATATATGCAAATGTATTTTGTAATGAAATCAGGAAAGATAATGTTTTTCATTGGTCATTTTGCAATGTAATTATAGTCATTTATTCGCGAAGCCCGGCCTGGCGACAATTATTCCGTTGTGTGTACAAGTTTTCTTGTCAAATTTAAGATGATGTATGGACGTAAGGAACCCGATATCGCCTGCAAAAACCCATCTTTGGAATGTCTATTATTCAAAGCAGGGTATTATTAGTAAAAACTATTTTCTTGGGCTTGAAATGGCGCAGGTGAGAAAACAGAATCCAACCCCGGATCGCCGTGGGAAGGGGTGTTCTGTTTCGCTTTTCCAGCTCCCAAACAGAGGTGGGAGGATTTTTCATTAGTTTTCTTGCATACAAATGTCCAAAAGAACAGAAACAAAACTTTGGCGGCCCGCTTTTTGTCTCGAAACACAGTTTAAGGTGGTATCTCATTTCCTTCGCCGATGTAACTTGACGGCTTGCCAGCGAAGTCCCTTATTAAACCATCATTCAAAATGCCAAACTGATACAAAGACGTTTTCTACAAATAACAAATGTTTTCCGTCTTTTTTTCCTTCATTTCGCGTCTTTTATCGATCACTATTTGTTTTGAAACCCAATTGTTAAAAAATCAAACGTTTTCTATACAACGGCATAGCTTTGATTTGCAAACCATTTCTGTATGGCTTTTTAAACGTAGGGACAGATACAAAGCGTTTTGTTTTGTAAGTATTGTTTTTCTTTTCCTTTGAAAGATGTGTCGAATTCCCATCTGATATTTTCTTTACGACGAGTCTGTGTATCAATTATTATTTTATCACAAAATGAGGTCAGATGAATTATGTACAGCCAATGAATCAGTAATGCTAACAATCTGGTGTTCATGTTTAAATGTCTGAGAAAGTTCAAACCTCTTTAAACTCCAGAGTTCGCTATCAATATTATCTAGGCCATCAGCCAGGTAATATTTCCCCCTCTCTCGAAATTGTCACGAATTCTCGTCATACTACGCGATATCTAACGAGATTTATAGTTTACGTTATCTTGGAAATGGGAGTCGGCTCTTCCAGACAAGGTGAAATTGTACCGTTCCATCTCATTTCCTATCTTGTAAACAGTGAGATCGTGTCGCTTTAGAAGCATTAGTAAGATTTAAGGCATATTTTGGTTTCAATGGCATGATAAAGTTGGAATCGGATTGCACATTTCACGTTCTAAATGTCTTATCAACAGTTTGACTTGCCCTCTTGGTTGGGGTCAACCTATTTGTTAAGTAACGTAAACCTTTGATTTGTTTTGCTATGTCTTGTATTTTTCTTTCTTAAACATCTGTAAACTATGTTTAATTAAACTCTTATTTCTATGAAAACTGTCTCTGCCGTAGATCCATAAAATTGATTCTCTCGTAGTCGTGTTTTATGTTGTGTTTCTTTCCCCTATTTATATGACTATTTTTGGTTTATACCAAGAATGATTTCATAGCAGCGAAAATAACCTGCAGGGTCAAACTAAATGTACTTCTGTCTAACAACAGATACGTAAAAAAAGTGCAGTTAATGCAATTAAACATAACTTTCTGAAATGATATCTAGTTGAGTTAGCAGTTTTTCATGCACAGCACTTCAAATTGGACAAAAGTGGCTTTTTATTGTCAGCTAGATGAAATCTCAACAAACCCCCCCCCCCCCCCCCCCCCCCCCAGCCCCGAGTCTTTTCATTACTGTATAATAGAAATAACAAATACGTACATTTTCAAAAGATAGTTTGCTCATCTACAAAAGTTCATTAAAATGAAATCCTTTTATTTTCAGACAAAAGCGTCAACCTGCAAAACAAAACATTTGAATAGGCCATGCTAAGTCATTGATATATGGAGATTGCTTTTTCCCCTTTGTATTACAAGATACATAAATGGAAGAAACTATGTGAACTTTATGAAACATGGACTGTTTTAGTATACATGTAATCTATTATTATCGGACTAATTAGTACATTTTAGGACGTTTTATATGTATATGTACACTTGTGAATTTTATCTAATACCAATCAACAAAAATATAAATATCGCTCAAACAATTATATTTGTCTGTTGTTAACCAGCAATGCCTCCTTTCAACACAATATTTTCAGACCCTTCTCCCTCAGGGTTGTAAATTCACCGGATTGTTTAAAGTCTTTTGACTGTATTGAGCCATCACTTTTGAACAGAGCGACTTTGGTAAAATGTTAACCGAAATCGTTTTAGATTAATTTTGTGTCATCTAGACGACATTTTGCGCCTTGAAATAGATTATTTTTGAGAAAAAAAAAATGAGTTTAAAGTTTAATTGCTCTGTATGCGCAATCTCTTTTTTGTTTCCCAATACTTTATTTGTATTCTTGAATTAAACCTTAATCTATATATGCTAGTAAGTTTTGAAACTCGTTGACTTTAACCTGTAAATGTGATTATTTCATTGCCAAAGACTGTCATGTTTGGGAAGTTTTACTTAACCAGCATCTCATTTTCCATTTCCAATTTCTCCCCGCCATGCTTTCCATCCTTATAAAGGCAGATCTTGTCATATGAGTCACATTGAATTTGTCGTCTTCAGATTCTCTCAATATTCACAGGTGCATGGATGCATGGGTTAAAAAAATGTTGTCAGGTATTAAAGTAAAGTTAAAGAAAGTGTGCACTTCGTAATCAAAAATCGACCTGCAATTCAAAATTCAACATCATTATAGAACATTCAGTTACGGCCGATGTATATGAAAATCAAAGTCCTTTTGATGTTTTGTTGTGTGACAGAAATGGGGTCCATTGTTCTTAAATCTCTCCTTTGTTTGAAATACCATAGAAAGGGCATTCAAAGAATTCCTCTTTCATCTGGAAACAAATCGCAATTGCAGTCAAAGACAGCTTAGATATTCTGGAACGAGTTCTTTCGCTAATTGATAAACGTTCCCTCGTGGCCCGTGTTTACATTTCACAGACTTATGCGCCATTTCGCACGTGCGGACATGATGGAAAATACATTCAGGAAGATGGACAGTTGTGGGCAGTCCCGAAATGATCTTGTCCAGCTATTGCTGCTATTTGTTTATTGGTTTATTGTTTGCCTTAAGTGTTTTGACCTTAAATAGTTCAATTAGCAAATGACCGTCGTAAATCTTGAGCACATGACGGGATAACCTTTATAAAATGTTTCAAATTTCATAAAGTTTGGAGTGGCTATATTGCTCCCTATCATGTCTGTATATAAGTGCAAACATCACATGCATACAATAAAAAGATCCATTTAGTCAGACATTGCCGATAAGCGGGAGTGATGATATTTTAAATCCATTATTTCTCTGTGAAACCCTATGCTGTGGGTATTCATTAGAATCGTCTCGATGAGACGATTCTAACGAGTACCCACATCAAAGGGTTTAGTGGAGAATAATTGACATTTTCAATTTAGAAATCAAAATCACTCCCTCTGTCTGGAGCTCTGATATACTATAGTATTATACATGAGTCAAAAGGTTTAGTGGAGAATAACTGTCGTTTTTCAGTTTTGAAATCAAAGTTACTCCCTCTGTCTTGACCTCTGCATAATATGGAGTACAACACGCGAAAAGGGTCATTCGGACATTTGCGTAAAGTGTCGTCTCTGATCAGCGTGTGCAGTCCGCACGGGCTAATCCGAAACGACACTTTCCGATTTTATGTGATTTTCTGTTTTACGCAAGTCTACTGTAGCACCAAAATCTAATGTAGTCGTAAACTGCCGTCTCGGATTAGCCTGCGCAGTCTGCGCAGGCTAATCCGGGACGACACTTTACGCAAATGTCCGAATGCACCTTTTCGCGTGTTGCACTCCAAATTTATGATCTAGATGAGAATCAGGGTCCGTATTTACGAACTTTTCTTAAATTCACTTAAAGTCTATTTCTAGAAAATAACTCAAGATCTGATTGGCTGCATCATTAGATTTAATAAATCAAAAGTTTTATTGCAAACTAAGAAAATACGTAAGAGTAAGGTTGTTGAAAATCTCCCGGATTTAAAAAAAAAAAAACCTGGAACATTGGTACAGAAAAAAAAATCTATTTCTGATGACTGATGCATTCGGATCTAGGTTGGAGCTAGAAATGATGAAACTGAAAATAAAGTTTTAGAATTCTTTAAAAAATTGAATTAATAAATTTTCTATATCTGTAGTTCTTCAAAATTACATGAATTGGTTTAGTATTTATTCGCCAAAAAATGGGTTAATCAGCCCTTCTGAATGCTCTTGTCCATATTGAAAGCATTTGCAGACAACAAATATGCGGCTCAAATGATGAACTGATGACCAGCATTTCTACTTTTGCCACGATGTTTTCTAAAGCTCAGTTTTTGAAGGTCGTTAAAAGTCGGAATCGTGTATTTGAACTGTATTCTTAGGATGATCGAAGTTTAATGATGTTATGGTATATTTAGAAAGTGTTTCGAGAAATGTCGTAAAACCGGATTTAACTTAAACGCGGTGATGCACTGAAAACCTGCAGAATCCGCTCCAATAAAGACAGACTTGAAGCGTATGAATAATTGAACAGACACGACAGATGCCTATCAAAGTGACATTTGTTTACCAAAATATAGATAAAGTACAATAAACTTGATCTGCTACCCGTATATTGAACGTTAAAGATTTCCAAATAAGGAAACTTTTAATACTGGATACCAATTTTTGATCGAAATGTTCTAAACAATCAAGACGTTTATCTGTTTTCAAAAGGACTATTTATATCAATACATTCGTTGCAAAGAGGACAAAATTCAATTAAATTTGGAAATTTTCTCTTATGTTGACACCTCTAAAAACCAGCTTTAGCAAAACACGTATGTCGACAGTGTCGATTCTTTATTCACTATCGGTATATGGTAGGTCACCGTGTTTTGCATGCAAAGGGCGTAGCTATCCAGAAATAAAGTATATTTGTAATTCGCAAAAGGAATACCAATGGTATTGTCCGAAGCGGGACATGCCAAAAGGAGAGGGAATTGTCCAGGAAATGTAGAAGCTGTTTGTTGGCCTCTTATTCTTTTTTCCAAAGTGCGCGCAACTGTGTTTTTGCACACAGACAGCTACGCCTGTATCATGTTGCGTCGACGTATAGCTTCGGTGAAACCTAGAAATGACACGAATAAGTGAGCTTTTGCCCCAATAAGACTAAATGATTTTGGAAGTGTTTTTTTGTCTTCAATAAAACAAATAAAATGTGTGTTGAAACGACATTCAGAGTACACAGAAACGAGCTTCCAGTCCCTCTGAAAGTAGTACCTTTAATTTGGCGCCTTTATACAAACTCAATATTTTCAATGGTTTAAACTACATAAAAGAATCCAGGAATTCGGGCAGTAATTACAATTTATAATTTGAATCATAATTTCAATCACAGTGTTATTCATTTTAAGACCAAGTAAGCAAGAATTTTAGGAGAAAATGATACCACTGTTACATAGGCGCTTTGGTTTGTATCATGTCTTGCGTTTTGCAGCTTATCAACTATGTAAACAGTGTGACAAAGGAGGATGACCTCTTAATGAACAATGACTATATACTTTTACCACAATTAATGGGTCCATGTCCCAAACCTCTATCCATGTGGGGTGTTCATATTTTATAAGGACTTTTTCTTGGTCTGAGGTCAATTTGTTTTAGATAATGCCTATATGATAGTTTTCGTATTTTTTAAACCCTTTTCCAGATATTTCAGTGTTTTAACAAACCATAAGAAGCGGGAATTTGAAAATGTTGTTGAAAAAGGGAGAAAATGCTGGTAACCAGCATTTTTTCCTTTTTCCAACAATGTTTTCTCTACTCGAAAGTACAATTAACATCATTTTAGCCACTTTAGATTTGTCCTCTGCAAATGCTTTCAATTTGGTCAAGTCTCAGTCTTTTAACGTCTAGCAAAAGGGTATATACTTCCTCTTCGATGTATATTATCTTTGGCTGGAATATCGGTGTTGTCGCGACTCCAAACTGGAGTGTTTGTTTTTCCTCAAAAATCAAATATAATTAAGCTTTAAAAAGATACTTTCTATTTACTCTGCTGTTTAAGAAAATTCTCTACGATTTGAGATTAGTACGGATCAAACCGAACCACTCTTTTATCAAATAGCCAATTCCTGGCTTTAAATCAAACCGTAGCTTTTGATCCTGATAAAATGTCTGACAATATCGGCTCGTATTTATATACACAAGTCCCGATAGATATATCCCAGCTGATAATTTTTGAAGGAATTTATTTTACAATCTTCTATGAAAATACTGACCATTGGTCCAAACCGAACCCAACCCGAGGTCAAATCAGGTCAGCTGACCAGCGGGTTGACCACATAGGGGTGAATTATGGGTGCAGGCAAGTGTCATTTTAACACCTTGTGTGGATCCTATCGTTCCAAAGTCGAGTTTTAATGGCCGATGTTTTATTTAGAAATTGTTGAAAGACAGCGGTGGTCGATTGGTTTGACATAGGTTTACGAGGTTTCGGTGGTTTTAGGCTGATTTTTGTTTTGATAGGCTGGTACTTAACGACATTCCGATAATCTGTCTGATAGACTGACGAGCCTTCGAGTACTTAGTACTTTAAATCTTTGCCAACCGACAAAGTTTTAGACATGGCCAAACTCAAAGCAATTGCTAATCAAATGAGAGTAAAATGGGTCTGTGAAAAGATGAAAAACATGAGAAAAGGAAAAAAAGAAATGCTGGATTCCAGCACTATGTCTTTTTCCGCAATGCTTTCTCGAGAATTTTCTCACTGGTTCGTTGAAACACATGGCTGTTTGATATCGTGTTTAAAGTTGTTTTCACCATTGCTATTGTCTCTATCATCAGTGCTTCGCACAGTAGTCTTTTAAAGCACCTCGATGCTTTCTCAAGTACCCTTTCCGGTAGGATATCGAGAAATAGCAGTGAAAATATTTTTCGATCTTACACTGGTACCACCAGTGAAAATACTGATTTTTACGTTCTTGTTGCCTAAGTAAATTGCGCGTGCCTCACAACCAGATGGGAAATATGACGTCATTTAGCTTAGATTTCTCGCACTTGACGTAATATTGTAATGCGTTGCTATGCGGGAGAGGTACGCCACGGGGAATAACGGAACAGAACTGTACTGGATTTTGATGATGCTCCTCCTAGAAAGTGTTAAAAGCATGAAATAAATAAAATATTTGTGTTTTTTTTTTTGCGGTGAAAGATCGAAATTTATTTCATCTCGTTAACACCATCGGTAATATTTTCACGAGTGGCTGCACCACTCGTGAAAATATTACCGATGGTGTTCACTCGATGAAATAAATTTCGATCTTTCACTGAAAAAAAAAACAAATATCCTCTATATATAGATTTCAAAATTGAAAATTTTAATAATTTTACACTAAACCCTATTTTGTGGATACTCATTAGAATCGTCTCACTGAGACGAATCTTATGAGTACACACAACATAGGGTTTCAAATAGACTGGTATCAGTCCGTTAAATAGAGTATTTTCAGTAAAAAACAAAAGACCATCAAATAAAACTGCACAACAAATACTTTAACATTTTGGTCTGACTGTCTGATTTAACGCCTGTATTTCAGAAGAAGGGCAAGTAACAACTCCTATTTCTGTGAGTTTATGTGGTTGTGTAGCTTGTTTATGAGAATGACTCAAATGCAGGGCCTGATTGCCAGGCTAGGTTTCAAAGAGAAATAATGATTTTAGAATACCATCACTCCCTATTATCTGGAGCTATGTAAATTCATATACATGTATCAGATACCAAAACACCGATAAACCTTCTTGTAAAAGATAATCCATCTTCAAAGAAAGCCGTGTCTGGTAATGTGGCCGTATATATATAAGCCTTTACCACACACAGTCTCCTGTTCAGAGAATGATGCAGATGACAGCTTTTTGAAACAATGTTGTAAAAGGAGAAAATGCCGGTAACCGGCATTTTCTCCTTTTCCAACAATGTTTGCTTGTCTCCTCAGATATATCGATCGTTTTAACAACATGCAATTTGCCCTCTCCATATGCTTTCAAATTTGACGCGTCTAAAACTTTGTCGTCGAGTTAAAGAGTTACGGATAGATTATCCCGATGGGATTCGTGAAACATCGCCTTTCATCGTACATATTCGGTTTAGGCTCGGGTAATCTGAAATCAATGCAGGAAACAAGAATCTATCCATGATCTCCCGCTAGATGGCATTCTACAAATACACATCTATCTAATTGGGCATCCTGGGTAAAGAACCGGACTACTTTTCTAAGCGACAACCGTTACTTTGAATTTCAAACTAAAATAATTGTTTACTCAATAAAACGCTACTGGTGCGATTCATTCAACTATGATCAGCGGTTTAAAGAAATTTGGAGGTAAAACAGGCCTGATTTCTTTTCAACGTATTTTTTGAAGTCTTTTTCTCCATTGCTACTTTATAGCGCGTATTAATATAATCCCCCAATATTGTGGGGAGTGATACATCAAATAAGGCGAAGACATCGGCATATATCGGCCAATTACGGATTACCTGAGTTTTAGCCGAATCCCTACGATGAAAGGCGATGTTACAGCAATCCGCATCATGCTACCCTTTCCTTAAATGGTAAATTTCACAGGAGTTGCCTTAGACAATTTTGAATTATTTTCGAATTTACATTGGCATTTATGGTGAATTTTATTTGAGACAAAGATCCCCATAAAGAATACTACTCTTTCTCCTCAAAATAAAACGCAAACGTAAAATGTTTTCTTTTTTTCCCGCTTTTAGATTTTGATTACGAAACAGTTAACGTAAGAATTGCAATTCGCGACTTGTGTTATGCAAAAAGATTTGATCGAGAACAGTTCTGCTAGAAAGTGAAATCTGATCTTACCCTGCTGTCTTTTGAATGAAGGTGATTATAGCTATTAACAAAAATGTCGTCTGTTCTTGGAGATGTATTAATTCGCAAGGAAAAAAAAACATTTAAAATTCTGTTAGATGGTACTGAATAAATAATAATGCTATCTGATTTTATTCCGACCATTTTAGAGTTTATTGAATGGTTACCGAACCTTCGTTTATTTTACGTAGATTTACATGCAACATTTTAATGATTCTTTTTATACGAGGAAATATAATTGAAGTAATTTCTCTAAAAAACGATTGCGATACACGAATGATGCCCTTTGCCATTATATTTCCACATGCATTCGAGTTTAAACCCTTAACCCTTTACCCCATAAGACATTTCTGTGGTGTCTCTAACTGACATTAAATAACAGCAAGGATGATGTCGTTTCTTACGTGTATATGACACCTTTTGAAAGCACAGAAAACATTGTGACAAAAGGTGAAATTGCTCGTCACGAGCAATTTCACCTTTTGACACAATGTTTTCCAAAAGCTCCAACAAGTAATGCGTTGAAATGAGTATCTATGGAGTAAAAGGTTAAGCTGCCCGGGAGAACACAAAGACCTTTTGCAGACAGTGTGGACCAAATCAGACCGCACAGAACGTACAGTCTTGGATCTGCGCTGTTCGATACGACGATATCCCCCCCCCCCCTCTCAATAACCAACTTTGCATTTTTGGTTTTAACCCTTTACCCCATAAGGCATTGCTATGACATCTCTAATTGACCGTAAATAACAGCAAGGATGAACCTGATTCTTATGTGTAAATGATACCTTTTGATAGCATGGAAAACATTGTGACAAAAGGTGAAATTGCTCGACACGAGCAATTTCACCGTTTGCCACAATGTTTTCCAAATGGCTCCTGAAAGCAATGTGTAGAAATGAGTATCTATGGAGTAAAGGGTTAAACTGAAAGTTTAATAGATAAATTTAACGAGAAGTACCTGTAAGGTGATGTTTAGCAGGGTTACTCTTTCCTCACTATAGACACAAAAAACTTTTGTGGATAGTGTAGATCAAGATCAGACTACACAGAATGTGCAGTCTGATCATTGATCTAAACTGTCCACTGATTTACGTTACGTAATGAGCAAACCGTCTCTTCATCTTGCAGAGGGACTTCATTTGTAATTGATATAATGGTAGTAAAAGAGTTCAGGATTTACCTATACACTACTCAAACTTTGTTAGGGATCACTTACATATTTCTGTATGGGTTTATATGTTGCAACAGTTTTGCATAAACTCTTTACCATACTGTAAAATTCTAGATTTGTCCATGTTGAAAGCATTTGCTGACCAAAAACTATATGCAACGTGCATTATGCTGTCTGTCATATAGTAGAAAACATCGTTCAAAAAGGAGAAAATGCTGGTATCCATCATTTTCTCCTTTTCCAACAATGTTTTCCAAAGGCTTCTTTCTCAGTGTCTTTAACAGTCGGCATTGTGAGGTAAATGCTTAAAGATCCATTTCCACCGGTCATTTTATTGCTCAGTGTGGCAATGTAACTTATTGTTAAATCATACATGATACATGCCACATATATATTTAGGATGAATCTTTTAGGGTGATCCCTAGCAAATTTTGGGTAGTATATCATTATTTGCTCACGACTTTCTTCTGTCTTGCAGTAGACCAGTGTAACAGAAAAAACCTGTGTCTACGCGGAAATTTCTTTTCGTGAAGAGCAACTTCCTCTCTTGATACTTTGTATCCGTGAATATTTTACATCGTACCTATTGAAAATCCTACCTCAACTTACTTTTCGCTTTTATTCTTCATATTTTCAAGACGTAAAGAGGCCTTAAATCTTTACCTAATGCCGACCCATCAAAACTGAAAGCATTCGCAGACGACAAAAAAGTGGCCAATTGGTTATTTGTACCTTTGATATGGTAGAACATATCGTAAGAAGTGTAGAAAATGCTGCTAACCAGCAATATCTCTTTTTCCCATGTTTTTAAAAGGCCTTTCCTCAGGGTCGTAAAACATAGACCCACGTTAGATATACCGAGTCTTAACGTTGTATAGTAGTTTTCTTGGTGCTTTTATTTGATTCGAGCAGCCTGAGAAATTTGAAATCTCGATGTCATTTCTATTTACGTTGTGAAAAGAAAATAAAAAACCAAGAAAGTCACTATGTACAACGTGGTATTCCCTTTACATGTATTATATGCATCCACTTTTCAACAGCAACATTTTGCAATGTTCGAAAACAGGAAACAGAATTAAGACAAAATTAAGACAAATAACAGCTTTAATGGATGGCGGAGGAATATTGTAGCGTAACGTTTTTTAACCAATCAAATTTCAAATTAATACGTACGTAATACTGCGCGTGGGATACGTCATTATACCATACTTGGAACAGTATTTGACACTAGTTAGATAGTTTGTTTCAACCATGTACGACGCACGTATTTGATTCCGAAAAAAATCAGGTTTATCATAAAACAATACTTTACGAGCATGCTTTTCATTGTTGTTTTGTAAAGTTTTCCCTGATGTTAACGAGTTAACTTGGGTTGTATATCAAATAGTAGAAAATGCTGGCATTTAACATTTTTTTCCTTTTAACATTAGTGAACAAAAAGATAAATGAATTTGATGTATATGTTAGGTCCATTTTGATTACCAATATTAAATCATAATGTCTATACAATGTCAATCAGAGTACCGTCGCTTTGGCGCAACCAGAAATGAATTTGTAAGCGTCATTTTATGTGTAGCTTGAGCAAATTAAATGGTTGACAACAACTGAACCAAAAGCTCCCGGATCTTTACTGTCAAAAATAGTCATTTTAAAGAGTAGTTAAACCTAGAACTTTTGCTATACTGTTTTGACTAGGAACGAGTTAATTGTAAGTACAAAGGTATTCTTCTTGACATTTTATTATTCCAATGCAAAACTAGACGTGGTTTAGAAATCGGGAATTAGGCTGTGGAACAACAGAATCTTTGTCTGAAAACCTTGTGGCGTTTCTTTTTATCTGAATGTTTTCAAAATTTTTCTGCATCAGAATCGTTTTATTAACTCAGAAAAAATGTCAATGAAAGATTGGAGTTCCTGAAGGTACATTCAGTTGTCTACTCAGGCAGCATAATGATATTGACAAGACCGGTCTATCAAACATGAAGTCTTATCTTTTATAGCAGTTAGTTTCGATAGTTACATTAAGAGAGAATAAAACAAGTAAAAAAAGAATTATAACAACAAACTCAAGTTTGAAATATCTTGGGTTGCAGACCTTGTAATCTATATTTAGATCTAGCTTTCGACGACTTTACCCTCAGACCGTATTTAGGAGTACTATTTGGAAGTACAAGACTAGACACAAAGAAGAGAGAAAAATGTTCCTTTTAATAATACGCCAAACACTGAATGAAATTGAAAAGCTGCCTCTTTTCTCTCACTAATTCACAACCTATCGTATGCAAGTATATTAAAAGCGTGGTAATTCGGATTATAATGGGATAAGCGACCTCGAGTCCTCAGTACGAGCGAAACTGAAAGTAATAAAGCCATCACATTACGATTGATGTTTTACCGCCAAGGTAAAGTGGGTGATCTCACCTACAATCAATAGGCAGATGAACAGAGGACCGTTTGTTTTGCCAAAGATGCCTTGGGGCAAGTGTCACGGATTGCCCGAAGCTGATGGATCACTCATGTCAACGATAAACGCCGAGGTAAAACGTGTTCAGATGTGTAAATGGCAACACATTTTTGTTGGTATTTATAGCCGGACCTGAATGATATTCTGTTAGCGCGACTCTGAGTTAGACCACGGATTTTTCAACATCATTGGAAAAAGAGCATTGTCTCCGTTTCCACCAACATTATTTTCTTCTTTTTTATACGTCCGAAGGTTTTTATTGCGTTATTGCCTCGGTCGTCCGTCCGTTAGCATTTTGTTGTGTGTGCAACTCCTCTTGCAGTTTCCATCGGAATAAGTTCAAACTTTCCAAAATGAATCTCTATGATATCTATATTTGCATGTGACTCTTAACCAGAGGCGTTCTTGATTTTAACCCATTTCACTGAAACACACCCCCCCCCCCCACACACACACACACTCACACCTCGGGCGTATTTGTGCCGCTCTTCGAAGCACTTGTTCTAATGCAAGTGTTGTTATCTTCGCAACAATGGATGGTTCGTTAACATTTCTTTTGTATACATATGAGCCATAGTCTGTGAAAGAGGGAGTCAATGCATCCTTAAAAAGTTACGACGCCCTGCCCAAACCCGTGTCGAAACTTTTTGCATTTGAGAAATTTCCTTTGATATCAAAGGATCATAATTCTTATACCAGAGGATGCTGTGGGCTGTTAGACGAAATTGATTTCAACATTTAAATAAAAGGTCACTTTGTTTTGTTTTCAATGTTCAACTCCATTTTCCTTAACCCTTTCCCAAACGACAAATTTTGGACTCTTCCAAACTGAAAGACTTTGCAGACAACTATTTTTAGATTTTGAGAAAATAGCAGAAAGTTCTCAAAAAGGGTAGAAAACACTGTGGGAAAAGGAGAAATTGCTCGTAACGAGCAATTTCTCCTTTTCCCACAGTGTTTTCAAAAGACTTTCACTGCAGACACGTAAAAATCAGGGATTGTTTGGGAAAGGGTTAAATGACAAGAAGACTCTTTTCTAGAAGAACATACTCATGCTCATTGGCAAAAAAAAATTGTATGTTATAATATGATAATGGAGTGCTTAATACCATGCAAATGGGCTTGGTGTGATGCTATGGAATTTTAAGAAAACACTAAGGTCGATTGTTAAGTCTGCATTGCTTCGATGTTTATGCTTTACACCAGGTGGCAAAGAACGACAATTGACAGAGGAACACCTGGGCATACTTACCTAGAATGAACTTTCCAGTTGAAAAAATGATATCGCCGGTTTACTTCGAAAACCTCGTATCTGCAGCTTGTAACAAGCTTTAGGTACGAGGTTTGCGAAGTAAACCGATAATATCTACCTAATGATTACAAGCTCGTCTCGGCTACAACTTTTCGAAAGTCAATGCGTCACGTCCCACTTTTTTGCGACACGTCCCATGCACTTTAAAGAAATATGTACAGTTAGAGAGTAAAAAATGCAGTCATAACTTTATAGTGTATAAAATGAATCAGATATTAGTCAGCCTTGTTGATATGGGTAAGTAATCGATAAATATGGTGTTCAAGATACAGATAGTCATGGGATTTGTCCATTCGGCATACTTCGGGTGATGAGAGTCATCAAATCCGTCGGTTGTATCTAGTGGATTGATATGCACCTAAACGGTACATATCATCGCCGGAAATACGCCGGGTTACCTTTCTGAAAATTGTAAGGCTCCTCTTAAGTAGATGACTATTTGCCCTATCTGGGCCACTTGGGTCTGGGTCACAGGGGGTCCCCTTTGGGTTTGGGTCACTTTGGCCACGCTTATGAGAAACTAGGTCACTAATGAAAAAAAAAAAAACTGGGACGCTTATGAAAACTGGGACGCGTATTTGCACCACAGAGATTGGTGGACTCGTCTGCGAGCCTGCGTGCGTAGTCTCGTCTACATTCGTCTGTATATCGTATGCAGCAACGAAAATTTTTTTTGATTAGTCTTAAGAAATTTTTTTTTCCCACTAATAAGAATGGCTGTTAGATTCGAGACATACGAGCTGCCCTCCAGTGTGGTTCCTAGTAGACAAGAGGTAACCAACGTTCTAAAAGAACACTTTAGGGCTCGGGCAAGAATAGAGGAGTTTGATGAATTATACGCACGTATAGTGAGTATCTTCGACCACTCTGGCGAACATAAGGTTTTTCTTACAAAGAATCACGGTATTAAGATTCGGTCTGATACTGGTTGTGTTTTACCTTTTCCTGAGATGCGCGGGCTACTGTATTATATATGTAGCTTAGCGGCATCTAATCCTTCCGCTAAAGAGTATTTTCTATTTATAAAACGATGTAACTTTAACCCTAGAAGTGCGAATGAACCAATTTGTCCATCTCCCGATGAAACTAGTGAGAATTTCACAGATGTAGTTAACCGGGTTATAGAAGGGGATGATACTATTAACGGCCGCCGGCATCGCCCCGGGTGGGGGTTTAAAGTGGTTATTGGAGCTGAAGTTTCTAGATCGAATTTAAACAATATTTTTGGAACACTAATATGCTGGGATGAACTTTTTTTCCAGGAAGTAGACCCACTCTTTAGACATGAGGTAATGCGTGCGTTTTACGAAGAAACGTCGGAAGAAGTGTGGAGAACCCGCGCGCGAAGATTGGAAGAACGAGCAATAAGATACGAAGAGCACACAGCGAGCGACTTTAATGATAGATTAGAAGAACGTGCAAACGTCTCAGAATCGTACCGCGAGGATAAGTGTATCGTGTGCGACGAAAACGAATGCGACGTCATGTTCTGCGATTGCGGTCACATCTGCATTTGTAATATGTGCGTCAGGCGGGGTTTGGATAAGTGCCCCATGTGTCGTAAGCCATCAACCATCAAACGCAAGCTTTGTTAGAAATATAACTTTCCATGCACAGAAAGTTATATTTGTGTGGTTATAAGTCTAACTCTATTAGCAGCGTAATATTAATGAAAAGCGCTTTTATATACTCACGCTTTGGCTGGGTAGTAAAAAACTCTATAATTTGAAGCGCTAAAAGTTGGCCTGGGACTAATGCACCTCCCGGTAAAACACCGCGATTTTTACTTGGATCGCCATTAATAATAACCCCCAAATTAGCGCCTGAGCCTGTAAAAACAACTCTAACTCCTTCAGTTGGCTTAATTTCTCGATCTTTATGTTTTATATATGCGCCGTATCGTAATAATCTTCCCGATACCGGCATTATGAATTGAGTTTCAAAACCCTGAGTTCCGTAACCAAAATCAAAAAAATAATAACCTATGTTTGGCTCCCATTCATAGCTCTCACCACGGAATACGGCCGTTACACAAATTACGGGATATTTTTCTTGTAATACCCTATCTACATATGTTTTATTTTGCTCTACTTCATCATCCACATACTTCTTATTAGTGGCATCACTAGGATTACTAGGCTCAGGAAGGTTTAATAACTGCTTAAAACCCATATTGATACTCTCGGTAGCCTGGTAATTCCCATTCTCCTTAAAAAATACGGTTCCCTCAGCCACCCCGGGAATAGCTCCATCTCTAACATTATCCGCCACGAGAGTATCCACATATTTTTTGTTTACAGCATCACTATCAATAAAGCTGTCTTGAAAAAGTTTAATAGGGTGTCTCGTTCCAATTACCCCACTTGCCACATAGGAAGGATCATCACTCAGTAAAACGGCAACCTCATTACCATCATCATCAGTTACTTTATTTGTCTTAGTAAGTGCGCCGCCCTCTCTGTTTTTGTCTACATACTTCTTTGTAGCGGCATCAGCATCCTCTTCAGGTTCTTTGAGATTATTCAAAGGTTGAAAAGCCATGTTGATGGGGGCCGTGGCGGCGTAACTACCATTATCTTTTAAAAAGACATCGGGTAAATCGACAATTCGTCTACCTAACATTTGGCTCGTTCTATCCGTATACTCTTTAGCATCGATTCCTACTCTATCAACATACTCCTTATTAGCGGCCTCATCTTGCGCAGCCGGGGTAGGTAAACCGAGAAGTTTCTTATTTTTCATGTTCACGTCCGAAGATACAACAAAATTTCCATTTTCGTCTTTGAATTTCCCAACGTATTCATCCACATATTCTTTTACAGTATCATCCACATACTCCTTATTAGCGGCTTCACGACCGTTTATAGGAGTTCTTAAACCGCCTAACTTTTTACTAGCTAAAAATATTGTACCCTTTGCACTCCACCCATCATCATCTCTCGGAGTAAAAGCATTTGCGCTATCCACATATTCTTTAGTAGCAGCATCATCATCTTCTTCAGGTTTACCTAATCCTTTAACTTTAAAATTTTGCATATGGAGATTATTTTGTGTTTGAAATTTATTACCAGCGCCATTTGCTCCTCCCGGAGCAATAACAAAAGGTGAATTACCATCAAAGTAGTTTTTAAGTTGATTGGATTTAGAATCGACATATATTCTATTTGCAGCATCACCATCATTTTCGGGAGAGGGAATATTTAGCAGTTTATTACCATCCATATCTAAATCTTTCTTTACCACAATGTTTCCATCTTGGTTCCTTTTTAAAAAACCCTTTCCTTTACTCGTATCAACGTAATTCTTTGTTGCAACATCTTGAGGATTAATTGGTTCACTAACCTTAGTAAGTGTATTCCCTTCCATATTTATAGATCCGGTAACGACGGTTGTTCCATCTTTCCGTAAGAAGTTATTATTTATGTAAGCGAGAGGTACACCGTCATCCCCTGTTACGGCAACAAAATCCATTCTTCCAAATTTATCGACAGGCATTTTTTTATTACTAGAATAAAGTATTTAAAACATTTTGAAACTCTTTACCTCTACCTAACTCTTTAAGTACGTAAAGACACAGATGCCCACAAAAAATCTCTCCAGCCGTTTGTAACTGGTCGCTGTTGTAATATATCGGACTTTTCAGATACTCTAGAATTTCGATAGGGGGTTGTATACCGTAACTGTCAAAGTAATTTTTAGTTTTACCGTTTTTATACCAAGCGACCCAATGAGTACCAGGGCCACCTGCGTCATCGAGGTTTAATATACCGCATTCCTTTTTTCTACACTTACTCGGTAAAGTGTCCCGGACGAGGGCCCCTCTAAAAGAAGGAATCCTTAATCGTTTTGCCGCGCTTTCCAATTCGAAATTGTTTAACGGTCTATTTGGTAGTATAAGGTTTCCAACTGCGATGTTTCTCATTTTTTATATATTTACTATGTCATTATTATCAACCCATGAATTAAACTCGTCGGAATAACCCTTCCACTTTACTAACGATTTATGTTTTCCTTTCTTAATAATCCTTTCTATCCTATACAACTCCTGACTAGTTTTTTGTAGTTCAGGTTCATAGAAGGTACCTTGTATCTCTTCTCCATTAAGGTCTTTTATTTTATACGTTACAGGCACCGTATGTTTAACCTCAGAAACCGTAAAAACCTCTTCAGTCCACCTGGTAGTATATCCTTTCTCGAAAGTCTTTTTCTTCTTAGTTATCCTTACATTATCTCCGACGGAAAACTTAGGTTCTATATCTCTTATTTCGAAACGATCGGGGTAAAGATTTCTCCAAACTTCGGTTTCGTTTTCTTTTTTACTCGCGTCTACAGGCTTCATCTTAATAGAAGAATGCCTGGTGTTATTATATTCTTTAACGAGGTCTTGTAACACGTCGATGTAAACGCTCGTAGAGTTGGCGGAAAAATATTTCCACATCTTTTCTTTCATCGTTCTAATCCATCTCTCAACTACGCTAGATTTCTCCTCATTCTCGGTAGAATACAATTCAATCAGGTCTTTAACATCTTTGTTATAAAACTCTTTACCTTTATCTACCCACATTTTCTCAGGTTTCCTCTCCTTAAAAATACTCTTTAATGCCGCGGCAACAGACTTCCCCGTTTTGTCTTTTAATGGCACCAGATAACCGTATTTAGAAAAGATGTCAATAACGGCGAGAAGATATTTTACGCCGCGATTAAATTTAGAAAACGCTTGCATGTCTACTAAATCTGCGGCCCATATCCTATCAATACCGTTTACCTCGACTCTCCTCTTCTCGAATTTCCTCTTTACGGGTTTGTGTAGTTCTTCCGCCAAATTTTTTTTTTAATCCCCATTCCAAATCGTTTCTTTGTTCCGATTAAGCTAGAAACGATCCCCCTTTCCATTTTTTCTCTTAAGGTGGGATCATAAATGCCTTTCAGCTCCGTTAACATATTTTTGTCGCATACAGCATTTCTCGTAGCCGTATCATCGTTTTGGAGATAACATATGTCATGATGATAAGCGGCTTTATCTACTCTATTGATAGGCTTGCTCCATTTTTTCGGAGTTAAATCCGGGTTTAACCTTTTCTTAAGGTTAGTGCCGGGCCCCGTAAAATTGTGGCCGGGTAGGTGCATCTCAAAAGGCATATTGTTAATCATTCTGTTTAAAACTGAACCGCCCTCCCGCGCTTTAATAAATTGGGTTTTAGTTATACCGCAAACCGAGCATTTTCCTCGTTTCATACTCCTACCATTCTTACTAACGGTATATTCCACGTTATTCGTATCAGTAACTTTTTTACATCTAACGCAATACATTTTTTTTTATATAAAAAGAAAGTTATATATAAAAAAAAATATGGACGTAATCGATCTATCATGGAACGACGTAGTATCAAGAAGATTCAATAGCCCTCTATTACCAAAGAGTATTAGAGGGTTAATCGTAGGCAAATCAGGATGCGGTAAAACCACCCTTTTACTTAACCTTTTGCTCAGACCGGGTTGGTTGGACTACAATGATTTATGCGTTTTTGGTAAGAGTCTTTTTCAGCCCGAATACCGCATACTTAAAAAAGCTTTCGAGGAAAGACTACCGAAAGAAGGTATCTTAAAGCTATTTAATATGCGGGATGAAATACAGGATTCGAACGTTTCGCCGACAGCTTTGATCGGGGAATGGATAAAAACGTTTAAGGTTCTCTCAGATATAAAGTGTAGTTTTTTTGAAACAGCGGGCGATGTGCCTGATCCGCGCGAGTTAAACGCGGGAAACAAGAATCTAATGATATTTGACGATCTACTTTTAGAAAAGCAGAACAAGTGCGAGTGTTACTACATTCGCGGAAGGCATAGTAATGTTGACTGCTTCTACCTCTCGCAAAACTATTTTAGGCTGCCGAGGCAAACTATTAGAGAGAACGCGAATTTTATATGTCTTTTCAAGCAAGACCAGAAAAACATTAATCATATTTATAACGATCATGTAAGCGAAGATATGTCTAAGGAGGAGTTTAGAGAATTTTGTCATAAGTGTTGGGAAAGGCCGCACGGTTTCGTTATTATCGATTTAACGAGTAAAAAACACGATGGGAAGTACAGGTGCGGCTTTGATAACTTCTACGTGCCGAGTTAAAAAATATATTTCGACTAGATAAAATGGAAGATCTCTTGAAACAAATTGTGAGGAATACGGGGCCTAAATTATCTTCCCAAATTATAGTAAGCGGCAATAAAACGCGCATTAAAACCAGGTTTAACCCGCCTCTACAACTTGACAAGGATAGAAAATACGAAATAGCTCTGGCAAACCTCGAAACTTATTACTCCTTTCCAAACATCGATGCAACGAACAACATCTTGGTTTATTCTCCGGATCAGGGTGTTACGTGGCATAGGATCGAGATACCAGAAGGGAGTTATGAAATCACGAGCATTAACGATACCGTGCAACAGGAAATGCGAAAGAAAGATCACTATGACGCGGTCAATGAAAAATATTATATCCATATTTCCGCGAACACTAATACCCTTAGATCGGTTATTGATATAGAAGATGGGTACCAAGTAGATTTTAGGTACCCAAACTCAATCGCGAAAGTATTAGGATTTAACCACTCTGTATACACTCAAGGATTCTGGGAGTCGGAGAACGTTGTAAACATTCTCGATATAAACAGCATATTTATAAACATCGATATCATCTCAGGAAGTTATGTTAACGGTTCAACGCAAAATACGATTTACTCTTTCTTCCCGGATGTGTCTCCCGGGTATAAAATTATTGAGACTCCTCGAAACCTTATATACCTACCTATAACGGTGTATGAAATACACAACATGACGGTTGAAGTAACTAACCAAAATGGCGCCTTACTGAATCTTAGAGGAGAAACTTTAACAATTAGATTCCATCTTAGAGAAGTATAATATATAAAAAATATTAGGTATATAAAAAATGGCGAGTTATACGAATGTAAAAGTTAATATATCGGAAGGGCAAAAGCAAAAGCTTCAACACGCTGTTAAAGGTAGATGCCCAGTAAGTATTCGCTTAGGTCATGAGGATTTAACGGGCAATGATATTATAGCGGTAACCAATTCTCAAGCGAGTAAAATGGCTAGAGCCTATGGAAATGGTAAAGGCATAACGATTAAAATGAGTGCCAAGCAGCTTAGAGATAACATGAAGATAGAGGGTGGTATTCTCGGGGCGTTAGCTGGGTTGGCTGCTAGAGCTTTACCAATGGTGGCTGGATTTGCTTCAAAAGCGCTACCAGCTTTAGGTCTCGGGGCTCTGACTGGATTAGGCCAATTTGGAGTAAATAAAGCGTTAGGGTCGGGTCTTTACCTTAAAAAAGGAGGTTGTGTTTGTCAGGTAAAAACTGATGGGGAAGGGCTTTACTTAGCTCCTTATAGGGGTAACGGATTTGGGTCTGTTGGTGATGGACTGTATTTAAAACAAGGAGGGCAGCTTTTAGATGGGCGCGGGCTTCTTTTGGGTCCTAATAGTCCATTCGCTAATATACCTATCTTAGGGGCTATATTATAAAAATTCTAGCTATCTAAAAAATATGAAGACTCATAAACTCGGTGTTAAGAAAGCGAATGTTATTCAGCCAAACACAATCCACTGGTTACCATTACAAGGCTCGAAATATCCCCCACGAAAAGTAAATACGGTAACCTGGGAAATTTTTTGCCAAGAAAAGCTTACACTAGCGTCTAAAGAAGTTAAGCGTGTACTCTTAGGGCTCGGCTTCATAATGACTAAAGGAGTTGTTTTGACCTCATTACCGTGCTACTTAAAAAAGTGGTGTAGCTCGCAAAACGAAGTTAACCTCGAAAATGCCGAGAATATTATAATTACTATTACGAACGATTCTAGCAACAGCGTAACAATCGAGGAAAACGAGCTTCTATGCTTCGTTTACTATTCGTTTTAAAAAATATAATTCTAATAAAAAAAATGGAGATGAAGGAAAGTGTTTACCCTAAATTACCGACTGCTCCCCCACTTGATGAGGGGCATGACTATAGACTGCAGAAAATCAATGAAATCCAGAAATTTTTAGAAGAAGAGAAGACCAAAAGAGAAGCCTTAAGTAAGAAGTATTTTAGAGCCGCGAGAATAGTAGATAATGTAGATACAGTTTTAATTACGGTTACCATGTTTTCGGGAGTTGGTGGGGTGGGTTTACTATCAACGGTAGTCGCGATACCCGCAGTGATAGCATTAGAAGGAGCCGCGGCTTTTACCGGTCTTTTAAGCTTAATTGGAAAGTATAGCGTAAGACGTTCCACCGCAAAAGCCGAAAAGCATGAGAAAATTAGAACAATCGCCGATACCAAGTTAAATACGATATCCTCGCATATATCGAAAGCTTTGAGCGATAACGAGGTTAGTGATGAAGAATTTCGACTTATCTTAGAAGAATTGCAAAAGTATAAAGTAATGAAGGAAGAAGTTAGGTCGAAAACGAAGAAGAAGATATTGGTTGAAACCGAAGAAACATTAATTGAGAAAGGGAGGCAAGAAGCGCGTGAGTCCTTTCGGAGATTGGTGGAAAAGAACCATGGGGGTAAACTTGAATTTTAAGTGTAAGTGTATCGTGGAGATAGGTAATGATGAAAACTGCGATTAAAATCGTGATGAAAACTGCGATGAAAACTGCGATGAAAACTGCGATGAAAACTGCGATGAAAACTGCGATGAAAACATACGTTATCTTTATGATAGAGATAACGTGTGTACTCGCGTTTTTAAAAAAAAATATGTTGCTAATTAAAAAATGTCGTTTCTAAAAATAACTGATCCTGCAAAAAGGGACCTAATTGTAAAAGAGTACCTCGAATTAAAAAAGAATATCCGGGATAACCAACTAGCGGAGAGAACGGGGGAGAAAGAATTGCAAACTGACCTTTCAAAGTTTTTTAAACCTATTACAGAAACGCAAAAAGCTACAACTAAGGAAGTTGTAGAAGAACTTAAACCAATTAAGGAAGGTATAAAAACCATTAAGTTTTCAGCTTTTCCATCTATTACAGCTTATGATGAACCTATAGGTGAAGGCACACAGCTTATTGGAGCAATAGCTGAGCAGTATCTAAGAAAGTTTGCTACTAAAGGTGAAGCGGATGTAACGTATGGGTTATACGACAGAGACCGTAACTTTTATATCGGTGATAAACAAGTTGATATCAATGATAACAATATTATAGTTGATGGTGAAGAATATGAGGGCACCCCTGGGCTATGGGAGCTAATTGTTGCGAAAAAACCGGATGAAAATATTTATACTGATGACGATTATGAAAATTACGTGAATCTGATGTTAACAACCAACACCCTTCATCGCAATAACAATCCAACCAGTAATTATCCTAAAAGCAGTAAAGGAGAAAAATGGAAGAATATACTCAAGCCAATTTGGGATAATAGAAAAGAGTATGAAGGAGAGGGTATCGTTGTTATCCCGGGTGATCCTAACGCATTAATAAAAAGACTCGACCTGTTGATAGCGAGCAAAAAAGCGGGTAACACGGGTGTAAGAAATGAGTTAGTAGGCATATGCGACGAATTAAAAAGACAGGGTGTTATAAGCTCCGACGCTTATAAAAATTTAATGTCTATGCTATAAAAAAATGATCACGCCTAGAAAAAGAGGATTCAATAGAAGGTATGCATACGGAGGCAGCGGGTTCTTTGGCAACCTTTTGAGCTCTCTCATGAGCCTTTTTACCAGTAGCGCGGCTAAGCAACTCGCATCTTCCGCCTTAGATGTTGGTAAGAGCGTTGCTAAGGAAGCGGGAAAGAAAGCTTTAGAGGTCGGGAAGAATGTCGCTGTAGACGCGGGGAAGAAAGCTTTAGAGGTCGGGAAGAATGTCGCTGTAGACGCGGGGAAGAAACTAGTCATGAAAGCTTTAACACCAAAATCGCAAAAAATTTTAGAAAAACATACCGCAACACCTATAAACGTGGTGAGCAACCCTGCAACGCAAAACATTAGCACCTTAATGGACGGGAGCGCCATTGCTATTCAGGACTTAGTTAAAAAATTAAACGGCGGGTCTGGTATTAAAGTAACGTGAAAGAATATGATGATTTGATTTAAGAAAAAATATCCTAGTAATAAAATGGCGGAGTTGGGTTTCTATCCTAGATATGATGAAAGGTATAGAACTTTATCTATTGCAGTAACTAACGCGTCTCTACGAGTGGAGGATTGCGAGTTACTCGAAGTTAGCGTTACAAGATATGGCTACCTAAAAGCGTGTGTGAAGTTATCTCCCGAAAAAATAGCTATAATGAGGGAGATTGAGAAACGGGTAAACGATTATTTAGAGCGTATAAACATTTCTCCGATAAAAATTGTGTATGGAAACAAGGTTTACCCTAAAAAGAAATGTTATCAGCAAGAAGACGGAAGCATTAAACTTAAAAGTGTGTGGGTTTCCAACAGGAAAAAGGCTTTTCCCCAGCTTTGGTTAGAGCGATAGACGCAATTATATTTTTTTGCTTAAAAAAATTATAATTGTATTATAAAAGAATGGACATTTTAAATATCACCGAACCAATCGTAAAATACGATAGTATTGATGAGTATGAGCACTTTGAGTATGAACCAATCACAGGAACAAATCTCAACGGCCCAGGGGGTGAGATTAGGATTAACATCGAAACCCAAGATATTTTTACGCATCCGAGCGAAAGTTATTTACTTATAGAAGGTCTCTTAGCAAAGATTGATGGAACATTTTACGCAGATGCCGACCTTATTTCTTTAACAAACAACGGTATCATGTATCTTTTTAAAAATATCCGGTACCAACTTTCCGGCCAAGAGATTGAATCCGTACTTCATCCCGGTCAAGCTACTACGATGCTCGGGTTGCTAAAGTATCCGGACGATTTTTCCAGATCGCAAGGACTAAACCAATTGTGGTACAAGGACACAACAGCCGCCGCAGAAGCTAATAACGTAGGTTTTAACATAAGACAAAAGTATATCATTGTTGATCCAGATCCATCAGGTACATTTAGCTTTAGGATCCCATTAAAGCATATATTTGGTTTCTGCGAAGACTATAACAAAATTCTGTACGGAATGAAGCAAACGCTCACCTTGACAAGAAATAGTGATGCGGATGCGATTTTTAGAGCTGCCGTTGATGCCGGTAAAATTACGTTGAGTAAGATATCGTGGTACATGCCGCATGTGATGCCCGCGGATAAGGAAAAAATGGAACTTTATAAACTTATCGAGAGAAAAGAAAAATTCCCAGTTGGATACAGAATGATACAGTGCGACTCTATCTCGGTTCCTCAGTCAACATCATTCACTTGGAGGCTCGCCGTTAAATCATCTCCTGAGGTACCACGTTTTATCATTGTTGGCTTTCAAACTGGTAAAAGTGGTGACCAAGTGCAAAACCCGGCTATATTCAACAACGTAGACGTTGAAAATATTTATGTCACGCTGAATTCCATAAGATACCCAGCTGTTGACTATAATCTTTCATTCGATAGGCAGCAATTTAGTAGAGCGTATGGCGATGCCGCGTTATTTAGGTCTAAGTTCTTTAACATGGATGAGTTAGTATCAAACCCTAATATTTCCCCCTCGGATTATAAAACCCTCTATCCTCTGTTTTTGTTCGATGTTTCTAAGCAAAGTGAAAGGTTAAAATATTCTGTTACTGATATTCAAATCAAGGCGCATTTTGATGAAAATGTACCCGCAGACACCGAGGCATATGCCGTTATCATGAGTGATAGGTTAATTAACTTTCAGTCTGATGGTAATAAGATGAGCGTAGTGTATTGAGTTAAGAATTTTTTTCTATATATTAAAAATGATAAAGGTTTCAGATTTGAAAGAGATTCTTAAAGAGAATAATGTAGCGTATCGCTCTTACTGGGATAAGAAGCGATTAGTTGAGTTAGCGAAAGAACATGGCTTACTGCCTGAGGGCGAGCCTAAACCGGAAAAGAAACGCGACCCTAAGTATGATAGATTACAGACTATCATGAAAAATCCTAAAACAGTTACTTTAGAAGATGTTAACACCGGCGAGGTAAAAACCTTTCGATCGATTTATAGGGCCGGTAAATATATAGACCGTTGCCCTCAAACGATACTAAATTGGAACGGGAGGGTTTGGAAGAACCAATATAGGGTTAACATTCTATAATTTTATTATATCCGGGGAGATATAATAAAATTTTTGATTGCGAGTCTTAAGAATTTTTTTCTTACTAATTAAAATGAGTTGGTTTTCGAATATAGCTAGACGGGCTGCGTCCAATGTTTACTCCGGAGCTAGACGACTCGCTGGTGCAGTCGTTCCGGAATCCATACAAAGAAGAATAACTGATTTTGGTAATTGGTTGACCGGTAATGTGGAAACACCGCAGATACCGCGGGTATTAGATGAAATTGTTGCTCGCGTTAGAGAAAATTACCCTCCGAGGCAACCGTTTGGAATTAGAGCCGGGCAATCCGTATTTAGAGGTTATGTCAGGCAGCACGTAATAGATGGTAGAGAAGGTTATACGCCCGATGGATTCTTTATGGAAACGGAGGATATTCTTCTAAACATCCTTCGAAGAAACCTACAAACAAAAGTGAAACTTGTACTTCGGTGTAGATTACATTTGCCCACAGACCCCAACTCTGAGAGAGAATACGCTTTTTCCTCCAATCAATCGCTCAACTTGAATGCTGGAGGAGTAGAGGAGCTATTGCAGCGTATGATAGACGAAATTCTAGAAAAGTTAGCTAGGTTCCAGAGAGAAGGCAGCGGTTTTGCTTTTTCGAATATAGTTAGGCTAGAATTACACATAGGCAATTATGATCCTTTGCGTGCAAATGGTTACTTGCCACTACCAAAGTGGATAAGTAATAAAAAGGCTGTAATTAATCCTAAAAACAAAGATAACGAATGCTTTACCTACTGTGTGCTTAGATACTTACATCCTAAGGATTCGCACCCTGAAAGGATTACTGACCTAACGCCATTGAAAGAAACTTTGAATATGGATGGTATCGCCTATCCCGTTTCTTTGAATGATATAAACAAGTTCGAAAAACAAAACCCCGGAATCAGTGTCAACGTCTATGGATCTGACGAAAAGATTGTTTACCCTCTAAGGCTCACAAAAGACGAGAAAGATAAACATGTTGACCTGCTTTTTATTACGGATGAAGATGGAAGGTCGCACTATGCCCTCATCAAAAACTTCAATGGTTTAGTAAGAAAACAAACACATAAACATGGCGGGATAGAATTCTGTAAACGATGCATGAATCATTTTGGTAGTAAAGAACTTCTAGAAAAACATAAGCGGCGCTGCGTCAACCATGAGCCTGTTGCTTTGGAACTGCCTAAAAAGGGTAGCGTTTTAAAATTCCAAAACCACGCTCGCAAAATTCGGGTCCCCTTTGTTGTATACGCGGATTTCGAAAGTGTTCTAGAGCCGATACACACGTGCCAGCCAGACCCTAAAAATAGTTACACCGTGCAACACCAAAAGCATAGACCTTGCAGTTTTTACTATATTATAAAATGTTTTGATGATGATGTTATGGCACCCATAGAAAGGAACTATACCGGAGAGGACGCCGAAGAAGTTTTCATAGACTGGTTAAAAGGCGATATACAAGAAATACACCGAGAATACTACCAAAACCCCAAACCTATTAATATGTCAATGCAGGAAAAGGTGAAACACAACCAACAAACGCGTTGTTGGTTTTGTAACGAAAAATTTACTAAGCAGGATTGGAGAGTAGCAGACCACTGTCATTTCACGGGTAAATATAGAGGTGCCGCGCACAATAAATGCAACCTAGAGGCTAAGAAACCTACCTTTACACCCGTGTACTTTCACAATCTAAGCGGATACGACGCGCATCTTTTCATCAAGTATCTGGGTGAATCCGCCGGTAGGATCAAGTGTATTCCGAACAACGAGGAAAGGTATATCAGTTTCAGTAAAAGCATCTGGGTCGGAAAAAACATAACGCATGAAATCAGATTTCTAGATAGCTTCAAATTCATGAGTTCGAGTCTAGATCGGCTTTCGAGTAACTTGAATGACAGCCAGTTAGAAATCCTATCAAGATTCTTTGCGGAAGAACGTATACCATTAGTCAGGAGAAAGGGGGTTTTTCCTTACGAGTACCTGGACTCTTTTGATAGACTCGAAGAAACCCGCCTACCGCCAAAAGAAGCGTTTTACTCTTGTTTGAGCGGAGAACATATCAGTGATAAAGACTATGCTCACGCGCAAAACGTGTGGTCAACTTTCGGTATGAAAACGTTGAAAGACTACTTAGAACTCTATAACAAAGTAGATGTATTGCTTTTGGCTGATGTGTTTGAGAACTTCAGAGACGTTTGTTGCGAAAACTATGACCTAGACCCTAGTTGGTATTATACCTCTCCAGGCCTAGCTTGGGACGCAGCATTAAAAATCACGAAAGTAGAGCTCGAACTTCTATCGGACCCTGATATGCTTTTGATGATAGAGCAGGGTATCAGGGGCGGAGTTAGTATGTGCACAAAAAGGCACGCGAAAGCCAACAACGTGTATCAGGGAGATAGATATGATCCGAATAAACCTTCAAAGCATTTATTATACATAGATGCAAACAGTCTCTATCCTTGGGCAATGAGTCGTCCTCTCCCCACACACGGTTTTGAATGGATGAGTAAGGATGAATTAGATAGGTGGGATCAGACTCCTTGTATTTTAGAGGTTGATCTAGAGTACCCGAAAGAATTACACGATCTACATAATGACCTACCTCTAGCGCCAGAACGTTTGAAGGTAGAAAAGGTAGACAAATTGGTTCCAAACCTAGGAGATAAAACGAACTATGTCCTACACTGCCAAGATCTAAAAACGTATCTTGATTTAGGTTTGAAGCTGACAAAGGTTCATGCGGGTATCAGGTTTGAAGAAAGCGCGTGTCTCAAACCGTATATCGATCTAAATATCGATCTGCGAAAAGCCGCGAAGAACGAGTTCGAAAAAGAGTTTTTTAAGCTGATGAACAACTCCGTTTTTGGCAAAACGATGGAAAATGTGAGAAACAGGGTAGACATAGAGCTGGTCAATAACGAAGGCCGCATGAGAAAACTTATAGCAAAGCCAAACTATAACCATACAACAATATTTACCGAGAATCTGGCGGCTGTGCATATGAAAAAGACCGATACGAAATATAACAAGCCCGTCTATCTGGGGATGAGCATCTTGGATATAAGCAAAACGCATATGTATAACGCTTACTATAAATACTTCAAGAAAAACTATGGCGAAAATGTTAAATTGTGCTATACTGATACTGACAGTTTTATCCTCGAAATAGAGACCGAAGATATCTATAAAGATATTGCGGGGGATGTTGAATCATGGTTTGATACGAGCAACTACCAACCGGACCACCCTTCAGGCATACCAACAGGTCGCAATAAAAAGGTAGTGGGCATGTTTAAAGATGAATTAGGAGGACAGATTATGACTGAGTTCGTAGGTCTCCGGGCAAAAATGTACGCGTATCGAACGTTGGAGGGGAAGGAAGATAAAAGGTGTAAAGGAATTAAAAAGCCGGTAATCAAAAACGAAATAAATTTCGATAACTATAAAGAGTGCCTAGTCGCCGGAAAGGAGCAGTACAGAAGTATGCGCGTATTAAGGAGTCGCGGGCATGAAATGTATACGGAGGAGGTAAACAAAAAAGCGTTAAGCGGTAATGATGATAAGAGATATATATTAGATGGTGGTATAAACACTTTAGCACTTGGGCATTATAAAATAGAAGATATACAGAAGAACGCAGACGAACCCGCTGATCTCTGTATGCCAACACATGATGCAAATACGCGTCCTAGTTTTTCATAAGCGTCCTAGTTTTTTTTTCATTAGTGACCTAGTTTCTCATAAGCGTGCCCAAAGTGACCCAAAACCCAAAGGGGACCCCCTGTGACCCAGACCCAAGTGGCCCAGATAGGGCAAATAGTCATCTACTCTCTTAAAAAAGAATCTTGAGTCACAATTTTCTATCGAAATCTTTCTTACTGTTTTTCAGTTGACAAACAGTTCGTACATTCATAGTTGACAAACAGTTCGTACATTCCTTTTTAATGTGGTTTATGAAGTCCGATTGAAGTTTTCAATAACAGATTGATAGATGTAGCTTCATCGAGGTTGTTTACTTCGTTGCTTAACGACTTACTACAGTTGCATCACCATGCAAATTACATGTAGGTACGGAATCGGGCGAGTTGTGACGAGAGGATTTTATCCTCATTTAAAACCGGAAACTCCAATAGCGATATATTACAAAATCAAAAGATGTTTTGGTAAAGATTTAGACCTGTTTATGGTCCAACTATGTGTCGCTTTTGAGTTTCGGCAGTGTAGCAAAACTCTTCTGGAAGAGTACTTTATTATTTCATTCGCAAGGTAACATTTCGAAACCATCCTTACGAACAAAGTCCGTAACAAAGAAACAGACGAACAAATGCATGGTAGAAAATACAGGAACCGGGCAAGAATCGAACCTAGAACGCCCAGACGATTGGCCAACAGCATAACCACTGAGCTAAAGAGACTTCGGAAAAAAATCATCTATATGCAATAACACGGCGCTCAACAGAAGTAACATAATGTAAGCCGATTGAGCGTACATTTTATTATAATTATATTGACGTAAGCTTTTTAAGCCAGGCTTCAGCCTGCAATATTAATGGTGTAAGACCGGAAGTGTGTGTGCAATTTACCGTCAACAAATGTATTGCCGCAGTAAGAAATAGATCGAGATCTGAGAAATCTTTGGCAGCCTTAAAATTAAGTTCTTTGCACACAGAAATATATTCGCAGCAGGCAACTTAGAGCATACGGATAAATGATAAGGACTATTGTTAAATAAACGTAGAATTCACAATTACAAAGAAATATGACAAGGATGTTTTCAAAGTTGTCATAGTTGCATAATATGGGCCATTAGGTGCCTTAGAAATATATTTAAAAGTATTTAATAAATAATTCGTAACTTTTTCGTAAAATGTAATTCATTGTAAACAAGGTCAACTCGTTATACAAAGGCGTCGTCTCGGTGATTTATATTGTCATTTAGTCATTTACTTTCTACATATATCAATATTTTAAACATTTTAAACTCTTGTCTTACTTTAGACGACATCAGAAGTTTTTGTGGACAGTGGAGATAAAGATTAGACACCTTAGAATGTGCAGTCTGATCTCTGATCTACACTGTCCAGTCCTTAATCTGAGATTAAGGCCAAACTGTCTCTACATCGTGTGGTGGAACTACATTTATCGCCAATGAAAAGGTTAAGAGCATTTACTTGGTAGTGAAAGAGCCAAGAGACGCGAAGCTTTCGGATTTTCCATTTTGAAAGCATTTCTAGACAACGAATTTAAATGTGGGATAAATGATGGAATTTTCTTAATAGAAAAAAAGTAAAGAAAAATTGTAGGGAAAGGAGAAAATGCTGGTTACCAGCATTTTCTCCTTTTCCCACAACTTTTAAGGCATCTTCCCTCTTGCCGGTAGAAGGTGGGAATGATTGGCAAAGGGACAATTTAGGTCATTAATTACGGTAGCGTATAGTAATGATGGTAGGGTGGATTGGTCTAGACGTGGAAAATTGGTGTAACAAAACGGTTTTATTGATTCTGAAGTTCATTTCTGCTTCATAAGCCCTACCGACCATCAAAAATAAATCTGGTTTATGATCTGATACAAATTCTAAGCTACCAATTTTGTAAAATGCTTGTACATGATCAACAATCAGTTGTATTATGTACACGATCGATAATCAGTTGTTTTTAAGGCTGAATACATATTAACCAAGGCTGACAACCTACGTCATAGCAGAGGTGTCGGAATAGCCGCCATTTTGTGCGCAAAGTGCAGATTAATTACTTTAAAAAGATATATGTATCTAAAATTTACTTAGAATACCTACTTCATCTGTTGACGGTAAATATATTTGTCCTGTTCGTGAAATCAAAATGCCATGAAACAATGTTGTAGCTCTAAAACTTTAACACAATTATTCTTAACGGCATTGTATACGACATCTATTTTTAAATCGCACATGTGTCACCGGCTTCCAAAATTGTGCGAAGGTAATTGCAGAATAAACGAAACTAATGAACGAACTATTAATGTATATTAACGAAGAAAGTTGTCAGGTACCATATGCACTGCTTTGTTTGGACAGATCTTCGATAACAATAATGTACAAACTGAAAAACTTACCTTTTTAAAACGAAAATGGCGGATTTAAAATGTCTCAGATGACGTATGCTATGACATAGGTTGGTACCCCTGCTAACGATTGTAGGACTGTTTACATTCGAGTGCACCAAGACAAGATTTGTCTACACTGCTGTCCGAACCAAGAAACAAGAAAAAGTCTGGGAAAAAACGGGTAAATTTGAACGTAAAACAGGCATGCGGGGGCTCTCAGAAAAAGAACATGTCGACATCTTTTTTGGCTAATTAAAAGAATTCCATAAATTCATTCGAATATAATCAGTACCAAGAGGTAGGTCAAAAGCAAGCACAAGAATGAGGGGGAGGGGAGACAGAGGTAGGTAGGCAAGCAGGCAGACAGACAGACAAACAGACAGACAGAACGCTCCTACAGAAAGGCACTGTCTCTTCATACTAATGCCCAACACCTCAAGTCTTCTCGCTGAAAGTAAAGTTATATATAGATTAGATTACTCAGTTTAATATTCTTCGATTGCTAGTTCTTGAAAGCGCCAGTACATACCCTTATACCTTTAAGAGAACGATGAGTAATTTAAGTTGACATAAGTGGTAGATTTGTTTGGAGGTAACTTTTGTATTTCTGTCAACTTATAGAATTGGATTTGTTTGTTTGTTTGTTTGTTTGTTTGAATGGTGTTTTACGCCGCTGTCAACAGTATATCAGTCATATCACGGCGACAGTTCACATATTCAAGTTTCCTGGGTTTCACCAGCACTAGGCTAGAGTCCTATACTTTACCACTGAGCCACACAGGACCTTCTGATAGAATTTTGGAATGCTGCAATAATCTTAAAGTAACGATAGGCAAAAACTATGTGAAATTAGACTGCTGCTAACAAGTGCTTTAAATATTATGAATCTTACAACCATAATTATTTCAGTAATACCACTTCTGCTGTTGAAGACTGAGCATCTGACCTGCTTTCTGCTGAAGTTAATCAATGAACAAAACTTCTCCACAGTCCTATTCATCAACCTTTCTTCGTTATTTTCTCAGTCCAAATCTTCAGATATCAACGTTTTACAGTAACGCAGTATCTGATTGGCTAAACAACTGTCAAATAGTTTCGGCAATTCTAAAATTAGAAAAATATTAGAGATGCAATTCAGAATACTTGGTGAGTATGACCCTGAATTACACTTTGTAACTAATTCTATATGTAAGGCCACACTACACAATCATGTAATAGTGTCTCATTTGTCCTAATGGCTGACTCTAAATAGGATTTGGCCATGGGTACTTTTTTCAACAACCCTTCAATATGGGCAGGCTTGATCAGGGTCAAACTGCATAGAATATGGAATAGAACACCAACTTCAAAGTATTGCATTTCTGACTCATGTGGTGATTATTGTACCTACAGAACATTATTTTTCACCATTTTGGCCTGTTTTAAATTCATGATCCTGCTCAATTTCATTGTATGCAAACCTCGCGATGTCCTTGATTATCACTGGACGCAACATTGCAGCAGCAGTATGATACTGTTTGAATGTGCAGAATGACATACCATTCTATTAATGTCCATAAACATTTTTCTTTTTCTTCTGACCCATTTCTTTGAATAAACCTTGCTTTTTGTACAATAACATATCGTCGGTTTACTTCCAAAACCTCGTAACTACAGCTTGAAACAAGCTGTAGTTACGAGGTTTTGGAAATAAACCGACGATATATCAAATTGTCGAGATAGTACTATGAACTCAATAATAGCAAGGTCGTCAACGTAGACGTTGAAAAATGGACACGACTGTTCTCATTATATCAGACACTAAATTACAACTGGAACAAGAGAAGTGGGAGGGGGAAAGGAGGGGGTAACTAAACCTTCGACAACACCTGGACTTTGAAACTTTAATTGCTGCTGACAGCTACATCCAACTGGGAGTAATTACCGCGCCGTATCTCAGGTTCCTGTACAATTTTCTCTCATTACCTTCCTTCGTTACATCGTGCTGAATATTGCGGTGAAGTATGGTGGCCGTCGTTTCAAAATACAACAAAAAGACGGTAAACAACGCCAAGGAATGCAACACTGCCGAGTTTGTCCTTTGCCTTACTATCACCCTAAACAAATTTTGCAGATGATACCATCCAAACCGTCCTCGTGAAAGACAAGGATATTGGGCATGAGTTTAAGATTTATGACACCAGAAAATATGGTGGTAAAAGGTCACATTGCTCATATGATAGTTATGATTTATCCATTTCCTTACACGTTTTCAAGCAAAAGTCTGTTGTAAGATGAAGACAATGGTCTGCAAGCGGTAAAGTGTTAAAATGAGCAACATAAATGTTTGACGACACAACTACAATCTTGCTGTATGGGTGGCCGGTAGATCACAACTGAGTCAACTCTTGACTATACAACAATACCTTAGACTTAACCATTTCGAAAGCAATGACGGACTACAAATAACAATCTGGCTCAAATGATTAGATTTTTCTCATAAAGAAGCCGAAAACATTTTGGGAAAAGGAGAAAATGCTGGTTACCAGCATTTTCTTCTTTTCCCAAAATGTTTTCAAAAGCCTTTTTTGACAGGGTCGTTAAAACGCTGGGTTGTGTGGTGAAGGGTGAATGCACTGAAGTCAAATGTTGTTACGTATCTTGTGGCATTATTCTTCCTTTGTTCTTTTTTGAAAAACAAGGTTTTGTACTTAATATCTTATTACTGTCACTAATTTTTTGAAGGTTCGGTCTTTATTGGTATGACAGATGGTGATGTCACGATTCTTATTTTGTTTGTTTGTTTTAAAACTCTTCTAACCCAAATTTGTGAATACACGGGAATGTCTGGAAAAGGGTTAAACGGATATGAAAAAGAGCAAGGTCAAGATCAGAATGAATGGACAAGCAGCTTGATCTTCTATCTTCAGAAAGAACAAAAAAAAAAAAACTGTTGCGATACTCAGACAGTTATTTAATCGATCCATGCAGCCGTGGTTGGTAATTTCAAACAGGAACATTTCTCGATTGAAGGCTTGGTCTAATGAAAGTTCTTTTGATAGCTTATCCGCGTTATCACTTGTCGAAAGCATTGATAACGAAAACTTTGAAACCCTTTACGATATTAGACATTTCCTCTTCCGTAGTCGAGGAAGAAGTTGTCGAGAAAACATCGCAGGAAAAAGAGAAGAAACTGGAAACCAGCATTTTCCCTTTTTCTCATCAGCGTTTTCTGCCATCTACAAGACAATTTACATTACGTAACCAAGATTTAAGTTGTCGTTTGTAAATACTTTTCAATTTTGACACGTTTTATGTTTTGTCGTCTCGTATAGAGTATAACCCTATTCAAAACAAAACTGTGTTTTAACGGCGATGAGAAAGCCGGATTTTGTAAACATTGAGGGAAAAGGAGGAGATGCTGGTAACCAAGTTTCTCTGTTTTACCTTTTTTTCCTACCTTTCAAATCGTAAAAGTTATATCGTGTTTATTTCGTGGTTTCTTAGCACGACCAGTTTGTAGAAGTCTACAGTTTTAAAGTTTGGTACAAGGTTTAGATCCTATACTGCTAAGCGCGACTTACTGACCTTTTGCGGACAGTGTAGATTAAGATCAGACTGCACAAAACGTGCAGTCTGATCTTAATCTACATTGTCCGGTAAGAAGAAATTTTTTTCCCAAGAAAATAAGTTTGAAATAGCAAAATTATTGGATTTGGCTATCAACTTGAAAGTTCTATTTTAGGTATTTAAAAACAGTTGAAGAGTTAAAGGGAGAACTCAAAGAGAAATGGCCTCTTTCTACAAGTCTGTCTGCCTGACGACGAGCAAGATAACGTTACCGCGATAGAAACAGACTGACAAATAACTCAGATCGAGTGTTTTCCTATCTCCACCTTGAAGAGTTTGATCATGTGACCGTGTTTGCGTAACCCTAAATAAAAGATATTGTGTCAGCATTGTGCATAGCAAAGGGCAACAAGACTCAACTCTTGGCCTAATTGCATTCGTTGCCAAGGAAATTTCAAACGGACAAAACATGGCGCAATTGATAAATGCATGCATTGTTTGTATCTATCATCCACTAACTAAAACGAAATGAATTTTCAGACAGAAAATTAAAAAAAAAGGAAAAATCCAAAGCTTTACGATTCAAGACTGCTTCAGCGGCAATATCTAACAAAATGTAAGAAAATACGTTGTGTTCAATCGATGTTATTCTACGCTGTCCGCTCTAGTAACCATGCAGTGGGGTTGGGGGCCGGGTTCTTTTTTTTTCAGGGTGTTATAGTACATACAGGAAAAATTGACCGATTGCAAAAAGTTTCGACTCATGTCAGCCTGCGCGGACTGCGCAGGCTGACATGAGTTGATGCTTTTTGAAGATGCATTAAAGCCTGTTTTCAAAGAGCATTGTTCATGGCCATGTTTGTCGTGCAAGATGGCGCGGACACTGCCTTTACTGTTACCCACCCAATGAAATGTTCGACAAGGTGAACACAGATGACCATTAAATGTTGCCCGGATCATCGAATTTGACTTGATTGATTGAATGTATAGTGTTTAAAGCTTGTCCCAACCTTATTTCAGTTGTATCCCATGCTTTCTTGGAGTTAGTTTTACCAGTAACGACACAATATTCTTTCCTAGTCACTGACTGCTTTTCCACTTAACCATCATCGAAACAATGATCAGTGGTGAGAGAGGAATGAATCCTGTCGCAATGACTATCATCAATCCTCGGAGAGAAATTGGCCGAGCCAATGACCAAGCCAGAGACCCCCGTTCTTGAGTCCTGTACGCTACCGACTGAGCTACCGGGGCCCGGCAGATTTGTCTTGGAGGGCGATAGAAAATACCGTGCCTATTGGCATGCCGCGACCCTCGAGTCAAACGCCCATATTGGTAGAAGAATCCAGTATTGGACTGGGCAAGATTAATGATAATGGCTGTTTACCCATCGTCGATTCCATGGTCGGAGTTATAATGACGAAATCTGGAAATCGGGTTCTGTTGCACCCTTATCTTAATTGTTAAACAAGTGAAATGAAATTTTCAGACGAATAGTAATAATTCTGAATAATGCTATATCAAACATTATTATAATTTCTTTATGAAAAGAAAATTCTTATCGGACAGTGTAGAACCAAGATCAGACTGCACGTTCTGTGCAGTCTGATCTTGATCTACACTGTCCGCATAAGGTCAGTGAGTCCTGATTACAAACCTTAGGGTTGGCCTATTACAATACAGCAGAATTCAGATCAACTAACGTATTACTAAATTGAACAGCATTAAAGTTCTCTCTCACAATAAGCAAAAAAATAATAAAACTCGAGTTATTACCTGAAATAATTTTTCATGATACGACTTATAGATGGTTATTGAAATGTTTCGGGCAACCTCTCCATTTTTTTACATAGTTTCTTTTCTTGAATTTCCTAGAATTATACACGTAAACAACTAATTATATATACATGTATACTTCCAATATTCGTGGTGTAGGAGATGTTAGTTTGTATTTCCAAGAATACCAACACCAAGTTCTGTTACGTTTCCGGACAGTGATGCTCAACACTAGACAGCTTAAAGGTGGGTATTTAGAATTTTTCACATTACACCAAATTAAAAAATATATACGTCACTGAAATTTATATGAAAAACAATACAAATCATCAGTAATTAAGAATCATAAAATTACAAAAAAAAAAATATTTTTTTGGTGGTATTCCCTTAAAAGGCTACGTGGCCTCTTAAGCTAGTTTTAGATTTCCCGCCAAAATCAAAAAAGCATTTTGGGAATGTTAAGTGACTTGCACGTGACTTATGACTATTAAATTCCATAACATAACAAACATTTAATTATTTTCCATAATGTCTAGAACTTCGGATGCTATGTTTGAAGCTTCCTCTGTATACTTCCTGTATGTAAATGAGCGAGTTGCTCATGTAAAAATAGAAGTGTGTTTCCCTTCAGTGTTGACCTGGGCTGTAGTAAATCTCAAATTTATCTAGCTGTCGGATGGTTTTCGACTACTGGGGTTTAACAAATGAAAATTATAAGGCTTTGGGAGTATAAGGATGATTTTATTGTACTTTTTGTAAAATTTTGTCCCAAAATCTGAAGAGCCACCTTTAAACCTTGCTTTTTAGTTGTGAATCTACGCTATTTGATTTCGATCGGTTATTTATGACAAACGAGCCCTGGAATTGCAGTGTTTTTTTTTAAAATGACAGATATTGTACAGTTTGTTTTGTTAGTAATTCTAAAGCAGCAAAATATTTGAGCACAGGGCTTGTGAACGACGGTCGTGTTTTCTTTTTAATCCAAGTTCATAACAGATCCAAATGAACAAACTCTAGCCGTGTTAGCTTTGATTCCCGCAGAATACAAGAAATACCTCAAAGTAGGAAGAAAATTACTATCTTTTCAATCAAAACGTTTTATTTAAGCAATCGGTCCGTTATTGATCTTCCGATCTGTATTGGCAAAAGAAGCAATTAATTTAAACTTGCTCACAATCGGGGTGTGTAAACAGGGCATCGCTGTAGTTATAAGGGACCATTTATCAAACATCGCCCCGTGGTCCTGATGCTAAATTAAACGAAGCATTCGGGCGTTTTCTTTGAATATACCAAATATGGACAAAAACTCCTATTTGATTTCGCATCTTTCGGTTCCAATCCATTTGGAGAATCGTTCTAGCTGTATGTGAAAGTTATAAATAATCGAGTTTACCATTATATTCTCTCGTCTTGATGGAGTCTTCGGGGAATCTAAACTCATACATTTTCGGATTAAATATTTTCTTTCCTTTTACCACAGAACCCCTAAGTTTTAACGACCCTAAAGGAGAAGCCTTTTTGAAAACATGGTGGGAAAAGGAGAAAATGCTGGTGTAACCAGCATTTTCTCCTTTTCCCACCATGTTTTTGTCATGTCAAAACGTCGGTTCAATTGTAACGTTAATGCTTTCGATTTTGTCGTCTGCAGAAGCTTTCAATTTGGAAGCGTCTGAACTTTGTCGTTTGGTAAAGAATTAAATATTTTCTTCCCCGATTGTAACTGAAGTAATACTAGCAGAAAATGCTTTTCCTGTTTTGTAGTCTAGTTCTATCAAAATGCAGCCGAGCCCCGATAGCGCTGTCGATAGCGTGCAGGACTCAAGAACAAGGAGAACCGGCTCGACCCCCAGCTCTTTCCGAAGATTGATGATAGTGACTGCGACATGTGGAAAAGCGTTGAGTTGCTGGGAATATTGTATGAAATACTTGTAACAGAAACTCCAGGAAAGCCAAGCACGGACAGGTTCACTGGCGATATAACTGAAATAGTGTTGAAAACGGCGTTAAACACAGTACAAGCAATCGATCTATCAAAGTTTAGATCAAACATTTACCACGCAATCTAATGTTCTAACGAGATCACAGTCAATTTAACCCATTACCACACAATCCCTACTTTTGACGCCCCTGAGAAAGAAGCCTTTTGAAAACACTTTTGGAAAAGGAGAAAATGCTGGTAACCAGCATTTTCTCCTTTTCCCAAAGTGTTTTCCACCCTTACCAGAACAAATTTTTATTTTTGAGTCACCTTTATTTTGTCGTCTGCAAATGCTTTATTTTGTCGTCTGCAAAAATTTGGGCCAGTCTAAAAATTTCTAGTGTGGTAAAGAGTTGAAAAACATTGTGGACAGAAAGGGGAAAATACAGATAATCAGCATTTTCTTCCTTTCCTACAAGGTTTTCTACCATTTTCAGTCAGAAAAAGGCTCATCAATTCTGCCATACTTAATTTGTCGTCTGCAAGTGCTTTCAAATTGGACGAGTCTTAATTTTTTGTCATTTAGTCAGGGAGTTAATAAAATCGAATTTCTGCTATAGACGGGTATCTCTATTCCATGGATAAATACTGCAGTACCAGGACAAAATCAGGACCCTCATTCACCAACCATTCTAATAATAACATTCTTAGTTTTATTACTCAAGATTGTCCAAATTAGAAAGTAACAGAATTTCTGATTGGCTAAATTATACAGACCTAGATGTCGCTTTTTTGTAACGTCTTATCTGAAGAAAAAAAAAAGATTATGTTTTAGAGATAGAAAGCATTACTTGTATTAAGGTGTACCTCCCGTAAGTCTCATATTAAAAGACGGAAGATGCCGAGATTAGCCGATAAGCCTTTACCATAAGGTCGATGTTACACGATATTTAACGATGAGTTAGGGGCCGTAATCTTTAAATAGGATGTCGGTGTGAGTATTTCAAAACCAACTACGATAGGATAAAAATGTCGGAACCCAATTCAAGATTGGTTGTTGCATGAAATGGAAATTTTTGAATGGTGTCAATAGACTGTTGACTTTCGTGTTTAACCCTTTATCAAACAGTCACGATGATTTAACGTGCCCCCCCCCCCCCACCCCCATGGAAGAAGGCTATCAAAAACATCGTGGGTAAAGGAGAAAACGCTGGATTCAGCATTTTTTTCCTTTTTCCACTATATTATTCCTACCATTTCAACGATAAAATGCGTCATGTCATATGTGCCGCTTTAATTTGTCGTCTGCAATTCTTTCAATTTTACAGGTCTTAAAATTTTATCGTCTGTTGACGAGTTAAGGCTGAGACACGAGACTCACAGAAAGTGTTCTTCTATTTTTTCGATTACAATTCAATGGAGTATAAAGCGAGGGAGATTGAGCAATCTGAAATTTGGATTCCATGCATGAACAAAAGTCAGACATGTTAATTCTACGGCAATCTTGTTTGACAGACATTTTTTTTTGCCCTTTGTATATTTATCAATACTTCATTCTTCTGTTAGAGGGATCCTGTCTTGCTCGTTAGTAAATAGTATATACTCGTAACATTGATGCCCCAAGCTCGAGCCTCACCGGAACCACAAAGTTTATTTTTTGTAGGAAGTGCCGCATTTCCATGATCCATGGTACAAAGCAAGCCATTGCATGTTACTGATTTCACAATTTCCACTTTTTGAAACAAAAGATTTAATCATGAGTCAGATTGATTCTTGCAGATAGAGAAAAAGTGACTAGTAGCGAAAAGTTTCGGCCCAGGGCCCGTATTCACCAACCATTCTTAAGAACGTTCTTGTTCTTATTCTTCAGAATTTTGTTCAAGTGAAAGTAACAGAACTTCTGATTGGCTAAACCAAATGGTTTAGCCAATCAGAAGTTCTGTTACTTTCACAGTCGGAAAAATTTGAAGAATAAGACAAAGAATATTCTTAAGAATGGTTGGTGAATACGGACCCAGGTCAGCCTGTGCAACCCGCGCAGGCTGACCTGAACCAAACTTTTCGCAGATGCACAAGCTCTCTTTTCACAGAGCATGGCTCATGAATACATATATAACTCGCAGGGACACAACATAATGCGGCATGATAACGAAAGATCGGACCCGAAAAATCCCTGACCATGACTACAAGAGAGTTAATTGGTGCTCTGGCAGATATAAACCAGAGAAGCCATCGCGGAGTCGGCGATAAGAATCGGGCTCTGCCAGCGAATTTCATTAACTAACGAGAAATGTCACAAAATTGGTAGGATTGTTAATAAAACCGGAATGTATAATTATTGGCGCAGGAGAAATCTCATTTTCGTTTTGCCTCCTTTTAGTTCACCTTTCTGTCCCAATAAGAACTTTCTGCGTCCCCGTTAGAAATAACTGCTAGGGAACATTGTGGAAAAGAAGCAGTGGTATGTAAAATGCAGTTGTTCTTTATCCGGAATGTTTTTTTCATATCATTTGCGTTCATTTCCTATTCAGTTTTATCCGTCTGTTTAAATAGTAACAATTTATGTATGGATTTTATATTTGGACTGTCTGTAGATCTGCAATTATACTGAATTGGATCGTTCCTTACAAAACAATATCATTTTAGAAGCTTCAATATCAAAAACAGTTGTAGAAGAAATATAAAATATAGCATTAATGACTATTTATCACCTTGATCTTCCCGGGAAAAGATGTAAATGCTAGTTACAAGCATTTTTATATTTTCTAACAATGTTTTCTAACGCTTTATTCCCTATGGCCGTTAAATAAGCAGTGTTTGGTAAAGTCTGAACCCTTTTCCACACGATTCCGAATTTTAACGACCCTGATGAAGAATAATTTTGAAAACAACGGTGGAAAAAAAAAAGAGAAATGATAAAAACAGTTTCTCTTTTTCCTTAATGTATTTGTGACATGCCTTTTTTCGTGTGCAAATGTTTTCAATCTGGTCCAAAATCATGTCATTTGGTATAGAACAGATGGAACTATATGCATTTGCAGGCGATGACATTTATGCGTTGTGACAGATGGATAAATTGCTTAGCTGGATCGATTCGTTCAATTTGTAACGCTGTTTTATTTGCCAGTTCTTACACTGAATTTTGTAAACGGTCAAGATTCCCGGGATTTGCCTGTTATAGTGTTCGTCACATCTCGACTGTTTCCGTGACTCCACCCAACATAATCAACTAATCACCCGAGTTTTGCCGAATGCCTGTTATGCACCATACGAATAGGCTTTCATTTTTAAATCGACTAGAAGATCAGAAGCACCAACCATGCACAGATCGTAATACTAAGTTTTTGGTTTGAATCTAATGTAAAAACATTGCCGAAAAAAGAACATTATTTATTTTTCTCCGGTGTTATCGATAGCTGTCGTATGCATGAGTATTAGAGTGAAAATAACTGTCAAAAATAAACAAAGTGGGTGTTAAAATGCGTAAAATAAATTTCAAATCAAGGTAAGAAGTTGCCAGGTCACTGTATTTTATATGGGATACTGAAAGAAATCGCGTGACTAAATGCATATATTTTAGACTTTACATACAATACATATGACTATTAACTATGTTGTTTTTGGCAAATGTATGATGTTCTGGTCTCTTTGAACTATTTTTTGTTTACTTGCGAGATTTTAAAATTCTTTTTCTGCCAGCGACTAACAGTTTTCCGTGTTTTTAAATGGTATTATTTAAATTCAAATACGCACTAAGTCGTGCATTGTCTTTTTGGCCGCTATTGGGCCTTTAACCCTTTACCACACATTGACGACTTTTGACGACCTTTGGAAAGAAGCCTTTTGAAAACATTGTGGGAAAAGGAGAAAATGCTGGTAACCAGCATTTTCTCCTTTTCCCACAATGTTTTCTACCCTATCACTATCACTAAACAAGTCGCACCGTTTGAGCCACATTGAAATCGTTATCTGCAAATGCTTTCAATTTGGACAAGGCTAAAATTTTGTCGTCTGGTAAAAGGTTCAGGCATGGGTACAAAATGGCGGCTTATCTGTAGCCTGGAGCTTTCAACGGGGTGAATGTTTATACGATTATATACCGTGTTTGTTTACAAATATATGTAAATATAGCTGCATGATAATTCATTACCCGCCGATAAGTGTATATTTTTTGGCGTGTGGATTTTCTTCAAAGGTCCTTAGGAAGGTCGGATTATTGTCAAACTGTAGGGCCTGATTTACGTTTTTTTTGTAGAAAAACCCTTACTGGTTGGACGTCCATTTATTTTTGCACTCCTTTACATGGAAATAGAAAAATCAACTTCTTAACCCTTCTGCAAACAATCAGTTTTAACGACCCTATTGAAAAGGGCTTTAGAAAAAAAAAACCTGTATGAAAAGGAGAAAATGTTGGTAACCGGTATTTTCTCCCTTTCCTATAATGTTTTCTATTTTCCTAGAGAGAAATTTCAGTTTTTGTGTCATTTCTTTTTTCGTTGCAGATCTGCAATTGACATAAATTTGCTCGATTCTAGAATCCCGTCCTTTGGTAAATAGTAAATTCCACTGTGAGGACAGAATTTTTTTTTTCTTGAAGTATACTTTTTGTGGTATTTGTCGAAGACAATACCACTATGAGTTCAAGACTGAATTTTGATAACCATGTATCTTATTTTGTGCAAAGCCGAAGAAAATAAACCCAGTTAAACTCATTCTTTCTCAGGCAAATGAGTTTTTCGATGGCACACAGATATGTAACGTGAAATGGCATTTTAAAATACATTGGGCGAGGCCATCGATCGTTGAGATACTTATTTTTGATTGAAAATAGCTTCTCTCGTTCATAGCCTTTTATTGGCGCAATGATACAAATTTGCCTACTGACCCTGGGCTTTTTCGTTCCAAAACCAATTCGTTCCATGGCTTGTTCGTCCTATGATTGCGCACTACTCCATTTGATTGCTCATGAATATTTATAGATCGAAGTAATTGATTGTGGAGTTGGAAATTAAATGTAAAAAGCTAAAGATATTTCAAAATTATAGTTTTAAGGTACATGAGTACTCTCCCTTCAATCGAAAAGTTATTCATTTGCTTTTAAGGCAATATTTGAACAATATGTCTCTTTTTCTTTCAAACTATTGATTCCACTCAACGGGTTTCCTTGACAAATACCACTTCAGCGTTCTCAACGCTTTGATTCAACATGGGGTAGGGGTGAGGGGAGAGGTAAAGCTTCAAGATGTCTTGTACCTGCTTTACGTCGCTTTCTACTGAAGTTTGGTTATTTCAAGGCGACATGTCACGTATTTACTCCAGTGGCTTAAATAGATCTTCAGCGGTCAGCAGACTAACCAGCATGTACTCCTTTTCCCACATTGTTTTAAAAAGCCTTTTTTTTCTCAGGGTCTTAAGTATTCGGGATTATCTGGTAAGGAAACAAGAAAGTCTTTTGAGCTATCTCAATAGGTGCATTTGTCTCCATGGTTTGATTTACTCTTTACTACACAATGCCGAGTTTTTAAGACCCCGGGAAAAAAGCCTTTTGAAAACATTATGGGAAAAGGAGAAAATGCTGGTAACCAGCATTTTCTCCTTTTCCCACAACGTTTTCTACCCTATCAAAGAATAATTGTACCATTTAAGCCACGTTGAAATTGTCGTCTGCAAATGCTTTCAATTTGGACAATGCTTAAATTTTGCCGACTGGAAGAGGATTAACTACTAGACGAAGAAATTTTAGACTAGTCCAAGTTCAAAGGATTTGCAGACATTATCCCTTTACCTAATATGCCAATTTTAGGCGCTTCCATTTCAGCAGCAAATAAAGATATGATGTCAAAAATATGGACAAATGAGGATACAAATATGTGATTGAGTCGAAAACATTTTGGGAAATGGAGAAATTTTCAAAAGCTGTCTTTTGTTGATACGTCAAAATGAGTATCTATGGAGTAAAGGTTTATATTACCTGCAGCTCGAATTAAGGCTCATGTCTTCGACTGACGATCGGAAAGAAAACATTACGAGAAAAGGAGATTTTATTCTTTAACCACAAAGTTTTTGGAAAGTGTCTTTTTCGTTTCACCCTTAGCTCACACAATTCCAATTCTTTAACGATCCTAACGAAGAAGGCTTTTGAAAACATTGTGGGAAAAGGAGAAAATGCTGGTAACCAGCATTTTCTCCTTTTCCCACAATTTTTTCTACGATTGCAAGAAGTTTTACTTCTTATTTTAAGTCGTATTTAATTAGTCATCTGCAAATGCTTTTAATTCGGGCTAGTCTAAAATTTTGTCTTTGATAAAGAGTTCAAATCCGGACTGAGTGATAAAGGATGAAATAGAAACAATTTAAGCTAAATAATTTGTCGGTGAGGTTTCAAATTCCGTTAACAAAAGTAGTGTTTCACGTACAAACGTCTCTCAAAAAGCAATTAGTAGAAACTGTAAAATTATAAACAAATTATATTTAATTGATTTTTTGACATAACTAATTTAGCCTTTTAGCACGTACCGTTTATCCTATGTTACCCCTTAAACTGCTCAGCGCGACTCAATGACCTGTGGCGGACAGTGTAGATCAAGATCAGACTGCACGTTCTGTGCAGTCTGATCTTGATCTACACCCTTCGATAAGGAGATTATGGTTTTCCAAAAGATTAGTTTAAAATAAAATTATTCGGGTTTGTATTGTCGTCTTGAAACTTTTGTTTAACATATATAGCAGGAGAAAGCTAACTTGCAAACTATGGAAAACGATCGCTACAGTATTCACTAACCCTTTCAGTCGTGGCCTCTGGTTGTGGCGGTAAAGTGTGTTTCAGATCAGCATTCATTTCCGTGTAGTTGATCTTAATCTGCACAGTTTGTACCCTACTCATTTTCAAGCCCATTCTCACGCGATTAAAAGCATTGAGGGACAGTTTTGAAACCATGCAAGTCGTCAGTTCTGTTTGAAAAATCAAAGTACGCAGTTTCAATATTCATTTTTCCCCTTTTCCCACCTTACCACACGCCAAAACTTTACACTTGTCCAAATCCAAAACGTTTGCAGACGACAAAGAAAATATGACACAAATGGCGTAATTGGCTTTTGGTAAGAGAGAAACATTGTAGGAAAAGGGGAAAAAATGCTGGTTACAATCATATTCTTCTTTTCACTCAATGATTTAGTGCCTTTCACGTCAGGGTCAATAAACTCGGATGGTGTGACTGAAACTCGAAATTTCGGTATATCAGAAAGTCGACATTTTTTCGATGTTGCATCATAGCAGCAGACTAATCTTTCGGGGAGGGAAAGGGATCGAAAAAGAGGTGGAAAAGAGAAATTGCTAGTTTCGAGCAATTTTCCTTTACGCAACATTTTTATCACATACTTTCACATGCTTTCACGAAAAAAATATTTTAATTCATGCTGAATATTCATATTTTACAACTGAATGTTCATATTTTACAAGGCAGTTTCAAATTCCTCTCCTAAAAATTTTGTTTCACAGGCTATTACTTACACGGTTTCATTATGTTTTAGCTCTTAACCCAAGCGAAAAGAAATAGACTTCTCCAAATTGAAAGCATTTGCAGACGATAAATTCAAGATATTCAAAATATTAAATTTCATATTCAGGGTAGAATTCATTGCTCCGTAAAGGAGAAAATGCTGGTCACCAGCATTTTCTCCTTTTTCCTGCAATGTTTTAAAAACGCTTTGTGCCTCAGGGTCGTTTAAAACTTGGGATTAAATGGTAGAGAGAGAGGGATCATTATTTTTTTACTTTCGTGCACGATTGAACCATAGACAATCGGTCGACTCTCTAATGCTTTCGTCCTCGCGAATCACTTTACCTACATCTGCTTCAGTAGCAGACGACAAGGCTTTTGTTGCAGACGACAAACTTGTGAAATTAACATTCGCTTCTTTACTCCTTGGCGCTTAACTCATTACCAAACGACAATATTATAGACTTGTCCAAATTGAAAGCATTTGCAGACGACAAAATAAAAGTGACTGAAAATTTGATATTTGTTTTGTGAAGGGTTGAAAACATTGTGGGAAAAGGAGAAAATGCTGGTTACCAGCATTTTCTCCTTTTCCCACAATGTTTTCTAAAGGCTTTTTTTTTCAGGGGCGTCAAAAGTAGGGATTGTGTGATAATGGGTTAACAAAAAAACAAACAATTTTCCTTTTTGACAAAAAAATATGGTAAAAGGAGATACTGCTGGTAATCAGCAATTTCTCCTTTTGTCCACAATGTTTTCTATACATTCTTCGACAAATCCTACCTTCTTTTTTCGTATAAACACTGTAGTCTGCAAATGATGATTTCAAATTGGGCAAGTCTAAAATAGTGCACCCTTTGGCACAGAATTTGAAATAAAGAAAGTAAAATTTCATACTCCTAGAAAAACGCTAGATGTTGTCATTTCGGGGCTGCTTTTGCCAGATTATCTTGTAAATTGTTAGTCTTTGCCGACTGATGTTTCAACTTCGACATAGCATCTTCTGCTTCTTTTAGTCCAAGTCTATATCGATAGAAACAAAAACAAAGAAAATTGCAGTCCCTTCTCTCTAAAAAAAATTTTGCGACCAATTCTGAACAACACGGGTAAAAACATTAAAAGAACCAATTTCTAATTGAATATGTAAACTTAATTACTTTTGACCTACTCATAAGCCTACACTATGAAAACCGAGACTTCATGAGCAACATGTAGACCTATTTTTGTATCGATTTTCTTTGATTCGACAACATGTTAACAAACGCCATTGACCGTAATTTGTCGTAACAGAAAGTCGGTATCAATGACGACAAGGATTATAAACTGCCGTAACATTTGAACTAAATATCAATTACTAGTAGCTGAAAACGAGGTTTTAACTACGAGCATTAAACCATTAGCATTCCGTTAAAATTTAAAATATCGTATGACTTCGTATCAACTTCTCGGCTTATCCTAAATGAGTTTTCCAAATGTTCATATTCCGTGTTGGTATCACCCCAACTTACCAGTTTTAGCACTTCTTTTATTGTAGTTCTTTATGTTATTCAGGAAGGTTTTTTACCCGAGTAACATGCGTGAGGGGTTGGTATAAAATATATAGGTTGTATGCACGGATCCTAACATCGGTTTTTAGTCCATTAACCCATTACCACACAATCCCTACTTTTGACGCCCTTAAGAAAAAAGCCTATAGAAAACACTGTAGGAAAAGGAGAAAATGCTGGTAACCAGCATTTTCTCCATTTCCCACAGTGTTTTCTACCCTTTCCAGAACAAATTTCAATTTATCAGTCACCTTTATTTTGTCGTCTGCAAATGCTTTCAATTTGAACCAGTCTAGAATTTTGTCATGGGGTAAAGGGTTAAAACGCATGCTATAGACGTACCAGTAACACCAAATAAAAGAGGAGCAGCAACTGAGGTTGGTAGATCAAAGATCAGACTGCACCTTCTATGCTTTTTGATCTTGATCTGCACTGTCCGCAAAATGCCATTAAAGGTGGGTATTTAGAATTTTTACATCTCACCAAATTAAAAAATATATTTGTCACTGAAATTTATATGACAAAATAATACAGATCATTAATAATTAAGGCTCATAAAATTACAAAGAAAAAAAATGTTTTTGATGGTATTCCCTTAAAAGGCTACGTAGCCTCTTAAGCCATTTTTAGATTTCGCGCCAAAAATCAATAAAGCATTGTGGGAGTGTCAAGTGACTGGCACGTGACTAATAACGCTTAAATTCCATTACATAACAAACATGTAATAATTATTTTCCATCATGTCTTCCTCGGACGCTATGTTTGAAACTTCATCTGTATATTCCTGTACGTAAATGAGAGAAGTGATCATCTAAAAATAGAACGTGTCTCCCGTTGGTGTCAACCTTGGCCGTATAGTAAATCTCTAATTTCTCGTGTTGTCGGATGGTTTTCAACTACTGGGGTTTTACGAATGCAAATTTAAAGACTTTGGTAGTATAACGATGATTTTTTTTTTTCTTCTTTTTTTGTAAAATTTTCTCCCCAAAATCTGAAGGGCCACCTTTAAGTCGTGCTTAGCAGTCTAAAGGTTAACAGCTTAGGTCATATCACGGCGGCCAGTGCACCTGTGTATGTAGCTTTCTCACACCAGTACACAACCTTCTTTCCAAGCCACTGGCTGCTCTTCTCACATGCATCAGAGGTCAGAGGCGAAAAATCACTGGAAGGAAAGTTTGCGTCAACCATGTATTCAATTTGAGACCAACCATGTTACGATTTAGATACGCGAACCGTACAGTTTGACGCATTTCGATGGATATAAACAGAGGATATTTGTCTTTTTCGGTGAAAGATCGAAATTTATTTCATCTCGTGAACACCATCGGTAATATTTTCACGAGTGGCGCACTGAAAAAAAACAAATATTCTATTTGTTTCATGCGTTGAACCCTTTCTGGAAGGTGCTTTATCAAAATCCAGTACAGTTCTTTTCCGTTATTCCCCGTGGCGTACCCCTCCCGCATAGCAACGCATTACAATATTACGTCAAGCGCGAGAAATGTTATATGATGTCATATTTCCCATCTGGTTGTTAGGCACGCGCAACTTATCTAGGCAACAAGAACGTGAAAATCGGTATTTTCACTGGTTGTACCAGTGTAATATCGAAAAATATTTTCACTGCTATTTCTCGATATCCTACCGGAAGGCAGGAAATAATGTGTGATATTCGGGTTGCAAAATAATAAAGATCTTGCATATACATCAAAAATCAAAAAATATATATAAAATAATCGCAAGATCTACTGGTTAAGCAAGGATAAAAAACAAAGGAAATCAACTGAAAGAACTTAGTTACAGTTTGGTATGATCCTTGCTCTTCATCTTACAAGGGAAATAATTTGGATTTCACTTTTTTCTCCCATTCAAGCTATCTGTGAACATACCAGTAACAGGCGGCACCATACGCTACGCTGAACTCTTTCCATACTCTTAACGACACCAGATGCTTTTGAGGACAAGTAGACCAAGATCAGACTGCACAGAATAGACAGTCCGATCTCTGATAGGCCAAACTGTCTCTTAATCTTGAAGTAGAACTATTATAGCCAATGAAAAAGTGTAATCATTTCAGAACCCCATATAGAGGAAGTGATTTTGATTACAAAATTAAAAATATTAATTATTCTGCACAAAACCCTATGTTGTGGGTACTCATTAGAATCGTCTCAACATAGGGTTTGAAAGAGAAATAATGGATTTGGAATGCCATCACTCCCACTTTATCTGGAGCTCTGCGTTTACCTAGTAGCAAAAGAGTTAACTCGTCCGAAATGAAGGCACTTGCAGACAACACACGAATTGAAGTTTAAATGATGATATTTGTCTTTGAAAGAGTAAAAAGCTTCGTGGGAAAGGGAGAAAAAGCAATATGGTTACCAGCTTTTCTCACTATTATTTTCGTCAGCTTTCGACAGAGGTCCAGATATAGGGAGTGATTCTGGGTCTGTATTCACCAACGATTCTTAAGACCATTCTTTGTCTAATTCTTCAAGATTTTCTGACTGTGAAAGTAACAGAACTTCTGATTGGCTAAACCAAATGGTTTAGCCAATCAGAAGTTCTGTAACTTTCACATTGACGAAATTCTGAAGAATAAGACTAAAACTGTTCTTAAGAATACGGACCCTGGTTTAAAAATTGAAAATATTAATTAGTCTACGCTAAACCTTATGTTGTAGGTTCTCATTAGAATCGGCTCATCATAGGGTTTGGACGAGAAATAATGGATTTAGAATACTATCACTCCCTCTTATCTGGAGCTCTAACTCGGTATTGAACTATAAAGGCCTAAGTTTGGATACTTAGAGGAAAGATAAATGTTTTTTCGAATGAAATAAAACTGGGTAGAGAAGGAGCAGAATCATTTTACCGAAATGTACGCCAGAGACGCCAATTATGACATTTGAGTAGCCTAGTACGCATGTACTGTAACACTGATTCGAGTTCGTCACAATACTTCTAGTCTTTTACACTTACCTGTTCACAGTGAGCCAATAGGTCGCGCGAACCCAAAATTGCGCCAGATGATGGACAGAAAATTCCTTTTTCGTATGACACAGAAAACATCGTGGAAAAAAAAGAAAGGAGCCGTATTCGTTGGTGGCCTTGTATAAAATATGGTTCCTAAGACGGGCATCAGTGCATCATTGTGGTGCATTAAATACTGTATTCTGATACTGTATTTTAATATGAAAAACAGTTTAGGAAAAAGAGCAATAGCTTGTTACTAGCAAATACTCCTCTGTCCCTCATTGTTTTCAACAGTTGTGTTTTTTTTAGGCACGCACAAATTAAGTAGTCTTTAATCTGTGACGTTCTGTGGTAAGTGTATAACGCTGCAATACCGGGACAGTGTTGAAGCAACGTTGTATAAATCAAGGGAAGTCGGGGACGGGAAATAGTTCGGCATGCAATAAACTACTCAAGAAGGGAAGATGTATTAGAAAAAGAAGAAAATGATATTTGGATGCTTTGTAAAAAGTTGTTAGACTAGATATAATGTATGACTGTTCGAGAAATTTGCAGTACAAAAAAGGGTTTTCCATGGCAAATGCCCGTGCACTTGTCTTTCCGCTTTTTGCTAATTGTCCGGGTGTTTTGTGTCTTTTCTGTTTTTTTTTTCATCGTCATTTTTTTCCGTACCCCGTATCAAACTGCTTCGCCTTACGGTTTCTTTTTGCTGATATGCCATGAAATTCATTCATCCATTTGTTCCTTCGTTCGTGAGGTCCAAATGATAGATGTATCGACTATTTTCTTAGTAAGAAAATATTTTATAAAGGTATTTAATACTACTGTCTATGGGCATAGGTGTTTTTTTTTTTTCAAATTTGGAGTCTTTCGACGCAAATGCAACAGTACAATCTTCTTGATCACAGTCACAAATGCATTTTCAAAGCTTGATGTAAAATGCGTTCAATAACCATCATGTTAGATGAAAATTAGTTGTTTTAGGTATAAAATAGGAACATGAGTACTTGGAGTTTGATCTATATTACTCAGTTTTTTATTGAAATGCAGAAATTTGTCATGATAATAACCAATTAGTTTTAACCTTAATCCTGCTTAACCCATTACCACACAATCCCTACTTTTTGACGACCCTGAGAAAGAAGCTTTTAGAAAACACTGTGGGAAAAGGAGAAAATGCTGGTAACCAGCATTTTCTCCTTTTCCCACAATGTTTTCTACCCTTCATAAACCAAATTTTGAATTTTCAGTCACTTTGATTTTGTCGGAGGTTACGCACCCAGCGAGCTGAGAATAAGAACAAAGTGCGCATTGATAAACGTGAATGCCAAGTGCACGTTGTGTTGCAACCTCTATCATAAATTACGTTGTTTGTTTCATAAGTCGACACATATTCCGGAAGTAGGGGCTCCATTGGCCATTTCCGTGTGATATACATGTGTACGTCCAAAAGGGTCATCTTATCATGCTTATGGCGCCAAACTAAGATTTCTATTTATAGTGGACTTCCTGTACTAACCCTTTACTCCATATATACTCATTTCTACGCATTGCTTGTAGGAGCCTTTGGAAAACATTGTGGCAAAAGGTGAAATTGCTCGTGACATTTGTCACAATGTTTTCTATGCTATCAAAAGGTGTCATATGCACATAAGAAACGGCTTCATCCTTGCTGTTATTTAGGGTCAGTTAGAGATACCATAGAAATGCCTTATGGGGTAAGGGGTTAACCATTTTCCGGCTAAATAACTAGAATGAAATTTCACATGCGATAGTGAACATCCAAATATTACTATCTCAAAGTTATGTTTTAGATAATAGCATCTCCTCATCTGACACTGTAGATCAAAGATCAGACTGCACGTTCTGTGCAAACTGATCTTGATCTACACTGTCTGCAAAAGGTCAGTGAGTCGCGCTTAGCAGTGAAAGGGTTAAAAGAAAAAAGTATTTACTGTTAGCAAGGACACTAATGGTATAAAGCCAGTGGTGCTTGCCCCACAATTAGTCAGGTATATCGAATAGTTAAGATTAATGATCATTATTCATACTGTTCTATGTATTTGAATTATTTCTGCACTGACTGAAAATGTGCCCATACTTGCCACTTCCCAAAGATTTCATCAATGCAAATAGCTTTCTAGTGATGCACGGTAACTATTGTATGTCGGGGTACAAAACCTTCCTTCCGAATAAACCTAGCCAAAAGTCACACAGGTAAATCAAATTAATTTAAGCTTCATCACTTCTGAGGCATCTGTTCGAATTTTGCTAAAATATGAAAATGTATTATTAATACAGATGTAAATCTGGTGTCCACATTCACAAGCCTGTTTGTTTATATCATTACACTTATATATATTGGTCAATGTGTTTGTTGCTGATAAGCATGCAGATACAAATCGTCCAAATAGAGACCAGCTTTGTTTTGAATTAGAAAGATATGATGTTCAACCACTGACTTGAAACAACTGTGTGCAGGCAGACACTTTTGTACCGAAGCACCCGGATTTCTCGGCGTGCAGTCGGAGCAAATATATATCTAAGGAGAATAACTGAACATTCACAATATTTATTGGCTTACGTTTTGCACTAAGACACGGTGTTACAATTTCATAGTCGCCTGAGGATAAAAACAGTAAAAAGTTTAAGCTTTAGACTAGATTACTTGAAGCTTTTTTTTTCTTATAATAGAACAATAATGACTTGGACATACAGTTCCAAGTGTAAATTTATTGTGTTGCTTGTGGCGTTAAATTCCTCAAAGTCAACGGGATTACAAGTTATAAAACAGCGTCGTCTTGTTTTGAAAAAAAAAAAATGCAACTTTTTATACCATTGCGAAGGTGATCACATTTTTCTGTTACACAAGACGTCTTCGCTGTACTCTTTTGTAGGGTTTACTGTCCTTTAATTAAGATTTGGAGCCAGAAAGGAGAAAAGTAACAATACCTAATTACCATTTGCGGCCATTTCGGCAAAGATTTATTAGTTTTTACGGCAAGTAACTTAATGTCTTGGTAATTAATTATGTTTGTTTACACACACGGAATGTTCCTGATAAACAAATCCCATTGTTTTAACAGTACTTGTTTCCTCTCTGTTCAATTATAGTAGTTTTGCTCTCGACCTCAGAAAAGAAACCTGACAGGGATGCAATTTTGTTATTTCTTTCCAGTCATCATGCCGCTTACACAACATGAATGTAAGTTTCACATTTGCACTTGTATAGAACATTGCTGCAACGATGTGCAAACCTATGATTATTATACTTTTCAAGGAAAAAAAATGTCGCACTGAAATGTAACGCTCTATCTTAACGAAAGTTTAGGCTCATGTACAAGGTCCTTGGGCATTATTAATCACCTTATTTTGACTTGCTACAAGGACGATCCGGTTTGGCGCATGGTTCATGCATTGTGTGGGCAGATCACCACGGGCACTCATGCAATTGAAGTCAGAAGAAAACTTGCAATGTGCTAGGCCACAGCCACGACAAAATCCATCTAAGCATGTGGCATATATTTTTGAGCCTTCGTGATCTCAGGTGTTCGCACTTGTCTTTTCTGAATCCATTATTCTTAAAAACATTTTTATTCTGAATCGGAGGAAAAGCTATCTGAGTACCTCAGGCATTATGTCTTAGCTAAACAAACGACAAGTCTTTTGGATTCAGGTCTAAAATTTAAGTTTGAAGCTGTTGAAGAATACTGACACCTGGTCGGTTCCTGTTGACTTTCCAACTGACGTTTAAATCAAAGTTTTTCTTTCGAATGCGAAAGACAAACAAAGAAATACATAGAAAACTAGTAAATATTGTGTCTCGTACACAGTATGTATCACAGACCTGTTGTACCACACGAGTGGGATGTTAAGTTTTTCAGTTGTAACCCTTCACTGCAAATTGCGTCCAAAATAGCATCAGCGGACATTATAGGTCAACATCAGACAGCAGAAAACATGCATTCTGATCCTACACTGAGTCTGTTAACTACGTGATGCCTATAGATATCGAAAGACCTAGCATTCACGTAGTTCGCAATGAATGATAAAACAAGAAAGAGTCGAAGAAAGTAAAAAGTAGCCTTGAATAACTTTTGCGGGCTTGCAAATCAAGATCAGACTGCACACAGTGTGTAGTCTGATCTTTGATCTACAACGTCCGCCACCTGATGCTCAGCCTCGACCTAAAATTAGCGTCCAGTGCAAAATTGATACACTTAAAGGCATCTAGAAAAAGTCGAATCTATTTAGTTGGGTGCGATAGACTAGAACTATCCAATACAATAGCTGATTGTATAGAACCAAGATGCGACTGCAAAAAAAAATTTTGGTCTAATCTTGATCTTCACTACCCTCAAAAGCAACTGATTTTTTATCTGTCTTGGTTGCCAAAAGGGTTGCTCTGATTATACGCAGTGTGTTTCTTGCCTGACCTTTACTTGGCATGCCTTGGGAATGCTAGATGGAATGCAGCCGTAGATAAAACTATCCAAAACTGGTACATTTCACCTTGTCAGATATATGTCTTGCGTTTGACATTTGTGATACTCAATCCCCGGCTCCCCTGTCAAGCTAAAACTTTTTTCTCTCTTCAGTATTTCAGTTACAATCGAAAACATAAACAATTACCTGAAACAGGGGGATCTTCGTTTGACATGTCTTGTTTTTGCTAAATATTTTAGTTTACATTTTATTAATTTGATATCGTCAACTCTTTACCTCTTGAAGAAGACTATTTTTCAAGTATTGTAGCAGAAGAATTTTAAAAAGAAAAATATAATGGCAACAGAAGAAAAAATAAATGCTCGTGAGTTGGTAAGTTTTGTTGCAATTTCTCCTTTCGTTACAGTTATCACATAATTTATCAGTATTTCACCTTGAATAACGTTTTTATTCCTTGCTGTACAAGGATAGTTATAGGCATTTGTTGCATCACACGGAAAGAAACATCATCGTGACCTAGTTCAGTAATTCTGAGAAATACTGGGTTTGCGTTATGTTCAGTGGTACTGGAGTTTTATTCTTATTGGCTAGCCTGCAACGTCCGTCCCCGTAATACCAATGTTGTTTATACAAGAGTACCTTGTATGAGAAGGGTACTGCATAGCTGGGTCCGTATTCGCTTACCAGTCTAAGGAGTATTCTTGGCCTTATGTTGGAGAATTTTTCTAAGTATGACAGTAACACAGCTTCTGATTGGCTAAACCATATGGTTTAGTTAATCAGAATCAGAAGTTGTTATACTTTTAAATTTCGAAAATTGTTTAGAATTAGACGAAGATTATCCTGAAAAATCGAAGATTAACTTATTACTGTAGAATGAGTCGCACGTTTAATTTTGAGTCCATCAAATGCAACACAAGAAGTGTCTTGGATCACGGTGGTGCACTGTTTCTCCAGGAAAGAATCATCTAGAAGAACTGCCATAAGCACGGAGAGACAATGTCAAGCAAGGTTTCATGAACAACAAGGGTCATTTGCTGAAGAACCATACAAAAACTTACATCGTTAACTTTGTAGCAACTGTTGAAAAATTATGCATTTAACAATAATCTCAATTTTCAATGGTCACTTTACACAAACTCTGAAAACGCTTTTCTCATCTCATGAAATAACTTACTAAAATGTAAACAAAAACCGCAACAGTAGTTAAACTGTAACATGATATATGTACTGAAATGTTCTTGGCGTTAAGCAAACTTCAGTCGAAAAACAAGCGCCTTCTTTTTTAAACTTATGCATTTTCGAGTAATTAGTAATTCAAAGCTTTCTTTTCCTCTTGTTAAGAACATATAATGTCATTTAAAAGAATAACTTTCTTTTTCAAATAACCCCGTGGTCAACTGCTCCCCGAATAAAAACTTAAATCTTTTACTTCTTCAGTGCCATTGCGTGAATTCAGTATCGTTTTCAAACGGTGTAGGTCAAGATAACACTAAAGAGAATAAGTGCAGTATGGTCTTGGATCTAGACCTGTCTGTTTCTTCATTTCAAACGATGACTGAAAAGTCTCGAAAGTTCCAATGGAATTAAATTCAAAGTATAGATAAAGTTGCTTTCATTTATGACAGGGAAAGAGTTTTAAAACAAACTACAGGCTTGTACTCCATTATTGTTGGGCTGTCATCTTTTCTTTTTCTACCAGTATACCTCATTCGTATTGAAGACTAATATCTGCATGTTGACCCAGGTTTCTGGTGCTGCGTTCTGTGGAATCTGTACCGAGTCTACTGCAGTTGCAAGTGGTCATTTTTGCATATAACTTCCTCAACTATTTTGCTACCAATAAAGTAAAGTCGACTTTTTTTGTCGAGGTCTTAAGATAAAGTTCCCCTGTATCTGGGGATAGTTCTGGTAATAGTTTAACATCAGAAAGTGAACAATGTGGATCCAAGGATCAAACTGCTCGTAAGATCTTATCTTGATCTATCTTGTTCGTAAAAGAGGTTTTAATTTGCTATGGGCAATGGAACAGTTAATGAGTGAAAACAATAATAATATAATTTTGGAAATCTGGTAGCATTCGCGGCTTTCTTGTTAGCATGAAAATACATGTATGTGGTTTCTAACCTAAACCAGAACAAAAGCCTCCACAAACCTTTCTATTATCAGCATAGAATTATTTATATGTGCATGTTTCGTTTCATCTGGCGTAAAAGAGCATGTTGGATTTTCCGAAATGCGTTTCTCTTCCAAAAGCGAAAACTAAAAATAAAAAAATATATAAAAACATGTGAACTAATAACCAAATGCACATTTGGCAAACATGTGATTGCTCAAGATTTTTTTTTCATATAAAAATGCCAAAAAGAAAAAGTATGCAAAAAAAATGTGAAAAGTATACAAAGAAAGAAAACGTGAAAAGGGAAGCATTTAGGAGAGATAAAGAGAAAATTACAAAAGCGCGGATTATCCGATGCCTTTAGTTTTTCCTAGGGGCCCAACTCGCCCATATATTTACTCGATCTGGCAGTTATAGATAACACCCGCAATCTCGAACAACACGGATATATATATCAAAACGACTGGATAAAGAAATAACCCTTACCCCCACTGTAAATAGGAAAGAAAATTTTGAACTATGAAATGCAATGCCGTGGGAGCGTATAATGAACTACAGTGGAAATTGTGGCTTTGACTTACGTTTTCAATTTTTCAGATGCTGTAGGATGTAATGACGTTAAATTAATGGACCAACTTTTTTGTCTGTTATAAATGATCCGAGCCAGCACATATCAGCTTTGACCCATTTCGACTGAAACATGTTTTTAAGCAACAAGAAGCCTTCGTTCAAGGCAAACTGCATTCCTTGAATGTAATAGAAAACGTTACAAGGAGCAGAAACAATTGCTTTTAGCTTCCGTTGGTGCCTCCTTCAGACGGTCTTTTAACCTTCTGTCTCCTGAAGGAACGTGCAGACTTTTATTTGTGTGGAAAGAGAGACAAATTCATTGGCAAAGACCGGGTTAAAGGTTACACACCTTTCGTGTATTTGTTTACAGGGAGGGAGAATAAAACTAAAAATCACAGGTTTAACATTCATTCCTTCCTGTCAAGAGTTTCTTTCATTTTCTCCCTATAATAATGTGGATGTGGAGTCGTGAATGTCGCTTTCTTTGACAGATTTAGTCAACGTTGTTGTGCTCTATCGATATAAGGGCTGTATGTCAACCCGTCCTCCCATTCCGGTAACTCCTCTCAAGACGGTAAAATTTTAGACTTGCCCTTACCGAAAATCGTTTGCAAACTAAAGATTTAATGCTTCTCTAAGGATAGAATTTGTCTTCGGAAGAGAAAGAAAAATATAGGAGAAAACAGGAAATCATTGTTCTTTTCTGCTTTTTTAATGTTTTCAAAACTCTCATCTACAGGGTCGTGAAAAAACAGGATTGTTTGGAAACGGGTTGACAACGCAAATGGTAACTGGCACATCGTATGCAAAGAAACATATATAACTCCGAATAACTGGCAATATGAACACCGAGCCTTTGACAGCCTTGACAGGGCAACTTTATGGAAACGACAGCAAATTTGTTGTTATCAGTTTGTGGTGTATGAACCTCAGAAACGCGGCTTCAGTATTTCGGAACGCAACCTTGTTCGGTGCCATTTGTCGTTAAACATAGAAGTGTTTTCCTCTGATCAAGGATATATTTTCTGCAATAGTTTTATTTTGTGTGATGAAGTGAGGCTTGCATATCCGTTGCGGAAGTAACCTTTTCCATGTATGTGTACCTTCTTTGTATGAAATGCACTGAATTCTGTTGGAAATACCTTTATTTGTAATTTGGATTTTTTGTATAGAGCATCTACTATTTCATGAGGAGAATTTTATAAAAGTGGTTTTATTTCACTAAACATCATTCAAAGGCATCATTGACAAGTAAAGAAAAATCCCGCAAACTTTGCGTATACTGCTGATCCAGAGAAAATTTGGAATATATATGGCGAAGTTAGTGCCTAAAGCCGTGATGACGTAGTTATGACGTTGTTAGCTTATTTTAGGCTCCTTGGATGTATACTTACTTACATTCGAGAGGATTTGTGCGCTTTATTTCTGCAACGATATTAGTTACATTATACGTCGCCTGGCACAGTTGCATCTGTTGAAGATTTTTTTTCTGATATTGATAAATATTGCTCAACACATGCCAACAATAACATTATTAATTAATTTGCAACATTCTTATTTTGATTTTTTTTTGTATTACGGACTTTTACTTAGATGTATAAAAACTATATATTTCACAATTTTTCCCTTATTATTTGATTATTTTTTCAAATTATCGTAATTTTGAATCCTGTAATTTCTTTTATTGTTGAAGAAATATATGTTTTGGATTGTCATTTTAATACTTTTGATATATAAAGATATATTACAGTAATGATCCGCATGAAAACTATTGACTTATAACTTGCTTGTACTCTTTTCTTTTGCTTAAATGTTTATTTATTTGGTTATTGGAAAATGTGAAAATACTGGTTACCAGGATTTTCTCCTTTTCCCACGATGTTTTCAGAAGGCTTCTTTCCCGGGGTTGTTAACAGCGTCATCGTGTTGGAAAGAGTTAAATATGCATTGCGCTTTTAAACATATGCGTCTGTGCAACATGCTTTGAGAGGAAAAAATAAATGCAATTTATTTAAACAGATATTTGAACCTGAAAGTAAAAATAACGTTTTTATTTTGGTGTCTATCACGAGATGTATTTTACAAAATGTATAGTAGGTGATGAAAATTACAGATTTTATTTTCAGTAAATATTCCGTTTATAGTGGGTCTAACGAGAAAAAAGTATCCGCCTCCTTGTCTTGATTTTATTTTGTGAAAATTAAATACCGTGACAAAGATTGTCCAGACCAAAACCCAAAAGTGTTGCGGATAACTGTATCAGCATTTGAGGATTGTGAAGACTAAGAAAAAACTGTATACAGAATGTGTGTTCGATCTTAGATCGACTAGCATTTTGAGATCTTGAAAGAAATAAAAGCTTTTAATCGTAGCAATCTGTCTCTATACTTACATTAAATGAAATGTAGGCAATATATATATCAAAGTATGTGAGCTAAGAGCTATGGTCATTTGGCATGTAGAAAATTTAACAAAAGCAAAAAGCTTCGAACCAGGTCAGCATGCGCGGACTGCGCATGCTGACCTGGGTCGAAACTCTTTGCAGATGCATGAATCCCTTCTTTCACAAAGTGTGAATCATATCCTTTCTGACGAAATATTGGCAATTGTACTGTAGATCTAAATAATATTTTTTTTGTAAAAATTCTGTAGGGTTGGAAAGAAATAAGAACTTGTTTCAAGCGTTTGATATACTAGTTGTTTAACATCATGTCTTTTGCGGACGAAGTGAAAAACAAAAAAACTATGTGAGGTTGATATCAGATTTGTTAATCCTAAGATGACTAACGAACCACTTTGAGTGTAAATTTATACCGAATTTTCCCGACAAAAATATTCTTTGATCACTTTTCATTGATAAAATAGTTTACAATTTCAGATGTTTTCCGGCCTTATTTTCAAACATTAAATGTATGGCAATTTTTTTTTTTTATTTAAGTATTTTCTTATCCTTACATTTTTGCAATTAAGGATTTTAGGTGACGTAAGATTGTTAAAAAATATTTCAGAATTACGACTAGATTATTAAAACTGTTGAATTTTTTGAAAAACACTTCTTTGAATTTTTTCATTAAAATAATAATGCAATGATTTTTTTTTTTTGGGGGGGGGGGCATTCTAAAACGTATTTTACAGGAAGAAAGCTTTCCCATATTTAAAATAAGATAAGTAAATATTTGGTAATGAAAAGTTATTTCAACAAATAGATCTATTGCCACCTGATCGGTCGCCGGGCATTTTACCAGCTTTTATAAACACTAGATATTCCCTATACAGACACTCTAATCTCGCGAACTCTTTTATTTGATATTTTGAATTTTAATTTACTTAACTGATCGCAAAAGGATTACGGCGGATTTCAATTTCCGAGCCCATTTGAGCATCATGGTTTCTTCAAAAGGACATGTTCCCTTGATGTTTATTGACATTGTTGTAAAAGATATCCCCTGATCAGCACGTGTCTTTGGGTTGAGCCCAACGCATTATCCCGGGATGTGCCTTATCAACGCCCAAAAGATGTTCATTGATGTAAAATAGTTCATTTTGAATTTTATTTCAACTTTCAGCCGTACCCTTTTGGCTAGGCAAGATATTTCATTAATCTGTGTTAAGGTTTTAGTTATTATTTTTTTCATAACCCTTAGACACACGGTCTGAACATCTTTCACATCTTCTTTTCTATAGAAATAGATTTAATAGTACTTTTGATTAAGAAATAAAATGTGTAATAGTACATTTAAGGTTGTTTTTTTTTTTTCAAAAAGGGCATAAACTGAACTGCCCAATATTACAGAAATAAAATTATCCCCTGTAGATGTTTTTCATTAAAAGATCTTGAGAATTGTACAGATTGTAGAATGAATGATTTTTTTTTTTGTTTCCTTTTATTAACACCTTTTTATCAAAACGCAAACCTATGAGAAAACAATATCCTTAATTTTCTCAGTCTTGAGTAGTAACTTTCATACTGTCTGCTCGTTCTGCATATTTTACACGATAATATGTATCGCCCACACAAATGAATACAGTTAGGTCCACTCAAGGCAGATTTAGTGTAAAATAAATGCTTAAAATGCCTCCTAAAACCTTTGGCTTATCAAAATCTGACGAATATTATTTATTTCATTTTTTGTTTTGCAGATGTAAAAGTGTTTCAACAGACTTTCTCATGAAACCTGATATTTATTTATATTAATTCGTTTAAACAACCGGTTACATTTTTCATGTACTTCCCCCCCCCCCCCAAAAAAAAAATGAATAAGAAAAAGGATACACCCTTTTGAAAAAAAAGATTTGAAATAGATTCCACAGAACAGATAAGATTGTGTTATTGTGACATGTGTGTGTACTGAGGTCGTATTCATCAACAATTTCAAAGAATATCCTTCAGTTTATTGTCAAGAAATGTCTTCATTCGATAGAAACGCAATCAAAAGGTTCAGCTAATCAAAAGTTGTGTTACTGTTTAAATCTAGAAGTAGACTTGGAATGAAATAAGAATGACTTGTGACTTTGACCCCTGATAGTCATATAAATACAATTTATTAGTCATACATATACGGGGCCCAGCTGGCTGTTATAGATAAGTAACCTCCTTTACGGTGACCATATTGTAAAGCTTCTTGAAAATCAATTAGATCTATTCAAATCTTTAACGTTAAGTTCCTACGTTCTCACTACTCAACAAAATAGTATTTATGATAGTATATGTATGCTCGTATTCTACAGTAACTTAAATTTACTTCAAAAGAAAAAAAATTTTTTTTCACTTTTTGTTGTTAAAATGTTTGTTATTTCACTTATCACGTATATTTTTATATTTTTTGGACAATTGTTTTATTGTTTGCTACAAACAGACATCATAACTACATCCAAATAAATCTAGGCTAACAATTTTTACATGGATAAGATTTAAGCTTTTTCATTTCGTGAAGGGTCGATACATTTATTTCTATTGTCATAACAGTTATTATTATTATTAATTTTTTTTTTCATTATTTTTATTATTATTATTTTCATTATCTTTATTATTATTCTAAGTACTCGTACCAGCACTTGCTTTTAAAGCAACATGCAGGAAAATTTCAACATTAAGATATTTTGCATCATAACATTCATCCAACTTATTTTTTGGAATTGCAAGAACTCATTTTTTCCCGCGAATATTTTTGTTATGCGTTGATATAAAGACATTCCGTTTTGTTGTTTATGGTTATGAATTATGTTTATTTTCCATACAATGGTCTCATATTTTCTCTCCTACTTAATTTTCTATTCCTAATTAATTCACCAAACTTTTAACAGCAGCAGAGTTCTAAAAAAGTTCAGGTACTACATGCGTAAAGATCACGTCACGAATTTGTTTTTCTCTTTTTACTCATGGACGTAGCTATCATCTCCACGGCAAAATCACCATTTCATTCCATACACAACTGTTATAGTCATAACAGTTGCAAAAAGACAAAAACTTTATGAGTGAATTATCTTACATTTATAAAATTACTGCACTACAGAAATGATGACTTTGAACTATTTAAATGTAAGAATCAAAGACAGAATCGCTTGTAAAAAATTCAAAGGGAAACTTATATTATTACCAAACGGCAATATTTTTAGGCTTGTCCAAATCGAAAGCACTTGCAGACGACAAAGTGAAAGTAACTGAAAATTTGAAATTTGTTTTGTGAAGAGTAGAAAACATTTCTGGAAAAAGCAGAAAATGCTGGTTAGCAGCATTTTCTCTTTTTCCAACTATGTTTTCTAAAGGCTTCTTTCTCAGGTTCGTCAAAAGTAGGGATTGTGTGGTAATGTGTTAAATCATGCAAAAATTCCATTTATAATCACATTCTGAAGTATTACTCAATGATCACTAGCTCCCCTCAATTTATATATATAATTGTTATTAGAATTATTTATAACGAACTACAATTTACCATGCCTTTAGTACCAGACAATGTTTTTGTCACTTTTTATTTATTACATTAACTATGATGCATTCATCTAATGTGAGTGATGTATGCACAGAAATGTAGCTGTTGAAATATACTTTCAAAACATATTTCACCTCTAGAAATATTTGGTTTTAATTACAACTTTTATTTACAACTTTAATTGATTAAGAGGAATTTCTCACCGAACAGTTTCACCCCATCCGGACAAGTCTAAAATGTTGCCTTCTAGTATAGATTTAAATAATATGTTCAAATCAGTTTGAATTTGTATTTACTGTTATTTAATTAAGAGCTCCACAGAGAGTGGACGTTGATTTAAAAATTGAAAATCTTTAGCTTTTCTCCACTAAATCCAATGTTGTGGGTACTCATTAGACACGATTCTAATGAGTACCCACAACATTAGGTTTCGAAGAGAAATAATTGATTTAAAATACCATCACTCCCTGTTATCTTGAGCTCTGTTCATTTATATGACTTTAATGAATTTGTCGAAGGTCACACTATAAAGACTAGAAAAGCAAAATGGTTTCTATTTTTTTTTTTGTGCGCCAGATTTTCTTAAAGATTATCTACCAATTCGACAGTGTCATGATAAAGATATCCTACATTTTCAAAATATTCCGGAAAAAATATTAAACCTAAAACTGTTGTGATAAGACGTACAAAGTACATACACAAAAATAATGTTAAACAAATAAAAGTCCCCTGTCGGTGGATTTTGTTATTTTTCTCTTACACAAATCAGAGCTCCAGATAAGAAGGTGGTATTCTAAACCCATTATTTCTCCTCGAAACCATTTGTCGTTGATACTCATTAGAATTGTCTGGATGAGACGATTCTAATGAGTATCCACAACATAGGGTTTAGTGGATAATAATTCATATTTTCAATTTTGAAATCAAAATCACTCCCTCTACTGGAGCTCTGACAAATTAAACACATTGCATTTCCAGAAAAAAATAACAGAGATTCCTGGAAAAATTAAAACATTGTCAAAAACTTGACTTATCTGGATTATTGTACGTTATGTTGTTGTTACTGCTACTTTGTTTGTTATTGTTCTTCATATCTTTTTAACTATATCCTTATCCTACTATATAAATGACATGAAACGTTCACGTCAGTGATTAAATAAAAACATGTTATTTCAACTTTCTTGTGAGATAAAAATTTCCTTATCGGACAGTGTAGATCCAAGATCAGACTGCACGTTCTGTGCAGTCTGATCTTGATCTCCACTGTCCGCAAAAGGTCAATAGTTTGTGCTTAACAGCCTAAGGCTTAGAACGACCATTTGCATCCTAGTTATAAAGAAATGACAATTTGACAACCGTTGCAAGTAGTTTTTTACCTAAATTGAACCTTGCCTTGCCATGAACTTTTGACTTAAAACTATAAGGGAAAAAATTCGATGCATTGTAATTCAAACAATAGAACAAGAACCAATGTAACCCGACGTTCTTGAAATTTTTGCTGGAAATAAAATGCATACCATAGTTAATCAAACACGGCCATAAAAACTTGCAGAGGTGACATTTAGAAAGATAAATAGAATATTTTAAAGATTTTATTTTCAAAGTCGCCTTAGTGGGAATAACACACAGTTGAGATCAGACAGTGAAAATCAAAGGTCAGACTGCCTACTCCATATCAAGATTCCTGAAATAGTGCTCAGCTTTTTAACTCTTTCTCAAACGACAAAGTTTGGACTCTCCCAAACCAAAAGAGTTTAAATTTGGAGAAAATGTCAGAAAGTTCTCAAGTTCTCAAAAAGGGTAGAAGACACTGTGGGGAAAGGAGAAATTGCTCGTTACGAGCAATTTCTCGTTTTCCCACAGTGTTTTCAAAAGACTTTTACTGCAGACACGTAAAAACAAGGGCTTGTTTGGGAAAGGGTTAATTCAGTTTTTTTCATAAATTCCTGAGAATAAAGACCCTAACAAAAATACTTTTGAAATCATTGTAGGTAAAGGAGAAAATGCTAGTACCAACATCTATTCTTTCACCGCAGGGTTTTCTACTCTTTCATAGACATTTTCCACCATTTCAGCAACATTAAAATTTTTGGCCTGTAACACGAGAAAAGGGGTGCAGTTCACACAGGCTAATCCGAAACGACGCTTTCCAGGTTTTTTTGCGTAATTTTCTGTTTTGCACAAGCGTACTGTCGCACAAAATCTAATGTAGTCGTGAAATGCAGTCTCGGATTAGCCTGCGCAGACTGCGCAGGCTATTCCGAGACGACACTTTACGCAAATGTCCGAATGCCCTTTTTAGCCATTTGACAACGGCATTAATATGCTGTTGTCAAATCTTTTAGATTTAGTCAAGACCGAAATTATGTCTCTTGAATAGGGCTTAAGGTTCAGTTGATTCTATTGATACCAAACAATTCACAAGAACAAACCAAGAAGCGTAGTCAAATTACCAGACCCACTTCAGAATTCAATAAGAGATCTATAAATCTGTTTTTATATTCGATAAAGACTGTATGCGTGAGACATACGAGACAAAGTATTCCCATCTAACTTTATACCGGAAAACTTCATAAATACTAATATTCAACGTTTTTGTTTATGGCCGAACATTTTTTTTTGTCTTAATGCTATACTAGAGAAGTCATAGTTCTGATGATATATGGAAACAAATTTAGATCGAATGCAGCTGAAAGATGCCATTTAAGTTCCTCACGTTGAGCATGCGCACAATCTAAACTGGGTCATTGCTACACGAAAATGAAGTTGAAATAGCAACAGATGTAATATTTTCATCAGACAAAATTAGATTGACCGTTCATAGAAAATTGGGCATCGTGACTTGTTCAGTCCCTTTCGACGGCGCCAATCACTTGCTCTGTAAGTGTCACTGGGCAAGGCATTGTAGAGTCTCAGCCGTTTACAATTGAAGCGTAGAAAGTACAAGAATATAAGAGATTAGTTTGCGGGTAAACTAACGGAAAACTGAACCATGACAAATGATCAAAACGTTCGGTTATCTTAAAATACTAGTACTTAGTGTACTTGCTTTTAAAAGGCTTGTTACAAACGGGCAATATTTCTTTTTACCTAAATTGTTTAGCGTGTACCAATATAGTAAAAGCTTAATTGCATTTGTTATCCATATTTTGCAAAGGTGTTTTCTTATAGTCGTATGCAGATTTATTTGGCGAATTACTGAATGAAACAATGGGTTCAAATTATACAATGATTCAAAAATCGATATTTGTTTTATATGTAACGATTCCATCACAGACAATGAAATGGCTCCCGTCATTTTTATTGTGATATCAATACACAAAAACAATAAAAAGAATGTTAAGGCATAAAATATTGACGGTCAGTTTATCTATTGAATATCCGACAAGTATAATGCAAAAATACAGAAATGAGAGTGTGGTATTCATATTTCTTATTTTTGTATTTCTTCCACTTGAACGTGTCTTTTTTTTCAATTAAATCATTTGATGCGAATTTGGTTTAAGTTGTAACTAACAGATCTACTCCTTCTTTTTTTCTTAGTTCTTTATCAGACAAAAAAAAATTAAAGCCCAGTCCAAATTGAAAGAAGTTGCATACCACAAATATATTATGCTTCAAATTATGGAATTTGGCTTTTAAAAGGCCGAAAACATAGTTTCATAGTTTTTGGCACCCGTCTTTCCGTGGGTCGTTATAAGTTAGGATTGTTTGATAAAACGATCAATGTAGGGCCGGTATTCACCAACCATTCTTGAGAATATTCTTAGTCTTATTCTCCAAGGTTTTCTAAATTTGTAAGTAACACAACTTCTGATTGGCTAAACCGAATGGTTTAGCCAATCAGAAGTTGTGTTACTTACAAATGTAGAAAATTCTGAAGAATAAGGCAAAGAACGTTCTTAAGAATGGTTGGTGAATACGGGCCCAGATCAATGTGGAATGCAGCATTCTAAGTTCTCTTGATCGTAATCAAGGTAATTCCTGGATCCGGATTTTCTAACCATTCTAAGTTGCATTACTAGTTTTATTCTTCACTAATTTCTGATTGGCTAAACCAACTGATTTAGCCAATCAGAAATTGCATTACTTCTAAATTTAGAAAATTTTTGAGAATTAAATTAAGAATGTTAATGGAATTGGTTAGTACATACCGGCCAAAGTTTCTTGTACCAGTTCAATATTATTCCTAATTTTCTTTGTTTTGTTTTTTAAACGGTCTTTTCTTATATCATATTTCCTATTGGCCTTTTTGTAGTTTCAGCTCACGGTAAATTTCATTATACTGGGAATAAAAGGACCTGGCAAATAAGCTTCAAACACTTGGTCCAACGGTTTCTGTGTTACTTAAAAGAAATAAACACTATTTTGATTACATATACATGTACTGCATTTGATAATTAGTTCTATTTTGTACTGGTTAGTAAGGTAGTTCGTATCTAGTTTTTTTTTCACTGATTACAAAAGAATTAAAGCACAAGAACAAGTTACCATTTAACATCATAAATATTAAGAAACAAAATTATTACGTTAATTTGTTTAAAATCTTTTAGGATAATCTAACCAAGTAAACCATTTGGAAATGAATGATAATTTCACCTTTCGAAAGTCACAAATCTACAGAGCTCCACAGTGAGGGAGTGATTTTGATTTCAAAGTTGAAAATATTATTAATTCTCCACTTGCCCTATGTTATTGATACTCATTACAATCGTCTAGATTAGGGTTTGGAACAGAAATAATGGGTTTAGAACTAACACTATCACCATCAGTCCCTCTAAGGCTTTTATCTGGAGCTCTGTGATCAGTATTCTTCAAATGAGAATAGGAGTAACCGTTATGGTAAAAAGAGTTATTTTAACCCTTTCCCAAACAATCCCTGGTTTTTACGGGTCAGGAAGAGAAGCCTTTTGAAAACATTGTGGGAAAAGGAGAAAATGCTGGTTACCAGCATTTTCTCGTTTTCCCACAATGTTTTCTACCCTATCATATAGAAAACTCATCTGTTCAGCAAATGTTAATTTGTCATCTGCAAAATGTTTTCGATTTGGTCTGGTCCAAAATTTGCCGTCTGGGAAAGGGTTAAATTCTAACTTTCCCCTGTTTGGTATGAAATTAAGATTTAAGTTTAAAAACAAGGAAATATTACATAGTTGATTGAAAATTACGCAAAATGCTTTATTTCTTTATTTGTACAGTTAAAAAAAGGCCATAGTAACTGTTGTGAAAAAAAAAAAAACTGTCAGTCGACATTTTGTATTAGAAAAATACTAACCAAGACTAGCTGTCTCGTTGGTTAACATAAAAGATTATCGAATCAGATATTCAATTCTTTGTATGGTCCAAGTGAGGAACCGTTTAGTTGTGTGTGTCAGTTCTGAACTTAGAAACGACATACAATAGCTAAATTGTCTGTCTTACGATTAGCATGTTGAAAAAATATGTGACCATTGTTGTACCATGTATTATTTTGTACTCTAGATCGTCAAGTTAAATTTATGTAAGTATTTGTATATTTAGACAGATTTAAAGAATTTGTATGAATTACCCTCGGCCTTTTAAAAAAACGAAATACCGACCAGTATTTTGCTTAATGTTAATTGTATTTTATATTAATATTTATGTGTTCATTTTTAATGTATATTTATTTACAAGGCTATGCGTTCATTTTAATTTCGAGAATAAAATGCCAAACATAATGTTGCTGTCCTTGAGTTGATATTTTCATCTGTATAAGTCATGTGCGGTAAAAGGATAGAGGTTGTTCACTGACATTTACCTTTGTAGAAGCTACCAAGATTATAAGTGCCTTTACTGCCCTTGTATATCAGAGATCAGAGTGCATAAATCGTGCAGTCTGATCATTGATCTACCTTGTCCGCTTTGCCGAGAACGCCTCATTGACTTTCTTTTAACCCTTTCCCAACCAACAAATTTTGGATCCTTCCAAACCGAAAGAGTTTGCAGACCACAATTTTAGATTTGGAGAAAATTGCAGAAACTTCTAAAAAAGGGTAGAAAAAACACTGTGGGAAAAGGAGAAATTGCTCGTTACGAGCAATTTCTCCTTTTCCCACAGTGTTTTCAAAGACTTTTACTGCAGCCACGAAAAAACAGGGCTTGTTTGGGAAAGGGTTAAAGAAATACCGACTAGCACAACTATTCTGAGTGCCCTTTTTCGGACGGTGTAGATTAAGGATCAGACTGCACAACTGCACGAAACGTGCAGTCTGATCCTTGACCTACACCATCCGCTTTGCCGAGACTCCTCTCTGAACTTGGAATTATCCGGATATTATTGCTAGACTTGAAGCGTTTTTGTTTTTGGTTTTCTTTCATCCCAAACGGCTAAAACTTCTTGGAACAGATTGGAGTAAAATTGCAGACGGAGTATAGACTAATAACGGACTGCATAGAATGTCCATTTTAATCCTGAGTCGACACTATTCGATTATGTTTTTGATGTTCTTGCGTTGGAATTTTTTTTTTTCTTTGCCAAACAGGAATATTTCAGATCATTCCAATTTGAAAGCATTTGCACACTACAAATTAAATGTTGCTCATATTATGAAAATTGAAGGGGTTAAAGCATTGTGCAAATAGGAAAATTTTCTTTTTTCACAATGTTTTTAAAACCCTTCATCCACAAGGCAAATTTGCTTTTTGTAAATGTATTTTTATCAGTAGGGAACTTTTAATTTTATTAATTTAGTTGTCAGGCGATTAAGGTAAGACCTGTGTAATGCACTTCCGGTGAACATTTGGCATAAATTCTAATTGGTTGTTAAATAAGGATAAATAAGGATTTATGCAGAAATAATATTTTTGCACATTTCTAACGGATCAGAAATTCCGTTTATGTCTCTCTTGAAACTATTTTTTGATACTTTTGTTTGTTTTCTAAAAAGGGAGGTAATTATTATCTCTTTTTCAATTGAGAATATAGTGGTATTAGATTTATAAATGATAATTCAAAGAAGGAAAAATGGAAAAAATGAAAAGGTGAAAGTAGTTCAATAATAGTCATTTTTAATTATAGCTAATTTTGCATGATGATATTTTAGTGGAAATAGCTGTTTTCCATCACACAGGTCTTACCTTAACAAGACAATCGATAGAAAATACATGTACATTCCCCCTAACCCTGAAGAATCAGAGGATTTCTATTATTGATTAACTTAATGTTTGGTATTGGTAGTTTGGTGGGCAAAATATGGCTGGATTTACTTATTTTCAAAATTATCAAAATATTTTCTTCTTTATGATTTGACATTAATGAATTATACCATCTGCAAAATACTGAAGATCTCCAGATAGAGGGAGTGACTTTGATTTCAAAATTGAAAATATTACTTATTCTTCACTAAACCCTATGTTGTGGGTACTCATTAGAATCATGTCATCCAGACGATTCTAATGAATCCCACAAGATAGGGTTACAAGGAGAAATAATGACTTTAGAATACCATCACTCCCTCTTATCTAGGTCTCTGTACTGGTAACAATTTTTGTCAAATCATATTTTCACATGATTAATTTTCATAAATTTTCCAGAATTCTTTAATCGTACGTATACCTCTTTCGCAAATCTGGAATAATGATAATTAATGAAATTGCAAAAAAAATAAGTTGATTTTTTTCTTTGTCTTCTAATTGGTATCTGATTATTCAAGTTCTTCAAATTTTGTCAGCCTGAAAGCTTCTTCTAATTTTCTTGTTGTATAAAAATCGTAACAAACGGAATGGAATGGATCCTGTGGTAGTTACCACTGTATCATAATTCATAGCATTTACTTTGCTTTAACTTGTTCAAAAATATTGAAATAACAAAGTAGGGAGGATTCCAAAACTACACTATAATTTTGAACAATACGACAAGCTTTTCGGCGTTGTGAAAAAAGAAAAATGAATATAGTACTAAATAGAAAGTAATACTAAAATGGAGCGACATCTCTACTAGTTTTTGACAGCACGAAAAGAAAAAAATGGTAAGGATACTCAACGCAAAGAAAAGGTTTAAGGTTTTGAAAAAAAATATTCCAAGATGCATTCACATGTAATTATGCATAGAAAATAGAAGAATTTGCGTGCTAAATTCCACAGAAGAACTGTTTCACGGAATATTTAAAATGCTAAGTAGAACTCAAAATGCTCGAATGAAACGATCCGTTCGAAAATAATGGTACTATATGCATTATTTTGACATGCATTAAGTGAATTATTCATATAATATCCCTTTTTTTAAACATTATTCATTCCACGAAGTATTTTCTTTTATCTCTATTTAACCAAAAATCCTCAATCGCGTGCTATCTCAACCTTTAGATAAAATTGCAAAAAAATAATAAACATATATTTCCATTGAAGACAATTGGAATCATGATTCTTTTTTTTTTTTTGAAAACAAAAATAAGAGATAAGACATAAGACTTTCGAAATAATGCATGCCATTTGCAAAATTATTCTCAGAGTGCTTAAGATGTTACAGCAAAACACCGAGTTTTATTTCCACTTCCACTTCCAATTTTAGACTGGTTCAAATTGAAAGCATTTGCAGACGACAAAATAAAAGTGACTGAAAAATTGAAATTTGTTCTGGGAAGGGTAGAAAATACTGTGGTTACCAGCATTTTCTCTTTTTCCTATAGTGTATTCAAAAGGCTTCTTTCCCAGGGGCGTCAAAAGTAGGGATTGTGTTGTAATGGGTTAAGGCAAATATAGTGTTTCACAAGTCCTGTCGTTACGTCGGTTTACTTCAAAAACCACATAACTGCAGCTTGTTTCAAGCTTTAGTTACGAGGTTTTTGAATTAAACCGACGATTAGATTTATAGAAGAAAATTGGAGAATAGAATAGAAAAGCTTTGAGAAATGACCTCTCCTCAATACAATTGGTGGCGCACCACTACAGGATAATGTGACGTGTATTGCAAGAGAAATAGATCAAGATTGGTCCCCACATTTTTGTAAACCAATCCTCCTCTGCCTATTTTGCTATTCAAGTAGCTATTGTATAGATAGTATAATTTTGACAACATAGTTTTGAAATATCGGTCATCAACACAGAAAACAAATTTGAAAAAAGAAAAAAAAAACGGTAAACAAGGTAATGAAAAGAAACTGTAGTGCAACACATTGTGTAGGTTTCAGAAATTCTTCTTTTTGTTTTCAATTTCTAAGCTGTTTGAAAATATAATTTCATATCTTCATATACACTGTTTGATTATATAATTTCCTTTATACGAGACTGCATAGACGTAGACATATTTTATTTGACATAGGCTTGTACAGCTTCTAGTCTATATATAAACGATTACAATACAAGTATACAGACAAAAAAGATAATGAACTAATTTACAAATGAATTCGTAACATGTTACTTGCAGGCTGACATTAGGAAGACAGTTAGATTAGTGACACTGGTAAATGATATTTCTTTAAGAATTATTAACAAAATATTAACAAATCTGGTATAACTATTTACATTGTACCCTTCAATGAATGAAAATGCAGATTAAATTCGAACGACATAACAGAAAATAAAAAAGAAAGTGACAGTGATTTTTTAAATGATAGGATGATCTTTTAATTGTGTAACCTATTTGACAATTCAAATTCTGTGTGTGCCAACAGTTTATTGAGGTTCCTTGTTTTTATTCGTTCATATTTACCGCTGCTAGTCTCAAAGAGGCATAGGTGCTATCGACACTTACCCCTTTACACTGGTTTTTACGACCCTGAGATAGAAGCCTTTTGAAAACATTGTGGGAAAAGGAGAAAATGCTTGTGACCAGCATTTTCTCCTTTTCCCACAATGTTTTCCACCCTACTTGAAAGAAATTTCAATTTTTGAGTTACAATTATTTTGTCGCCTGCAAGTGTTTTCAATTTGGACCAGTCTAAAATTTTGTCGTTGGGGAAAGAGTTAACCCATTACCACATAATCCCTACTTTTAACACCCTTGAAAAAGAAGCCTTTAGAAAACATTGTTGGAAAAGGAGAAAATGCTGGTAACCAGCATTTTCTCCTTTTCCCACAATGTTTTATACCCTTCACAAAACAAATTTCAGATTTCCAGTCACTTTTATTTTGTTGTCTGCAAATGTTTTCAATTTGGACCCGTCTAAAACTTTGTCATTTGGTAAAGGGTTAAGGAACTTTATGCTTCCACAGCTATGGCACTTAAATTGCAGACGCAAATCTTCTCAGATAATTTTGGCGTTACCGTAAAAGATAGTTCTACGTATTATTTAACAATTAGATTTGAGATTACTTTAAATGTAAAATTTGTAAATTTATCATGTCCTTCTTTCTTTGGAAAATACAGTCAAAATAAAATATTTAAGATCAGACACTGATTTAACTCTTCACCACACAATCTCGACTCTTAATGACCCTGAAAAAGAAGCCTTTTGAAAGCAATTTGGAAAAACGAGAAAAACGAGAAGCCTTTTGAAAACACTATGGGAAAAGGAGAAAATGCTGATAACCAGCATTTTCTCCTTTTCCCACAATGTTTTCTACCCTTTACAGAAAAAAAACCACATCACATTTTCAGTCATTTTTATTTTGTCGTCTGCAAATGCTTTCAGCTTGGACCAGTCTAAAACTTTGTACTTTGGTAAAGAGTTAATAACAAAACATGATGAATAGCAGGCATTGTTAATCTTAAATCCGACTGGACGTTGTGAGGAGTGCGATTTTTACTTAACCCTTTCCCGAACAAGCCCCGGTTTTTACGTGTCTGCAGTAAAAGTCTTTTGAAAACACTGTGGAAAAAGGAGAAATTGCTCGTAACGAGCAATTTCTCCTTTTCCCACAGTGTTTTCTATCCTTTTAAAGAACTTTCTGCCAGTTTTTCAAAATCTAAAATCGTCGTCTGCAAACTCTTTCAGTTTGTAAGAGTCCAAAATTTGTCGTTTGGGAAAGGGTTAAACTGACTACAAAAGCCCCTGATAGTGCTGCTCTTAGTAAAGAATTAGATTTGGGTAATGCCCTGTGAACATGATGTTCAATGTATCTGCGAGAAGTATAGCTCTTTACCACACGAGAAAATTTTAGACTGGTCCAAATTGAAAGCATTTGCAGACGACAAAATAGAGGTGACTAAACAATAGAAATTTGATCTGGGAAGGGTAGAAAACACTGTGGGAAAAGGAGAAAATGCTGGTTACCAGCATTTTCTCCTTTTCCCATAGTGTTTTCAAAAGGCTTCTTTCTCAGGGGCGTCAAAAGTAGGGATTGTGTGGTAATGGGATAGACACATTTCAGCTGCAGTCAGTGGCGATTCCTCTAGGTCAAAGTTTTTTTTATTGCTGTGGGTAAATTTTCTGCGTGTCGGAGAACCATTTTACCTCATACTGCAATTAGTTTTTGGACGAAATGGGTCCGTAGGAAACGATTTTCTTAGCATAATGCCTCACGAAGATGGTATTATGTCCTTTTTTCCGAAATCGCCGCTCTTATGTTTAATCTATATTTTCTGAAAACATGTAGGCCCTACCTAATACAAAGTTCCAATGTTTAAAGACATTAAGAATTATACGTAAAGAGATGCCCAGCCCAGAGCTTTTTGGAAACTCAGAAATGATATGAATAAGTGAGCTGTCGAACATGATGCATTCTAATAAAGGAAAAATAAAAACCAGTATCTGGTCCACTTTAAACCAGCGAAAAATTCAAAATTGCTTTGTTTGTTGGAATACAACGAAAAGAGCAAAGGAATCCGCAGGAAACATCCACAAACAGTAACGCCTTTCTTTGTTAATTTGCTGTCTCTATACTTTATATCAAATAAATGACTTTCAGCAATTTGTAAAATGAATTTCTCGTAATGACGAAAAAATGAAACTACAAAAGTATGCTATTGCAGAGCTCCAGATAGAGGGATTGATCTTGAACTCAGAGTTGGAAATATCAATTATTCTCCACCAAACCCTATGTTGTGGGTACTCATTAGAATCGTCTCATTGAGACGATTCTAATGAGTACCCAAAACATAGGGTTTAAAAGAGAGGTAATGGATTTAGAATACCATCACTCCATATCTGGAGCTCTGTATTGGATCTACCCTGTCCGATCTTCCTAGTGGCCAATTCTTGCCAATAGAGCCTTGGTAACTACGATATTCTTGGTCAGTATTCAGCAGCCATTCTCAAGGATATTCTTTCTCTAATTCTCAAGAATTTTATTGATTTAAAAATTACACAACTTCTGATTGGTTAAACCATTCGGTATAGCCAATCACAATTATATTACTTCCAAGTTTAGAATACTCTCAAAAATAGTTGGTAAGTACAGATCCTGGTCTTCTCTACTTACTGAAAGTAATTGCTTTGTGTCTTTTGAACCTTAAGGCTACCTCTGTGAGCGCTAAGCACAAAGTCGATCGCTATCGCATACTATGTAGATCAAGATCAGGCTGCATTGAACGCGCTGTCCTGTGCTATTCGATCTTTATTGTGTTTTTTGTTATTGTTATTTTTGGGAAGAAAAAGAAAAAAAAAAACTTTCAAACTGCTTTTTCTTTAAGATTTTAAATTTCTCCATTTAAAGTATGTATTCATTGTGTTTTCTATTTATTAAACAATCTCTTATTTTAATAAATTAGGGGAAGAACATATTTTGAAAAGTTTGCTGGAAAAGGAGAAATACTGATTACTAGCATTTTCTCCTTTTCCAACAAGGTTGTTATATTCTTTCAAAGTCAATTTCCGTCAGTGTAGCTTAATTTTTTTATTTTGTCTGAAAGTGCTGTCGAATTGGTGCAAGTACTATCGATTTGGTGCAAGTACTATTGGTTTTGCGCAAGTACTATCGATTTAGTGCAAGTACTGTCTATTTGGTGCAATTACTGTCGATTTGGTGCAATTACTATCGATTTGGTGCAATTACTGTCGATTTGGTATAAAATTGTGTCGTATGGTAAAGGGTTAAACTCTCTAAGAGTCAAGACGACGGAGAAAAAAAGGAAAACAGACACAAAAGATTCCCTCCAGGTGTATGGGAGATACATTACAGGAGGGGTGTCTTCTCCGCTCTTTTTTAAACTAATAATTAATTACATGACAGAAAATCAGATTTCCAATCTAGATATACTTAAAGCGAATTATTTTCCTGACTTTGCAATAATTACGGCCATCAATCAAAGGAGTAAAAGTGGCTTGACGGGATTTTTGTATCCCGGATGGATTTCACCGGTTAAGTCATCACCCCTGGGCGGAATTCGCAGCAAATGCTTTTGAAAGCACCCATGTAACAATAAGGTTTATTTCAAGAGGATAGTTTTGTGGAAATAATGAGAAAAGCTCTGTGAGGGATTGGTTCTTTTCCAAATTTCTTTTTTCTGCGTACAGGAAAAGTTGCTTCAGAAAGTATAAGTTGGTTTTTGTTTCCCCCTTCTCAGTACTTTAGCTCGCCAACTGAATAAATGGTACTAGTATTTAACATTTAGCTCATAGTCCAAACTTTCAAACCTGTCTGGTGACTTCTAGGACTACACTGAGAGGCAACATTGTAAAAAGACTTGTTCAGAACTATAATTGCTTGAAAGATTGTCTTAATGTTCTACCTTCCGAAAATAAAATCATCATCTGTAATATTATTATACACGTTTCATTATTATTATTATTATTATTATTATTATAAATGACTCGGCTACCGAGACGACGCCTAGCGGATAATAAATACTGGACGCTTTCAAACGATCTGCAACAAACGCATGGATTCAAATGTGTTCCTTCGTAAAACTCTGCTACATGACCAAAAGATATCTCCACGAAAAAGCTTTCGTGGCGCACACAGTAGCAGCTGTGCCTTGTTCCTGGCATCTAAGATAGGTTAGGCTTATCGGTTTCACTCCGGCAATCTCAAACATTCTTTTTAGTCGTGACATGGCTGAGAAGACGTTTCCCTGATTAGATATGACGTTAAACTCCTTGTAGCCAAACCAACATGTTTCTTGCGCGGTCAATGATCGCGAGTTAAGATTTTTTTAGATTATAGTCTTCTTTCCAAGGTGCTTACTAGTGCTTAGAAAATCGGTCGCTACCATGTTTTGTTATGTTAATTGTTTACTTGAAGTATATCTGTTTGACAATAGTCTTTTTAACCCTTTATCTGATATGCCAATTTGAGGCTCTTCCATTTCAGCAGCAAAAACATATATGATGTCAAAAATATGGACAAATGAGGGTACAAATATCTGACTGAGTGGAAAACATTGTGGGAAAAGGAGAAATTGCTCGTTACGAGCAATTTCTCCTTTTCCCACAATGTTTTCAAAAACTGTCTGTTGTTGATGTGTCAAAATGAGTATCTGTGGAGTAAAGGGTTAAAGTTTGGCGTGTCCAGGACCTGTGTTTACCAACCATTCTCAAGGGCGTTTCTTTGTCTTATTGTGGATTTAAAAAAGTAACACGACTTCTGATTGGCTAAACCATTTGGTTTAGCCAATCAGAAGTTATGTTACTTTCAAATTCAGAAAGTTATGAAGAATAGTACTAAACACTCTAAGACTGGTACGTGAACAGGAACCCAGGACTAAGTATTGTGCTTCGGTTGCTACAGAAGTCAAACCGCGTTGTTTGTCATGCACTATCGATTGTTTATTTCCTAAAATGACTGACTAGATCATCCATGTATATCCATTTTAATGTACATGGATAAATACTAAGCGGAGCTCCAGATAAGAGGAAGTGATGGTATTCTAAATCCATCATTTCTCTTCCAAACCCTATGTTGTGGGTACCCATTAGAATCGAGTAAAATAATGGACATTTTCATCTTTGAAATCAAAATCACTCCGCTTTCTGAAACTGGAAAAACAACAAAAATACTCTATTTGAATAATCAATAACTTATTTTGGCTTAACCCCCATCAGTGAAACACTTTCAATACTTTAGACTTTTTCTTTTCTTTTTTTCCAAAAAGTTTTGTCAATAAAATGATGCTCATCGAAATGTTCTCCTCGTCCCTTTTTCATTTTACTCTTTACCTAAAAATCCCTGGCTTTTACGACCCTGAAAAAGAAACCTTTTGAAAACATTGTTGGAAAAGGAGAAAAAACTGATAACCAGCATTTTCTCCTTTTCCCACAATTTTCTCTACCCTCCCAGAACAGATTTCAATTTTTGAATCACATTTGGACCGGTCTAAAATTTTGTTTCATTTTCAATTAATTTCTATATTTTTGCACGTGTTTCTTTCTAGAACTTTCTATCACACAGCACTGTCTCTTTCCCCCCTTCTACTCCCCGCCCCCTCCCCCCCCCCAAAAAAAAAAACACACACACACACCTCTTTGCTCTGAACAAACAACCCACAGAACTAACAACAGGTTCGAGTACATTTTGTTGAAAGGGAAATAGCAAGATTCTTGGAAAAAATACATTTTTAAAAGGTTTCTTCAGGTCTGTATAGAGTTACAAAAATGTTTATTTATTGACATTAGTTTTATAAGAAAAAAAAAACCTGTATAGAAATACGAAACATATAATGTGTTGTTCTTGATTTATTTCCATTCACAAAAAAAAAATAATAAAAGACTCTTTTTCCTACAGAAACTTAACTCTTTACCAAACGGCAAAATTCTAGACTGGTCCAAATTGAAAGCATTTGCAGACGACAAAATTAACGTCAGTCAAAAATTGAAATTTGTTCTGCAGGGAGGGTAGAAAAAATTGTAGGAAAAGGAGAAAATGCTGGTTTCCAGCATTTTCTCATTTTCCTACAATGTTTTCAGAATTCTTCTTTGTCAGGGCCGTGAAAAACAGGGATTGTATGCGAAAGGGTTATACAGTCAATAATGAAGCCATAATCTAGTAGATAGTTCAAGTTTAAGGATCCATATTTATGTCACTACTTGCTCCGTATGATGCACCATAGAGATGCATAAAACCTCTTTTCACAGAGCATTGCTCAATTCTTTTTCCAATTTTAGATGATTTGGATAACCATCTCATTTTATGGTAAACGTAGTGATAGGAAAATAAGGGAAAATTGATTGATTGATTGATTGATTGTTTGTTTGGTTAATTGATTGATTGATTGATTGATTGATTGATTGATCCAATGATTAATCCATTGATCCATTTATTGATCCATTGATCCATTGATTGATCCATTGATTGATCCTTTGATTAATCCATTGCATATATAGTGTTTAATGTTAATCAATATTAAATCAAATATTAAATATTTACTAATATCAATTTCAATATTTTTTTTAGTTATATCGTGGCGGCCATTGCACCAATCCATGTTTTCTTTGAGTTTCTTTTACCAGTCCTCGGCACAATATTCTTTCCAAGCCACTGGCTGATTTTCCACATAGCCATCGTCGAAAAAATGATCAATGGTGAAAGAGAAATGAATCCTGTCGTAATGACTATCATCAATCCTGGGAAAGAAATTAGATGAGCCAGGGATCATACCTGCGACCCTTGTTCTTGAGTCCCGTACGCTACCGACTGAATCACCGGGGCTCGGGCTGAAATTAGGGAAAAGGGTAAACTCATAGTGTCCAAAAGCGGTGTGACTTTTTTTGCCCATTGTTATTTATGATGTTCATTTAGTACCTGGCGTTGAAAAATTGCCTCAATAAAAACTGTTGTCAGTAGCGTGAACAATAGCAAAATTACATGGTGAAACCTTCACGGTGTTTGGCTTTCACGTCGTTTAGCCCGTTGTCAGTCTCTTGCCGCACTATTTACATGTAGCTGCCTTTCTTTTTATTTTAAATCAAATTGGAGTACATAGTTTTGCGTCGTTTGCAGTGGTATTAAAACTTTTTCTTGTGATTGATCAACTGTTCATTGAATGGAAAAAAAAGATGGCCATGCGCTCTTAAATGGCAGCTTAACTCTTTACCACACGACAAAATTTTAGACTGGTTCAAATTGAAAGCATTTGCAGACGACAAAATGAAGCTGACTGAAAAATTGAAATTTGTTCTGGGAAGGGTAGAAAAACTGTGGGAAAAGGAGAAAATGCTGGTTACCAGCATTTTCTCCTTTTCCCACAGTGTTTTCAAAAGGCTTCTTTCTCAGGGGCGTCAAAAGTAGGGATTGTGTGGTAATGGGTTAAAATGCAGCTTAAGGCATCTGCAAAGGGTTTTGACCTCGGTCAGCCTGTGCAGTCCGCGCAGGCTGATCTGAGCCGAAACCTTTTGCTATTGGTTAGTTTTCTGCTTTTCAAAGGGCCGGTCTACCTCATGATTTTGTTGGTTATGAGACAAAATAGATTCTGTGGATGCCTACCGATTTGATATGTTGCTTGGTATATAATGAATTACGGAAACTCATGTAACCATCACCAAACAATCCCGAGTTTTAACGACCTTGTAGATGAAGGCTTGGAACATTGTTAGGAAAAGGAGAAAATGCTGGTAACCAGCATTTTCTCCTTTTCCTATCAATGTTAATTTCTTTCCTATATCAAAAACAAAATTCATTTTTTCAGTCACATTTTATTTGTCGTCAGCAAATCCTTTGAATTGTGACCAGTCTATTTTTTTGTCGTTTGGTAAAGAGTTAACCCATTACCATACAATCACTACTTTTCACGCCCCTGAGAAAGAAGCTTTTTGAAAACACTGTCGGAAAAGGAGAAAATGCTGGTTATCAGCATTTTCTCCTTTTTCCACAGTGGTTTCTACCCTTCCCAGAACAATTTCAATTTTTCAGTAACCTTTATGTTGTCGTCTGCAAATGCTTTCAATTTGAACCAGTCTATTTTTTTGTCGTTTGGTAAAGAGTTAAGCCCCGCTTATGCCAGGACATAGCTCAAATGAGATTGCCATATTTGCAGACGACATGTCAATTTCGCTCAAAGGATTCTTCGAAACGATAAAAAAAAAAACATTGTGGGAAGAGGAGGAAATACTGATTGCCGGCATTTTCTCCTGTTTTATATAATGGTTTTAGAAATGTGTGGGGGGTTTTTTTGTACAGGGTTTTTAAAACACCGTGTTGTTTTTTTTACAGAGCTTATGTTGCAATTGATCAATTATATTATATCATATTTTAATTCATGCTGTCCGGTAGGATATCGAAAAAATAGCAGTGAAAATATTTTTCGATTTTACACTGGTACCACCAGTGAAAATACCGATTTTCACGTTCTTGTTGCCTAGGTTAATTGTGCGTGCCTAACAACCAGATAGGAAATATGATGTCATATACCTTACATTTCTCGCGCTTGACGTAATATTGTAATGCGTAGCTATGCGGGAGGGGTACGCCACGGGAAATAACGGAAAAGAACTGTACTGGATTTTGATAAAGCTCCTCCCAAAAAGGGTTAAAAGCATGAAATAAATAGAATATTTGTTTTTTTCGGTGAAAGATCGAAATTTATTTCATCTTGTGAACACCATCGGTAATATTTTCACGAGTGACGCAGCCACTCGTGAAAATATTACCGATGGTGTCCACTCGATGAAATAAATTTCGATCTTTCACCGATAAAAACAAATATCCTCTATATATTACATTTCATGCTTTCCGGTAGGTTGTCGAGAAATAATTCGTGAAATAATTTTCGATATTTCATGGTTACGACCAGTGAAAATACTGATTTTTATATTCCAACTCTTCATTTGCAGGCGGAAACAGTTGTCCCCGCTCACTAGCTATCTAGGTAAAATGCGCGTGCTTCAAAACATGGAAGTATGACGTCATTTACCTTACATTTCTCGCGCTGGACGTAATATTGTAATGCTGTTACTATGCCGAGGAGGTACACCAAGGGGTGTAACCGAAAAGCACTGTACTGGATTTTGATTAAGTTCTCCCCAAAAAGGGTTAAATACATGGAATAATTAGCATATTTGTTTTTTATGGTGAAAGATCGAAATTTTCTTCATCTAGTGAAAACCATCGGTTAATATTTTTATAGTGGCTGTGCCGGTATAAGGAGGTATCTATCACGATAGGCAATCCATGTGGTCGTTTACAGAAGGGAGGTCGTTTAATACTGGTGGTCGTACATGCAGGTTCAACTGTTAGATAAATGTCAAAGAAGAGGAAAGGTAAAAGAGGAAAACGAGGAAAAAGAAGGAACCGATTGCAGGGAGAAAAAGACGACAACCGACTACTGCTGTGTTTTTTTTATGTTGTATATTTTGCACCGCTTAAATATAGCTGACTGTTCGAGCGAAATCAGCCGCTTCAAACTGCCTGAGTTGATCGAGTTTGAAGGTAGAGCTGCATCTGGGGTTAAACATTTTCTTATAGATATCAAGGCCCCTACTGACCACCCCTTCTTAAACCTTATCCCGATAAATAAACAAAGTGCAACTTTAAAACCGACAATAAAAGCCCATTTGTTGCTATTTTAACCCTTTACCAGGCGATAAAAGTTTAGCCCTGTCCAAAATGAAAGCATTTGCAGACGAAAATTTCAACGGGACTCAAATGGTGCAATTGTTTATATTGATAGGGTAGAAAAACATTAGCAGCATTTTCTCCTTTTGTCCACAATGTTTTCAAAGACTTCTTTCCAAAGGTTGTCAAAAGTCGTCATTGTGTGGGAAAGGGTTAAAGATATGTTTTGGGGCTAGATACCACCGTACCGGACAGTGTAGATTCAAGATCAGACTGCACATTTCGTGCAGTCTGATCTTGATCTACATTGTCCGCGAAAGGTCCTTGTGCCACACCTAGCAGCCTACAGGTTTGTTTCTTTCTTTGTCTACACTTAAAATTTAGAAAAAAAAAGCAATTTCGTTGAAATGATATCCCCCGCCGAAAAAGACCTTTTTTGATACAAACGTATAAGAGGTATTGTGTTTTGCATGTACATGTGGTCTTTTTGTTATTGGTCCATGATATAGAGGATATTTGTTTTTTTCGGTAAAAGATCGAAATTTATTTCATCGAGTGGACACCATCGGTAATATTTTCACGAGTGGCGAAGCCACAAGTGAAAATATTACCGATGGTGTTCACGAGATGAGATAAATTTCGATCTTTCACCGAAAAAAAACAAATATTCTATTTATTTCATGCTTTTTAGCCTTTCTGGGAGGAGCTTTATCAAAATTCAGTACAGTTCTTTCTCTTATTCCCCGTGGCGTACCTCTCCCGCATAGCAACGTTACGTCAAGCGCGAGAAATGTAAGGTATATGACGTCATATTTCCCATCTGGTTGTTAGGCACGCGCAATTTACCTAGGCAACAAGAACGTGAAAATCGGTATTTTCACTGGTCGTACCAGTGTAAGATCGAAAAATATTTTCACTGCTATTTCTCGATATCCTACCGGAAAACATGAAATGAAAAATTATACATTAAGCTCCCTTGTTCCATGGCACAGGATTTCATTACATAATAACTCAAAAATCATAAAAAGCAGAGTTATCATTCTTGTACAATGCAGTCCCCCACAATAAAATCTATCCACGTATGAAGAAACATGTCAGTAACTGAAATAAATTTTGAGTTATGTCCTGGACAAAAATTGAGCCTGAAAAATAACAAAGGGCAATAATTCAAAAATCATATTGCCAGAGTTATCGTTCTTGTACACTGCACTCCTAACAGTAAGATCCATCCACCGATTAAGTTACATGTTCATATCTGAAATAGTTTTTCAATTATGTTCTGGACAAAAGTTAAGCCTGAAAAATAAGAAGGGGTATTAACTCAAAAATTATGAAAGTTAGAGTTATTTTTCTTCTGCACTGCACTTCTCCTTATTGAAATCTAGACACATACAAATTTTCAAGTTGATATGTGAAACAATTTTCAAGTTATGTGCTAGAGAAAAAAAATTAAGCCTGAAAAATAACGAAGGGGCAATAACTCCAAAAATTTGAAGGACAGAGTTGTCATTCATGTACACTGCACTCCTCCTTAACGACATCTATCCACGTACGAAGTTTGAAGTTGGTATCTGAGATACTGGTTAAGTTATCTTCCGGATAAAAATCGGGGACGGAAGGAGGGACTGACAGAGGCTATTACCATATCCCCCCACCAGGGGGATAATAAGTATGAAAAATAAATTAGCATTTGTTCCAGAACAGAATAAATTCATCAAAGGGTAATCAGTCAAAAAAAGCCTGTGAATCTAAATAGACATGTGCGAACAAAAATCCAAAGTAAAAATTTACAAAGGGCAATAATTTCAGAACTACTGAAGAAAGAGTTATGGTTGTTGTGCACTGCACGTCTCCTCAATGAGTTCTGTATATGTGTGAAGTTTCAAGTTCCTAGCTTTTATAGCTTTAGAGATATGCTCCGGACAAAAATCCAAAGTTAAAATTTACAAAGGGCAATAACTCCAAAAATACTGAAGACAGAGTTATGGTTGTTGTGCACTGCACTTCTCCTGAATGAGTTCTATATATGTGTGTAGTTTCAAGTTCCTAGCTTCTATACTTTTGGAGATATGCTCCGGACAAAAATCTAAAGTAAAAATTTACAAAGGGCAATAACTCCAAAAATACTTCAGATAGAGTTATGGTTGTTGTGTACTGCACTTCTCCTCAATGAGTTCTATATGTGTGTGAAGTTTCAAGTTCCTAGCTTTTATACTTTTGAAGATATGCTCCGGACAAAAATCCAAAGTAAAAATTTACAAAGGGCAATAATTTCAAAACTACTGAAGATAGAGTTATGGTTGTTGTGCACTGCACGTCTCCTCATTGAGTTCTGAATATGTGTGAAGTTTCAAGTTCCTAGCTTTTATAGCTTTAGAGATACGCTCCGGACAAAAATCCAAAGTAAAAATTTACAAAGGGCAATAACTCCAAAAATACAGAAGACAGAGTTATGGTTTTGTGCACTGCACTTCTCCTCAATTAGATCTATATGTGTGTGAAGTTTCAAGTTCCTAGCTTTTATACCTTTGGAGATATGCTCCGGACAAAAATCCAAAGTTAAAATTTACAAAGGGCAATAACTCCAAAAATACTGAAGACAGAGTTATGGTTGTTGTGCACTGCACTTCTCCTCAATGAGTTCTATATATGTGTGAAGTTTCAAGTTCCTAGCTTCTATACTGTTGGAGATATGCTCCGGACAAAAATCCAAAGTAAAAATGTACAAAGGGCAATAACTCCAAAAATACTGAAGACAGAGTTATGGTTGTTGTGCACTGCACTTCTCCTCAATGAGTTCTATATATGTGTGAAGTTTCAAGTTCCTAGCTTCTATACTGTTGGAGATATGCTCCGGACAAAAATCCAAAGTAAAAATGTACAAAGGGCAATAACTCCAAAAATACTTCAGATAGAGTTATGGTTTTGTGCACTGCACTTCTCCTCAATGAGTTCTATATGTGTGTGAAGTTTCAAGTTCCTAGCTTCTATACTTTTGGAGATATGCTCCGGACAAAAATTCCAGAAAAAAGTGTACAAAGGGCAATAACTCCAAAAATACTGAAGATAGAGTTGTGGTTCTTGTACACTGCACGCCTCTTTAATGAGATCTATCCACTTGTGAAGTTTGAAGATGATATCTCAAATACTTTTGGAGATATGCTCCGGACAAAAATGTGGGACGGAAGGACGGAAGGACGGAATGACGGAAGGACGGACGGAGACTATTACCATATCCCCCGCCGCCTTTCGGCGGGGGATAATAATCTCTGATTATTGAGACTATGAAAATGAATTATCTAGAAATTTTTGACAATTATAGAAAACTAGAAAAAAAAATACATTTCGAATGATCAGTGAATACGAGTATCGGAATAAAGTTCACGAATTCTTCTAAATGATATTCTTTTTCTAAGTCTCAAGAATTTTTTCACAAACTAAAAGCAGATCTGATACATCATCTGACTGGAAAACCAAATTCTTTAACTGATTTAAAAAAAAAAACGCGTTTTTTTTCGTGGGGGGGGGGGGGGGGGCATAACACACGACATAATAAGTCTGGTCAAAATTAAAAGCATTTTTCAAAATTCGGCTCAGGTGGTGGGATTTATGTCTGAAACAGTAGAAAAAAATCTTGGAAAAGGAGAAAATGCTGGTTACCTGCATTTTACCCTTTCCTACCAAGATCTAACTCAAAGTATCTAGAATCGAGAGAGATTCCTAAAGTTATGAGATCTTGTATCGCCATGATAGAAAGTAAATATGCTTAAACTAACTCCAAATATTTTTTTTCTTTAATATAATCCCGACTAGATTATTAAGGGTCGTTATTATTGTTTATGACGAAATTATATAATGTAGATCGCAGTTTCTTCTTTACAATAAAACAAATGGTGTCCTGGTTCATTTTATCCTTTACCAACAACCCAGAAGTAGGAGCTTTTAAAAATATCGTGGGAAAAGGAGAGAAATTAATGCTGGTCTTAAGCATTTTCTCATTTTCCCCCAAAAAAATATTTCTATCCTTGCAAAGATAGTTTACACGAAATCCGTTCAAGCTAAATTTATTTGTAGTCTGCAAATGCTTTACATTTGGAAACGTCTAAATTTTTCTTAAATAGTAACGAGGTAAAATATGTTTCATTTCCTTGTTTAGAAAAGTGAAGGTCGAACATAAATATCAAAAATATATTAATGACAGATATACTGCGTCGTGAATTTATCTGCTTTAAAAACAAGATGCCACACACAGCTTTGTCAAATAAATATTGCAAATCTGCATCCTCCATCTATGAACTAAATAACTTCAATTTTTTTGCCTCGGCTGGCCAAGTTTCGAAGAAAATGTAGATGCACTGTCACAGTCCGGGCGTCGACTGCGTTATTGTGCAAAAACTGAGATATTTTTCTCATATCTTTGTCAATATTGAAGAAATTTACCGCAAACGTTGAATATACGTTAACCTTTATCCTGCTGAAGAACTAAAATGATATATTTCATGCTTTCCGGTAGGATATCGAGAAATAGCAGTGAAAATATTTTTCGATCTTACACTGGTACCACCAGCGAAAATACCGATTTTCACGTTCTTGTTACCTAGGTAAATTGCGCGAGCCTAACAACCAGATGGGAAATATGACGTCATATAACTTACATTTCTCGCGATTGACGTAACGTTGCTATGCGGGAGGGGTACGCCACGGGGAATAAGGGAAAAGAACTGTACTGAATTTTGATAAAGCTCCTCCCAGAAAGAGTAAAAAACATGAAATAAATAGAATATTTTTTTTTGTTCGGTGAAAGATCGAAATTTATTTCATTTCGTAAAAACCATCGGTAATATTTTCACTCGTGGCTGCGCCACTCGTGAAAATATTATCGATGATGTCCACTCGATGAAATAAATTTCGATCTTTCACCGAAAAAAGCAAATATCCTCTATATATTTATTTCGGTACTATTAACTGTAATATTTCTATTTCAAAACCATGTTTGAGCGAATCCTTCTCGGACAGTGTAGATCTAAGATCAGACTGCACGTTCTGGGCAGTCTAATCTTGATCTATACTGTCCTCAAAATGTCAGTGAGTGGCGCTTAGCAGCTCAAGAGTTTAAGTAACAAAAGGGAAACCCATGCTGGAAAAGTCTTGACCTAGTTATGCCCCTTGGACGATTTACAATTTTCAATTAGAAAAAAAAAACATCCGGAGCCGAGTTTTGGCACCCAAATGCATTACTCATTTATAAATCTTTTTTTTTTTAGTTTTCTATGATTTAGAAATGATGGAATAATTTCCTGCATATATCTTTACCATTATATTCACATTATATGGATGTCATAATGAATATAAAGCCGGATAAATAAAAGGAAGTGGAACCATAATTGAAAAAAGAGAATATACCTGTTTTCAGCATCTTATTGGGCTAAAGAGTACGAGTTGAAGTGCAAAGATGATTTAGGAAATGGATGAATTAAAGATTTGTGCCGCTTAAACAAAAAAAGATGGCTCTTCTTTAGTTGGTACCAACTCACGAGTTAACAAAAGTCAAAGCTTGGTACTGTCTCTAAATACCTAAAGTTTGAATTTTTTTCGCTCCACAATCGTGAAAGCAGCTCTTATTGCAAATTAGGTGTCCATTGCCCATTAATGCTTAACTAGCAGTGGATGAATAATATAAATCATAAATACAAAACCTATAGAGCGACATGTTTAATTCGTTTGTTTATCATAAACATTTTGATCTACAACATTTCCGTGATGTGTCAAAACTTTAAAGTGCATTAAAACTGCCAATTTACATATAAAACGCTCAATATAAGTCAATTTTTCTTTGACAAGTTTTGGTGGCTTTATAATGTGTGTCCCACACATCATTAATTGGCGTTAATCAATCCTTTACTAAACAATGCCATGTTTTAAGGCCCTTGGTAAGAAAATATTGAGAAGCATACATGAGGATAGAGGACTATAATGTTGATAATCAACATTTTCTCCTCTCCCAATGACTTTTTCTGCTTTTACAAAGATAGATCCCTTAACTCATTACCAAACGACAATATTTAGGTTTGTCCAAATTGAAAGCATTTGCAGACAACAAAATAAAAGTGACTGAAAATTTGAAATTTGTTTTGTGAATGGTAGAAAACATTATGGGAAAAGGAGAAAATGCTGGTAACCAGCATTTTCTCCTTTTTCCACAATGTTTTCTAAATGATTCTTTCTCAGGGGCGTCAAAAGTAGGGATTTTGTGGTAATGGGTTAATTAAAGTTTATTTCTCGATTGCTAGGTGCTTTCAATTTGGAGAAGCCTAAAATTTAGTGGATTAATCCTTTACCACACAATTCTTAGCTTTACACAATCCAAATACTTTTACAATGCAGATAAAGTCTTTTGAGAACATTGTGAGGAAAAGGAAAATAATGCTGGGTACCACGATGTTTTCTACCCCTTCAAAGATAAATACCATCTTTTGATCAGCAATTAATTTGTCGTTTGCAAGTTCTTTCAATTTATACAAGTCGAAGTTTTGTCTTCTGGTAAAGAGCAAGTAAAGAGTTAGTTTTTATTGATATTCAGTTCGAATGACGACCTAATCCTGGCCAAGTTCTCTGACTCTTGTAAACACCAAAGGCGCCAACAGGGGCCCTTGCATGCCTTGAGTAATGCATAGATCTGGGGTCCATCTGCCGAGAACGTTCTAACTGTATGCATGTTTAGTCAAACCGTTAAGGTACATGTATTAAATTTTCATGCTTGGTTAAAACACGGACTTGAAAATGTGTATTGAAATTCGCTTTCTAGGTGTCTACATATCGGTCAAAAGAAAATGAGTCCCAAGGAAACTTGTATATAAGCATCTTATTTTCAATATCAAGATGATAAAATTCACAGAGTGGTCACGACCATCAGTAATGACAGTTTATTTCAAATATAAATCTGGGTCAGCAATGTTTTGTATTTGAGATGTATGATTACAGAGCTTTGACCAGATACGGTATAATTTGCTTGCCTCAACCTTTAACTCTTTACCCCATAAGGCATTTCTATGGTATCTCTAATTGAACCTAAATAACAGCGCGGATGAAGCCATTTTTTATGGGTATAGAGACACCTTTTGATAGCATAGAAAACATTGTGACAAAAGGTGAAATTGCTCGTCACGAGCAATTTCACCTTTTGCCGCAATGTTTTCCAAAGGCTCCTACAAGCAATGCGTAGAAATAAGTATCTATGGAGTAAAGGGTTAAGAAATTTTGTTATGGCTGTATAAAACTGAAAACAAAAGTAGTTATGTGACAAATAAAGCATGTATTATGAGCCAGTACGCATGTCCGTCCGTTTGTGTACTTGCAACATGGTATGTTTGGATTATGTCACCAACTTCTAAAGTCTGTGTGTCGTTGTTCTAAAGATTTGATTAGGTTTCAACAAGACGCTGCGCATAGTTATGTAAGGTGCAATTTTCTGATGTTTGTCTTAAAACCTTTCAAAAATAATCAACTTTGAGCTGTTTATACATAATGGGCGTAAAACAAAAGGCTGAATATATAGTTGTCACATTATGTGACTATTCTAGTTATTCCGATCAAGGTAACGAATGTCTTAACTTAATCTCAGAGATAAGAAATAGTTTAGTTACTGCTACAATTTCGCTTGGAATATCACTAGACTTGCTAGAATGACGGCGGCATTAGCAGCGTAATTTGCTTGGTCTGACACGCAAACTTCACATACATGTATCTTTGGAATAAGCCAAAATGTCGAGAAAAAGTTTTCACTGATATGAATAATCAACTCAGACACGATTAAAATTAATACTGTGAAAGAAATGAACAAAAGAACGAAGCGAAAACAGTAGGCTACGTCTCGAGTCAATACCTTTTGCGACAATGACCTCCGTAACCTTCTTATAGGATAGGATTAACAAATATGGAACAAAAACATAGATACGGGATTATACAGGGCAAAAAATTGTTGTAAAGTGAAATTGCACTAAATGAGCAGTTTCAGCTTTACTACAGTGTTTTAAACATAGTCTGATGAAAAAAAAAAGAAAAGACACGAAAAAGGCCGTTTGCCACAGCTCATGTTTCAAGGGGGGTAAATCTTACAATGACACCGGTTACGTCTATTTTTACACGGTGACCAGTTTGACATTCGTGACGTAAATTGTTAAGACATTTAGCGATTGTCTCTATCATTTGACATGCTTTACGATCGAAACGAAACAGTTTATCGTGAAATTAACATGAAAATAATACAAACTAATGACTTCAGGGTTCGAAAGCTTGTCAGCTTGTTGAAACGATCAAACTTTTCATGTAAAAAGAAGCTGACTTAAAAAACAATATCATTTTTGTGGTTAGAAGTGATAAAGTTATCTTTTTGTTATCATAAACGATAAGAGCTAAACCGACACACACCTGGAAATCTGTATATCGTCGCTTTACTTGAAAGAAAACTCGTAACTACGAGCGTACGTACAGCTTTAAACAAGCTGCAGTTACGAGGTTTTTTAAGTAAACCGACGATATGGAACTTGCTCTTTGAAAAGTTGGTCTAAGGCTTGTGCAAAAAATATCGACCCATGTTAGCCTGCGTAGTCCGCGAAACTAAATACAGGGAAATTTGGTAAATATTATACATGTAAGAGAGCCATTCTATCCCATGATTTATTCGGTTGTCATTAGATTTTATATTTTGTAATTACACAATGACTTGCTATTCACCTGGGTAACATTCCGAACTTTCACCCTTCTTCCTTACTCCCTTCCCATCCCACCTCGAAAGTGTCTCTTTTATTTCATGCTTCAAACCCCCGCCTTTTTTTGGCGGGGGGCGGGGGTACACCAAAATCTAGTACAGTTGCTTCCGTGCGCACCCCCTCCGCATAACAACGCATTACTTACGTAAAGCGCCAGAAATGTAGGATAGATTACGTCATGCATATTCTGTCTGGTTACGTCATATTTCGTCTGGTTTAATGGCAGTCGCTATTCATCTAGATAATTAGTGCGCGGGAAGAGTTTGAAAATGAAATCGGTATTTTTCACTGGTCGTAACGATGAAATATCGAACAATATCCCATCCTTATTTCTCGATGAACTAGATCTACCGGAAAAAGATGAAATGAAAATTCATATTAATTAACCTTTGTTAACTTAGTAAGCAATTTAGGAGTGATATTTGCATCGGAATTTCTGGGTCAGTGAGTGCAAGGAATATATTGAACCTCGTTACTGTAAAATAGTTCCAAAATTGGAAACAGACATGAAATATATTGTGACATTTGCGCATTTGACATTGATGTACATTTCTGCCCGTATTCGCGCGACCTGTTAAACCCTAGACTACTAGATGCCACTCACTAACCTTTTGCGGACAGTTTAGATCAAGATCAGACTGCACAGAACGTGCAGTCTGATCTTTGATCTACATTGTCCGTTAAGGATATATTCCCCCCCCCCCTAAAAAAATAGCCTTTGAAATAAGAACAATTACTTTTTCACTATGGATTTAACTCTATACCACACAATCCCTACTTTTAACGACCCTGAGAAAGAAGCCTTTTGAAAACATTGTGGGAAAAGGAGAAAATGCTGGTAACCAGCATTTTCTCCTTTTCCCACAATGTTTTGTACCCTTCTCAAAACAAATTTTAATTTTTGAGCCACGTTTATTTTGTCGTCTGCAAATGCTTTCAATTTGGACAAGTCTACAATTTTGCTGTTTTGTAAAGAGTTTAAAATTTCGTGTGAGTTATTTAGCGCGATAAGGGCTAAGTAAAAACATAGGTTTGCATCATGTTCTGTAAAAAAAGGGGATTTATGCATCCCCATAAAGTAACGACTGGGATCAGCCTACGATGTCCGCTCAAGCTGACCTGAATCGAAACTGTTTGCTTTCGGACACTTTTCTGTAAGTCAGGGGATCAGTCTACCTCATTATAAAGTTATTTTTTAGAAAAAATAATATCTTATAGATCAAAGTATTAAGAGATGACTTGCATGGTATGATTCATCACTGGCCTCTTTTTCTCGGAGCGTCTCTTACTTATAAAATATATTTTGCGCCATTTTGTCGCCTTTTTTGAAATTGTTATAAAACTTGACATTTTCTGATATCTTAAAAATCATAGAAAATTCTATCGTGGACAACAATTGATTTATGTTTTGTCGTTTCATCCTAAGGCTGCTATAAAACACTGACCTTTTTCTGACAAAATCAAGATCAGACTGCACAGAATTTGCAGTCTGATCTTGGAACTACACTGTCCGATAAAGGTTTAACCTTTAGACTGATTTGCGCGACTCACTGAGTTTTTTTGCGGACAGTGTAGATACGAGATCAGACTGCACAGAACGTGCAGTCTGAACTTTGATCTACAATGTGCGATTAGGAGAGACTTTTGTCCCAAATGTATAAGTTTGAAATGGCATTATTTGTCGGCTTTTTTTAGTTGATTGAAAGTTCTATTCAATTTATTTAGAAGGGTATTGGTTAAATCGCTAAACGAATTAACTGTTAACTCAATGCCACACAATCCCGACTTTTAACGACCCCTAGACAGAAACCGTTTGAAAACAATGTTTTCTAACAATTCCTAGACAAATTTCAAATTTTCCATCACATATATTTTTACGTCTACAAACGCTTTCAATTTGGGCAGGTCTACAAGTTTGGTAGAGTGAATTGTGTACTAATTGTAAGACATCGGACGGATAGTGCAGATAGGGTAAGACCTAGCATATGGTCTGATCTTGATCTGTGTTGCTCAGGAAAAAAATGCACTTAGTCCCTTAACAACGTAACATAACATTAAAGGCCCACTTACAGCATAATTGAATGATCGTGTGTCATAATATTATCTTACTCTAGGGGTCCCGAGAAATAAAAAAATAATGACGTTAGATCTACTCTTTTAGGTTTTCTTTTAAAGTAACAATAATGTCCAAAAGTATAAACAAAGCGAATGCTTAACCCATTACCACACAATCCCTACTTTTGACGCCCCTGAGAAAAGAAGCCTTATGAAAACACTACGGGAAAAGGAGAAAACGCTGGTAACCAGCATTTTCTCCTTTTCCCACTGTGTTTTTCTTCCCTTCCCAGAACAAGTTTCTATTTTTTAGTCACCTTTATTATGTCGTCTGCAAATGCTTTCAATTTGGACAACTTAAAATTTGCTCGTGTGGTAATGAGTTAAATGCATTTGAATATATGTCATACCATATGTAAAGATGACAATCTGTCAACGTACGGTTGGTCCAAGTGTTACTTGCTTACAGAGAAATATATTTCAAATATAGGTTAAAACCTACCAGGTAGCAGTGTCCTCTGTTTACTTTTTGCCTTATTTTAAGATTATTTTACTTTTCTGCCAGCAACTAACACATGTCCCGACCACATAATAACAGAATGTCATTTTCACAATATTTTCCATAATTTTGATAGTATGGATTTAACTCATTACCAGACAATTCCTGCTTTTGACGACCCTGTGAGAGAAGCATTTTGAAAACATTATGGGAAAAGGAGAAAATGCTGGTAACAGATTTTCTACCCCTCACAAAACAAATTTCAAATTTTCAGTCGCTTTCATTTTGTCGTCTGCAAATGCTTTCGGTCTGGACAAGCCTAACATATCGTCGTTTGGTAAGGAGTTGAATTTAAGGGTATTACGACACCTGACGCGAGTTTGATATTTTAGCCTCTACTCGGCCTTTAGATAAGACTTTACGTGTATTTAAAGTACTAACACTAGTTCTACAACTGAAGCAAAGGATATTTTCACCTACATAGGCTGCACAGACAGAATTACATTCAGAAAACGCATTGCAGACCTTAAAGTTAAAGATTAAGAGAAGAGGAAAGTCGAGTTCGCTCAACAACCATGGTATTGATTCTCACTGGACGAGTTCGATTCCACTAGCACAAAATTTATGGTGGGATAAAAACCCGGGACAGCTAGGAATATAATAATATGCTTTATTTCAAAGTGGTGGTTAAAAGACCATTGGAGAGCCATGCACGGTAATTAGAGTATATTTAAGTGTGAAATGACAGGATCATGGTCCTCGTGAACTATTGACGCTAGCACACTTATACTGGCCCTAATGTATTTTACGATTTTAGTCTTAAGATTCTTTGTTAGGAAATTCTACTTATTCTACCAGCGTCTGGTCTTTATTTCTCGTTTTGTAGTTATATTCCGTCTGTGTTGTCCCAGTCTATATGCACTTCTTTTTTAACTCATTACCAAACGACAGTATTTAGGATTGACCAGATCGAAAGCATTTGCAGATGACTAAATAAGAGTGACTGAAAAATTGGAAAATTGTCTTGTGAAGAGTAGAAAACATTGTAGGAAAAGGAGAAAATGCTGGTTACCAGCATTTTCTCCTTTTCCTACAATGTTTTCTAAAGGCTTCTTTCTCAGGGGCGCCAAAAGTAGGGATTGTGTGGTAATGGGTTAAATAGAACCCTCCTTCCTCCCTCTCCGTATTCATTGTGTCTCCATTTATCTCTTACTGTTTGTCTCTCTGTGTGTCTTTCTCTGTGTCTTGTTTCTATTTAGCGTACTTTGTATATACGATTATGTTCAGGCATCGCTGGCTAAACTCTTTACCAGACAACTAAATTTTAGCATACTCCAATTTGAAAGCACTTGCAAAAGGCAAATTAAGTGTAACTCAGAATATAAAATTTGTCTTTTATAGGGTGGAAAAAACTGTGCCAAAAAGGAGAAAATGCTGGTCACCAGTATTTTCTCCTTTTTCTCACAGTGTTTTCTAACGTTTTTTTTTTTTCCCTCAAGGTCATTAAAACTCGGAAATTTGTGGTACAGGATAAAGACGTAAGTAAGAGGGTGGGTGAGTTTGTTGGGTTAAAAGAAGGATAGTTGGATAGACTTGCGTGCTAAAGAAGTGAATTACAACCCATTTTGGCTAAAACGTATACATGATAAGTATGTATACCAGAAATAAGGGGGGCTTCTTATCGATTCGGTCTCAGAATCTATCATTTACGCTTTAGGCTATTATTATCTACACACTCGGAAACTCTCTACTTCTGTTTACAGCCTTCTAGTCGAAAAACAGGAAATGATGTCATAAATAACGGTTTCAGGACGTATTTTTCTTTACTCTTGTTTCAATGCTGTAATATTCTAGACAGGAAATATGTTTGCATTTCACCCCTTCTTCCTTTTCAGCATATACTGACTATTGTGTGAGAAGTGTTCATAAATTAAGTGACTGATTGTATGATGTTTAACGCTGTTTTCAACAATATTTCAGTTATATCGCGGTAGCCACTGTATCAATGCTTTCTTGGAGTTTCTTTAACCAGTGCTCCGCACAATAATCTCTCCAAGCTACAGACGCTTTCCCACATAATCATCGCCGTGACAATATGGTCAGCGGTGAGAGAGAAGTGAACCCTGTCTCAGTGACTACGAAATGCATCACTTCTTTACTCTCATTCAGATACCAAAGATTAGACAAACCCAGAATTTGAGCTTTGCAGTCGCTGGATTAAATGTGGCTCAGTCGATAGTATTTGTCTTGTCCTTTTAAAGAATGAAAAACCTTCGTAGAAAGAGAGAAAAATGCTTGCTACCACCATTTTCCTTGTCTCACTTTGTTTTAAAAAACCTTCTTTCTCAAATGCGTAAAAACGTGTCAACGTTCATACCAAACGTCTAAATTTTGGACTTGTTCAAATTCAAAAGAGTTGCAGACGACAAAGTATAATTAGATATGGCTTCAATCGTACCTCCATTTTATCATTTTCCAGAATGTTTTCAAAAGCTTTTCTTCAGCAAGATCGTTAAACTTGGGATTGTCTAGTAAAGGGTTAAAACACAGGAAATGTCATAGATGTCGTCCGTTTACTCCAAAAACCTCGTAACTACAGCTTGTTTCAAGCTGTAGTTACGAGGATTTTGAATTAAACCGACGATGTCATTTTGCACAGAAGCATTACCACACCTACCTCTTGCTGCAAAATCAACAGGACGTGACAAGACTGGCATATTTGAATTATCCTCAGCGAAAAGGGAGCTTAATGCATCTGCAAAAAGTATCGACAAATGTCAGCCTGCGCGGTCCGCGCAGGCTGACATAGGCCGATACCTTTTGCTATTGGTCAAATAATCATAATCATTGTGCCAAAGAATGTTTTGTCTCTTCATTTGAAACTCGACCATTAAAGATACAACACAACGACAATCTTAGCTTAGGTGTGATCAAATATGATTTATTTCGTTTTCCACGCATCTAACTACATGTCCTGGTAGAACATTCAGCATATTCACACGCCTTTTAGTGGAATTTTCAGCATATCTGCACACCTCTTTTCGTTCTAGGGAAATTTTAAGCATATTCCACACTACTTGCCGTCTTTTGAATTTGATGTATATTTTCAGCATATTCATTCACCTCTTTTCATCTTGGTGTATTTTTCAGCATATTCACACAACTCTTTTCATCTTAGTATAGGTTACAGCATATTCACACACCTCTTTTCATCTTAGTGTAATTTTCAGCATATTCACACAACTCTGGTGGTCTTGATGGAATTTCAGCATATTCATACACCTCTTGCCGTCTTTGTAAAATTTTCATTATATTCACACCTCTTTACATCTTGGTGAAATTTTCAGCATATTCTTACACCTCTTTAAATCTTGGTGTAATATTCATCTTATTCACATACCTCTTGTGCTCTTGGTGTAATTTTGAACATATTCACACACCTCTTGTCGTCCTAGCAGAAATTTCAGCAATTTACGTTAATGTGCCATATGTAACAACTTAAGCTTGTGAGAAAAAAGCCACTGGTTGTTTTTTAACTTTCTTAGCCATATACGTGCTCGTATTTCGAACTACAGATGTTTCCCATGACTGCGAATTACAAAAAAAAAATATTCGAACATAAAGTTGGGGTTGTTTGTTACTATGATTATTAATAGATTATTTATCTGGTTCAGATATTCTTACAAAGAAACTAAATCTTCTGTAAAAAGAAGAAGTAATCGCTGACAAAAACTCAAGTTTTGCCAAATAGTGTCGTGTTTTAACACCCTGTGGAAGAATCCTTTGGAATACACGCACATTGTGGAAAAAAAAAATGAAAAAAAAAATGCTGGTAATAGGACGAGGATGTCTATATAGACATACTTTGTTATGTATGGGATAGAAAACGAGTGCCGTGGTATATGGGAAATATACAACGAGCGTTAGCGAGTGTATATTTCCCATATATCACGGCACGAGATTTTCTATCTTACTTAGACCATGTGACTATTTATTCATGCTTTTTACGTCATATGCTTATATTATTTATAGCAGATAAAAAGCTTGTTACAAAATTGAATCGTTGTATGAAAGTTTTGCACCTGGATCAAAAGAGGCATAAGTAAGGTACTAATTTATATCAAAATGTTAAATTATTCATTATGATATTAATGAAAGTAAACCTATTTGTGGATTGTAAAGATCGAAACTAAATTTGTCAGCAAAATTTTGAAAACGGCAGGTTTCGATTGATGTAGATTGTCAAACACAATAGGGACGTTCATCGTTTAAAACTTACTAGGTGTCTCTTGTAATTAGACGATACTAGTCTATTTTATTACGAAACACATGGAATGTTGCTGAGAAATATTGTTCGGTTTTTTTTTGCAATTATGTTTAATACGTAAATTTCGAGCAATTTTTGTAAGCAATGTCGAGGCCGTCCATAAAAACCTTGTAAACTTTGTACATAGAGCCTTTGAGCTTAACCTGTAGGCTGCTAAACACGACTCAAGGATCTTTAGTGGACAATTTAGATACAGATCAGAAAGCATAGAACGTGTACACCTAAAATATCTTTGAAATAGCCAAATTTGGGCTTTCATTATTGGCTTGAAGGTTTCATTTCACTTATTAAGCAGGTTAAGGGTTAAACGTTACTAAACCAACCCGTAGTATTCATGTGTAGGTGCACCGACATGTTTAACGCCAATGCAAACTAAAGAGCTGTCGAATTTATTGTAATTTCTTAGCGGAAATAAGAGTTTAATCCTTCTCAGATTGCAGTTTTAGAAAAATGGTTGTAAAGGCAATGGCATGTTTTAAAGGCAAAATGTGAACATTAAACTTTTAACCAGACTGGAGCCTTATTTTTCTACCGCCTAAAACACACTCCATTCAAGACGTTGCTGTAGTTAATCGCTAGTTGAGGGCAAAACTATTTTTAAGTGATTGTATACTTGTAGATAGACTTTGAATAGTATTGCACTCACACATGAAAATGTTATACGCAGTTCAAATCATATTTCAAAATTGTTTTACCGCGAAGGGTACATTTTGCTCCGACTCGACATTGCAAACAAAAATTGTCGGAATTCACGTGCGAGATATACTAGCATAGTATATCCAGATATACAACTGCGGGAGTTGTATCTTCGATATATACAATGGAAATACTGAACGCTGATTGGTCAAGTCCCTACAAGCGTGGTCTAAGTTTACATATACACGTCAACCATGTCTATGCTGGTAACTTAATAGGCATTTTGTCCGAACGAATATATGATCATGTTAGGCATATTCAATATGTTGTTTGTAATTGCTTTCAATTTGGATAAGTATAAAAACTCATTAGAGTTTAGAAAGTAAGAACGAAACACATACGCATATATTAATTTTGTGCATTGTTCGGTTCGGTTTTTTGTTGGCCGAACCTCATTATCACAATGTAAGTACGAGAGATGATGGTTAGCAGACGACATTTTTTATCTTCATTGACCTACATTAACTTTACGTTTTTATTATATCCCCGAATCTGGTGTCTGTCAAAGAAAATGAACGAATGTACAAGTGGACAAACCAAATCACACGTCTGGGTGATTTTCACGCGCTACACCGCTCTGCGGCATGAGTTTTTCCCCGGCTGTTACAATGTAAGTTAAAGGCCATCGTTTCACGGTTGCATATAGAATTAATCTGATCTATTATATCCAAATTTGATGGGACAAATGGTGGAAGACAATACACAAGGGTCCGCCATTTCTGATCGGTTTAATAATTTCTTTACCAGAAAGATGGTGTGCCAGAATCGTCAAAATTATCTGCAGACGACAATTTAAATATGCCTAAACGGATGAGATTTGTAGAAACTACCATAGGTATACGATGGACATGAAAATTATCAGAGTTTCTCCATTTCCCACGATATTTTAAATATAATTTTCTTCATCAGATTATGACAAAATCCGAGATTTTTTCTAGACGGTTAAGGAAAGCGTTTGCACACGTCCCCCGTGCGTCTCGCGAATTAAGATGTATTTGACAGGCGAGTTTGGTATGCGATTTGACGCGTGCTTGCAGGAACGCTGAACCCTTGTAATCGACGTATAATTGTTTTAGCTTGTATCATATGCAGGAATTATTGGAATGTATATTAATAAAGTCCCAGGAAACGCGGTACTCTTCGAGAATCATCGGTGAAGCATAAAACAATCGCCATTGCCGTTTATTCGCAGTCAAATCAGTGATGTGAATAAAGTAAAAATAATTCGAGATACATTAATGAAGCTCGGTCTATTCAATATTAAATCACAGAGATTTGACATTCTATAACCAAAATAAATGATCAAATATGAAAAAAAAAAAAATCCCCTATATAATATAAACACAAGGAAAGCAACGTCTCGATTGCTAGCGCCAGCACAAGACAGCCTTTCCCACCCAAAATCACCAACGAAACAAACATTGATTATAATTTCCTTTAGCCTAGCGAAAGACAACAGAAAAATGCAACTGCGACATTCGGCGATTCTTCAGTAGACACCTTTTAACCGGAGATATCCATCGTGTTTTACAATTTTTTTTTTGACAATTTCTATCCATTCGCTGACGTCACGGGAAGAGCTAGGAAGCGTATTTTCGGATTAGGTATTACTATTATTTTTTGTTTCGTTTTTAAGATATATTCATGGACATCACATGATACTTAAGATTTTTTCTAGAAGTAATTAACAAAAGTATTTGATCGTATTCTCTTTTAAAGAAAAGATATTTGACTCTAATACGTAATCCGAAAATACACTTCCAGGCCCTTCCTGGGAATCCCGTGACATCAGCGAATCGCGGAATGTCGCAGGTACATTCTGTTGTATATCGCTAGGCCAAAGAAAATTATGATCAATGTTTGTTTCGTGGGTGATTTTGGGTGGGAAAGGCTGTCTTGTGCTGGCGCTGGCAATCGAGGCGTTGCTTTTCTTGTGTTGATTTTTTTTCATATTTTATCATTTATTTTTGGTTATAGAATGTCAAATTCCTGTGATTAAATGTTCGACTCAATTTCTACATGTGAGTTTGAATATATTTATTTTACATCGATTGAGAAACAAGTTCTTGCAACTTATACTGATCTCTCTCGATTCTGCTTCCTTGAATTACACCAGTACTTCGCCGAATGTGTGGGGCAATGAACAGTCCCAAAGTTTAAACCTGCTCTTGGGTATCGAACTCGGGACCTTATGGTAACGAGACCGACTCTTTACCTCATAACCACGGACACCACACGTACATGTTGGATAACACGGCACATTTTTGTCCATAGCAATGTTGTCGTGCTGTAGTATACAACTAGTTGTTTGGAGAACTAGTTTTAAGTTCCAAGAACTTGTTTCTCAATTGATATAAAATAAATATGTGACCCATCACCCAAAAAGGGACCATCTGGGAAATCTATACATCAAATAGATGAAAACAGATCAACGATAGTGTAGATCATTTTAAGTTGATAATTCAAAAAATGATTGTTTAACAAGGTACAATAACCACTTTTCATACAGAAAATGTCATTAAAGTGGAAAGTTTCAACCCTGGTCAGCCTGCGCAATTCGCGCAGTCTGACCAGGGTTGACACTTTTCGCAGTTCCCGGAAGGTCCTTTGTATGCAACAGGAGTCACATTTAATGTTAAAAGTCTAGGAAGCAGCATCCGTTTAACTAATCGCGCCTATCGATATGGATGTATTCGAAAACTTATGGCAAAAAAGTGTTGCTCGTCACGAGAAAACTGAGCCATCATCACGAAAACATGATCATCGGTTTACTTCAAAATAAGCTGTAGTTTCGAGGTTTTTTAACTATACCGACGATATTTACATTTATCAAGTAGAAATAAGAAAAAGTTCGGGGAACTGATTTGGACATTCAAATCTACCATTTTTGTTAGTTCATGTGGATTTACCACTGTTTTCATCATTATTGATCTTATATCACGGAGGACAGAGCTTCTATCATGCTTTCCTGAAATTTCATTTTACCATTATCTCCCGCTAGATGGCATTCTATAAATACTCATCTAATTGATATGGGCATCCTGGGTACAGAACCGAATCACTTTCCTACGCGACAACCGTTACTTTGAATTTAAAACTAAATTAAAGGTTTACTCAATAAAACGCTACCTCGTGCAATTCACTCAGCTATGATCAGCAGTTAAGAGAAATCTGGAGCTAAAGCAGGTCTCATCTCTCCTCAAACGTATTGATAAAAGCTATTTTCAACATTGCTACTTTATGGAGCGTAATATTACAGTCAGCCCGCTTTCAGGGCTAGTGATGTGTCATATAAGACAGTCGAATCTTCGAAGAATATGACATGCGCAGACAACGTTCATTTTACTATTGACTTAGAATGTTATTCCCATGCCATTGGCTAATTTCCGAACAGCCGTCTACGAAAACGAAACTTAGCAGTAAGAGAAAAATTAATCCTGTCGGAATTGCTTTCATCAATCCTTGGCGAGAATTCGCCGTGCTAGAGATTTGAACCAGCAATCCCTTGGTTTCAAGTCATGCAATACCGATTGTGCTCCCGACTTGGCCGTTTAAATCTGTTATTTTGCTACTGTCGCAAATTCAATAGTAAGATATCTCAGCTTAAGTACAGTACACATCATCTTACATCTGAAGTACCATCGTCCTTTAAGGTAACGTAAAGATCGATATCTAACCAACACTTTTCTGAGGCGGCCTCTGCCTTGAACACCATGATCATTTTCTGTTCAAGAAACGGTAGTTTTACCACATTTTTACCACTCATTAGTGACTCAATGATGTCTCGCGTAGTAGGAAAGGTCTTCGTGCGGAGTGTTTTCCGAGAAATCTTGTAAATAATTAATGACAATTATTTCCGTCCCCACACGTTTGTGAAATCAGTAATAACCTACTAGGGGTAATAATGATCGATTTTCACCAATACAATGCGAAGGAATGATAATAATTTTCGAGGCTAGTTTCGTGCTGTTAGACCCCCGAAATGACCGCTGTCTCAAATTGTCTAAATTGTCTGAAATGGGAAATTGCTTGTCCTAAATTTCGCGCTGATCTGGAAACAACATCTTGTCTTAGTGCTAGAACTGCGGCCGTACTTACCAAACTTTCTTCATGACATTCTCGGTCTTTTTCTCAAGACTTTCCTAAATTTAACCCTTTACCCCATAAGGTGTTTCTCTGGTATCTCTAATTGACCCTAAATAATGGAAAGGGTGAAGCCGTTTCTTATCTGTATATAATGCCTTTTGTTAGCATAGAAAACATTGTGATAAAAGGTGAAATTGCTCGTCACGAGCAATTTCACCTTTTGCCATAATGTTTTTCACGGGCTCCTACATGCAATGTGTAGAAATGAGTATCTATTGAGTAAAGGGTTAAAGTAACATAATATCTGATTGGCTGAGCTAAAATGGTTCAGCCATTCAGAAACTTCGTTCCTTTCAGAATTTGATAATGGGCTAAAAATGAAAATAAGAATGGTTAGCGAAAATGGCCCCTGATGTACGGAAAATATGGGATTAAAAAAAAAACAGTTTTCTTCTTCCTCTTCATTAATATTATTATTGTTGTTGTCGTTGTTTGGTGTTGTTGTCAGTAGTAGTGGTAGGAGTAGTAGTAAAATTGTTATCGTTTAATTTTATTTTTTAATTTGAACATTTTACCGCAAGAAATTTATCAGTAAGAAAATGGTTAAATCAAGATAGACAGTAGACATAGAAAAACACTGATACATATTGTTAGTCTCCTTTAGTCATACTGATAGCATTATCAAAATGACGCAAACTATTGTCATGGTGCCTAAGCGGAAGTGCAGGCCGTGGTACTGTATGCCAATGTTCTTGCTTCGGTAAAAAGTAAGGGTCTCCTATGGCACTTATATTCAACCCATAACAGCATTAACCCTGATGCTGTTAAGAGCAACTCACTTACCTCTGGCGGACAGTGTAGATCAAGATCAGACTGCACAGAATGTGCAGTCTAATCATTGTTCTACACTGTTCGATTTGGCAATATTTTTCTGCAAAAAAGGACCTTTCAAAAAGCAAAGGCTTGATTTTTGCAATCGGATTGAAAGTGTTATTTGTTTCATTTGGCAAGATAAGGGTTAAAAAAGATAGGGAAAAAATGTTCAAGTTAATCATGAATGGCGTTCAGTTCCTTTGGCTTTGTAATATGCAACAAATACAGTACAGCTGTAAAAAAAAAAACTGTTTTTTTTATATTCTTTATATCCTAAAGATATTGCACTTTCACGCATAAAATCTAATGTAGCTCACATGCAATATGCAAACGAATGCACTAAAATGCAAATTCCAAACATAATCTCCAATAGGACCTCTAATGTAAGACGTTTTGACACTTTGGTTCGGAATTAATGTCGGAATTGGCTGTATTAAAATCGAAACTGTCAGTCGACCTAAGACCACAACAATCCTTTCGGCGTCGAGGCGTAAACAGAGGCTTCTCTGGACGACATGGATAAAGATCAGACTGCACAAAACGTGTGCTTTGATCTTGGATCTGTCACCTGTTTTTTAGGCAGACATAAACGGTAAAATTCTCTTTCATGCTTTGCGGTAGGATGTCGAGAAATAGCAGTGAAAATATTTTTTGATATTACACGGGTACGACCAGTGAAAATATCGATTTTCATGTTCTTGTTGCCTAGGTAAATTGCGCGTGCCCCTCAACCAGATGGAAATATGACGTCATTTACCTTACATTTCTCGTGCTTGACGTAATATTGAAATGCGTTGCTTATGCTGGAGGGGTACGCCACGGGGAATAACGGAAAAGAAATGCTCTGGATTTTGATAAAGCTCTTCCCAGAAAGGGTTTAAAGCATGAAATAAATAGAATATTTGTTGGGGTTTTTTTTTTCGGTGAGAGATCGAAATTGATTTCATCTCGTGAACACCATCGGTAATATTTTCACTCGTGGCACGCAGCCACGAGTGAAAATATTACCAATGGTGTTCACGAGAGGAAGTCAATTTCGATCTTTCATCTTTCACCGAAAAAATCAAATATCCTCTATTTATTTAATGCTTTCCGGTAGGTTATCGAAGAACATCAGTGAAATATTTTTCGATATTTCATTGTTGCGAGTAGTAAAATACCGATTTTTATATTCTGGCGCTCCAATTGAAGGCGAAAACAGTATTTCCTGCACACTAGTTACCCTGGTAACTGTGCGTGCCATTCAACAAAATGGAAATATGACGTAATTTACTCGCGGTTTTCGTAATGTAATGGTAATGCGTTACTGTGCCGAGGTACGCCACGGGGAATAACCGAAAGGTACTGTGCTGGATTTGCGTGTGGTGTCTTGGAATCGAATGGAGGTGATCTTCAGGGAACTTGGTGCTGTCGGAAATGATCGTAGGGATCTTAACAGAATAATATTCTAAATATTGATGGTATGTCTCACCCATCCTCTTATCGCGTTTCAAAGTATACCAAGACCAACTACGTTTGACTATCAATGTCTGATGGGTCGCGTTAAGGTCCCTCAAATTGTGTTACCTTCTTCTGCGATTTCCAATTCATTTGTTCTATGACGCTCTTCCACGATTATCAATAAATCGAGAGTAATCGTGATTAAAATTTTGACGGTCAAAAACTTTGTCACAATCCTTACGATCATCGCGATGGCGCCACATTCGCTCAAGATCAATGCGAATTGGTGCGACTACGCCACAACCTCACTGTGCTTCTCTGAAACCGTGGACATCGTAGCTGATGTAAACGCTGCAAATGTGTTGCACTCCTTCAAAAACGCAATGGATCGTGGAGTTCCGCGATGTCTTGAAATCGTAGAGATCGTAGTTTATGTAAATGCAGCATAAATCAAGATCAGACTTCACAGAATGTGATCTACACTGACCGATAAAGTGAGATTTTCCATCGAAAAGATTTACAGTGAAAGCACAACATTTCAGTCTTCAGAAAGTTTCATACCTTTTAGCAGTTTTTCGCTTAATTATGAAGGTAGAGTTGTTCTATACAAGTATTATTATATTATCATACAAAGAAATTTGTCATGATCTGATTGGATTATATGCCCCGAATATATATATTAATAATAATATTATGTACACTGGCAAAACCAATGTAAAATCAATTTCCCTTTCGGGAACCCCGTATACATGACTACACTATCAATGCAACATCCAAAATGGCGGCGTCGATCAATGTTAATATCAAGATTATGCGCCAAGGTGCACGATTTAGCAATTATTGCCAAGATTTCAGTGACGTCAGTTTCCAGTGACGTCAGTTTTAACTGAATTGAGGCACTCAGAAGAGAAATTCTACTTCGTCAACGCACTCAATATTCAACCCCCCTCCCCCTCTCTCCCAAAAAAGGGTAAAAGTCGCTTCACAAACGTTGAAATGTCAAAACTTTGCAGTATAATAAATTCGTAGTATAGTCAGGTGGCAGGGGGACTTGGAAACTTGTCCATGATTGTGGTGAATCATGTCGCCCCTTCGGCTCGGGGCAACATGCTTCACCACAGCTGTGAACAAGTGTCCAAGTCCCTCTGCCACCTGACCGTACAACAAACAAATAGAGTATGTCTTTCGCCTGTTTCCATTTTTGGGCGTAGCTGACGACGCTGGCTTTTGACCTACTTCTGCGTATGGTGTACTCGAATGAATAAATAGTGATTTGCGATTGGTGGAAATGAAAACAGGTTAATTCTGCAGACCTAGCCTAGGGGAATAACTGCCATGGTTACATCAGAGCTCCAGATAAGAGGGGATGATGGTATTCTAAAATCATTATTTCTCATTGAAACCCTATGTTGTGAGTACTCATTAGAATCGTCTCGACGAGACGATTCTAATGAGTACCCACAACATAGGGTTAAGTAGATAATGATTAATATTTTCAATTTTGAAATCAAAATCACTCCCTCTATCTAGAGCTCTGGTTACATTATTTCTCGTCACAAAATAGTATCGCATCACTTTTTGTGCGTGTATTTAACCCTGTTTTCACAGACCATGGCTCCTTTCAGTCATGCTGTATGAAAAAAGGGGTTTTAATACGTCTACAAAAAGGAATCGACACAAATGTTCGCTATTGGTCAATTCTTTATATGTCTATTGACCAGTCCGTTTCATGATTAAGTTTGTAGTTACAAAAAGTGGATAATTTGGATCCTTCAGGCAAGACCTGTGTAATGGAAAACAGCTATTTCCACTAGAATATCATCCTGCAAAATTAGCTATAATTAAAAAATGAGTATTATTGAACTACTTTCACCAATTCATTTTTTTCCTTCTTTGAATTATCATTTATAAATCTAAAACCACTATATTCTCAATTCAAAAAGAGATAATAATTACCTCCCTGTTCAGAAAACTAACAAAAGTATCAAAAAATAATTTCAAGATAGACATACCGGGTAAACGGAATTTCTGATCCGTTAGAAATGTGCAAAAACATTATTTCTACATGTGTTATTAGAAGTGAATGCAAGATAAATATGTAAAGGGTTAGAATTTTTGTGTGAGGTCTTGGTTTACATTGTAAATCCTTATTTATCCCTATTTATCACCAATTAGAATTTTCATCAGAAGTGCATTACACAGGTCTTACCTTAAGTATATGTGACGGCTTGCTTGACACTATGGATCACGAAGATGCAGTAAGCTCCTTCTTGCCGGAGCGTAGCTCATTTTGAAGGACAATAGGGCGATGAACACTGCAGCACGGTGGTAGGGACTGAGAATGACAGCAGGATAATGCAGAGATGCGATTGCTCACCTTTTTTTCAGCCTATTTATAGAATGAAGGTAATCAATCATAGAAAGAGATTATAATCAAAACAGACATTTCCAACTTTTCGCTCTATATTAAACCAAGACCTCACACAAAAATTTTAACCCTTTACATATTTATCTTGCATTTAATTCTTCGAGATATTTATATCAGAGCTATATTGAAGAAACGAACGTGGGTTGTGCACTAGTACATTTTTTATCTAAGAGCATATGACGAAACGTATTGAAAAAATGAAAAAAGGGGTGGGCTAGTATTTATGAATTTCTGCCTTTGGTAAAACCATTTCTTAATTCAATTTCTCTTGAGATGCGTCAAAAAGCCAAGCGATATTGACGCAGGTAAGGAATGAAGTGAAGATAATTAACATAGACTCATTAATTGATGATATCTGTCTGTCAAGAAAAGGTAATTACAGTAAAAGCATACTTCCGATGTAGCAGATTTGTTGGACGGGGGCTCATTTGTCATTTCGTAAGATAGACACAATAATTAAACGAAAGAATGAAAAAAAAATGGTTGGTGTTTTTGAAAATGAATAAAACAGAAAAGAACATTTTATTACTCTAAGTTACCAAACTGTGAAGTTATTCAGGAAAACAGTAATAAAGAATGTGCTCTTAACTCTTTACCAAACAGTCTCTGGGTTTTACGACCCTGAAAAGAAGCCGTTTGAAAACATTGTGGGAAAAGGAGAAAATGCTGGAAACCAGCATTTTCTCCTTTTCCCACAATGTTTCCTACTCTTCCAAAGTCAAGTTTCAAGTTTTGAGTCACTTTTATATTGTCGTCTGCAAATGCTTTCAATTTGGACATGTCTGAAATTTTGTTGTTTGGTAAAGAGTTAAAGTGTTGACAATAGATAGAGGAGCATACGAGGATGGTTCAACAAGTGTTGCCATTTTGCCACTAAATCTAGCATTTCGACGCCTTTTCTTTTGTATTCATGTCCGATCGTGGTTCAGTTCAATAGCTACTCTTTGGTGTAACATAATTTAAAAATGTCTCTATCGCTTTGAATCTTAACTCTTCACAGTATTTAAAACCATATCACCGTGCTCTTTCTTAACCCTTTCCCAAACGACAAACGTTTGGACTAGACCAAATTGAAAGACATTTGCAGACAACAATTCAACTCTTGCTGAATAGATGATTTCTGTCTATGATAGGGTAGAAAAACATTGTGGGAAAAGGAGAAAATGCTGGTTACCAGCATTTTCTCCTTTTCCCACAATGTTTTTAAAAGGCTACTATTCCATATCCGTAAAAACCAGGGATTGTTTGGGAAAGGGTTAATAAAGAGCGACAACGTATTTGGTCCCCAAAACCGAGGAAAACCAACCCTCATATTTGTCCATGAAGCCTTGCCAAATGGCCTAGTCTCAAAAAGACTCTCAGAGTTTACTCTTTACTAGATACATCTTTTGGACTTGTCCACATCTAAAGGATTTGCGGCATACAAAATTAATCAAACATGGTGCAAATAGTAAAAAAAAATATCCATGAAAAGGTATTTAGTTTTAAACAAATTTATTTTACATAGATTGAGAAACAAGTTCTGACAACTTATACTAATCTCTCTCGATTCTGCTTCCTGGGAACTACACCAGTACTTGCACCGAATGTGTGGGCCGATGAAAAATCATAAAGTTGACACGATGAAAAGGTAGAGACTACATTGTTAGAAAAAAAGGGGGAAAATACTGGTTACTAGTACACGTACACTCAATTTCTCTTTTTTTTTTTCAGTTTTTTTCAAAAGCCCTTTTCCCGTGGATCGTTAAAAGTCAGGATTGTTTGGTAAAAGGTTTAAGAAAATCTGAACATCTTGGTCCTATAGAACCGAAAAACTCACATGCATTAAACGCATGAGAAAACTGCCGCACCACCATCCTACTGCACCACGACCTGGATTTTTGAGTCCTACCCTTCTGCTTTTACTTTACCAATTTTCTTTGAACGTGTCCCCAATAGTCAATCTTTTAGACAGAACATGTCATCATTTGACAAGAATACCTAAACGGTTCTGATCCTACATGCCGAAAACCTTCTGTGGATGGAACAATATATGCAGGCATACCTAACCCGAATACCTTCAGTGCTCCCAACAGAACCCTACTCTGATCCCCTTTCTCTTTTCTTCTTGAAGACCTCAATAAAATCTATTTTGATGGCAATCATGCAGACCTTTTCCTCTTTTTATATCAAGGGGATATTTAAACAATGTGGAAAGGGGGACAAACTATACAAACTCACAAGCTTTCAGTTTTTATCAAAGGACAAAAAAAAATGTACCGTTGTCCAAAATATGAGAGCATTTTCAGACAACACTTTGAACGTTTTTCAAATTATCAAATTTTTCTATGGTAGGGTAGAAAATATTGTGGAAAAAGGAGAAAATGCGGGTACAGCATTTTCTCTTTTTCCCACAATGTTTTTTTTTCCCGCATGGTCGTTAAAGCTCGAGATTGTTTTTTAAAGGGTTAAGCATTATTTTATTACATGGTATTTTTAATCTGTACGAATGTAAAGCAATGGGACAAGAAGACAACATATTTAATCAAATGACAAAGATGTTTATAACGTAGTGGACCCGTAATCTTTTTTAATAATGAAAACTTACACGACGTAAATTTGCCTGCAGATAGGCCTATAGGGGCCCTTAGACGAATCTTGTTTATGTTTTTGACCAACCACAGATTCTGTTTACTCATTTGAATATATCAACACCAAAAAGTAAGCCAGAAGCCAGTTGCCCGCCTGTGTAGCTCAGTAGTTAGCAAATCTGACTCTTAACTTGGTGGTTCCGACTTCAATCCCCGGCTGGTACTAACTTTCTTTCCGGCGAAGTTTTGTCGGTACTGGTTGTGTGAAAGCCAAGAAACTTATGCTCAGGTGCCCCGATTACAGCCCGCTAGAGCCATCAAAAGGGAATTTGCTGATATTAAACGTGATGCTCGATAGTACGATGGAGATAAACGCTAAATGTCGATATATGCTATGATGGTGAAAACGCGATAGTACGATGATAATAGTGCTGTAAAATATTGTGATTTTATCATCGAACCATCCCTTTATCGTCATTGCACTATCGCGTTAGTACGATGGAGATAAACGCTAAATGTCGATATATGCTATGATGGTGAAAACGCGATAGTACGATGATAATAGTGCTGTAAAATATTGTGATTTTATCATCGAACCATCCCTTTATCGTCATTGCACTATCGCGTTATCCTCATCGTACTTTCGCGTTATCATCATCGTACCATTGCATTATCATCATTGCACCATCGCGTTATATCACCATCGTACTATGGAGCACCGCATATGAAATCAATAAATTCATAGGCGATGGCCCTAACGGTATTCTGTTATCGTCACTATCACGTTGTCACCATCGTACTATCGCGTTATTACCATCGTGCTATCGCGTTATCAACATCGTACTATCGCGTTATCACCATCCTACTATCGAGCATTGCGTTTAACCCTTTACTCTACAGATACTCATTTCTACGCATTACTTGTAGAAGCCTTTGGAAAACATTGTGGCAAAAGGTGAAATTGCTTGTCACAATGTTTTCTATGCTATCAAAAGATGTCATATACACATAAAAAACGGCTTCATCCTTGCTGTTATTTAGGGTCAATTAGGGATACCATAGAAATGCCTTATGGGGTAAAGGGTTAAAATGAAACCATTCATAGGCGATAGCACTAATGGTTTACCGTACCAAACCGCTGTAATAATACCTTAGCCGTGAAAACGGCATTAAACTCAAAACACAAACAAATAAACAAAAGCAAAAAATGGGCGATGCGGCACCATAGGTTCAAACTGTGAGGAAATTGGAGCCTTAAGTCTCCAAAATCATACAAGAAATGACAATTTTCCTGTCACATGACCGTTTTTGTGTCTCTCGGTTCACCTGAGTTTAGTTGAAACACTTATTTTACAGAGATTTAGAAACACTTTCTTGAATATTATACTTATCTCTCTCGATTCTTCCACCTGGAAACTGCACCAGTACTCGCGCCAATGTGAGGGCTAGTAAACAGTTCCAAAGTTGACAGCCGCTCTAAAGTATCGAACTGGGGACCTTAAGATTACGGGGCCAACACTCTATCCCACGGCCACAGACACAACAAGTGTCACCTGAGTGATGAATGACGTCAGTATCTTTTTCGTTGTGATGTCAAGTTTCTAACGCGCGGACTGCAAGGAAATGTCAACATGATTATTTTTTTTACCATAGTCGGCAGAAATCTTATACTGTTCTCTTTAAAAAAGAAATGAAAATAAAAATGGAGGGATTACTCATTCACCCACCCGCCAGTCCCGACCCCTTAGAGTAAAAGACAAAGCAGCACACAACTTTAACCCTTTACTCCAAAGATACTCATTTCTACGCATCGCTTGTAGGAGCCTTCGGAAAACATTGTGGCAAAAGGTGAAATTGCTCGTGACGAGCAATTTCACCTTTTGTCACAGTGTTTTCTATGCTATCAAAAGGTGTCATATACACATAAGAAACGGCTGCATCCTTGCTGTTATTTAGGATCAGTTAGAGATACCATAGAAATTCCTAATGGAGTAAAGGGTTAAAATAATGAATCATGTTTATTAATAACTTAACATATTATGACAGAAGCAAAAATAGGTTCACGTTATAAATATAGTGACAGAAGGAAAAGGGTTGGTTGTCATGGTTTGATGCTACACTCCTTTCGAATAACTGTCTTCAAGACTTTTAAAAAAGTCTTCTGCAAAAGGCGGACCTGTTTATCATTTACTGACCAATCTTGTGTTAGAAGGATCCTGAAGAAGAAAGCTTTTGAAAACATTGTCGAAAAGAAGAAAATAAAATCTGGTTATTAGCATTTCCCCTTTCTCCGCAATGTTTTCCAAGTTACTCTTCTAAAGACAAATTCCGTCATTCAAGCCACATGTCGTCTGCAAATGCTTTTAATTCGGACAAGTCCAAAATTTTGTTGTTTGGGAAAGAGTTAAAGTCCAACCATAAAGTCCAAAAGAAAAAATATTTAAAAACATTGCTAGAAAAAGGAGAAATGCTAATTACCAGCATTTTCTCCTTCTTTCCACATTTTCTATCCATCCAGTCAAACTTCAGTCCTTAATTAAATTACATTTGATTCGTCGTCAGCGGATGTTTGGATCAGTTTAAAATTTTGTCGTCCATTTTGAGAGTTAATTTACCATCACGTGTCTCAAAAACCTTAGAGTAAAAATAACAAAAACATTGCTAGAAAACGGAGAAAATGCTTGTAACCAGCAATTCATTCCATTCCCATGTTTCCTTCGCTTCACAGACAAACAGTCCTTAGATCATATTTGATTTATCGTCTGCAGATATTTTTCAACTTGGACCAGTCGAAAATTTTGTTGTCCAATAATAGAGTTGTTTAACCATCCCGTATCTCAAAAACAGCTAAATGAAAATAACAAAAACATTGCTCGAAAAAGGAGAAAGGGTTGGTTTATCAACATTTGATCCTTTTTCCGAGACGTTTCCACCCATGCTTGAATTATATTTTATTTGTTGTCTGCAGATGTTTTTTTTTTTTCAATTTTGACTTGTCTCAAACTTTGTCTTCCATTAAGGGAGTTAGTGAAATATACACATCACACCTGTCAAAAATTTCAACTTGTTTCCTCAACTCAGGCGAGACAACCTCCCTTCGAAGATCTCTTCTTGGATGAAAAATTAACGAGCAGCTTAATTAAGCGATCAATTTTAAATGCTACATTCATAATTCTAATTTACATAACCGTTTTAATTTGCATTTATAAACACCACTTTAGATGGAAATCAGCTCTATTTAAAAAATACAGCCCCCCCCCACACTTTTTTAACCATACTTTTTCACCAAACGATAATCGCTTTAGGAGATACTTATTTTTTTTTTCTAATTCCCATTAAATACTAAATCAGTGAAATTGACCTTTTTACCGCCACGGTGAAATGAAATAATAATCCTTACAGCGTCATAAGCGAAGACAAGAACTTTTGTGGACGGTGTAGATCAAGATCAGACTGCACAGGATGTGCAGTCTGATCTTGAATATATGCCGTCCGCTTGGGTAATCAGGCCTACAGGACAGAAATCTATCTGAGTTTTAGTGGACTATTTTTTTCAGTCGTCAAACGTAGTCGGATCAATACATTTGCTGTTAACCATTTCCCAAATAATCCCTGGTTTTTATGGGTCAGGAATAGAAGCCATTTTGAAAACATTGTGGGAAAAGGAGAAAATGCTGGTAACCAGCATTTTCTCCTTTTCCCACAGTGTTTTCTACCCTGTCATATAGATAAATCATCTTTTTAGCAACTGTTAATTTGTCACCTGCAAAACGCTTTCGATTTGGTCTGGTCCAAGATTTGCCATTTGGGAAAGGGTTTATAGAGTTAATGAAGTAATTTCCATGCTTGATAATTGCCAGTGTATCTTTGTCTGTCAGACAGCGCAGATTCAGGGTCAAACTTCACTTTTTTCTCACCTGATCTTGATCTACACTCTCTGACAAAGGACATAATACTTGCGCTTAGCACTTTTTTACTGGCTTAAATTACTTTATCATTGATAAATTCAATGAATATGAACAATGAAATTATAACTATTCTTTTTATTTTTGGTTGGTATCAACCTGATGGCTATCGTATCCTCATTCCACTAAATTTGAAGAGAGACAGTCGCAGAATAAGAAAGAGAGAGAATAAAAAAAGAGAGAAGTACAGATAGACAGACGGACGGACGGACGGACGGACGGACCTACAGACAAAATATTCCATGGTTCTTAAATACTACATACCCTTGTCACGAGGTTAGAGGAGAGCATGGAGCAGAAAGTGAGACAGAGACATAGATAGAGAGAGAGAGAGAGAGAGAGAGAGAGAGAAAGAAAGAAAAGACCGACAGACACTCATTCACAAACCTTGACACACTGACAGACACACGAACAGACACACAGAGATACCAAAGTTGTCATTTCGATGGACAAAATTGGAAGAAAAAAAAAAAGTACGCAGCAAAATATGAGCTTTTCTGTTCTACACAAAGAGACTAAAACACCAAGAAAATAATGGTAACACCACAATTCAATTGGGCGCTATCAATTTATTACGCGTAATTGTTGATTTCGATCAAATATTATTATCAACGTTGAATAAAAAGCCGACCATGTTATTAACATTGTAAATCAAGCCAAATTACCCAACTCGTTTGATAAGGAATTTTCTTTCACCTTTGTTGTGGAGAGAATTTTCGATCGTGTGCAATTTCAGAAGTGCCCGCCGAATGCTTTATTCTTTAACAGCGACAAAATTTTCTACTCATTAAATCTCAAAGAATTGATAGACAACATATCAGAAAATAAATGTTTGAAATCATATAATTTGACTTTAATAGCGTTGAAAACAACGTTGGAAAAGGAGAAAATGCTGGTCACATTATAGTTTGACATGACAATGTACAGTACTATATATTTTCATATCTCTATATAAAATGTCTATTAAGTACTTATCTATTCTTAATTTTGTACTAAACGACAAAATTTAAGACGGGTCCAAATTGAAAACACTTGCAGACGACAAAAATAAACGTAACTCAAAAATAGAAAATCTGTTTCCAACAGGGTAGAAAACATTGTGAGAAAAGGGGAAAATGCTGATTACCAACATTTTCCTCTTTTCAACACTTTCCTACAATGTTTCCGAACGGATTTTATCACAGGGTTGTTGAAACCAGGGGTTGTTTGGTAATGTGTTAATCAAGACAGGTCAGTGGTTGAAATTCCAGTCTCTTTCAGACGATGAATGATTATGAATTCAGTTTGGTAGGATTTACTAATCACTCACCACTGAGTATTTCTTCGAATATATTTACACTAAAACGTAGCCAGCTGCTTGAAAAAATACTGTGCCAGCAAAGGTAAGAGAAACCCCGGAATAGCATATATAGTTGCTATTTCCACCGAGATATAGGTACAATAATGTAGAAAACGGCGTCACGTGCGATAAGAATCAAAAATGATCATAATATTTATTTTTATTTCAAGCTTTCATGTATAGGAGAATAATAGTGGATTATAAGGTTTGATAATTCATGATTACGACCAGTGATCTTTACCGTAAATATTTCCGTAACTCTTCAATTGAAGGCGGAAACAGCAGTTCCCGCGCACTATAGTTACCTATAGTGTTTAACAGTACGTACCATTAAACCAAACGGAAATATGACTTATTATTTCATGCTTTCCGGTAGGATATCGAGAGATAGCAGCGAAAATATTTTTCGATCTTACACGGGTACCACCAGTGAAAATACCGATTTTCACATTCTTGTTGCCTAGGTTAATTGCGCGTGCCTGACAACCAGATGGGAAATATGACGTCATTTACCTTACATTTCTCGCGTTTGACGTAATATTGTGATGGGGGAGGGGTACACCACGGGGAATAACGGAATAGAACTGTACTGGATTTTGATAAAGCTCCCCCAAGAAAGGGTTAAAAGCATGAAATAAATAGAATATTTGTTTTTTTTTCGGTGAAAGATCGAAATTTATTTCATCGAGTGAACACCATCGGTAATATTTTCACGAGTGGCTGCTATTTCATCGAGTGAACACCATCGGTAATATTTTCACGAGTGGCGCAAGCCACTCGTGAAAATATTACCGATGGTGTTCACTCGATGAAATAAATTTCGATCTTTCACCGAAAAAAAAACAAATATCTTCTACATCTACCCAACATTTTTTGCGCTTTACGTAATATTTGACTGCGGTCCTATGCCAGGGGAGGTACGCCACGGGGAAATTCTAAAAACAATTGTACTGGATTTTGACTACTGTTCCAATAAAAAGGGTTTAGTAGCGTAAGCCACTGGTGAAAATATTACCGATGATGCTCAATCAATGAAATAAATTGAGAATACATGTAATAGAATCGAGAGAGATTAGTAAAACTTGTAAGACCTTGTTCACGGCGGGGAATCACGTGACACAACAACAACAACAATGGCCGTTATTTGAAAAAATTCCCCAGCTTCAGGTAAGAAAATCTTCAATACTTCCGTTAATACGTGACCGATTGGAATTTGGTTTGCAGCAGAGAAGGTGGAAGGACTCCGGGGATTTGCTTGATGTGTTAATTTTTTTAAACAACACCTGATAAAAAAGTTATTGACGAGCAAACAAATTTTTTACCCACGATAATTTGTTTGCTCGTCAATAACTTTTTTATCAGGTGTTGTTTAAAAAATCTAACACATCAAGCAAATCCCTGGAGTCCTTCCAGTATTGAAAATTTTCTTACCTGAAGTCGGGGAATTTTTTCAAATAACGGTCATTGTTGTTGTTGTTGTGTCACGTGATTCCCTGCCGTGTTGTTTCTCAATCGATGTAAAATAAATATGTTTAAACGACTGAATTAAATAAATTTCGATCTTTCATCGAAAACAGATATGCTCCATATACTTGAGAAGGATAACTTCGGTATAGTAATATTTTTAAATCCGTTTTTCTACAAATGTGCTTCAACGGGCAACGGGACGGGGAGGTGTGAGTGTGCGTGTGTGTGTGAAGGGGGGTGGGGGGAGGTGCTGTTGATTACTGCAACATCAATACAATACAATAGTTTGTAGAAATGTCATTAAATTGTTCAAAGGTTTTAATTAGCCACAGATGAAAACGAGATCAAGAAATTATTTTAGGAAATGATGCTAATAAATCTATATTCTTGGCGAAACAAAGAAAAACTCGCAGAGGCAAATTACTTTTATAACCTGCGTTTTTTTAATCGTATTAGACATAAATTATACCGAAACATGCCAATAAGTCTTTGTACTTTCACTCTCTGATTTAGGTCCCGTTCTAACGCCCTAAATATTGTACTGGTTCAACAGATGATGTAGGCAAAGATCAAACTGCAATAAACATGTTGTCCGACCTTGGACCTTGATTTATATCATGTAAGATATTTGGTGCTAACTGATTTGAAACTGATTTAACCCATTACCACACAATCCCTATTTTTGACGCCCCTGAGAAAGAAGCCTTATGAAAACACTGTAGGAAAAGGAGAAAATGCTGGTAACCAGCATTTTCTCCTTTTCCCACAGTGTTTTCTACCCTTCCCAGAACAAATTTCAATTTTTCAGTCACCTTTAATTTGTCGTCTGCAAATACTTTCAATTTGAACCAGTCTAAAATGTTGTCGTTTTGTAATGGGTTAATTTGGTCGTTGTTTTTCTTCCTAGATTGAATATGTTCGTATTAAATCAGCGCTGTAAGCGATAACTCTTATCCTTCAATATGACTAAAATGGAATTTTTTAATTCGATAGTAAAAAACCCAAATGTTGCGGTTCAAATTTATGTTTTGAGGCATAATATTTTTATATCGGACAGTGCAGGTCCAGGATCAGAATGCACGTTCTGTACAGTCTGATCTTGACTTACACTGTCCACAGAAGGTCAGCGAGTCGCGCTTAATAGCTTAACTCTTTACCAAACAACAAAATTTTAGGCAAGTCGAAATTGGAAGCTTTTGCAGATGACAAAAATAATGTGACTCAAAAATTAAAATTTGTTTTAGGATGGGTAGAATAATTTTTGGGAAAAGGAGAAAATGCTGGTTACCAGCATTTTCTCCTTTTTCCACAATGTTTTCAAGAGGCATCTTATTCAGGGTCGTAAAAACAGGGATTTTTAGGGAAAGGGTAAAGGGTTAATTGAAGTCGGAGTTGTTATTTTTTTGTTAACTCTTTACAACTCAGTACCATGTTTTAAGATACTTTGAAAATGCATGCCTTTGATTTCATCGTTAGAAAAGGAGAACATGCCAGGATCCAACATCTACTCCTATTCCCAATAAGTTTGATGTCATTTCAAAGACAAAACGCATTTTTTTTCTGGTAAAACTCAATTAGTCGTTGGCTTATACTTAGAATTCAGAGAAGCTACTTTCTTAAAGTGGTTTTTTTTTTGTGAAGATTTAATTCTGATTTATTAGATCTACGCAGTTTTTTTTTAATTCAGGCCGTCTTGCGTATAACCCTTAACTCATTACCACACAATCCCTACTTTTGACACCCCTGAGAAAGAAGCCTTTTGAAAACACTATGGGAAAAGGAGAAAATGCTGGAAACCTGCATTTTCTCCTTTTCCCACAGTGTTTTCTATGTTTCCCAGAACAAATTTCTATTTTATTTTTTAGTCACCTGTATTTTGTCGTCTGCAAATGTTTTCAATGTAGACCAGTCTAAAATTTTCTCGTGTAGTAATGAGTTAACTGTTGACTGATAATTCATTTAAACTGAAAATTTTATGTCCATAGTACAAACCCAAATGTTTTTATTATTATTATTATTATTTTCTTATCAGACAGTGTAGATCAAAGATCAGACTGTAAAATAAAGTAATTGAGTCTTACTTTGCAGCCTGAATTTTTAATACAACGTGTGTTCTTTTAGCTGTCTCAATGTGTTTGGTTTCACTTCTATTCCCGAGTTCTTTTTTCCCAATAAAGACAATTTAACCTATAATCGTTTAAATGACAATTAAAAATATTTCAATAATTTCCAAACGATGTTTTAAAATTTAGCACATGTTTTACTTTGTATCGACCGAATGAACGAATGAACGAACGTGCAAAAGAACGAAAGAAAGAAAAAAAGAAAAGAAAAGAAAGAAAGAAAGAAAGAAAGAAAAAGAAAAAATGAAAGAAAAAGAAAGGAAGAAAGAAAGAAAAAAAAAAGAAAAGAAAAAAGAGAAAAGAAAGAAAGAAACAAAGGACGAAAGAAAGAATGGAAGGACGAAAGAAAGAAGGAAAGAAAGAAGGAAAGACAGAAAGAAAGAAAGAAAGAAAAAAGAAAGGAAGAAAGAAAGGAAAAAAAGAAGAGAAAAGAAAGAAAAGAAAAAAAGGAAAAGAAAGAAAGGACGAAAGAAAGAAAGGAAGGAAATCAATGCAGCAAGACAGAGGGTCAGAAAAGCGCCTAAATGACTTTTTCTGACTTTCTTCTCCGTCAAAGCCGAGCACAGTAGCTTTTCCCGACTCGGTAGATTAAGACCAAACTTATAAAACTTAAATTTAAGTCTGCGACGACAGCGGCCGAGATTGGCGGAATAGCCTATACGAAGACGTCGATGTTACACGATATTTACTGATGAGTTAGGGATCTTTTCTTTTAGTCCATGTTCAACTGAATTTGTTGTCTCATTTATTAAAGATGGTATAGAAATTTTATAAGAAGAGTTTCATTTACTATTCAGAAACAAAGTGAAGCTCGAAAGAGAAGAAGCTAATGTGCAAAATTTACAACATTGATTTCTTACAACTTTGAAATTTCATGATCAGCGGAGCTGACCATGATAAACGTTTAATAAGAATTGACGAAAATCGCATAAAAACCTGCAGTCATTTATCTAGTATTTAGGAAAAGGTTAGGCCTATTATGTTTTTCATTTTCCCTTTTTTAGGTAGTTTTCTGAAGCTTTGTTCACCAGGATTATTAAAACGTGGGACTCTGAACCAAATGGCAAAATCTAGACTTATTCAAACAGAAAGTATTAACAGACAACAATTCAGTTTGTCGCTCACACGATGGAACTGTATTTGATTGGGTAAAAAAAAACATTGTGGGGAAAGGAGGAAGTGCTGGTTACCAGCATTTTCTTCTTTTTTTCCACAATGTTTTCAAACGCCTTCTCCACCGGAGCTGTCAAAAATCGGGATTGTAAGGTTAACATATCTGTAACCCATCACGCAAAAGTAACCATCTCGGAATTCTGTACATCAGCTTGATGCCGAAAAAACAGATGAATGATAATGCATGTCAGTTTAAGTTAACCCTTTCCCAAACATCAAATTTTGGACCCTTCCAAACCGAAAGAATTTGCAGACGACAATTTTAGATTTGGAAAAAAATGCAGAAAGTTCTCAAAACGGGTAGAAAACACTGTGGGAAAAGGAGAAATTGCTCGTTACGAGCAATTTCTCCTTTTTCCACAGTGTTTTCAAAGACTTTTACTGCAGACACGTAAAAACCAGGTCTTGTTTGGGAAAAGATTAATAAATCAATAGTGATTGTATAACAAGGTACAATGACCACTTTTCAGACAGAAAATGTAATTAAAGCGAAAAGTGTCAACCTGCGCAATTTGCGCAGTTTGACCAAGGCCGACACTTTTCGCAGTTCCCAGAAGGTCCCTTATTGCGTGATGGGTCACATATATCACCAAAGTAAAGAAAGTCACTTCAAAAATCAAGTTTGTGATACTGAACGAAAACATTATTGCAATACTTTTGGAATCAGGACGTAGCTTTTATATTACAGTAAGCGCATAAAATTCAAAGAGAAAAGGCAACACGTTCCCTTGATACTGTGATACATTTCAAAATAAGACGTAAATTATATTCTCATCGAGAAATTCTAGCCTACACCATCAAAAAAATCTAATCAAAAGAAAAATACGCAGGAATCCATATAAAACAATTTCCGAGTTCTTTATCCCGACGCGCATAAATCATGGTAATAAACCAATACCTCGTGATATTTGGTATTACGCCGAAAAAAATAGTTCCGAAATTACAGTCGGGAGAATCTTTGGATACAAACCTAATGGAACTGCTATTTTCATTATCAAAACACGCCCCTAAAATTGAATGCGGGTTTTTCGCTGAACACCTTATTACGCGATGATAATAACACAAGAAATGGAACGACCTTTTTGGTAATCTTATTTCGTCTTTGTATGTTTTCTTGAAATACATCCCTCCATTTATTTACTGATGACCTCATGCAGACGACTTTTTCGTCTTACAGCAGACTACTATTGAAAAGCGTCGTAGCTAAAAGGAAGTTCATATGTAACGATATCTTACAAGGATATAGAGGAGGATTTTTTTTACGGTGAAAGATCGAGATTTATTTTATCACGTGAACATCATTGGTAATATTACTGATGATGTTCATTCGATGAAATCAATTTTAAAATCCAGTACAGTTCTTTTCAGTTATTCCCCGTGGCGTACCCCCTCCACATAGCAACGCATTGTATACAATATAACGTAAAGCACGAGAAATGTAAACTAAATTAAGTCATATTTCTATCTGGTTGTGAGGCACGCGCAGTTTACCTAGGTAACTATCTGGCAGAAACAACTGTTTCCGCCTTCAAATGACGAGTTAGAATATAAAAAAGTGGTATTTTCACTGCTCGTAACCATGAAATATCGACAAATATTTCACCGATATTTCTCGATAACCTACCGGAAAGCATGAAATAAGGTTTACTAGTATTTGAAAACAACACTATAGTGTCCTTACTGCAAACATTATACATTTGACATATTTATATGATACTTTGTTGTTGTTGTTGTTGCTGCTGCTGTTGTTTCTTATTACTATTCATCGGTGGGTGAGAGAGACAGAGACAGCCCCAAGAGACTACTCATGAACACAACTCTTCACCAAACGATAAAATTTTAGATTTGTCAGAATTGAAAGCATTTCCACAAGACAAATTTAAGATCGTTCAGAAACTGAAATTCTCCTTTTAAAGGTTACCAGTATTTTTCCCCTTTTCCTTAAATGTTTTCCAATTACAAGTCTGTTCATCAGTGTGTCTGTCCAAGCGTTTTGTTTTGTGCAGACAAACGTTGCAAAACTCAAGAGAGCTAGACACGACCTGATACGTTTTCGTGATCAGCATAGATTAAGAATAAAACAGCTGTAATGGAAAAAGATAGAAAAATTCGGAGTAAGAGTCTAATTTGTTTTGATTGCCTAGACCTTGATAGAAAAGCAAAGTAAACGTTACTACTATAAAGAAGCAAGAGAGAGAGAGAGTACTATTTTTACGGCTTCTAAGGCTGAACAGCGGATCGAAAAAGGGTTAATACGAAAAAAAAAAAACACCGGGAATAAGACTGAAACCCGAGCCCAAGGACGATAGTTTTATTCCGTGAAGAAACCTAGAAAACGTAATGTGTCTGTCATGGTTAGTGAAATATCTCCAGTTTTATATTTATTTCCCCATGCCGCAGCTGTCATTAAATAATGAGTAACGTTCTGCCATTTTCTTTTTCTTTAACGATAGAATCAAAGGGGAACCGTAAAAACTCGTATATGGCTTTATCCTTGTACTGAAATAATGCGATTTTTGTTATCCTATCGAATGTTATGGTCCCACCGAATACACTCACAAACGTCAGGCCCAATGGCAAACCGATACGTGACACATTGGCTGTAAGGTGTTATCTTTAAGTGTTTAAAGTGTTTGGGGACATTAAAGAGTTTTTATTTTCTTATTTTATTTCACGTGATCACCCTTTTCACAACTTTTGTGAAAATGACCCGAGTTCAACACCCTACGGAAACAGAGAAGGGCGACATAGAAGCCTATTAATTTGCATGTTTAGCTTAAGTTTCAATATCATTTTCTTTTTGATTGCTTGTGAAACATGTATCTACATAACAGTCAATAATCGTGTTCCATTACTGAACGAGATTTGAATAATCCAAATGGCACATTAAACTTTCGTATAACATAAGAAATTGCGAATAGAAATCCGTTTTAGACAGACATACAGGATCTGCAATGAGTTAAGATAAAATTTTATTAACCCTATCCCAAACGACAAACTTTTGGACTGGACCAAATTGAAAGCATTTGCAGACGACAATTCAACTCTTGCTGAAAAGATGATTTCTCTCTATGAAAGGGTAGAAAACATTGTGCGAAAAGGAGAAAATGCTGGTTACCAGCATTTTCTCCTTTTCCCACAATGTTTTCAAAAGGCTTCTATTCCTGACCCATAAAAACCAAGGATTGTTTGGGAAAGGGTTAAACGAGTCTACAAGAAATGTTGTTAAGCTAGCCTTTAGCGAGCTTAATAACATTTTTGTGGACGAGTTTAATAAATTTTTACCTCAAAAGCCAACGAGGGTCAGATTCTTTTTATCACATAACTGTATCACAAGCACTATAGTTCATAATGACATTGTGTTAAAACAGAGGCATACATGTACAAAGTGTGATGAAATTTTGAAATTTACACGAAGCCTATGCGCTTCTTTGACAGGTTTGTTACGAACGAAAAATAGTTCCGAAGAAATTTGCATATACATGTATCTATTTTGAATCTAAAAGTGATTGAATTAACAACTTTATCATGATTAAGAATTTTCATCATTAATTTCCTTCAGGAACCTAGGTCAGCAATGTTTTTGGAATAAAGCGTATGATTACAGTGTTGATCAAATACAGCACTATTTTCTTATCTCACTCCGGTGTGAGTCAAGAAAATTCGTAATGGCTGTATTACATAGAAAACAAGGGGAGTTATGTGATAAAAGCTACAGTGAAACGGTGGTGAGAATCACACGTACACAGAGAGGAATACGAGACTGAAATCTAACACCCCGGTTACACAGAGCTATCGCTGATAAATCGGTGGTCTTTTTAACCGAAGTAGGGTGGGAACCGACGAAAACCTATTTGCCTCCGATGTCACATATTGGTCACATATTCCCAACCTATCAAAAGCTACCGGGAAAAGATGAATTTCGTCGATGAAAAGTTACCGATTTAGATTTTTAAACATGCTTAAAATTCTCGATCGGTTAAAATATTACAAAATAACCGATTGACCACTTATCTACCACTGATATCACCTATAGGCCATCGACAAGCAACCGAAGAGCCACAGAAGAGACACCGATGAACTGATACTAATCACCGGTGAAAAAAGCTAAGAATCAAAATATGGAATCCATGAGACACATTGTTACATGCGCGACAGGCATTTTAATTCAGTTTCCACAAAAATTCACCAGCGCCATATCTGATTGATTCCGTAACAATTCTGTGACAAGTTTCGATTTGACTTAGTATGTCGGTCAAAGGGAACTCCCAGAAATCCGTCGACCAAGGAAAAACTGTTATGTTTGTCTCTAACGAAGTCTTGAAAGTCCAAGAAGACTCCATTGTGAAGGAAAGATGTTGTGGCCGTATATATCTTTAATCACCTGTCAGATCCCGATTGGGCCTCTACCAGCGCAAGACGGAATATTTTTAAGACCGATTGAACCCCTGTTTATCGCCGTTGACACAAACAGCTTGAAATAAGGTCACCTATGATATCCGATAAAAAAGCGAAATAAATTGAAATAATGACACCGATTTGAAATGGATGTAAGCCCGACAGTCTGTGTAACCGGGGTGTAAGATAGCATTTGGTTTGTGATGCATAAGAAACTTTTTCTGAAATCTCTAAAAATAATTAAAGAGCATATTTTTTTTCTTTTTATAGAAAGAGACTTAAAGGATCGGTTATGCCAAAGAGCTGCAATGCTCATGTTAAAATGCATTTGAATTTTAAATCATACTATTTCAAAGCATTGAAATTTATTGTGAATGCACAATCTATTATTGTACAATCGGTCCAAGTATTAGCTGCTGGAAGAAAGATGAACCTTAAAAGCAAGTAAAAAGTAAACAAAAGATAGAGCGACACGGTAACCTTTTAACTAGTTTGAAAATTCACGTTCCGGCCAATGACTAATACTTGGACCGACCATGCAATATTGAATTGCACACAGTAAGAAAGTCTCTCTCCCTCTCTCTCTCTCTCCTCTCTCTGTCTATCTCTCTCTCTCTCTCTCTCTAATTATGCTAGCTTTAAAGCTTTAATTCGTTTTTATTATCATGTGACAGGCCCACACAGCTGTGGCAGTTTTAGGTATCAGAGCTTTCACATAAAACCCTTGCACACTAAAATATAAGGAGAAAAAAACATTGTAAATTCTTATCAAAGACAGAAACGCACTTTTAAGACTTTGGGCTGATAACAGAAAGAATTAATTCATCAACAAAAGACAATTATTTATCTAGAAGTGAGAACGCCTTTCTTGTTATCGCAGCGCTTAACATTTAAACTGTCAGCCCAGCAGTGCTGTTTCACTCCATTCCCTTTTAAACAATTAGCAACACACACTTTTGAAAATATCTACATGTATGGTAAAATGGAATCTCGTTCATAAATATTCTTCCAGTAACATGTACCAAGAAATTAACTTCTAAGGGTGAAAAAGATTATTATAAATTAAATTTATTTCTGAAAAAGTCTCAACACTGATCTTCTGGAAGAAAAAGAAGAAAGAGTCGCTTGTGATTGATTGTGTATCAATATAATGTTAACTAACGAGTAAATTTGCATCTGTTAAGTCACAGGTCAGGAATCTGCGGTTTTAACGCGATTCCTTTGCCGCAGACTGATACAGCAGACCTAGGACCCGCAACTAGATAAATACAAATTTACTTGATCAATGGATGGATCCATTAATCCATAATAAATGACAGGGGTATATCGCCCAGTTTGGATTTGATACTGAACAACTTTCCGGGTTTTTTCGAGCTTCCAAAGTTTTTCTATAAACATGGTGAAATGATAAAATCGAAGTCATTCTTTGTGAAATTAGGTCACTCAATGTAAAGTAAGAGTCGCCCGTGGCTGTTCCATGTCTCCGTCTTCGAATATTTCATCAACGAAACAAATCGTCATTTTCCGGTAAATGACCCAAGAGGAAGGAAAAACTCTAGGATTTACCGATTTTTTTTAAATGAAAATTGAAAAAGACTGAATTAATCAATTTGGTAAATACGTGTTTCATGTCTCTTGTTATGATGGTTGTCAGCGTTGTCTGCGCATGTCATATTCTTCGTAGATTCGACTTGTCTTGTATGACGCATCACTCTCCCCAGTATTGGGGGAATTGTAGTGATACGCTCTATAAAGTAGCTATGGAGAAAATTGTTTTTATCCATACGTTTGAGGACAAAATCAGGTCTGCGTTAGCTCCACATTTCTCTAAACTGCCTCTCATAGTTGGATGAATCACACCAGGTAGTGTTTTATTGAGTAAACGTTTATTTTAGTTTGAAATTCAAAGTAACGGTTGTCACGTAGAAAAGTAGAAAAGTTCTGTACCAAGAATCATCGCTAGATGGGCATTCTACAAATACATATCTGTCTAATTTGGGCATCTGATGCCCAAATTAGACAGATATGTATTTGTAGAATGCCCATCTAGCGGAAAATAATGTGGTGGTCAGTTGCATTAAAAATTTAATTGGAAGTGAATTGAATAATATTCAGAGCATTCGAAGCGACTGCAACTCTAATGCTCGACAATACATTCATTTTTCTATGTCATCTGAAAAGGGAAAATATAATAGTAAAATGGCGCGAAGTTGTTGTTCTTTATCGCCCTCGTGGGTTATTTTTTTGAGCCTCATAACTCACAACAGTGGTTTATTGAAAAATATACCACGATAGAAAGAAGATTGTTTATTAAATATTCCTCTCTGTTGAGCAACAACCTCTGTTTTACAAAGAACGATTAAACTGGCTGTTATTTTTTCATGACATTCAAAATAAAATCGAGTCCTATTTTGTCTGTTCCATAATTCGACAATTAAATCATTTCAGAATTTCGACATTAATATTTTCACAAAATAATTTTTGTATTAGATAAATCAATTCTACACATGGTCACATATTCAAAGCTAATTTTAGATATGTCCTTTTACCTCTCATTCCATTTGGACAACAAAAAGTACACGCGGATTAAATGACTATTCATGCGGACCCGAAGGACAGAACAAACATTTGCCATAGTCAAGGAACAAAAAAGGAATCGTAAATGAAATCGACCCACGAAAAGGAAGGAAGATATCCGGTTCAAGTATTACATCAAAACGAGGCTGACAACATGGGCCATAACTCTCCGTTCAGAAATTATATTGTGTCATAAAGTACTCGACGGACCGCTGCCATAATTCGCCGAAAATGTAGTTTCTCACCCCAGATAATGAGTCTCGTACTTCGAGACACTGTCCTTGTCAAAACTTCGAGGGCCATAATATTCATTAATGGCACTATCCATCCGTTTTTCATACCTCGTGAGTCCCCAGGGTTTTGTCAAACTTTCTACGCTCTGAGTGTTTTGAATTTAAACGCTGTGAAATGGGAGATTGGTCGGAAACATAAAACCGTGTTTTTACCCCGTGCCAACATGAACTGGCATATTTCTACCGTCGCAGGAAAGGCAATAACGGGTGCTGGTACTTGGTCTTATATGTAACAAATACCGGTCTGGACGTTAGGCTGATTTTTCATGTATGTTTAACATTTTACATGATCAAGTATAACACAGGCTGAAAGCTCAAAATACCGTTACTACATTTTGGTGATTTTCCCAGAAGGCTCCCATCAGGGAGAAGAGTTGAAAGGTCTATTAGCATAAATTCCGCTGTCCTAAAGATCGTTTCCATTACTGGCTATCCACTGAGGTTGTGCAATAACCCATAATTTCCTGAAATATTTGTTTTTCCATTTTCTCACGCAGTTACTAAATCATAAGCTGACAAGGTTGTGAGGGTGAGCGTCCAAAAAAAGTACAAAAAGGATTATTAAAAACTAAAAGCTTCTTCCCTCGTATGCCAAGGAAGCTGGTACTTTATAGAACAGATTTTATTCAGAAAAACGACTTGAACACATAAAGTTCATCGTCGACATACATACATAATAATATTACATACGTCAGTATGGAATACATGTAAATACATTTCATTAGTGCGGAAATAATGTACAATGAAGGATCTTACAAAAATCTTAATAAGAGTAGATGATGATATTACATTTAGAATGAAATACTGAAAAATTAATTACTGATATTGTTGTATTCATGTTTTCCTTTATCTATTGCCTTAGTATAAAATATGCCAATAGCATTTAGAGTTTTAACATTTTCCGAGTTCAACAGTTCTATTAATTTAATCATATTGGGTTTGTTGTAATAGATCTAATACTTTTTTAAATAATGTTGTCTTAATTCCTTACAGGCGGGGCAAACTAGCAAAAAATGAAATTCGTCTTCTAATTCGTTTTTGTCACAAAGTTCACAGATTCTTTCATTTCTGGGGATATTTCTATGGCGTCCAGTTTCAATCAATAGTTGGTGAGCAGATATTCTTAATTTTATAACAGCGTTTCTATACTTACTAATTTTCATTTTATCTAAGTATGTTGAATTAGTTAAAGTATCCTTTAAATTTCTAAGAATTGATAAAGAGGAGCGATTACCAATATCTTAAAACCATTCATTTATATAAATATCCCTTAATCTATTACGGAATATTAGCAAAAAAGCTTTTGCATTGACAGAGGCAGGAAATAACCAAACAGCATGAAAACTAGTTCTCTGTAATAAATCCTTCACTTGAAAGGTCCAAAATTTAGGGTTGGTAAGATAAGTCATTTCTGTCAATACAGTTTGTAGTATACAATTCGAATTATTTTCTGAAAAGAGTTTGACAAAGTATTTGATTATTTTAACTTTTATTTTTATATGTAGAGGGAATCTTCCCAATTCTCCATAAATTGCCGAATCACTGGTTGATGATTTAACATTCAATATTTTCTCTAGGAATTTTTTATGTATTCTCTCAACGTGCTTACTCGTTATAAAGCCCCAAACCTCACTAGAATAGTATAAGATTGACGCCACAAAAGAGTCAAATAAATCAAGCATGATTTTTACAGGGATTCTTTATTTTCAGTAATATAAAATAATTCACTCATTGACCGAGTTGCCTTTCCTGTTAATGTTTAAATGGCATCATGGAAATTTCCGTTGCTACTAAAGATTAGACCTAAATAGTTAAAGTTAGAAACAATTTCAATGATATTTCCTGAATGTGTAAAATCTATATTTTCATCTACATGTCTACCTCGACTAAAAATGACTATCTTAGTTTTTTTAACATTAACTTTTAATTTCCATTTATCGCAATACTTTTCAAAAGCAGACAACAAACTTTGTAATCCTGTAGAAGTATCGGATATTAAAACTGAGTCATCCGCAAACAGCAATAAATAAATCGATAATTGGCCAATTGTAAAACTTTCAGTAGTATTCTGTAGTAAAAATAGTTCAATGTCATTAATGAATAGGGAAAATAAAAATGGCGAAAGTGACTCGCCTTGTAACAATCCAACATCACAATTATATAATTCTGAAATACTATGTTGCATTGTATATTTTACATTTCAGATATGCTCTGTTAAAAAGGTTTAATGCATCCGCAAAAAGTATCTACTATGTCAGCCTGCGCAATCTGCGCAGGCTGACATGGGTAGATACCTTTTGCTTTTGATATATTTTCTTCATATCCAAGAACTCTGTCTACCATGTGTACCCACAGTTTAGGTGTTAAACACAAAGGGTTTTATAAATTCACAATTATGTGGTGACTTACTTGGTATCATACTTCATGGAGATGCATCAAACCCCATTTTGTCAGAACATAGATTATGTGTTTTCGCGTTCCTTTTCTTGGATGCTTTTCGTCTGTTGTTACAGTACCGCAAAGACTCCCCAACCCCTTGGTGCATGACATGTATCGTCGGTAAATAAACTTATAGGACATACGTACGAAAACGTTGAATATGACGGATACAATTTTTTAACGAAATCTATCAACCAGATTTAATACAAGATAGACACGGAAGAAACTGCAGTGAGATAGAAAAGGATAGGCTTAAGTATGTAGTAAGATAAATAAGGAAATATAGAATTGTTTTTTAACAAGAAACCTTATTGCATTCACTTACATGTATTTTTTCTCTATAACATTAATTTTATTCAATGCGAACTTGTAGGCCGTTTTAACAAATAATTCTTGTTTTTGCTCTTCCATGAATCTTGATTCCAAAGTTAACATGATTAGCTGAAAAAAAATTTTTTCGACCTATTAGGTTGATAGTTTTGGAATTTTGAATCAAAATTAAATCAAGAACATTTGTTTAATACGAAATTGGAAAATTTAAAACGTGTGGTCAATGTGCCACTTCAAATAAACCATACGATGTCGAGTGCGACCCAGTGCAGTCTGATCTTGGATCTACACTGTCCAATAAGGAGATACTTACCCCGAAAAATAATTCAGAAGTTACTATATTATGATTTTATACCATTGGTTGAAAGAGTTTCATTTAACCCATTTCCCAAACAACAAACTTTTGGACCAGACCAAATTGAAAGCATTTGCAGGCGACAATTCAACTCTTGCTGAAAAGGTGATTTCTGTCTATGACAGGGTAGAAAACATTATGGGAAAAGGAGAAAATGCTGGTTACCAGCATTTTCTCCTTTTCCCACAATGTTTTCAAAAGGCTACTATTCCAGACCCGTAAAAACCAGGGCTTGTTTGGGAAAGGGTTGTCATACATAGATATCGTCAAAAAACAGATCAGCGGAGAGAGAAGTGGGGGGGGGGGAGAGAAATAAATCGTTGGGCAATCATCGATCTTGGAAAAAAAGACAGGCCGGAATTCGATCTCACGACCCCTAGACTAGTATACCAGCCATATGCTTTATCATAATTATCAGCGACTTAAGGCAGTGAATCCATAATAGAAAACAGCTATTTCCACTTTGATATTATCCTACAAAATTTGCTATGATTAAAAATGAGTATTATTGTACTACTTTTTCCTTTTTGTCCTTCTTAACATTATCATTTATAAATCTAAAACCACTATATTTTCAACAAAAAGGGAGATAATAACTACTTCCCTTTCTCCCTTTTTTATGGAAATTAACAAAAGTATCAACAAATAATTTCAAGATAGACACCAAAGAAATTTCTGGTCGGTTAAAAATGTGCAAAAGTATTATATCTGTACAAATCCGTATCTATCAACTATCAAGAACTTTAATGCCATACTTGCACTTGAAGTGTTACGGGTCGACTACCTTAACTCTGTAGAAATTGCTTGATGCTGGCGGTTTCAAAGTTTGCCACATTGTTTTCAAGTGCGGGCTGCGAAAAGAGCCAGACTGTCTTTCCCAAAGACTTTTTATATCAACCCATTCCAGAACGACGATATTTCTGAAACTTACTTCGTCAAAATGTTGAACATTTGTTGATGACAAATGAAATAATGGAATTTGTCTATAGGGGGACAAAAAACGCTGTGGACAAAAAAAAGGTGAAAATGCTTGTTTATCATCATTTCCATCTTTTTGCCCAAAGCCTTCAAAAACGTTGTTCCTAATAGGTCATTATAACACGGGATTCTTTCGCTACTGGCTTGACTCTGCACCATGTGCACAGTCATGACTTTTAACTTCCCTGACAGAGAAGGCATTTGAAAACATGGTTGGAAAAGGAGAAAATGCTGGTAACCAGCATTTTCTCCTTTTCCAATCATGTTTTCTATTCTATCAAAGACTATTTATTCTAGAAACTTTCAGTTTCTCTCCTGCAATTGTTTTTTTTTTTATCTGGATAATTCAAATATTTTGACGTTTGGTATAGAGATTGGCCTCAAGGTAGCATGGGCTAAGTACAAGAAACAAGACTCCGCAAAAACGCGGAAAGATTTCGTCTCGGAACAGAAAAAAAAAAACAACAGCAATAAATCATTCGACTTAAGGAAAAGACAAAAAAACAAAGACATCGTTCTCCGTGAAGTCCCCATGAACAAATTTATGAAATTCTTAAAATGTAAATGACTGAACAAAGTGACAAAATATTGTATAATTAATTAGACGTAAGTTGTTTTAAGACTCATAAAGTAGCGACATTATCATAATGCAAATCAAATGAGAATAAATAAACGGTTAAAACATCGCGAGTTGACAGTGTTTACGAGCCCAGATGTAATAAACGATGTAACAGGTGACCGACTGTCCATTCTATTCAATCATTTTTAAACTTTTTTTCCTTAAGCCAACCGTTACAGTCTCTTCCTTATTCGAGCCCCACCCTGCATGATGCGGGCCCATACTTACCAGAAATTTCTTTAATGTATTCCTTTTGTTTTGTAGGATTTTTTTTTTTTAAAATAACGACATTTCTAAATGGCTAAACTATTTGGTATGGCTAAAGCATTTGGTTTATCCAATCAGAAATTACGTGGTTTTTTTTTTACTTTTTCAAGTTAGAACGTCATTCAGATCTTGACTAAGAATGATGGCTGTGAATGGCTTGTTTATATGGGCCAGAGTGGTCTCTTGTTAGAGACGAAGTTGACCCCGAATATGACACATATCAACGACTATGATGTATCGTTCTTACTTATTGGCTCCTACAGACCCCTATTTGCCTCTATGTTTTGCAATACACAAACTTTTAAAAGATATGTTACTTTCTGGATCTAGAACAAACCTCTTACTAAAAATGAAATAACAAAAGGTTGGTGAATATACAGGTCGAATTTACAGTGTTATAGACTTTTCCAGTGTGAAAGTAGAAGAAGACAGCTAATTTAAAGTAACCCAAATGGTGATTATGTCCTCCAAAAGGTCTAAAACATGTTTGAAAAGAATATAAAGGCCCCATGTTCAAACCATGTTGTCAAACCCCTTAATTACGAAGTCCAAGAAGAAACCGGATTCTCTTCTTAACTTTATACCACACAACACAATTTTTACCATATCCAACTGAAAGGATTTCCTATCTGAATATCACTGCATTGATGATTTCTGTTTTTGATATAAGAGAAATCCTTGATGAACGTTGATTGGACCAAGCAATGTCCACAATGTTTAGCTATCTCCTTCAGGATCGTTAAAACTCAGGATTGTGTAGTAATGGCTTAACCCATTACTAAAAGACAAAGTTTGAACTCTTCCAAACCAAAAGAGTTTGCAGACGACAATTTTAGATGGTGAGAAAATGGCAGAAAGTTCTCAAAAAGGGGTAGAAAACACTGTGGGAAAAGGAGAAATTGCTCGTTACGAGCAATTTCTCCTTTTCCCACAGTGTTTTTAAAAGACTTTTACTGCAGACACGTAAAAACCAGGGCTTGTTTGGGAAAGGATTAACCCATTACCACACAATCCCAACTTTTAACAACCCTGAGAAAGAAGCCTTTAGAAAACATTGAGGGAAAAGGAGATAATGCCGGTAACCAGCATTTTCTCCTTTTCCCATAATGTTTTCTACCCTTCAAAAGACAAATTTCAAATTTTCAGTCACTTTTATTTTGTTGTCTGCAAATGCTTTCGATTTGGATAAGCCTAAAATATTTTCGTTTGGAAATGAGTTTAACATTTGTTAACCCCTAGGCAGTTAAGCGCGACTCGGGGTGCTTTTGGGGACGGTGTAGATCAAGATTAGACTACACGAAACGTACAGTCTGATCTTTCGTCTACGTTGTCCGATATGGTATTTTCTTTCGGGTGAAATCAACGTGGATATCGTAATTTTTTGGTCTTTATTTGAGTGGAAATTTTCATTTTATCTACATAGTAGCTAAAGGGTGTAACTTTTCAGTTGAAACTAATATCTTTTATTCAGTCATATTTGATTATCAAGAATTTACATGTCTTTTCCTCGCCGTTATCCCAGATGAAAACAGACTTATCTCGATCTATCCATCAAGACGGTCCATAACACAATTTTCGCCATGGAAATTAGCCACTCCCAAGATGCAATTATTCTTCCGGGAACGTCGTCCTCTGAACCTTCTCTAGGATTGACATGTGTTACAAGAATTAGATATGTCACCTTTCTTAGCAAAATTTAATTCGCGCTAAACGAAAAAAAAAATCAGATTGTAAGCAATGAAGTACAAATTCAATGTGGTTTGAGTAATAAGAATTTTCTTTGAAGAGGTTATGGTAATTGTTAGAATTGCTATTATTGGAGAAAAGATTGTAGGAAAAGGAGAAAATGCTGGTGACCAGCATTTTCTCCTTTTCCTACAATGTTTTCTACCGAGTTGTTGATATTTCTCTCTGACGCATTTTTAATCACTTGATCGTGTGGAAAGGGTTTATCATAAGTTCACGGAAAACTTTTTATATAACTTGGTGACAACGAAACAAAGCGCTTTTAGTCCAGTAATACACTTTACAAAACGATATCAAGCATCGTCTCCTTTTACAGCTATGTTTTCTTCCCTTTTAGAGAAAAATCCCATCATTTTACCCACAATTGATTTGTCGTCTGCAAATGCTTTCAAATTGGACTAGCCTGAAATTTTATAACGTTTGGTAAATGAAACTGATAACTGCCCGAGTGTTGATCATTCTTTTTGGGGCTTAAAATCAAATGCATGTAAACTATTCTAGAATTTCTTTTTCATTTTTGAAAAGCTGTAATCTAGAACAGGGAAGACTACGTGCGTGTATTAATTCCATAAAAAAGATTGATAAATATCAGCTATTTAGAAACCGAGCAAACTATCCCCGGACAACAGACGCAATACGTCGGACCGGAAATTGCACCCGGATACCCTCTGACATATACGTGTTGACACATTGGACAAGTTTGTGACAGGTCTTGTAATGGATCGGCCATTTGTTTCACTTATCGTGTTATACAAGGCCACTTCAAAGCCGGACATGTGTTTTTCTCACGTAAGCAGTCGAACTTTATCAAATCGAATATGTAAATTTGGACGATTTTCACCAGTTTTGGCAGCACATCCAAAATTGTTGTTTATGTACCAAGATCTTCCGAGATGTTTGAATACGCCTCTTGTAGAAAGCTACGACTTTGTGTTGTCGGTATGGATCAGTGTCAGAGACGGGAGGAACTCTTGAATTCTAATGAAGTCTTGTTAGGTTAAATGATCACGGTGGTGATTCTGTCATCCAAAGCTTCTGAGGTCGATCATCTAAGGTGACGATCATTGAGTGGGAATGTCTTTGAGCAAGGCACTTCATGGCCAAAAATCCATATGTGAAACCTGAAAAACACACAATTCAGTTAAAAGTCGACTTGATTTCCTTGAAAGCGACAAAACCTTTTTCAAATCAAAGACTGGTACCCGTTCTTTGATTTTTCAATGCGACCAGCTCAAAGACCGCAACCATCCATAATATGGTGCTATGGTCAAAGAAAATCTTGCAGGGCCCTCTGGGTAGTGTTTACAAATGATTGGAATGTCGTACCTAACCATTTTTTTTTTTTTTTTTACCAGTAAAATTCAAATATTAGGATTTCCAAGCTCTTTTAGCTCCAAATATATCACCCTCTTATAGAATGTTCACCAAGATTAGTTTGACTATATATTCTGTCCTTCAGGGCTCATTGAACGGTGCATAGAACCCTATTTGTTAATGGTATTTTAGTGAAAACTGATCTTGTCCTTATAAAAGGGGGACAGAAAAAGCACGAATGCAGGACAATAGCCCCATAAAGCGGAAGCCCCATAAAACAGAAGCCCAAAAGAACAGAAGTCCTATGGATAATAGACCAAGAGGACAATATCTTTCATCACGATCTCGAATTTAAAAAAAAAAAAAAAAAACTTAAGAAAAAGAACTTTTAAAAACGTTGTAGGAAAAGGAGATGTTATTAACCAGCATTTTCTACTTTTCCCACAAGGTGATCTACCCTTTCAAAATAATATCAACCATTAAAACACATTTGTTTTGTCGTCTACACTTGCTTTGAATTTAGAAAAGTCCATTTTTTTGTCATCAAAAATAAAGATGATATCATTGAAGAACTGGAAGACTTCGCGGAACCAACTTTGAGAAATGAAGACGGACGTAGATAACAAAGACCTAATTATGTACTCTGGTCCCGAGCAATTTCTACAAATGTCGTTGAATAAAGTCTTCTCCTTCAGATTTTTCCAAGAAACGTTTTTGCAGTAACGTCATATGAAAAGTTTAAGCAATGCATGTACAAAAAGAATCGACCAATGCAAGCCCGTGACCTGAGTTAAACTGTATACAGTTGATAAATTTTGCATGGGTCAAAAAACTACGCGTATTTTGCCTCTTGCATGTTTTCAGACAATCTAATCAATAGTTTGCGACGACTTAATTTGTAAAGTACATTACAAAAGTACATGGAATTCCATTTTTCCTAGGGCGACGTCCAAATTGTTATATATGAGATAAGAGGTGAACTTCTTGCCAGTTCGAAGAATTTTAGACTTGTCTAAATTAAAAGCATTTGCAGGTAACAAATCAAAAATGACTGAAAATATGTACTCTGTAACCGAAAGAGTACAAAACATCGTAGGAACAGGAGAAATACTTGATACCAGTATTTTCTCCTTTTCCCACCATGCTTTTAAAAGCATCCATCTATATAGTAGTTAAGACGTGCAATCGTTGGATAATGGGTAAATAACAGTTTTCAGCTTGTTTGTGTGGAATTTATGATAGCTTACAGTCATATTTTAATGTGCGAGTATATCTGGTCTATTTTACATGTCAAAATTAAATATGAAATATGAAGTTTGAGGTTGAAAAAAAAACTATCTTAAAAAAAAAAACGCGATAGAACAAAGCTCTTCAATCAAAAGCGAAAAACGGTTGAGATCCCGTCCAAATCTCGTAGAACGAGAGTACATCTTCATTTTGAGTCTAACTTCCGGTATAGTATTTTATCCTATTATCTCAAATGTTTACCCTTTCTGCACCAAGGATAGTTCTTGATTGCTTTTGTGAAGAGTGTATAGATCAAGATCAGACTATACAATACATAAAGTATGATAAATAACTTCAATATCAGATATTTTACAAAAAAAAGTGATGAAAACAATCCAGAAACTGGCGCATGTTGTATGTATGCGTTTTAGTATTAGGGTTACATTGTACACCCCATTTTACTTATTTAGTAATTTTCGAAGTGTTTTGTATACCTAACGACTTGGTAGTGACTTATGGTGACAGCGCCTGTAATACGTTGAGTAAATCAGTGTAATACATAAAATACAGACTATGTATGGAGACGACAAAAATATTAAATTAACAACTGGCACTTTATCCCATAATTAATCCGACCTTTTTAAAACATCTGAAAGAAAGCAAATAAGGGGAAAGAAGGGAAAATAGGAAAAGAAAGATCAAAAGTCGATACAGAAAACGTTTTTTCTAAAATCATTACTCCACAATGAGTTTAAGTCTGCAGGCACAGAAGAATTGTATTTGACACTTGATTCTTATATAGTCCTTAGTTCAAACAGATGGACTTCCAAAGCGAAACGGCAATTGGTTTACTTTCTGTAACGAAGATTGTCTTCTCTTGCAACTCTATTTATGCACACATTTATGAATACTTATTCATTTTCATGTTAAATGTCATGTCATTAAAAAAGGGGGTTTTGGTGTAAATTTTCACTGGTATTTATGAAACTTCAAACATGTTTTCCTTAGGATAGTATTTTGATACAATTTTCTTCTGTAAGATGTGTCACAGAAAAAGGGGTTAACTTTCACATACTGAACTTGTTGAGCCCCGATAGATCAGTCAGTAATGTTGTGAGCTGTTAGTCTAGAGTTCCCAGTTTGCGCTGGCTTGATTACTGTCTCAGCCAGCATCCTTTGACATTTGATCAAAAGTTACTGATACAAGTCTCATTTGTGTCTTACCAATGAGCGAATGATGTTTTAATCTGTCATTCGACCACCATTTTGACCAGGAAATTAATGCCTGGCCTTCCAAGTTAATTCAATCCCTTACCATACAATCCTTACTTTCAATGACCCTGAATAAGAAAGGTAAATTGTGAAAGCGTTTTTGGAAAAGAAGAAAATGCTTTTTGCACAGTTACATACCCTGTCAGAATTATTTTGCCTTGAACTTTGATATTTGGTATTTATCTTCATTGTAGACCTTTACAGCTTAGTACTCAGGTGAGTGATATAGGACCATCATGGTCCTCTTGTTTATCGGAATACATGTATGTTGCAGTTAATGGTACAGCGTACCCTTTACAGGGCGAAAAGTTTTATTCTTACCGATATTGAAAGTATGAGCAGACAACAAATCAAGTATAACTGGATTGATTGTATCTTTCTTCGATAGAAACTGATGCTTATATATCTTTTATTGCTAAGATTTGATCCTAGTAATGTATTTTGAATTGAATCGATAGCTGAAAGCCTCTTGAGAAAAGGAGAAAATGTCGATAACAAGCATTTTCTCTTTTGTCTCATGATGTTTTAAAAGCTTTTTCTGTATTGGTTAGAGCGCAGTGTAGTTCATTGACATGAGTCTCCAAAAGGTAAAATTGCATATGAAATATGATACGTATTCATAAGCATTCGTATCTGCTTTGAAAAATAAGTTTTTCAATCGATCGCAACAGAATGATGACTGTATAAATTAAGCATGAATACGGGCTTAAGGTAAGACCTGTGTAATGGTAAACAGCTATTTCCACTAAAATATCATCCTGCAAAATTAGCTATAATTAAAAATGAGTATTATTGAACTACTTTCACCAATTCATTTTCTCTATTTTTTTCCTTCTTTGAATTATCATTTATAAATCTAAATCTATTCTCAATTCAAAAAGAGATAATAATTACTTCCCATTTCAAAAAACTAACAAAAGTATCAAAAAATAATTTCAAGATAGACATAAACGGTAATCCGTTAGAAATGTGCAAAAATGTTATTTCTGCATAAATCCTTATTCATCCTTATTTATAAAGCAATTAGAATTTTTGCCCCTTGTTCACCGGAAGTGCATTACACAGGTCTTACCTTAATTCTTTCAGCGCTATGGGCGAACAGAGGGATTTTCGCAGATAGCATAGATCAAGATCAGACAGCACAGAACATGCACTCTGATCTTCGGTCTAAACCGTCCATATGTTTAGTTCAGCATACATGATAAGAATCTTTTCGAATTTTATATTTTCATTTATCGAAAGAGGTCGAGTGTATTTGGTTTTTTCTCAGTGAAAATCGAAATTTACGCAAAGTGCGAGAAATTTGGGGTAAATGCGCGCAAAGTTCGCCAAATAATCCCTCTGGTTAAATGGCACACACTGTTTACCCATTATCTTACGCAAGATGGCATCCTACAAATACTCATCTATTTAATATTGGCATTTTGGGTACAGAACCCGACTGTTTTTCTGAGCGACAACCGTTACTTTGAATTTCAAACTAAATTAAACGTTTACTCAATAATACGTTATTTGGTGCGATTCATTCAGCTATGATCAGCTAGCAGGTAACTTGTACACTGGCCATTTATTAACCCTTTCCCAAACGACAAATTTTAGACTCTTCCAAACTCAAAGAGTTTGCAGGCGACAATTTTAAATTTGATAAAAATGGCGGAAAGTTCTCCAAATGGGTAGAAAACACTGTGGGAAAAGGAGAAATTGCTCGTTACGAGCAATTTCTCCTTTTCCCACAGTGTTTTCAGAAGACTTGTACTGCAGACACGTAAAAACAAGGGCTTGTTTAGGAAAGGGTTAAAACAGGCTCTACATCCTTTAATATAAGCCCTACCTTTCCCAAGTGTAAGGGAGTGCGTGATGTGTCATAGTAGAAAGGTCGAATATTCGAAGAATATTATCACCCCTCACAACCTACGTCAGTGTGACGTCACAGGTAGTGATATCGGACCCTTGTTAATAAAGTCAATGTGCGTGTTTGGTAAGACTGTTTTTTTTTTAATCGTTCCTTTAAATGATCTAAAAAAAAAGTCTTTAGACCTCCAAAGCGTACAATGCCTAGGGACTTTGTTTTTTGTCAAAGTTTTTGTTAACTACTTATAATAATGGAATAGACTTCGACCAACTATTAAAACCCAATCACTTTTTGATATTTGGTCAAAGTGTTTGTGCATATAGACATCTGCTTCCTGTCTAAAACATCAGAATATTAAATGTATTCATCTAATGTCTTTGATAAATACATGAGAGTCTTTGTAGTCCGTTTGTATCCACCCAAGCTAGCCTCATTCTATCTTCATATAGTACTTACTTTTCAATATAAGTTACGAAAATGCGCAGGTCCGATATCACTTCCTGTGACGTAGGTTGTTACCCTTGATTATGACATGCGCAGACATTGAAGTAACTAGCGCACGGGAACTACTATTGCCGCCTTCATTTGAAGAGTTACAAAATATGAACTTGGTATTTTTCAGTGGTCGTATGCATGAAATGTCAAACTATACTAGTAATTCACCATTATTTATCGATAAATTATTGAAAAGTAGATCTACGAGTTTCTCGTATTAAATGAAATGTATAGTATTAACTGGCTATGAAAGACTTAACCCTTTCCCAAACGACAAATTTTTGACTCTTCCAAACTGAAAGAGTTTGCAGACGACAATGTTAACATTCACAACAATGACAGAAAATTATCCGCACGGGCAGAAGACACTATGGGAAAAGGAGAAATTGCTCGTTACGAGCAATTTCTCCTTTTCCCACAGTGTTTTCAAAAGACTTGTACTGCAGACACGTAAAAACAAGGTCTTGTTTGGCAAAGGGTTAATACATGGCTGTTCATGAAAATATTGTGACCACAAGGTTTTCAAAAGTAACCTGCTTCTAGACAGTTTAAAACTTTAAGGGAATTAACTAAAATACGTGTCGACGATCAAAAAGAGTAACGTAATGGGCTTACTCAACTTTACGAAATTCTCGCAATGTTTGCTCTGACGTAGAGCCCAAAGCTCTTTCAGTACCAAATTTATAAATTCGACCTTATCAGAAGTACAATACACCAATGAATGGAAAAAATATATTTATCGATTTTGGCTGAATAAGCCGACAATGTAGATCAAGATCAGACTGTACGCTCTTTGTTTTTTGATTTTGATACCAGGCCGGTGTTTTTAGCATGATGGCACTTTTAAAATCGATTTAACTCTTTACCAAACAACAAAATTTTGGACTTACATACAAAACTGAAAGCAATTGCAGACGACAAAATAAACATGACTGTAAAATTGAAACTTGACTTTAGAAGAGTCGAAAACATTGTGGGAAAAGGAGAAAATGCTGGTTACCAGCATTTTCTCCTTTTCACACAACTGTTTTCTGAAGGTTTCTTTTCTGGGTCACAAAAAGCAGGTTCGGTTTGGTAAAGGGTTAATCTGCTTCCTTTTTCTCACTTTGAACACAAAGTTTCAGAATCACCTTCTGCATATTAAAGCCATTACTGACCTTGTATTTGAAAATGCACATCTGAGATAAGACCTGGAGTTGAAAGTCATAATGGCGGATTGTAAATCACGCTGGTCGCGAGATCAAACGAGACCTTGACGGTAGGGGAAAATATATGGACGTGAAATATACATCGCGCTTCATTAATTGTTCACGCCGTTTCGCCATGTGTTGAAAGATTTTACTCCATTGGGAAATTAAAGTAGACTCCTCGAAAAGGAGGATAAGTTGCATGATCAACAGTAATTCACACATCTTTGGATTCTTTAAAGTGTGACCTTTACTTTTTGAGGTGCAACAGTTCTGTGATAGAGTCCTCTGTGAAAGGCGCTTTTTGGGGGAAATAAACTAAGATAAATATATAGCTCCAGATAAGAAGGAATGATGGCATTCTGAATCCATTATTTCTCTTCAAAACTCTATGTTGTGGGTACTCATTAGAATCGTCTCGATGAGACGATTCTAATGAGTACCCACAACATAGGGTTCAATGGAGAATAATTAGTACTTTCACTTTTAGAAATTAAAATCAGTCCCTCTATCTGGAACTCTGTAAATACATGTATAAAAATTGAGAACTTGCCGAGACATTTTTTTTCTGATATCGTTTGTTCACAAGTTTGTACTCAGAAAATTAAACATAAGAATATCGTAATCATTAGAACAGAAGAGTATATCAGTACGTGGCTACTTTTAATCCTATACTGCCAGAAGTATGGAATTGGAATTTTGTCTAAGTATTTGAATAAACAAGGCCATGAAAGTTTAAACGCTTGTGTTGCATGTCTACATTTTTGCTACGGATCGAACTATGAAACAGAATTCACTCTATGAACACTTTACAGACAGGTCAGAGCATTGACGACCACAAGATAAACAGGTTTGAAAACATTGTTGTAATAGCATTTTCTTCTTTTCCAACAATGTTTTTAAAATGCAAATATAAATTTCATTGTTTTAGCTACATCTTAATTTGTCGTCTGCTAATCTTTCAATATGGGAAAGTGAATTTTCTTTCGTCTGCTAAAGGATCAAGCATTGGTAAAGTGACTTATTTCATAATCGTACTGCATAAATTTAGATCATATAAAGTAGTACAATGTAACGTAACGCAAAAAAATAACAGTTCTGAATAATGGTAGAAAAACTTTCGGAACAAAAGAAAGTACTTGTCGGAAGTGGAAGAAATAGGACACCGGTCCCCAGCATTATCTTCATTCCCTACAATGCTTTTAACTAACCCGGCCGGGTAGCGCTTTGAATCGTGACCTTGTGATTGCAAGTTCGATACCCGGTTGAAGCAAATGTCCTTTCTAGCGATTTTCCGCCTCTTACCCTAGATGCATGTGAGAAAAGTAGTGATAACGGATTGAAGGGTGTCTATAATCATTGACCTACAACACGCCAAAAGGGGCACTCGGACATTTGCGTAAGGTTTCGTCTAGGATCAGCCTGCGCAATCCACACAGGCTAATCCGAAACGACTCAACCCGTTTTTTTTTTTGTATTTTTCTGCTTTGCGCAAGTCTACTGAAGGAAAAAATCTTATGCAGTCATAAGGTGCCATCTCGGATTAGCCTGTGCGAATTGCACAGGCTGATCCGAGACGACACTTTACATAAATGTCCGAATGTTCCTTTTCGCGTGTTGCAAGCCGTATCAAAAACACTTGTGCACGACAAATTAGACGTGGCACAAATAATGTGATTTGTGTTTGAAAGGTAAAAAATATTGGATTTTGTTTGTATTGGAGTTAAACGCCATTTTAACAGCTCAGGTCATATCACGGCGGTCTGTACACCTACGCTTGTGTTTCCTAGCTTTCTCACATCACTACAGACATAACTCACTTTCAAAGCCACTGACTTGATCTTAACACCATGCATCAATCAATAAATAAATGAATAAATAAACCAATAAATCAATCAATCAATCAATCAATCACTCCCTCACTCACTCACTCACTCAATCACTCACTAACTAACTCACTCACTCAATCAATCAATCAATCAGTCTACCAACCAAGCAAACAAGCAATAAATTAATCAATCGATCAATTAATCAATCGATCAATTAATCAATTAAATCAAATTCATTGACAGAAATCTTCTTTTGATCTACACTGAAGTTGTCGTCTGCAAACGCTTTCAATTTGGAGAATGTTGTCGTATGGTAAAGAGTTAAAAGAGCAACATGCTTTGAGAAAGCAGACAGAGGACACCCTTAACGTCGACATCTCATATACCCTCTTGTCACCCACGATCGCGCCTTTTGAAGTCGGGTTGGAGGGATATTTATGACCACGTAGTTGAGCCTGGTCTAGTCTATAAATAACACCAACGTGACATGCTTCTATTTGATCTTGTTAATTTCAAACATGAAATTATAGACAAGTTTGCGCAATGCAAACATGACCGATTTTTGCTTTACAAATCATTGGTCATGAATTATTAAAACGCGATTGAAAATTAGACAGTTTATGGAAGGGAGATAATTCATTTTTATTACAATTCTGTCGTCACCCACAACAGATTTCGCAGGCAATAAATTGACTCTGCTTATTTATTTGAACATGTTAGATTGACGGTTTTTTTTTTTAATAATTTGTCACAGACCATAGCATCGCTTAACCTTTGCTGCGCCAAAAATAATGACACTTATACGTTCAGATTATGAAATTGTTTAAAACTTTTAACTGAAATCAATAGACAATTTCGGGAGATAAAATAGAGGACAATTGTCTGCTCTCAGATGTGTGATTTTTCATCAAATTAATAGAAAAGGCTATATTTTCACTAGTGGCTAAGCCTTTACTTTTCACGAGATGAAAGAAATTTCGATCATACACTGAAACAAGAACTTATCCTTCTTCTTTTTAACCATTTACTTTAACCTTATTTTTAGAAATTTGATCATTATGAAAAATATGTGCGTTTTTTTTTTTATTTTCGAAGAAAGAGATCTATTCAATCTAGTGGAATATGGACAAACCTTAACTATGACGTCATGAATTATGTTGTTTACGTTATATAACAAAACGTGACGTTCACCCGTTGTCTGCGCATGTCTTATTTTTTCGAAGATTCGACCTGTCTGCTATGGCGCATCACCCATCTCCGTATTTCTGGGAAAAGTAGGTCTTATACGGAAGCTATCAGCCTGTTGCCCAAGCATGTAGGATCTGTTTGAATCCTTTTCCAAACAATAGATTTTGGACCCTTCCAAATCGAAAGAGTTTGCAGACGACAATTTTAGATTTGGAAAAAATGACAGAAAGTTCTCAAAAAGGGGAGAAAACACTGTGGGAAAAGGAGAAATTGCTCGTTACGAGCAATTTCGCCTTTTCCCACAGTGTTTTCAAAAGACTTTACTGCAGACACGTAAAAACCAGGGTTTGTTTGGGAAAGAGTTAATAAATGGCCGATGTATAGGTTACATGCTCACCGATGATACCTGAATGAATCGCACCAGGTAACGTTTTATTGAGTTAGCGTTTATTTCATTTTGAAATTCAAAGTAATGATTGTTTTGAAAAGTAGTCCGGCTCTGTATCCAAAATGCCCAAATTAGATAGATTTGTATTTGTTGAATGTTATCTAGCGGGAGATAATGGACTTTTACCCGCTAAAATTCGTTCATGTTCTATAAATATCAGAGGTTTGTCTGAAAATGAAAGTTACAACATTCCGGGCGAGTGAATCATAACACGGTTACATTGGTAGAATTTACTGAAAAACATACAAGAAAAATTATAGCTTCTGTATAATAAATCTTAGGTCAATATTTTTTCATATAAAACATGATTGAATGTGTGCAATCTAAACTTAACTAGATCCATAAAAAAAAATTGGCAATCGAATGGCATCATTCCATGAGTTCGATTTATATAGTCAAATCATAGTCAAGCAGTATACCTTTCAAGTAAGCGGGGATGTTAAAAATAGTACTGTTATCATAATTGTTTTATTCAATTCTATAATGTTTTTTTTTTCGTCGAACACCCGTAGGCTTGTCATGGAAATATAGACTCAGCACTGAACTAAGGATAACTATTTCAGACAGCCAGAGGTTGTGAAATGAGCATTCTACACTTTTAATGTCAAAATCTATGGTAAACCCGCATGAAGAATCGTTAAGTACCTCTTTTGTAAGCATGTCTACTTTTATGTCACTTTCTGAGTTGCAAATTCAACGATGTAAACTCTACATACGTAACTGTAAATAGATTAGCGCATGAGCTGACTATTGATGGCCCAGTCCATGCTCTGGATACACTAATCAGTTTTGACAGGTTACGTCCCTTGGCGGCCTCGTTGTGACTTGCGCTCCACATGGAAATTGCTTTATGCCGTCTGCGTACTTCCGCTTTTATTTAATTTGCACCTCTTGGGTTTACAGACTGGGGTAAAAATAACTAAATCCTGGGCTCGTATTCACCAACTATTCTTTAGAATAATCTTTGTCTCGGTCTTTGTTTCATCATACTCTGTGATGAAAGATTTTCAACTTTTGAAATGACACAACCTCTGATTGGCCAAACCAAATGGTTTGGCCAATCAGATGTTGTGTTACTTTCAAATTTAACGGATTCTAAAGAATAAGATTGGGAATGTTCGGTTAATACGAACACTGGTTAATCTTACGAAAAAGGAAGCTACTCTTCAAAAACTTTGGTCGACTCAATTAAGGTTGCAGGCAATCCGAACTTCAGCTGCTACTTTCTTTTTAAAAAAAAGTCATACATTTATGGGATGAATTTGTAAACTGAATTAACATAAACATCCATCGTTGAACAGCCGTTGATATTTTGTATGAATTTTCCGCAATCCAAACTGGTAATTAAAACTAGTCAGTCAGTCTGGCTTCGATTTTCAGGTTTTTGCTGTATTTGTATTGTGTTGTTGTTATTTTTTTCGTGTAGTATACATGTTATTATTTAAAAGGAAGACTATGAATAAAAAGCATAAGCTTTATATTTTTTCAGGTCAAAGAATGCCAGAACAAAAAAGGATTTTTTTTTTCAAATTGTATTTTTACTGGGACAGAAAAACGCTTCCTTATGTCAATATAATCGTTCTTGTGGCCTTTTTATCCTCAATACCGTGAAACCAAATATAGCAGCCAATAAAATAATCATAAATTATACTTATAACAGCTGATTATGGTTCACAAAGTAGAACGAAGCAAAAGTGAGTAAAATACATGATACGACAGTTTGAATATTTGCACTTTACAAACACTCGATAACGGTTTTATTGCGACCATAAACACTTATTAGTGTGCACTGGTACAAAGAATGGAGGCGTCCCGACTCGTACAAATGGCAATGAAGTAGTATACTGTCTGTTTTATGCCGTTTATAATTCACTTTTTTATAAAACGTTTTTTTTTAGCCTCCTTGACTTTTTGGGAGAGATTAAATACTTTCAGACCGAAGATCCCAAAACTTCCGACGATGTATTCTGCACGTATACACCAAAAGGCTGGATTTGTTTGCGCTCGTTTTTGACTTTTAGTGGTGTAAGTTTTGATTTCATTTTTGAAGGTCAAGGTCATATGCAAATTAACCATTTACCTGATATACCAGTTTGAGGCTCTTCCATTTCAGCAGCAAACAAAGATATGATGTCAAAAATATAGACAAATGAGGATACAAATATCTGATTGCGTAGAAAACATTGCGGGAAAAGGAGAAATTGCTCGTTACGAACAATTTCTCCTTGTCCCACAATGTTTTCAAAATCTGTCTGTTGCTGATACGTCAAAATGAGTATCTATGGAGTAAAGGGTTAATCATACTCTGTGATGAGCTGGTTTGATGATCTGCAAAAGATATCGACCCATGTCAGCCCCGTAGTTTGCGCAGGCTGACATAATCGGAACCTTTTGTTGTTGGAATTTTCTACATGCCAAAGGCCATGATCTTTCTATCTCATGATCCAAACAGATTTAGACGAATTGATCAACAATAGGCCATAAAATCCTTAGTATAGCACATCATCAAGGTGCATCGAAGCCCCTTTTTGCCGATGCACCCCTGAAATGCATACACGATGTTCATACACCATAACTGTTTCCATGACAGGGGTATCACCAACCAGTATAACTATTTTTCTAATTCGTATTTCATACTAGACCTCCGATTGCCATCACATCTTAGCTCACCCGCTAGCTGGTTTCGGGATTTGGGAACATTAGAACCGCTTCTGCCACCCCAGAAGAATATCTCTTTTCACAGGTGTATAAATACTCTTGGATGCTTCCGATGCATTTCTGACGATTTAAGTTCTTGAATGGTATGCTTTGGTGACTGACCTCTCTAAACACAAAGTCACATGATTCAAGGGCCATAGTCGACTCTGTTGTCGATATCGCCAGTTTGTCAAACTTGAGAAACATCTAGCGCTCGTTAAAGTGTCGTCAATTATACTTGATCACGTAATATAAAAACCTGATGTCATCCGTCAATGATTCTTGTTCTTTGCGATTGGTATAATATTTACCATTGTTTACTTATCATATAGCTATATATAAACAAATAAATGTGCTTAACTATGGTAGCATGTTCCTGCCACGAGATACGATTGCATATTCCTGCCACCATTGAATTTGTGTAAACTTAAAATCTAATCATCTACGAGATATATGTATATGTATCTCGTATATATCACAAATTAAACTTATTAACTCATTACCAAACGACAATATTTTAGACTGGTTCAAATTGAAAGCATTTGCAGACGACAAAATAAAAGTGACTGAAAAATTGAAATTTGTTTTGTGAAGGGCAGAAAACATTGTGAGAAAAGGAGAAAATGCTGGTTACCAGCATTTTCTCCTTTTCCCACAATGTTTTCTAAAGGCTTTTTTTCTCAGGGGCGTCAAAAGTAGGGATTGTGTGGTAATGGGTTAATATTATATATATCTCGTGTATTACTCAAATTAAACTCATTAATGCCCTGTTTGCTTATTAAAACGAGCTGTTGATTTTTAATAGAATGAAAAACATTCTGGGAAATATAGAACTACATGTACTTCATTTTCCATTGTGTTTTCACAACTGACTATTCCATGCTTTTGTTTAAATATGTACTTGCATGGAGATTTTTAAGAAGGTACACTCAATATAAATTGACTTCTTTGTCACAAGAAAATAAAAGCATTATTATGGAGTGCGTTTCCCAGATTAATTCATAAAATATACTTGTAAGATAGGAAGAGGTCCAATGCCAGTCCGCGTTATTTTTTTTACTAGAATATTTTTAAAGGATATTGTTTAAAAAAATGTACCAACTCGTTACTAATTGGGTACCTATATGAGTCAAAACGGTGTCACTTTAAAAGATGTTAACCATTTACCAAACGACAAAATTTTAGACTGGTCCAAACTGAAAGCACTTGCAGACGACAAAATAAACATTACTCAAAAATAGAAATGTGCTTCTAGCAGGGTAGAAAACATTGTGGGAAAAGGAGAAAATGCTGGTTACCAGCATTTTCTCCTTTTCCCGCAATGTTTTCAAAAGGCTTCTATCTCAGGGTCGTAAAAGCCAGAAATTGTTTGGTAAAGGCTTAATCCCTTTAATTACTCAATAAATGAAGTAAAAATCTACAATCAAACTGAAAACCTTACTAAAACGATTTTACAGATATCTCATCCATATCGGACAGTGAAGCCCCAAGATCAGACTGTCTATTCTGTGTTGTTTGGTCTTGATTTATGATTGACCTCGAAAGCACAGTAAGCTGCATTTAAACGTTTAATTTCTTTGGAATCGCCACTAATGCCCGCGGCTTGAATAGAAAGCCGCAGAATACACTATTCAATCACGTGGTACTAAATTATGAGTATTGCATTACAGTTTAATGGTCGGGTACCCTGAAAGCAGGCATTAACCATAACAGATAATCGCACAAAGAAGGACAATTTCATACAATACCGCGTTGATTCTTTACCAGACGACAAAATTTTGCACACTGAAAGCATGCGCAGACGACAAAATAGGAAAAAAATATGGCTCAACGATAGAACTTTACTCTTGAGCGGGGAGGAAAGCGTCAGGACTAGACATTGGTTAAAACAATTTTTTTCAAAGAAAAAAAGAATCACTTTCTAAAGTTCGTTTATCCATAGGCTCATCTGGCAAGGGGATGAAAGCGAAATGTAAAGGTGAGATAAAGGTCCCCATTCACCAACCATTCTTGAGAATATTCTTAGTCTTATTCTCTAAGGTTTTCTAAATTTTTAAGTAACACAACTTCTGATTGGCTAAACCGAATGGTTTAGCCAATCGAAAGTTGTGTTACTTACAAATGTAGAAAATTCTGGAGAATAAGACAAAGAACATTCTTAAGAATCGTTGGTGAATAGGGGCCCAAATTTCCATGCACCGCTATTAAATAGAGGATATTTGTTTTTTTCGGTGAAAGATCGAAATATATTTCATCGAGTGGACACCACCAGTAATATTTTCACGAGTGGCGCAGCCACGAGTGAAAATATTACCGATGGTGTTCACGAGATGAAATAAATTTCGATCTTTCACCGAAAAAACAAATATTCTATTTATTTCATGCTTTTTACCCTTTCTGGGAGGAGCTTTATCAAAATTCAGTAAAGTTCTTTTTACCTTATTCCCCTGGCGTACCCCTCCCGCATGGCAACGTTACGTCAAGCACGAGAAATGTAAGTATATCACGTCATATTTCCCATCTGGTTGTTAGGCACGCACAATTTACCTAGGCAACAAGAACGTGAAAATCGGTATTTTCACTCGTGGTACCATTGTAAGATCAAAAAATATTTTCACAGCTATTTCTCGATATCCTACCGGAAAGCATGAAATAAAAGGTAATATTATGAAAACCTTGTAAGAATTGTTTCCAATAATGCGTTTATTCTTCTGCACGCCTACCATCAAACTTAGATACTAGTATATTTTCACATTAGTCATATCGAACAGAACCATTGTTTGGTACAACACATGGCGGGGATATAACCCCCTTTTGCCACAGTATAGTTGATTTGTTTGAGTGAAAGGTTATGATATGGCTCGCAACAGGCGAAAAGGGGCATTCGAACATTTGCGTAAAGAACCATCTCGGATCAGCCCGCGCAGTCAGCGTAGGCTGATCCAAGACGGCACTTTACTAATACATTAGATTTTATGCTACAGTACACTAGCGCAATACAGAAAATTACATAAAAACAGAAAGTGTCGTTACGGATTAGCCTGTGCGGAGTCTGCAGGTTGATCCGAAACGTCACTTTACGCAATGTCCGAACCGCCCCTTTTTGCCTGTTGCAAGCCATTTATAAAAGGCACTTAATGTGCAGTGTTTAGAATATTAAATATAGATTGTTTTGTGATGTGCAATATAGAGGTTCTTTGGGCATATTGTGCTGTCATATCCTGATGGATAGGGTGCTGTTTAAAACGCATTTCACTCGATAATGTCTCCGTTTTTATTATTTATTCAAAGACAGTTTTTCATTCCATACAAAATCGACGTAACAGTAGTGCTATTTGTGCATTGACATTAGCAATGATTACTGTTGTCAGGGGTTACCTTTTTACTAATCGACATTATTTCAACCCTTGACGTCACACAATGACGACTTTTAACGACCCTAGGAAAGAAGCCTTTTGAAAACATTTTGGGAAATGGAGAAAATGCTGGTAACCAGCATTTTCTCCTTTTCCCACAATGTTTTCTACCCAATCCAAGACAAAAATCATCAATCCAGTCACATTTAATTTGTCGTCTGCAAATCTTTTCAATTTGGACCAGTCTAAAATTTTGTCGTTTGGGAAAGAGTTAAATAAAGATCAGACTACACAAAATGTGAAGTCTGACGTCGCATCTTAACCGTCCATTTGTTCAGTCAAGCCCATAATATCGGTGGATTCTACTGCTAGACAGAAGTCGAGATTATATATTTCGCTTTGAAAGGATGTTGTTTCTTGAAAAATAGAGGGGGAAAAGGGGGTGAGGAGAAGAAAAACTGTTTGTGACAAAATATCACGAAATGTTATGGAGAAAATTGAATGTATTGGAAAATATTCTATAATAGTCTATTTCAGATTTGATTAATAACAATTTCAGTGAGTATTTGAATCATCAGAACAAACGAAAAAAAAGGTGGGAGAGGGAGAAAAATGTTTGTGACAAAATAATATCACGAAATGTTATAGAGAAAATTTAATATATTGGAAAATATTCTTTAGTCCATTTAAACTTTGATTAATAATAATTTCAACGAGTATTTGAATCATTAGATCAATCAGAGAATCTGATTTCCTAAACGGTACTCCCAGTAGAGACTTAGATCATTATGGTAAATCTTTCAGCTGATCTTTGATTTACTTTGCGGATTTTGTAAGATTATTGTATTGCAGAAACAGCTTTCACTAAGAGATAACTTGCTCATTTTATGTCAAATGCATTTATTTTAACCATTAGGTTTCTGAGCGCGACTTACTGACCTTCCGCAGGCGGCTTAGATTAAGATCAGACCATAGAGAACGTGCAGTCTGATCTTGAATCTACACTGCCCGATTAGGAGATAGTTTTCCAGTAAACAAACCTTTGAAATACCAGTAATTAGGGTTTTACTATCTGAAACATTAAGATAACTGGCAAACTTGTGAGAAGACATCGAGAATCTATTTTTTAAATGTTAACGTTTAGTTGTATTAGGATCTTCTGTCACAATTCTTTTCTTTAAGGTCTTCAGCTATCAGTTTTTTTGCTCACATGTTAATTGGTTTAAGAACATTGTCAGTAGGTATCATATTTTCTCTTTCTCTTTTTCATTTATAAGCTGAAGATATATTACAAACGTATATTATAATTTTCTCAAGAGTTGTTAACTGCAGGAGCTTATAAATTGTTGTAAATATGTCACTCATTGTACAAAATTGTTGTATATTATGTAAGTGTATGTGGGCCAGAGGCCTAAATACTTGAATAAAGGTATATTGATATTGATATTGATATTTAATATCGATTTGAAAATTTCAGTTTAGTTGTGTAGCTGGATACGGATGAATCTGTAAGGGTAAGGTTAGCCTTTACCACACAATCCCTGGTTTTTACAACCCTGAGACAGAAGCCTTTTGAAAACATTATGGGAAAGGGAGAAAATGCTGGTAATCAAAATTCAATTTTTGATTCACATTCATTTTGTTATCTGCAAATGCTTCCAATTTGGACTAGTCCAAAATTATGTCATTTGGCAAAGAGTTAAAAGAAGGCTTAATTTCATTCAAATTTAGATAAACACCTGTGTCATGATCTGGCAAAAAGGAGTTCGATGCGTTTCCGTGATGCCCTATACCAAGCAAACCATCACGTGATTATGGATCGATAAAATCCATCATGTTTAACAACAGACTTAATCATGAGGTGTAATGGTCCTTTCACATGCAGAAAATTTAAAGCCAACAAAAAGTATTGACTCATGTCAGCCTGCGCAGATTGCGCAGGCTGACATGAGTCGACAATTTTTGCAGATGCATTAAGCCATTTTTTCACATTGCATGGTTCGGTAAAATTCTGTTAAATTTTACCTGACAATAATATACCTTAAGGTAAGACCTGTGTAATGCACTTCCGGTGAACATTGGGCAAAAATTCTAAATGGTTGTTAAATAAGGATAAATAAGGATTTATGCCGAAATAATATTTTTGCACATTTCTAACGGATCAGAAATTCCGTTTATGTCTATCTTGAAACTTTTTTTGATACTTTTGTTTGTTTTCTGAAAAGGGAGGTAATTATTATCTCTTTTTCAATTGAGAATATAGCGGTTTTAGATTTATAAATGATAATTCAAAGAAGGAAGAATTGGAAAAAATGAAAAGGTGAGAGTAGTTCAATAATACTCATTTTTAATTATAGCTAATTTTGCAGGATGATATTTTAGTGGAAATAGCTGTTTTCCATTACTCAGGTCTTACCTTAAGGTAGTAGACGCCTAATACCTCTAGTGCTGCATTGCATAAAATTTTCTTGATAGTTGATAAATACGGATTTATACAGGTATGATACTTTTGCACGTTTTTAACCGACCAGATATTTTCTTATACCCATCTTGAAATTATTTGTAGATACTTTTGTTAGTTTCCAGAGAAGGGAGGTAATTATTATCTCTCTTTGTAATGAAAATATAGTGGTGTTAGATTTATAAATGATAATTCTAGTAAAGACAAAAAGGAAAAAGTGGCTTGGTTAAAGCAGTACAATAACATTCTTTTTTAATCATAGCAAATTTTATAGGATAATATTATTGTGGAAATAGCTGTTTTCTATTAGGGGTCTACTACGTTAATTTCATCAACTTTTAAAGCCTTTGCAGAACAGAATTTTTTAAAGCAGCAGTAATGACAGAATCTATCTTTAAATGAGTTTTAAAAAATTAGTACGACTATCATCTTTTTCTTTTAAGGGATATTTTATAAACCTTTTCTGACTCTATTGTTATATTTAAAAAAAAATGGGATTGCTTGGTAAAAGGTTTAGCGATGTAAAACGCAATGAGGATAAAATATTTGCTGTCAAAGATATTTTTTTGCAATATCTGATAAATGGGATTGTGAATTCTGCAATTACTCTTAATTATTCTAATCGGTAAGGTATTGTCACTATTCCTTTATGCTTTTCTGCAATTTTCTGAATGATTTTTTTTTACAGTGACAGTGGTTTTATCTCTGATATAACTTGCATTTGTTAACCCTTTACCAAACGACACAATAATTTAGACTGGTCCAAATTGAAAGCAAGTGCAGACGACAACTCAAAATTTTAAATTCGTTTCCGGCAGGATAGAAAACATTGTGGGAAAAGGAGAAAATCCTGGTTACCAGCATTTTCTCCTTTTCCCACAAAGTTTTCAAAAGGCTTTTATCTCAGGGTCGTAAAAAGCAAGGATTGTTTGGTAAAGGGTTAAAGTCATTTCTTATAGGATGTTTTGTACTCTACTGACAGACCGATATGACAAAAATATTCAAATAAGGATTCGAATGAACTAGAATAAATAATTTATAAGGTCCGGGGAATGCGAGGGGTCAGTCCCGCTATGTCCGTACTGATTCCGTCAAATAAACATCAAACTTGGGACATTTATGGTGCAATAAAATTGAAAACACAGCATCTATCGGAAGAGAGCCTGTCAGACAGTATTGCACATGAATCATTAACAGATAAAACTTCAAGAACACCTCAACGTGAATTTGATAGGAGTGAAGCCGCAAAAAATCATGATAATGACGATGATACCGGTAGGGCAGGTAGTGGTGATGACAATGATGATGATGGAGGGGTTGGTGGTGATGATGCTGATTGTGGTGATGATGATGATAGTAGTGATAAAAATGATGATGATGATTATTATTATTATTATTATTATTATTATTATTAGGAGGAGGAGGAGGAGGAGGATAATAAAGACAGTGAGGATGCCAACAGTTGTGAGAACAACGACGACGACGACGACAATGATGATGACGACGACGACGATGATGATGATGACGACGACGACGACGACGACGACGATGATGATGATGATGATGATGATGATGATGATGATGATAAAGAGGAGGATAATGAAGACTGTGAGGATGACAACGACTATGAGAACGGCAACTGTGACAACGACGACGACGACGATGATGATGATGTTGATGATGACGACGTTGATGATGAGTTGATTATTGCTTTGATTGTTCAGTGTTTTAACAGCCCCATTAAAAAAGGCTTTTGAAGACATTGTTCTTGCGTTTTCTCCTTTACCCACAATGTTGTCTCCACTTCTGAACACAATTTTGGTATCCAATTTGACATCTGCAGATGCTTTCAATCTGAAAACATTTGTAGTTTTGTAATATGCTCAAGGAATAAGCAGAAAAGAATCAAACAAAAAATCATGAACATAATAATTATGGCCTATTATCGTTAGGGCCGCATTCTGGAGAAGAGGATTTGAAAGATATCCCTGATGTATTAATTACCAAGCAGACCGTCGCACAATCATGGATCCGTGAACGGTGTGTTTGAACGGTGTTTTACGCCACTTTCATCATTATTTCAGTCATATCACGGCGACAGCTCATATATCCATGTTTTCCTGTGCTTCACCAGTACCACGCTAGAGCCCTGAAGTGTCTTGCCCAAGGACATTCCTGTGAAAACCCCAGTGGTGCCAGTGAGGCTCGAACCTGGGACCTCCAGGTCACGAATCCTAAACTTCACCACTGAGGTGACTGAGCCACACAGGACCCTCATTTCCATGAAATCCATCTTGTGTAACAGCCGACTAAATTGTATGGCACACGGGTCCTTTGACAAACAGAACATTGACCAATCGCAAAAAGTATCGGCCGAGGTCAGCCTGCGCGGACAGTGCTGTTACAACGCATTTTGTAATAAACCTACAAAATGTAATAAGTATTACAAAATGCGTTGTGATTACATGAAATGTAAAAAAAAATTATGCAACGCGTTTTGTAATAAACTTGCAAAATGTAATAATCTTTGTTCCCTAGGCCCCAGTTCTAAAATGTTGAATAGAAGGGCAGACTTCTCTTAACTTAAATAGATTAAGGTTTTGCCATATGCTTAATTCGATCACATTTACACACATGGAACATTTTTTCATTCATTATCATATTAAGTAGTTACATGTATGATCAAAACAAGACAATCTACTATCAGTCATGATTTAGAATTATTACAAAATGCGTTGCAATTGCATAAATTGTTATAAATGTTTTCACGACGCATTTTGTAATAAACCTGCAGTTTGTAATAATCTTTTATCCCAGGACCCCAGTTCTAAAATTTTTGTTAGAAAGACAAAAAACTGATTGATTAAGGATTTGACATAAGCTTTATAACTTCAATCACATTTGCACAGATGGAATATTTTTTTCATTCATTATCATATTTAGTAGTTATGATCAAAACAAGAAAGTCATGTTTTCGAGTTATTACAAAATGCGTTGCAATTACATAACTTGTTATAAGTTTTTTCATGACGCATTTTGTAATAAAATTGCAATTTGTAATAATCTTTTATCCCAGAACCCCAGTTCTAAAAATTTTTATAGAAAGACAGAGACTTTGATTAATTAAGGTTTTGTCATCGGCTTAATAACTTCGATCACATTTACACACATTAAACATTTTTTCATTCATTATCACACGTTGCATAATTTTTTATTACATTTCATGTAATCACAATGCATTTTGTAATACTTATTACATTTTGAAGGTTTATTACAAAATGCATTGTAACACAGCGTAGGCTTACCTGGGCCGATACTTTTTGCAGATGCATTTTAGCTCTTTTTCACAGAGAATAAGTCATTTATTTTGCTCTGACATCTCTTGGCCACAACAAGAAAGCACGTTGACAGGTCCTGGCCGAAAAGTGGTGATGTTTTCAGGCCATAAGAGGTCAGTTTACAGTCTGGCAAGATGTAACTAACAATCTACGGTCAGCCTAGACACTCATTTTTCATCCAAGTTCTTTTTTGCTCAATTTATATGTCAGGCCTAACCCTTTGCGATTTAATCAGATTATAAACCGTTGTGATAAATGAGGATAGCTGAAATGTAGGCAAAAAAGAAGACTGCTACACAGGTTTTTCTTGAAAAATATTGTAGAAAATGAAGACCTTGCTTACACTCTATGGTTCTATTCCATTTTCGTCATGTGTCACCATACTTCTGAATTTGTAAGTTTATTGTCCGTCATTTTGGATGCAGCATCACGGGAAGACTTAAGATTAATGACAATAACTATCTGGAGACATCGTGCTTTCTAGCCTCGATTTGGTAACGTACTTCATTTCACTTCCACCTAGACAACAACGGCTTCACGCAACCGAGTTTGGCGATTTTTAACGCTTTACCAAATGAAAAATGTGTAGACGGGTTCAAATTGAAGGAATGTGCAGACGACAAATAAAAGTTGCTGAAATATTGAAATTTGTCTGTAAAAGAGTAGAAAAACGTTGTTGAAAAAGGAGAAAGTTCTGGTTTTCAGCATTTTCTCCTTTTCCCACGAAAATGAAAAGACCAATACGATAAGGAAGCAAGTTTCAGTGGCTCACTGGTGAAAGATTGAGATTTGGAACCAGTTTGGGTCAGAATTCATGAAGCATGTCTATGATAGGGTAGAAATCATTGTGGGAAAAGGAGAAAATGCTGGTTACCAGCATTTTCTCCTTTTTCCACAATGTTTTCAAAAGGCTACAATTCCAGACCCGTAAAAACCAGGGATTGTTTGCGGAAGGGTTAAGCAAATCAGATAAAAAGTTTCTTAGTTAAAACTGATTGTATTTTAGCCACTGAAAGATGGCGGTGTATACATTATGGCCCTGCAAGTGTTTAACACCATACAGACAAACAATATCACGTGAAACCTTACAGTTTCAAGCCCGCGCTCGTTCAGAAGTCTTACATTGTTTCATTGCGTTCTAGGATATTTGTCACCTTCGTCTGCCTGTCGACCGCAATGTAGAGGGAGAGCTCTGATTGCGAATACCCACGCACATTTTATATCTTCACATCCAAGGATTCCCTTCCGGACCTAATGGATGCATTAATAGCAAACTCTTCAAACTAGAGTTAGAGAAAAGACATTTAATCCTTTAAAAGGAAGTCGTTGACAGCCCCGTAAAATCTTCTCGCTGATCTACTCATATCAGTTACTCTTGATTAGTAGCCATTTTCGTCACTCTAGGTGCCGGCGAAGCACGTGAAAAGCTAATTCTCGCGCTAGTCTCGTTACGGTCGCAGTCTCGTTCCACCCGTTGTTTCCGGTTCCGGGGAAGGTTGCGTGTGTTCTGATTGCACTCCATTTTCGCCGAGAAATCAACAATAGATTCCGGAATCGTTTAATTAGCGTGGAAGATCGAAAGTGTTGAACAAACAGGTTAAAGTTAATTTAGAAAAGAGCTGATGACGATGATGATAAGCTGATAATGGTTGTAAAAGTTGGAAAACGCTTAACCTTTTTGATTAGCATTTTAGTTATAAAAGGGCATGAGGACATGCATGCGTCTCTAGGCTTTTTAATCCTTACGCTACTCCATAATCGTTTTTACGTGTCTACAATACAAGTCTTTTGAAAACACTGTGGGAAAAGGAGAAATTGCTCGTAACGGGCAATTTCTCCTTTTCCCACAGTGTTTTCTACCCATTTAGAGAACTTTCTGCCATTTTTATTAAATTTGAAATTGTCATCTGCGAACTCTTTGAGTTTGGAAGAGTCTAAAATTTATTGTTTGGGAAAGGGTTAAGCTACTCTGAATCTGTGTAACAGAAAATATAGATCCGATATCAGACTGATCTTGATCTATACTGTCCGCAAAAGAGCACAGGCTTTGATCAACAGCCTAGAGGTAACACAATAAATCACATGCTGTTTCTTACCATGCAAAGTGGCTCAACTGAGATGAATTTGTAGAGAACAACACTTTTCTATATATATGAACCGTGTTCTGTGAGAAGTGGACAAAGTGCATCTGCAAAAATTTTCGACCAGGTCACCCTGCGCAGTCCGCACACTTTTTCATTCTATTTCTTTTTAGAGGTCAACTTTCAGAAAGGTAGAGGACTATTCTACCCTATGATTGGGCCAGTCGTAAAGCGAAATGGATGTTACTGATGAAAAATTAGGCCATGCTCTAGCAAAAGACGGCTTAAGGCATCTTCATGACGTCTTATACCAAGCGGTTCATCACATACTTATAGATCCATTATTTCCTTCTTTCTCTCACATATGACTGAATCCTGAGCTAGAATAGTCCTTGAACATGCAGAAAATCGACCAAATACAAAAAGTTTCAGCCCAGGTTGCGCAGGCTGACCTGGGCCGAATTTTTTTGCAAATGCATCAAACCTCTTTTTCACGCAGCAAGGCTCATGGAGATGCGTTAAAATCCCATTTTGCCAGGGCATGCGTCATATCTGATGATATTAAAAACATTGTATGTCAAGGAGCAATTATAACTTGTGACAATGTTTTACAAAGTGTTTACTCCAGCGTGCAATTAGTTGCATTTGTATCGAGAGCCGTTAAGCAAAAATTTACGGTGCCTTTGAACAGGCTCACAAAGTCAAAAGTTTGAATGCGATATTTAACCCTTATTCTGCCTGATAATTAAAATGAAATTTTCACTTCCATAGTAAAAATTCAATTATTGCTTTTTTTTCATAGTTACATTTTTGGGAATAACATCTTCTAACAGGGCAGTGTAGATTCAAGTTCAGATCAAAGATCAGACTGCATGTTCCGTGCAGTCTGACCCTGATCTACACTGTCCGCTAAAAGTCAGTGAGTCGTGCCTAGAAATCGTAGGGTTAATAACTGTGGAAATGCACAAGAAGTGAAAAAATCTTTCATCACGCTGGCTGGCTGGCTGGCTGGGTTGGGCTGGGCTGGCTGGCTGGGCTGGGCTGGCTGGCTGGCTGGCTGGCTGGCTGGCTGGCTGGCTGGCTGGCTGGCTGGCTGGCTGGCTGGCTGGCTGGCTGGCTGGCTGGCTGGCTGGCTGGCTGGCTGGCTGGCTGGCTGGCTGGCTGGCTGGCTGGCTCGATGGATGGATGAATGGATGGATGGATGGATGGATGGATGGCTGGCTGGCTGGCTGGATGGATGGATGGATGGATGGATGGATGGATGGATGGATGGATGGATGGCTGGCTAGCTGTTTGGCTGGCTGGCTGGCTGGGCTGGCTGGGCTGGCTGGCTGGCTGGCTGGCTGGCTTGATGCATGGCTGGATGGATGGATGGCTGGATGGATGGATGCATGGCTGGATGCATGGATGGATGGATGTATGGATTGATGAATGGGATGCAATACGATTGGGTACAATGAATGGGATAGATTGGATCGGATTGGAATAAACGAGATAGAATGGATGAGATTGGATACGACAGATGGCATAATATGAAAAGGGGTGCGATTGGATGGAAGGGATGAGTTTGGAAGGGTATCGGATGGGACTGGAATGGATTGGATGGGATAGAGCTGGAATGGGATGGATGGATGGATGGATGGATGAAGAAATGGATGAATGGGATGGATGGATGGATGGATGGATAGATGGATGGATTGATGGATTGCTGGCTGGTTGTTTTTTTATGTTATCTGCATATTAAAACATTTAACATCGGGCGTTGAAGGCAACAACCGAAGTATGAATCCATTTTAGGCTGCATGGAACGACTGATGTTCGGACACAATTTCACTTCCGAACACAATCCAACAAACGGAAAACGTAGACACAGCTCCATTGCTTACATCATTTTTTCATACATGGATAATCTATATTTACCCGTTACTTTCATAACCAACAAAATTCAACAAAACTATTTTCAACATTCAAACAGTCACAGTAACACACATTTCAGCTACCCTCTGGCCAAAAGGGGGCGTGGTTGCATCTCCGTAATGCATGATACCTACTCGTCACAACTCGGCCGATTCCGTACCTATATCGGCTCCCATCACCCGAGGTATCCCGAATGGCACGATACCTACTCGTCACAACTCGGCCGATTCCGTACCTATATCGGCTCCCATCACCCTTGGTATCCCGAATGGCATGATACCAAACAAGTCATCACATAATTTGGGATCCATTAAATTCCATTTTTTCTATCAACCAATTGAATCAGAGGTACACTGGTCCTCTGACATGCAGAAAATTGAAAAAAAAAAGCAGACAAGTTTTGTTCCATATCAGCATGCAAGAACTGCAGAGGCTAACATTGATCGACAGTTTTTTGCAGGAGCATAAACTGCTGCCTTTCCACACAGCATAGCTCGTTTCTCTTCAGTTCTTTACAGTCTCGGCCCGAAAAACACGGATTTTGAAAACCTTGCAGGAAAAGGAGAAAATGCTGGTGACCAGCATTTTCTCCTTTTCCTACAATGTTTTCCACCCTTTTGAAAACAAATCTTATTAGTTAAGTGATGTTTAATTTGTTGCCTTCAAATGATCTCAAAATGGACAATTCTATAGATTTTTTTTTATCGTTTAGTAACGTTTTGTAAAGTCGATTAGTCTTATCAAATTCTACGCGAAAAGTTTAAAGAAAGAATATTTTACCAGCAAAAAAAAAACGAAACTTGACACAAGCTTTTTTGCCAGTCTATTAAAGTAACTCAAAGACAGTTTCACGGGGAAATTTTCAGCATATTTGAAGGTGTAATGGCGTTTCAATCTAATAATGATAGTTAGATAACTGGATCATCGTGGCAGCTTGCACTGCCTCGTGCGGACGTTTTTGTGGAAACTTCACGTCTGCTGCGAAGACAATAAGACGTTCATTAGGCCTGACACTTGTCTCATAAAACAGGCAATCTTCACTCCCTAAGTGGCTTTACAATTAATGTCCACCGAAATCGCGCGTGCGAGGGACTTGTAAATCCTGGAAATTTTCCTACAAATTTGCGTCCTCCAACGTAACGTTAAACCCCATCAACAAAACACCGAATTCCCAAAATAGTTCCCCCCTCACCCGGTCCCTCATAGTATAGATCTTAAACTTGTATTGTAGATGTCTTTAAGAAGAAACTGTGATTACGTTTTAAGCTAAGGATACATACGGATATGAAAATTTGTGACAAAATGTAGAATGTAATACCGAATCTCTACCAGAAAATCACTGCATTACAAAAATAACATCCGTGATTTTTTTTTGGCAAGATATGCGGGTATATACATGTAATTCGTCCATGTTTGAAAAATCTTAATGGCAGAGAAAAGAAATTAACTTAACAAGTCGATGAGTTTTTGCAGCCAGTGTAGATCAAGATCTGACTGCACAAAATGTACAGTCTGATCTTTGATCTACACTGCCAGTTTAGCTTAACCCATTACCAAACAATCCCTGGTTTCTACGACCCATAGGAAGAAGCCTTCTGAAAACATTGTGGAAAAAGGAGAAAATGCTGGTAACCAGCATTTTCTCCTTTTTCCACAATGTTTTCTGCTCTTTGACAGTCAAGTTTCAATTTTTGAGTCATGTTTATTTTGTAGTCTGCGAATGTTTTCAATTTGGACACGTCTGAAATTTTATCGTTGATAAAGGGTTAGATATATTATATGGTTAAATCTAGCAATCAAATCGCAATTATTTGGATCTCATTTCTAGCCCAAATATATCTGTTAGCTTTATTTTGTCCTTTTGGCCCTCTAAGGATTAAAAGAAAGATGGATCATTGAAACGAAAATACTTGAAGTCAATATTTTTTTCATTTGTCACAATATCTTATAGATACAATCCGCTGCAGAGGAGTGGAAAAGGGTAAAAAATTCATTGGATAGGGTTACCTCGTAATCTTTCAAAAACAGGGAGAGATGATAAAAAAAAGAAACGCCAATATTTTACATGTGACCGGCACCACGTGACCTTCCCGGTCAGTTCCGAAGTCCAGTCGGGGCCATTGACGGAAATCGACCTTAATTAGCGTCTGTGAAATTAATACAAGTTTCGCATATGGTGTCCAAATTCATACAAAAAAACTAACCAGCAATTACCGGCTCCGCGGAATGATGGATTACTGTGTCTGTTTTTTGTTCCTTTTTTTCCTCCGTCGTCCTCGACGCGTTATTTGCAATCTAATAGGGAAACGAACGAAGCAGAAAAATGCAATAAACATTGTACTAAATTATTCCAGGTTACATACGAAACGGAATCGAAGGACTCCGAATTCGTTTAAGCAACTAAGTCAACCGCGTAAAACATCCTTGTACAATCAGAGAAATTGCGATTGCATTTTTTTTTTCTTCTGTTGGACAAGAAAATGTTCGGACCACATTCACAAACCATTTTGGATAAAATCTTTTCTTCGACGATATGAGGTATAGCCAAATGATTCTGAACTCATATTCTACTAAATCACTCAAACGAAACTTTTAACTCTTTACCAAACGACAAAATTTTAGACTGTCCAAATAGAAAGCATTTGCAGAAAACAAAATAGACGAAACTCGGAGAGTGAAATTTGTTTCTAACAGGGTAGAAAACATTGTGAGAAAAGGAGAAAATGCTGGTTACCAGCATTTTCTCCTTTTCCCGCAATGTTTTCAAAAAGGCTTCTTTCTCAGGGTCGTTAAAAGTCAGGAATGTGCGGTAAAAGGGTTAAGCTGATAGTTAAAACTCCGAATTCTGCTATTTTTTTCGGGGGAGGGAGAGAAACGTTCTCTACAGTCTGATCTTGATCTACATTGTACGTTAAAGGTCAGTGAGTCGCGCTAAGCCGGTTCAGTCTAGTCAGTGGGAAAAATAATTTCGAAACTTAAAGGAGCTTTAATGTGGATTTTGGCCAAAAAAGTACCATAAAAAACCACGAAAGTAGTTTGTATCCGCTGAAATTCGAATACTCGACCTTCAAAACCATTTCTCGGCTACTTTTCTACTAGCTACATGTACATGTATTACCAACTATACCGGAAAATGCAGTTCTTCTTGTTTAACCCATTACCAAACGACAATATTTTGGACTTATCCAAAATGAAAGCATTTGCAGACGACAAAATAAAAGTGACTGAAAATTTGAAATTTGTTTTGTGGAGGGTAGAAAACATTGTGGGAAAAGGAGAAAATACTGGTTACCAGCATTTTCTCCTTTTCCAACAATGTTTTCTAAAGGCTTCTCTTCCAGGAGCGTCAAAAGTAGGGATTGTGTGGTAATGGGTTAAAATATATGAGCCAAACAAGTCTGTCTAGCAAATCGTCACATAATCATGAATCTATTCAACCCATTATGTCTAACAACCAGCCGAATCATTAGGTAAACTGGTCCTTTGACACCATCACAATTTACAGATAGATTCGACTTGGGCCAGCCTGCCCGGACTGCGCAGCCTGGCTTTGGTGGATACTTTTTGCAAGTAAACTAAAACCCTTTTCTCAGATTATGACAAATGATGGCTACTCAGTAACAAACGGAAAAGGGAAATTTACAGGAACAAACAAAACAAACAACAAAAATTACTTGTGCTTTCCACATGTATTTCTGTCTCAATTTTAGTAATCAAAGAAATCTTTCAACACAAGCGAAAAGTACCGGCCTTTGTCACAATTTTGTTAAAATAACTTTCTGGGCGAAATCTAGTCTGATGCCCCTTTAATTAAAACCAGCACATTTTTTTGTCGTCAATAGAAGAGGGTAAATAAAAGCATCTGAGTGAGACTGTCACCTTCAGCATGGCCATGAATAACGTAATCAGCTTTTATAAACCAACTGAAGAACAAGGAATAATGTCACAAGCTTTTATAAACCAACTGAAGAACAAGGAATAATGTCACCAGCTTTCATAAACCAACTGAAGAACAAGGAATAATGTCACCAGCTTTCATAAACCATGCAACTGAAGAACAAGGAATAATGTCACGAGCTTTCATAAACCAACTGAAGTACAAGAAATAATGTCAAGAGCTTTTATATAACACAGGTCATTTTTGTGAAAAAAAATTTTTTTCGCTTCTTGTTAGATTGTTCTATAACCTTTAGGCTGCCAAGCACGACTCACTGACCTTTTGCGGACAGTGTAGATTAAGATCAGACTACAGTCTGATAATGGATCTACACTGTCAGGTAAGAGATATCTGACCTAAAAAAATACTTTTGAAATAGCAAATTTTGGATTTTTGTTGTCGACTGGAAAGTTTCGTTTGAAGTTATTTAGTAGGATAAGGGTTTAACCGTAGAAAGAGTTTGGCTTCGTTTATTTGGCGCTGACACGATTTATGTAATAATTATTGGAGAAGACTAGTTACAACTGTTTGTCTTTTTTTTCCTTTTCCAACAGTATTATCAAAAACTATTCAGATCGTTAGAGGAAAATTCTTTTTGTCGTCTGCGATTGCATCTAACAGGAACAAGTCTAATTTCTTTCTCTCTTTTTTTTGCGTCTGGTAAATAATTAAAGAAAATCGTAGTAGTTGTTATTTAGATCATACTTCATTAAAGTATTAATCCTCTGCCGACAGTTCTGCAAGCCAGAGTTTTGTAAAGGTTTCGAGTAACAAATGCAATCGCAGTTAACCCTTTCCCAAACAATCCCTGGTTTTTACGGGTCTGGAATAGTAACCTTTTGAAAACATTGTGAGAAAAGGAGAAAATGCTGGTAACCAGCATTTTCTCCTTTTCCCACAATATTTTCTACCCTATTATAGACAGAAATCATCTTTTCAGCAAGAGTTGAATTGTCGTCTGCAAATGCTTTCAATTTGGGCAAGTCCAAAAGTTTGTCGTTTTCAAAAGGGTTAACACAAAGACCTTGACTTCCAAAACAAGATGAAAGTAAATTCCTCCAACGATCACATGACCTGGTCATGTGCCCAATAACGGGTATGATTGACGTGACCGGATCTATTATTGACATGTGACCAGGCGATAACAGCCGGTGACATCCGAAACATCTCGAATGCAGAAATCCAAAACGAGATCAAAAAGGGTAGCAACCTTTCGGACACGTTACCAGACGCTTTGCGGAGAGAATGAAAAACAGTATTATGTTACAATTAATTCTAAATCAATTGATACAATTTAATAACAGGTAAAGTTGAGAGAAAATAGTTTCTATTTACGAGGATAGTTAAGGCTAGCTTTGAAAATAAAAACTGTTCCTGTCAAACAAACAAAATGGTATCGATTAAATGGTTGATTAATTGATTAATGGATGGATCGATTGATTGGTTTCTACTAGATCCTAACAAAAACCCTAACTACCTTGTCCACGTTGTTATCGAAAATTAATGTTAAGTGCGTACATCATTGGAGAGGTGAGTACATAAAAGGGAGTCTGTCACAGAATTTGCTATGTTGGGAAACATCCAGTGAATTAATCCTTTACGACCCTGAGAAAGACGCCTTTTGAAAACATTGTGGGAAAAGGAGAAAATGCTGGTAGCCAGCATTTTCTCCTTTACCCAAATTGTTTTCCATTCTACCTAGAACAAATTCCAATTTTTGAGTCGCATTAATTGTGTCATCTGCAAATGCTTCCAGTTTGGACAAGTCTAAAATTTTGCTGTTTGGTAAAGAGTTAAGAAGAATAAGAATTGTGCGAGGTACAGGTAACAGAATCTCCTGTAAAGGATGGACCGCTGCACTGGCCACTACGTTAACTCATTACCAAACGACAAAATTTTAGGTTTGTCCGAACCAAAATAATTTGAAGACGACAAAATAAAAGTGACTGAAAATTTGAAGTTTGTTTTGTGAAGGGTAGAAAACATTGTGGGGAAAAGGAGAAAATGCTGGTTACCAGCATTTTCTCCTTTTCCCACAATGTTTTCTAAAGGCTTCTTTTTCTGGGTAGTAGGGATTGTGTGGTAATGGGTTAAACAATATTCAATAAATCAAGTTAGAACAAAGCAGATGGATTTCAATATCAAAAGTTCGAAATGTTATGGACAATAGTTTCCGCCACCATCTAGGATCAATGCTGAATAATCTACTGATAACTTAAACGTTTGAACCACAAAATCAAGTAGAACCTTCTCATTGATTGATTGATGGATGGATGGATGGATGGATGGATGGATGGATGGATGGGTGGGTGGGTGGGTGGATGGGTGGATGGATGGATGGATTTTTAACGCCGCTATCAACAATTTTTTGTGTCAGATCACAACGATAGCTGTCATTTTCATATTACTAAGTCCTGGATTTCACCAGTACTAGGCTAGGGCTCTAAAGTGCGTTGTTGGACACTCCCCGGAAAAACGCAGTGCCCAAAAGGGAGCTCGAAACCGGTACTTCCAGGTAACGAGTCCTACACTTTACAATGTACTCAGCCGCAGAGGAATCCATCTCATCCGTTGTAAAAAATGATAATGAAAATGAATGAGAAAAATTTTAGTTTTTCAAGCGAAAATAATGTTAATAATGTGAGATGACGATAGTTTTGCACAGGTAACACAAGTGCAAAACGATACCCATATCAGAAGTTCGATATGTAGCAGACGATAGTTAACTTGATGAGATAACGCAGGCCGAGATGCCTCATTAGAAGTCCGAAGTGTTGAATCGGCCTAAACCCTTAGGGGAATAGGCACGACTTAAGACACTTTTGCGGACAGCGTAAATCAAGATCAGACTGCATAGAATGTGCAGTCTAATTTTGGATTTACGCTGTCCGATTACTGTGTCAGATTTCTTGCCATAAACAGATCTAAAGTCGTGATCTTTGTGGGTTTTTTTTCGTCGGTTTGAAACGGGTTTTCTAGCTGTTTAGAAGTCTAAGGATTAATGCGTTAATAATTCGATGCCCGAGTGTTCCGCAAACATTTCTAGCTTTCCCTAGTAAGTGAAAATTGCAAGTTAAATGAAAAAGTCGTTTAGATGTAATGACCTTGCCCTTTTCGACACCATATGCTTGTTAGTCAGTCACGGGTGTTACGTTTGCAAAATTTTCACCCTTATTTTTTTCTCTCCTTCACATTTAAGTCTTCGTTAACTTCAGGATTCGTTAACGTGAACCTTACGTATCTAAACCTCTCCTTCTTTAACTGATTGTCGGCAAAGTTCAGCCTTCATGTCGGTGAAGCTCTATTTGGTTTGTAAAATATATCTAAAACTATCTTTAAAACGACGATTCCAAGCAAGGACATAGTTTACTGATATTGATTTTATAGATCTACTAGATGAATGAGAATTTTAAGTTTTGAGCCTTTCCCAAACGACAAATTTTAGACTGTCCCAAACTCCAAGTGTTTGCAGATGACAATTTTGAATTTGATGGGAATGGCAGAAAGTTTTCTGATAGGCTAGAAAACACGTTACGAGCAATTTCTCCTTTTCCCACAGTGTTTTCTAAAGACTTGTACTGCAGACACGTAAACACCAGGGCTTGTTTGGGAAAGAGTTAAATTAATGCTGTATAACTTTTCATAAGCATAAGTTATTAATTCATTTTCGTCTCTGAGGCAGATCAATTCATCGTCATCTTGAAATATTGAACCTTTTATAAGTCTGTATAGTGCAGGTAATGCTTTGGTCTTGCAGTAAATGATCCAGGAAAGCCGATTAATAGAAGCGCCTTCTCAAAGAAAGATAAAGGTTGCCCCGAGTAGCGTTCGACTTGACCTTTGGTGCGAACGGGTTTTAATACTCCTTGAAAGGTTACTTGCTAATTATATGAACTTGGTATGCCGTTACGCCTCATTTTGAGTTCAACGTCTGCTGAAATGTTACGTAATTTACGACCCAGTGAGTTATTTAGGTGCTTTTCAAGCCATCTTCCTTTGCGTAAAGCACTGTTTGAATGTATTGTTGGAAAGAGATTCTGTTTGTAGCATGAGAAGATGATGTTGAACATTTCGTAAATAAGGTTATGTTGCTGATGTAAAAACCAAGTCTTCTGTTCATATCCGTCAAACATTCTAAATTATAGTTTTAATCAATATCTAGATTCAGAAAGAAATGCACTTTCTGATTGGCTAAACCAAAATGGTTTTGATTGCTTTTAATTTGGAAATTTATCGAGAATTAGACTAATAATGCATTTGGCCCCTTAACACACACACCCGAGTTTTATCGACCCTGATCAGGGAATATTTTGAAAACGTTATGGAAAAGAGGAAAATGCTGGTAACCAGCATTTTCCTCTTTTCCACAACGTTTTCTACTCTTCTACAGACAAATTTCATCATTTCAGCTACCTTAGATTTATCGTCTGCAAAAACGTTCAATTTGGATTAGTCTAAAATTGTGCTGTTTGGTAAAGAGTTTAGAAACGTTGGTGTGCACGAGCTCTTGGTTTAGGAGATCGCCACAGTAACTGTTGGTTTCGATAAGAATAACTCTTTCCGTACCATAGATGACACCAGAAGCTTTTCTGGACAGTGTAGATTAAGATCAGACTGCACAGAAACGTGAAGTGTGATCTCTGATCTGCACTGTCCACTGCTATATTCTAGCTGATGAACGAACTGTCTCTTGATCTTGCAGAGAAAATTTATTTTTAGCGTTAGTGAAAGAATTAAAATCAGATAGGGGTCTGTATTTACCAGCCATTCTTAAGAATATTCTTCGTCTTATTCTAGGCTTGAATTAATAACACTATTTCTGATTGGCTGAATAATTCGGTTCAGTCAATCAGAACTCCTGTCACTTTTTCAAATTTAGAGGATTCTTGAGAATTAGAGTAAGAATGTTTTTAAAAATACTTGGTGAGCACAAACCAAGATTGTACTGCCTTCTTCCATGTTCGATGCCTTATGAAGGCTTGAAGTTTTCTGTAAATGGTTTCATATTGATATAATTATACTAACCTTTCACACTGACTGGTCTCCTTGTCTATGATTAGATCTATGCTTATTAAGATAAAATTTAAAACAACTCGACCAAGAATTATCAAGATGACGCATTTTCAACTTCAGATCTCTGTCTGAAACTGAAACTGATTAATTTGATTAACTCATTACCAAACGACAATATTTTAGGCTTGTCCAAATTGAAAGCATTTGCAGACGACAAAATAAAAGTGACTGAAAATTTGAGACCTGTTTTGTGAAGAGTAGAAAACACTGTGGGAAAAGGAGAAAATGCTGGTTACCAGCATTTTCTCCTTTTCCCACAGTGTTTTCAAAAGGCTTCTTTCTCAGGGGCGTCAAAAGTAGGGATTGTGTGGTAATGGGTTAAACGCCTAATTTTACTCTATAAAGCATATTCACTGGCGTTGTACAGCATATTAGTCTAAGGCATATTTGAGAAATGATATAAAATACAACAAATGAATTACACTAAGGTTGATCAGAACCATGACTGAAAGTCTCTAAAGAACAATGTTTTAAGATCTTTCTTGAATGCTTCTACTGAGTCACAGTTTCTTAAGTCTAGTTAACGGCAATCTATTCCATAACCTTGGGCCTACTGTCTTAAAACTTCTCTCGCCGAAAGTCTTACATTTGTTGAACGGTATGTTGTAGCAACCTGCCACGGTATCAGAAGACCTCAACCTACGTTTTGGCTCTAGTTCCGTAAATAATTCGGTCAGGTAGGCTGGTGCATGGCCCTTTGAACAGCCAAACAGTCTGTCTGTCCGTCCGTCCGTCTGTCCGTCCGTCTGTCTGCCTGTCTCTCTGTCCGCCTGTTTCTTGGTCTGTCTTTCTGTCTGTCTGTCTCTCGGTCTCGCTCTCTCACTCTCTCTCTCTCTCTCTCTCTTCATTTTCTGGGTTTCTGTTGTCAATATAATAATTTCATCCTTTCCATAAAACAATCAATATAACTCTCAACCACTACTATTTTAAATTCATAAACTCCTTGATAGATAATCTTTCATCTTTCTTGATTTATGAAATTCACATTTTTCTGCCAGTTTGATTCAATTTACTGTAATCTCCAAGCAAAAATGTCGGTAACCACGCCGATTTATCGGACTTTATCGACTGAATTATGAGCACCATTTGAGCAAGTTTTCTCCATTTACCGCACGAATCTTGACATTAGCATCGCAAAATGCTCACAAAATTATAGAAATAATTTCATAAAGCTCAACGATAGGGACCACTTTTTACCACCGAAGTTGAAGCATCGCCCGTTATATCAGAAAATATAATAAGCCTATCGTAAAACCCACTGTTCCACGTAAACGAAGACTTTGCCCTAATTCGATGCAAGGTTTTTGCGGAGATATCCGCATCTGTGCTCCATAAAATCCCTGCAGTAAATATAGCTCCCATTAAAATCTCAAATTAATGTCAAAACGAATTACAGAACGTGACAGGAGAAGAAATAAAGGCTGTGGTATCATGAATTTATCGCACTGTTCATCTAACTGACAGGTTCAGATCTAGAGGTTTATCGCGAGCCGAGCCGGTATCGTTTCCCCGCTATCTCACCGTATTAAGACGGTTGTCATAATTCATTACATCAAGGAGATAGCGGCTGCCTCGTTCTTGGGGAGCTTGCCACACCTTTAAGACAAATCTCCCGCCGAAAACCCAGCATGTTTCAATTCCTCCAAGTAATGAAAGTGTCACTGAGCGTTAACTCGAACCGAGATAAGCCAACGTTTTAACTTTGAAATCTAAAAGTTTTTTCCTGTCACGTGATTAAAACTTAGGTCACATGATCAAGAAAAGCATTTTATACTGAATGCATTTGGATTAGACTAAACATTGAATGTGAAACAAACTCTACAATTAATTATGATTACCTACCCTCCATGGCAGCTTCCAACCTTAGCACTTGGATTTAGGCATTTCCGAAGGTTCCAACAATTGACCCATCCCATCAGTTGATTGAACCCCACCACTTTTCGTGTGTGATGTTGCGGGTTTACCCGTATAGTCCTGTCTTCAAGAAATTTAATTTGTATTTTGAAGTATCAAGAGTTCAGCTCTAGACGGAGATGGGTAAGGCCCAATTTGCCGTCCGAAAACAGAACATCAGATGTTGGCATGATGAACGCTATGAGGCTATGGACTAGCACTATGCACGTGCTATAAAAGGCAGATCCGAGCTGATACCGGTATATCTGTGAACATGGACCCGTGTACGGTCTGTAAGCTATTTCCCTATGAAAATTTGAGTACACCGCTTCCGTTGTCTGCGCATGTCATTTTCTTCGAAGGTTCGACCTGTCTGCTATGAAGCATCACTACCCCTTTTTTTAATCCTTCACTCCATAGATACTCATTTCTACGCATTGCTTGTAGGAGCCTTTGGAAAACATTGTGGCAAAAGGTGAAATTGCTCGTGACGAGCAATTTCACCTTTTGCCACAATGTTTTCTACACTATCAAAAGGTGTCATATACACATAAGAAATGGCTTCATCCCTGCTGTTATTTAGGGTCAATTAGAGATACCATAGAAATGCCTTATGGGGTAAAGGGTTAAAGGAGAGGGAGGGGGGGGAGTGGGGTTGCAATTTGTGCTATAAAGTAGCTATGGAAAAATGGCTTTTGACAAAATAGTCTAAAACGTTTGAGGAGAAATCAGGCCTGTTTTAGCTACAGAATTCTCTAAACTGCTGATCATAGCTGAATGAATCGCACTAGGTAGCGTTTTATGGTGTAAACAAACGGTTATTGTAGTTGTCGGGTAGAAAAGTAGTCCGGTTCTGTTCCCAGAATACCCCAATTAGATAGATGTGTATTTGTAGAATGCCATCTAGCGGGAGATATTGCATCGCTTTTGACTTCACAGCAGTCATACCACCGCGAGAACATACTTTTTCAGGAGTGTCCAAGATTTCAGCAGTACAAGACAAGGGCTATAAAGTATCCTTCTAAAAGACATTTTTCCCCAAACCCAAGCCCCTCGAGTGAGAATTGAACCCCGGATCTTCGGATTTTCTATGATATGGTTTTTTTACCGTCGAAGAGACTATTCCCTTCACTTTCAGTCACGTTTAATTTGCTTTCTGCGAATGCTTAAGAAATGGACCAGTGTAAAATTGTGCCTGGTTAAAAAATGATAATAATAGCGCTATTCCGGACCTACCCCACCAATAAATCAAAATATGATATCAATTAAAAGTCTCCGATAGACTGCTAGATTTCTCAAAGTTCCCTAAACGACTGTTATTTCTATGGTAACACGAAACCCTAAACGGAAGGAAAGTTGTTGCGAGGGAACGTTGTTCATTACGGGGAATGTTTACTTAGGGATTGGATTACTTTTGTATGAAACAGTAGTTTCTTTAATTAAAATAATGGTGGTGGTTTTCTTTTCGCATGAGATATCTTTCATTTTGTAATATCAACCCCTTTCCCTCTTGTGGAAAGCTAGTCAAATACGTCAGAAAACATTGACTGGAAGTGACAATAACACTGCCAGGACTTTCAGAGGAAAAATATTTACTTTTGTACAAAATTTAGAGCGTAGAGTGCCCAATAAAACCAAAAAAGTTTTTTTTTTCAGTTTAGACATGAGACTCAAATAATTACTATATACCCTGCAATACACGACAAGGGGACAATCGGACATTTGCTGAAAGTGTCGTCATGGATCAACCTGCGCGTTCCGTGCAGGGGAATCCGAGATTACACATTTCGTTTTTGCATAATGTTTTATTTTGTGCAAAACTACTGTAGCACAAATCCTTGTGTAGTCGTAAAGTGCCGTCTCGGATCAGCCTGTATCATGGTAGCCTTTGTGTGTTATATTTAGCAATGCAAACAGTGTTGATCAAAGACCAGGTATTCACCAACCATTCTTAAGAACGTTCTTTGTCTTATTCTCCAGAATTTTCTACATTTGTAAGTAACACAACTTCTGATTGGATAAACAGAATGGTTTAGCCACTTAGAGGCTGTGTTACTTACAAATTTTTAAAAACCTTGGAGAATAAGACTAAGAATAGTCTCAAGAATGGATAGTGAATACGAGCCCACACTGCACGTTTTGTGCAGTCTGATACTAATCTACATTAGCAGCAAAAAGCAACTATAGTTGCGAAAGGGGATATAACGGTTGATTTTCTTGTCAGGTTTCGGTTGTTTTGCAACAACCAAAGAATTCAACAGAGCGTGTACTTCAGCCAAAGAGCCACCATATTTACATAGTTATACCAGATTTGTTAATATTTTTTAATATTTGTTTAGTGAATTACCTTTTACCAGTGTCACTTATCTCTCTTCCTAATGTCAGCCTACAACTAGCATGTTACGAGTTCATTTGTAAATTAGTTCATTATCGTTTGGTCAGTATAAGTATTGTAACCATTTATATGTAGACTAGAAGCTGTACAAGCTTATGTCGAATAAAATATAATGTATAAGATGGTTTCAGACTCTTCATTTGGAACCTGTACGGATTTCCTGGATTCAGCCTTGTCAAAAACTTGTCATGGATGCAAAAGTAGGGCACGTTATAAATAGATGTGAAAAGGAACACGCGAAACTTGCGTTGGCGCCGACCGGATCTGAATTTTTTTATTGACCGCACAATTCTATGAAAATATATCGAACAGTATGAAATTGTTAGAAAATGCAAGCAAGGTGACAAGTTATGACGGGCAGTATTCTTGGCATTATAATGGAGAAAATGTGGCGCACATCTACATTCATCTTTGTTCTTGTAAAACATCTGACATTGGCAAGGATGTGCCTTGTGCGAACCCGGGCTGCTACTCGCCGATTGCTTTCAATATCTGATGTACATGTAATTGTAAATTACAAAACTAGCCATCTGGTTGGCTGAGACACTCTGACTTACATCTTAATGGTTAAGATAAAATCAGAAATGGTACGTATAGCTCTTGCTAAAGGCTATCCCTGGCTTTGCCTACACACTCGTATATTGCAGCTAACGTTTCATTTGGCTGCTGGGAATACGTATGCTTAAAGACATGTAGCCAACATGAGATTTCAAATCTTTCCACTCTGCGTATTGGTACACTTCTACATGTCAAATAACCATTCTACCCAGAGTTTCGGCTTCAGTTTTTTTTTAAGGGAAAAGTTGATCCATATTAAGCGACGTCTTTATGCGTTACAAAAATGCATAAAACTCATTTTTCCCATAGTGCCTCTCATTTGTTCATCTGTTTTTAAAATGCATCCTGATATTTTCATCTACCATATACATGTAACTACCTTTGTTTTCAGTTTATTACAGCCATGGCGGACTTTCTAATCTTGTTCTCGTTTGAGAATAGCAAAATAAGCGCCATATTTACTCAATGCTCCATAATCATGCTGAAACATTGCTGAATCAGATATCTCCTTAAAATTAACTGTCGAAATTGATGATTGTGAGAAAGCTGCCAATTTTATCATCTTCAGATTCAAATCAAACTTGCAGTAATGCTAGTTTGTTTGGAACTACTTTTTGTCCGTAATGTACTCACCTAGCACAGACGCGAATAGGCTTACGATAATATTCAATACATATAAATTTCGATAGATGATGTACATGCAGGCCTATGTTTTAACACACCATAAAATGCAGTTCTTGAGATAAAAAAATGTGATAAAATGAATATGACAATCGCAACAGTGCTCTTTGAATTTCTGTTCGCATGGACTTTACAGATAGATTTTGGGACAGGCGTGGACTTTACAGATAGATTTTGGACAGGCGTGGACTTTACAGATAGATTTTGGGACACGCGTGGACTTTACAGATAGATTTTGAACACGCGTGGACTTTACAGATAGATTTTGGGACACGCGTGGACTTTACAGATAGATTTTGGGACACGCGTGGACTTTACAGATAGATCTTGGGACACGCGTGGACTTTACAGATAGATCTTGGGACACGCGTAGACTTTACATAGATCTTGGGACACGCGTGGACTTTACAGATAGATCTTGGGACACGCGTGGACTTTACAGATAGATCTTGGGACACGCGTGGACTTTACAGATTGATTTTAGGACACGCGTGGACTTTACACATAGATCTTGGGACACGCGTGGACTTTACACATAGATCTTGGGACACGCGTGGACTTTACACATAGATCTTGGGACACGCGTGGACTTTACACATAGATCTTGGGACACGCGTGGACTTAACAGATAGATTTTTGGACACGCGTGGACTTTACAGATAGATCTTGGGACACGCGTGGACTTTACAGATAGATCTTGGGACACGCGTGGACTTAACAGATAGATTTTTGGACACGCGTGGACTTTACAGATAGATCTTGGGACACGCGTGGACTTAACAGATAGATTTTTGGACACGCGTGGACTTTACAGATAGATCTTGGGACACGCGTGGACTTAACAGATAGATTTTTGGACACGCGTGGACTTTACAGATAGATCATGGGACACGCGTGGACTTTATAGATAGATCTTGGGACACGCGTGGACTTTACAGATAGATCTTGGGACACGCGTGGACTTTACAGATAGATCTTGGGACATGCGTGGACTTTACAGATAGAGTTTTGGTCACGCGTGGACTTTACAGATAGATCTTGGGACACGCGTGGACTTAACAGATAGATCTTGGGACACGCGTGGACTTTACAGATAGTTCTTGGGACACGCGTGGACTTTACAGATAGATCTTGGGACACGCATAAACGTTACAGATAGATCTTTGGGCCTTATGGAAAAAGATTTTTAATGATGTCATGAGAAAAGAATAGAATGCTTGTACCTAGCATTTCTGTCTTTCTCACTGATGAATATATTTTCGACACTTTTTAGGACAAACCTTATCATTTCTAGTTTATTAAATTTGGCATTTCAATGAGGTTTGCTCTGTGAAATTGGGGTCTAATGCATCCACAGAAAAAGTATCGACTCACATCAGCCTGCCCAGTTCGCGCAGGCTGACATGAATCAATAATTCTTTTGTTTTGTGTAAATTTGTCAAAAAATACATTACATTTCATGAGTCAGTCGATAGTTAAAAAAAAATGTATTTAACCCTTTACCAAACGACAAAATTTTAGACTGGTCCAAATTGAAAGCACTTGCAGACGACAAAATAAACGTAACTCAAAAATTGAAACTTGTTTCTAGCAGGATAGAAAACATTGTGGGAAAAGGAGAAAATGCTTTTTCTCCTTTTCCCGCATTGTTTTCATAAGGCTTCTATCTCAGGGTCGTAAAAACCAGGGATTGTTTGGTAAAGGGTTAATTGATCCACAATTACGTGATGTCTTGCTTAGTATAATGTACCAAAGAGTCAAAAACACCATTGTCCCAAATCATTTCTCAAATATCTTTTATCGGGTTTGAAATTTTGTACATTGTTAAAGAGGTGAATCATTTAAAGATTCTTTTATAGGATACTGGTTCGGAAATATAGCACTGAAGAAATACCCCTGGTCTAATTCAAAAGTATTTTCAACTAGACTAATAATTATATGGTCTATTCCAAATTTTCTGCGAAAAATGTTTCAACGTCATACAAAATCAAATGTTTACAAATATTATATAAGATCTTATATAAAATGGAAAGTAATCTGCATGTTCAAAACTATTTAAATGAAATTTAAGTAACAATCGCTTGCATTTATAATTCCATAATCTTGAAGCGGAAGATCATTTGCAACCATAAGTGTTAACGAACATTATTACAAAAAACAGGCATTCTGTATGAGGAATAACTGACAGTGATACTGCTGCAGTTCAATGTTCACCTTAATATGAAACGAAACGTACTGTTTTTTTCAAGCTACCACTTCGCCAACAAAACAAAAACAAAATCTCTATACCAATCAACACGATTTTGGAGTAGTCCAAATTGCAGGCATATACAGAAAAAAATATTTTCCGTGCCAAAACGTGCGGATTCGTCATTGCCAGGGTAGAAAACACGTTATTTTCAATCTCCTTTATGGTCGATTAAATTCGGTATTGTGTTGAAAAGGGTTAGATTTTCTCCTAACAAAAATAATACAAGTCTGTCACATTGCACCTGTTATTTGTGTCCCACGTTGTATTTGTTAGTTTTGGTCAGCATAATTTAGTGCCAGATTATATGTAACAAAGAACCATCAACCTTGCATTCTGATCTTCATCTGCGCTGTGCTATCCAGAGAAGTCAAAATGATGTTGTACAGCGTTTTTTTCTTCTTCCCACATTTTTTCCAGTCCCAAAGATCGTAAAAAAACGGAATCGTGTGGTAAAGGTTTGTGGTAGGAATAGTTTCACGGGTTGAGTTTCCAAAAAGCTATTAAACTTTGAATAGTAAAAAATTCCCGGCGGCTTATCTCTACCCGAAATTTCGATGCCGAGACTTTTGACATATTTTCACATTTGTTAAAACGATTAACTTACTAAATCAAATTCTCGTTGAGCTTGTCACACGTGAAATCGCGAGATCTTATCGGAACCTCAACTCGTTGCATGATTTAGAAAATAATTATGGTAGACCCTCGGCCCCCATTGTACGAAAAATATTAGGTACACGAGATTGACTTCACACATTTCATAAGAAACTCTTTCAAACCGCAGGGATACAGACAAAAAATAGTTCCGTTCCACCGCAAAACAAAAATCGTGTTTAGCTTCATTTAATGATAATTTGACATTTTTCCGACAGTCGGCTAGATTAAAACTCATTTCGAAACGGATAAGTAACGCAAAAAACACCACGGCAATTGTGTCAGCGCGTAAATGATATTTTGAATAACTTCTTGCATAGTGAGGCTGAATCCTTCAAGCGCTTGTTTCACCACCTTGGCGGGCGTCAGGCTGTCTGAAAACAATCTGCTCGGCAACCCAGAGCAGGATAAAAAACAGTTTAGTCCTTCCTCCATAAAATAGTACCTCCAAATAAAATATGAATAGTCATTTGCAATCATTTTGAGAAAAGAAGTCATTGCTCGGCACGAGCAATGGCTTCTTTTCTCAATATGATTGCAAGCTATAAAAAAAGTATACATATTGTTGTATCAATTACTGAACTTTCTCAAGATGCCTTATTAAATGATGCAATCTAACGACAAAGCCAACACGGGCAAGGATTAATTTAGTCCGCGGATCTACATCATCTTTCCAATCAGAAAATGCCAAGCGTTGCAAACCTCTGTACAAGACAAATGATCTGAAATGTCATACAAACTTTTTCATTTGTTTTCCAGTATGCAAGAAGACGAAAGATCATTACTTGTGCTGATTAGTTTCTCTTTTTACATTACAGAGCTCTTTAGATAGTCTAGTTTGAGTAGCTTATAATAACGATCGTTTGCTAACAATTTTTGCGGCTTGTATTTGAAAAAATAAGACTTTTTGTAGACGGTGCTTTGGAGTCTGTGTATGTGAGAGAAAAAGAGATAGAGATATTCCTTGGTTCTTAATCACTACACCGATGGTAGTGCGGTAAGAGCGTCGGCCTCATAACCTAAAGGTCCTGAGTTCGATACCCGGGAGCAGGTGTCAACTTTGGGATTTTTCATAGGCCTTCACATTCGGCGCGAGTACTGGTGTAGTTCCCAGGAAGCAGATTCGAGAGAGATTAGTATAAGTTGTAAGAACTTGTTTCTCAATCGATGTAAAATAAATATGTTTAAACTAAACTAAGGGCGTCGGCCATTTGTTCAAGTAGCGGTAGAATAGTATCAAAAATTGTAGTACTGGTTCCTGTGTGGGTTCCATTCCCACAGCTGGCCATTTAAAATTAGTATTACTAATCGCCTTTCGGATGAGACGTTAAACCGAGATCCCGTGTGGCGGTGCCAGCACGTTAAAGAACCAGGCGAAACTCAGGATGGTTTTCGTCCTGTATCTGCATTATCCCCCGTAGCAATACTAACAGTCTTGAAGGGGTGGGCGTAGCCCATATGGGCAACCGGTGGCGATAAATAAAAGCAAATTCAATCAATCCTCCCAGTTTATTTAGAATATTGTGCACTACACTAAAACGAACTATTTCCGCTTTATAGGTAGTCAAAGTATTCCCATTTGAACATTTCATTTCAGGTCAAAAATAGACAGTGCTTTCTGAAGTTAACGTCTTGGCATCTCTGGTTGACTACTTTATCAGAAAATAATTTGATGAAATCGTTTTGCTGGTAGCCTGTTGTTTTCTTAGGAAACCTAACACTGCCCCACGGATTTTTTTTTTTTGTGTGTGGGGGGGTGGAATAGCATAGAAGTCGTAATACTGTTAAATATAACAATGTTGACATGAACTAAAAAATCTTTACCACTCCAATTTGGACGATGTCTACTTACAGAGTCATAGACTGGGTAAGATGTTTTCGCTAGGGTACAATTCTAGTGTGTTGCTTTTATGTATATCAAATCAGTGACCTCAGGTTTTACTTATCCCAACGCAAGCTTTTCGAACCAAGGTTTACATTTACCAAAGGTGTTTATTCCATGTTACTAGTCTGTCACTGATTTCAATATTTTGACCATTTCATGGGAAGAATTTGGTGCCTTTGATTTCATAAACCAGAGAAGGTTTTCTGTTACTTTCCAAGCCTACTTGTGCTTTAGAATGAATCAAAGTCATCGTGGTCATGAGGGAGAGCGTCGGCCTCGTAACCAAAAGGTCCTGAGTTCGATACCATTTGAAAATTTGTAAATATATCGATTTCAAAGATATAATTTTGTAATTGTACGGTCGGCCAAAGTAGTCGCTTGCAGAAAAATGAATTTTAAAAGTAGGTAAAAGTTATCAGGTAGCCCTGTCTTTGGTTTACTTTTTACTTTTTACTTCGTTTCAAAATGAAACTTTCTGTCAGCGACTAACACTTCGACCGACTTTGCAATCATAGATTTTCATTTTGATAATGACTGACATACTTTCAAACGTTACGATTTACATCTACATGTATTTTTACCATAGGATTGTTTACTTTGGTGGCTATTGAAGCTTTAACTCTTTACCACACGAGAAAATTTTAGATTGGTTCAAATTGAAAGCATTTGCAGACGACAAAATAAAAGTGACTGAAAAATTGAAATTTGTTCTGGAAAGGGTAGAAAACACTGTGGGAAAAGGAGAAAATGCTGGTTACCAGCATTTTCTCCTTTTCCCACAGTGTTTTCAAAAGGCTTCTTTCTCAGGGGCGTCAAAAGTAGGGATCGTGTGGTAATGGGTTAAATAAAGAAATAAAAAGTATCGAAGCCAAAAAAAGCTCATGATAAATAAACCTAAGATCACCGCGTGAAAATGGTATATCTAAAATATTATCTTTTACGAAGTACTAGGACTTAAGTTCATTGTATTTCAGTCTGTATAGGTATGTTGACAATTTGAACAGTTTAGAAAAGCCGCTCTTCAATCTCTGCCTGAAATACCAACTCAGTAATTCATTTTTAAAGTTGCATTGTTTAATTTTGGCCGCTTTTGGGGCTTTATGGACCCTCACTTGAACTGTAGTACCTCTCACAACATTTTTTCACACCACTTACAAACATCGTAAAAAAAGCATGTCGCAAAAGAAAACTACTAATTCTGTAGCAAAGACAATAATCATTTCTGGAGGGAGCTTGGCAGCGCGTGGAACTGACCTAATTGTCCCTTGATTCTACCCGTGTGCGTTTCTGACTGAAGTACGAGGCTCGGCCACTATCTTACAGGGACGGCCACGACCAAACGACACGTCAGTTTTCTTAATTGACGTCATAGGTGATGGAATAGTAGCCTTTTGAAAACATTGTGGGAAAAGGAGAAAATGCTGGTAACCAGCATTTTCTCCTTTTCCCACAATGTTTTCTACCCTATCATAGACAGAAATCATCTTTTCAGCAAGAGTTGAATTGTCGTCTGCAAACGCTTTCAGTTTGGTCTAGTCCAAAAGTTTGTCGTTTGGGAAAGGGTTAACCGTCTTCCTTACTTTTTTCTTAAGTCATCAGCAAAGAACTATATGAAACCAGAGCTCCAGATAAGGGGGTGATGGCATCCTAAATCCATTGTTTCTCTTTCAAACATTATGTTGTGGGTTCTCATTAGAATCGTCTCGTTGAGACAATTCTAATGAGAACCCATAAGTTAGAGTTTGGTGAATAATTAATATTTTTAGTTTTAAAACCAAATTCACTCCCTCCATCTGAAGCTCTGTGAAACTGACATTATGAATAATTGCAACTGAGGACGATTTTCGTCATAGTTTAGAAACAGATAAAGGACGGTGTAAATCAAAGATCAGACTGCATATTTGTTACAGTTCGATCCCGATCTACGCTATCTGTAAGAAACTATAAAGTACAGATGCCACTGAGAGTGAAAGATTTCAAGACAGTTCGGCAGATTTGTCTTGACCTTTATAAATTCTTTTACACATATATTTTACTATAATAAAAATCTTTTTTTTTGGTACAATTTCGTTGCCTAGCAACTTAATGTCATCACGATGGGTCGTAAGGCAATAAATCAGCCTATATACGCCATGACAAAGTCTTGTACCCTGCAGGACTTTGATCATGTAATATAATCACGGAACCAGCTGCTTGCCGCTTACGTCCATAAAAATTCATCTTCTAAGGCGACAGTTCATAAAATATCCATTCTTTCAACCTGGAATCCAATCAAATGGAGATTAATTATTCATTCCTATAAAAGAACATTACGTTAATATACTTGACTTGCGGCTACTTCCTATTTCTTTCCGTTTATAGCAGCACGTTAGATGTCGCTGCTGATAGCAATTGGTTTTTACCTATTCCATCATGGCGCCACAATAGCGAAATTAATGGAAAAGACGGAAAAGTAAAAGAAATAATAAGAAAAATGCATTTGAAACTCCATGGACAACGGAACTTAAGATTATTCTAGAACAGGAGAGGAAAAGCACTACATTTGAAACAATGCATGGATATTTTTGTTCGTTTTTCTTATGATAGTCATAGCTTTTTCTTTTTGTTTTAAATTTCTACATGACTTTAATAAGTAGATCCACTAGTAATTTCCAAGCCTTCCTCAGATCTCCACCTTCTAATATACTAAGTGTAATTAATATAAACAAATGCGATGTTAACATTTTGGTACATGTACTTGTGCTATCCAATAAATTGGCATCGTAGGCTCAACTCCTTACCACAATATCCCTTGTATTTACGTACATGAAAAGAAATCTTTGAAGACGACAGCATTTTTTTCTGTTGTGGGAGGAAATCATTTAGACCCTATCAAAGAAAGCCCTTTTAACTCATTACCACACAATCCCTACTTTGACGCCCCTGAGAAAGAAGCCTTTAGAAAACATTGTGGGAAAAGGAGAAAATGCTGGTAACCAGCATTTTCTCCTTTTCCCACAATGTTTTCTATCCTTCACAAAACAAAGTTCAAACTTTATGTGACTTTTATTTTGTTATCTGCAAATGCTTTCGATTTGCATAAACCTAAAATTTTGTCGTTTGGTAATGAGTTAAGTAAGCCATTTAAATCAGCTGCGATCTGGCAAATGGGAGTTCTATGCACCTCTGTGACACACAATGTAGTCATACAATTATGAATCCATACATGATTACATATAATTACATATTTAATTACATACAAATACATATAATTATGAATCCATACTTTTATTTTATCTATCAGCTGACTGAGTCAAGAGGTAAAATGTCCAAAGATATCCAGAAAGTTTACAAATAGCAAAAATTTCGTCATAGGTCAGCCAGCACTGTCTGCGCAGGCTGACCTGAGTCGGTACTTTTTGCAAATAGTCTTCTGCAATTTTCCTTCTTTTGATATGAAGAATCTAAAACTGTACTGTATGATCTGATTAAGGTACGACCTGTGTAATGCAGTTCCAGTGAAAATTCTAATTGGTTGATAAATAAGGATAAATAAGGATTTATGCACATTTCTAACGGCTCAGAAATTCCGTTTATGTCTATCTTGAAATTATTTTTTGATACTTTTGTTAGTTTTCTGAAAAGGGAGGTAATTCTTATCTCTTTTTGAATGTAGAATATAGTGGTTTTAGATTTATAAATGATAATTCAAAGAAGGAAAAAAATAGAAAAAATGAAATGGTGAAAGTAGTTCAATAATACTCATTTTTCATTAGAGCTAATTCATTGTACGGGTTTTCCCTTTATTTACGTCCGCAAAACTGTGTTGTTGTTTTTTTTTAGCAATCTCAAACAGAAGAATAAAGAGGGCAAATTCAAATTCAGATAGGTCTTTCTGTGGAAATTTATCAATACCTTGACAAAGTTATCTAAATCAACAGAAAATAGAAGAATCGTGAGACAAATAGTACAGTTTAAAAGAATCGTAAGACAAATAGTCCAGTTTAAAAGAATAGTGAGACAAATAGTACAGTTTAAAAGAATCGTGAGACAAATAGTACAGTTTTCTTATTTCTCAATCAACTTTCTTTTCCAACGAAATAATTGTTTGATCTACAATACGTTTGTTGATGTTATCATACCTTGAAGAAGAGACAAATTGTCCTAGGAAGGAAGTCGATTTATTCCTGAATCTCTTTTTTTTTTATTTGATGAAATTTTCATCCCTACTATTCGATGTCCCTTAGGTGTTAATGGTTTATCATTCAGAGCTCCAGATAGAGGGAGTGATTTTGATTTCAAATATTAAAATGTCAATAATTCTCCACCAAATCCTATGTTATGGGTACTCATTAGAATTGTCTCATCGAGACAATTCTAATGAGTACCCACAAAAAAGGGTTTGGAAGAGATATAAAGGATTTAGAATATCATCACTCCCTCTTATCTGGAGCTCTGTATCACTGTTGCATTATTCCCACGAACAGTACATACATGTATATAGACATCCTTTGACACACATTGTACTAGAAAAGACAACAAGAGCCATCAAACCCATTCTCACCCTTTGATTTCAGGTATAAGGTTTATGAGTCTTAACCCATTAACACACAATCCCTACTTTTGACGACCCTGAGAAAGAAGCCTTTAGAAAACATTGTGGGAAAAGGAGAAAATGCTGGTAACCAGCATTTTCTCCTTTTCCCACAATGTTTTCTACCCTTCACAAAACAAAGTTCAAACTTTATGTCACTTTTACTTTGTTATCTGCAAATGCTTTCGATTTGGATAAACCTAAAATTTTGTCGTTTGGTAATGAGTTAAGCGCTCTTTACCACATTATTCCAGGTCCATACGACCTAAGGAAATGGTAACCAGCATTTTCTCCTTTTCCTATACAATTATCTTTCGATGCTGTGCGAGGGCTATTAAAATATAACTAGACAATGCTGATATTTACACTTCGGCTCAATGGAAATTTATAAAAATTGATATAAATAAGGTGCAGCTTAACTCCAGTTCATTTATTAACATGGTTACGATATCCTTACATTTTACTCTAAACTATGGATGTTACAGCAACGGAAGTCTATAGACACACGGCGCGACCCACAAACTTTCGACGTCTGAATTTTTAGATCACATAACTGAGCTCATATCTACTAATATACAGTGGAAAAACATTGTAAAGTTGCACATACATTTAGCCTGATCTTAAATCATCGTTTGTGTTGAATTTTGTATTGGCAAAAAACGGGGCATGTAAGTTCAGATTGCATATTCAGTGCAATCTTATCTTGATCTATATTGTCTGTAAAGCAATATAATCGTTTGAAGGATGATATGAGTAAAGTCTACCAGATCACAAGTATTTATATAGACGTGTGAAAATTAGAAGCAGTTTGCAAACGACATATTAGATGCGACACATATGTCAGTATTTGTCTCGGAAATGGTAAAGAAATATTGTGAGCAAAAGAGAACATTCTGGTTATATACTAGCATTTTCTCGTTTTCTCACAATGCTTTCAATAGCTTTCTTCTTCAGGATCGTTAAGGCAAGATATTGTTTGAAAACCATGTTTTTTTCCTCAGGTTCGTTAAAGACACAGAATTGCTTTGTGACAGGTTAAGGCTCTGTGTATGTACGTTTTCAATGGCACAAATTGCATGTTCAGTGACCGACTCTTTTTCTTACAATATTTTAAATAGCTTTCTTCTCCGAGATCGTTTGAAAGCGCGATTGCTTTGTAAAGAGTTCGGGGTTTTGGTTACACGTTTTAACTCTTTTATTATACGACAAAATTTTAGACTGGTCAAAATTGAAAACACATGCAGACGACAAAATATGTCTAACTCAAACATTGAAATTTGTTTCCAACAGGGAAGAAAACTTTGTGGGAAAAGAAGAAAATGCTGGTTACCAGCATTTTCTTCTTTTCCAACAATGTTTTCAAAAGGCTTCTATCTCATGGTCGAAAGCCAGGGATTGTCTGGTAAAGGGTTAAATGGCAAAATGTACATTTGGGGGCTGACTACCAGCGTTTCCTCCTATTCTCACAATGTTTCAAAATATTTCTTCTCGAGAGTGATTAAAACCCAAGATTGTTTTGTCAAGGTCTAATCCTTTATCACATAATCTCGAGTTTCAACGACCTTGAAGGAGAAGTCATCTGAAAATATGGTGGAAAAAGGAAGAAAATGTTGGAACATTTTCTCCTTTTCCAAAATTGCTTTCTACCACTTCAATCACCAATTTCGTTTTTTTTTTTTTTTTTTTTTTTTGGGAGGGGGGGGGGGGTTGTTGTTGATTTTTTTTTTTTCAATCACCAATTTCGTGTTCTTTGGGGTTTTTTTTTGGGGGGGGGGGGGGGGGGGGAGTGGGGTCGGTTTTTTTTTTTTTTTTTTTTGGGGGGGGGGGCTTCTGCTTAAGCTTTGAATGTGGGCTGGTCAAAGGTTTTGTCGTTTGGTAAAGTGTTAAAAGCTCCTTGCATGCAACTTTTCAATGGCACAAAACGTACGTCTGGGAACTGCAGTCATTAACATTTTACCAGCACCTCAAGCTAAAACTCTTTCACGTGTAATCACAGACAACACAGCGCCCCCTAGAGACAAGATCAAAACAGGTCTGATTTTATACCCAGACTGCTTTGACTTTGATTTGTCCTTTGACTTTCAGCGGTCATTTTCTTTGGTTAATTTAGCGCAGAAAAGGGGTAAAGAATAATTAAATTAAACACTAATCTGCCAAAGGCGTTGGCTGCTTTTCCACAAAAACACTGAACAATGTTCAGTGTGAGAGAGGTATGAATCTTATCGCAATCACGATCACCAATCCTCAGAAAGAAACGTTGTCTGCGCATGTCATATTCTTCGAAGATTCGGCCTGTCTACTACTAGTATGACGCATCACTCCCCAAATATTGGGGGTATTTCAGCAATACGACATAGAAAGTAGATGATGCAGAAAGAAATTGTGCAAGCTCGGTACTCGAAATGGCGACACCATGGTCTCAAGTCCTGTATGCTACCCACAGAGCAATCGAGTTCAGCTGGAGAACACATGAACCGTGTCGTGTACAATTCTCAATAATAAAAAAAAATCTGTCGAAAAACTTCTTAACTGATCAAATGGACAGTTACATGATAGCAAATCTAGGCTGAGATCGGAGCAATGAACGCTGCAACAAAAACCTTTGAAAAAAAAAAGAGCCCTGAAAACATAATTATGTGCCAATGTCCTTTGAAAACGGGGTTTGCATGGGGCATTGGCAAAGGGGGCCTGTGTAATGCAGAGAAATGATCCTCCCCTACAAAATGACCCGGGTCATTATTCTACGTAGAAAAATGACCCCAGAAGTCATTTCACCACGTAGAGGAATGACCTGGGTCTCTGCACAGAATAATATTCCTCTAAGTACAGAAATGAACCATGTGTCATTTTGTAGGGGAGGGTCATTTCTCTGTATTACATCGGGTCAAGTCATCCTATATGACGACCCGTTTAGTTCAATGCATCTTAAAGAGCTCTAGAAAAGGGGGTGTGCTGGTATTCCAAATCAATGTTTTCTCTCTCAAACCCAATGTCGTGGGTACTCATTAGAATCGTCTCATCGAGACGATTCTAATGAGTACCCACAACATTGGGTTTTAATGGAGAATAATTAATATTTTCTATTTTGATATCAAAATCACTCCCTCTATCTGGGGCTCTGAAACCTTAGAGATGCATTTTCCCACGTTTTCCCAAAAGCACGGCTCGATATGAAAACGGAACAATGCTTTATTCTTAAGTTTTTCATTAGGCAGATAAGCTGCTTCTATAACAGACAGCAATGATCAATATTTGAAAATAGCGCGGGAAAATTCCATGATGAACTCTTCCCAAGATAACACGTGAAAATTTTACATTCGTCCATTGTAAAATAGTTTGCAGACAACAAATCAAATATGGCTTTAATAGTAGAATTTTTTTGCTTTACAGAAGTAGAAGACACTGAAGGAAAAATGGGAAAATTCCGGTAACCAGCATTTTCTCTTTTTCTTCTGAAGTGTTTTCAAAAGCTTGCACCTTTGGGTGCATGTAGGTAAAACCACGGGATCGTTCCATGAAGGGTTGAAACGAATACAGAACAATTATGGTATAAACACTAAATAGAATTATTAAGGACTTAGCCTTCAAGCTCTCTGAATTGCTTTTCCTATGGGACAAATGGTATTTTTATAACAAGTCAAGGTCGAATCTAATTTTAGAAATACATGTGCATATTATTTCAGGGAAATGTAAAAGACTTGTTTAAATCATATGAAAACATTGTAAACATTTATGGGGAAACAAGAAGTAATTGCTTATAACAAGCAATGACTCCCTTTCCACCCTCCCCACCTCCCCCACGCAAAAAAAAGAAAAAAAATCTGATATGATGTACACTAGTGCTGAAGGCGGATGCCGACACTCGGCTCCAGTTCTCCCGTCAAAAAAGGGGAATAACTGTGTCAAAAACTTTCTAAGAGTATGGTTCCCATTTAATTGAACAGCAACTAGTCCGAGCTTAAACTTAAATCTAACATGGCATTGTAACGTGCTATTTTATATTTTGTCCCCAGATTATGTTTTGTTAGTTTATGAGTTTCAATCTAGATTGGCAACTTCAGGCAGCTTCAGGCTGGCTTTCTCGGTTTGCATTTTGTGAATTTTGGAAAAAACATGCTAATAAGGCATATTTTGTCAGTTTTTTTTTTTCGACCATGCCACTTGCCTGTATCGCTCAGTAATTTCATTATTTCACAAGTTGAATTTGATATATTGTTTCGGAAATAATCTTCTTTCTTTCGTGGTTTATCGTTCAATAATTAATAGTTGTGAGTTATGAGACATAATAAATAATCCACGATTGCGATAGCCCGAGTGGGTTAATCAATGCGCCTCATAACTCACTACGTCGTTTATTGAACGATAAACTACGATAGAAAGATTATTTCGATTATAACATTACCCATTCTTAATGAAAGGAAAGCAAGTTCACGCTAAGAGTAGAAACGCGGATGCAGATTTTTATTCCGTTGAATGGCCTATTTACTTTAAATACAGAATGACGTCACCCTTATTAGAATAACGTACATTCTAAAATGCCACGACTCTATACACACACTAAAGGGAAGAGGTGGTAAAATTAAGAAATAATCGTCTTTCTATCGTGGTATATCGTTCAATAAACCACAGTTGTGAGTTATGAGGCACAATAAATAATCCACGTGGGCGATAGCCCGAGTGGGTTATTCATTTCGCCTCATAACTCACAACGCGGTTTATTGAACGATCTACCACGATAGAAAGAAGATTATTTCGATTCTAACATGACCAATTCTTCATGAAAAGAAAACAAGTTCAAACTGAGAGTAAAAACGCGGATGAAGATTATGTTCCATTGAATAACTCACTCATTGAATGACGTCACTCGATATAGGATGACGTCACTCTACATGGATTGTCGCAGATTTTACCACGTTTTCCTTGCACTGTGTTTATAGAGCCAAAGTCGTATGTCATGTTAGAATTTGCGATATTCCATGTAGAGTGACGTCATTCTACCAGTATATCGAGTAATGTCATTCTGTTTAAAGTAAGTGAGTGAGTTATTCCATGGAACTTAATCCTCATCCCCGGTTTTACTCTAAGTATGAATTTGTTTTCCTTTCATTAAGAATTGGTCATGTTATAGAATCGAAATAATCTTCGTGCAATAAACCACATTGTGAGTTATGAGGCGCAATGAATAAACCACTCGGCCTATCGCCCTCGTGGATTACTTATTGTGCTTCATAACTCACAATTGTGGTTAATCGAACGATAAACCACAGTAGAAAGAAGAATATTTTTTTAATTTTACCACGCTGTCTTTGCACTTTGTTTATTGATCCGAATTTACGTGTCATGTTAGAATAAAAATTAAAGAATCTGCATTGCACTGTTGCATTCAAGTGCTCTTTATAATTTCAGGCTAACTATATAGACCTTTGTTTGAGACAGTTCTGTTTGACGTGTCGTCGACAGAGGGCAGTTTAGACGAAGACCGTTTTCTGCTGCTTTTGTAAAGAACATCCAAGGAAAATCAACTTTCACGTTCGTCTGGTACCCAGCATCTTATTCCTTTCCATTCTGCTTCTGCTAACATGTAGAAACTAAATTGATTCTGATTTTTTCAAATTTTAATTCTCGACTATTGCATTTTTCCCTCGAGAGACTACGGCATCTATAGGAAATTTGAAAACAAAATTGGGTTGCAATTGTTTTATTAGATTGTTTTTGCAGGATTTGAGTATAAGATTTGAGTTTTTACAGGATTTGAGTATAAGAACAAAAAACTATATTATTTGAAAAATATGTGAAGGAGTTGTACATTTATTTATGTTGTCATCTATCAGTAGAAGTACTTAGTGATTGAAAGCGGTTTTACCCCGCAGAGCATTCAAGAACACCTTTACTGAGACGGGTTTGTCTGCTGATAGAACTTTTTCTACATAGAGAAATGACGCCATAGGATCATTTCTCTATGGAGATTAATGGCCTAGGTCATTTCTCTACGTAGTGAAATGACTTCTGACGTCATTTCTCTACGTAGAATGATGACCCGGGTCATTTTGTAGGGGAGGGTCATTTCTCTGCATTACACCGGCTGAAAGGAGTCCGTGATGAAAAAAACTATAAATTCTGCATTCGTTCTGATCCATTTTGCATAAAATGCTGAATTATTAAGTACAATTTATACGAATGATTATACAAACAAAATATGTTTAAACTAAGGGTCCTTGTTGTAAACCCTTTACCAAAAAATCCCAGGTTCCTATGACTCTGGAACTTGAATATGGCTTTTGAAAAAACATCGCGGAAAAAGGGGAAAATTCTGGTAACCAGCATTTTCTCCTTTTTCCACGATATTTTCCACTGTGTCGAAAAAAGAATTGTCGTTTGAGCTACATTTAATTTGTCGTATGCAAAAGCTTTCAGTTTGGACAAGTCTAGAACTAGTTTCGTTTAGTAAAGAATTACTGTGACCTATAAAACTCTGAGCAATACGATACGAAGCCTGGTCAAAGATCCGTATTCATCAATCTTTTTTAAGAACATTTTTAGTCTTATTCTCTTTTTTAAAGTAATACATCTTCTGACTGGTTAAAACATTGTTCAGCCAATCAGACCTTGCGTTAACCTGGAAAGTATGGGGAATAAGACTAAGAATATAGCTAGGAATACTAGTAAATACTCATTCTAAATTGATCTCCTCTTTTCGAAATCAAACAGTCGTGAATCCACTTTTTTAACCCTTTCCCAAATAATCCCTAGTTTTTACGGGTCAGGAATAGAAGCCTTTTGAAAACATTGTGGGAAAGGAGAAAATGCAGGTAACCAGCATTTTCTCCTTTTCCCCCAATGTTTTCTACCCTATCATATAGAAAAATCCTCTTTTTAGCAACTCTTAAGTTGTCACCTGCAGAATGTTTTCAGTTTGGTGTGGTCCAAAATTTGCCATTTGGGCAAGGGTTAAAATGTCCGAATACTAACTGTATTCATTTCCTAACCATAAGTAAGTCTCGGGGTAACAAGGGTGTTTTCATGATATAGATTTTCTGTCTCAAAATCTCCAGAAAAAGTAACTATGTATTGATCGAATAGACAAAAACTAAAATATACTGTACATAGCTTTGAGTTCCATTTTAGTATCGCTTGCCCCTCTCTCTCTCTCTCTCTCTCTCTCTCTCTCTAGCCGACGAATCCGTAATAGAGAGGACATTAGCCAAAAAACCGGGATCTGAGGACAACCATTTCTGAGTGTTTTTCGCATAACTCTCTTTCAGTTTTCACTTCTACCATCCAAAAGGAACCTTGTTGTGGCTTTGGCTTGAAATCATCATAAAAAAAGAGAGTCGCTAGAGTCACTGTGTGGACAATATTGTCCTCACGTTACATTAATCTCTTTTTTCTCTCATACTGTGTGAGGACAGTGTCCTCACATTACAGCATCTCTTTTTACTCTCTTTTTTGTAGGGACAGTGTCCTCACGTTACAGCATCTCTTTTCACTCTCTTTTTTGTAGGGACAAGTGTCCTCACGTAACAGCATCTCTTTTCTCTCTCTTTTTTGTAGGGACAAGTGTCCTCACCTAACGGTATCTCCTTTTACTCTCTTTTTTGTAGGGACAAGTGTCCTTACGTAAGAGTATCTCTTTTTTCTCTCTTTGTTTGCAGGGACAATTGTCTTCACCAAACAGCATCTCTCTCTCTATCTATGATTTGAACTAGTGATCTTTTTTACCATACCAAATGCAATCTTAAACTGGCCTGAGATATCATCAAGATAAACATACTTAGCAAGTTTTGCAATGATTGCTTGAAAATTGTGTCTGCTAAGATTTTAACGAGATCTGTCTAAGATTAAATGAAATGAGCTACTTTTTAGGCCTGGCTAATCCCAAATTCAAAGTTGACCTAGACATCATTGATCTAAACAATACAATACATTTTATTTGCTCCAATGTAGATTTTATTTGCTCCAGTGTACATTTTGCAAAATAACAATAATTAAACAATGTAGTAGTCAACGTGACTTTTGATATACATGTACTTGAAACTATTAAAAGGGAAAGAGAGTTATATAGTTAATCAAAGAGTGAAAACGCTATTCTGTAAGTAAAAAATATACGTGACCCGTTTTGAATGAAAATCATTGTCCATTTTATTTTGCGAAATTGGGATGATTCTATTGCTGAGAGAATAGTTTGAATTATTTTTGTAGTATTTATATCGTATTCAACATTACTCCAATTATATCACACTAACAAGTGCACTTATTCATGCTCTCTTGATTTCCTTTACACTTACGCTTCACCGTGAATAATCTTTCTAAGAAACTGGCTGCTTTTCAAGTATGTACATACATATTGTCGAAAAACAATGTTCATTTTATATTAAGAAAATACATATACTTTTTTTTCTTTCTTTTAACGAAGGATAGAAAATGCATATAAAGAGACTTTATATAAAAAGACTGATATGAGACTTTATACCACCTAGTGACCTGATATGCACGCAGTATAGAACATTACTGTTAAATATAGACCTTTCTTTTTGTACTATATTTATATTTGATATCAGCATAAAATTTTAATACAACTTCATCTATATACTAAACATTATAAGGGAGATTTGAAATTCTTTTGTCTAACATGAGACTTTGTAAAGCCTGCATAACAGTATATACAAACGATCTTTTATACTTTTTAGAGTAATGCTTTTGAAAACATTGTGATTTCTACGCTCGTTTAGAGAAAAGCTATTGAAAACATTGTGGTAAAAGGTGACGAAGCATTTTATCCTTCTTTAGAACAGTGCTTTTGAAAACATCGCTATGCGTGCATTTTTAAAGGACAAGCTATCGGAAATATTGTGGTAAAAGGTGACATAAAGGTTAATATATTTTGTGCTACTTTCGTGTCAAGCTTTTGAAAACATTGTAGCAAAAGGAGACAAATCATCCAGATGTCAATATCTTATAATTCTTCGAATGAAAGCCTTTGAAAACATGCACTTTTGGTGCTTCTTTAGTAAAAAGTTTATAAAACAATTTGGCAAAGGTGATATATCATGCTAATGAAAACGGGAAAGTAGAAAGCTGCATAAATCAGCAAAGTTAACATACATACATTATACAATATACATCTATCCAAATATCTTTTGAAAAGCAATAACGTTATTTACCTGCTTGCTTATAAGCACACAAATATTTGAATCAGTGACCTATCTTTTTACCCAGCTGAACCCATATTCAAACTTGGCCTAGATATCACCAATATAGATATTCTGAGCAAGTTTCACAGCATATAAGCCAAAATTGTGGACTTTAAAGTATTAATAAGTCTGAGCAAGATTCACGATGATAAAATTGTAAAAAGATTATTCCTACTTTTTTATCAAGCTAAAACTAGTTGGCCTTGAAAACACTGAGCAAGATTCACGATTGAGCATAAATTGTGGTCCCTTGAGTGTTAACAATGTTTTTTCTTAGATTTGACCTAGCGACCTACTTTTTATTAACATTCTGAGCAAGTTGCACCGTGAATAAGAATGAGACAAAATTGTGACCTCAAGAGTGCTAACAATCTTTTTTCTTAGATTTGACCTAGTGACCTACTTTTTGACCAGGCCAGACCAATATTCAATCTTGACCAAGATATCTTTGACATCAACATTCTTAGCAAGTTGCACAGTGAATAAGAATGAGACAATATTGTCTGGAATGTTAAGAAGATTTTTTTTAGATTTTACGTTGTGAAATATTTTTTGATCCAGCCAAAACCATGTTCAAACTTGATCTAGATGTTAACAAGATAAACTTTCTGAGCAAGTTTCACAATGAACGAGCCTAGATTGTGACCACTGTATTGTTTACACCAGAACTGTCTAAGACAACTGGAGGATGCACAACAGACATCAACAATCGCAAGAGCATTGTGTGCTCAGGTGAGGTAACAAGAGCACTGCAAGTGGGTGCTACGCTCGGCTATAGGTCCTGGATAGTGAAAAATTCTACGTCAAAATAGGGGAATAATTCTGGCAAAAATGCATTTAAAGTTATCTCCCTTGTTAGTATAGATTGCTCTTTAGATAGTAAACATATCTTCCAAGTTTCAAGTAAATATCTTCAGATATAAGCGAGGTATAGCCAAGGTTAAAGTTTGTCACGTCAACAACCATGCCGCCAATGCCTACAAATCCAATGACACAAGTGTGATGACACTACCTCGACTTTTTGTTCCAAAACAGTCGAGCTAAAAAGCTGCATACCTGTAACATAATTACACTACTTTGAGTTACTTCCCTTAAAATGCATTGTCCTTTGATGGAGAACACATATTCTGAGTTTAAAGTAAATATTTTCAAACTTCAGATTTTTTTGCAAAACTTGAAAGATTTTGCACAATAACAGTGCCAATGCAATAGCAATACCTTGGGTTTTCCCTGCAAACAGCTGGTCTAATCTAATGAAAGATTCAAAAGTGAAAGCAAGTTTATTCCATTTCAGTAATATACAGTCACGAAAAGCTAAATAGGGATTTAATTCTTATTCATATTCAAATGTGCACAGCAATTGGATGTCAATAGTGTGCAACATGAAAGTTAAACCAATGCATCACTTGAAAGAAAACTTTCCAAACAGATGAAACTACAACTGTCACGAGCTGACATATACCCCCACTGACACCTTGTGAATGGAACATCACTAAAAATCAAGTCAGACTTTTCCTAGGTTTGTTCTAATGGAGTATGGATTATGGAGTTTCGATTTCTAAAACTATCTATACCTTAAAAGTAATACCCTGGACATAATCCTTTAAAGTATAACTAAGAAAACAAGATGTGTTTGTGAAACACTAATACCCCCGTAATAGCTAATTTTAAGAAGTGTGACCTTCATAAATGACATTGACAGATGACCTTGAACTTGTTACCAGCAGATGCATAACAATGAGATACACCTACATACCAAATATGAACCTTGCATCTTGCAAAGCCTTGAAGTAATCGGGAATATTAAGTTCTTTAGTTAAGTTTTGATAGGATTTTTTTTAAGATAATGGGGTTTAAAATTTTGACCTTGACCTTGGACATATAACCCTCATTAGATGCATATTGATGAGGTATACCTAAATACCAAATATCATCTTTGTTTCTTGAATAGCCTTGAAGTAAGTGGACTCCCCGTGGGGTCCCGGGGTTTTTTTAGTTTATAGAATAGGACCTCGGCCTTTCTCTATGGCATGTCGTAGAAGGCGACTAAAATTAGAGACAAACGGCTGCTTTCCTCGTAATTCGTAGGATTGCAGCAGGCTGGGTAGTTCTTATTCCAAATCCTATATATTTTTTTTTTTCTTGATGTAAATAGGGTTTGGAATGGGAATCAATTGGCCTGTGGGACCCCGTGTGGTTTAATCGGGGGTATAAGAATAAACCACTGCAGTCCCGCGATCTGCCATTTCATCTGGTGGAACAAAAGTGACAGCATGCATGTCGTAAAAGGCGACAAAAGGGGCATCATTTTGTGTTTCATCCATTCCTCATTTATCATGTTTGTCTTATGTTGTTGTACATGTATGTTATTTTCACCTCCCATTATTGTTTACTAAGTAAGTGCGCCCAATATGACCTAAGTTGTCGACGGGCCATAAAACACTATTCATTCATTGAAGTAAGTGGAAATGTTAAGTTTTTCTGCTAAGTTTTGCCGACAGAGGGAAAGACAGACAGACAATGGTAAAACAATATGCCCCAATCGCTTGATGCAGGGGCATAAAAAATGTTAAAAATATATAATCATCATGTATAAGACATCCACAAAGGTGTTTTCCATCAAGGTATATAGATTACAATCCGATAGAAGGCAGTGCTTAACAAAGCTTTATCCTACTGCCATCATGATGTACACAAAAAAATGAAAAATGTTGGATTACTGTCACTCTCTATATATCCAAAGCAGGGATTTTTACTTCAAAACTAGTTCTTGGCCGGTTAACTAAATATTGACAGTTGACTGTTTGAATGATTAGGTGGATTACTGTCACTGTCTATATTTGATGGATGGATTTCTGCCCTAAAACTGGTTGTAGGCTGGTTGACTGTTGACTGTTGGGACGTTTGATTGAATTACTGTCACTGTCTATATCCAACGCAGGGATGTCTGCTTCAGGACTAGTTGTTGGCTGGTTGACTGTTAACAGCTGAATATTGGAATGTTTGGCTACTGCTGAAATTGGATGAATGGATCTCTACATGAAGACTAGTTGTTGGTTGGGTGACTGTTGACAGCTGTCTGTTGGAACTTTCTGAAGCTGCTGTTGACATACTACTTTCAACAGGTGACAGAACATCTTGGACCTCTGGAAAAAGTCAGGAGTTTTTTTATTAACCCATTACCACACAATCCCTACTTTTGACGTCCCTGAGAAAGAAGCCTTTAGAAAACATTGTGAGAAAAGGAGAAAATGCCGGTAACCAGCATTTTCTCCTTTTCCCACAATGTTTTCTACTCTTCACAAAACAAATTTCAAATTTTCAGTCACTTTTATTTTTCCATCTGCAAATGCTTGAAATATGAACTAAAATATGCTCTAAAATATTGTTGTTTGGTAACAGGTTAATAATACTCTCGATGCATGCTGAATCTCTTCCAAATTTGGTTTGAAAGCTTTGATTATTACTTGGTCAGGGTTCAATCTAGAATATAAAATTTGGTGGGACATTTGGGCCCTTCAGTGATCTCTGTAAAATCTGTTATCCCACAGCATAGGGCTAATTTTGATCATAGAGTGATAACTTTAATGAAGTATTTTGGTAGAGGACTATAAGGCAATGCTACATTCATAATTTGAAAGCTCTAGGCCTAATGGTTTGAGAGGAGAAGATTTTTAAAGATTTCCTTCTTTACCTACCAATGCAGGATCCCACAGCATAGTGCTAATTTTGATTGTAGAGTAATTATTTTAAGATTTTTGATTGTAGAGTAATTATTTTAAGCATTTTGATAGAGGACCATGAGTATAAATTATGCTATATTGCAAAACTTGGAAGATCTAGACCTTCTGATTTTTAAAAGATTTCCTTCTTTATCTCTACATAAAATACAGGATCCCGCAACATTTGACTAAATTTCATTATGGAGTCATTATACTCTATATATATAGATATATTTTGGTAAAGGACCATAAGGCAACGCTACATGCCATATACCTGTGCCTAAAGGCAACGGAAAAGAAGAGCTGTCATTGACGGTTAATGTTCCCCGAACCAGTACTTGTCACAAAATGTATGACATAATTTGAAATCCTCAGCTGTTTTCCTACATAAGATCTATTTGTGCACAGAAAATTAAGTGAAAAGTCAAACGTAAGATAAAACATAAAAAAATGTCATTAAATCCCCTTATCCCATAACACTGTTTTCATTAATGAAATATAAAGGGTATATGGTCAGGAGCTTTTGATGAATAAGTTAAAAGTGAAATTTCATGAAAATATGACCAAAAATTTAGAAGATATTAGAGAAAAACAAATTTAAACATGGAGCCCCCTTTTCCCACAACACATTCTTAATTCTTTACCACACAATCCCGACTTTTAACAACCCTGAGAAAGAAGCATTTTGAAAACATTGTGGGAAAAGGAGAAAATGCTGCTAACCAGCATTTTCTCCTTTTCCCAGAATGTTTTCTACCCAGCTGGAAACAAATTTCGCTTTTTGAGTTTCATTTATTTTGTCATCTGCAAATGCTTTCAATTTGGACAGGTCTAAAATTTTGTTGTTTGGTAAAGAGTTTAATTGAGAATCAAGTGTAAACTACTCTTTCTCTCAAAGCAATCTATCTGTCTATAAAATTTCAAGTAAATGGCTTCAGCTTTTCCAGAGATATTTTCCTTATAGGAATAAATTCTTCAAAAAATCAAAGGGGGGATAATTTCCCTAAAAATTTTGATAGAGTTTTGGTTCTTGTTGAATAGCTATCTGTGTATTAAATTTGAGACTAATGGCTGTAATGCTTTTGAAGTAATTGCCATCACAAACTTTCATCAACCCCCCCCCCCCCCAAAAAAGAAGCATAAAGCTATAATACATTAAGTCCCCTTTTCCCGTAATACACTTTTGTGTAATTGAACTACAAATAGTGCATGATCTGGGGCTTTTGATGAGCAACTTAAATATGAAATTTCATAAAATTCTGACCAGTAATTTAGGAGATACTAGAGAAAAACTAATTTTTACATTAAGTCCCTTTTTTCCACAACACAGCCTCAAATTGAGAAACAAGGAAAACGGTATCTGGGAAATGTTCCAAGAATTTGATATATGAAGTTACATCCAATTTAGTCAAGGGGTTGTGGAGAAATGGCTTCGGACAGACAGACGTATGGATGGACAGACAAACAGACACACAGCATGGCAACTATACTCACCGAAATTTTTTCAGCCAGCATAACAAAAAGTACCATATAAGTTGGACAACACTGTGAGAAAAGGAGGAATCGGTTACCAGCAATTTCTCTATTTCACATGTTTTCCTAAATATCATCATTAAATGGCATCAAAAAGGCCACTCTGTTCTCAAAGAATACCAAAGTACTCCCCTACTCCTTTTTTCAACAAGAACTGTGGGCAAAGCGTACAAATACATAACCCCTCCCCCATACACACACACTTTAAGAAAGTGCTATGAGAGAAGGGAACAGTTTCTAAAACAAAGTTCATTTATTACCTTGACCGGTGCAAGTTGGATGTATATGACCCAAAAACAATGAGGCACTTCCTTGGGTCATAGGCAACATTAATATAAAGTTCAATGGCCATAGGTCAAATGGCTTTTGAGTTAGAGCCCAAAAATAGTTTTCAAGCCAAGTTCACCTGTTACCTTGACCTTTGACAAATGAGACCGTTATTTATAGGGCACCTCACGGGCAACAATTTGTAAAGTTTCATGATCCTAGGTCAAAATTTAATGGATTTTGAGTTAGAGCATGGAAAGGAAAAGTCTACAGAAGGACAGATGGATGGACAAACAGACATGGTGAAATCAGTATACCTCCTCCACTTTGTATTTGGGTTGAATAGTAACTATTTACTATTAGTAAGGATCAATCATGTCAATGTTAAAATACTTGCCCTTTTCACACCACCAAAGGTTGTTTTCATCTCCATAATCAAAAGAACGTGATGCAAACTCAAGAAGTCTTGGTTTGTACTTGAATGTAAAGTTTCATTTTAGAATTACATGATGGTTGTCCTTCTTTGGCATCATTTACGTACTGTGCTAGCCATCCTTTTGAGTAAGTGGCATCAATGCTGAAAAATAAGAAATTAAGAAAGAATTATGTCTTACAATCATTGAAGCATTTTTTTTTAAGTCCTCCTGATAAAGGAAAAGCACTTGGCGACAGAATATGCTTCCTGAACAAGTGCTTGTCACAAAAAGTTTCACATAAATCCAGTGAGGTACTACGGTGAGTGTATTAACTGTTAACAGTTCATTTTTTTCATTCAAACATGATCTCCCTTTGAGGAAAGTTTCATGTCAAATTTTTTTGTGTGCTATACATGTTCAAAGCATGTTCCATCAGTGTGTGTGTGTTTCAAATTGGTGGCTTGCATGCTTAAGAAGATAAGGCCTGGAAAACAATTATCATAACCAAGAGCCGTCAGAGAGAGATTATGCTCCTGAACAAGTTCTTGTCACATATAGTACGACATACATTGACTGAGGTACTGACAGCCAGAGATATCATTCTAAAATATTATTTTTATTCCAACATATTTAAAACTAGAATGATTATCCAAGGACAACTGGTGTCAAGCCCACAAATAGTTGAACTTCATGTGTGACTTGACTTTTGACCTACCTGAACAAATATTTCAAATGGCAATCTACTCATGATGGAGAACAATTGTGTAAATTTCTACTGAAATCTATCCATAAATGTAGGAGTTATGGTCCCTACAAAACTTTAACCTTTAGCTGTGACCTTGATCTTCAACCTATGGAACAAATGGTTCCAATGGTACATCTACTCATGATGGAGATCAATTGTGCCCATTTTTTTTAAAATCCATCCATAAATGTAGTAGTTATGGTCAGGACAAATTCGGACAAACAGGCATACACATAAACTAACACACATACACTAAACTGTCATTGTGTCAACTTGTCTTGCTCAATGCAAGTGGGCTCTACAAAAACCGGGTAAAAGTCATCTGCACAATATCATAAGGAGTTTGTATGTGAAGTTTCATCCAATTGGGTCAAAGGGTTGTGGAGAAATTCCTTCGGACAGACGGATGGAAAGAAGGATGGACGGACAGACCAAGCAGTGGCTATATGCTTGCCCTTCAGAGAGCATAATAACAGATACTAAGTGTAACGTTACCATAAAAGAATGTTGGCTGAGCCGCGTTTGAACTTACGACCCTAGGATTGAGGGCACCATATTTTACCAAGTGATCTAAGTGGGCTTGGCTCATCAATGATCTAGTAATGAATATTGTTATGAAACTTAATGACTGGGCTGGTGCCACTCCTTATTCCATGCAAATTTGGAGAAGATTGAGCCCAAGCAGTGACTCCTAAAGTGTAAAAAGAAATTGTCATTTTTCCCTTTTCTATCATGTTTTCATATAAAATGATCCATTTTCAATAAGGTCCATCCTCATGACCATGCAAACATTTTGGGCAAGTTATAAAAAAGACAGCCAAAATTGTGATCTCTACAGTGTAGACAATGGCATTATCTTCACGGCCCTTTTCCTCATGATTTCATATGGAATGACCCCCATTTTTAAGAGACTTCAACCTGATGATATGACAAGTATTAAGTCAATAGTGTGATCTCTAGAATGAAACAAAGAAACTGTCAATAATATCACACCTTTTTGTGTGATTTCAAATGAATGCCATCACTATCAATTAGCGTTCATCCTCATAACTTGACAAACATTTTGACCAAGTTTCAAAAGGATTGGGCCAATAATGTTGCTGCAAACATTCAAGAATCACAAAAGCTCACCATTACCATGTTTTGCTCAGGTGATCAGGCGAGCTAAAAAGTGCATTTAGTCACCAGACTGCAAAGTGTCAAATATAATTATTGGTGACAACACTGTAGCAGCCTATGCAAAGGCTCTAGCAACATGTAAGGTGTGTTCTTTACATAGAGATTTCCTCAGAATTTTTAAAATTTTCATTCAGAATATCTTGCGCATGATCATTATAGAATTTCTTCTAAATCACACAAGCCAACATTCTTTCTGACATTTGACAAAAGTCATTGTGAAATGTGTAATTTGTCTCTCACAAATAGGCGAACAATAAGTATTGCGTCTTAGTGGGGTGAGCAGCTGGTGGCTCAGATTGAATGTTGTGATTGTACTGGTGTGAGAAACGACAGAAAGCCATCGTAAGGTACACCAGCACCAGCACTGAAATACTGTTGAAAGTGCCGATAAACCCCATACAATCAATCTGAATCACACAAAATATGGCAAATGAATCTTTAGAAATCTTAAACATCTTGATCTAAGGAACACATCTGACTTTTTCTCAGAAAAAAGCTAAATAGGTTGATTGAGGTTGACTTTATAATATGACATACCTCATATGAAAGTTCATCTATGCAATATGGTTTGACAAAAGATTTCTGAAATTTTAACTATAATTATACAAGCCTTCAACCATTTTATCCCCTTTTGTTAAAGACAGAAAGAACTATAACTGTCAATTTGCTGTTTAATGATAGTTGCTGCTAACAAATTTGAACAATAATATATGTGTGTTGCATAAAAACAGCAAAATTTGTTTCTGTAATAATTTTACTTAATATCCTTAATCTGCAAAATTGACACATACCCAGGGTATGATAAGTCAATCAAACTTTCAAAAGTATAATCTACAAACACTGGCTTTTTGTTTTGTGCACAATATTTAGGTTTCTTAGGATGAACATTTAATTTCAATTAGAATGGTTGTCCAAGGACAAAAGGTGTTCAGCCTACAAAGATTTTTTTTTATTTATATTGGACACTTTGAACTTCAAGTTTGACCTTGACCTTTGACCTATCTGATCAAATGTTTCAAAGGGCTCTTCTACTCATGATGGAGAATAATTGTACAAATTCATATTGAAATCTATCCATAAATGTAGAAGTTATGGTCCTGACAAAACTTTGACCTTCAGCTGTGACCCTGACCCTACCTAAACAAATGTTTCAGATGGCACATCTACTCATGATGGGGAACAATTGTGCAAAACAATTGTGCCAAGTTATCTCGAAATCCGTCTACACTTGTAGAAGTTATGGACTGCACAAATTCGGAAGGACACACATACTAACTTAACACTAATGCACATACACTGAACTGTCGAGCCCGTGTGTTCTTGAGTAAACAGATAACGAGTTGTGTTCATTTAACAACTTTTGAGTTGGGGATTTGAATGTAATAGGTCTGCCATTTTTACCAGTATTTTGTATGGCAATCAGCGGTATTCAAATCGCAAAACAGTATTTTTCATAATGTGACCAGGTCAGACGTTGGATTTACATCAACAGCTAGCTAGAAGTTACATTTTTCCTGCTGAATAGCCATTGTTACGAGTCAGGCGTAACTAGAAAGAAGAAGCCAGCAACAAACGATAACAATTAACAGAATTTATTAACAAAAATATCAAATAAACAGTGACAATATTACAATAGTACAAAACAATACCTTAGACATTAAATTCAGAAGACAAATTATTCCAGTCTTAATTCCAATCTGATCCTGATCCAAACTGAATGTAATCCAAGCACTAATTATGACACAAACACAAAATAATCCCCACTGTAGTCTGGCAATCATGTATTAACTAGTGAACACTGAGATGTAAAAAGCTTTTCCTTTTATAATAACAGGGAAACTTCCAGAAAATTCATGTTAAAATCAGTTGCATAATTCTTAGTAATCAGATTGTATAAAGGCCTGGAAACTTCCAGCACAATATTCTACAAGAGAGAGTTCAGTTCTAAAAATAGCAACAGGGGAAAACCATTCAAAAATAGATACACACATGAACAAAGCTAGGAATAACTGGGTATGTACATAACACTTCCCCCCTTGAAAAGAAAAAGAAAGGTTTATGTAATAAATCTTTCTTTTTTGCAATATTATTTACATACATGTATATGATACTTTATCTGAAGTATACATAGGAAATGACAAACTCAAATATTAATTATTTCAGACTAATGAAAATAATCAAGGTAATGAAAGTACAATTTAAAAATTCAGTTTGAACATGATTTAGGGAAAATGACTATTTGAATTTCAAACTCTTGAAAGAGCATCTGGTATAATGTTATCTTTCCCTTTTATGTGTCTTATGTCAAGATTAAACTCTTGAAGCAATAAACTCCACCTCAGTAATCTTTGATTCTTATTCTTAAGTTTGTGTAGAAAACTTAAAGGGTTATGATCACTGAATACAACAATTGGTGAAGTTGAAGAAGTTAAATAAACTTCGAACTGCTGGATTGCCAGAATTAAAGCAAGACATTCTTTTTCTATGGTAGAGTAATTTTTTTGATGTTTGTTAAATTTCTTAGAAAAGTAACAAACTGGGTGATCAATACCATTATTATCTTCTTGTAAAAGAACAGCACCAATACCAACATCACTTGCATCAACAGCTAATTTGAAACATTTGTCAAAATCAGGTGCCAAGAGAACTGGTGCGCTCTTTAGTATGGCTTTTAGACTATCAAATGCATCTTGACATTTGACATTCCATTTGAACTTTGCACTTTTCTTAAGTAAATTTGTTAAAGGTTCAGCAATACCCGAGAAATTTTTACAGAATTTCCTATAGTAGCCAGCCATACCAAGAAATCGCATCAGCTGTCTTTTACATTTAGGCACAGGAAACTCAGAGATAGCATTGACCTTAGCTTCTAAAGGTTTAACTTGACCCTGTCCCACAAGATGTCCTAGAAATGTTACAGTAGCATGACAAAATTCAGTTTTTGCAAGATTCACAGTCAGTTTCGCTTTACTGAGTCTGTCGAAGAACTTCCTGATTCTTTGAAGGTGGTCACTCCAACTGTCTGAGTAGATGATGACGTCGTTAATATATGCATTACAGCCCTCTAATCCGCATATAACGTTGTTTACAAGTCGCTGAAACGTTGCAGGAGAATTTTTCATCCCAAACGGCATAACTTTGTACTGGTACAGACCGTTTGGAGTAGCAAAGGCTGATACTTCTTTTGCTCTATCAGTCAGTGGAACTTGCCAGAATCCTTTTAGCAGGTCGAATTTGGTGACATATTTAGAATTTCCAACTTTGTCAATACAGTCATCAATTCTTGGTATTGGAAAAGAGTCTGTTTTTGTCACAGAGTTCACTTTACGATAGTCAGTACACATTCTATAAGTTCCATTTGATTTAGGTACTAATATACATGGTGAACTGTAATTACTCTGGCTAGGTTCAATAAAGTCATTTTCCAGTAAGTATTTTACTTCATCTTGGAGGTATTTCTGTTTCAAAGGATTCATCCTATATGGATGTTGCTTTATTGGTTTAGAATCTTCCACAATGACATCATGATAGATTTTATCTGTTCTTGTGGGGATATCAGGAAATAAATGTTCATATTCATGTATCAACTGTTTCAGCTCTTCCTGCTGCGATGGTTCCAAGTGAGATAGTTTGTTGTTAAGATTTCTCAAAATATCAGAATTCTCAAGTTTAGATGGACCAGGATCAGATTTAGCAATAAAGTCAGAATTTACTTCAAGTTCAAATACATTTGATTCTTGTGGGACAGTGTTTACAACTGTAATTGGTTTTGAAATAGAGCTATCTCTGTCAAAGTATTCCTTTAACATATTTATATGACACATTTGTTTGTTTTTACGCCTTCCTGGAGTATTAATTATATAGTTCAAATCACTTGTTTTCTTGTCAATAGTGTAGGGTCCAAAATATCTTGCCTGTAGAGGTCTGCCAGGTATTGGCAAAAGAGCAAGGACTTTGTCACCTGGTTTAAATTTTCTATCAATAACATGGTTGTCATATCTTGCTTTCATTTTGCCCTGAGATGTTTTAAGATTAGACCTAGCAACCTCACATGCCCTAGACAGTCTATTTCTGAAGTCAGAAACATACTGCAGTAAATTCAAAGGTGTTTCATCATTTGAGAGAAATTTCTCTTTCAAAAGTTTTAAAGGTCCACGAACAGAATGGCCAAAAACTAATTCAAAAGGACTGAAACCAAGAGATTCTTGTACAGATTCTCTGGCTGCAAATAGTAACAAATGGATGCCCTCATCCCAATCTTTTTCAGTGTCAAAGCAATATGACCTTATCATATTTTTTAATGTCTGGTGAAATCTTTCTAAAGCACCTTGACTTTCAGGGTGATAAGCGGATGACCTGTATTGCTTGATCCCTAATTCATGCATAACCTATTGGAATATACCAGACATAAAATTTGACCCTTGATCAGACTGAACTGATTTTGGAAGACCAACAAATGTGAAAAATTTTATAAGAGCTTTGACTATTGACTTTGTTTTGATGTTCCTTAAAGGAATAGCTTCAGGAAAACGTGTAGAAGTACACATAATTGTTAAGAGATACTCATTTCCTGACTTGGTTCGAGGTAAAGGACCAACACAGTCTATAAGTATCCTACTGAAAGGTTCATCAAAAGCAGGAATAGGTTGTAATTGAGCTTTGGGAATGGTTTGGTTGGGTTTACCTACCATTTGACTTGTATGGCAAGTTTTACAATATTTAGAGACATCTGATTTGAGACCAGGCCAATAAAAATGATTAATAATTTTGTGATAGGTCTTGTTTATACCTAGATGACCTGACATAGGACTTTCATGGGCTATACTTAGTATTTCATGACGATATGACTTTGGAACCACAATTTGGTGGTAAACAGCCCATTCATCATCAGCTGGGACATCAAATGGTCGCCATTTTCTCATAAGAATCCCATTCTTTATATAGTAACACATTGGGACCTGTGAAATTTCATCTTCAGGTAAAGCCCTAAAAATTAATTTTGAAATCTCAGGATCAGTTTGCTGTTCCTGGATAAGCTGTGACTTTGACAGCGTGTCGTGACCTTGGTCAATAGACCGTGGTGATGAATGACAAGACATTGACGTGTCTGTCTGAGTATCAGACAAACTGGGATCAAGAGACTTTTTAATCTCATTATTAAAATATTGACCGATAAAAGTATCCGTCAAGTCAATATCAGAGTTTGAGTTTTCCAAAATGGCCTTTTTAGCCATAGCTCGGGTAACTGCACAAGAAGGATACAAGTCAGGAATTTCCTGCTCGATAGGGTCATCTGTTTGACCTATATTTGGTGTGTCAGTTACAAGTGGATTAACCACAACCTTATCTCCAGCTAAGTCATTGCCTAGCAATAAATGGACACCTTTAAATGGTAAGGAAGGTTTAATACCAATAACCACAGGCCCAGTAACCAAATCTGATGACAAATTAACGTGATGGAGAGGGATATTAACAGTTCCACACTCTACACCCTGAATAAGGACACTAGTACCGGAAGAAGTCTTCTCAGAAAAAGGCAGTATATCTGCTAAAATAAGAGATTGAGAAGCTCCTGTGTCTCTTAAAATTTTAATAGGGGTAGGTGGGCAATTATCACCTGAAAGTGATACAAAACCATTCAACATAAATGGTTCAAAAATCTCCATAGTAGAATCAGACTTGGGTTTTGTGACTATGTCAATTGTATTGGTTTTAATAGAAGACTGTGGCCTTGGTCTAAGAGTGGTGAGCCCTGTTGGTTTGGCTTCATCACTTTCTAACTTCCTTTTTAATTTCAAACATTCAGAAACAAGGTGACCAGGTTTCTTACAATAGTTACAAGTGGGTCGAGATAAGGGATATTGACTTTTGGTTTCACTAGTAGAATTGGGTTTGGGTGTATTGGATTGACTGGGCATGCCAGATGAATTACCAGACATAAATTTATTTTGGGGATGTGAGGAAGTAGGTTTTGCTTTAGCAATAAAAGAAACTTTATGTGTAAGATAGTAATTATCAGCCAGACGAGCTGCTTCTTCTAAAGTTTCAACTTGTTTTTCGTCTAAGAATGTCTTAACATCAAATTGAATACAACGTTTGAATTCTTCAACTAACATAAGTTGTCTGAGTTTATCAAAATTTTGGTCTATTTTCTTAGAACAGCACCATCTATCAAATAACTGTTCTTTGTTTCTAGCAAATTCAACATGAGTCTGGTTAGAATCTTTTTTACAATTTCTAAATTTTTGTCTATATGCTTCTGGGACCAGCTCATAACCTTTGAGAATAAGTTCTTTAACAGTCTCATAATGATGACATTGTTCAACACCTAGTTGTGTATAAATTTCACGAGCTTTGCCTATCAAAACACTTTGCAGAAGCAAAGTCCAGTGCTCTCTTGGCCAATTTAAGTTTTCTGCAACTTTTTCAAAGTGTAGGAAGTATTTATCAACTTCTTTTTCTTGAAATGGAGGAACAAGCCTAATATGTTTTGTAACATCGAAATTGTATTCAATCTTTTGCTTGGGCTGATTTGCTCTTTCTTGCATTTCTATTTCCCTCATTCTTAATTGAAATTCTCTCTCCTTCTCTCTCTCTTCCCTTTCCCTTTCTTCTCTCTCCCTTTCTCTTTCTCTTTCCTTCTCTCTCTCTACTCTTTCTTCTCTCTGTCTTTCCCTTTCTCTTTCTATTTCTAACTGTCTGATCTGAAGTTTTAATTCAAGTTCTTTCGAACTTGAAACTGACTGAACGTCAACTATCAGGGAAAGAGCATTTTCATTGAAAATCTCCTCATCAACAAAATATTGTACCAAAATGTTCTTAATTTCATGTTTACGCATTGAAGATTTTATTTCAGACAATTTATAGTGCTTCGCAAGATTAAGCAAATCAGTCTTTTTACCCAAATTCAATAACTCCACAGACGGTTCAGCCGTAAATTTATCTAAGTCAAAAGACATGTTTGTTTGTTGCTGGATTCAAGTACAAAATTGTATTATAATTACTGATTAGTAAACAAATGCGTTAGTCTTATTTTCCAATCGATGGTTAATCCCAAAAGGAAAACGAATGCGTTAGTCTAGTTTCCAATCCCGGACGAGCCCCCAATTTCTGTTACGAGTCAGGCGTAACTAGAAAGAAGAAGCCAGCAACAAACGATAACAATTAACAGAATTTATTAACAAAAATATCAAATAAACAGTGACAATATTACAATAGTACAAAACAATACCTTAGACATTAAATTCAGAAGACAAATTATTCCAGTCTTAATTCCAATCTGATCCTGATCCAAACTGAATGTAATCCAAGCACTAATTATGACACAAACACAAAATAATCCCCACTGTAGTCTGGCAATCATGTATTAACTAGTGAACACTGAGATGTAAAAAGCTTTTCCTTTTATAATAACAGGGAAACTTCCAGAAAATTCATGTTAAAATCAGTTGCATAATTCTTAGTAATCAGATTGTATAAAGGCCTGGAAACTTCCAGCACAATATTCTACAAGAGAGAGTTCAGTTCTAAAAATAGCAACAGGGGAAAACCATTCAAAAATAGATACACACATGAACAAAGCTAGGAATAACTGGGTATGTACATAACACCATGCAGTAAGTTCTTTGATGAATCTTGGCTGTCTAGGCCTCTATCAAAGCACTGTATCCAACATTTCGCAAAGTTGCTTGATTCAAGACATATGGACTGAAAATATGGACCATAACATTATGGTTACCTTAATCACAGGAATCTGACATTCTATAACCAAAATAAATGATAAAATATGGAAAAAAAAAATCCCTCCCTATATAATATAAACACAAGGAGTGCAACGTCTCGATTGCTGGCGTGAGCACCCGACAGCCTTTCCCAACCAAAATCATCCACGAAACAAACATTGATCATAATCTCCTTCAGCCTAGCGATAGACAAGACATTAATGTACCTGCGTCATCCGACGATACCTCAGTAGACACCTTTCAACCGGAGATATCTGTCATGTTTTACAGCTCTATCAGGACATTTTGATTTATCCGAGTGGCCATTCGCTGACGTCACAAGAAATGCAAGGAAGCATATTTTTGTATTACTTATTGCTATTATTTTTTTCGATTTTAAGTCATTTATGGACATCAAATGATTCTAAAGATTCTAGAAAAATCTGTAGTATCATGTGATAAAATTATTGGAGGGGCCTGCCCCCCCCCCCCCCATACACACACACCCCTGTACATATCAAATATCTATCCTCTAAGCCTTCTGATTTCTAGAGCAAAGGAATTATTTTCAAACAAACTAAATCTGGGACTTAGAACCTTTTACCTATGTGACCCAAAACTTTGATGGCACCTACTAGAATCATGGTCAACGGTTGTATGAAGTTTCATGTTCCTACTGCCTTAGAGCCATAATTAGGCCAAAATTACAAATTTCCAGAGGAGATAATTCTTGAACCGATTGCAGTGAGTCACAAAAGTTTGATATATGTACATCTTCTACATGTATTTACTATGTAGACTGTGTCCTCAGAAAACAAAAATGAGAGTTACAGTTGCATGCACTCTATGGACAATGTCCTCACAAAACAGAATAGAGAGATAAATGTATTTACTTTGTAGACTGTGTCCTCACAAAACAAAAATGAGAGTTACAGTTGCATGCACTCTCTGGACAATGTCCTCACAAAACAAGATAGAGAGATAATGACAATTTCAATGTAGACTGTGTCCTCACAAAACAAAAATGAGAGTTACAGTTGCATGCACTCTCTGGACAATGTCCTCACAAAACAGAATAGAGAGATAAATGTATTTACTTTGTAGACTGTGTCCTCACAAAACAAAACTGAGAGTTACAGTTGCATGCACTCTCTGGACAATGTCCTCACAAAACAAGATAGAGAGATAATCACAATTTCAATGTAGACTGTCCTCACAATACAGAAAAGTGAGTTACAATTGCATGACATACATGTATATCCACATTTTTATAAAACAGAATAGAAAGACAAAATTTACATTTACTAAATTGTAGATTGTGTCCTTACTAAAAAGAAAAGAATATAATGATACATTTTCCATTTAACCCATTACCACACAATCCCTACTTTTGACGCCCCTGAAAAAGAAGCCTTTAGAAAACATTGTGGGAAAAGGAGAAAATGCTGGTAACCAGCATTTTCTCCTTTTCACACAATGTTTTCTAACCTTCCCAACACAAATTTCAAATTTTCAGTCACTTACATTTTGTTGTCTGCAAATGCTTTCGATTTGGGCAAGTCTAACATTTTGTCGTTTGGTAACGAGTTAAGACTTTATCGTTTCTGTCAAGTTAAGAAGATATAAACTTTATCTGTTTTATATTAAAATTATAATAAATAATATGCTTAATCAATCCTATCATTGCTTCATTGAAAAAGACATTGTATTTTCTTTAATTAGAATGAAATGGTCTTATGGTCTTTTTCTCAGTAGAATGTTCATATTTAACAAGAAATAATCTCTCAAAATGATGTCCTTTTGACAGAAAAAAATCTTGGGATCACCATGTTTTAGACTTGATAAAAATAAGATCAAGAATACCATTCTTACCATATTTGAAAAGATTTTGTAGCTGACTAACTGTTCCTCAAAATTAAATTTGATTGCCTTACATGGTGCATTGAATATCTTTACCCACGTCAGTTTATAATCAGAGCTGAATTATGTGGGCTGCCAATTTTCTCAGTTTGGCCTCCAGTGACCCTTTTGAACACTACATGTTTGTGTAAAAATTGAGTATTCCTGGGTCAAGGTAAGATATAGAAAAAAATGAAAAAGTCACACAGATACAATTAAAAAACTTAATCTTATTGCCAACCAGTTTCGCTTTGCTCGTCAGGGCAATAGATACAAGTGTATGTACATGTATAATATATGTTATATAGAACAAAAAATCCAAATATATGCCCAAACAAGAATTATATGAATAAAGTCAAATGACACTAGAAATTATTATTGTTTGATGTCTGGACCTGTTTTGTGAAACCAGTCATACCACAAAAAATAACAACAATTCAAGCCTTGTTTCTTGGTTTTAACCCATTACCACTCAATCCCTACTTTCGACGCCCCTGAGAAAGAAGCCTTTTGAAAACACTGTGGGAAAAAGAGAAAATGCTGGTAACCAGCAGTTTCTTCTTTTCCCACAGTGTTTTTTTTACCCTTTCCAGAACAAATTTCTATTTTTCAGTCACCTTTATTTTGTCGTCTGCAAATGCTTTCAATTTGGACCAGTCCAAAATTGTCTTGTGTGGTAATGAGTTAATATATAAAGTGGTTTTAAAGAAGAATCTTTGAACAAAGGCATTTCCTGACTGCATATTTTAAATAATACCCACCCATAATAAAGGTTTGTTGGTTGTGTTGGGGTTTAATGCCACTTTAACAGCTAAGGTCATATCATGGCAGTCGGTGATGCACATGTGTCTTCTGGCTTTCTCATACCAGTACTAACACTACTTTCTTTCCAAAGTCACTACTTTTCTCGCATGCTTCAGCATAGGTGAGACGCGAAAATACGCCAGAAGAAGGTTCGCCTCAACTGGGTATCGAGCTCACAACCACCAGGTCATGAGTCCGACATGCTCACCAGTGTCACCACTCAGCCACATATAAAAGGCTGTTTTTTAATTTGATCTAATTTTCTCAAGAAACTAACTTCAAACTTGTAATTGAAAGCTCTTGTAAAAGAAACAACATGCTGCTGGCCTTATTTATCTTTGTTGAAATATATTTTTACTAAATTTAAGATCCCTTCAAACAAAACTCTTCTGTTTCCTAAGCACTTTATCATTAATGAAATTTAGTTTTTTAGGTTTTTAGGTTTGTAATATATGACTTGACATTTGTCAACATTGAATTTAAGATCCCAATCGTTGTGCATGTAAAAAATTAATCTTGATTTTTTGTAGGATTTGAGAGTATACTTACTTAGTATATATAATGTTTGATACTTCACCAAAACCCCTGAATTTGAGGTTATTCTATTAGTCTGATCGTTAATATCTCAAATAAAAAGAGGACTGTTATTGTCCATAATCACCCATCTTAGTTGGCTGAGGTCGTAGTGCAGTTGGCAGGGCAGTGGACTGCGAATCATGGGGTCACGGGTTTGATCCCCTAGCCAGGCCAACATTCTTTCCAACATTCTTTCCAACATTTGACATAGTCATTTGTCTCTCACCAATGGGTGAATAATTGCCCAACTGGGATGAGCAGGAGGCTCGGATAGGATGTTGTGGTAGTACTAGTTTGAGAAATACCAGGAATCCATGGGTAGGTGCTGTAGCCCATATGACTTAAATCATGTTGAAAGCTGCATTTAACCCCATACAATCAATCAAACCAACCTGAATCTCCTTGTGCATAAAAGCACCAAATAGGACCCAAGAGGCATTATTCTAACAACTGTTATAAGCGGTCATCAGGTGATGCAACATGCAACATTCAAATATGAAACTGGGTGGTGCAATCATCTTCACAAACCAAGGCCGATGATTCACTAAGTTACTCTACCCTTGGTGGCTCGAGCTTGATTTTTATGTTCACCCGATACACTTTTTCATTGGATGCAGCCAGATCTAGCTGCAACGAATGAAACCGCTCGTAGCATTTAATCTTTGACAAAAATAGAACAAGGTATCTACCTTTCGAATAAAAGGTAAAACATGGAAACCCATGTGGATGTCTACTTATCGCTTCATGTGTATTCGTAAGCGGTTTGTAAAACGATTTTGTTTTTAGAAACATGATGTAGCTCTTAGGGGAGTCATAACCAGCATCCAATAGAGGGCGCATGATCGCAGGAATCTTGAAATCGGGCTCAATCAGCCAAGGTAGTGATCGTAAACTTGGCTCGCGAAGATGTGGTGCAATATGCAAAAGTGTAAATCTCTAGGCCTTTATTTGTCATAGGTTGTTTGAAGATATTACCTTTATTTCAGCCTTTCTGTTACCATGACAACCAGAGATTTTGACAGAATTTAGAATTTTTTATTTTCATTACATGTATTGTTTTTTTATAACTTTGCTGAAGCTTCACCAAACGAACATCCCTGTCAAATTTCAGCTTGATTTGCTCACTGGTTAAGGAGGAGAAAATTTTGAAAGAAAACATAGACAGACAGATGGACAGACAACAGACGATGACTGATCACAATAGCTCACCTTGCACATAACTCTGCACTTCATGCTCAAGTGAGTTAAAATGGACTGGTCCATTTACACTTCCCTGCAGGCACAAATTTTAACATAAATCATACTCAGTAGAGTACTTAATTGACAAGGAGGCATTCAAATTATTAATAATTCCTCAAAATCCTTTTAAAAAGCTAACAATCATAAATGGCATGCAAAAGGCACCCGACAGAACCTCTTCTACACTTTTAAAAGCTGGACATCATACCATGGCCTTACAAGTTCATATGTCTGTGTCGTTTTTAAAACTATTTTTGTTTCTGTTGTTTGAAGTATTTATATGTCTTCAGTGCATTAAACATTTTGTTTAACAATCTGGTCCACCCGATTTCCATGCACATAAGCATTTTAACGGTTACCTTATCTACTAAGAAAATCGAGTAATTTATGTGTAAATGCTCTCAAATGTTATCTAAGTATCTCACATAATAATAATAACACCAGTATTTGTAGATTCTATCTGAACTTGGTTAATTTCTATGTTCTTTTCATCCACTGGGCGCTTGCACACTGAGTTTTAACCATTTACAACACATTTGATTGGCTGAAAGCATTCATAGACTGGGAACATCATATCAGACTGGGAACATTTGTTTCATGAAAAAGCCTCTCATAATTATTAGATATAAGATCAAACGAAAAAAGTGTCAAAGGGTCGATACAAGGGTGCGTAGATCTTGTTCAATACTTTCTACTTTGATGAGATAATTTATAAATTCAACTAAAATGAATCCAGTTTTTATGAATTTTGTCTTTAATCAAGTATCATTGAGTGTTCAAATTCTGTGAGTATCCTTGAACTGGTCACACGGTATTTCAGGTTGTGATGCTTGCCAAATATTTAAATGTGTTTTTGCAACTGAATATCACCACAATTCAAGCTTAAAAAAATAACAAGTTGCCAGGGTTACTGGCAACGGAAGCCGTTTTTCTTATTTCCAAATAGCGTCCTAAATCCAAAAATATTGTGGCCAATTACCATATATGCACGACAATAAGACACATTTTTTCCCTAGAATTTTCAGCTTGAAACACCTAGGGGAGCTTCTTATAAGTGCATAATCAAAGGACTTTGTGAAATGTGAAATTCCATCTGAAGAATGTACTAACCAGCCAATCAGTAGGAATGAAAAAAAAAAACCTCAAGAATGAGTAACGCTGATGTAAAGCCATAAGTGACTAAGTAAAAGTTGTTATTATCACCTATTGTGAAGAAATAAAAGTTTAGAACACTCAGTTTTTGTTCTTTACTTGTAAGTTTAGATTGAAAGGACAGGTATTTGACTCCAATTCATTACTCTTACTGTTTCAGTTTTAGTCAATCTAAATACGGCCCACTAGTTCACTGTAATATAGATAACCGTATGGTCTACTGATTGACCCTTTTTACAATTCTAAAATTCAAAGATGAATCAGTACACTTTTCAAAATCAAATGCATTCAGAAAATTGATCAGTTTTGGCATTGTGACGACTTAGAATGATGTAAAAAGACAAGTAACCAAACTGGGGTAAAGATTTCCAAAGCGCAATCAGGGCTGAAAAATAGTGATAGAAATAGCTGGGCCCTTACAACAGGAGGGTACGAAGTATACTTGGACATGTCCAAATTGACCACTGTCCCACCCCCCACACACAACCCCAAAAAATCCCTTACTGAGTACCATTTCAATTTACTTTTGCTCTTAGTGCCTTCAGTTGAAGACAAATATACGTCAGGCACATAGGAAGCATTTACAATTAGCACTGTTATGATGACCAAAACAAAATTTGCAATTTCACATATTTCTTTTGTGTGTGTTAGTCAGAGTTGAACAGTGGGACGAAACCCACGACCAACTTTCAATTTGATGTTCAACGAACCAACCCTATCTTTGTTCTTATACTTTCTATCTACCTCTAATTATGTAGCTCTGTTCTATTTTCTCCCAGTGTTTTCTGTTTCAAATTTGATGACGACCAAGGTTTAAATATGCATTTTTCGTAAGCTTTTAGCAAAAAGTGCAGACGTTATATTCATAGATTTTAACTGGCTTCACCACTGGCAACTATTACTGATGTCAGGTAAACTGGGAACCAGGGAAAACTGTTGATATTACAATGACTTAAATAAGTCAATGTCATAGCGTTCTCACACGACCGGTGTACCGAAAAATCTCGAAGTAGTTCACTTTCACACAAAGATAATCCTAAACAAACAGACTCAAATTTTCATTAGAATTATTACTCTTAATTCAACCCAATTAGTCTGAATTTATTTCTGGGCATCAGACTTTTTACCATGAAGACTGGGCAGGTCTGACCTCCATTTTGACAGGTCCATCGGACCCTCGCCTTGTTTTTTTCCCCCGGTCCGATCTCCATTTCAGTAGGTTAGGGCTCCGTATCGGTCAGTTTGATCGATACAATATTTGTATCGATACAAAATGATGGATATTCGATATATCATATGATATTTCAATTTTCAATAAAAGAAAGAAAAAAATGCGAAAATTGTGTTTGTTCTTTTTTCAGCATACCTGAAAAACAAAATACCGCAAACTTAACACTTCTAGATTGCATTGAAATTTCATAATTATTTAGGCCTAAATTAATATGAATTCTAACTAGATCTACATTTACTACTCATTAAAAAGCTGAAAAGACAGTCTAAGAGGACTCTGATCGGACAATGTCAAGGAGACATTTTGTTGTGTCATGGGTTTCCGTGTTTTTTTTTTTCACCGAACAATTTTTCATGCGTGTTAATTTCTTGATTGGTATGTTCGCATGATTCGACATAGATTTCTCAATAAGGATTAGAACTACATGTAGCATCAAAACCTGTTATTTTACTCACGATAAACAGATAATGGCCTTTTTTGTCCATGTTTTTTCTTACGTGAGGTCTCGCGTGTGATTAACATTTGTAATGCAAATTTCAAGTATATAGAATGATTTACACAATAATTTACGCGAGTCGGAACACTGATTTCAGATAAACTAACGGAAAAAGAGATTTGATTTTCGAACCACATTTTTCGGCAATATTAAAAGATCGACCAAATAAAATCTTAGGAAGGTTGAAAGGTCACGGCTTCAATTATTTCCATCACTACCTCTCGATCACATCACGAGATGTTCATTACCTTTCTTTAATCAACTATATTGACCAATTATCAGCATAAATCTGTCTGCAATCTGCTGATTGATGCATAATTTGCAGATTTCAAACAACATGACGGGGGAACGAGAATAGGGGTATTAGCTAATTGTCATCCATTGTGTAATGGGTACAGGGCGAGTAATAAAGAATGACGCATTTCGATTGGTTTTAAGTTTCCCAGGTAGCCACACCTACCTCTACTACTCGACTTTAGAGATTACCTAAAGTAAACTCGTAATGAATTTCGCCGTTAAAAACAACTAAATTGGGTATTTATATTTATATGCTTTACTTTTATTTTCTTTTGATGATCGATATTTTGTTCGATACAGAAACGTTCGATCCGATATATCTATTGAATGTAAAATACCGGTTTTCAATATATATCAAGTACCGGTACAGAGCCCTACAGTAGGTCCCGGACCTCGGACCAGCGCTTTTTCTTCAGCACTGGCAATTCAGATCTAAAAAGAAATTATAAAGCATTTATTAGTTGATAGTCGAGGTAAGGGTTGTGACTGCAGTGTGTATTTTCCAACACGGTACACACCCACTTTTAAATGATTTACAGCAAGATGTTAAACTTTTACAGATTAAACTTGTTGTCTGCGCATGTCATATTTTTTGAAGATTCGACTGTCTTATATGACGCATCACTAGCCCAGAAAGCGGGCTGACTGTAATATTACGCTTAAAGTAGCAATGTTGAAAATAATTTTTATCAATACATTTGAGGAGAAATGAGACCTGCTTTAGCTTCAGATTTCTCTAAACTGCTGATAATAGCTGAGTAAATTGCATGAGGTAGGGTTTTATTGATTAACCTTTATTCAAATTTTAAATTCAAAGTAACGGTTGTCTCGTAGGAAAGTGATTCGGCTCAGTACCTAGGATGCCCATATTAGATAAATGAATATTTATAGAATGCCATCTAGTGGGAGATAATGAGGTTAAACTATCCAGGACAGCAATCGATAAATTAGTGCAGGTTACAGCAGACTTTATTCAACACTTTTCCAAACAACATAATTATCTTAGACTGGTCCAAACTGAAGGATTTGCAGACAAAAAAATTAACTTGGTTCTAAGATTAAAACTTGCTATTGGAGGGCAGAACACATTGTAGGAAAAGGGAAAATGCTGGTTACCATCATTTCAGCTTTTCCCACAGTGTTTTCAGTGGCTTTTTTCTCACCGTCAAGAAAACTCGAGATTGTCTGGTAAAGAGTAACACAGCCTAGAGTTACCGAAAGATGATTGCTTATTATATAATTTAGATTTGATTGCTTATTATATAATTTAGATTTGATTAGCAAGCATTACAATCTAATTCTCTTTTGTGATGACTCATCATTTATGGCCAGAAAGTATCCTTGCAATATGATTCGACTATTTAACCTTTTACCAAATAATTCATCAGCGACGTAGGAAGGATTTCAAGATTGGGGGGGCTAACTTCGAAATACTGAGGTTTTTTGCGTGGTAGTTTCATTGCGCTAAGAACTCGTATTTTAGTTACTATGATTTTCAAAATTATTGGGGGGGGGCTGAGCCCCCCCTAGCCCCCCCTGTTCCTACGGGCCTGTTCATGGTAATTACAACTTGAATCAAAATTCTGTTTTTGAGTCCGGTACTTCTTGTAATTTTCAAATCCTTTCAATTTGGACTGGTCCAAATTTCTTTCATTTGGAAAAGACTTAACCCTTTACCAAACAATCCCTGGTTTTTACGACCCATAGGAAGAAACCTTCTGAAAACATTTTGGGAAAAGGAGAAAATGCTGGTAATCAGAATTTTCTCCTTTTCCCACAATGTTTTCTACTCTTCTGAAGTCAACTTTCAATTTTTGAGTAACTTTTATCTTCTCATCTACAAATGCTTTCAGTTTGGACAAGTCTAAAATTTTGTCATTTGCATTGTACTGAGCGTAATACAGTTTAGTACTTCAGTCCGTTGATTTAACCCATTACCACTCAATCCCTACTTTTGACGCCCCTGAGAAAGAAGCCTTTTCTAGGTTGGCGCCAGCCAAAAATTTTTAGTAGCCAAAAGTTTTGTCAGTCAAAACCCGGGATCAGTCTCTGAGCCTTATTACTTTTAAAGTTTGACTTAAGTGTCAATTTCTGAGTATTTCATGGCAATGAGTCCTGTATGGTAAATATAAATCTAGATCTACAGCTTTGCATCACTGATATAATATTTAAGGCGTTGTTCTTTTAAGATATTTTTGATGGTCTCATTACATACATGAGAGAGCCAAGTATTGAAAGTCGGCTACAAATTCCTGTGCTTATAGGCTGGTGAATGATCAAAAAGTTCCATAAAAGAAAATAAAATGCATATTTTAATCAGGCTTAACCTTTCACCATACCAGGGATCATATATCCTCAGTATAAACAATCCTGAGGAAGAAGGCTATTATTAATTCTAGGAAAAGGGTGAAAATGGTGGAAACCAGCATTTTTTTCTTTTTCCAACAATGTTTTCTACCTTTGAAAAGGCAGCTCAACAGCTCTTTCAATTTCTGCATACCAGTCATTAATTCATGCATTGCTAGAGATATTTATACTTATGATTTATTTATGATTTTGATTAAATGCAATGCAAAATATCTGTTTTGTCTTGCAAATGATCTAAGAAATACCCTTTCACACTTTACCTTTCTTGAAGATGCCGATCTCCGAAAATTATCAGATAACAGGTTACATATATAACTCATTTGGCGAAATATAGACCCAGCATTCATTATTACAAAAGGGACTTCATTAGAAAAGAATCTTTTAAGGCCACACAAACCTTAAAAGGTTAAGTATTTGAGAAAAATCGCCATTGATGCTGTCAAATTTACTCGATAAACGAAAGTGAAACTTCACTTTCATGTACATAATTCATTCAGCACCACACTGTCCAAAAAATTGCGATTGTTCACGAATGTATTCTATTTATAGAACAAGCGCACTCGGTAACTGGCAGAGCGCAACTCTTATCCGGTCTTGGTCTATCGGATAGTTAAGGGAGATACAAGGGTTTAAGAGCTTAGGATAGCCGGTATATATCATAATCAAGTTGGCGTAGGCCGATTTCACAGTTATGAAAGTGTTCAATATACAAACCTGACAACAATTTGACAGTCGGCCATTTTCTCTGATCACATTTTTTACAATCGCCAATATCGGCACTTTCCTTGTTTTTAGTCGCCAGCAATAAGATTTAATCGCCAATGGCGATTTTGGCGATCGGTAACGCCAACCTAGCTTTTGAAAACACTGTGGGAAAAGGAGAAAATGCTGGTAACCAGCATTTTCTTCTTTTCCCACAGTGTTTTCTACCCTTCCCAAAACAAATTTCAATTTTTCAGTCACCTTTATTTTGTCGTCTGCAAATGCTTTCAATTTGGACCAGTCTTAATTTTTCTCGTGTGGTAATGGGTTAACTCTTCCTGTCCGCACGTAGATTCTGTAGGGTAATAGGGTATACCCATTGATAAATTAACAGTATGAGCTAACAAGTGGTCAAAAGAATCATTTTAACGAAAAATGTGTGTTGTTTTGTCTATGCCTTAAATTTTTATCATGCCATTTCAAAAAGAAATTAAAGTATTACTGCCGAGCTGCCAGATATTAGGTCACGCCATTTTGGCTCAAGGAGGCCAACGGCATGTTCGTTTTTAAGCGGCTGACTGTTGAAATTAACATCAATTTTTTTACATGAAAACGATCAGAAAGGATTATTTTATGCAGACAAGCACTTTCTTCTTACTATTCCTCTCGAAACTCTTTGTTCTATTTTGATGTTTCCTTATCATCACGGAATTGGAACACTCAAGGCTATCATGAGAGCATCGATTGAATTTTGGAACACTACGTACGATGACACAACGAAGCAAGAAACATTCTTCACATTTTCCACTCATACTGAATAAATCTGGCTTGTACTCGTCGAAACTGGTAGAAATTCAATAAAAAATCAACAATTCATGGATAAAATCGATATCCTGTACAAATATAAAAGTAAATTATGGAAATAATTACCTTTATTTCAGTATTTCGCTTCAATTTCATCCCGCCATCAAAGCATATATGCACATCCGGTTCCGTCTGGTACCCATCCTTTGATCCACGGAGTAAGTGACTGGTATCCGTCCAATTCTACTCAACATTAGAAATGAAAATTCACGAACGGTCAAGAGAGTGAGAGAAATGACTATGAGGACTTGTGTCCTCACAGCAAAAAAAAGTTTTAAAAATCCATTTTGAACTATGCGGAATGTAAATCGACATAGTAATAGTGAGGACAAAAATTGTGTCCTCACTTTCCCATAGTGTCCTCACGACGAGGGTCTGAGAGCGTTGATTTGTCCTCACGACGCGGTAAGTGTCGGCCCTCTCTGTCTGTCTCTCTCTCTCTCTCTCTCTCTCTTTCTATCCCTCTGTCTTGCAGCTTACAAATGATATTGAATCTAATATTCATACATGAACAAAATGAAAAAAAAATATATATTGATATTAGGTAACATTTATGCTTTGTTAACTGTATACATGTCCATAAGCCAGCTTTTGTTTATCGTTACTAGCTTCCCTTTAAAAATTACTTTTCCTGTACACCTCTGTGAGATTTTAACCGATTTTTAGATAACAAAAGATAGGGCAACTGAATTTTAAAAAAATGATATTGAGTAAAAGAATAACTGTAACTGTGAGTATATATGACAAGCTTCACATAAGGAAACAATGACATTTTTACATTAAATGGATATTAAGATTGTCTTCTTGCTTTTCTATTTTTTCGCCGACATGAAAATTGGAATGGGAAGAAATTTCGATATCTTCATAAAAACAGAATGAAATTCAATCCTTCACATGCGAATTATTCTAAATATTTATCCGTCATAAAACGCTCATTTTAATTTTAACGCTGGTCATTAAATATCAGATTACTGAAATATATATTTCAGTTTAAGATCTGTCTTGTAAGTTTATCCGACTGTCTAACAATGAGCATCTGAGTGAAGAAGACGTTTGGAATGAAAGTTGCGAAAAAAATTATGTTCCCATTAACAAGCGTCCTCTGATATGGATCCTAATGTTGAATAAAAAGTTGCGTCGCAGACTAATTAAAGATCTTTATAGCACATTTTCATGATCTACGAAAAATAGTTTTGGTAATAAACTGCCGTTTCTAACGTTGGAGTTTTTTACTTGACATTTATAGAAGAATAGGCTGTACTGTTTACGATATCCTTACATGTTTAGGAAATGAATAAGAAATGAGTTTATCACTAAAAGATTACCTTTCCGATTCCAAAGCTTTATTTACTCTAACTGTTTTACACGACGACAAAATTTCAGGCCTGCCCAAATCGAAAGCATTTGCAGACGACAAAATGAAGGTTGCCTAAATGACAAAATCCTTTCTTGATAAGGCAGAAAACAGTGTGGGAAAAGGAGAAAGTGTTGTTTATAGACGTTTGTCTATAGACATGTACGCAGTTTTACATGACAATCAAAAAGCTTTGAAGCTGCTCAACGTTTTACAAACTGGCATGATTAAAGATATCGAGCTATCTACTGTTTCAACCAAATTTAACCCTTTACTCCATAGATACTCATTTCTACGCATTGCTTGTAGGAACCTTTGGAAAACATTGTGGCAAAAGGTGAAATTGCTCGTGACGAGCAATTTCACCTTTTGCCACAATGTTTTCTATGCTATCAAAAGGTGTCATATACACATAAAAACAGGTTCATCCTTGCTGTTATTTAGGGTCAATTAGAGATACCATAGAAATGCCTTATGGGGTAAAGGGTTAATAAGCAATGATGTACGGAAGCTGAGATTCTAGGAGAATCGACCTTAAAATCCGAATATAGAAAACTTTTCTTTTTTGCCCTTGCAATTGCCATATGCCTAAAAAAGTGTGAGAAAAGCACAAAGACTTCTTTCAACGACCAAATATACAATTCCCGGAAATTAAGAGGGGTTTTATCTTTAACCCATTACCAAACAACAATATTTTAGACTGGTCCAAATTGAAAGCAGTTGCAGACAACAAAATATAAGTGACCGAAAAATTGAAATTTGTTTTGTGAAGGGTAGAAAACATTGTGGGAAAAGGAGAAAATGCTGGTTACCAGTATTTTCTCCTTTTCCCACAATGTTTTCTAAGGCCTTCTTTCTCAGGGGCGTCAGAAGTAGGGATTGTGTGGTAATGGGTTAAAGGCTTGACCGAACAAAGTTACTCTGTAGATCCAAATTCAGGATGCATTTTCTATGCTGATCTTGATCTTTACCGTCCAAAAAAAAAGCTGGTTTTTTTTTCCCAATATAGTTAAAATCTTTTCAGCGCAAAAGGAATAAGCCTTTACAATACACTTCCGAATTTTACGACCCTAAGAGAAAAAAAAAAATCTTCTGGTGACCACCATTCTCTCTTTTTCCCACAATGTTTTCTATCCTATCAAAAGCAGAAATTATCATTTCAGCTTCATTTAATATTGTCCTGTGATGTTTTTTTTTTAATTTGTTCTAGTGCAAAATGTTGTGATTTGAAAAGAGTTAACCACAACCGCTGATTACTTACTAAAAATCGGGACAGTTTCGTGGTTTGTGCAGTCTGATCTTACCTTTACGCTGCTGAGCGCAACTAACCGATCTATTTGCCGACAGTATAGATCAAGATCAGACTGCACAGAACGTGCAGTCTGATCTTGGATCTACACTGTCCGACAGAGAGATGTTATTTCACTAGACATAACTGTGAAATTGCAATATTACCACACAATCCCTACTTTTGACGCACCTGAGAAGGAAGCCTTTAGAAAACATTGTGGGAAAAGGAGAAAATGCTGGTAACCAGCATTTTCTTCTTTTCCCACAATGTTTTTCTTCCCTTCACAAAACAAATTTCAAATTTCCAGTCACTTTTATCATGTCGTCTACAAATGCTTTCAATTTTGTCCAGTCTAAAATATTGTCGTTTGGTAAAAAGTTAACGATCGAATTGAAAAAAAAAATCATTTTAGATATTCAGCAGGATAATGTTTAATTATTCACTCTTTAACCCTTTCCCAAACAATCCCTGGTTTGTACGACCCTGAGATAGAAGCCTTCTGAAAACATTGTGGGAAAAGGAGAAAATGCTGGTAACCAGCATTTTCTCCTTTTCCCACAATGTTTTCTATCCTACTGTAAACAAATTTCAATTTTTGATTTACGTTTACTTTGTCGTCTGCAAGTGCTTTCAATTTTGACCAGTGTAAGATTTTGTTGTTTGGTAAAGGGTTAAAAAAAATTGTGAGAAGTGAACACAATCAAAATAGTGATGCTAAAAAGGATATTTCCGCTAGTGAAGTTCCTTTAACTTAAGATAGTGTAAGGGAGTTAAGGAGACCGTAATATATTGGAATACAGTTTACACATCTAACTCCCTTGATCAATCGCTCGGTCCTCGTTTGCTTTCAACTTGATGGTTCATACGAAAGCCACGCCAATGAACACAAAAAGAGCGGTATCTATCCGCTGACAACATGGTTTTTATTCAGACTGTCTTCTTCATCATTGCAGCAAATTCTGTAGAAAAAAAATGTAAAAGGATATACGGTGTAGTCGATAATCTATTGATTTTTTAAAATGATCTGAAGTTAAGGTAATACCTAGTACAGATAACTGTCCCCAAAGGCGATGTTACTTTTTGACTGGTCGACTCTGGTGTACAGTAAATGTCCAAATATAAAAAAAGATCACCGGGGCGTCTCATTATTGAGACTAAGGTAATACCATCCTAACGCTTCTAATGTAACGTGGAAAAAAAATTCTTATTGGTTGATAAATTTTTTTATAAGGATTTATACTGATATAACATTTTTGCTCATTTCAAACTGACCAGAAATTCATTTGATGTCTATCTTGAAATTATATGATGATACGTTTGTTAGTTAGATGGACTTGAGACGGTACGGTGTACAGTATATGTCCAAATATGAAAAAGATCACCGGGGCGTCTCATTATTGAGACTAGCTGATTGTTGTGTTCGGGGTTGAAATGAATAGAGCAGAATTGTTGAGGTGTTATTTTTGTCCTCTTTTCTTGTAGGACATTAAAAGTATATTTAACTTAAAAATATAGCAAGTCTTGAGTAGATGTCAGTTAACGAGGAGCTAAGGGTCAAAGATAATGATTTGCACACTATTTACGCTGAAGCCAGAATGATGTGGTGTGACACCTTAAACTCCAATTATTCATTGGAAGTTATCTCCCTTGTTATTCTATATTTATATTGACTCTTTGACTACATTTACGTCAACGGCCGGTTAGCTCAGTCGGTTAGAGCGTCGTGCTAATAACGCGAATGTCGTGGGTTCGACCCCCACACTGGCCATTTATTTTTTTCTCAGTTTCATTCTTTTTTTAATCAGTTTTTCTTTCCCATTTCTTTTTTTAATCAACATTTCCTTTTCACCTCTTTTCCACTTAACCAATAGATTTTGGCGATGAGAATTTTTTTTCCTTCACATACATTAAACAGTTCATTATCTACATGACCCTGAATCCCTAATCTCATTTATTCTCATCAAGCTCTTTCGCAAAACAAAGCCTCTATTTTCTAGCTATGAATCTATTAACTGTTTGTTTCATCAAAGGCAATACATCATATATTTTCATCTGAGTCATGTTCTGGCAAAAGGGGGCTAAGTGCATCTCCTTAGTCTATCATACCAAGGATGTCATAACGTAATCATGAATCTGTACAATCCACTTTCTCTAACAACCGACCAAATCATGAGGTACACTGGACCTTGAACATGCAGAAAAAATGATTATCTGCGAAAAGTTTCGACACAGGTCAGCCTGTCCAGTCCGCGCAGGCTGACATGTGTCGATACAAATTCTTTAAGCCCCCTTTTCACAGAGCATGGCTCATTTCTATTTTTCTATTACAGGTCGTGCTTGCAAGAGCTATTGGACAAAACACTGGTTTTTGCAGATGTTATCGATGAAGATCAGATGGCACAGAACGTGCATTCTAAATTTGGGTCTATCATTATCATCCGCTTGTTTCGTCATCTTATTTGATAAATATTGTCTCAATTTCGGTGAACATTCTGTGCAGTCTGATCAGGATCTACTCTGTTTGCGAAAGGAGTCTGGTATCTTTATTTACATAAAATGCAAAGATAATTTTAATGCTCCGCCTAGCGTTCAAAGAGTAAAACACAAAATCTTATATTATACAATGAGAACCTTTGGCAAACTTTATTAAGTTACCTTCGTAAGATACTCGGTCATTTCCGGTCGTGTCCGCCTCTCGGATCATACTTAATATTTCATCCTCTGTTAGGGAATGTCCCAATCTTACCATAATTGTCTGTAGTTCAACTGCACCAATGTCGCCTGAAATGCAATAAGACGTTATTTAAAGTCAACACCATACATATTTCGCTTTACTTTTTACCATAAATTACAGTACACCCGACTTTTAAATGTTCGATATAAAAGGATTTTGAAAACATTGTGGGAAAAAGGAGAAATGCTGGTCTCCAGTAAATAAGTAAATGATTCCTTAAATAATCGATTGATTGATTCATTCATTCAAAGACAGGTCTAACTACTCATTCCAACAATACGATTTTCTTTAAATTGTAAGAAAGTTTTATTTTTGTAAGGGAGGTAATCAATACTTGAATAATGAGGAAAACACAGTTACTTCCCTTAACCCATTACCACACAATCCCTACTTTTGACACCCCTGAGAAAGAAGCCTTTAGAAAACATTGTGGTAAAAGGAGAAAATGCTGGTAACCAGCATTTTCTCCTTTTCCCACAATGTTTTCTACCCCTCACAGAACAAATTTCATATTTCCAGTCACTTTTATTTTGTCGTCTGCAAATGCTTTCAATTTGGGGCAGTCTAAAATATTGTCATGTGGTAATGGGTTAATTTATTTTTTTCTTGTTCAACACACCTTAAACGCTGTTGATATCAATGTGTAATATACCGATAGAAAATTACAGAAGTTTCACCGAAAAGCAGTGCAGCAAATGTAAGAACTACTATGAGCCATTCCATACCTAAAACTTGTCCGTTGACAGTTTATTTGATTGAAATCAAGCTTTTATTGTGATGAAGAATATAACCAAACGTGTGTAAACATTTCGCTCATTTATTTTCCTTTCCTGGAAATGCATCGCTCCTCTTTGTCCACTGACCAAAACCTTATTGAGTTTTTACATATTTATGTGACCTTATATGTTCTGAAACAAACATCCGTTTTCTTTGCCCATAAACAGAAAAGCTTACATTATCTTTAAATCTTTCGGCTATTTTCTTCAATTTTATAGAAAAAAAAATCAAGGTCTTCTTAATCCCTTGACAGAAAGTTCCCCAAATTTCTGCATCTTTAGCTATCATTCAATTCTATTCATTTATTTCATCATTTATTTTCATTTATTTACATTATCATTTAATTTCATCTGTTTATCCTATCATTTGCTGTCGTTTATTTATGCTATCATTTACTGTCATTCATTCATCTATGCTACAATTACTTTCATTTATTTATACTTCCAATTGCTGTCATTTATTTATGCTATAAATGGTCTACTTTCAGTTATTCAGGCCACCGTTTACTTTCACCCGCTTATGCTATAATTTACTTTCATTTATCTATACTATCCATTATCTATGCCACCGTTTACTTCAGCTACATGTATTTATGCTATAATTTACTTTCATTTATCTATCCTATCTATTATCTACGCTAACGTCAACTTGCAGCTATTTATGCCATAATTAACTTTCATTTATCTATACTATCCATTATCTACGCCACCGTTTACTTCAGCTATTTATGCAATAATTTAATTTCACTTATCTATACTATCCATTATCATTATCATTTTTTCATGATTTAAGACAAAAGTTCATAGATAAATACTACAGAATTAAACCAAGTGTATTCAAATTTACGAAATTAATTAATTCAGACCAAAAGAAATATTTGACAAACCTTGCCCTTTTTTTGTAAACACGCATTTTTAAAAAAAACCAGTTTATGTTACAGTAAGTATTGCACTCTCACTCAGCCTTTTTGTTACATTGATTTTGGACTACAGTTTTCAACGACATGCATGTTTTACTATGTATTCATTGTACAATGAGTATGTATACTTGTGTTCATAATAAAGCTATTATTATTATTATTATTATTATTATTATCTAAGCCACCGTTTACTTCAGCTACTTATGCTATAATTTAATATCACTTATCTCTACTATCTATTATCTATGCTAACGTCAACTTTCAACTATTTATGCCATAATTCATTTTCATTTATGTGTACTACGCCATCGTCTACTTTCAGCTTATTATGCTACACTTTACTTTCATCTATCTATACTATTCATTATCTACGCCAGCGTTTAATTTTATCTATTTATGCTATTACTTACTTTCATTTATCTATACTATCCATTGTCTACGCCATGGTCTATTTTCATTTATTTATGCTATTATTTATTTTCATTTATCTACGCCGTTGTCTTCTTTCAGCTATTTATGCTATTGTTTACTTTATCTATACTATCATTTACTTTCTTTTCTCTATCAATACCTCGGTTTTCCCTGTCCATTAACAAAAATGCTTCTCGAATATCTTCTTCGTCATCGACGGACAGCGATGCCATTATGTAAAGAAACTCTCTGAACTGGAGAACACCGGTACCTGTTCAATATATAGAAGAACATCGTCTTTTTTAGCTTTGGATGATAGGTTCAGCTCTGAACCAGATGACAAAATTTTAGCCTTGTCCAAATTGAAAGCATTCGCAGACGACAATTTGAATGTGACTCAAATAATGGAATTTGATCTTGACAGGGTTGAAAACATTGTGAGAAAAGGAGAAACTGCTGGTTACCAGCATTTTCTCCTTTTCCAACAATGTTTTCAAAAGGCTTCTTCCTCGATGGTGTCAAAACTCGTCATTGTGCTTTTAAAGGGTTAACCCTTTCATGGCTTCAGGCGAAAACATCGGCTTTTGCGGACAGCATAGACCTAGATCAGACTGTACAAAACGTGCCGTTCTGATCTTGTATCTATATCAGGCGCAGCTTCAATAAAGCCAATATAAAGAAATCAATCAGAATTTCTGTCGGTTGATTTTCGAACTTTAAAGCTCTAGCCTGTCATCGGTCAACCACACTTGTATGTTGTCGACCTTATATGTCTGAAATAATGTTTTAAGGCTTTCAACAGGGAAATTCTACTTCGTCAACGTACTCCAACTTTTTAAACAAAAAAGGAAATACCAGATAAAATTCAGTTAAGAAACGTTGGAATGGTAAAACTTTGCAGTATAGTAAATTCGTGTGGTATATGTTCCGTAGTAAATAATTTTTGCTATAAATTCCGTTCTATGAATGGTCGCTCATTGGGAAGATGTCCAGCTGATTTCTCGATTTCAAAACTCTGTGCCCTGTAGTACATATTCCGTACTATAAATAGCCGCTCATTCTGAAGATATCTAGCTCTTTACCAAAAGTCTGTGACTCGTAGTAAATATACACATTTACAAATAGCCGTTCACGCTGGCGATACCTGGCTTTTTACCAAAACTCTGTGACTCGTAGTAAAATACTCCGTTCTATAAATAGCCGCTCACTGGGCAGCAGATGTCCAGCTGATTTTTCATTTTCAACACTCTGTGCCCTGTAGTAAATACTCCGTTCTATAAATAGCCGTTCACGCTGGCGATACCTGGTTTTTTACCAAAACTCTTTGATTCGTAGTAAATATTCCGTTCAATAAATAGCCGTTCATTCTGAAGATACCTCCGTCTGTGGTCCGTGTATTCAATATTCCGGTGTGAATATAGAATCTTATCGCTCGATAGAAGTCTGTTTCTTTGTCGTACTTCTGTCCTCCTTTTTACCGTTTCATTCTGGACAGAGATACAGATTGGATCTGTATACTATCTCTACCTGTGTGCATTCAAAATTTGAAAATAACAGAAGCTTTTAACCCTTTACTCCATAGATACTCATTTCTACACATTGCTTGTAGGAGCCTTTGGAAAACATTGTGGCAAAAGGTGAAATTGCTCGTGACGAGCAATTTCACCTTTTGTCACAATGTTTTCTATACTAACAAAAGGTGTCATATACAAATAAGAAACTGCTTCATCCCGAATGTTATTTAGGGTCAACTAGAGATACCATAGAAATGCCTCATGGGGTACAGGTTTAAATGCTGCCTGTGGCCATTTTTTGGCTGAAGGTGTTCTTTAAATTTTTTAACCCATTTACACACAATTTTCCTTTTCCTTCTTCTCCGCGTGAACACCGAATTTTCGATATAGTGTCAGCATTTTTTCCTTCTTTTTTTTTCCCCCTTTTTTTTTTCCTTTTTTTTTTTTCAAAAAAAAAAAATATGGAACGCTTCACGAATTTGCGTGTCATCCTTGCGCAGGGGCCATGCTAATCTTCTCTGTATCGTTCCAATTTTAGTATATGTACAGCCGAAGCGTGTACATTTTATTAAAAGAAAATACAGGTTAAAATAAAATCATGTGACTTATATTTCCATAAATAGCCTTGCCATATTTTCATTTCAATATGAAAATAATTCAAGGGAGATAATTTCAAATTTAGTCAATTTTGTGTAAAAAACATATAAATAACACCATGTGTGCATTTTTAAATATATGTATGTACATTTAAGTTTCTTTGATAACATATTGATATAATTTTCATTCCGGTGTAAATCAGTACGGATTAAATATTAACATTTATAAATGAATAATCTAAGATTCACGTGACCGTCTCTCGATTTTGAATGAGACGTAAATATTCATGACTTAACCCTTTACCACACAATCCCAACTTTTAACTGCAATGGAGAAGAAACAGTTTGAAAACATTGTGGGAAAAGGAAAAAATGCTGGTAAACAGCGTTTTTTCCATTTCACACAATGTTTTCTGCCCTATCGCAGACACTTTTCATCATTTGAGTGAAACTGTCTGCAAAAGCATTTAATTTCGACAAATCTAAACGCTGGTTTTTAAATGCAACAATTTTTTTTTCTCGGTAAATCAGGGATCTTATATAATTATATAGGATCCCTGGTAAAAGCAGGGATATCATATACACATCTATATACGATCCCTAGTAAAACCAGGAATCTTATCTACACATCAGTTTTTGTTGGGTAAAGAGTTAACCCTTTACTCCATATAGATACTCATTTCTACGCATTGCTTGTAGGAGCCTTTTGAAAACAATGTGGCAAAAGGTGAAATTGCTCGTGACGAGCAATTTCACCTTTTGCCACAATGTTTTCTATGCTATCAAAAGATGTCATAAACACATAAGAAACGGCTTCATCCTTGCTGTTATTTAGGGTCAGTTAGAGATACCATAGAAATGTCTTATGGGGTAAAGGGTTAAGAGGAATAACCCTTAATTTGCTAAGCGCGACGTAAGGCGCTTAAATTTGTGGACAGTGTGGATCAAGATCAGAGTGCAGAAAACGTCTCAGATATTTTATTTCCCCGACGAAATCAATTTTGAAATCGCGATCATTGTGCTTTTACCAGGGGTCGTATATAGATCTAGATGTGTATATAAGATTCCTGCTTTTACCAGGGTTAGTACATAGATGTGCATATAAGATTCCTGCTTTTACCAGGGATCGTATATAGATGTGTATATAAGATTCCTGCTTTTACCAGGGATCGTATATAGATGTGTAGACAATATACCTGATTTTACTAGGGATCGTATATAATTATATAAGATCCCTGATTTACATTGGAATAGAAAATGTCGCATTTAAAAAGCAGCCTAACCCAGATAAGCCCAGGTTTTTACGGCTCTGATATTGAAGGCGTTTGAAAACACTGTGGAAAAAGGAGAAAATGCTCAAAGCGAGCATTTTCTCCATTTTCCACAATTTTTTCTTCCCTATCAGCTGAAAATATCACCTTTTTGGCAACTCTAAATTTGCTGTCTGCAAATTCTTTCGATTTCAGCAGACCAAAATTACCTCGTCTGATAGGGGTAAATCCGCCAAAACTCTGACAGCGTCAATATTCGGGCATCGGGGAATTTAAACGAGATAATTACGGACGTTTCACAGCTGGAAACTTCTCTAAGAGTAGTTTCGTTGACTCCTACACCGGTTGTCAAGGAAATCTCAGAGTCCAACATGAACTGGCCACCGTTGTATACCGTGTATTACAACCTATGTATACACGTAGTAGTATCATGGGCGGTAACCAGTCTAAGTCCAACAGAGCACCGATTACGTTTATACATAGAGATATGACGTAACATCCACTTTCTTTCTGACGCAAACAGAAACTTACAACGATCAAGTCGTGCCAACACAATGTATGTGTAGGACTTTAAAAGTCACGTGGTTGTTTGGGACATGATACAAAAAAAACAACAATTAACCCTTTACCAAAAAATCCCTGGTTTTTACGACCCTGAGATAAAAGCCTTTTGAAAACATTGTGTGAAAAGGAGAAAATAGAAGAAACCAGCATTTTCTCCTTTTCACACAATGTTTTCTACCATGCTGGAAACAAATTTTCAATTTTTGAGATATGTTTATTTTGTCGTATGCAAATGCTTTCAATTTGGACTGGTCTAAAATTTTGTCGTTTGGGAAAGGGTTGAATTAAAGGCTAGACAACTTAGAGATCTGATAAACGTCATTGAAAGAAAAAATGACAGTCTTCCTAAGAAATACGTGTAGACTCTAGTAGGAAAAAATTGAAGTGTCCGTAGATCAACGATCTTTTCGACAAGTCGTTAAAAGTAGGACAGAAAACAAAAAATGATTAAATAGAAAAACATCTTTGGAATGGATCTATTAATTAAAAAGAAGCTAAATGTATTTTGATGTTTTGCAAACAAAGCATTCTAATTGTTCTTTCTCTGATCAGTAACAATCTCTAGAAATCGGGTAATGTGCGAGGTTTTAGAAGCTCTGAAGGGGAAAGGGTGAAAGGAGCCCTGGATGTACAGTAGGGGTAAGTGAACATTGCCCTTTTTAATAAGAAGAAAACCTATGTCTTTCGAAAAAAAACCTGGTTGGAAAAGGTTTAAGTGCTTGTAACATGGTAAATTCCTGTCCGAACTTATACGATTGTATGTCCGAAGTTAACGATGCTGTCCGCATTTTCTCTTATTTTTCGGAATAATTTTGACTTTATCGTTGTACCAGTCATAAAACACGAAACTGTGATGAACGAATTATCACGGGCGGTCACCAAACGAAGATTCGCTTGAAGTTTCAGCGACGGTTTATGTGAGCAAATATGATTTTTGCCCAACTTCTGCCGAATTTAACCCAAGGAGTTTTGGGTTAAACGTTTGTAATCGACAAACCTAAGCATAAGTTAGCAATGTTAATTTGTGCAAAATTTTGCAGTAATAGTCTATAACCAGTTGTCAAGTTTTGAAAACGTAAAGGTTGAACTTTGGCGCAGCCACAGTTGTGGCTGACAAGTCAACACTGAAAATGTTGAAAATGATAAATGTACATGAAAGCTCAGCATTTGGACAGTCGTTCCAAATGTTAAATACTGAAATCGCTCCAGTAAAACATGACAATGAGTGTGACTGACAAGCAGCCTGTTTATCATAAGGTAACAAGTTGTTCCATAGCTTGACAACTGTCCATGCTTGTTCATTTGTGAGGGATGTAGACTGGTAGCTTAATGTTAGCAGATATTCTGCTAGTTCTTCTACTTTGCGGAGACCTCCCACATCATCTGGACCAACTGATTCCTGTAAAATATTTAATTGTTCAGGATAATTTTAGACGACAAGAAATCCTTCACTATATCACTCATGGACCCACTTAACTCTTTAACAAATGACAAAATTTTGGACTAGATCTATTTCGAATTCAAAGATATGCTCCGGACAAAAATGTGGGACGGAAGGACGGACGGACGGACGGACGGGCGGAATGACGGAAGGACGGACGGAGACTATTATAAAAATGGCGGTGTCTATCAAGATAACATCAAGATTATGTGCCAAGCTGCACGCTTTAGCGTGCATTACCGAGATTTTAGTGACGTCAGTTTCCAGTGATGTCAGTTTTCATTGAATTGGGGCATTCAGAAGGGAAATTATTCTTCGTAAACGTAGACTATTCAACTTTTAAAAAACAAAATTCGCTTAACAAACGTTGGAATGGTAAAACTTTTCAGTATAATAAATTCGTTGTACGGTCAGTTGGCAGGGGACGTTGAAACTTGTTCAAGGCTGTGATGAATCAGGTCGCCTCCTCGCCTTCGGCTCGGGGCGACATGATTGACAACAGCCGTGAACAAGTTTACAAGTCCCCTGTCACCTGACCGTACAACTAATAAAGTATCCTTGATCACGAACTTATGTGGAAAATAGAGCCCAAAACAAAAAAAAAAAAAAGCATTGTAGAAAAGGAAAAACATGCTGGTCACCAGCAATTTTTCCATCTCCAACAATATCTTCAACACTTTCAGAAACAGATTTCATTATCAGTGCCAAATTTTTCATCTGCAAATGCCTTGAACGTGGAATAAAAATGTGTCATTCTGGTTAATGGGTAAAAGGCATATAAAGGTTTCTGTGCAGATATGCCTATATAAATCTACATTTCTGTTTTAGAGTCTACCACAAAATTTACTTAACTATACCTTTGGGATAACAACCTCAAACACTCATGTCTCTCTTTAAATTTTCTATATGTATCCCCCCCCCCCTTAAAATCAAAATGAACAGCGCTTTGTGGAAAGGGGGCCAAATGCAGTAGCAAAAACCTTCAAACCAGGTCAGACAGCGCGCTCCATGCAGGCTACGTTCGGCCGAAATATTTACCTATTGGTATTTTTTTTTGTATATAGATCTAGAGTGACAAGTCTACCGCATGATTCAGTCCAGTGGTTAAAAAAAGTGTCTGTTTAGAATCATGACACGTGAATTCGGCTCTATGAACACATTGCAACGAAAGCGTGGTAAAATCTACGTCATACTATGTAGAATGACGTCATTCTGTAGAGTGACGTCATTCTGTACAAGTACCCAAGAAATTTATTCCATGGGATATAATCTGTATCCGCGTTTGAAATTGATTTGGTCGTGTTAGAATGAAAATTACCTTTTCTCTATCGTGGTTTATCGTTCAAACAACCACGTTTTTTTAACTTTATGAGGCGCAATGAATAACCGACACGGGCTATCGCCCTCGTGGATTATTTATTGTGCCTCATAACTCAACAGTTCAACTGTGGTTTATTGAACAATAAACCACGATAGAAATAGAGGATACTTGGTGGTTTTTTTTTTTTTCGGTGAAAGATCGACATTTATTTCATCGAGTAGACACCATCGGTAATATTTTCACGAGTGGCGCATTACCGATGGTGTTCAGAAGATAAAATAAATTTCAATCTTTCGCCGAAAAAAAAAAATGAATAGATCTATTCTATTTATTTCATGCTTTTAACCCTTTCTAGGAGGAGCTTTATCAAAATCCAGTACAGTTCTTTTCCGTTATTCCCCTTCCGTTATTCCCCTTGGCGTACCCCTCCGCATAGCAACGCATTACGATATTACGTCAAGCACGAGAAGTGTAAGGTATATGACGTCATATTTCCCATCTGGTTGTGAGGCACGCGCAATTTACCTAATCAATAAGAACGTGAAAATCGCTATTTTCACTGGTGGTACCAATGTAAGATCGAAAAATACTTTCACTGCTATTTCTCGATATCCTACCGGAATGCATGAAATAAAGAAGATTATTTCTTAATCTAATGATGGCTTATTTGGTAAAGCATCTAGAGGTGAAATATGCCCCCTTTTCCCGCAGCACGGTTTGAATGTAAGTTACCTCAGGATCCTCTTGAGCGGTGGCTGACTGTGAGGGTACTGAACGTGTCGATTCCCTCAAAGTAGTGAATGGGATCTCTACCCGTTTTTTCCCAACAGTTGCAAGCTGATAGGGCTCTGAAGAGCAAGAGGGATGTGTAACTTGTAATGTTTTCTGTGCTGGTAACAGAACTTCAAGAGATGAAGGACATATTGTAAGATCATTGTAAAGTCATTCAACTCATCCTGCTCCTCAAAACCTTCATCATCAATATCTTCATCTTCACCTTCATCTGGAGGGTCCAACAACTTTGCCTCTTCGCTATCAGGATCTGAGGTGAAGTCTTGAAGAATCGTACCTGTCTGGGGCATATATATAGTCTAGACCTATTAGTTCACCTGCAATGAGGGTATCAATACAAATCTGACTTTTAGAGCTAAAGATGAATGAAATAGACTTTTTTAGTCAGGGAACAAAACAACAAAAACACACACTGACACAAACTTTGAAGTTTAACCCATTACCACACAATCCCTACTTTTGACGACCCTAAGAAATAGCCTTCAGAAAACATTGTGGGGAAAAGGAGAAATTGCTGGTAATCAGCATTTTCTCTTTTTCCCACAAAAGTTTTCTAACCTTTACAAATCAAATTTCAAATTTTCAGTCACTTTTATTTTGTCTACAAATTTTTTCGATTTGAACAAGTCTAAAATATTGTTGTTTGGTAATGAGTTAAATGGTCTTTTTTCCAGAATATATCAATACATTTTGAACACATTATGGATCCCAGATCAAACAGCAAAATTTGAAGCCTGATCAGAATGTACACTACCTTTATGTCAATCATGAAATCTGAATTTGCTCTACATCTTCAGCAAAGAAAAAGTTCAGTTGTGCTTGATTTGAGTAAAGTAGTGTGCTTCTTTTAAAACCCTGGATGTTCAAAGTACGCAAACAAATTATTGAAGTGTTTTTTTCCCTACTAAATATCTGAGAACAGTATCTGATCTAAAGTATGTAACCTGTCCTCTTTTACAACTAATCAAGCATCTAAAAGTGATTCAGTTCACTACAACTTGACATTGAAGACTATAGAAATCGAGAAACGAGCAAAAAAAACGAGAATGCCGTCATCACAATATATGCCGCAACAGGGCTACTCGTCCAAATCCGTTAAAGTTCCCCAGTACGATTTTTCTCTGTCACAGGAGGTTAATTCAGTTGTTAAGTTCAAGGAAAACGAAATGAGCGTTTTTTTTTTTATGTAATACTAAGGTAAAATGCATATAACCAATAACTGATCAGATGAATTAGAGTCCCCATTTCTTATTACAGCAGTCATTTACTCGTATAACTCTAATATGGCCAGAAACGAATGTCCCAGAGATGGGTATTTATAATTATATATAACACAGCCTGAACGATTTGTAGTAACATTAGGTTCATTGTATATACCATATATAAAGTATCTCTCTTGAGGATTAATCCAGTAACAAAATATGTTTCTTCAGATTTGGTTCTAAGTTCCAAAAGATCTACTATTTGACGTCACAATTCGAGAACGGAGTGAACTACCTTACAGTAAATTACAGACGTTCTAGTCCGTTTTGACCCATAATCACAATCATCCGAGATCTTATGTTCATATATATTTTGACCAAATTTGGTGCTGATTGGTTGATATTTGTAGATGCTAGAGTGTAAACTAGGTGAAATATAGTAATTTTTCTAATTCAAGGGCAAGTAACTCCAGATGTTCTTGTCCGATTAGACCGATAATCGGACTCATCCGAGATCTGATATATTTTGACCAAGTTTTGTGCCCCCCCCCCCCCCACACACACACAAATGGACATATATTTTGATTAAACTTAAAAAATGGTGGTTTAAACACGCATATGTAGCAACATCACGAAAAATCATTAAAAGACATCAAGTAACTTTTTGAATTTCTTTTGAAAGATTTGATGTTAGTAATTGATTTGATATGCAATGAAAATGAATTCCAATACGTCATGCCCTGGATAGAAAAAGATTTTTTTTTAAACTCAGTTTTGGGAATGCACTGATGGGAGATTTCATGGTTTGTTTCTGATCTAAGTTTATAAAACTGATAGCTACTTAAATTTAAAGACTTGACATGTAAGAAGGTGTTGTAGACCATTTACTGCTTTATAAACCATCAACATAGTAAAGTATGAACCATCAAAATAGTAAGTATGTGCAACGAGTTTCAAATGTTAGCCATTTTAATGAGGCAGCTTTTTTTTTTTTTTAATTTTCGTTCTTCTTCCTATGAATGCAGATTTGCAGTGACTCACGTTATACATCAATAGTCCAAATATGTGGTTATATAGGAATTGTAAAAGATTTCACGCATTCCTGGAGTCAGAAAGCAGTTAATTCGTTTCAGTAGATGTGATTTGTAGACACATGTTTTGTCTATATGATTCTTCCAGGACAGTGCATTGTCAATATATATTCCCAAAAGTTTCTGTGAATATACATTTTCTATTGCCAAGTGCTTTTAAATTAAGAATATGGATCTGTTCGAGTCTTTTCCTAGTTCCTATCAGCATACAAGTAGTCATATTATTATGTTGGCACCATCTCTCGACTTTGAGTAGATCATCTTGTAAGATCATATTAATATGACTTATATAGACGAACTAGAATTTTGCAAAGTTGCGTCATCAGCATACATGTCGAGGCTCGAAGAAAGATTTGTCTGAAAATCATTGGCATACAGTAAAAATAAAATAGGTCCAAGAATAGAGCCCTGAGGAACTCCTGATAAAACGGGTTTCAAGTCAGACACCGACGTTCCATTTTTAACTATCTGAAGTCTGCTATTTAAAGTTGGGTACTTAGAATTTTCACATCACACCAAATCAAAAAATATACATATCACAGCAATTTTCACATCACACCAAATCAAAAAATATACATATCACAGCAATTTATATGAAAAAACAATACAAATTATCAATAATTAAGAATCATGAAATTACCCCCAAAAAATATTTAAGCTATTTTTTGACTGCGCCAAAAATAAAAAAAAATGCATTGTGGGAATGATAAGTGACTGGCACGTGACTAATGACGCTTAAATTCCGTTACATAACAAACATGTAATGTTTTTTCATAATATCTTCTTCGGATGCTAAGTTTGAAGCTTCGTATGTGTATTTCCGGTATGTAAATGAGCGAGTTGTTCATGTAAAAATAGAACGTGTTTCCCGTCGATGTCGACCTTGGCCGTAGTAAATCTCTAATTTCTCGTGTTGTCGGATGGTTTTCGACTACTGGGGTTTTATGAATGACGATTATAAGGCTTTGGGAGTATAAGGATGATATTTTTGTATTTTTGTAAAATTTTCGTCCCAAATTCTGAAGGGTCACCTTTAAATATGACCCAAACAATTTGCATGCAATATCCGAAAAATGGTACAATTTTAACTTATGTAGAAGTATGCTATGATCAACGAGATCAAAAGCTTTTTCTGAAATCAAGGAATACAGATAGATTTACATTTCCTTTATCAATGTCTGTTAACCATGTATCTATCAAATGTATAAGTGCTGTTTGGCAAGAGTCGTTTTCTCTAAAGCCAGATTGATGTGATTATAGGACAAAAAATTTTTTATAAGAAATGTTTATTAAGCTGGTTGGCTATACATCTCTCAAATATTTTTGATAACGTTGGTAAAATTGAAGTGGGTCTATAATTCGGATCACTTATGTCACCATCTTTGAAAAGAGGCGTGACCTGTTCCATTTTGAATTTTGTCGGGAAAATGCCCTTTGAAATAGTTATTGAAAATGCACGAAATTGCTGTTGAAATAAATTTTTTACATGGTTCTAATATCTTTGCTCCGGTTCTATCATAAACTGACGACCTTTTGAGGTCTAAATTTTCAATTATTAGTTTTACCTCTAGTGCTGTTATGAATTTTATGTCAAAATTATTACCTAATAATTTATCACCCAGATGAAATTCTAAGTTTTTAAAAGTTTCTGTATCCTAAGGAACCTTAGGATATATTTGTGAAGTGTTTATTAATTTAGCACATTGTCAGTTCCCTTATTGAAAAGGGGTTGTTTTTTTACTTTCTCTTATCGTTGCAGTTACTTTGTTTCCCCAAATTTTTGTACATTTGCCAGTTGCGATTACGTTTAAATCTATCTCTTGTACAAACTGCAAATTTTATTTCATCATAGTACCAATCCGGCTGTTTTTAGCCTTTTCAAACGTTCTTCTTTAATTGAAATATGATGATTGTGACCAGCAGTTTTTCCCTCAAACAATGTTTTCATAAGTCTATATCCCTACTAGGGTAGATGAAATACAGGATCTTTTGGTAAAAGGTAAATAATTATACAGCTTTGTCACACAAAAACGAAGGCTTAATTGTACAAAGATAAAATATGGTTCTGTTTGAAACTTCAATTTGAATAGTCTTACCTATATCATGAATAGCATGTACACTACCAGACATGAGCAAAATTAGCGGCACACAGATTTGTGAATGAAATGAATATTACAAAAGACCATTAAAGATTGATCAAAACATCCCTAATATTGTCATTGAAATGCTTTCTTATTCAGAACAGCTTGCAGAAATCAGAGGAATGACACTGCATGCTCTGTGCACTCTGATCTTGACATAAACAGTCAATCAGCTTAATAGCACTATTTTCACTTTAAAGGTTAAAATTGAAGCTAATCAGAACTCTGAAAGAGAGATTATCATAAAAGAGTTCACTTCGTATTTCCCCTCTACATGTACATAGAGTAGAGCTATACACAATAATGTGCACAAACCTCGATTAACCCTTAAGCTTGTAAATATCTAAATATGAAACCTTCAAGCCGACAGTAAAAAGTCGATCACCTCCATTCACCTGACAGATAATCAGAAGCTACTATTTAAATATAAAAGAAGAATTGGGGGAATGAGAGGGGAAAAACATTATAGTTGTGGATAATTTAGAAAATACTGCCTTACTTTCTTCTTAACTGTTATTAGTCTGGGTTCAGTCCTAATTTCAAGCGGAATATCATTCCAGATGCCCACACTGTAATAACCAAAACTGCATGTATACATATTTGTTGGGGGGGTTTTAGTTTATACTGGATCATTGTTTGTCTCGGAGCGTAATGAATAATTAATATTTCTGGATGCATGAATTATGTCGAACATATAGGTAGGTGCATTATTATGAAGTGTTTTGTAGACTAGTACTGCAGCATGATATTTGCATCTGTTCGAGAACGACAGCCAACGCAATGCTTTAAATAATTCAGCTGATGGTGACCTTACAGATTTGCCAAGTATACGTTGTCTGCGCATGTCATATTCTTCGAAGATTCGATGAGTATTTATAGAATGCCATCTAGCGGAGATAATGGCCAAGTATAAGTTCAGAAATTCGTTTCTGAAGGGTTAAAACCTTGTTATTAACATAACGCGTGTTATTTTTTACCCAAATTGTACAGCAGTAGTCTAAAATTGGTTAAATAAAAAGAGTCATAAAACAGCATCTTCGCTTCCGTTGTTAAATAGAATGTAATATTTTGAAGAGTGGTATTTTCCTTTTTAGTTCATTACAAACGTGATCAATTTGAGAATGCCAGTTCAACTGATTATCTATATATACACCAAGAACCTTTTGTTTACAGATATTTTCCAGTGGTAAACCATTTATTGTAAGACATAGAGTTTTGTCAGCTTTCATTTTGTGCCTTGAACCAAGTAACATGCATTCTGGTTTAGAGGGATGCAAAGACATATCACTCTTATACACGAAAAGGCTTTCCTGTAGTTTATTCTGTATCGTTCTCAGTTCGAAACCTGATTTGTACATTGTGGAATCGTCGGCATATAGATCTATATTTACTTCAGGTCTAGTAAACGCCATCATTTATGTAATTAAGAAATAGGATAGGTCCAAGGATCGAGCCCTTAGGAACCCCATATTTTTATTCACTATGTTAGATTTAAGAATTCCAACCTTTATCAGCTGTCATCTGTTAGACAGCTATGACCCAATGAGATTGTGTGCATTGTTTGTGAAATGATATAGCCTGGAGTTTGTGTAACAGAATTTGGTGATCAACTAGGTCGTAAGCTTTTATAAGGTTTAAGAAAACCGATCCAATGAATTTACCATTGTCCACGTCTGTTAGCCATACATCAACAACTTTTGCTATATAAAGCTGTTGTACAAGAACGGAAGATATGGTACCCTGAATTTGATAAATCAACCTGCTCGATCTGCATACTGTAACTATCGACCCATGTTTCACTCGAACTCGGTGGGCGGTAAACAAAACTTAAAGGGACGGCAGATGGTTATGACAAGTAATTTCTATCGAGATAGGTTCGATTTGAGGACATTCAAGGTTGTGTCGTCTTTTATATTGCAGACTTTCAGAAATGTACACGATAATGCCATTCCCTTTTTGGTCTTTTCTGTCTTCTGCTTACAAGGAGTAATTTGGTATTTTTAATGTATTGTTTTCAATATTTTCATGTAAAAATGTCCCACACATTTCTAGTATATCAGGTGATCTCTTAGCTCTTAAATGAAACTTAATTTCTTTTAATTTTGGTAGAAGATGACGTATATTGAAGCTTGAGATATGCGTTCCCTTCATTTCGAAGTAAAAATCTTCAGCAAGGACATTATCACTTCAACTAGACGATTGTTTATTGGTATTTAATGAGTTTTGTGTATGTTTACTGAAGGATTTATACTCCATGTGCTTTTCGATTGGTTACTATAAGAATTAATATTTTCGACACAATGTTCTTGGTTTTCAAACAGACTGCATCTACAAGAAAATTCGTCGCAGGAGGTACAAATAAAGTCTAGCGATTGAAAAATATTATTAATCTCGAAGTAGATGTCTTGTGTCGTGATCTTAAAACTCGAATAAAAATCTGTAGTTTCAGAATTAGTATTAAATTTATCCTATGTCATATTTAAGTATCTATTGTACCATTTAATGAGTATCGGTCATATTTGTGCTAATGTCTGTGAATCTCATATCTGGGTGTGAAATCATTATTGTGTTGTCTGTATCTACAGCGATTTGTTTCGTGCGTGTTATTTCGACAAATAAAGCAATATCGTTTGTATCCGTCGCTATACAACCACGAAGCCCGTAGTCTCTTCTTCCATATCGTGTTTGTGCTTGCAAGCTATTCGTAAATGAAGAAATACGAGGTCGTCTATATTGTGCATGATTAGTGTGATTACTCTATTTAAGTAAAGGCACTGTTTTGTTAAAAACTGAAGTTATTTGCCCCCTTTGGTGCAAGATACATTCCGTCTCGGTGGTATAAATGCGATATAGTCTTTCCGTTGCCATACACAAACGATGGATAATTGTCAACTAGTTTTGCTGCTGTCTGTTCACATACCCGTTTGATGGTATTGTTCAGTTGTGTGATATCAATATCTTGTCGTGGACAAGCAGTACAAAGAAACACTTCACTTTTTGAAGATAAAAAGGAGACCAAATCGGTCAGATCACTGTGCACATTTGCAATAAATGTTTTACTAGCTACATCATTTCCCCCAGCATATATAATAATAGATTTGTATTTTTTCAGGTTCATTGTTCGCAATTTTTCTACCCCTGCATGTTTTTACTTGAATATTATTTTCAAACCCTCTAAACTTAACTCCTTTCAATATAGAGTCCCCGATTAGAAGGATTTTCTAGGGGCTTTGGTGTGAAAATATTTCATTGGTGACAATCTCTCCTTTACTTCGATTTTCGTGCGTGTTGACATCTCTCCTTATTTGAATTTAAGGACTAACTAGTACTTCTCGTGCTTCAGACTCCATGTTTTCTCCTGTTCTCGAAAAACCATTTTCATTTCTATTAAAAGCGTCATGGCTTTTACTTCTGACTTTTTCAGGGGATTTGCCATATTGCGAGGAGATTCGAGTCGTTTGAGACTGAAATCATTGAAACATCAGATGCACTTTCACTTTCTTTCAAGTGGGTTTTAACAGCATCCTCAGTAGTAAGATTCTGGCTGATGTTATTTCTCACTTGGACCTCTTTTCTGTTAAAATTTCTTTTTAGCATTTTAGTGTGTTAGATACGAACTGCAACCTGCGCGACAAGCCAGCGTTTATCGACTGAATCCGTACATTCAAAGATTTAGTGTTCTGATTACTGGTTTCTACTTCATTATGCAGATCTTGTGTGTACACTTGGTACTGTTTTTTCAGGCCTGTTATCTCATCCTTTATTTCACCAAAGTGTACAGATGTGTACCTGGAGGCATAACATTTCGACAGTTTCAGTTAAACATTTAGTTGGTCATTAACTTTATTAAGGCACCCACATTTTGTATTTGTTGGATGTTGGGCTTTCTTTAGCTTGGTCTTGTTTTAATTTTCTAACCCTTTATAGAACTACTGTAGAGCTTAGTGTCTTTAATTCCGAAGGATCACAACATTTTGGCTGTGTGTCACTGTTTTGTTCAACTGTCAAACATGAGAGAAGAATTCTTCTAAATTCGTCATTTACTTCAGATGTGTATGTTGCGTCACTTTCAAGTTTTGATTCCACGATTCTGACAATTTTTTGGCAAGTCCTTTCGTATAAATGTTGTTTTATTCCTTTCTTTTAACCAAACAACTGCTGGTTGTATTGTACATGTTGAGAGTATATGTTTTCCGATTATAAGATGATAATTTATGTTTTGTTTCAACCAAGTTTCCCTTCCAATCGTGCGACGTATTTTTTCACATCTAGGTTGTACATCAGAAGCAAAGAATCGCACGATAGAAAGTTTTAGTATTTCATACATGTATACCGGTGTTTAATTCAAATTTGGTTCCTCCTCCTGTTTCCGACATGTTAACTTCATTTTTCCCTGTTGATACGAACTTTTTCTTTAACGATTTTTTGCCGATTTAAATTATACAGTCAGACATTAGTTAAGAATCACCAAAACTGGCCAGCTATAGCTCATGGCCAGAATTACTTATGCCCACAATTTGCCATTTCTGAGCTTCGGAAAGTTTTCTCGTAGCCATCCTTTCATTTGGCTCATAAATTAGCCTGTTACTTGTCTTGTTGGTCCTTGCATAGCTTGAAAATGTACTAAATAACAGGTTATCCATCAATAAAATTATGAGTGAGTTTGTTCTGGTGATGCTTAACTTATGTCTGACTGTATATAATCTTTTTTTTCTCTAAATTCCCCAAAGTCTCCTCGTCGCCATTTTTTGATGAATTCCGAGATGGTGGAACATTCATTTCCGCTCATATTTATATGAATCGCCGTTTGATCACCAAGAAAAATATTTCTGCGCGATTAATCTTTGATTTCCCATCGTCTTACGTTGTTTTCTGTTCGAATCTTTTTAATTTCACAAGATAATGGCAGAAATTTTGTTTATTTTAGCATTCCGCTTTTCAAAAACTTGTTTACACGACGTAGGGCCACTTTCCCCACTTTCTTAGCAGTCAAGGATTAGCAAGAAATTTACATGTAGAGTTAAACTTAGGAGCCTAAATAGTAATTATGACTGTAATGAATTAAACTTACCTTTTTGGTGGAATCTAGTTTAAGAATCTTTCCAAACGTAATAGGAACTCTTCACCTCTTCAATCCTACGCAGAACATCAGAACAGTAAAACATTCATAAGCCATCTATATTTAGGTATAGAAAAGGACAAGGAGGTTCCTCAAAAGAACGAGGCATCACTAAACCACTTTTGCTAGCGTCCACAAATGCCTCACAGTCGGTTAAGTAGTGCATTGTTTTTCTTAACCAAGCCTTCCCATGCTTTTCTCTAAGCTTTTTCTCCAACTTGTTGGCGCTATTTCCAAGACCACGCTGTCTCATTTGAATCACTACTTTGATGTCACATGCTCCTCTGCAAAGAAATAATAAGTGTCACAAAAGAGTTATGACATACTCCAGCCATATCTTTTCAGACTTTTTTTTTATTTTTAAGAGCTGTTTTGTTGTGACCTGAATCCTGGGTCTGCCAAACTCTCTTCAAAGATTGACAGTAGCCATACACGTTATAACAAAAATCAGTCTCTTCCCACCTTTGAACACTTAAAACTATGTTGAAATTGTGAAACATCCAGTGGCTTTTAATGCAGGTTTTTTTGTTTTTTTTTGTTTTGTTTTGTTTTCATAAAGGTAAATAAGTGTATTTGAAATGATTTAAAATTATAAGGCTTATATATATTAAATAATTCGTTTCACATTATAAGATGTAACAAATGACCTGTTGGAACTTGACAAACCTTTGACATAAGTCGCCTATTCATTTTTCATTTAAGTGGCTTTCAACCGGTTTGGAATTGTTCATTGTTAATCTACATAGATACATGTATACCATAATAGTATTTTATTGATCCTTTGCTGTATGGACACATACAGAGCATACCCTTTCTCTGGCTGAAAAGGGACTCACTATGATTTCCAAATTACGTATGTAACCTCAATCTAAACTACAGTGAACTTTGGCATGGCTCCATCCTGCCAGGTCAATTCTAACAACATGTACTAATGCACTCCATTGAATAGCATGTGAAAACGAAGTTGTCAACTAAATAATTAAAAAAATATATATTGTGAAGATTATATTTCGATACTTTAATTATTTCTTATAGTCACCTGTAGGTAAGTAGTACCGGAAACTGGAGAAGATGACCAATATCTAGTTGGCTGAAAATAGCACCACTCCAACCAATATACCTCTTGTTACACTTAGTACAAGCCATCTTTTTGTTTGCAAGGAGAAAGCAATCATTTATATCAAGGACCTGCCGGACAACTGGATACAAGCCTGCAGAAATAAGTTCCTGGCCATCACATTCCTCCTGAGTTCATCTAAGCACAACTTGCCAGAGACGTCTTGGTATCGAAAGGAGTAAACGGTGGGTAAAGTAATAGTCCTTCGCGGAGGATAGATATTATTCTTTGCAATTCATCCCGATTATATAATGGACCTTTTGCACTGAAAATTTGGTCAGGTTTCTCAACGAATGAATGAGTGAATGGGGTTTTATGGCCCGTTGACATCACAGATCATATTGGGTACCTTTGTCATTGTTTTCCTTTAAAATGAGACCGCTCGACTGCTTCGTGCAGGTCCGCCTTCTGTGAGTCAAGAGCAGTTACACAGTTCATGGATTAGTCGCCTGCTGTAATGTGTGTACACAATAGAACCACCCCGTGCCGGTGTAATGCAGAGAAATGATCCTCCCCTACAAAATGACCCATGGTCCATTTCTTTACGCAGAGAAATAACCTCTAGGGGATTTTTTTTTTTTTGCTTTTTCAAAGTTATGTTTATTGGGAATAAAATTTGCTTATCGGACAGTGTACATACAAGATCAGACTGCACGTTCTGTGCAGTCTGATCTTGATCCACACTGTCAGCAATAGGTCAGTGAGTCGTGCTTAATAGCGAAAAGGTTTATAATGCGGTTGTTGAATGCATCTAAATCAAATATATGGGAACTATTGTGAAGATGACAGTCTGTTATTGTACGTTCGGTCTAAATCGCTGGGAGAAAAATGAGTTTTAAAACAAGAGAGAAGAATTACCAAGGCGCGCTCCGTCTTTTGTTTACATTTTACCAAGTTTCAATTTTCATTTTTCTGCCAACGGGGAATTTCTTAACATAGAATAATGACTCTGGGGTTTATTTCTCTACGTAGAATAATGAGGCGGGTCATTCTTCTTCGTAGAGAAATGATCAATATCTCATTTTGTAGGGGAGGGTCATTATGGGAAATATCCAATGTGTGTCCAATACATAAATCAGGTGATGCATCTCTCCCTTCCAATTATAGGCCTGTTTCATTGTTGAGTAATATTGAAGAGGTTTTAGAAAGAATTATATTTAAGCATGTTCACAATTATCTAAAGGACATCGATTTCTTTATACCCTGGCAATCTGGTTTCATGCCAGGCGACACAACTGTTGACTAAGTAGCTTATCTCTATATAACCACATTTGTAAAGCTTTGGATAATGGTTTGGAATTTAGAGTTTAATTTTTCGATATAAGTAAAGCATATGACAACGTTTGGCATGAGAGTTTACTCTTTAGGCTTAAAAGAGCAGGGATTCGTGAAAAGTTATTATATTGGTTTTCCAATATTACCTTTCTAATCGTTATCAAAGGGTTATTTTGCCTGGTGGTGTTTCAACTTTGAGTCGTGTACAAGTCTGTGTCCCCTAAGGTTCTATACTCGGACTTCTCTTAATTTTACTTGACATCAATGATATAGTATACGACATTCAGACTAATTAACCTGTTTGCAGACGATACCAGTTTATCAATGGTACTTGTAGGTAATCTGGACGATGTAGGAAGAGTTTTACAATCAGACATCGACAAAATTAATCAATGGGCTCAGAAGTGGTTCGTCAAGTTAAATCCATCTTAGTCTGAATCTTTAGAAATTTTTCGTAAACGTTCCAAGCCAAATCAACCAGGTCTGTTTATGTCAAATGTAGAAATACTGTCCATTACAATCATATTAAACAGTTGGGCTTCTTTCTCTCCAATGATGGTTCTTGGGACATTCGCGTCAGTAAATCTGTTGAAAAAGTCTGGATAAGGATTGGGATCATGCGGCATCTAAAAATGCGTCTCGACCGTCATTCTCTTCAAATTATTTACTTTTAATTTATCAGGTCTGTCCTTGAATATGGTTATGATGTATGGGACAACATTTCTCAGGGTCTGAAAGATCAATTGGACAAAGTTCAAAATGAAGCGGCTCGCCTATTAACAGGCTTCACCAAACTAGCTGCTATCCGTAATTTATACCAAGAAACTGGATGGGAAACTTTAAGCCAAAGGAGGCGAAAACACAAACTGATTCTCTTTTATAAAATGTTCAACGGACTGTCTCCTAACTATCTCAATACTCTTGTTCCTCAGACAGTTGGAGAGTCATCATCTTACAATCTTCGAAGACCAAATAACTTACGAACCATTGCTTGCAGAACCATTTTGTACGAAAATTCATTCTTGCCATCAGTGATCAATGATTGGAATTATTTATCAGATGAAACGAAAAATGCCGGAACGTTGTCTTCTTTTAAATGTCGCTTAAACATTGATAAACCAAGAGTAAACAAACTTTGTTTCTTTGGAGATAGAAAAACTCCGATCATACATGCTGGTAGATTACGTAATAAGTGTAGATGTCTTAATAAGCATTTCCATTTGAAAAGTACAGTCCAGTCGCCCCTCTGTAGATGCGGTTCTGTTGAATCAACACATCATTACTTCTTTGAATGCCCATTTTACCGAGATTTAAGAATTAGTTTCAACGATGATAGGAGTACAATTACGAGAGTTACACTCCAAGTCATCTTATATGGTGATGAAGATCTTAATCAACCTGATAATGAAAAAATATTCGTAGAAGTTCATTCTTATATTAGTCAAAGCAGAAGATTTACTTGGAATAATTATAGCTTTTTCTTTCTTTGGATGTGAAAATCCTGCTTCCAAAACTCAATCTAAATGCTTATACCTAAATAAGTAACTGCATATTCAGTTATTAATAGCACCCAATATCTATTGATATGGGATGGTCATGGAGGAGGACATACTGTTTGTGAAAAATACCTCCTTCGTTCCCCCAGATAAACACTCCAAACTAATCAGCTTTTTTTTCTGTTCTAGTTTTTTCCCACGGTTTTCTCTCAATAGCTATCACAATACCGTTATTTTTTTACGTTATCAACCTGTAACTGTGTACCTGGAGTTTTGGAGAAGAACAATATAAGCTTTGCTTTCGTTCTGATCTATTTCGTGAGTCATTCTTTGTTATTCTGTTGAATTGTCTTTAAATATTTATAATTAACAGATGAATAAAATATGCTTAAACTAAACTAACTTTGGCATGGCTCCATCCTGCCAGGTCAATTCTTACAGCTTATACTAATGCACTCCATTGAATAGCATGTGAAAACGAAGTTGTCAACTAAATAATTAAGAAATAATTCACATGTGTCAAGACAATATTTCCATGCTTTAATTATTTCTTATAGTCACCTGTAGGTAAGTAGTACCGGAAACTGAAGAAGACCAATATCTAGTTGACTGAAAATAGCACCACTTCAACTAATACACCTCTTGTTACACTTAGTACAAGCAATCTTTTCGGTTGCAAGGAGATAGCAATCATTTATATCAAGGACCTGCCGGACAACTGGATACAAGCCTGCAGAAATAACTTCCCGGCCATCAAATTCCTCCTGAGTGCATCTAAGCACAACTTGCCAAAGACGTCTTGGAATTGAAAGGAATAAACGGTGGGTAAAGTAATAGTCCTTCGCGGAGGATAAATATAATTCTTTGCAATTCATCCCGATTATATAATTGACCTTTTGCACTGAAAATTTGGTCAGGTTTCTCAACGAATCAATGAGTGAATGGGGTTTTATGGCCCGTCGACATCACAGATAATATTGGGTACCTTTGTCATTGTTTTCCTTTAAAATGAGACCGCTCGACTGCTTCGTGCAGGTCCGCCTTCTGTGAGTCAAGAGCAGTCACACAGTTCGCGGATTAGTCGCCTTCTGTAATGTGTGTACACAATAGAACCACCCCGTGCCGTTGTAATGCAGAGAAATGACCTTCTACAAGATAACCCATGGGTCATTTTGTAGGGGAGGGTCATCTCTCTACGCTTTACTGGATCACAAGAGGTACTGAGTGGATATTGCTGTCTGAAAAAAACTGGCCTACAACTGAAATGTTACAGAACAAAACAGATTTCTTACTTCGGTAATCATCTTTACTTGGAATGGATTTTTGAGGACCATTCCATTAATTAAACTGTGGACTTTACAAGTATTCATGTGCTATTTGACTTCAACCAAGTGCTGCAGTTAGGTTTAGAGCTTTGTTAGACTACTATTTAAGTAATGTAGTCTATTGTGATAATGAATTTAGTAGTCTTCGACGATAGGGATTCCAATTTAAGACTTCAATTCTACTGCATAGATTTTAGTGAGTTTCGCAGTACAATAATGTCGAAAGTCTTTCATTAGTTGTATTCAGTCGGTGTTTATTATGACGTTTATGTTTATTTGTTAGTAATCGGGTTTTTGCAGAGTATAGGAGGGGTTGTGATAGGCTTTATATAGGGGTGTATTCCTTTCACCTGTTCTGGCACAATGTTCTGTGTTCTGGAATGCTGTTCTGGAACGTGCGAAAGGAATATTTCAGAACACAATACGTTGTTCCGGAAGTAAGTTCTGATTGTAGTACGTTCGGAACATTATTCTAAACCATATCGAAATGAAAATACATTGGCATGATGGCTGTTGCAAGAGCTACTGTCTTACCTGTGTTAGATGAGGATATGATTAGCTGCAGAGAGAGAGTAGAGATGAGTCTACTATGCCCCTATTTATGGCATTCATATCGTAAAAAGGGACAACTGTAAATTTTGCCAGGAAAAAATTGTCGATCTTTCAGCCATCTTGCTGATCATAGCAGACTTAATGGCACCATGTAGCGTAGAAATGTGGTCCGTTCCTGTGTACCCAGGATGCCCAAATTAGATGAGTATTTGTAGAATGCCATCTAGCGGGAGATAATGGCGAGTCTCTACGCAAGATAAACGCAATCTGATCCCACGGCCTCACACGTTCAATATAGAGGCTGTCGCAGCTGATATAAACGCAGTATTTCTCATAAAAAACACACGTGGGTTACTTACCATCCTCGTCCACTTCTTCAAGAATATTGGCGATTTCATCTGGAGTTGGACTATGTCCCATTATCTTCAGTAATTGTTCAAGATGGTCTGTGCTTATATGACCTTCACCAGCTGTATCAAAGCTCGAAAATGCCTCCTTGCATTCTTAAAAATACAAATGAGTCGTGCTATTTTTAAAAAAAAAAAAAAAAAAGGCTAGGTGCATCTACTAAGAGTATTGGCCCATGTCAGCATGTTCAGTCCGCGCAGGCTATTCTGGGCCAAAACATTTTGCTGTTGGTCAATTTCCTGCATATCAAAAAACCATTCTATCTCAGTTGTGCATTGTATACAGACTACAGAATAGCATTTCTCGAAATAGCATTTCATTTTCAAGATTTAGTATTTCGTTTCATCAAAATAGTATTTCGTTTGAACGATTTAGAATTTCGTTATTTCGAAATAAGGAATGTGAGGAGCATGACACCTTTCGGGCTCCGTAACAGACTGTGTAGTCACTATTCTCACATGGCCATGGCGGACGATGACAACAAAGTGTTCCGAACATACCCTTTTCGTTTACTCGTAACAGAATTTCGTTTTAATGGATTAGTATTTCCTTTTCTCGAAATACATGTAGTACTTCTTTGAGCGATTTCGGATTTCCTATTTCGAAATAAAAAATGTGTAGAGCATGATACCTACCGGGTCTCCGTACAATCCTGGTTAGATCAACAGTGTTATTATTTATGTGTTTATTAAAGAGGCAGACAATATAGATTCAAGATCAGGCTGCAGTCAGATCTCTGTATATTCTGAATTTGATCTTTACGGTCGGCTATAGCACTTAACATTGTGACTCCGGAGTTCAAAGTTTCTGTTGATGTGGGCTTAACGCAAACTTGCGAAGAGGAAAGGTATGCCCAAAGTTAAAAGGTTTCAACTTAAGAAACTGACTTACCTTCAATTTCGAAGTCTGAAAGATCGTTCGCCTAAGAAAAAAAATATAAAGTAGATCTATAAAGAATGATGAAAGATGAAACAAGGTGAAAAGGATTTAAAAAAAAAAAGGAAATATAATTATATCGTCGGTTTACTCAAAAACCTCGTAACTACAGCTTGAAACAAGCTGTAGTTACGATGTTTTTAAAGGAAAACTGACGATATCTAGATCACACGATTCGTTTGAGCTTTTCGGATGCTTGTTAAGGCTATTTTATATGGAGTTTCGCTATGTAAGAAAGCGAAGGGCAACCAAAGTCTATTTCACCTGGGTCAGCCTGTGCAGATTGCGAGGGCTGATCTGGGTCTATACCTTTTGCAGATGCATTAAGTCCCCTTATCACAGCAGATGGCTCAAATATATTTTAGTTTTAAAGTAATCTACTCTATGACCACGAATAAAATTACATGTACCAAACTTTGTTACATTGTGTTTTTAAGGTAAGACCTGTGTAATCGAAAACAGCTATTTCCACTAAAATATCATCCTGCAAAATTAGCTATAATTAAAAATGAGTATTACTGAACTACTTACACCTTTTCATTTTTTCCATTTTTTCCTTCTTTGAATTATCATTAATAAATCTACAACCACTATATTCTCAATTCAAAAAGAGATAATAAGTACCTCCCTTTTCAGAAAAATAACAAAAGTATCAAAAAATAATTTCGAAATAGACATAAACGGAATTTCTGATCCGTTAGAAATGTGCAAAAATAATTATTTCTGCATAAATCCTTATTTAACCTTATTTGTCAACCAATTAGAATTTTCCTTCGGAAGTGCATTACACAGGTCTTACCTTAAATAATTTGGAACCTGATCAAGTCAGATAACTCTTAACTTGGTCGACAAAATTTAAATTATCCAACTTGAAAGTTTTCGCAGAGGCCAACTTAATTGCTGCTTAGTAGTATTTCTACTGTTTCTGTAATGCTTTCGAAGGCCTCCTTTTTCAGGATGTTCAAAGGAAGGTTTTGTTAGGAGCAGGGTTAGCAACGCTATTGAGTCCTTTAAAATAGATCTACGTGTACAATAAAATAATATAATTATGTAATACATTATCGTGTTCTTTAAAATAGATCTACATGTACAACAAAATAATATCATTACGTAATACATTATCGAGTCCTTTAAAATAGATCTGCATGTACAACAAAATGATACAATTACGTAATATATTATCGAGTCCACTAAAATAGATTTGCATGTACAACAAAATAATATCATTACGTAATATATTATCGAGTCCTCTAAAATAGATCTGCATGTACAACAAAATAATATCATTACGTAATATATTATCGGGTCCTCTAAAATAGATCTGCATGTACAACAAAATGATATAACTACGTAATATATTATCGAGTCCTTTAAAATAGATCTACATGTACAACAAAATAATATAATTATGTAATCACCCTATTCAGAGGCCTAAACACATCTCTTGCATCATCATAATACGTCACTTCCTGTTTTCGCCGGACAGATGGTTTGATTTTCCGTATGTTCTTCTCCCGCCTTTCAGGGCCCCATCTGCTCCCGAAAGCAATTGGTGTGTTGGACTCCCTAACATTCATTCTTCTCTGTTCTGGCTCAAGTCGTATTATCGTTTACCTTTTCAGGACAGGCAAAGGAAAATGTGCCGTTTAACACTTTACCAAACGACAATAAATTAGACTGGTCCAAATTGAAAGCATTTGCAGACGAGAAAATAAAAATGACTGAAAATTTGAAATTTGTTTTGTGAAGGGTAGAAAACATCGAGGGAAAAGGAGAAAATGCTGGTTACCAGCATTTTCTCCTTTTTCCACAATGTTTTCTTAAGGCTTCTTTCTCAAGGGCGTCAAAAGTAGGGATTGTGTGGTAATGGGTTAACACTTTACAAGAGGATAACAATAAAATAGTTCGTATTGAAATCACTTGCAATGACAACCTAAGTAAAGCTTATATGCTAGATATTGTCCATGACAGGGTAGAAAACATTGTGGAAATAGGAGAAAATGCTGGTATTTCAGCATTTTCTTCTTTTCCCACAGTGTTTTCAAAAGCCTTTCCACATGAGGACCGTTGGGGGGCGCAAATTTCCTCCGAAAGAAAATACACAAAAGGGCTATGGTCTGATGAAGAACAGGCTTTACACATTAATATTTTAGAATTAAAAGCTTGTAAACTTGGCGTTATGGCTTTATTACAGGGAAAAACAAACATTCATGTCAGAATTTTAAGTGATAACACTACAACGTGTGCATACATCAACAAGTTTGGGGGTAAGAAAAGCGATTTGAATCAAATTGCACGGGAACTTTGGCTGTGGTGCATTTCAAACAGAATTCACCTTAGCGCAGCACATATTCCAGGTCACATAAATGATGAGGCAGACAAACTGTCACGCGTTTACAAGGACGATTTAGAGTGGTCACTTGAACAATCAGTTTTTAATAGGATTAAATGCGTATATACAGAGATAAACATAGATATGTTTGCCTCCAGGCTGAATGCCAAAATTAAGAAATACGTGTCATATTATCCAGATCACGAAGCATATGCTATTGATGCGTTCACGTTGGATTGGAGTCAAGAATTACTCTACATGTTTCCTCCTTTCAGTTTGATCCCCAGAATTCTACAAAAGGTTCAATCAGACAAAGCAGAGGCAGTTCTGATAGCACCAGTATGGAAAACGCAGACATGGTGGCCACATCTTCTCAAACTACTCTGTCACAGCTGGCATCAGCTACCCCCAGCACAGGAGATCTTGTTTCTACATCACAAACCTGGATTGAAACATCCACTGAAACACCTGAAGCTAGGTGTTTTTCGCATATCCGGGATGCATTACGACAGCAAAACATATTCAATGACTCATGTGACATTATAATGGCGGCATGGCGGAAATCTACCCGAGCAACATACACAGTGTACTTGAACAAATGGTTTAAATTCGCATCACAAAGAAATATAAACCCTTTATCTCCAAAATATTCAAACATTATCACCTTTTTGACTAAGCTTTACAAAAACGGTCTTGGTCATAGTGCAATTAACACAGCAAGATCAGCAATCAACCAATTCATAAGCATTTGTTCTGGTACTGACTACGGTTCTTGTAAAATACTCAATAGATTCATGAAAGGTATTTTTGAATTGAGACCAGCACTACCAAAATATGACAGGATTTGGGATGTACAAAAAGTCTTAGATTATTTGGAGCAATTACCGCCTGATTTAACCTTAATTAGGTTATCTGAAAAATTAGCGGTGTTATTTCTCTTATTAACAGCACAGCGATGCCAAACTCTGCATTTAATGACGCTAGAAGATATATCCTTCGAAGATGACAGTCTGATAATAAAATTCAATCATTTACTGAAACAAACAAAGCCAGGCAGACATCTAAAACCTTTGATTCTGAAAGGTTACGATAGAAATAGAAATATATGTATAGTTACTGTATTCAAAGAATATCTGGAACGCACAAAATATCTCGGGACAGGAGATAAACTATTAATAAGTACTCAAAAACCTCACAAACATATAGCAAAATGTACACTCAGTAGGTGGATCAGAAATTGCTTGCAGAAAGCAGGGGTGCTTGGACATTACGCGCCCCACAGCATAAGATCAGCTGCAGCAAGTAGAGCTGCGTCAAGGGGCATACCTTTAAAAGATTTATTGAAAACGGCAGGCTGGAGTAATGTTCTAACATTTGCAAAATTTTATAACAAGGAAATAGAAACTGAAACACGCAATTCTGTTCAATTATGTCTGCTACATACTAGCTAAACGTCTTAGTGCATATACATTTTATTGGTTATTCAGATATACATGTAGGAAATAATACATTAATGCTATATACTATATGTAAGAGCAGAAATAGAATATCATAATCCTAATAAGAGAGTTAATTGTTTATTAATACAATTATAACCATTCAAGGGAAATGCTTGAACAGAGAAATTTCTCTAAAGTCTCTGTGAAGCCCTTACGGAGTTAAGCAGACGATAAAATAGAATGATTAAACAAGACTTACCGACAACGGAGGGAAGTTGAAGTTTGATCTGGATTTTATCGTCTGCTAACTCCTGAAGGGCTTACACACCCTGCCACCCAGCCCGTATGCTGTTATTTCTCTGTTCAAGAATATTATCGATGTCAAATTTTGATGAAAATGGTTTCACAAATTTGGCATCACATGGACTCTAAAGACTGATATTCATAAGTAATGAGCTACGTCATCTCTGTGTAAGCCCTTCAGGAGTTAGCAGACGATAAAATCCAGATCAAACTTCAACTTCCCTCCGTTGTCGGTAAGTCTTGTTTAATCATTCTATTTAATTAGACCTAGTAGACAGCTATATGTAAAGAGCATCTATAGGCCTATATGGCAGTTTTTCAACTTCCGCAAGTAGATCTAGATTTCCAGAAAAAGATCACATGATTACAAAAAAGCACCTTTAAATACAATCATTTTTGAATTATCCAATTAAACTGACCTGAGCTATTGTTGATCTGTTGTTATCTAATTGAAGTACAGAATCCTCAAACTTTGGTCACTTTCTGCGTGATGGGTCACAAATCCTTTTGCTGAAGAAAACCTGGACCACATTATATATCTACCCATGATGAATCAAAAGATTATACAGCCATAGAAAACAAAACCAATTTAGGTCAGCACAAGTCTAATTAACACGTTGTCTAATGCCATTTATTATTTACTAATCAACATAACCTGCCCTCTATACAGTCTATTAACTCTTTTCCAAACGACAAAATTTTAGACTAGTCAAAATTGAAAGCATTTGCAGGCGACAAGGTAAACATGACTTAAAACTTGAAACTTGACCCCAGAATAGTAGAAAAGATTGTGGGAAAGGGAGAAAATGCTGGTTACCAGCATTTTCTCCTTTTCCCACAATGTTTTCAGAAGGTTTCTTTCTCTGGATCGTAAAAACCATGGCTTGTTTTGTTAAAGGTTTAAGCGAGAATTATCTATGGCAAGTTTAAATTACATGTCAGTAAATTTTAATTTCATACTGTCTTGTAAGCTATTCAAAAATCAACAAAATTTATTTTGTACTGATAGGTGAAATGGTTTTGTGATAATATTGCAAGAAGTTGATTTGTTTATTATTGTAAATGGATGGACAGATGAATGGATAGATGCATGGACAGGCGGACGGACGAATGGATTGCGTTGGGTCGGGTTGGGTTGGTGGAGAGTGGATGCTTTAATGGAGGGATGGACGGATAGACGGACCGACAGACATACTTACGGAGGGACGGATGGACTAACGGACGAACTAGCGTACGATAGATAGATAGATAGATAGATGGAAGGACAGACAGATAGGCAGGAAGACAGACAGACAGACATAAATTAAAAAAATTGCCTCTACAAATATACAGATAATCCAGCATAATTCAAAGATAAACCACCTCTCAAATCTAAATAGTTCACCGGGATTTTTTTTTTTTCACATTCTAATTTACCAATACATCAATAAACTGTAAAAACTAATGAAGTGACATTTTTGAATGATTAACAGTTTGACGGGATATTCTATTTAGTTTGAATGTTTATCTGTTACATACTTTTATAACTAAAATCTACAGCTCATTCAAATTCTTTTTGAGATATATATATCAAAAATATAAATCAATAGACTGCTAAGTAATTAAATTGAAATTTTCAATTCGATAGTAAAAACCCCAAATTTTTTTATTTCAAAGGTGTGTTTTGGGGAATAAAATCTCCGGATCGGATGACGTAGATCCAAGATCAGACTGCACGTTTTGTGCAGTCTGATCTTGATCTACGCTGTCCGCAAAACGTCTGTGAGTCGCGATAAGTAGCCAAGGGTTAATCAATAGACTGCTATGCGGGACTGAAGGACCTTTTGCGAACTGTATAAATTAATATCAGACTGCACAGAACGTGTAGTCTGATCTTGAATTTACTTTGTCCGATCGATAAGAAGATGGATTTTTTTTTGCCCACAAAAAAAAAAAAACTTATAGATAGTAGAACTTGGGTTTTCACAGTTGGCTTTAGAGCTTCATCCCCGGAAGCTCACTAGGCAGCGTGCATGACTTGAGAACACTGGGTCCTGGGTTTGATCCCTGGCTCAACCAATATCTTCCCGAAGATTTATAAATTCCTCTCCCATTGCTGGCCATTGCTTCGACAATGGTTATGTGGGAAAGCAGCCAGTGGCTTCGGAAGAAAATTGTACGAAGTACTGGTAAAAGAGACCCCAGGAACGTATGGATAGGTGCCCTGGCCGCAGCGATATAACTGAAATAATGTTGAAAACGGCATTTAACGCCATGCAATCAATCATTCATTCAATCAATCAATCATTCTATCTCTCTGATTGTCTGTCTGTCCGTCTCTCCAGCCATCCCATCCCATCCCATCTGTCTATCTATCTATCTATCTATGCTGGGATTGTGGGACAAAGCGTTAAATTTTAAGCCTTCAGTTAAAGTCGCAAATTGAAAATATCTGATATATAAGCGTATTTATACTCTTTACCAGACAACAAAATTTTAGACTGGTTTAAAATTAACCCTTCAGCTGATGAGCGCCACTCACTGACCTTTTTGCGGACAGTGTAGATCAAGATCAGACTGCACAGAACGTGCAGTCTGATCTTGATTTACACTGTCCGCACAAGAAGATATTTTTTCTACCCCGAAAAATAAACTGAAACATTACTTGGATTTTTCTATCGGCTGAAAAGTTTCATTTCATTTATTTTGCAGGATATTGAGGGTTGAAGTTATTTGCAGAAGACAAATTAAGTGTTGCTTAAATGTTCATTTTTCTCCGTTTTTTTAGCGCCAACAGGGTACACAACATAGTGAGAAAAGGAAGAAAAGCCAGCGACCGGTATTTATCCCATATTCGACGATGTTTTTTCATCAGCCATGTGCCTTTGAATTTCTTAAATACAGGGTCGATCGGTTAAGTGTTAAACTTCTAACCTGAAATTCTAACCCGAAATTCAAATAATAAATTTACACAAGAATTCTTGAAGGTTAGAACAAGGACTCTGTATGGGTTTATCAATCAGTATAAAAGTATGACACCGAGGTATGAGAAAAGTACCCCATTTATTTCATGCTTTCCGGTAGGATATCGAGAAATAGCTGTGAAAATATTTTTCGATCTTACACTGGTACCACCAGTGAAAATACCGATTTTCACGTTCTTGTTGCCTAGGTAAATTGCGCGTGCCTAACAACCAGATGGGAAATATGACGTCATATACCTTACATTTCTAGCGCTTGACGTAACGTTGCTATGCGGGAGGGGTACGCCACGGGGAATAAGGGAAAAGAACTGTACTGAATTTTGATAAAGCTCCTCCCAGAAAGGGTTAAAAGCATAAAATAAATAGAATATTTGTTTTTTTCGGTGAAAGATCGAAATTTATGTCATCTCGTGAACACCATTGGTAATATTTTCACGAGTGTCCACTCGATGAAATAAATTTCGATCTTTCACCGAAAAAAAAAAATATCCTCTATATCCATATCCCTGGTATGTCCGCCAGTAGATTACGCACATAGACGTGTCACGGCTCAGATTTTATATCAAAAAAAGAATTCTTCGTCACCTCTAAGCAGTCCATGCCTGCCTGGCCGCCCGCCCGCCCGCCCTTCGGTTTTGAAACAAGACCTTTTTTAAAAGCATTGTGGGGGGGGGGGGGGGGGGGGGGGGAAAGAATTCTGTTAAACAATGTTTACCCTAAAAAGCTTTCGAAGACCAATCTCGCACTATAGTCAAAGTGAAATTGTGGTTTGCAAGTGCCTTTAACCCTTTACCTAACAATCCCTGGTTTTTACTAGGCTGAGAATAAAGCCTTTTGAAAACTCTGTGGGGAAAGGAGGAAATGCTAGTAACCAGCATTTTTTCCTTTTCCCAAAATGTTTTCTAGCCAGCTGGAAAAATTTTTCAATTTTTGAGTGAAGTTTATTTTGTCGTCCGCAAGTGCTTTCAATTTGGACCAGACTAAAATTTTGTCGTTTGGTAAAGGGTTAATAGGGATGAGTAAAATTCTGTCCTTTGGTACAGACGTAACCTTTAACAAAACAATCCCGAGTATCAACTGACAGAAGAGGCTTATGAAAACATTGTAGGAAAAAGAGAAAATGCTTGTAACGAGCATTTTCTCTTGTTCCCATAAGCTTTTCTTCACTTAAAATGAAGAATTTCAGTTTCTGTACTCATATTTGATTTCTGCAGACATTCTCGATAAATCATGGAACAGTCTAAAATTTTGCAGTCATATTTGATGTCTGCAGACATTCTCGATCAATTATGGAATAGTCTAATATTTTGTCGTTTGGGCAAGGATTTAAAGTTAAAACCCCTGAAATTCAAACCCCGCGATAGACTGTGCCGTACTTGCAGACAAAAATATAAACCACTACTCCGTTAAAGGGCGACTTGCTGACCTTTCGCGGACAACGTAGATTAAGATCAAATTGCGGTTGCGGTGCAGTCTGATCTCGGATCTACACTGTCCGATAAGAAGTATTTCTTTCAAAAAAAATACCTCTAGAGTTAGAAAATTTGGGATTTTCCTATATACTGGAAAGTTTCGGTTCTGTTATTCAGCAGGATAAGGGTTAGACACGATTCCCGACGGGGCAGAAACTGTCATTTCTTTGAACCCCTTGCAAGCACATTTTTAGATCCCTTTGTGGCCTATGTAAATCAAGATCAGACTTCACGAAACGTGCAGTCCGATTTCGATCTAGACAGCCTGTTTTGCTGGACGAAAGCAACTGTCGAAATTGCTTTTATTCGGGGTCTTGTTTACAGACCGACATTATCCGCTGTGTTTATTTTTATGGTGATCAGGTCACGAAACGTAACCGGATTAAATATCAAAAGTAAAACGATAAAAAAGAGAACTCGTCTAAACTCATCACCTTATGTACATGACACTTTTCAACGCCATGCCGATATTTCATCTAATACCGTTTTTGTAAACATTGCTGAAAAGGAGAAATTGACAGGAACAAGAAATTCCAAATTTTGCAAGGATTTGTTCACATGTATAGGGCTACATACAATTTTCGAAACTTTCAATCTTACTTAAAATCCCAGGTTTATACGGATTATTCTAAAATTTTGACTGCTGTCAATTTCTTTTAAGAAGTAATGAGAAAATTTAAGTTGTAAATAAATATAAATTTACATGAACCAATACCGGTATTCTGACATAAATATCATATGGCCCTTCAGGATTTATGATAATCCGAATGACAGGATTATTTTTTCTCTAACCGCTATTTTTTTTTTGTCTCGAATATGGTAATGAGGGAGAGCAACCGGCGGCTTAAGAAAAATTTTGTGTGAAATATTGATAAAAAGAAGCTCCAGACACGTATGGATAGCTGTACTGGCCGCCGGATTAACCTTTTACCACACAATCCCTGGTTTTTATGACCCTGAGATAGAAGTCTTTTGAAAACATTGTGGAAAAAGGAGAAAATGCTGGTAACCAGCATTTTCTCCTTTTCCCACAATGTTTTTTTTTTTTACACTGATGAAAACAAATTTCAGTTTTTGAGTTGCTTTTATTTTGTCGTCTGCAAGTGCTTTCAATTTGGACTAATCCAAAATGTTGTCGTTTGGTAAAGAGTTAAAATAGTGTTGCAATCCACGCAAAACAACTTACATACACACACACAAATCTTTAACCTTCAAGCGCTCAAATTTTACGAACGGTTGCCTTCAGTGGACACTGGAACATGCCCATCAATGTACCCCTTCAATTGTTTTCTGAAATAAATAAGATCCGACATGAATTGGCATTTTGAGACCAAATTCAAATAATCCAGTCTAGAAGTGCTATTTGAGCGAGCCTTTTTTTCAAACTAATTTAGTAAGATTTTAAATTAGACACTATATATTTTAAAGGAACTGGCGTCCTAACATCCTACAAAGTTGTAGATCGAAAGCTTTCATATCCCAAATTATGGGGAGGAGGTGTAAAAAAAACAGCTTTCCCTTCCCTCCAATTCCTTAGGTCCAGACCTAGATGACAATAATTCGGGGGGGGGGGGGGGGGGGCGCACATGTGAGTAGTGTTGGTACAAATACTTGTACTGTAATCAAGAGTGATCAATTATTTATCTAATTAGTTTCATTAATTTGGGGAAACTTTTGCCGGTTTACCATCACAAGGTTACTGTGTCATATTGCATTTTTCATTATGTTATAAAACAGACATATTAAAAGTACTTGTTTCATTATTAAACAGACCACAAAACTGTAGACTGATCCATAATGAAAGCGCAAAAGACAATGTTGTCGGTTTACTTCAAAAACCTCGTAACTACAGCTTTTGAAGTAAACCGACGATATGTCAAACATGATGCGAATTATCTTTGGAATAAACATGGAAAACACTAGGAAAAACGAGAAATTACTGATAAAAGTACGTGTAACAGTACACAATGGAGCAACTAATGTTTGACACAGCTATTATGACTTTGAATGACTACCTATAAAAATCACGACTTCCTTAATTTTTACATACTATGAACTTGCCGTTATCAACTAGAAATTGTCAAATATTAGTATATAAAACCAAGGATCGGCATAACTCCTGTGAAATGTATGCAAATACGATTCCCAGCCAATGGCAATGTTTTCTGTCCTATCAAAGATAAATGTCATCCTTTGGATCACATCTTATTTATGTCTGTAAATATTTTCAAAATGGACAATTCTAAAACTGTGTTGTTTGGTAAGGAGTAAAGTATAAGAAGCCAACATGGTTGCTGCAAGTTCAAGCCTGAAAACTCAACTCTCGCTAAGACGGTATAACCTCTCAAGTGCCCGGACCACGCCACGCCTTCGTTTTAGTATACCATGGTGCTGTTTGTTGACCAATGTATATCGAGTTCAAATTACAAACACACAAAAAAAATCGGTCTGGTCTTGAATACCAATTACACAAAACAATCGGTCTGGTCTTTGGTCTACGTAGTTGCTTTTTGGTCATATTTCCGTAATTTGTCACAGAAAAGTTTAGCACTTCCTCCTTTTCCAACAATGCTTTCAAAAGTCCACAGTTTGAGGTTCGTTAAAATGTTTGCCATGGACGTCGGTGTCCCCAAAAACTGTGACATGAGGGCCATTTAGGATGGCAATGGGCAGCTGAGTACTGATCTCGCATTATGCACTTGATGTCCATTGAAGGACAGTTACAGCAGACACCACTTTGTTTAACTCTTTACCGAACGAGAAAATTTTAGACTGGTCCAAATCCAAAGTACTGGCAGATGACAAAATAAACGTAACTCAAAAATTGAAATTTGTTTCCAGCAGGGTAGAAAACATTGTGGGGAAAAAGGAGAAAATGCTGGTTACCAGCATTTTCTCCTTTTCCCACAATGTTTTCAAAAGGCTTCTATCTCAGGGTCGTAAAAACCAGGGATTGTTTGGTAAAGGGTTAACTCTTTTCAAGAGGGCAAAAATGTTGGACTTTTTAATGGATGAAATGGTGGGGTATGTCTTTGGAAAGGTAGAAAAATTGGGATAAAATGCTGCTTATCAGAAAATTGAATTGAAAGCATTTTCAGACAACACAATAAATTTAATTAAAGTGATGATTTCTTACTCTGATGGGGTAGAAAAAGTTATGGGAAAAGGAGAAAATACTGGTTGCCAGCATTTTTGCCTTTTTCCACAATGTTTTCAAAAGCCCTTTTCCTTAAAAAGTCGAGTTTGTTTGGTAAAGGGTTAAATAGGTCATTAAAGACGGGATTATTTTGGTAAAGGCTTGGAAAGAAAAATACAAAACAATCACATAAAACAAGTTTTAATGCACAAATATCAACAAATCACTTAACTTTTATATCCTCTCCTAATTTCAAGAGTGCCATTGTAGAGTATCACTCAAATAATAAACACTGTGCCTAGTAATTTAACTGATATTACAGAAGCATTTACATAGTTACCTTTTATAAAACTTGTTAAATTTCATGGCTTAACCCTTTACCACACAATCCCTACTTTTGACGACTCTGAGAAAGAAGCCTTTGGAAAACATTGTGGGAATAGGAGAAAATGCTGGTAAGCAGCATTTTCTCCTTTTCCCACAATGTTTTCTTCCCTTCACAAAACAAATTTCAAATTTTCAGCCACTTTCATTTTGTTGTCTGCAAATGGTTTTGATTTGGACAATCCTAAAATGTTGTCGTTTGGTAATGAATTAAATGACAATCAATAGCGATTATGTGATAGAAATCATACCTGTATAGGAGCTGAAAACTATATATACCAAGATCAGTGTATGTGTTTGCAAGCTGATATTATTTTACACTCTCCTAGAACTAAATAAAAGATAAAATGGGTAAGGATGAGTGTTTACACTGTAAACCTCTTGAAAAACAATGCAACCCACTGCTCCAGATAGAGGCAGTGATTTTGATTTCAAAATTTAAAATATTAATTATTCTCCACTAAACACAATGTTGTGGGTACTCATTAGAACCGCCTCATTGAGACGATTCTAATGAATACCGACAACATACTGTATCAAATGGAAACAATGACTTTCGAACACCATTTCTCCTTATTATCTGGAGCTCTGCAGCCAATAACAAATAAAATCTATCAAATGCGACAAAAAACTCATCTATTTCAAATAATCTTCAAATTTATTCTGATTCTTAATTCAAAACTGGTCATCAAAATGGATAAGGCATGACATATAAGCAATCACATGGCTGTCTATGAAACTAAGAATTAATCAGCGCTCTGGAAAGAGATAGTTTAATGCACTTCCGTGATGCATTAACCCTTTACCAAACAATTCCTGGTTTTTACGGCCCTGAGAGAGAAGCCTTTTGAAAACATAGTGGGAAAAGGAGAAAATGCTGGTAACCAGCATTTTCTCCTTTTCCCTCAATGTTTTCTTCCATGCCGGAAACAAATTTTGCTTTTCGAGTAACATGAATTTTGTCGTCTACAAGTGCTTTCAATTTGGACCAGTCTAAAATTTTGTTGTTTGGGAAAAGGTTAAACTAAACAATCCAAAACATGATCCTGGAATCATTAAATCCATTTCGACTAACAACCAACTAAATCATGAAGTAGATTGGTCCTTGGACATGCAGAAAATTTAAAAGTAGCAAAAAGATTTGGTCCATGTCAGCCAACACAGACTGCAAGGTGACATGGATTGATACCTCTTACATATGCACAAAAAGCCTGTTCCACACACCATGGCTTACTTGTGATATTTTAACTCTTTACCACACAATCCCAACTTTTAACAACCCTGAGGAAGAAGCCTTCAGAAAACATTGTGGGAAAAGGAGAAAATGCTGGTAACCAGCATTTTCTCCCTTTCCTACAATGTTTTCTTCCCTTCCAAAAATAAATTTCAAATTTCCAGTCACTTTTATTTTGTCGTCTCCATATGTTTTCAATTTGGACCAGTGTAAAGTTGTGTTGTTTGGTAATGAGTTAAAGGGAATACTTCAATCTATTCAATATTATTCAATTGTATACCCATGTAGAAATACATACTGGACATGCTTTGAAACATCTCACAGAAACACTATAAAGCCTTGCATACCCTATGGGATCATCTTGTTGCAGATCATGCATTTGCAAATAAGGATGTGTGCAACAACTTTTTCTTTCGTTTGCATGCTAGACATCAACATTATCTATTAACCCTTTCCCAAACGACAAACTTTTGAACTAGACCAAATTGAAAGCATCTGCAGACGACAATTCAACTCTTGCTGAAAAGATTATATCTGTCTATGATAGGGTAGGAAATATTGTGGGAAAAGGAGAAAATGCTGGTTACCAGCATTTTCTCCTTTTCCCACAATGTTTTCAAAAGGCCACTATTCCAGACCCGTAAAAACCAGGGATTGTTTGGGAGAGGGTTAACCAACCATTCTTAAGAATATTCTTAGTCTTATTCTCCAGATTTTTCTACATTGGAAAGTGATACAACTTTTTAATGGCTAAACCATTTGGTTTAGCCTATCAGAAGTTGTGTTACTTTCAAATTTCGGAAATACTGGAAAATAAGACTAAGAACATTCTTAAGAATGGTTGGTATATACGGACCCTGATTTTATATTCTTTTAACATAAATATGATAAATCACAGGCTGCTTTTACTGTTACAAGACTAAATAAACATTCAAAAATGCAAAACAACACTATTTATCAAAAGAATACATGTATATCTCGAGTTCTCCATACCAGAATATAGGTCATTGAATGGATTTTACATTTTCAAAAATGCAAAAATGGAAAGATGATATTAAGTTATGACAACTGAAAATAAAATGTGCTGATACTGTACTAGAAAATGTGTATATGTACTTCAGTTAAATCCTAGTGGTGATTGCAATCAGACTGGAAAAAAATGTGCAGACTGATCTTATATCTACAATATTCAATACTTGGGAGAATTTGCTGGCCAAAACAGTCTCAAGGGTAAAATAATTATATGTGTCAAAGTTTTTTATCCCAATGAATCAGTAAACTTTATTGATTCTGATTTTAGCACTCTCTCAATCACATTTAAACTGTCCAGCACATATCAAAACACAAAAGGACATAAACCTTTGAAATCCATTGCCAATGACAAGCTAAATATCGTCCATATACTTCAAAAACCTTTTTTACTACAGCTTGTAAAAAGCTTTAGTTACGAGGTTTTCCTGTAAACCAACGATATGATACTACAGATATCATTTATCTTTGAAAGCTTTGCTGGGAAAGGAGAGAAAGCTGGCTTCAAGCTTTTCCCATCTGCCTGATATTTTCAAAATCTTTATCAGCAAGACTGTTACACCTTGGGGCTGTTTGGAAAAAAGGTTTACAAAATCATACTACTCCTGGGCCTGTATTCACCAACCATTCTTAAGAACGTTCTTTGTCCTGTTCTCCAGAATTTTCTACATTTGTAAGTAAAACAACTTCTGATTGCCTAAACCGAATGGTTTAGCCAATCAGAAGTTGTTTTTCTTACAAATTTAGAAAACCTTGGAGAATAAAACTAAGAGTATTCTCAAGAATGGTTGGTGAATACAGGCCCTGGTCTGTACTCCCATGTTCTTTCTGCTAATACACTCAAACAAGAAAAAATTATCTGTGCTGAAAAAAATTCCTGCCTCAATCTCAAGTGATGAAATAAAATTACCCCCAAAACAGTCTTTGCATTTAATTTTTTTTTTTTTCATTTATTTATAGATACAAATGTACAAATATATTGAATTTACATATGACTATCTTTTTAATAAATCATCTCACAAAGATAAATATAACAAGACGTTCACAAAACTGTTATTCATTCTTTGGACGGCTTCAGATGACGCAAAATTCAATATCTTCTCCCTTTAGTTGGAAAAAAGTCATGTCTATACTGATTGTGAAGAACCAACCAAGTAATCTGTCTATGAACCAATATTTCCCACGATAACCATCCTCATTTTAAACCATGCCAGGTTTTGCATACATAGGTAGATGGTAATAATTGTAAGACAAAAAGTTGAGTAATCTTGCCTCCACTGCACGTTTAGCTCCTGTTTGTTGATACAAGGTTGACAACTCACCCCTCTGCATTTCAGAGAGCTGGAAATATGAAAATAAAAAGCATTAAGACTTTTACTCTTTACCCCACAAACCCGACTTTTAATGACCCTGAGAAAGAAGCCTTTTGAAAACATTGTAGGAAAAGGAGAAAATGCTGGTAACCAGCATTTTCTCCTTTTCCTACAAAGTTTTCTATGCTTCAAGACAAATTTCAATTTTTGAGCCATACTTAGGTTGTTGTCTGCAAATGCTTTCAATTTGGACTGGTCTACAATTTTGTTGTTTGGTAAAGGGTTAACTGAAGGACAAAATTTTGGACTGGACCAAACTGAAAGCATTTGCAGATGACAAATTCAATATTGCTAAAATAATGATTTGAGACCCTTCAACCAAAAGGGACCATCTGGGAACTGGAAAAAGTATCAACCCTGGTCAGAAAGTGCAAATTGCCTAGGCTCACCAGGGTTGACACTTTTTGCTTTTATGATACTTTCTGTTTGAAAAATGGTCGTTCTACCTTATGATACAATCATTTTTGAACTATCAACTTAAATTGACCTGCACTATCGTTGATCTGTTTCCATCTAATGTATATATGGAATTTCCAGATCTTCCCTTTTCACATGATAGGTCATATTTTCTTTCTTCAATAAGGTAGAAAATATTACGGGAAAATGAGAAGATACTGCTTAACCCATTACCACTCAATCCCTACTTTTGACGCCCCTGGAAAAGAAGCCTTTTGAAAACATTGTGGGAAAAGGAGAAAATGCTGGTAACCAGCATTTTCTCCTTTTCCCACAATGTTTTCTACCCTTCACAAAACAAATTTCAAATTTTCAATCACTTTCATGTTGTCGTCTGCAAATGCTTTCCATTTGGACAAGCCTAAAATATTGTTGTTTGGTAATGGGTTAACAACATTTTCTCCTTTTCCCACAGTGTTTTCAAAAGCCTCCTCTTTCAGGGTCATTAAAAGTCAGGATTGTGTGATAATGGATCAACTCTTGCCAAATGACAAAAGTCTGAACTCCACCAGGTTCAATGCATTTGCAGACAGAAAATTTAACCTTGCTAAAATGATGCTTTCTGTATCTGTGTAGGGTTGAAAACATTGCAGGAAATGGAGAAAATGATGGTTACAAGCATTTTTTCCTTTTCCCATAAAAATTTCAAAGGCTGTCTTTCTCAGGGTAGTTAATTGTTCGAGCTGTGGTGAAGAGTTAACTCTTTACCACACAATCCCAACTTTTTACAACCCTCAGAAAGAAAGCTATAAAAAACAAGCATGGTAACCAGCATTTTCTTGTTTTCCAACAATATTTTCTACCTTATCAAAGTCAGAAATCATCATATATGTTTTACCAGGACTTAAGATACTTTGCAGATACTTTGAATTTGGTCTAGTCCAAAAATTTGTCGTTTAGTATAGTGTTATTAGCTTTCACTGTATACAAGCTGATAAAATTTTACAATCATCCAAATTGAAGGCATTTGTTGATTTCAAAGGTGGTTCAAATAGTTAAATTTGTCTTTAGATCAGATGAAAAATTGCAAAAAGGAGAAAATGTAGATAACCAGCAATTCTTGTCCCATAAAGTTTTCAAAAGCCATTTTCTTTCAATCATAAAAAAATACTAGATACTTTGGCACAAGCTTAACTGTAAACAAGATGACAAAATTTTACACTTGACCAGCTTGAAAGCAATGCGAATGAAAAACCTTTGAAAGCGGAGAAAACACAGTACAAGAGGGCCATGATGGCCCTGAAATCGCTCACCTGAGTTTATTGACCAAACATGCACCATCTAGTTTCCCAGTGACCTAGTTTTTTATCAGACATTACCCATCATCAAACACTTTTGAGATATCAATAAGACAAACATTCTGGCCAAGTTTCATGAGTATTGGACTGAAAATGTGGCCTCTACAGTGTACAAAAGGTTTTTCTAAGATTTCATCAAGTGACCTAGTTTTGGACCCGACAAATACCCATTATCAAACTCTTTTAAGACATCACCAAAACAAACATTCTGACCAAGTCTGAAGAGTATCAGGCAGAAAATGTAGCCTCTGGAGTGTACACAAGGTTTTTCTAATATTTGACCCATTGACCTAGTTTTTGACTCCACATGACCCATTTTCAAACTCATTCAAGGTACCACCAGGACAAATATTATGAACAAGTTTTAGGAGTATCAGACTGAAAATGTGTCCTCCAGAGCATACAAAAAGTGTTTATAACATTTGACCTATTGACCCAGTTTTTGACCCAACATGACCCATTTTCAAACTCATCCAAGATATTATAAAGGCAAACATTCTGACTAATTTTCAAGAGTGTTGGACTGAAAATGTGGCATCCAGAGCATATACAAGGTTTTTCTAAGATTTGACCTGGTGACCTAGTTTTTAACCCCCAATGACCCATTTTCAAACCTGTCTGAGATATCATCAAGACAAACATTCTGAGCAACTTACAAGTTTCGGACTGAAAATGTGGCCTCTAGAGCCTATAAAAGGTTTTTCTAACATTTGACCTAATGACCTAGTTTTTGACCCCACATGACCCATTTTCGATCTTGTCCGAGATATCATCCAGGCAAACATCTTGACCAACTTTCATGAGTATCCAACTGAAAATGTGGCCTCTAGAGCGTACAAAAGGTTTTTCTAAGATTTGACCTGGTGACCTAGTTTTTGACCCCACGTGACCCATTTTCGAACTCGTCCGAGATATCATCTAGACAAACATCCTGACCAACTTTCATGAGTATCCGACTGAAAATGTGGCCTCTAGAGCGTACAAAAGGTTTTTCTAAGATTTGACCTGGTGACCTAGTTTGGGATCCCCTGTGACCCATTTTCGAACTCGTCCGAGATATCATCCAGACAAACATCCTGACCAACTTTCATGAGTATCCGACTGAAAATGTGGCCTCTAGAGCGTACAAAAGGTTTTTCTAAGATTTGACCTGGTGACCTAGTTTTTGACCCCACGTGACCCATTTTCGAACTCGTCCGAGATATCATCCAGACAAACATCCTGACCAACTTTCATGAGTATCCGACTGAAAATGCGGCCTCTAGAGCGTACACAAGGTTTTTCTAAGATTTGACCTGGTGACCTAGTTTTTGACCCCACGTGACCCACTTTCGAACTCGTCCGAGATATCATCCAGACAAACATCCTGACCAACTTTCATGAGTATCTGACTGAAAATGCGGCCTATAGAGCGTACACAAGGTTTTTCTAAGATTTGACCTGGTGACCTAGTTTTTGACCCTACGTGACCCATTTTCGAACTCGTCCGAGATATCATCCAGACAAACATCCTGACCAACTTTCATGAGTATCCGACTGAAAATGCGGCCTCTAGAGCGTACACAAGGTTTTTCTAAGATTTGACCTGGTGACCTAGTTTTTGACCCCACGTGACCCACTTTCGAACTCGTCCGAGATATCATCCAGACAAACATCCTGACAAACTTTCATGAGTATCCGACTGAAAATGCGGCCTCTAGAGCGTACAAAAGGTTTTTCTAAGATTTGACCTGGTGACCTAGTTTTTGACCCCACGTGACCCACTTTCGAACTCGTCCGAGATATCATCGAGACAAACATCCTGACCAACTTTCATGAGTATCCGACTGAAAATGCGGCCTCTAGAGTGTACACAAGGTTTTTCTAAGATTTGACCTGGTGACCTAGTTTTTGACCCCACGTGACCCACTTTCGAACTCGTCCGAGATATCATCCAGACAAACAGCCTGACCAACTTTCATGAGTATCCGACTGAAAATGCGGCCTCTAGAGCGTACACAAGGTTTTTCTAAGATTTGACCTGGTGACCTAGTTTTTGACCCCACGTGACCCATTTTCGAACTCGTCCGAGATATCATCGAGACAAACATCCTGACCAACTTTCATGAGTATCGGACTGAAAATGCGGCCTCTAGAGCGTACACAAGGTTTTTCTAAGATTTGACCTAGTGACCTAGTTTTTGACCCCACATGACCCATTTTCGAACTCGTCCGAGATTTCATCGAGACAAACATCCTGACCAACTTTCATGAGTATCCGACCAAAACTGTGGCCTGTAGAGCGTACACAAGGTAAAAAGTTGACGACGCACGACGCACGACGGACGACGGACACAGCACGATCACAATAGCTCACCATGAGCACTTCGTGCTCAGGTGAGCTAAAAAAAGTGAAAATGCTGCTGCGAGTATTTTCTCTTTCTCCCAACAATACTTTTTAACCTTTTATCCCGTAAGGCATTTCTATGGTATCTCAAATGACCCTAAATAAAAGTAAGGATGAAGCTGTTTCTTATGTGTATATGATACCTTTTGATAGTGTAGAAAACAATGTTTTCCAAAGGCTCCTACAAGTAATGTGTAGAAATGAGTATCTATGGAGTAAAGGGTTAACCCTCATCCTGCTATGTAAGCGATATGAAATTTTTTACCTAAAAGTATAAACCCAATTTTTCCTATCTCAAAGGTATTACCTGGGTGACAATATGTCTGTATCGGACAGAGTAGATCAAAGATCAGACTGCACATTCTGTGCAGCCTGACCTTGATCTACACTGTCCACAAAAGGTCAGTGATTTGCACTTAGCAGCATAAGGGTTAAAGTCTTTATCTTTATAGTTCTTCAGACAAGGCATTTTTTGGCAAAGGGTTAGGCTCAAACTTCATCAAAAGGCTACATAAATTAACCCTTTCCCAAACAAGCCCTTGTTTTTACATGTCTGCAGTACAAGTCTTTTGAAAACACTGTGGGAAAAGGAGAAATTGCTCGTAACGAGCAATTTCTCCTTTTCCCACAGTGTTTTCTACCCATTTGGAGAAATCTCTTGCCATTTTTATCAAATTTGAAATTGTTGTTCGTAAACTCTTTAAGTTTCCAAGAGTCTAAAATTTGTTGTTTGGGAAAGGGTTAATGAGATGTTCTCTGTGAAAAGGGTCCTTGGTGCATCTGCCAAAAGTATTGTACCATATCAGCCTCCTCATCCTGGGTAAAAAAAATGAGGATACAGGTTACTGGCACAAACCTGATAAATCTGTATTTGATACATACCGGCATTTCTGGATCTATGAGTGACCTCACTTTTTCTTCTAAAGATTCGGATCCATCAGTCTGAAATGATATGAAAAGGATCAAGTTAAAATCTTCATAACATCCATACCCTGGAAATGGCTTGCTTTGTTCTTTAGTTTTTTTGGTGGTTAACCCATTACCACACAATCCCTACTTTTGACACCCCTGGGAAAGAAGCCTTTTGAAAACACTGTAGGAAAAGGAGAAAATGCTGGTAACCAGCATTTTCTCCTTTTCCCTCAGTGTTTTCTACCCTTTCCAGAACAAATTTCACATTTTCAGTCACCTTTATTTTGAAGTCTGCAAGTGCTTTCAATTTGACCCAGTCTAAAATTTTGTCATGTGGTAATGAGTTAAATTCATGTAGCCTATTCAGTTTCAAAACTTCACAGAATATTACTTCTCAAACACTGACTGCTTACCAAAATAAAGTGTAAAACATAGTAAAAATATCTTTTGGTGGTGAAACAGGAACAAATCCTGTCACAGTTACTATCATCGATCCAAAGTAAAGATTGGCCTAGCTTGGGATTTAAACCTACAAACCCCTTATTTCAAACCCTGTACATTACTAAAAGACCTGCTGGACTAGCAGCATGAAAACAAGACATAATTCATCAAGCATTATAATAAAAGATGTCTTCAGCCTGAATATTATTTTTTTCTAATCACTAAAGATTAATAAAATACAATTCAGTATAATTGATACTGGAGTTTTACACCAATAGCAAACCCTTTACTGTACAATCCTGGGTTTTGAGTACTTTGAGTAAAAAGCCTTACTGAAACACTGTGGAGAAAAGGAAAAAATCAGCATTTTTCATAATCTTTCAAAGATGATCCTGCGATATGGCTGTAAATGCTTTTAGTATGGACAAATCTGAAGTGTTGCCTTTCGATAAATGGTAAAGTATTGCAGGTTAATAGAAATTGACAAGTGATCTGCCACTATAGTAATGCTTACACAATTTTTCTGTGCATCTAATCTTTAGCCGCAACATTTGTTACTAAAAATAGAACACTTACAGGTCTTGTGGTGAGCAGTTCACGAAGCTCGTCCCTGAAGTCAGCAAATCTATCATGGTACAAGGCAAGTGCCCATGTTTCGTTGAAGAATCTGTAAAAAATATGAACAGTTTTTATCACGTAACATGTAAGTATCATTTTTGATTTGCATATTCATTAACCCTTTACCACACAATCCCATCTTTTAACAGCAATAAAAAAGGGTTTTGAAAATATGGTGGGAAAAGGAGAAAATGCTGGTAACCAGCATTTTCTCCTTTTCCTACCATGTTTTCTACCCTATGAAAGAAAAACCAAAACTGCATCATTTGAGCCACTTTGAAATTGTAGTTTCTAAATGCATTCAAGTTGGATGGGTCCAAAATTTAGTTGTCTGGTAAACAATTATAGTATAATACAGAAATGACACAGATAATTTAAAATGTTAAATCAGTGCTCTTACAGTGGTTTCATGGTACCTGAAAGAATTTGTAGCTAGCAGAAAATTCCTGAAGTAGTGGTAGTACCATTTAGATCAATATGTAATTGCAATTCCTGTTCCAAAATGAAGAACACTCACTTAACACTCACTAAATACAGTTGCAAGTCTACGTAACCCTTTCCCATACAATGACTACTTTTAACACCCTGGAGAAAGAAGCCTTTTGAAAACATTGTGGGAAAAGGAGAAATGCTGGTAACCAGCTTTACCCTATCAAAGCAAAATTGCTCCATTTGAGCCACTTTGAAATTTTTGATTGCAAATTGCAATTTGGATAGGTCTAAAATTTTGCTGTGTGGTAACAGGTTAACTATCACCCTATCTGACAGTGTAGCTAACTGTTCTGCTAGCTGCAAAAGAAACTCAGGAGACAGCAAAGTTATCTAGATCATTTTCTAAAATCATGAATTCTTCTGTAAAAGTTATCAAGTTGGATGTAAGATCAGACAGACCATTCTGTGCAGTCTGATCTTGATCTCTGCCCCTTGTTTTTCCTATGGCATTGAGAGGTTAAAACGTTTAAAAGCTTAGTAAATAAAATGCACATACTCTGCCAGTGACAAAGATGCTGCTATTGCAACTGTCAAATATCTGACTATGACGTGGATAGTGTAGAGCCAAGATCAGACTGCAAATTTCCATGCAGTCTGATCTTGATCTAAACCATCCACATAGGCTATTAAATCTGAGTTCAGTGCTACAAAGTATTAAATCCAATAAATACACTCTATCTTCAGTGTATTATACTCACTGGTACAAGTCTTTCACGAGTCCTTCATCATATCTTGATACCAAATTATTCAAGCATCTTTCATGTAGTCCATAGAGGCAGATCAGATTACTGCTTGAAATAGGCTGTAAAATATCCATCAATAGCACTTCTTACAATTAACTAGACTTCTGGTAATCTTCAGGGGACAAAGGCAAGTGGGTGGTGATATAAGTATGTTGCAAAAACTAATTAGAGATTTAACTCTTTCCATACTAAAGACGATTATTGTATTGTTGTACAAACGGCTTCAGAGGCAAAACATCTTGGGAAAAGGAGAAAATGCTGGTAAAAATCAGGATTTTCTGATTCCCACAATTTTCTACTTTTTCAAGGACAAACCTCATCATCCAAGCCACATCTGATTACTGATGTTGCCTCTGCTTGTTCTAAATTTGGGTAAGTCTTAAAGATTGAAAAACAGTTACAAAAATTTACATACTTCACCCACATTATTTACATTGCTTTTTAAATCCTTTTCGAAAAAGTCTTGACAATTAAAAAAACCCAGCAAGGATTCTTTTGGAAAAATTTGGGAAAAGGAGAAAAGTGCTGGTAGAGTACAAACTTAATTAGCAGTATTGGGCACCACTGTGTCATGAATAGCAGTGACTGTTCAGCTTCGAATTCTTAACCCTTTACCATGTGACAAGATTTTAGACCTGTCCCAATTAAAAGCATTTGTGGATGACAGTTTCAATGTGGCTCATATGAAATTATTTTTCTTTGAAAGGGAAGAAAACACTGTGAGAAAAGGAGAAAACGCTGGTAATCAGCATTTTCTCCTTTTCCAACAATGTTTTCAAAAGCCTTCTCTTTCAGGGGTGTTAAAATTCATCATTGTGTGGTAAAGGGTTAAATGATTTTTATACTCCAAGTCAATTTAATGCTTCTGATATCAAACAGATACCATCTATTGTTATCAGCATTTTCTCCTTTTCCAACAATGTTTTCTAAAGCTTTCTCTTTCAGGGGTGTTAAAATTCATCATTGTGTGGTAAAGGGTTAAATGATTTTTATACTCCAAGTCAATGCAATGCTTCCAATATCAAACTGATACCATCTATTGTTAGGACAAGAAAAATGCCTTGCTCAAAGGGATCCCAATCATGACAAGGTTTCAAGTTATGCTAGGAGATATAATGAGAATTAACTCTTTACCAAACGGCAAAACATTTTAGACTTGTCCCAATTGAAAGCATTTGCAGACAAAATGAATGTGACTCAACAATTAAAACTTGACTTTAGAAGAGTAGAAAACATTGTGGAAAAAGAAGAAAATGCTGGTCACCAGCATTTTCTTCTTTTCCCACAATGTTTTCAAAAGGCTTCTACCTCTTGAATGTCAAAAGTGGTGATTGTGTGGTAAGCGTTAAGTCATACACAATCTCAGTAGGTTTAGAAATGGCTTTCTTCACCCTTAAGCACACATTTCCTAGTTTTAACGACCCTCAGGAAGAAGCATTTTGAAATCATTGTTGCAAGAGGAGAAAATGCTTGTAATCAGCATTCTCTTGCTTGCCACCCATGTTTTCTACCCTTTCTTTGAAAAATCTCGCGCAACACTTATTTTGTCATCTGCAAATGCTTTCAATTTGGACATTTCTAAAATTTTGTTGTTTGGTGAAAAATTATAAAAGAATTAAAAATATTTCAACGAGGGTTAAGCAAAATTGTTCTACCTTCTTCGACATGCAAGTTATTGTCTCTATAGAGTTGTACTGGTTGATATGAAGTCTGAAGTACTCTCTCTCTTCTCCTGGACTGCCTGTTGAGATTTCTCTCCCCTGAAATACCGAAAAACTATGCAAAACACTTTGTTCAAACATGACGTGTGAATTTGGCATTGTAAACACACGGCTATGAAAACTTTGTAAAATCTACATTCGTGTATATAAAGTGACGTCATTCTGCATAAAGTAGGTAAGTAATTCAGTAGAATATAATCTGCATCCACTTTTTCACTTTAACCCACTACCACACAATCCCTACTTTTGACGCCCCTGAGAAAGAAGTCTTTAGAAAACATTGTGGGAAAAGGAGAAAATGCTGGTAACCAGCATTTTCTCCTTTTCCCAAAATGTTTTCTACCCTTCACAAAACAAATTTCAAATTTCAAATTTTTAGTCACTTTTAATTTGTCGTCTGCAAATGCTTTCAATTTGGACCTGTCTAGAATAATGTCGTTTGGTAATGAGTTAAGTATAAACTTGCTTTCCTTTCATTAAACGTTGGTAATGTTAGAATTGAAATAATCTTCTTTCTTTCATAATTTACCATTCAATAAACCACATTGTGAGTTATGAGGTGCAATGAATAAACCACTCTGGCTGTTGCCCTTGTGGATTATTTATTGTGCCAAATAACTCACAATGTGGTTCCTTGAACAATAAGCCATGATATAAAGAAGATTATTTCTTAATTATTTTATTTCTTTTTAAATTCAATGTTTGTGTCAGGCAGGTGACCAAGTTAAAAAACTTCACAAAATCAAAGGAGTCATTACACATTTCTCGTTTTGCTGATGATATTTTCCCAAGTATTTGAACAATACTCTAGCAATAGTGCGGGCTAAACCCTTTACCACACAATGACGACCTTTAATGACCCTGAGGAAGGTCCAAATTGGCCCAACCGTTTAGGAGAAGATGTTTAACCCATTAGCACAGTCCCTGCTTATGACGCCCCTGAGAAAGAAGCCTTTAGAAAACATTGTGGGAAAAAAAGAAAATGCTGTTAACCAGCATTTTCTCCTTTTCTCACTATGTTTTCTACCCTTCACAAAACAAATTTCAAATTTTCAGTCACTTTTATTTTGTCGTCTGCAAATGCTTTCAATTTGGACCAGTCTATACTATTGTCGTGTGGTAATGGGTTAAAGAATTGTTGATGATGGACAATGCACCACAGGCACAGGGTGATTGTAAAAGCTCCCCTTGAGCACTTTCTGCTCAGCTGAGCTAAACAAGAGGGCCAAGATGGGTGATCCTAAAAGCTCCTATTGAGAAGATGTTTAAAGAATTGTTGATGACGGATGACGCACCACAGACACAGGGTGATCATAAAAGCTCCCCTTGAGCATCTTGTGCTCAGGTGAGCTAAAAAAATTACCCCCACCCCCTCCATCTGTGAAAAAACTAGAAGGCCCTGAAGGGCCTGAATATGCTCTACTGGCAGAGAGCTTGCTTTTAAATACAGCATACATAGGAGTTCATTACGCAAAAAGATAATAAAGTTGACATTTTCAACTCAAAATGGCTACTTTTCCATAACTGTTTGTTGAATTTTTTCAAACTCAAAAGGGTTAAAAAGCTATTGATGGGATAAACAAGCTGAAAAATTCATAAAAATCTGATCACAAATAAATACTTTATCATGTAAACAGGCAATGAAATTGTTCAATTTGAAATACTTTTCCCATACTGTTTGTTGGATTTTTTTCAAAATCGATAGGCTTAAAGCTATTGATGAGATAAACAAACTGTGTAAGTTTCACAGAAATCTGACCAAAAATGAAGACTATCGCGTAAACAAGAAATGAAAATTTTCAACTTGAAATGGCTACTTTTCCCATACTGTTCATTGGATTTTTTTCAAAATCAATAGGGTTGAAGCTATTGATAAGATAAACAAACTCTGCAAGTTTCATGGAAATCTGACCAAAAATACAGACTTAATCGCGTAAACAAGAAATGGAAATTTTAAACTTGAAATGGCTACTTTTCCCATACTGTTTGTCGGATTTTTTTCAAAATCATTAGGGTTAAAGCCATCGATGAGATAAACAAAATGTGTAAGTTTCACAAAAATCTAAGCAGAAATTATAATGGAGAGGGAAGATTTATTTTTCAATGTTATTTCACTCTGCTTTTAACAGTACTTCCTTTATATCTTGGCAACTTCAAGGCTCACAAATTTTGATGTTTCCTGGCTATTACCAATACTTGGCTGTGGTAGGTCTGATTACAATTTTACTACATTTACGGCTGGGCCAACAAGGCCTCTACAGGGCAATGTAAAGCAGTAATGGTAATGTTGCTACAAATAAATAAAATGTTTTTACAGTATATAACAGACTTCATCTTAGATGCTCCTAAAGGTGCCTTCCTGAGAAAACATACAATATTACTTTGTTAGTGGAATTTACAAGTCAATAGGGCAGAACATTTTGATCAGGAAATCATACCAAGAAATGACAGTTTTCTTAAGATACAAAAGAACTGTAAATTTTTAATACAGTAATGGATCAACCCACGTCAAACTTCTCTGGTTTTGTGATCAACTTGAGAAATTTGACTTTCTACCCAAAGAGGCAATTCTTCAACAAAGTTTCCTGTTGTAAGAAAAAACAAGAGGACCATGATGGTCCTATATCGCTCACCTGAGTACAAAGCAGCAAAGGTCTACAATAAAGATAAATACCAAATATCAAGGTTCAAGGCTAAATGATAATAAAACAAGAGCAGCAATTTGTCGCAATTTGACTTGAGACTTTGAAGTTCCATGCCAGACAAGCAAGAAATACTGTAAGAATGAAGATCAATGTGGAATTACATAAATTCGCACTAGGTAGAGTTATTGTTCTTGCGCATTGGACTCTGTAATACTGCAACAAACATGCATACCAAGTTTGAAGTCGTTCTGACTTGAGATGACAAAGTCATATTCCAGACAGGCACTTAATGCTGTAAAAATGACATTCAAAGGGAAATAACTCAAAGACAGCACAAATTAGAGTTACAATTCTTGTGCACTGCACTTCCAAATATTGCACCAAATAATCATACCCAATTTCAAGTCATTCCTACTTAAGATGACAAAGTTTTCCTCCGGACAAGCAAGAAATGCTATGAAAATGAAGTTCAAAGGGGAAATAACTCAAAATTCAAGCTAGGAAGAGTTATGGTTCTTGTGCACTGCACTCCATAAATATACAATGATCATGCATATCAAATTTGAAGATGTTCAGGCTATTGATGACAAAGTTATATTCCAGACGAGCAGAAAATGCTGTAAAAATGACAATCAAAAGAAAATAACTTATAGACAGTATAAGGTAGAGTTATGGATCTTTCAGATTGCACTCTGCATTATTGCAACAAACACAAATGTCAAGTTTCAAGTCAATCAGACTGGAGATAACAAAGTTATGCTCTGGATTAAGAACTATTATAAAGAACTTTCTAATTCAAGGGCAAATAACTCCAGTTGTTTGCATCTGATTATACCCATAATTAAACTCGTCCAAGATCTTATGGTTATATATATTTTGGCCAAGTTTACAGCTGATTGGTTACAAATTGTAGATGCTAGAGAGTAAACAAAGTGCAGTATAGCAATTTTTCTAATTCAAGGGCAAATAACTCCAGTCACTCTGGTCAGATAAGACCCATAATCGAACTCATCCGAGATTTTCTGGTCATATATACTTTGACAAGTTTGGTGCTGATTGGTTGATATTTGTAGATGCTAGAGTGTAAACAAAGTGAAATACAGCAATTTTTCTAATTCAAGGGCAAATAACTCCAGATGTTCTGGTCCGATTAGACCCAAAATCGAACTCGTCCGAAATCTTCTGGTCATATATACTTTGACCAAGTTTGGTGCTGATTGGTTGATATTTGTAGATGCTAGAGTGTAAACAAAGTGAAATACAGCAATTTTTCTAATTCAAGGGCAAATAACTCCAGATGTCCTGGTCCGATTAGACCCAAAATCAAACTCATCCGAGATCATATGGTCATATATACTTTGACCAAGTTTGGTGCTGATTGGTTGATATTTGTAGATGCTAGAGTGTAAACAAAGTGAAATACAGCAATTTTTCTAATTCAAGGGCAAATAACTCCAGATGTCCTGGTCCGATTAGACCCAAAATCAAACTCATCCGAGATCTTCTGGTCATATATACTTTGACCAAGTTTGGTGCTGATTGGTTGATATTTGTAGATGCTAGAGTGTAAACAAAGTGAAATACAGCAATTTTTCTAATTCAAGGGCAAATAACTCCAGATGTCCTGGTCCGATAAGACCCAAAATCGAACTCATCCGAGATCTTCTGGTCATATATACTTTGACCAAGTTTGGTGCTGATTGATTGATATTTGTAGATGCTAGAGTGTAAACAAAGTGAAATACAGCAATTTTTCTAATTCAAGGGCAAATAACTCCAGATGTCCTGGTCCGATTAGACCCAAAATCAAACTCATCCGAGATCTTCTGGTCATATATACTTTGACCAAGTTTGGTGCTGATTGGTTGATATTTGTAGATGCTAGAGTGTAAACAATGTGAAATACAGCAATTTTTCTAATTCAAGGGCAAATAACTCCAGATGTTCTGGTCAGATTAGATCCAAAATCGAACTCATCCGAGATCATATGGTCATATATACTTTGACCAAGTTTGGTGCTGATTGGTTGATATTTGTAGATGCTAGAGTGTAAACAAAGTGAAATACAGCAATTTTTCTAATTCAAGGGCAAATAACTCCAGATGTCCTGGTCTGATTAGACCCAAAATCGAACTCATCCGAGATCTTCTGGTCATATATACTTTGACCAAGTTTGGTGCTGATTGGTTGATATTTGTAGATGCAAGAGTGTAAACAAAGTGAAATACATCAATTTATCTAATTCAAGGGCAAATAACTCCAGACATTCTGGTCCGATAAGACCCAAAATCGAACTCATCCGAGATCTTCTGGTCATATATACTTTGACCAAGTTTGGTGCTGATTGGTTGATATTTGTAGATGCTAGAGTGTAAACAAAGTGAAATACAGCAATTTTTCTAATTCAAGGGCAAATAACTCCAGATCTTCTGGTCCGATAAGACCCAAAATCGAACTCATCCGAGATCATATGGTCATATATACTTTGACCAAGTTTGGTGCTGATTGGTTGATATTTGTAGATGCTAGACTGTAAACAAGAAAATGTGAACGGACGGACGGACGACGGACGGACGGACGGACGGTGAGTGATCACAATAGCTCACTCTGAGCACTTTGTGCTCAGGTGAGCTAAAAAATGATTCCTTTACTAGACAATGAAATTCTGAAGGGCACCAAAGGGAAACTCTTTGCTGACCACAAAATAAATGTAGCTCAAATGATGATTTCTGTGTGTAGTAGGGTGGGAAACATTGTGAAAACAAGAGAACCATGATGGTCCTATATCGCTCACCTGAGTATTAAGCAGTAAAGGTCTACAATGAAAACAAATACCAAATATCAAAGTTCAAGGTCAAATAATTCTGACAGGGTATGTAACTGTGAAAAATGCATCTTCTACTTTTAGAGAAGAAGATTTTTAAAGTTTTCCTTCTTTGTTCCTTTGTTTCAAACTTGTGACCCCCGGGGTGGGGCCAGTTTTGATCCCAGGGGCATCATATGAATATTCTTGGTAGAAATCCACTAAGAGATGCTACATACCAAATATCAAAACTTTGCTTATTCAAGTTTCCGAGAAGAAGAATTTTAAAGTTTTCCTTCTTTGTTCCTATGTTTCAAACTTGTGACCCCTGGGGTGGGGCCAGTTTTGACCTTAGGGGCATCATATGAACATTCTTGGTAGAGGTCCACTAGGAGAAGCTACATACCAAATATCAAAGCTCTGCACTATCTAGTTTCAGAGAAGAAGAATTTTAAAGTTTTCCTTCTTTGTTCCTAAGTTTCAAACTTGTGACCCCTGGGGCGGGGCCAGTTTTGACCCCAGGAGCATCATATGAACAATCTTGGTAGAGGTCCACTAGGAGATGCTACACACCAAATATCAAAGCTCTGCACTTTCTTGTTTCAGAGAAGAAAATTTTTAAAGTTTTCCTTCTTTGTTCCTAAGTTTCAAACTTGTGACCCCTGGGGCTGGGCCAGTTTTGACCCCAGGGGCATCATATGAACAATCTTGGTAGAGGTCCACTAGGAGATACTACATACCAAATATCAAAGCTCTAGGCCTTCTAATTTCAGAGAAGAAGATTTTCAAAGATTTTGCTTTTTTTCCCTTTTGGTTGCCATGGCAACCAGAATTATGGCTGGAATTCAATCTCTTGAACACCTTTGGTAGAGCTTCACCCAAGGAACATCCCTGCTAAGTTTCATGGAGATTGGCCCAGTGGTTTAGGAGGAGAAGATGTTTAAAGAAATTGTGGACGACGGACATTGGGCGATCACAAAAGCTCACCATGAGCACTTCATGCTAGGGTGAGCTGAAAAAAGTCTTTGAAATAGTAAATGTTGTCATTTTACCATTGGCTTGAAAGTTTCCTATCAGCAGGACAAGGGTAAAAGAGCTTCAGGCTTATCCATATTGAAAGTATTTGCAGAACACATTCTAAATTTGGCTAGAATGTTGCAATTGTCTTTAAAAGTGTAGAAAACACAACGGAACATGGAACGAAAGCTGGTCACCAGCATTTTCTCCTTTTCCAACAACGTCTTCTACCCTTTTCAAAGGTAACCCATACAATTTGAACCACATCCAGTCTGTTGTCTGCAAATATTTTCAATTTGGACAAGTCTGGGGTTTTGTTATTTAACCCTTTACCACACAATGCCCACTTTTAACACCTCTGGGAAGGAAGCCTTTTCTCCTTTTCCCACAATGTTTTCTTTCCTTCCTAAAACATATTAAAACAAATTTCATTTCTTTAATCATATTTATGTTGTGGTCTGCAAATGCTTTCAATATGGACCAATCTAAAATTTTGTTGTTTGGTAACAAGTTAATAAAACACAGGCATGTTTGTTAGTTGAAGGGTCAGGGCTTCTTCATCAATGACTATCCCTTTAGCACGGAAAAGGCAATTTTTTTAAACCCTTAAGAGTTTCAAATCAACCTGACAGGCACTTTTACTCTTGAAATAAGCCCTAAAAACATGCAATCTTTTGGTTCCTTTCATCTAGAATGTTTCAGTGAAGTGGACAGTGAAGGTGATAGATCAGACTGCACAGTTTGTGCAATCTGATCTTGATCTACACTATCCACAAAGGCAACTTTGGTCATGAGAGGGAGTTTAAAAGTTAATGAGTAAACAGACCTGAAGGTATTTTACTTATCTGTCACAGGAGAATTGAAGTGATAAAATTGCTTTTGTTTCAATCAATTCTGGTTTTCTTTTGATCATTCAAAATAATCATAGAATCAATCAACCCTATATAAAAATAATAATTCTCTGTTTTAACAATCCTGAAGAAGAAAGCTTTTGAAAACATTGTGGGAAAAGGAGAAAATGCTAATAAACCAACATTTTCTCCTTTCCCCACAATGTTTTCCATCATATCAAAGAAATATTGCACCATTTGAGCCACAATGAAATTGTCGTATGCAAATGCTTTCAAGTTGGACAAGGCCAATGTTTTATCGTTTGGTCAAGAGTTAATCCTTTCACCAAACAATTTTTTGTTTTGATAATCCTAAAGACGAAAGCTTTTGGAAATAATGTGGTAAAAATGAGAAAATGCGATTATCAGCACTTTCTCCTTTTCCAACAATGTTTTCTACTTTGTCAAAGACAAGTCCTACTTTATGAGAAGGATTCAATACGTCATCTTTAAATGCTTTCATTTTGGACAACTCTTAACCCTAAGGCTGCTTAGCGTGACTCAACGACCTTTTGCAGACAGCACAGATCAAGATCAGACTGCACAGAATGTGCAGTCTGATCTTGGATCTACATTGTCAAATGAGAAGATATCATCCACCGAAAAAAAACTTTGAAACAGCAACAATCAGGATTTTACTACCAGCCTAATAGTTCCATTTCACTAATTCAGAAGGATATGGGCTTATAAACTTCAGCCTCTTTAAACCCATTACCACACGATCCCTACTTTTGACGCCCCTGAGAAAGAAGCCTTTTGAAAACACTGTGGGAAAAGGAGAAAATGCTGGTAACCAGCATTTTCTCCTTTTCCCACAGTGTTTTCTACCCTTCCTAGAACAAATTTCAACTTTTCAGTCACCTATATTTTGTCGTCTGCAAATGCTTTCAATTTGAACCAGTCTAGAATTTTGTCATGTGGTAAAGAGTTAAAGAGTTACCTTCTTCCCGATTTGTGTACACTTTTTCGTAGAATTAGGACACAAAAATCAATTTAAGACAAAATTAAAATTTGAAAGCAATTATACTTCATTTAAAATTATAGATCTATGTCATAGAAACTGGACAAATCTGAAACCAAACTAACATGGGTATATTTGGGACAACAGCGCAAATTAGGTCTTAATATCAAAAAAGTTTCTGTCTACTCCGATGAAATGGATTCTTTCAATCATTTAGTGCTCTTAGGTTTAATGGTCAGCCATAGTAATTTAGATAATGAACTCAGACTACATGTATTTTAGTGATATGAGCCTAGAATACAATTCCTAGGGTGCTATAATGAATAATATGGAAGTTTTTGTATAGTGGAAAACATGTAAAATGGAACATCTAAAGCATTTTTTATTCTATATCTATCAAAGAATATTTGACAGAAAATTTATCAAGCAAGATTTTAGATCAAACAACACAATACATAAAGTACTGTGCCCTATGATTTTGATTTATTCTACACCCAGCAGCTAACTGAAGTTGTCCTTGACATTTGAAAGAATTATTGGTTAGTTGATTGGTTTCACGTGAAAGTTGCCCAAGGTCGTAAACGATAGAGTAAGATAATATCGTAAAATAACCCACATGTGACAACTCTTCCTAAACATTCAGCAAACCTAATTAAAAGATGGTATCAACATTGATCTTGCTAACCCTACATTATTCCTTTAGTATCTTTCACAGTTCAATTGCCTTTAATAGTGGGGCAAAGCAGATAACTATCAGACTGCATACAACATACAGTCTGATCTCTGATCTACACTATCAGCTTTGCTGAAACAGTCTTTACCAGATGACAAAATTTTAGACTAGACCAAACCAAAAGCATTTGCAGAAGACAAATTAACCCTTTACCAAACAATCCCTGGTTTTTATGACCCTGAGAAGCCTTTTGTAAACATTGTCCAAAAAAGAGAAAATGCTGGTAACCAGCATTTTTCCTTTTCCCACAATGTTTTCTATCCTACTGGAAACAATTTTCAATTTTTCAGTTATGTTTATTTTGTCGTCTGCAAGTACTTTAAATTTGGACCAGTCTAAATTTTTGTTGTGTGGGAAAGGGCAAGTGTTGCCAAAATGAAGATTTCTGTGTTTGATAAGGTAAAAAACACTGTAGGAAAAGGAGAAAATGCTGGTTACCAGCATTTTCTCCTTTTCCCACAATGTTTTCAAGTCTTCTTTCTTAGAGTTGTTAAGTTGGCATTGTGTGGTAGAGGGTTACATTACAACTATTTCTATTCTATTGTTAGACTGATTATTTGTGTTAGATTTATTCCAAGCTCACGTAAATTGAATATTATGCAAATTGTGGTTTGTTTAGTTAAAAATGTCAACAGAATCCATTTTGTACAAATAAACTTGGACCCATTATCTCCACTAGATGGCATTCCACATTTATCTAATTCGGACAGTCTGGGTACAGAACCAGACTACTTTTCCAGGTGACAACCATTAATTTGAATTTCAAACTAAAATAAACGATTACTCAATAAAACACTTCTTGATGCGATTCATTCAGCTATGATCAGCACTTTATAGAAATCTGGAGCTAAAACAGGCCTGATTTCTCCTCAAACATATTGATAAAAGCCATTTTCTCCATTGCTACTTTTAGCATGTATTACTACAATCCCCCAAACACTGGGGGAGTGATGCGTCATAGCAGACAGGTCAAATCTTCGAAGAATGTGACATGTCCAGACAACTATGAAAATCAGGTTTAACTCTTTACCAACCCACAAAATTTAGTGTTCAAACTGAAAATATGCAGATGCCAAATTGAATGTCACAAATTTTTGGATTTTGTCATAAAATCAAAGTACTGATAGTACTGAAGGCCAGGAAATTGAGGATACAAAAGAACACAAGAGGTCAATTTTAATTAATACAAACAGGTAGACGGACAGAGATACAAGCGGATTCCACTAAGCCCCTGGAATTCTTTCTTTTAACTGATACTAGAAAGCACCAGCCAGAAACTAATTAAGCCAGAGCTAGGCATGTGCTCACAGTTATGGGGTGATACTTAGTAATTTGTCGTGCTTGTAAACAATCCCAAGTCAAAATTGAACTATTCAATCGGTGCAATACCAACTTTGATTATCTAAATTTTCTGAGACATGTGATGTCTTGTAGTCCTGAATGACGTTATTTTTTACATTTATGATGCAAGAACATATTTATTTTTATTGATTTCAATGAAAATACATGTAAGATAGATATCAATGTAAAATGTAATGAATAACAAAGATTGGAGTGATATGGCAGTTAGTCATGTTGTCTCTACCTTCCACAAGTCGACGACATTTCGAACTGGTCATATTTGATGGAAGTTGTAGATGAAAATCCAAAGTAGTTCTTCGTGTATATTGAAAAGTAAGATTTTGGGGAAATTGGGAGGAATTGCTGGTTACAAGCAAATTCTCTTTTAGCCAAAATATTTTCTCAATAAAATACTGTGAAAAGGTTGGATTGTTTTGGGAAAGCGATTAGGCTCGGTTTACCTATTTTACTTGCCTATTTTACGGACAAGCCACAGTGACTTGAGCTTCGATACTTATATCTACATAATATAAAAAGACGTTAATCCTAAATCATAATCGTTGTCCAAGGACAACTTGTGTCAAGCCCGCGAACACTTGACTCTCAAGCTTGACCTAGACCCTGGACCTGAATAAATGTTTCAAAGGGAACTTCTGCTCATGATGGAGAACAATGCATTATGCTAATTTGTAACGGAATCTATCCCAAAAAGAAGGAGTTATGGTTCGGACGAAAAATTGGCCTTCAATGTGGTCTTGATCTTCAACCTACTTCAACAGATATTTCAAATGCACATTTATTCGTGATGGAGGTCAATTGTGCCAAATTATTTTGAAATCCATTCACAATTGTAGAAGTTATGAACCGGAAATATTCGGATGCACACAAGCCCTAGTGAACACTAGAAATATGTGTGTCAGAGACACTGATGCCCCTGCTAAATGGTATTGGTCACGGGTATGTCATATGACACTTGTAGAGAGAGAGATAAAAAAATACATTAAATGACAAGCGAACAACTACAGAAAAAAAAAATATAAGCATTTATTTGGTCTCAAATCAAAGTCAATCAAAGACATTTTTAAGAATCACACAGGTGTAATCTATTTGTGACAGGTGTAAAAGGTGCGAAATACATGGTATAGCTATATAGCGAAATGAACTTCCTTTCGCTTCCTTTCGCGAAAGGAACATAATGCCCACGAAAGGAAGATTGTTTTCTATGAAAAAAACGTTTTTCTTGCGAAAGGAAGGTGTTTTTGGAAAATTAACGTCAAGTCTTTTGTACGGTTGAAATAAAATTGTTGGGATTGAGCGTTTGAGGCCGAAAAATCGTGTTTTAGTAATCGCCGTAAATGGTGTTACTATGAATAGCATTTCCTTCCTAAAATTGAGTTTCTTTCACGAAAGGAAGATTTTTGCCCACAAGTAATGTTTATTCCACGACATGATTTTATAAAGAATGAAATATCTCTTTTGAAGTAGGTACCCCTTACAGATTAAATTTCAGCTTTTTTTCAATGATAGTGTGTAGTGAATTTGTTATTTATGATTTTGCAAAGTTTCTTTTAAAGGAAAATTCCATTCATGAAAACAAGGACCATATGTAATAGACTATATGTACATTTTACAATCCCTGATGAAAGGAAAATTCACTCCGAGCTACGCAAGAATTCTATTCCTATCGAAAATAGGATTTCTTTCCCAAGTTTGGTACATTTTTGCAACATAAATGAAATTTAAAGGTTTATTTTAACTTTTTACATTCCCCCTCAAAAAAGAAAGAAGTGTTTTAGTGGCGCTTTCTTTGTGTAAAAAAAAAAAAAGGTTTCTTTTCCAAGATGCATGTTTTCTCGATATGATTTAAATTAAGATGTTGAACAGTTTCAAACCAAAAACTCCAGTCTTAGTACATCTAGTAGGGTGAGCGCTCTTCCACGAAAGGAAGGTATTTTTGTTTTGCCGGCCCTTACTTTGCTATAATTTAAGGTGGGTATAATTGGCAAGAGAACGGTTCCTTGTGGCACTTGCTATATTATCTTGATATAGATGAAATTTTTGTTCATCGTGTATTTACAAGTATTGCAGCAGAGAAAGAAACTTCCTTTCGCGAAAGGAGGAATACGTTGACCTACGGAAGGAAGTATGCTATTATGGGTAAAATTGATAACAGGACTGTTCCTTCATAACAGTTAACATATTAGATCTATCTTGATGTGGAAAATTACTTATTTAAGAAGTTTTAGCCATTCATGAATTTGTACCGCAGCACTTTATAGATCTAGATCTGAACAACATTGAAAGTTCTACTGATCCATTGAACATGAAAGGAAATTCTTTTCGCTTTTTTTTTTTACAGTGGAATTGTTAGGAACAAATACATTTTTTAACGAAATCAATGGCTGCTTTTCATACTGCATATGCTACATTGTATATGAATGACTTTGTAACATTATGATCTTCTTGACGTTCTTGAAGCTCGAGGCTAGATTTTTCGGGGGTCGGATATTTCGTCCTTTATACTTTTCGTACCTTCAGACGTTCCATACTGTTTTACAGGTGCCACAGACACTATATACCGTGGAAACCATAATATAAAACGAGGGGGAATTCCGTGTGTATTTCATTTTCAAACAGATTGTTTTACTAACCCCTTTGCCAAATTCATAACCCTGCCAGTGTCATTAAAAGCTTTTGCAGATTGCAAATTGCAAATAAGAATGATTTCAATTCTGGGATTTGCTTTTGAAAAATAAGAAACATTTGTAGCAAAGTAAGAAACGTCTTGTTAACAGTATTGCTCCCAAATCTTTCTTCTTTTGGATTATCTGGAAGATGATGAAAGGTTGTGAGGAACATTTTTCATATTTTCTTTTCATTCTACAGATAATATAGAAAGAACGTTTAAACAAAATGCCGCTGCCCCCACCTCCTGTCAGTTTTCTCTTTATATGTTGCAGGCCCCGCTTGGCCCAGTGGTAATGTACATGTGTGTGAATTATAACCTTGATGCCACAGGTTCGAGCCACTATGGGACCCCTGAATTGTTCATGGGAGTGCCCCTTTGGCAAGACACTGAAAAATAGAGCCCATTGCCAAGAACTTGTGAAACCCAGAAGAAACAAAAATATATGAGTTTTTGCTGTGATATTACCAAAATAATGTTGAAAGTGGCGGAAAACAATTCAATCAATCTTCATTTGTAAAGTAAATCTCTTTTTTTTTCTCACCCTATTTACTTAACCCATTACCAGACGACAAATTTTAGGCTCTTCCAAACTGAAAGAGTTTGCAGACGACATTTTCAAAATTGACGAAAATGGCAGAAAGTTATCGAAACGGTTAGAAAACACTGGGAAAAGGAGAAATTGAAAGCATTTGCAGACAACAAAAAATTAAGTACTGAAAATGATTATTTTTGTCTTTGAAAGGGTTGAAAACATCCTTTTCTTCCCTACAATGTTTTCAAAGGGCCTTTTACCTAGGGTCGTTAAAAGTCGGGATTCTGTGGTAAGGAGTTAAAGTGGCAGAAAAGACTACAACAACAACCATTTCCTCTCTTTTCCACACTCTTGTCGAAAGTCATGATTCCCATGGACCAGTTGTTTGGTAAAGAGTTAACTTTCACGAAGTTTGCTACTCTAATGATTTCATCTTATAGTCTTAGACTTTTTCAAGAAGAACAGTTTTATATCTTGGTTCTATAGACGGATTTGTATTTCGCAAAAGGAATTTCCTTACCCTAAAGAATCTCTTTACTAGCAAAAGTTTTATATAAAACTTATAAATTTGACAAGTCAAGTTCATCCATGTTGGAAAGATATTCTCAAATTTTGAAAAATCCTTTCATGCAAAAAGACTACGTTCGAGGCAAAAATCTTCCTTTCATGAACGGACTTACTTTCGCGCAAGAACGGTTATTTATAGTAACACTTTCACCGTGATAGTAAAACACGATTTTTCTAGTCTAAAACTCTCAAATTCAAAATCTAACTTTTACAAATACCTAGAATATATAATCAATAAATCAACGGCGGTTTCCTTTTGTGAGGAAAACGCTTCTTTCATAGTAAACATCTTCCTTTCGTGAACGTAATCTTCCTTTCGCGCAAGGAAGCAAAATGATTATGGTTCGAAATGATTGCATATACCATCATGATTCTTTTGATAGAAAAAGAAAAAAAAAAAACTCTGGAAATAGCATTTTATCCCTTTCCAACAACATTTCACCCCAAAATATGCTTTTCAGATAAGGACAAGAAAGAATTATACGAGTTTAACAACCACTGATCAGCGTGTTTTACATTTGTGATTTCAATCTCATATTTTAAACTTAAATCACGTCTAAATTATTAGAAAATCATATTTACATTTTATTTTTCGTCTTTCATAAAGCTTGCTAGTCTAATGATTTCATCTTAAAGTCTTAGACTCTTCCAAGAAGAACAGTTTTATATCTTGGTTCTATAGACGGCTTTGTATTTCGCAAAAGGAATTTCCTTACACTAAAGAATCTCATTACTAACAAAAGTTTTATATAAAATTTATAAATTTGACAAGTCAAGTTCATCCATGTCGAAAAGATATTATCAAATTCAGAAAAAAATCCTTTCATGCAAAAAGACTATGTTCGAGGAAAAAATCTTCCTTTCGTGTACATACATACTTTCACGCAAGAACGGTTATTTATAGTAACACTTTCACCGCGATAGTAAAACAGGATTTTTCGAGTGTAAAAATCTTAAATTCATAATCTAACTTTTACAAATACCTAGAATGTATAAGCAATAAATCAACGACAGTTTCCTTTCGTGAGGAAAACGCTTCTTTCATAGTGAAGAATCTTCCTTTCGTGGAGGTAATCTTCCTTTCGCGAAAGGAAGTTCCTTTCGCCGGTCCATGGAAATACCGAATTACACCTGATTTACCGAATTATACCGATTTACACCGAATTACACAAAGTAATACCGAATTATACGTTCAAAACACTTATTTATTTAGTAAATATGAATTAAACTTATTAAAATTATATTATTAAGCATTTTCTGGCCCTTAGCTGTTTAATTCGGTAATTCACATTACCGAATAACACTATATACTTTGATTGGTATCACACTATGTTTCACCAGATTTATCGAATTACACATAGTGATACCGAGTTATACATTCAAAACACTTATTTATTAAGTAATATATGAATAAAACTTATTAAAATTATATTATTAAGCTTTTTCTGGCCCTTAACTGTTTAATTCGGTAATTCACATTACCGAATTACACTATATACTATGATTGGTATCACGCTATGTTACACCTGATTTACCGAATTATACCGAACTAAACCGAATTACATCTCTAACTACCAAATTAAACATGCAAAACACTTTTTTTTTTTGTAATTTAAGGGTTTTAGGTGTATAATCTTTATTTTATGCAACAAGTGTTGTGCTGGTTAAAAACGGATTGGAAAAATAGTGTTATTTTATGTCTTTCTTTAACATAGCGTGATACCAATCATAGTATATAATGTAATTCAGTAATGCCAGAAAAAGCTTAATAATATAATGTTAATAAGTTCAATTCATATATTACTTAATAAATAAGTGTTTTGAATGTATAATTCGGTATCACTATGTGTAATTCGGTGAAAGTTGGTATAATTCGGTAAATCAGGTGTAATATAGTGTGATACCAATTATAGTATATAGTGTAATTCGGTAATCTGAATTACCGAATTAAACAGTTAAGGGCCAGAAAAAGCCTAATAATATAATTTTTATAAGTTTAATTCATATATTACTTAATAAATAAGTGTTTTGAATGTATAATTCGGTATCACTATGTGTAATTCGGTATAATTCGATAAATCCGGTGAAACATAGTATGATACCAATCGTAGTATATAGTGTAATTCGGTAATGTGAATTACCGAATTAAACAGTTAAGGGCCAGAAAAAAGCCTAATAATATAATTTTTATAAGTTTAATTCATATATTACTTAATAAATAAGTGTTTTGAATGTATAATTCGGTATCACTATGTGTAATTCGGTATTATTCGGTAAATCCGGTGAAACACAGTGTGATACCAATCATAGTATATAGTGTAATTCGGTAATGTGAATTACCGAATTAAACAGTTAAGGGCCAGAAAAAAGCCTAATAATATAATTTTTATAAGTTTAATTCATATATTACTTAATAAATAAGTGTTTTGAATGTATAATAGGGTATCACTATGTGTAATTCGGTATAATTCGGTAAATGAGGTGTAATTCGGTATTTCCATGCACCCTCCTTTCGCTGTTTAGCTATACCGATGTACATACTAAAAAAAAACGAACTTTCAAAAATATTTTTATAGACAACTTGATTAACGATATGGATGAAATTTGACGTTGGGGTCGATTTTTCTAAAATTTTATTTGGGGACGATTTCACCAAAGGAATCCTCTCCAGGGGACGATTTCTCAGGAGTGATAAACATAACACGGGCCAAGCAGTTTGGGGATGATTTCTCCAGGGGCCGATTTCTCAAGCATTCTGCTGAAGTACCCTAGATTTAGTCGATATACATATAAAAAAGTGATAAACATAACACGGGCCAATATTCTTATTATGTAGTTTGCTTTATTTACAATCGCATTTTAGCGGAGACGTGTTTTGTGACACATATGTTCAAATGTCAACACAACGTTATAGACAAATTCCAAGCAGAGTTGTCGTTCGTTACTCTCACCATACATGAATGTGAATGATCCGGAGTGCAAGAGAGAGCGTTATAGATATTAACCGTATATAGCGCGTAGGAATACACAACTGTCGGATATAGCTAAGTTTATTAGGTTACGCCTTTATTAGGTCAGTGTTAATGACAAAAACGGGATAAAAATTACATAATCATCAGTTATTAAAGGGTCGTAATACCCTTGCAATTCTATGGCATTTTGCAGATGAAAGCTTTGAGGATAGGAAAGCATTTACACCGTGTGATAAGCAATCTCTGTAATATACTTGGGAAACTAGTTGTTTTGGCGGACTCAGCGATATAGAGTGGACACACCGTCCAACATTTTTGTCTGCATAGGCAGCTTACGATCCCTTGAGGGATTCCCTGGCCTAAAAAGGGCAGACAATATTGTGGGACAAGGAGAGAGTGCTGGTAAACGATGAATTAATGAACACTCTCTGTCAGTTATCTGAACCTAAATGTAAAAAGAACTTATCTCAGTAGAGGCTGGTTGCACATCATTTTTGTGTGGTAAAAGATTACAGAAACCTTAATACCCCGGTCACATATTCACGGAAGGCCGCCACGGAAGAGCTACGGATTCGTTCCGGCATTGTCCGTGACAACTCGTACTAGTCTGTAGCTCTCCGTATTGTAACCGTAGTCATTCGTAGTAGTCCTTGTATATCCGTAGCGGTCCTTGACAATTTTTGAACATGCACAAAAATTCGCTACGGATCAAACGACCGTAGCGTATCCTTACTAGTCCGTATTAGACCGTACTGATACGTTCTGGTCCGTATTAAAACCGTATGAGTCCGTACTTATCCGTAGGCCCAAAATTCTTTTCAGGATTTGATATGGAGAACTACGTATTAGCACGGTTACACTACGTTTTAGTTACGTTATGATACGGATTTGTCACGGAAAGTCACGACCTTAATACGTTGTACTACGGAGAAGTAAGGATTCGCACGGTCTTTTACGGTTTACTATATACGTTGCAACATGACACAGTACGGAATTGTACGGAACACTATTATTTGGTAGGATAAATTCAGAATCATGTACTTCAACAAGAATACAACGCAATTGCGCTTTGTTGTTGAGTTCACAATCATGAACTGTCAACAAATGATGTTTGCAATAAATTGACTGCAACTGGATATTGGTATGGCACAAAATGTCAAGGCACTGGTCCAGCAGCTTGATGACATACATAGATATAATAATTATATTTTCATCTTACCAGTACTAATACCTTTAATTTAAGGTTACATATTTTACAAAACATTGCACGAAAATGAATAAACATCAGTATTATAATGTGACATTCTATCCAAACAACGATGCTAAACATGCAAGTAAAACGATCAAATAGTACGAGTACATAAAATGGTGCTTCAGGCAACCGCCAACGAAATGGGAGGTCAAAGGTTCGAGCCCCGCCAGGAGCTTGTTCTGATATTGCTGGTTGGTGAACCGCCAGCTTATTAAATGTATGGTTACTGGTTACCTGCTTGGTGCCAGGCTGGCCCTTTCGAAATGAGTGATACTGACTATAAAGACAAGCACTTTACTTTTAAAACATAAACATTCACTATAATCAGTGTAATTGTGAAATAAACAGCAGATTTTATGAACATAAGAGAAACGTTATTGATCAATATTTTCATTGAACCTTTTGCCATTCGATCCCTTCTTTTTATGGGTCTGCAACAGACAAGTCAAGAAAACGTTCTGATTTAGGAAATCGAAAAAATGCTCAAAATGGGCAATTTTTTCTCCATTTCCCACAATGCTTTCTACCTTATTGTAGAACTGAAGCTCACTTGTACCAAATTTACAGTTGTTGTTTACAGATACTTTCAATTTCATGGAGGCAAAGTTTTGTCAACTTGTGATGGGTTATTGATTATAATAATCAGGCAATAAAAGACAGAGAATATATGGACTAGAGATTGGCTTTTACGAAGACCCGTCTATGGCCAGTATGAGGCTCTCATGGCCGAACTTGTTGCATTTTGAAAGTGAGCAGGCTAGAGCATTTGGACGGAATGCTAAATCGTGGTAGGTCCGTATCGATCCGTAACGATTCGTACTACTACGTATAGGATCGTTCTTATTCGTACTAATCCGTACCTGTACCGTATCAAATCGTAGTGTATCCGTACTACAATCGTCCTGATTCGTGTCGCTCCGTATTAAACCGTATCCAACCGTAACAGTCCTTATCACTCCTGGAACTGTGACCTACATTTTGGCTGTAGATCCGTCGAACTCCGTACTCACACCGTTGTGTATCCGTATTGGAACCGTAGCGGACTACGGAATTTGTCATTTCCGTAGTCATCCGTGAGCGATTAGACCGTAGCTCTTCCGTGGTGGTCTTCCGTGAATATGTGACCGGGGCTTAAGATATTAATCTTTACAATGACAAAGAAACCCAATAAACATTTCAGTCTGGAAACAGAATCTTAATAATTGCAATATCATAGTTGTTTTTGTCTGTTGGGTTTCAGCAAAGTGACTAGAGTAGATCATAGATCAGACCGCACATTTTTTTTCAATCTGATCTTGATCCTCAATAGCTGCAGAAGTACCTCTAGTTGTAAAAGGTACTGAGAAGGTTTACAACTATAGCACAACAACAATGAAGCTTGAATAAATACATACATAGTCTGCCTGGCCCATCTGTTCTACCAAGGGTCTGTCCAATCCAGGTTTCTTCACATGCAGGTAATAGAAATTCCCTACAAATGCAAGAGGAAAAAACATTCAGATATTTTCCACAACCCTTTTAACCCTATATCACACGGCACAATTTTAGACCTATCCAAATTCAAAGCATTTGCAGGTGACAATTTCATAGTGGCTCAAATGAAGCAATTTTTCATTGATATGGTAGAAAACTTTGTGGGAAAAGGAGAAAATGCTGGTTACCAGCATTTTCTCCTTTTCCCACAATGTTTTCCAAAGGCTTGTTTCCCATGGTCGTTTAAAGTCATCATTGTGTGGTAAAGGGTTAAAGGGCATCATTGCGTCTCTAATAATAAATTGATAAGACAGACTCACAGACTGTCATAAAATCATTGTAAAGATCAACATCAGACAGCTGTTTAGTTGGCTGGTAAATCAGTCAGTCCAGGTCAGTCCATCGGTTGATTGATTGATTGATTGATTAATTGATTGATATTTTACAGTACTTACAAAATCCTTTCAGTTACTAATTTTGACAGATCTGATGCTCATTTTTTCATGTCTTGGATTTCACTTATACTAGGCTAGGGCTATGAAGTTTCTTACCTAAGGACACTCCAATATAAAAACTCTCAGAGCCTCTAGCAAGTATCAAACCAGGAACCTATGGATTTGCACATCTTACACCTTTATCACTCAGCCCTACAAGACCTTACATTAAACAAGACAGAGTGTATAGAATAATTTTGGATGGACTTTTACTTTTTACCAGACAATCCTGGTTTTTTCTTGCAAAGTTAAATGTGATGGTGATCAGCATTCAGTGGAAGACAAATCCAATAATTTTACTCTTTACCACACAACAAAATTTTAGACTGGTTCAAATTGAAAGCATTTGCAGCTGACAAAATAAAGGTGACTGAAAAATTGAAATTTGTTCAGGGAAGGGTTGAAAACACTGTGGGAAAAGGAGAAAATGCTGGTTACCAGCATTTTCTCCTTTTCCTACAGTGTTTTCAAACAAAGAAGCAGACAACAATTTCATTGTACCTAAAATGGTACAATTTTTCTTTGATAGAGTAGAAAACATTGTGGGAAAATTACATTTATTTTGTCATGACAAAATAAATGTAACTCACAAATTGAAATTCAGCTTGGGAAGGGTAGAAAACACTGAGGGAAAAGGAGAAAATGCTGGTTACGAGTACTTTTTCCTTTTCTCATAATGTTTTCAGAAGGCTCCTCTCTCAGGGATGTGAAAACCAGGGATTGTTTGGTAAAGGGTTAAACCAAAGAATGATGCCCTGTTATTGTAAAGATATAATAAAACTAACTTGTAATGGGGCAATATCATCTTTATGGTCATCAGCCTGGGTGAGCAAATATCTAAGCCACGCTTTGTAAAAAGAGGGCTAAATGCATAGATCTGCAAAAAAGTATAGACTTAGGTCAGCCTGTGGACTCCATGCAGGCTGACTCGAGTCAACACTTTTTGCTACTGGTCAACAGTCTGCATGTCAAACAACCAGTGTACCATATGATTGAGTCAGTTGTAAGAAAAAATGTATTTTTTGGATTCCTAGTATCTGTGCAGTCCATGCAGGCTGACCTTGATCAAAAGATTTTGTTACTGGTCTATTTACTAAACATTAAGAGAACCAGTGTACAATATTATTCCGCCCTTTGAAAGACAATGTGGATTTTATAGATCCCTAATTATGTCATGTCTTGCTTAGAATAATGCACTTGGGAGGTGCATTAGCCCTTCACCCCATAAGGCATTTCTTTGATATTTCTAACTGACCCTAAATAACAGCAAGGATGAAGCCATTTCTTATGTGTATATGACACCTTTTGATAGTGTAAAAAACATTGTGGCAAAAGATGAAATTGCTCGTCACCTTTTGCCACAATGTTTTTCAAAGGCTTCTACAAGCAATGCGTAGAAATGAGTATGCATGGAGTAAAGGGTTAACTCTATACCAAGTGACAAGATTTTGGACTAGTCCGAATTGAAAGCATTTGCAGATGACATAATAAAGGTGACTGAAAATTTGACATTTGTTCTGGGAAGGGTAGAAAACAGTGTGAAAAGGAGAAAATGCTGGTTACCAGCATTTTTTCCTTTTCCAACAGTGTTTTCAAAAGGTTCCTTTCTCAGGGGTGCCAGAAGTAGGGATTGTGTGGTAATGGGTTAACTCTATACCAAATGACAAAATTTTGGACTAGCCCAAGTTGAAAGCATTTGCAGATGACAAAAAAAAAATGTGAATCAAAATTTGAAATTTCATTTGTAAAGGGTAGAAATCATTGTGGGAAAAGGAGTTTACCAGCATTTTCTCCTATTCCCACAATGTTTTCAGAGGTTTTGACTTTTTCAGGGTCGTTAAAAATCGGGTATTGTGTGGTAGATTCTAAGGAGTTAAACCCCCTTTTGCCAAGAACCAACTCATCAATAAAGCCGGCAGAGAGGTCACCAAAGCTTTGAGTTATGGTCAACAGAATCGTAAAGCAGTAAAAGGGCTGAATGGACAGAAGCAAAACTGCTCATAATTGGCTTTTGTTTGCTGACTTTGGAATTATAAAAGACCATCTTTGATTGCAAGGCTTTTAGCAGTAAAGAACAAAGTCAACATATCAAACTAGCGCTGCTTTTGATTTATTTGTACTTGCAACCTGTTAAACCTTGAAGCACTTTTTTCACTACTATAATTACCTTTGCAGCCAGTGTAGATCAAGATCAGGTTACACTAAACATGCAGCCTGATCTTTAATCTATACTGTCTGCTTTCCTTATAAACTATAGTTAAATGCAACCATGAAATTCTAATTATTTGGACGATATTTTTAGGATACAAATTTCTGTTGGGTTTATATGGCACTCAAAGGGTGAGCAGTGCCACCTCCTGATCACTTTTAATTCCGTATTTCCATGGACCATAGTTGAAAAACAGTGATTCAAAAGGAGAAATTATTCAGAATAAGCCATTTTTCTCTTCAAAATAGTGTTTTCACTTGCATACTTGTATGAAAACGTCTCTCACGGCGTAAATTTCAATTTTATGAAGTTATTTTTAAACTGCCTGTCACAAGTTTATTTCTGGAATTAAGTCTTCACCAAACGAAAAAGTCCTAGAAAAGGCAAGATTCAAAGTACTTATAGACGACAAAATAAATATAGCTCAAGTAGTGATATCAGTCTTTAAAGGATAGAAAACACTGTGGGAAAAGGAGAAAATACTGGTTACCAGCATTTTCTTCTTTTCCAACAATGCTTTCCAATGCCTGCATCATTAATTTTGTTAAAACTCAGGGTTATGTGGTGAAGGGTAAAACTAGTTTAATCAATGACTGATAATCAATACTACAGTCAAGAAAAGGACATCTTTAAAACTAGACTCTAATTTTCCCGAGATGTCACTTACAAATTCATTTTTGCTAGACATTTTGTCCAAGTGACTTTTAGAGCAGTCCTTGCCGGTGCCAGATGTAAGTAATCTATTAAAATTTTTTTTATTGGTCTTGACAGTTTGCATGGGTGATTATTTAGAAGACATATGTTTTCTTGAATGCTTATCCAATACAGTAACAGTTCAAATCCTTCTTGTAAAAGGCTGGCTGGTCTGACCTTTTCTTTCGGAAAAAAAATTGCAAATCTTGGAATTTAGAATTCATAAAGACAATGCCCTTAATGCCATTTAACCTATAGAGCTAGAACCAGACTCGCTATTCATCAACAATTCAAAAAAACATTCTCAGTCTTATCCTCCAAAATTTCCAAAATATGAATGTAACACAACTTCTGATTGGCTCAACAAAATGGTTCAGCCAATCAGAAGTTGTGTAAATTTCAAATTTAGAAAATTCTTGTGAATAATAAAGAGTGTTTTCAAGAACGCATGGTGAATACTGGATACCAGCATTTTCTCCTTTTCCCACAATGTTTTCCAATGCCATTATCCTCCGGGTCGTTAAAACTCAAGACTTTTTTGCAAAGAGCTAAAGGTCATACATCCAACAATTACCTGGTAAAACACCTCCCTGTATTTTGGGGTTTCTGTATATAGGTATGAGGTTCAGTTGCTCATCAGCAGGGGCAGGTTGTTGTTCCAAAGTTGGATCAAACAGACGCAGCATCTCCGTTGCTAACTGAAATGAAAATAACACAAGTTTAACTCTCATTGACTTAACCCTTTACAATACAAAACTAACTTTTGATAACCCTGTGATAGAATCCATTTGAAAACATCGTGGGAAAAGGAGAAAATGCTGGTTACCAGCATTTTCTTCTTTTCCCACATTGTTTTCTATTCTTCTTCCCAAAATAAATTTGAAGTTCAGAGTCCCATTTATTTTTATTGTCTGTAAATGCTTTCAGTTTCTACCAGCCTGAAATTTTGTTCTTTTGTAAACAGCAAAAGGATAGACATTTATCAAAACTCTTAACCCATACAATCCTGTGTTTTAACGACTCTGACGAAAATGCTTATTGAAAAGACTAAGGGAAAAGGAGTAAATGCTAGTAACCAGCATTTTTTTTTTTTTCATTTCCTGTGATGCTTTCTGATATTTCGATGACATAACTATCATTGATCTATGCTTAACCGTTTACCCACAATTCCGAGTTTTAATGAACCTGAAAAAGAAGCCTAAAAGCATTATGGGAGCAGGTGAAAATGCCGGACACTAGCATTACCTCCTTTTCCCACAATGTTTTCAAAAAGGCTTCTTGCTCAGGGTCATTAAAACTCTGAAATGTGTGTTAAAGGCTTAACTGTTTGGCTGCAAATCCTTTCATTAAATTTTTGCGGTCCAGTAAGGAATTTAGACTGCAAGATACTAAAACTGTCATTTTGTCATGAGTGCAGTGTTCTGCAATGTGTTCAGATTTTCCTCTGATGCTTACAAAAAATTAAAGACCATATTAATCCAAACAGTTTTAACTTTTAGTCAAAGGCAATGGATGGATGGATGGTTGAATGGACGGGTCGGTGAGTAGGTGGGTGGATTGATGTATAGATCATGATTGATTGGTCATGACTGGTTATTGATTGATTGATTGATTGATCACAATTGATTGATCGTGATTGGCTGATTGATTGATTGATTGGTGTTTCACACTGCTCTCAACATTATTTTAATCACGTCAACAGAGACAGTTCATTCCTATAATCATGTCCCACCTTTCAACAAAAGTAGGTAATGACATGCAAACATGGAACACAGTGCTGCAAGTGAACCTCAAATCAGGGGCCTCCAGGTTGCATGCCCAACACTTTACTACCCAGCCGTTCAGGACACCAGTCCTTTAAATGAGGATTAGGGATAATTCACATTCTGCACTTTAACCCTTTACCAAACAACAAAAAATTAGGTTTGTCCAAATTTAGTGTATTTGCAGATGACAAAATTAATGTGAGTTAAAAACGGAAGTTTGTTTTTGGAAGGGTAGAAAACATTGTGGGAAAAGGAGAAAATGCTGGTTACCAGCATTTTCTCTTTTTCCCACTATGTTTTCAAAAGGCTTCCTCCTCAATTGGTTGTGAAAACCCTAAAGGTAGGATTGTTTGGTAATGAGTTAAAACTGAGAAACCCTGTCTTCAAATGAGGATTAGGGAAAATTCACATGTCTATTCAAGATCAAGGTCACTTTCACACAGCAAACAAATGTTGCCTTATTATTACACTATAGGGAACAACCGCAAAATGATGATGGCCATTAGGCCTTATAGAACAAAACTTATTAATTCATGAATAATTGAAGTGCTGTTGCATGGTGTGATTTATCATTGATTTTTGTCAGTAAGTGATACAAATCCTGCTAAGTGTGACAGAAAACTAGGGAAACAATTTGATAATTGTTTTAAATTATCTTAATTGGTCCTATGGTTATGACTTGAATGTATGGGAAGAGTATGAGTTTTGTTAAGCTCTAAGGCAAATAAAAGAATCTAAAACTTCCATTTTAAAATGCATTACCACACAATGATGACTTTTAGCGCCCCGGAAAATGAAGCCTTTTAAAAACATTGTGAGAAAATGCTGGTAACCAGCATTTTCTCCTTTTCCCACAATGTTTTTACTCTTTAAAAGAAAAGTTGCACCTTTTGAGGCACACTTAAACTGTTGTCCGCAAATGCTTTAAATTTCAGACAAGTCTGAAATTTTGTTTTCTGGTAAAGGGTTAACATTGAGAGCAAAAATCTGCTGACAAAAAATACAACGTCGCTCAAATGATGGAAACTAAGGGTAAAAAACATTGTAAGAAAAGGAGAGAAATGCTGATGGCATGCATTGTAAAGTATTTATTTGATGTCTGGAAAACTACAAATAAGAAATGAATTAAGTTAATTTCACTTTTAAAAATTTCATGGCCAAAAATGAGTTTAGATAATTTTGTGGACAGATTTGATAAAATCAATAGTAAGCCATTACCACACAATGCCTACTTTTAACGAAAAGAAGCTTTTCGTAAACATTGTGGGTAAAGGTGAAAATGCTGGTAACAAGTATATTCTCCTTTTTCCACAATGCTTTCAAACCTGGCAAAGAATAATTGCAGTATTTGAGCCACATTGATACTCTCAATTTGAAGATGGCTAAATTATTGTTGTCTGCTAAAGGGTTAACTCATTACCAGATGACAATATTATAGACTGGTTCAAATTGAAAGCATTTGCAGACGACAATATAAAGATGGCTGAAAAATTGAAATTTGTTCTGGGAAGGGTAGAAAACACTGTGGGAAAAGGAGAAAATGCTGGTTACCAGCATTTTCTCCTTTTTATACAGTGTTTTCAAAAGGCTTCTTTCTCAGAGGCGTCAAAAGTAGGGATTGAGTGGTAATGGGTTAAGACTTCGCAGGGCAGTCAGACCATGAATCTAAACTTCCTTCAGGCTTATCATTTCTGGATTTTCCATAATTCATTTACAACCCAACCTATTTCCACAACACCAAGTTAAATCTTGATGACATCCCAAAAGACCAGGAAACTATTTTAAAAAATCTCGGCTACCTGATAGTGACGGATTGCCTGAAGTCAAGTCATGTGACCAATTCTAACCCTTCATCTAGCTTCGACTATAATTAGATATTAAAAATCTGAAATAAAACTGTCATTCAAAGCAGTGTATGAAATCTTAAAATTGCTCACAAGTATGCAGAAAGGAGAGAAAGGAAAAATGTCAAATTGTACCCAATACAGGGTGTATTTTCCAATACTTTTACCCAAATTGATAAACGGAAGATAATGCAGTATTGGCATGACAAGGTTTTACCGATACATCGTCATATAAAACGACTGGCCAAGTAAACACCTCTGTTACATCCCACTGTCAACAATTAACATCAAATAAACAGACTGCTGTGAAACATCAAAATGGCTTATCTTTATTTATTCATTTTTTTCAAGAGTGATTTAACCCATTACCACTCAATCCCTACTTTTGACGCCCCTGAAAAAGAAGCCTTTTGAAAACACAGTGGGAAAAGGAGAAAATGCTGGTAACCAGCATTTTCTCCTTTTCCCACAGTGTTTTCTACCCTTTCCAGAACAAATTTCTATTTTTCAGTCACCTTTATTTTTTCGTCTGCAAATGCTTTCAGTTTGGACCAGTCCAAAATTTTCTCGTGTGGTAATGGGTTAAAGAAAGTGGTCACAATATTGCATACTTAAACTCAACAACATCTTTGACAGTTTAGATCTTTATCATAATATAAAAAGGAATTGATCACTTTTATATATGACATATTTGTATAGTGAAGGAATATAGGGAGCCTATTTCAAAACTCTCTGGATTAAATATTATACAGGTAAGACTAAAATTCACATAATCAAGTTCGGGATGGGGACACAGTTTAGGGGTAGAGGGAGTGTTTTTTTTTTCAAAATTGAAAAGATTAATTACTGTTAACTAGACCCTATGTTCTGGCATCCTCGGATACCCCGGGGTCTCCCTATTTGCTACGCTACATCGACCCCTGGGACAATTGATTGAATTTCCCTCGCTTTACCGCTGGCCGAATGCTGGCTTTTCATTGGTTCCATCATCATTTTGTGATGGGCGAGTGGACTGTACGCTATGACGTTTCGTATCGATTTTCGGCGGCTGATTCAAAGTTTTATTAGTCAATTGTCCCAGGGTCGATGTAGCGTAGCAAATAGGGAGACCCCGGGGTATCCGAGGATGATGTTCTGGGTACTCATTAGAATTGTCTCATTAAGACGATCCCAATGAGTACCCACAACATAGGGTTTGGAAGAGAAATAACAGATTTAGAATACCATCACTCCCTCTTATCTGAAGTTCTGATAAACCATGGTCTTTCACCTTCATCTAATTTTTTCCCCTTGTAATTTAAGATTTAAAAGATTAAACTCTAAATTATAGAAAACTTGTATATGTAAAAAGATTTTAAAAAATTAAACACTAAATTATGGAAAACTCTATCTTGAAAATAATATCCTTTACTTTTGCTTCACCATGCTTATAATTTGATATGAAATATCTAGACCTCATATAAAATTTCATTGTACATGAGTCTAAATTAGATCTTAACAAGTTAATGGAAAAACTGTGCTTTAAATCACAGTATAACTTGATACAGTCAGGTATTCAGATACTAGATCAATCAAAGAATTTTTCTCTCTCAAAACTTCTCTCAAAAAAAAATCAACTTTAAAAAAAAAAAAGAGAGAAAAAAATGTAATTTAATTACCTAAATCTTAGAAAGACACCTACCAGGTGTAGACAGGCCATAATATTTTTTGTATTTCTTAAAACAAATAAATTAGGATGAATTAATTCTTTAAAAGAAAAATTTGAATAGCGTCACTTCATTCAACCAGCTAATAAATCATCTCTAGACATTTCGAGAAACAAAAAAAAAAAAATGCTATTTACTAACATTTTCTCTTTTTCCAAAAATGTTTTCAAACCTTTAAAAGATAAATACATCTACCATCATCTATTAAAGGTGGGTATTTAGAATTTTCACATCACACCAATTTAAAAAATATATATATCAATGAAATTTATATGAAAAAACAATACAAATCACCAATAATTAAGAATCATAAAATTCCCCCCCAAAATTTTTTTGATGGTATTCGCTTAAAAGGCTACATAGCCTCTTAAGCTATTTTTAGATTTCGCTCCAAAAATCAATGAGGCATTGTGGGAATGTCAAGTGACTGGCATGTGACTAATAACGCTTAAATTCCATTAAACATGTAATAATTGTTTTCCATAATGTCTTCTTTGGACCGATGTTTGAAACTTCGTCTGTGTTTTCCTGTATTTAAATGAGTGAACTGATAATCTAAAAATAGATCATGTCTCCCGTTGGTGTCAACCTGTTCCGTAATAAATCTCTAATTTCTCGTGTTATTGGATGGTTTTCGACTACTGGGATTTTATGAACTCAAAAGGCTTTGGGAGTATAAGGATGATTTTTTTGCATTTTTGTAAAATTTTCGTCCCAAAATCTGAAGGGCCACCTTTAAGCCATATCTAATCTGTCACCTGCATTGCTTTCAATTTTCAACAACCAACAGAATTGTAACATATTTATACCATTTTTGTCCATTTTGAGGACAATAATTATTGCAGATGATATGATAAATATGACTGAAACGAAGGGAATTGTCTCTGAAATAGTTGAAAACAGTACTGGAAAATGAATACCACCATTACCCAGTATTGTCCATAACTAAAGCATTTTTGTCTATACTGAGGGGCTTTTTTAAGATGACAAACTAAAACTGACTCATATGAATGGATATGTCTTTGAAAGGATAGCAAAGATTGTAGGAAAATGAAAAATATTCTCTCTTTCCTTCAAATATTTCATTGACCTTAACTCTTTACCAAACGACAAAATTTTTAACTCAACCAAACTGAAAGCATTTGCAGACAACAAAATAAAAATGACTCAAAATTTGAAATTTGTTTTGGGACAGGTAGAAAACACTCTGGGAAAAGGAGAAAATGCTAGTTACCAGCATTTTCTCCTTTTTCTACAATGTTTTCATAAGGCTTCTTTCTTGGGGTCGTTAAAAGTTGGGATTATGTGGTAAAGAGTTAAGGGATCATATAAAGGTCTATTTGTCTTGTGAAGGGTTTATAAGCACTTGAAAATACTACAATACAATGGATTATACTGTATTTATTTTCCTGAATGGCAGGCTGCTGATGGTTAATGTTTGTTTCACATGTAAATATTTTAACTATCCATCATGTAAACATTCTGAAGTTAACTCTTAATCCGTTACCACACAATCCCTATTTTAGAGGACAATGAGAATGAAGCCTTTAGAAAACATTGTGGAAAAAGGAGAAAATATGGGTAGCCTTTTCCCACAATGTTTTCTATCCTTCCCCAAACAAATTCCAATTCTTCAGTCACTTTTATCTTGTTGTCTGTATAGAGTTTACCAGATGAAATAATTTTAAACTCATCTAAATTGACAGCATTTGCAGATGATCGGTAAATTTTGGCTCAAATGATTGGGATTTTTTTTTTGAAAGGATAGAGAGCATTGTGGGAAAGGAGAAAATGCTACTTACCAGCATTTTCCCTTTTTCCTACAATGTTTTGCAAAGGCCTGCATTTTTAGGTTTTTAAAACTCCCAGGGCCCCATTTTACTAAGGCAGTTACGAACAAAATTTGCACAAGTTTTACATAAAAATAGTATAGTGGCATTAATCTGCTACAAGATACAAGATATTTACTGTTATGATTATTTTACAGAACTATTGCGATAAATCAAAGTTTCCTGGGTATTTTATATAGACAAAATGAAAACATAAAATTTCCAGCAATAGTTTTCTAAAATAATCATTTTTGTCATCATGTATGTCATAGTAGATTAACTCTTTACCACACAATCCTGACTTTTAACGACCCTGAGAAAGAAACCGTTTGAAAACATTGTGGGAAAGTTTTCTACCCTTCCCAGGCTAATTTTCAATATTTCAGTCACATTTATTTGTTGTTTGCAAATGCTTTAAATTTGGACAAGTCAAAAATTTTCTTGTGTGGTAAATAGTTAATGCCACTATACAATAGTTATGTAAAACTTACTCAAATTATGTTCGTAACTACCCTAGTAAAACGGGGCCCTGGAGGAGTACTGGGTAGAAGATTGACTGTATGATGTTTTCAACATTATTTCAGTTATATTGTGGTGGCCAGTGGACCTATCCATGTGTTCCTAGAGTTCTTTTTACCATACTTTGCACAATTTTCTTTCCAAGTCACTGGCTTCTTTCCCACATGATCATTGTCCAAACAATGGTCAGTGGTGGAAGAGGAATGAATCCTGTTGCAGTGACTATCATAAATCCTTGGAAAGAAATTGGCTGAGCCAGGGGTCATAACCAGAGATCAAACCCTGGACCCCATGTTCTCAAGTCCTGTATGCTACCAACTCAGCTACCAGGGCTCAGCATGGGTTAGAAGAAACGAATATCCTAGTTTTAATTAGGAACTTAAATGTTGAAGTAGAAAGGTAATAAAACGCCAAGTTTAAGGTTACCTGAAATGTGATAATGTCAAGCCGCTCTTGACAAAGCTTTTCAATTCTAATCATTCTTCAGACAGATGAATGGATAAAAAACCTGACAATTAATATTATCAACCCCTTAATACTGGCCCTGCAAAAAGTAGTTCTTGAGTTCATGAACAGTTCACAGTACATGTACAATGAGTATATGTTTTCAGTTCATGAGGTGTTCACTAACTATCCAAGAACTGGTAGAAAAATTCTTGAACTGTCAAGTGGTAGTTTGTGAACTGGTGGTTCATGAATTCCATATTCATGAATTATTACTAACAGTTCATGAAATAGACCCTGACATCAGTTCATGAACTGATTATTCTTGAACAATTCATGAAGTTGCTGTCTTTAAGAAGTTCAAAGAAGAATTCAATAACTTAATATTTAAGGTGGTACCATTCTAATGGAAAACAGCTGCTATTTCCTACATAATATTATCCTAAAAAAGTTGCTACACTTGAAAATGAGTATTATTGTACTAGTTTGACCAAGTCACTTTTTCCATTTTTTTCTTCTAAGAATTATCATTTATAAATCTAGGCCGCTCTATTCTCATTACAAAAGGAGACAATAATTATCTCCTGTTTCTGAAAAATAACAAAATATTTGACAAATAATTTCAAGATGGACAGCAAATGAATTTCTGGTCAGTTAGAAATGTGCAAAAATATTATATCAGTATAAATCCTTATTTATCAACCAATAAGAAATTTCATGTTGCGCTAGAAGCGTTAGGATGGTTATCCATAAACCCACTTTCAGTCATGCAATTTGCAGATATCTATTGTAAGGGGGTTATCATCATTTATAACAGTATTCAGTTATATCATGGCTACAAGTGCAAATACCCATGTTTCCTGTCATTTTCTCACCAGAACAACACTAATTTCTTTCTAAGCTACTTCGTTGCTGCTGCAACCTAACTGCATAAAGATAACTAAATGAAGGGTTTATGATCCAAGGTTTTCTACCATTATAGGAAAATGTCTGAGACACCACAACCAGTTCACAAATTTTGATTCAGGAAAGGTTCACTTATAGTTCAAGACTTACTTCACTGAAATGTTCATGGAACTGTTTAAGAGCTGTTATTCATAAACAGTTCATCATCAACTGTTCATGAACTGTTCACAGAACCAAAACAAAGGTTCATGAACAAAAATGGTTCATAAACCAGCCATTTGCTGTTCAAGGGATTGTTCATGAACTGTAGTTAAGGAATTGTTCATGAACATAAGAACTACTTTTCACAGCGGAGTTAATTTCCAGTTTAAATGACCCATATGAGGCTTGTTTTCTACCCCTTTACTGACAAGTCCTTTAATTGGAAGCAAATTTAAGGTGTACAGCCCTAAGTCTCATATCAAAGACAGAAGCTGCCATTAGATTGGCTGAATAGCCTTTACGAAAATGTCAATGAATTAGGGGCCGTAGACCTTAATTCATTAACAAACGACAAAATTTCAGGTTTGTCCAAATCGAAAGCATTTGCAGACAACAAAATAAAAGTGATTGAAAATTTGAAATTTGTTTTGTGAAGGGTAGAAAACATTGTGGGAAAAGGAGAAAATGTTGGTTACCAGGGCTTTAAAGGTGGGTATTTAGAGTTTTCAAGTCTCACCAATTTAAAAAAAATATATATCACTGAAATTTATATGAAAAAACAATACAAATCATCAATAATTAAGAATCATAAAATTAACCCCCCCCTCCCCCCCCCCCAAAAAAAATCTTTTGATGGTATTCCTTTAAAAGGCTACGTAGCCTCTAAAGGTATTTTTAGATTTCGCGCCAAAAACCAAAAAAGCGTTGTGGGAATTTCAAGTGACTGGCACCTGACTAATGACGCTTAAATTCCATAGTTCATAACAAACATGTAATTATTTTCCAAAATGTCTTCTTCGGACTCTGTGTTTGAAGCTTCGTCTGTGTATTTCTGGTATGTAAACAAGCGAGTTGCTCATCTAAAATATACCATGTTTCCCATCAGGGTCAACCTGGGCCGAAGTGAATCTCTAATTTCTTTTCTTGCCTGATGGTTTTCGACTACTGGGGTTTTATGAATGAAAATTAAAAGGCTTTGGGGGTATAAGGATGATCTTTCTGTATTTTTGTAAAATTTCCGTCCCAAAATCTGAAGGGCTACCTTTAATCTCTTACAAAAATCCTATGCCTAATTAACCAAATACAAATATTTAGTCTTTATTTAAAATATGGCATATATCATAATTGTTGAACCAGAGTAGAATAAATAATTTTCTGTCTCTTTAAGTAATCTGCATTAACATCCTGGGGCAGAAAAAAATATTTTCACAAGATTATACATTTTGCAGAATATAACATTTTAATATCCTATAATTTTGCTGATCAATGTGAATTGAAGTTTAACAAAAAAATACTATGTTTTGACAACCCTTGGAAAGCAGCTCTTTGAAAAGAGAAAAATTGCTGCTAACCAAAAGCTGTCACATTTTGGAAAAGTTAATCACAGGTGGTTATGTTTTGGATTGATTTAACTGTTTGTTTTTAGTTTTTCTATTAAGCCTACCTGTTGCCCATATGGGCAACACCCCAAAAAGGCTGTTAACTGTGTTAATGGATAAAAGTAAAAGATACAGGACCTAATTCCTAAGTTACCCATAGTGAATCTGATTAATATGCTTGTTATATATATAACACTGTCACTAGACTTAAGTTTAACGTCTCACCCGAAAGACTGTTAGCAACTTTTTTTGGTTAGCTAGCTATAGGAATTGAATCTATTCCCTCAAGTGTCCTGAGATTTGTCCAAGGCTCTACAACTTATTACAGCTGACTATGGATTGATTTAATACTTTCAGCACCTTTTACAAGTATGGTTGCTATTGTGGCCAGTGCAGAACAAGATCAGTCTGCACAAACAGTACAGTCTGATCTGTGGCCAACACTTTCCACTTATCTTAAATACTACATAGAAAAGCAACCACCAAATTGCAATCAATTGGATCTTACTGCTCGACCAAATATATCTGCTGAGCATATTTGGCGCTCGAAGGGCTGAAAGTCAGATAGGCCTCTTTCTGTCATTTGCCAGATCAATAAGCAGTTTTGTATTTGTGTCTATTCTGAAGTAATTCTGCAGAAATTCTGATGTTTTAGAAAATAAAAGGTATAATGTTCTTGACAGATGTTACATTTACTTTCATTGAGTAGAACAATTTGAATTGATGAAGATAACCCTTAACCCATTACCACACAATCCCTACTTTTGACGCCCCTGAGAAAGAAGCCTTTAGAAAATATTGTGGGAAAAGGAGAAAATGCTGGTTACCATCATTTTCTCCTTTTCCTACAATGTTTTCTACCCTTCACAAAACAGATTTCAAATTTTCAGTCACTTTTATTTTGTCGTCTGCAAATGCTTTCAATTTGGACAAGCCTAAAATATTGTCGTTTGGTAATGAGTTAAAGTACCTTTTACAACTATAGTTGCCTGGGTGAAGAGAGTGTAGATCTAAGATCAGACTGCTCAAAATCTGCAGTCTGATCTTTGATCTACACTGTCCACTTTGCTGAAAAACAACAGACAAAAACAGCCACAAAGTTGCAATTATTTAGGTCTTATCCCAGACTTATACTAGGGATTGCGCAGGCCGACCAGAGTCAACACATTTCACTTTTATGAAACTTGCTGTTTGAAAAGTGGTCATTCTACCTTGTTATAGAATCATTGTTGAACTACCAACTTAAATTAACCTGCACTACCATTTATCTGTTTTCATCTAATTGATGTACAGAATTCCCAGAGTGTCCCTTTTAACTCATTACCACGCAATTTCTACTTTTGACGCCCCTGAGAAAAAGTCTTTTGAAAACACTGTGGGAAAAGAAGAAAATGCTGGTAACCAGCATTTTCTCCTTTTCCCACAGTGTTTTCTACCCTTCCCAGAACAATTTTCAATTTTTTAGTCACCTTTATTTTGTCATCTGCAAATGCTTTCAATTTTGACCAGTCTAAATTTTTCTCGTGTGGTAATGGGTCAAGCGTGACAAGTCACAAATTCGTTTCCCATAAGTGCCAGAAACCAACACTTGAACTGCCTATCCAATGGCAGATTGTCAACTTCACAATAATTTCCATACTTTCAAAATGATTTAAAATGTATTTTAACACTCCAGCTTAATTTTGGGTACTGCTGTGACTTTAATTAATTTGTTGTATGCCTAATGGCTTAGAGCCATAATGTTATTGAACTTTTAACCATTTCTTTGCATGAAAGTCAACAATCAAAGGTATTTACTCTTATCTGATGCCAGACAATTTTACTTATTAGAAGACCTTAAGAGATCAATTAACCCATTACCAAACAATCCCTACTTTTGAGGCCTCTGAGAAAGAAGCCTCCAGAAAACATTGTGGGAAAAGGAGAAAATGCTGGTAACCAGCATTTTCTCCTTTTCCAACAATGCTTTCTACCCTTCACAAAACAAATTTCAAATTTTCATTTACTTTTATTATGTCGTCTGCAAATGCTTTCAATTTGGACCAGTCTAAAATATTGTCATTTGGTAATGGGTTAAAATGTAAAGTTAAAAAGAAAAGACAATAAAAATACACTACATCTAATGGAATCAAGCAAATATTGAGGAGTAGGATTAGGATCATTTCCTTTCTCAGACATTCAATCCTATTACATTTCCCATACAATCTCATCTTTGATCAACCCTGAAGAACCAGCATTTTCTACTTTTTCCACAATGCTTTCCAGCCACTCAAAGAAAAATCTCATCATTATAGTTGCATTCCTACTGTCATCTTCAAATGCTTTCAATTTGGACAAGTCAATAATTTTGGTTCTGGTAAGTCATTAACATTTTCTTTCCTCTGCAAATACATTTTTGCTTCTCGCAGAAGAACTTGCCTTTTAACTCTTTTACCAATGACAAATTTTAGACTGCTCCAAATTAAAAGGATTTGCAAACTACAAATTAAAAGTGATTCAAAAATTGAAATTTTTTGGGGGGAAGGGAAGAAAACAATGTGGGAAAAGGAAAAAGTGCTGGTTACCAGCACTTTCTCCTTTTTCCACAATGTTTTCAAAAGGCTTCTTTCTCAGGGTCGTCAAAAGTCAGAATTGTGTGGTAAAGAATTAAGGTTAGGGAATCCTAATGGGATTAATGTAACATTTGGATGATATTGTTTTCCTAAAACCGTTAATCCATCTATCGGTCGACTGATTACTGATTGTCCAATTCTTAGCCAAATCTGTATGTTTTTTCCTGGCCATGAAAGGCCATGTTACATAGGGTGCCCTATCCTTAAAGGTAGGTATTTAGAATTTTCACATCGCACCAAATTAAAAAATATATATGTCATTGAAATTTATATGAAAAAAACAATACAAATCATCAGTAATTAAGAATCATAAAATTACAAAAAAATTTTTTTGGGTGGTATTCCCTTAAAAGGCTACGTAGCCTCTTAAACTATTTTTAGATTTCCCACCAAAATCACAAAAGCATTGTAGAAATATTAATTGACTAATGACTATTAAATTCCATAACATAACAAAAATGTAATTATTTTCCATAATGTCAAGAACTTCGGATGCAATGTTTAAAACTTCGTCTGTATATTTCCGGTATGTAAATGAGCCAGTTACTCATGTAAAAATAGACTGTGTTTCCCTTCAGTATCGACCTGGTCTGTAGTAAATCTCTAATTTATCTAGTTGTCGGATGGTTTTCGACTACTGGGGTTTAATGAATGAAAATTATAAGGCTTTGGGAGTATAAGGATGATTTTTTATTTGTATTTTTGTAAAATTTTCGTCCCAAAATCTGAAGGGCCACCTTTAAAGCATAATTATTGTCAAGCTGATTTGTAGAGTCTGATCTGTGTCTAAATTGTTGCAATTGTCCACTTGTATCTATAGACAGCTGCTGTTTTTAAGGCATAACTGATATAAATGACCAGGAAATCAGATTTCAGAATGACATAAGGCCATCTCTTTAGTGAAGAAGCAACATTGTACATGTGTTTATTTCAAATAAGTTTTCTTTGGGACTGTTGAAAATTTTATCTTGTACTGTGGGAGGTTTAAAAATGTCATCAAGCAAGAGGTTTCATGGGGAATTGCTTCTTTTCTCAAATTGTTTTCAAAAGTTGCTTTCTTTTAGCAGGGATGTAAAAAGTTGTAATATATACGATGACAATCTCTATGCCTTGTTAATACGGCAAGCATTTGCAGCCAATAAATGAAATTTGGCTCAAATGATTTTACTTGCATGAAAATACATGTATAATTTCAATTAAAGAAAAAAACACAGAAAATCATTTTCTACTTTTCCCACAATATTTCAAAAGCATTCTTGCTCAGAGTTGTTGAAAGACATAACTGGTTGGTGAAGGGCTTGGATTGGTAAAAAATACTTATGAGGTCATGTGTCAAGTTTTATTGTTGCTACTGGTCGTTAATTTTGACCTTTCAAGAGACAATCTCTGCTAATTATCAAATGGACAAGGATCAAATCAAGTCAAGGAAATTGAAATGGTTACTAGGTATCTTGTTTTGGTCTAAGCTCAGCTTTCATATGTACTGACCATTAGACATCTAAATAAATAACCATGGTCACTTGGAAAGACCAATCCACATAAAACATAGTGTATAAACCTGGAAATGTCGAGATCTGCATCATGCAATCTTCATGCATATGGGAGCAACTGACTGACCCTTGTCAACTGAACATCAATGAGTGCTTTTCTTTCGTCAACCAGAATACCAGCCTAGTGGCTGTTAATACTGCCAATTAAACACGTTTTATCAAATTAAAACTGGAGATTTATTTATAATTGAATAAAAGTGTATTTCACATGCAAGACCTTACAAAATTTTTGACCAGTAATAATACCCTCTTTTACAGTAGTGTCAACACGATTTTGTAGAGTTACTTTGAGAGTTAAAAATCAGGCTACACACTCTGTTCCCTATTCACCAAGTTTTCTCATGGGCTCTTTTCTTGAACTAAATCAACCTATTTTCTTTTGTCATTGGGAGTTTTTCTAGGTCTTTCAAAACTTTTTATGGCATCTGTGACTGCTTAATGGGTAGAGATAGGATGGGGGCACATAAGCACTGCTGAAATCACATGATAGAATCTAATGCCAGCTAGTTTGTCCCTATCTGGCCAGTCACATTCTCACCTGGTATTTACAAACAAAATTTGAGCATGTTTTATATAACTACAGTCAAGTTTCATATAAATATATTTCTGTTAAGGGTGCTTTGTTACTTATTATACTCTGCCGAGTGTATGTTGCGCACAGCTGCGTCTCATTGTAGTATAAATAGAGAGCGCGCCTCTATTCTGGTCATTCGACGGCTAGACTACACACTGTTTACAACTGCGTATAACCGGCCCGCCCACCCGTTTTCTTTTTTGGAGGGAATTATTTCATTATTGCATTCATTTCTGTACTGCTTTTTATGTATTTCGTATATTAGGAGGTTGATATATGTTGAAAAATACAATTACAATGCATAGTCTAGGCTGCTACTCCTATTTCCGACTTCTGTTGTTTATTATTCCATAATAAGTACATGCAATGGAACATAAATGTTTTATATTTGTCTGAGTGGAACGAAAAAAAATATAACCACAGTCAAGTTTTACATAACTATAGCAATAATCTGCTATGAGACATGCGATAACTATCATGATTATTTTAGAAAACTATCGTGATAAATCAAAGTTTCTGGAAATTTTATCTTTTATCTAGACTATCAAACAAAACTCTGCAATGCAGAAGTGGCAACTCCTTCACTCTCACATGCATGCTATTCCTTGGTAAGTATAGAAAAGCAGCACTATAATATCATCATCAGTTTACTTCAAAAACATCGTAACTACAGCTTTCTTGTAACAAGCTGTAGTTGTCAGGTATTCAAAGTAAACCGATGTTATGCCGACAGGTGTGTGTGAAAGGCCATGGTGCCATGGGGTGCCACAACAAAGACTTTGGTCCAGCAATAGCAAGAGGGCTTCCATCCCAAGGTTAAGCTTCGGAAAGATTAAATTAATTTTGAACATAAAAACTACCCACTGAAGCCATAATTTTATGGGAAACAAACTAATCCTTGCTGACAAAGGCAAAATTCCTTCTTTGTACAAATGACCTTGGAAAAATTTGATAATGAACAAAAATTATGGTAAAAAACTTGTGAAGCCATTGATTCAAAAGGAGATATATATGATATTGCAAGATTTTTTTTTTCTTTTTTTCATTTTGTGACAATGTTATCAAACAACTGCAAGACAAGAAAAGATTGTCTGTAGGTGGTAATGTATTGACACACCTCAGACAAAAAGTTAATTGCATCAAACTTAAAATGAAAAAAAGGACTGTTCAATAAATGCTATACCCATAAGAATAGTAATGGCCAAAACAAATCGATCACAGTCTTTCATCCATAATGTACTGGGGTGATCTCAAGAGACAGACCAGTGAGCTCTAATTTGTTTCCTCTGAATTGTGAAAAAGGTAAAGTTACCGTCCTGGTAATGTTTGATATCTATGCTTAAGTCTTTTGATAGGGCAGAAAACATGGTTAGGAAAGGAAAAATTTCTTTTTACAAGAAATTTCTCGTTTTCCAACAATGTCCACAAAAGGATTCACGTATACAGTAATCAAACCACAGCAATGGTTGTAAGTAGGCACATAAGACACAGAAGGCACATAAGTGTTTATTTACTTATAGTTATGACTGAAATGAGTTGACCTGAAATGGACCTTTATGCATAGAATAATTAAAGGTTGAATATTTATATCATCAGGTATAATCGGACGGTACCGAAATTCTGTAACTGATAATTGTTGGGTTTGATCTTTATTGAGCCATAGCCAAAATAAGAAGCTTTTGCAGATGGCGTAGATCAAGATCAGACTGCACAGATAGTGCATCTTAGATCTATGTCACCTACCACCTATTACAAATTGAAACCAACAAAATAATTTCAGGTACTTGTGCAGGTACAAGCTATATTTGAAGACACAATGAATCTATTAACAGCCTGAAGAGTTTAAAGAGGCATTTACGCTCATTTTTAGCTAGTTGTAACTCATTTTGTCTTTATTTTATCAAACTATAGTCATACTTAAATCTTCATGCCAAATATTGCGCTTGATGGTTGCAAGATTGCTTAGATTACGGTCCATAGAAAATGCATTTCGCCGAGTTGCAGCCTTCAATGTAAACAGACTTGTCGTTTTCGGTTTTTGAATCAAAGATTTTCAATATCCGTTATACACTCGGGTAGATTAGTATGATGAGCATGCATTCTGTCATGTGACTATATTTGACCTCGCCCTGTGTCAAATGAGGTAAATAAAGGAAAATGGAGGTTTCTCTGTTGATGCCTCGATTTTCAGAAGGAGGTCACGGCCTATATGCAAATTACACTGTATCCGACTCTAGGCGGAACCCAACGACAAATTTCCATGACGCACCATCATTGTTTACAGCTTTGATCGTAAGCCAGTTTTCTTCTGACTGATGTTCGGTTTCTAATACAAATCTTCGTGTTACCTTTTTTCAGGTACAGTATATATGTCAGTAATTTATCCATGTTAACACGAAGGACTGATTTCTGTTCCATTCTAAATTGTTTGAAATTTAACAGTGTTTTTGCTCACCCACTGTAGACGGACATCTTTAAAAAAAACGTGCACACAGTTCTTCATGCATATGACAATAGCCCAAGCAAAGTTCAGACAATGATTCAAGTGTGTAATATATGATAATAGAAGTCATATAATTTCATGTCAATTTCTTTGAGTAACACTATACAACAACATTTTTGACTCATCCAATTCTTTAAGCATTCATTTGCAGACTATGAATTAACTGTAGTGTAACTGGTAAATGTCAAAGTCAGCTAACAGTCCTGACTTAGTCCATAATTTTGCATAGTTTAGTCTGAAATGTGGTAAAGACTTAAAGCTGACAGTCCCAAGTCAAACAGTTGTAACCTCATAAGCAAACAATTAACCCTTTACCACACAATCACATGTTTAACCCTTTCCCAAACAATCCCTGGTTTTTACGGGTCAGGAATAGAAGCCTTTTGAAAACATTGTGGGAAATGGAGAAAATGCTGGTAACCAGCATTTTCTCCTTTTCCCACAATGTTTTTTACCCTATCATATAGAAAAATCATCTTTTTAGCAACTGTTGATCGATTTGTCATCTGCAAAATGCTTCAATTTGGTCTGGTCCAAAATTTGCTGTTTGGGAAAGAATTAAACAACCCTGAAAAGGGCTGATTGATTGTATGGTGTTTAATATCATTTTCAACATTGTTTCAGTTATAATGTAGCAGCCAGTGCACCTATCAATGCTTTCCTGGAATCTCTTCAACCAGTACTCCACAAAATTTTCTTTTCGAGCCACTGGCTGCTTCCCCACATCATCATCGTTGAAACAATGGTCAGCAGTGGAAAAGGAATGAATCCTGTCTCAATGAATATCATCAATCTTTGGAAACAAAGAAATTAGCCAAGCCAGGTATCAAACCCACCAGCCCCTGTTCTCAAGTCCTGTCTACTACCGACTGAGCTACAAGGACCCTGAAAAAGAAGGCTTTTCTCTTTTCAAAACATTTTTTAAAAATTATAAACATTTTGGGAAAAAGGAAAAAATGCTGGTTACTAGCATTTTCTCTTTTTTCCCACAATGTTTTCTGCTTATTCAATGACAAATACTGTCCTTTAACCCATTACCACACAATCCCTACTTTTGACGCCCCTGAGAAAGAAGCCTTTAGAAAACATTGTGGGAAAAGGAGAAAATGCTGGTAACCAGCATTTTCTCCTTTTCCCACAGTGTTTTCTACCCTTCCCAAAACAAATTTCAATTTTTCAGTTACCTTTATTTTGTCGTCCACAAATTTCAATTTGGACTAATCTAAAATTTTCTCGTGTGGTAAAGGGTTAAAAAAAAAAATGTTATCTGTAAATTCTAGCAATATGGATAAGTCCAAAATTTTGCTCTTTGGTAAAGGGTCAAAGCTCAGCCCAGAGGAAAACAGGAAACTGTCACATGTCACCATAGAATAATTTGTGCTACAAACAATATGAGATTTTATCTTCCTGCAAACTGATGCTAAAATGTTGTAGGAAGAGAAATAAAGCTTGTAACAAGCAAATGCCCCATTTCCCATGTTTTCATATTGTACATGGTCTGCAACATGCGAAAAAGGGCATTCGGACATTTGGGTAAAGTGTCGTCTCGGATTAGCCTGCACAGTCCACGCAGGCTAATCTGAGACGACAGTTTGCCACTATATTAGATTTTGTGAACAGTATAGACAATTACATAAAATGGTAAGTGTTGTTTCTGATCACCCTGCGCAGGCTGCACAGGCTGATCCAAAACGACACTTTACACAAATATTAGAATGCCCCTTTTCGCGTGTTGCAAGCCTTGTAAGAGGGCCATGCTCTGTGAAAAAGGGGACTTAATACATCTTCAAAAAAGTATCCACCCATGCCAGCCTGTGCAGACCTAACATGTGTTGATACTTTATGCTATTTATCAATTTTCTGCAGACCCCACGAATTGTTCTTCCTCACAATTCAGTAAATTGTTAGACAAAATGGACTTTATGGATCCAGAATTACCCATAAAATGACCATAACTTGCTTGGTATAATGCATTATACCAAGGTCAGAAATGAAACGGGTGCAAGACAATTTCTTCAAACTTAACCGATTCAAAGATTTGAGACATTGTCCAGGCGCCGTACGATTTAAGATCTTTTGCTCAAGCAGTCACAAATCAAACGGGTATCAGACTGCAGTTCCTTCAGAAATGCAGTGCATGCTTTTTTTGAGTTCAGAAAGGCACCAGGCGGCGACCGGATGGTCATTGGGCGGTGATCGGACGGGGACCGGACGGACATCTTTTGGACTTTGTGCCGCTGTCCGGATAGCTACAGAGCCGTGTCATACTGTCCGAGGATGACAGGCCTCTGTAGCCACATTTTGACCCACACAGTCCATACTCTGCGGCCTCGCCCAGCAAGCATCTAATCGTAAACAGCAGCAGCTGCTATTACATTTCTCATTTACATGGTATAACTGCCATTTTCACCTCAAAACTAATTAATTATATCTTTATGATATGCTGATCATGAGGCCAAAGTACATTTTTGCCGACTGGTCGCTATCCGGTAAGAATTCACAAAATCAATGCTGCACGGCGATCGGATGGTCACTTCACGGTGCCTGGATGAACATTTATAATTGGGCGGTCCCCATTCAGGGCCTGGGCGATGGCAGTCTGGTTGTCGGACGGATGCAGTTCAGTCACCGGACGATTTGGAGAAAAACTTTTTCATAAAAAACGGCCATGCACCGTCCGATTTCTGAAGGCATTGTCCGGTCATCGGACAGCGCTTGGACAGAGCGACAGACAGATGAGTTAATGCCGCCCCTCCAGTGGCTTTCGGAAGGTTAAAAAATCGTCCAGTCGACGTCCAATTACAACATTTTCTGAAACTTTGAACACGTGCCGGACAGCTTCTCAAAAGTGAACTTTTGCCTTTCAAATTTAACTGCCACTTTGCGGTCCCCAACGATAGTTTCAAAATCTCCTGAAAAACTCGCCATTGGGCAGCAGTTGGTTATTTGTGATTGGGACATTAAAGAGAGGCATTAGGCCCCCTCTTGCCAGAGTTTGGCTCAACTGCATGAATAAGAACTCCTTTCCCTCTGGTAACTCTGCAATGTGTAACTTGATACCATTTACTAAAAAAAATAATACTTTATGAATGAAAACATCCATTTTGGTGGTGACATAGATAAACATTATCTAACCAAGAAAGAAAAAGAAAAATGGGCAAATGAACATCTCAGTTTGTTTCAGCAACTTCTGCTATCCATGAATTCCAGGAGTATAATTACAAAATCGTAATACTCTGTAAAGCACTTTTTTCAAAGCCACTGACTGCTTCATCACATTAACATGGTCAAGACACTATCATGGATTAAAGAAAGTCTGAAGAAATCCTAAGCAATGACCATTGATATATGATATACAGAGCTGAAATCTTTACCAGATGACAAAATTCAGACTTGTTGAATTTAAAAGCATTTGCACACAGCAAAGTAAATGTGACCAAAAAATCTATATTTTTTTTTTAAAAACAGGTAGAAGACATTGTAGAAAAGGAGAAAATGCTGGTTACCAGCATTTTCTCCTTCTCCTACAATGTTTTCAAAAGGCCTTTTTCTTAGATATGTTAAAAACTGCAATTGTGTGGCAAAGGGTTAATGTACTGCTACACTTGGTTACCTCTGTCACTACCACCATTGAAAGAAGGGTTTTCATTTTCACAAAATCAATTAAAAAAAATACATAAAAGGCTTTCTTTTAATTGCAGTAATGACTGCAATGCATTAGAAATAAAAAGTGAAGGACAAATAAATCAATGTGGGTGATTGATAACTGCATCAATGCCAATGATATGTTATAAGCAGATAATTAGAGTTCATTGCAGTCCTCAGGAAGTAGCCCTGAGTTGTATAACATGTTTAATGTTAGCTCATTAGCCCTATATAACGCAATCCTGAGTTTTAACCGCCCTTACTAGGAAAGCTTCCGGAAACATGGTGGACAAGACAAGGGAATGCATTAAACCAGCGTTTTCTTTTATATGCACATATTCTTTCCATTCACACACAATAAATCCCATTCTTTACTTGCATTACTTCTAATTTTTCATTTCAACAAATTTTGTTGCCCAGTAAAGACTTCAATGAAATTCGGAGTTACTCATTGACAACTCTTGATTGCTTTCGTGGTAAAATTATAGATTTAGAAAGAAATACAATTTAAGATCGGCTGAACCAAATGCTTTATCCAATCAAAATGAATTTTGCATTACTTTCAAATTCAAAATTCTCAAGAATTGGGAATAAGTCCAGGATTATAAGACCACACAAACAAACAATTAAATAATTACCAAATGACAAAATTTTAGGTTTATCCAAATCCAAAGCATTTGCAGATGACAAAATAAAAGTGACTGAAAATTTGAAAATTGTTTTGTGAAGGGTAGAAAACATTGTTGGAAAAGGAGAAAATGCTGGTTACCAGCATTTTCTCCTTTTCCCAAAATGTTTTCTACAGGCTTTTTTTCTAAGGGTCATCAAAAGTAGGGATTGTGTGGTAATGAGTTAATGCTGTAAAGTTACATGATATAAAGCCATAATATAGTACAAACACCCAGTTACTGATGCACTGGAAAAAGCTACATTTGTTTCTTCTTTTTTTTCCTTTCAGAACCTAGGGAACAATTAGCAGTCAAGCAGTATAAGATTTATGATGACAATATGGCAACCACAGAGGTTTCATGTCTATCAAAACAATGTAAAAGAGAAGAATGAAGCAGAATGGACAGATTAGTCCCTGTGGTATGTGACAGCTGTCATAAAACACCAAGTTAAGGTCAAGTAGGAAGCAAAACATATTGACATCATGGACTTGACAAGCCGTATCTACATATCATTTGAAGTAGTGGTGGGTTTCTTATCCAGTGTTGGAAACCTTCTGGTGATTATTGCCATTTTTAAAAATGTACGACTACAGACAGTGACCAACTGTTTCATCGCCAGCTTAGCCTTTGCTGACTTCCTAGTGGGACTAGTCGTAGCCCCTTTGGCAGCCCTCAGTTACTTGGGACTACCACATCATTTACTAGGATGCATTTTCACAAACTCTATAATCATCTCATTTACGCAAGTATCAATATTTAATCTATTAGCTGTGGCATTCGAGAGGTTCACTGCCATTAAGCATCCATTTTTCTATCAAGAGCACTTGACAATAAAACGTGCAATCATCATCAATCTTGGTGTATGGATCCTTGGCGTTTTGTTTGGACTCATTCCATTATTTGGTTGGAATTTGAAATCAACAGTAGATGAAGAATGGACGTGTAATTTTGTCAATGTAATTGACATGCGTTATGTTGTGTATTTTCACTTCTTTGGTTGTATATTAGTGCCCTTAGCCATTATCATTGCCATTTACTCCTACATATTTTGCATCGTTCGTAAACAAATGTCACAAATTGCTTCTCTCGAAATTCCAGATTTAAATCAAGGTGTAAATGGAACTGCCTCCCAGAGATTTAAAAAAGAAATCAAAGCAGCAAAATCTCTCGCTGGAGTAATATTTTTATTTGCTTTGTCCTGGATACCGATTCATGTCTTAAATAGTATGAGTTTGCTGTGCGGGGCCTCTTGCCCATATCCAATGGAGCTACTACTGGTAGCAATCATTTTAAGTCACGCAAATTCAGCCGTAAATCCATTCCTCTATGCTTATAGTAATAGCAATTTTAAAGTGGCATTCAGGAAAATGTTCTGCAAGAAAACAGCGAACGATGTGATTACTAATGCAAATCCTCCATCACAATCCATTCATAACAACACAAAAAACAGTGTAATGCTGCATCAGAAAATAAATCAAAATGGTTACCATGACATTGCCACTAATCATGTGACTGCAGAAAACTGTGATACAAAAACGACTATATTGAAGGGAACAATGTCCAAGCCTGCATCCCCTGAACCATGCGAGGAAGACAGACTTCAGTGCACAAGTGCAATTTTTGTAGTAGAAAGAGATAAGTAGATCCTTGCTTCTTGCAGTTACCATTTTTCCTAAATGCTTTACCAAACAACAAAATGTCAGCCTCAACGAAATTGAATGCATCAGCAGATGGCAATTCAAAGTTGGTACAGATTGGCTGAAGATCTCTGATGTGGTAGAAAACATTGTGGGAAAAGTAGAAAATGCTGGGAACTAGCATTTTCTGATTTTCCCACAATGTTTTCAAAAGGCTTCTTTCTCAGGGATGTTAAAACTTGGATTGTGCTGTAAAGGTTTATTACACATGAGATCTTTTCTTCATGCAGATATTATTTTTTTTAGCAATCATATCCTGACTTATTTCATATTGCAGCAGCATCAACTTTTCAAAACATTGCTGTAAAAGGATGAATTCCATATCATAAATAATTTATATGCTTGCCACAACATTTTGTCAAGTCTATTCATGTGTAAAAACTCAATTTGTATTGATGATTCAATCATCTGCATTATTTTTTTTTTGCTGTAAACCTGTTTAACCCTTTACCACACGACAAAATTTTAGACTTGTCCAAATTGAAAGCATTTGCAGACGACAAAATGAACGTAACTCAAAAATCGAAATTTGTTCTGGGAAGGGTAGAAAACACTGTGGGAAAAGGAGAAAATGCTGATTACCAGCATTTTCTCCTTTTCCCATAGTGTTTTCAAAAGGCTTCTTTCTCAGGGGCGTCAAAAGTAGGGATTGTGTGGTAATGGGTTAACCCTTTAACAAAAAACCCCAGAGAATATTAACAACATTGTGGAGGAAGGCTATTGCAAAAAAAATGTGGAAAAAGGAGAAAATGCTGTCTTCCAGCTCTTTCCTCCTTTTCCCTTTCTGCTTTATATACTTAACAAAAAAAAAAACACTTTGAGATTGATTGATTTAATTTGCATTTATTTATGGTCGCCACCTGTTTCCAATATGGGTGATGCCCCTTTAAGCTGTTACCACTGTTACAAAGGATAGTGCAGATACAGGTCGAAACCCATCCTAAGTTTCGCGCGGTTCCTTAATATGCTCAGTGTATAGCACTGTCACAGGGGACCTCGGTTTTAACGTCTCGTCCGGAAGACTATTAGTAATTTTAGATGGCCAGCCATGGGAATCCAACCCACACCCTCATGATCATAAGTCCCACACTCTACCAAATGAGCTGTACAGGCAGGTCAAACACAACGAGAGATCAAGATATGAGTTTATGTATATAGGGGTTTCTCAGCAAAATAAGAATTTTGCTTGAAACAGTCATTGCCAAATCAAAGCAGCAAAACATTTTCAGAATGGAAATAAAACCCTAATACTCACAATTTCAATTTTTGTTTGTGCAATATGTCTCAGAAAGGCAGGTAGTGTAGATCAGTAATCACGACTTACACTGACTGCGAGACATCTGTAGTTGTGAAAGGATTTACAAGTTAAAAGCACACAGTATTTCAGAGCTTTTACATATCATGATATCAACAATGTCTTTCTTAACTTTCATCAAAAATGTCAATGCAAAAATTTTGTCCTATAATGAAAGTGTCTGCAGAAAACAAATTCATTATTGTTCAAATGATAGATTTGTCTTTACACCCTTTTTTCAATAGTTTTTTTTTAAGTAAAAGCAAACATGAAACTGCCATTCTGAAAGTTGTTTACCCCACCCTTCTTTCTTTGCTAGTATTCAAGGTAATGATGCAACAAACCTTTCTGTTGCACTTTTTGTCAAGAAAATTCCAGGCAAATAATTTCTCATTTTACCCTTTATCCCACAATGATGAGTTTTAAATACCTCAAGATAGTAGCTTTTTGAAAACATTGTGGGAAAAGGAGAAAATGCTAGAAACCAGCATTTTCTGCTTTTTCCATGGTGATTTCTGCTCTATCAAAGAGTAATCCCATCTTTAGAGAAATATTGGAATTGTTGTCTGCAAATGCTCCCAATTTGGCTAAGTCTATAGTTTGCTTGTGTGGTAAAGAGATAATTGAATGTTTTCTTCTTCATTGGAAAAAGACTAAATGAGCATGTAGCAGGTCAAACTAAAATAGCCTAATGTTACATCATTTTGAATAAATTCTCCATGTGCTTTATCATTTCAAGCCTCTTGGCAGCTGTTCTGGTTATCAGATCAGGAACTATAGTACTTCATTTCTAATGCAAATTTTCCATGATGACGAATCCTATTGGCTGAAGTACATTGTGAATCAGCCAATCAGAAGGATATTTAGAATGGTTGATGAGTACAGTCCAGGCCCTTTTCTTCTGGTAAATTGTATTTCTTTTTCTTTCCTTTTCATAATTATTTTTTAATTACAAGCTTCAGACCTACAAATTATCAATATGGACTGGAAAATTTAGCTATTTACAAATGTTTGCGCTAAGTGGAGGCTAAATAGGAAGATCACATACAAAAGAGAAAATGCTATTATGTTGACTCAAACTCACATCACTCTGTTAGTCTTTCAGGGTCAATAATTATACATTATTATACTGCATAGAAATACACACTTGAATGGGAAAACTTTGTAGTGTGATCAACTTGTTGAATCATCCGGTGGCAAGGCACTTGGAAATTCCACAGCCAATATTGGTGCCACATTGCCTTTGGCCTGGGTCAACATGATCTGCCACAGCAGTGAACAAGTTTCCAAGTACCCTGTCACCTGACTGTACAATATTAGTTGTACGGTCAGGTGGCAGGGGACTTGGAAACTTGTTCACGGCTGTGGTTAATCATGTTGCCCCGAGCCGAAGGCACTCAAAAGGGAAACTGGTTTTACGTGGTTTTTGCATGAAATATGTTCCCAGCATGTTAACCAATCAGATCACGAGAAATATCTTTGCCGTATAATACGTATTAAAGTTTAGTTGAAATAGCTGTAGTGGTAAAGACATGTAGCCAACAAATCTCAGGATTCTTGAGGGTGTTGGACTCCCACAGCTGGCCAAGTTCAACTTGCCAACACTCTTTCTGATGAAACCATGAACCTACGTAGGTTTCTTGTGACTATGCTATACACATATTAATTCTTAACTCTTTACCAAAGGACAAATTTTTGGATTGGATCAAATTGAAAGCATCTCCAGATGACAAAATCAAATCATGTTAATATGATTGTATCTGACTTTGATAGGTTAGAAAATATTGTGGGAAAAGGAGAAAGTGCTGGTTACCAACATTTTCTCCTTTTCCCACAATGTTTTCTATAGGCTTCTTTCTCAGGGTCGTAAAAAGTTGGGATTGTGTGGTAAATGTTAAAGAAACAATCTTTGATTTTCATGACTCTGTACAAGAAGCCTGTTGAAAACATTGTAGGAAAAGGAGGAAATGCTGGTTATCAGCATTTTCTCCATTTCCAACAAAGTTTTCAACCCTACCAAAACAAATTTCAAATTTTAAATCACACATATTTTGTCATCTGCAAAATGCTTTCAATTTGGATCAATCTAAAATTTTATTGTTTGGTAAAGAGCTAGAGAACCAAGGTAACTTTGGATCAGTTTTGTCCTGTATCTTGAAGGATCCCTTGTAACATAACTTACAGCTGTCTGGGGTTGTCACCAATACAGTAATCAGTGGTGACAATAAATAAATGGAAAATCAATTAACCTGTTACCATACAATCCCTACTTTTGACGACCCTGAGAAAGAAGCCTTTAGAAAACATTGTTTGAAAAGGAGAAAATGCTGGTGACCAGCATTTTCTCCTTTTCCCACAATATTTTTCTACCCTTCACAAAACAAATTTCAAATTTTCATTCACTTCTATTTTGTGGTCTGTAAATCCTTTCGATTTGGACAAGCCTTAAATATTGTTGTTTGGTAATGAGTTAATCAAATATATAAATGTGAACTTTTTGAACCATCAAACAAACAATTGGCTGAAACCTGGAATACTGAAACTATTAATTACAGGTTTGACAGAAATAATGGTCTGTGTAAATTTAAGATCAGACTGCACATACAGAGTGGTATGATCTTGAGCTTTAGCTGTCTATCTTAAGCAATAGCTCCTATGGTTTGCCCATGCAACTACAGAGGTTTAGATTACCAGTCTGATCTTGTAGTAACTATATTCAAGGGATTTTCAGATTAATAAACTGTGACCTGTCATGGGAAAAGTGACAATCTGGGAATTCCGAACATCAATTAGATGAAAACAGATCGAAGATAGAGCAGGTCAGTTTAAGTTGATAGTTCAAAAATGATTGTATAGTAAGACAGAATGACCACTTCTCATGCAGAAAATATCATAAAAGTGAAAAGCGCAGTCTGATCAGGGTCGACACTATTTGCATTTCCCAGAAGGTCCCTTTTGGTGTGATGGGTCACACATTATTACATCTTAGGGGATAATAGCATCTACCAAATGACAGATGGGGTAGCAAATTTCACCAATAGATAACAATTAATGAGGTACCCAACAAGTATTTCTCAGTCAGACTCTGACAATATCTTAGTTTAAATTTCTCTGGCAGCTTAATTTAGGGGAGAGTACAATAATATACCTGAATATTTATTAGCTTTTGTGGAAATGAAATCTGGTTAGGCTACAAAAAATAAGCTCTTTTAATATTCATCCTTTCTTCAGACAAAGTGATTAACCCTTTCCCAAATGACAAATTTTAGACTGTCCCAAACTCAAAGTGTTAGCAGATGACAATTTTGAATTTGATGAGAATAGCAGAAAGTTTGCCTAAAGACTAGAAAACACTGTGGGAAAAAGAGAAATTGCTCGTTACAAGCAATTTCTCCTTTTCCCACAGTGTTTTCTAAAGACTTACATGTACTGCAGAAACATAAAAACCAAGGCTTGTTTGGGAAAGAGTTCACACAATTATGTTCTTGATTTATTTGCAAGGTCAAGTTCTTGTACAATGACATTTTAATATTTTCATCAGTTATTTTTTGTGAAATTGCTTTAGAATTTTGCCATTAAATTTGTAGTTGGCACATGATTTGGGTGAATGTTTGATTACTTGATGTGTCCTTGTATTATGACAAATGAAGTTGGAAAAAATTTCAGTTTACAGATAAAATATATATAATGTAATAAGAAAGATCACGCTAAATTATATAACCAAAACTTAACTCATTATCAGATGAAAAGAAAATTTAGATTTGTACAGCATTAGCAGACTTCAAACGTGAACCCAAATAATGACATTTGTCTAAGTTTATTCCAAGGTGTTAGAGCAAAGTTTGTTCTGAAAACAGTCTAGCCTGAACACCAAAATAGTCTTTAAACTTGGCAAGTCTTTAACCCTTACCAAAATAATCCCAAGTTTTAATATCCAGACTGAAAAAGCTTTTGAAGACACTGTGGGGAAAGGTAAATGCTGGTAACCAGTATTTTCTACTTTTCTCACTCTGTTTTCTTCCTTTTCACTTACAAAATTTGTAATTGGAGTCTAATCTAGTGTCTGAAATCCTTTTCATCTTGATGCATATAAATTTAATGTTTGTAGGACACAGTTAACTCTTTATCAAATAGTTCCACATTTAACGCTTTGCCAAACAATCCCTCATTTTCACAATCCTGGGAAAGAATGATTTTGAAAACATTGAGGGTAAAGGAGACAGTGCTGGTAATCAGCATTTTCTCCTTTTCCAACAGTGACTTTTACCCCATCAGGGGCCTAGAGCTCATTTGTACCAATTCTGAATTAGTTGTCTGGATGCTCTAAGGAAGGGTCTAAAATTTGTCATTTGGGAAAGGGCTATGCTACCCAAAGATACATGCTTTGGAAAGCATTTTGCAAGAGAAAATGCTAGTAATCAGAATTTTCACTTAATACTATAATGTATTTGACCAATATGATGAAAAAATATGATTATGTCATCTGCAAATGCTTACATTTTGATAAGTCAAAACTTTTATCATTTGGACAAGAGGTACTGCATTAAATTTTTCAAAATATTCATCTTCTTTAAAATGTAAATACTACTTTGATGCATGTACAATCTCAGTATAACTGATTCTAAGTTCACTTTTTGTAATGTTGTGTATTTACTTCAAACTTTTTTCTATTTTTTTTATATTGAGTCATCCTTCCCACTTCTTATTCAGCTTGTCTGAAAAGGGTATTTTACTGTATTACCCTTTCAAAATATTCATTATTTTAATAATATAATATATGTTTTTACATTCTCTTTGTACGTGATATTAAGTCCATTATTGTTAAAAGTGTGATTTTTCAATACAATATCCCCCACCACCACCACCATACCTTTATCTATTCTAGGCCTGTAAACACTGACAACTCTTAACTTGCATTCTTGATTTTATTCAAGATTCTTAAAGCAACACAACATATGATTTGCTAAATCATTTGGTTTAGCCAATCAGAAATCAGAAATCTTGTGGGGTTTTTTTTAGAGTTTAAAAAATTAATGAAAATGATTCTTAAGGATGTTATTAAGAGTAGTAAGTATACACTTGACCTAAACTTTGTATGTTACATGCCTTAGATGACATAAGAAAAAAAATTACATATCACTTTTTATCTGTATTTTGTAATTGTATGAATTTGCTCAGGCACATAAATTTCATGGCATTAGGAAAGCTTAATTCCATGTTTTGTGTGATAAATCTTTAACCCATTACCACACAATCCCTACTTTTGACGCCCCTGAGAAAGAAGCCTTTAGAAAACATTGTGGAAAAAGGAGAAAATGCTGGTAACCAGCATTTTCTCCTTTTCCCACAATGTTTTCTATCCTTCACAAAACAAATTTCAAATTTTCAGTCACTTTTATTTTGTCGTCTGCAAATGCTTTCAATTTGGACCAGTCTAAAATATTGTTGTTTGGTAATGGGTTAATCTAATTCTGTTATAGACCTTCTGTCTGTTTATCTGTCTGTTTGTGTGATACACCTTCCTAGTTATAATTTCTTTGTTTTATAATTGAAATACAAATTTATATGTTTTGCAAGCAGAAAAAGGATAATGAATTTTACTATGTTCTACTGTTTCTTTGAGAAAATTGTAAAATTGTGCAATATGGATGAATTATTAAATATGCATTTGGTCCTACATTTACACTGATATCTTTAACCCTTTACCTCACAATGACAACTTTTAACGTCCTGAAAGAGAAGGTTTTTGAAAACATTGTGGGAAAAGGAGAAAATGCTAGTTACTAGCATTTTCTCCTTTTCCCACTTTGTTTTCTACTTATTTCAAAGAAAAATCATTTCATGTGAGCCACCATTGAAATGTCATTAGAAAATGTTTTCAATTTGGACAGGTCTAAAATCTTGTCATGTGGTAAAGGGGTTGATCAATTTTCTCTCCATCAGCATTTAACCATTTACCAAACAACCCTGTGATTAAATGACCCTGAGAAAGAAGCCTATAGGAAATATCATGGGAAAAGAAGAACCAGCATTTTCTTCTTTGCCTACCTTGTTTTCTACCCTTTCAAAGACAAATGAAGTCATTGGAACCAAACTGAATTTGTTATCTGCAAATGCTCATAATTTTGACAAGTCGAAAAATCAAGTTGTCTTGTACAGACTAACTAAATCATGTCTTTGTATTGTTGTTCACATGCCTTTTTGTTAAATACAAAATAAAATGAGCCATGCTCTGGCAAAAGGGGGCTTGATGCATCTCTGTGATGCATGGTACCTAGCAGGTCATCGCATTGTCACTGATCCATAAAATCCATTTTGTCAGACAGTTGACTCAGTCATAAGGAAGACTGATCCTTGGACACACACAAAATTCACCAGAAATGAAAAAGTTCGGCCCAGTTCAGCCTGCATGGACTGCGCAGGCTGACCTGGGTCGATACTTTTCACAGATGTATTAAGCCCATTTTTCCACAGAGCATAGCTCAAATAAAATTGATAATTTCAATCAGAGAAATAAGCATACATTTTGCAATGTTGTGGGAAAAGGAGAAAATGCTGGTCACCAGCATTTTCTTCTTTTCCTACAATGCTTTCTACTGGCTTACTTCTCAGCATTGTTTTAATTGTGTGGTAAAAAGTTAACATTATGGCTAGCCATTAAAGGGTAAATTCTAGATATTTCCAAAACATATATTGCATTACAGGTAGTGGGTAATCAAATTACGATCTTTTCAACTAATTTTCTATGTCAAAGTGGTTGTGCTTGTCTGTTCAAAATAAATGTGTTATATAAAAGAAAATAAATCTTTCATATCTTCACCTTAATTATCTCCGATCTGACCAATTTTTCCAGGTTTAATACAGTTTGTATAGTTCTTTCAATGGTATTTCAGTCAAAGTCCAGAATCAACTCAATAATAGATATTTTACTCAGATCGCATACATTCTAGAGTTGGGCTCTGAAGTTCCTTGTCAAAAGGCACTACCATCTTACCAGTACTCTGAGCAAGAATACCTTTATTTTCTAAAATCTGTGGTGTGGGTTTTCATCAAAGTTGCTTCAACATAAAAAGCTAACTGAGTACCCACATCACATGTTTTAGTGAAGAATAGTTTTGTTTTAAAGAAAGATACCTCCATTTATGAAGATCTCTGAATCCGAGTACCAACAAAGAAATCCACAGGACAAAAGCCTTATAGATCAAAAGCCCCATGGGACAAGAGCTGCAGGCACTTGACAGAAATACAGGAAAAAGCTTCATGATATTCAATCATGCATATCTTATTTTTCTGATTATTGACCTTTGAAAAAGTTCTAATCTAAACACTCACATGAATGCCCACTTCCTTTGAGTTGAACGAGGTGTGTGTCCATTTGTCTGCATGGTATTTTCTCTGGAACTTTGTAAGGGAGCCTGCCCCTCGGATAGCCATATCGTTGGTGTGGAAATAGGCATCAATCACAAGTTTCCCATCATACACCAAACAGGCATCATTGATTGCTGAATAAAACCAATAATAGAATCAGCATTTTCTCCTTTTTCCACAATATTTTCAAAAGCTGTCTTTTTCTAGGATGCTTAAACTATGATTGATAAAAAACCAATACAAGCATGAAAATATGCCATTCTAAACTTCTCTCTCCTAACATTATTAAGTGCCTTGCATGACACCAAAAATCTACATGGGTGCCTAAAAATAACTATGGCTATTGGTTACTTTTAGCCACAAATAACTGACAAAAACTTGTTTTAAGATCACAAAAAAATCTGATTTAATACATAGTTGGCTAAAAATTTCATTACCACCGGCATAGATGAATTTGATCACCTTTCAGGTGTGTACTTTTGTAACCATTGCAGCAAATTCAGCAACTGCAAGTTTAAGCTTAAAGCATTTCTATGGTATCTCTAATTGACCCTTAATAACAGCAAGGGTGAAACCATTTCTTATGTGTATATGACACGTTTTGATGTCAAAGAAAACATTGTGGCAAAAGGTGAAATTGCTCGTCACGAGCAATTTCACCTTTTGCCACAATGTTTTCCAAAGGCTCCTACAAGCAATGCGTAGAAATGAGTATCTATGGAGTAAAGGGTTATAGAAAATTTTTCACATAATTTCTATAATGATTATCCATGTTTTAGATGAATAATTTTCAAAGATAACTGTAAGATGATTACAATATGTCTCCCTACCCTGAAAAAAGGGGGGGGGGGCATAATCATGAAGAGGATAGGTAAGAACTATTACCTTTAAATGCACTGAAGTCCACATTTTTTCCATAAAAGGAAAAGAACGCCTGTAAAGAGACAGATAAATTGAAGTTCACATAAATCGTAAACATGCCCACCTAAGACTCATGTGAAAGTTAATAAATATGAATGACGACATCTGTACAGTTCCACACTACCAAAATTTACACAAAGGGGATATACATGTACTTGAAAGAAACAATAACTGCCAAAAGTAGAAATACAGGAGAGTGTTCAAATACATTTAAATTTGAATTATATCATTTAAAAGTATGCAAATTATTAAGGAAAGGACAATCTGTTATTGTACAGTCATTCCAAGTGTCAGTAACTGGCAGACAAAGATTAAAAGTTGCCAGGCCATTCAATTTTCTTTAACTCATTACCAAACAACAATATTATAGGCTTGTCCAAATGGAAAGCATTTGCAGACGACAAAATAAAGGTGACTGAAAAATTGAAATTTCTTCTGGGAAGGGTAGAAAACACTGTGGGAAAAGGAGAAAATGCTGGTTACCAGCATTTTCTCCTTTTCCTACAGTGTTTTCAAAATGCTTCTTTCTCAGGGGCGTCAAAAGTAGGGATTGTGTGGTAATGGATTAATTTCACTGTTTGCATGATTATCAATTTGATTTTTCAGCCAGGGAAACTTGGACCCATCAGAAAATAACATACTGTCATCATCTTAATATGTTGGGCATTTAACCCTGTACCACACAATCCTGACTTTTAACAACCCTGAGAAAGAAAGCTTTTGAAAACATTTCCAGAAAAGGAGAATAACGAGCATTTCTCCTATATTTTTCAATCCTTCATAAAACAATTTTCAGTTTGTAAGTCACAATTACTTTGTCCTACAAATGCATTTAATTCTGATCTGTCTAAAATTTTTAGGCATTCTGTGATGACAAAGAAAACACTGTGAGAAGTTGAGCATTTCTTTACTGGAAGCAAGTGAACCGCCTCCCATTTATTTTTATGAAACTGCCAAGTGGGATCAAGTTCAATTGTTTGGTTTTGGGTTATCTCTTATCACCAGAGGATCAAATTTTATACTGTTTCGAAGGCATTTGCAAATAATAGATAATATGTGGGTAAAATAATGAGATTTATCATAGAAATAATGCAAAAAACAAAGTCTAAGAAGAAGGAAGTGTTGGTGTCTTTGTTGCATAAAGTTTCAAAAGAATCTCCCTTTTTTTTTTGGTTAGTAAAAAGCATGAAGTTGTTTTGGTGAAAGGCTGAATGGGACACTTACACTGCACTCAAGCGTAAGTGGTACATCTGCTGACGTAAAACTTGCGGATTTAATTTCATCCCAATCCTGCCCTTCATTCCACTGTGCAAGATAGTAGCCCGTGTAAATCTGTATCCCAGCCTCCTTCATGGCCTGTGATAGGGCTCCCTCAACCACTGGGTCATTAAAACTGGTAGTCTGAAAATACAGAGTGCATTCATGATTTAGAACAGATTACAGCGGACCACTTTGAAACAAGCTGCTGATACCCAGTAGATGACCAACACAAGAGTAGAGTCAGTAATTAATACTTAACCCTTTACCAGACTATCCCTACACTAAGACACCTTATGGAAAGAGTCTTTTGAAAACACTGTGGGAAAAGGAGAAAATGCTGATTACCAGCATTTTCTCCTTTTTGCTCATCAATTTTTTCTTCCCTTTGAAATAAAACTTCTCGTGTTTTTGATAAGGAATGTTTTGTTGTTTGCAAATGCTTTCCATTTAGACAATTTTAGAATTAATGTTGTTCGGTATAGAGTGCCAAAATTAGAAACAAAGTAATAGACAGTGCAGATCCAAGATCATCCTGCTTTTTCTGTACAGTCTGATCTTAATTTACACTGTCCTCAAAAGCAGCATAAGCCAGGTCCAGCTTTCAGGTTGAGGTTGTACTTTGCCCTGAAAACTTAATCCCTTTGCCAAAAAAATTTGTGATGGGAAAATCCAGTATCAGCCAGGTTTTGCTGTACAGACTGATCTAAATTTAAGCTATCCCCAAAAGCAGCTTAAACCAGATCCAGCTTTTTCAGGTTACGGTTGTGCTTAGTGTTACTTTAACCCTTCACTGAAATTTCTTTGTTATAACTCTTTACCAAACGACAAAATTTTCGGCCTTTAGAAAACATTGCGGGAAAAGGAGAAAATGCTGGTTTCCAGCATTTTCTCCTTTTCCCACAATGTTTTCTAAAATTTCTATTTCAGGGTTGTCAAAAGTAGGGATAATGTGGTAATGGGATAATGGCCCTAGTGGGAAAAGATTGTTAAACATAGCACTTGGGAAAAGGTGAAAATGCTTGGAACTTGCCTCTCTTTTTTTTCCTTTGCCTGTAACTTTTTTTTTACTTTTTCAAAGATAAATACCATTACTAGGGCCAATTTTTATTTGTTGCCTGCAAGTTCTTTATCTCTTTACCAATCACCAAAACTTAAGACTGGTCCAAATTGAAAGCACTTGCAGATGACAAAATAAATGTAACTCAAAAATTTAGATTTGTTTCCAACAAGGTAGAAAACTTTATGGAACAAGAGCGGCAAATTGTCGCAAGATACGCCCGTCTTATCCCAAGTTGTAAAGCTGGGGCATAATTATCATAAAGGGGAGGTAGAGAAAAATAATAGTGCAGAAATTTTTGCCGTTGATTGAAGCAAATGGCAGTTTTGATTTCACATCTCTCTCAAAAAAAAATTAAAATCTACAAATAAGAGGATGAAATTTCATATTGACACCACCTATACTCTTGGAGATACAGTGTGGTCAAAATTTATGTGTAGAAATAAGTAGATATATCATGTCATAAAATTTCCTAGCCATAGCTAGCATAGCATTGGAGAATCCTCCAAACAAAATTTAAGTCTCAAAAACAGTTCAGGGGAAAAACACAAAAGTTTAGGAAGCAGGAACAATTCCTTACAGTTCTATTTCATAAGATGTACTCTCCCACAATAACTCAAAAATTAAGCAAGCACCCCTTCTTGAGGGAATGTATCCACCCATGAAATTTCATAATCCTAGCTAGTATAGTTTTAGAGATATGCACCAGACAAAATTCAAGTATGAAAAATAACAATGCATAATAACTCAAAAATTAAGCAAGCAAGAGTTATGATTCCTATGCACTGCACTCCCCCTTGATGAGATCTATCCACCCATGAAAATTCATAACCCTAGCTAGTATAGTTTTGGAGATATGCTCCGGACAAAATTCAAGTATGAAAAACAATAAACGGCAATAACTCAAAGATTTAACAAGCAAGAGTTATGATTCCTGTGCACTGCACTCCCCCTTGATGAGATCTATCCACCCATGAAATTTCAGAACCCTAGCTAGTATAGTTTTAGAGATATGCTCCAGACAAAATTCAAGTATGAAAAACAATAAAGGGCAATAACTCAAAAATTAAGCAAGCAAGAGTTATGATTCCTGTGCACTGCACTCCCCCTTGATAACCCTAGCTAGTATAGTTTTGGAGATATTTACTGGACAAAATACAAGTATGAAAAATAACAAAGGGCAATAACTCAAAAATTTAGCAAGCAAGAGTTATTAATCCTATGCAGTGCACTCCCCCTTGATGAGATCTATCCACCCATGAAATTTCATAACCCTAGCTAGTATAGTTTCGGAGATATGCTCCGGACAAATTTCAAGTATGAAAAATAACAAAGGGCAATAACTCAAAAATTAAGCAAGCAAGAGTTACGATTCCCGTGCACTGCACTCCCCCTTGATGAGATCTATCCACCCATGAAATTTCATAACCCTAGCTAGTATAGTTTTGGAGATATGCCCCGGACAAAATTCAAGTATGAAAAACGACAAAGGGCAATAACTCAAAAATTTAGCAAGCAAGAGTTATGATTCCTGCCCCCTTGATGAGATCTATCCACCCATGAAATTTCATAACCGTACCTAGTATATTTGGAGATATTCACCGGACAAAATTCAAGTATAAAAAACAGCAAAGGGCAATAACTCAAAAATTAAGCAAGCAAGAGTTATGATTCCTGTGCACTGCACTCCCCCTTGATGAGATATATCCACCCATGAAATTTCATAACCGAAGCTAGTATAGTTTTGGAGATATGCTCCGGACAAAATTCAAGGATGAAAAACAGCAAAGGGCAATAACTCAAAAATTAAGCAAGCAAGAGTTATGATTCCTGTGCACTGCACTCCCCCTCGATAAGATCTATCCACCCATGAAATTTCATAACCCTAGCTATTATAGTTTTGGAGATATGCTCCGGACAAATTTCAAGTATGAAAAATAACAAAGGGCAATAACTCAAAAATTAAGCAAGCAAGAGTTACGATTCCCGTGCACTGCACTCCCCCTTGATGAGATCTATCCACCCATGAAATTTCATAACCCTAGCTAGTATAGTTTTGGAGATATGCCCCGGACAAAATTTAAGTATGAAAAACGACAAAGGGCAATAACTCAAAAATTTAGCAAGCAAGAGTTATGATTCCTGCCCCCTTGATGAGATCTATCCACCCATGAAATTTCATAACCGTACCTAGTATATTTTGGAGATATTCACCGGACAAAATTCAAGTATAAAAAACAGCAAAGGGCAATAACTCAAAAATTAAGCAAGCAAGAGTTATGATTCCTGTGCACTGCACTCCCCCTTGATGAGATATATCCACCCATGAAATTTCATAACCGAAGCTAGTATAGTTTTGGAGATATGCTCCGGACAAAATTCAAGGATGAAAAACAGCAAAGGGCAATAACTCAAAAATTAAGCAAGCAAGAGTTATGATTCCTGTGCACTGCACTCCCCCTCGATGAGATCTATCCACCCATGAAATTTCATAACCCTAGCTAGTATAGTTTTGGAGATATGCTCCGGACAAAGAACTGGACGCCGCCCGCCCCGACGCCCACCTGCCACAGGTGATCCCATGATACGTCCCGTCTTTGACAGGCGTATAAAAAGGAGAAAATGCTGGTTATCAGCATTTTCTCCTTTTCCAACAGTGTTTTCAAAAGGCTTCTATCTCTAAAAACCAGGGATTGTTTGGTAAAGGGTTAAATCTCTGGTAATAGGGTGATTATGACCGTGAAAGGATAGAAGAGTCTGTTTACCTCATAGAGTGGAGGAGGTTGTACAAAATATATCTTTTCACCAGACAGCCCCATGGATAGTAAAGTCTGTATGCAAGTGTAGGCATCAAGTGCTGATCCATATACAATGGCTGGTTCTGAAATATACGTAACAGAATGAATCATTTTAAAAAAATAGGAATTGTTTGGTAAAAGGTTAACTGTACATGTTGAAGGAGTTAAGGCTCCCTCTTTCAGGGTCAGAAGACATTTTTTGGTGTTTAACCCATTACCACACAAGAAAATTTAGACTGGTCCAAATTGAAAGCATTTGCAGACGACAAAATAAAGGTGACTGAAAAATTGAAATTAGTTCTGGGAAGGGTAGAAAACACTGTGGGAAAAGGAGAAAATGCTGGTTACCAGCATTTTCTCCTTTTCCCACAGTGTTTTCAAAAGGCTTCTTTCTCAGAGGCGTCAAAAGTAGGGATTGTGTGGTTAATGGGTTAACATTGTTTTCAAAAGGACATTTTCTTGTGAAAAATCACTTTTAAAAACAAAAGTTGCACAAGAAAAACCTGCTAAGAAAGACAAAAATCTCCGTTCCTCACACTGTTTTCCAATATGATGAAATTCATGTATTAACCAAACACTGTTACCCTGGGAAAAAAGCCTTTTGAAACATTGTGGGGAAAGGAAAAAATACTACCCACAATGTTTTCTATCCTTTTAAAGAAAGTTGCACCATTTGTGCCAAAACTGAAACTGTCACCTGCAAAATGCTCTCAATTTGAGAGAGGCTTAAATTTTGTCATGTTGTAAAGGGTAACACCGAAACTTGAAAGACTGTATCTTACAAAGATATCTGAAAAGTTGTCAGCAGCAAAATTGTTTCATTTTGGTAGTTTCATGAAAAATTCCAGTACTGATGCCATTACTCTTGACCAGATCCTAAAACTTTACACCCATCCAAACACATAGCAGTTGCAGGGAACTAAAAGCTAAAGCCTTGAATGATAAGGTTTGTCTCTGAAAGCGTAGAAAACACTTTAGGAAAAGGAGGAAATACTTGTTACCACCTTTCTCTCCTTTTTCAACAATGTTTCCAAAAGGCCCTTTTAAAAAGTTCGTTACAACTCGGGATTCTGTGGTAAAAGGTTAAAACCATCATATTCTAAAGATTAATTCAACAACAAAAAACTTCCTACTCAATTATATTTTGAAAAAATTTAATACCATATTGAAACTACACGGGAAATAGGACGTGAAAGGGAAGAAATGTACTTCTAAGATTACAATATCACTTCATTTAATTTCCTCTCGCCTACTTTCATATGTTTCTATCCAAGAACAATTCAATTTTTCTTTTTTTTTTACCTTTTCACCAAATGCCAACATTTTACAAATGCCAAAATGAAAAGCAAGCAGACAACTCAAAAACTAAACTTAGTTTTTCCTAGTGTAGTAAACAATGGGAAAAGGAGAAAATGCTGATTACCTGTATTTTATCCTTTTCCCATTGCTTTTAAAAGTGATCTCTTTTAGGTTTGTCAAAACTCAGGATTTTGTGGTAAAGAGTTAAAATACTAGATAAAATGTTCAAGCTTTTTATCAATTTTCAGTATAGCAGAACAATTTAAAATGAAGATGAAAAACATACAGGAACAAGAGCGGCAGATTGTCACAAGATACGCCTGTGGCACTGCCAGTTGTCAAGGGGGGATGATAATCGTAAAGGTCAGGTAGAGGAAAATAGCAGTGCAGCAAAAATCATGTAAGTGATTGAAATAGGCATGAATGTCTCCTCTAATGTTCAGAAAACATGCATATAAAGTTTCAGGTCATTCCAACATGAAAAGGTAAAATTATATTGTAGAGAAGCATGAAAAGCTGTAAAAAAAAAAATGAAAAGGGAATAATTCCAAAAAAGGCATTTGGTAAGGTTACAGTTACAGTTCCAGTGCATTGCACTTTTCATAACTGCAACAAACATTTTAACCGAGTCTCAAGTCAATTTGAGGTGACAAAGTTCACTTCTGGACAAGGAAGGAATACTGTAAAAATGAAGATCAAAGTGGTATTACTCAAAATTGGTGCTAGGTAGAGTTATTGTTCTTGTACACTGCACTCTGTAATATTGAAACAATGATGCATACCAAGTTTGAAGTTGTTATGACTTGAAATAACAAAGTTATATTGTAAAGAACCACTAAATGGTGTAAAAATGATGATCAAAGTGAAATAACTCAAAGACAGCCCAAGGTAGAGTTACATTCTTTTGCACTGCACTTTCAAATATTGCAACAAATAATCATACTATATTTCAAGTCATTCCTTCCTAAGATGACAAAGTAATGCACCAGACAAGCAGAAAATGCTGTTAAAAGGACAATCAAAGGGTAATAACCCAAAGACAGCATGAGGAAGAGTTACAATTCTTGCACACTGCACTTCCAAATATTGCAAGAAATAAGCATACCATATTTCAAGTCATTCCTACTAAAGATGACAAAGTTAAGCGCCTGACAAGCAAGAAATGCTATAAAAAAGAATTAAGTGGAATAACTCAAAATTCATGCTAGAAAATGGTTATGATTCTTATGCAATGTACTCCATAATTTTTCAACAATCATGCATACCAAATTTGAAGATGTTTAGACTGAAAATGACAAAGTTACATTCAAGACAATCAGAAAATGTGAAAATGATGATCAAAGGGAAATAGCTCAGACAGCATGAGGTACAGTTATGGTTCTTTTGCACTGCACTCCGTATCATTGCAACAAACACAAATGCCATGTCTCAAGTCAACCACGGAACAGAGATGACAAAGTTATGCACCAGACAAGCAGAAAATGCTGTTAAAATGACGATCAAAGGGAAATAACTCAAAAACAGCATGTGGTAGAGTTACGGTTCTTTTGCACTGCACTCCGTATTATTGCAACAAACACAATTGCCAAGTTTCAGGTCAGTTGGACTTCAGATGACAAAGATATGCTCCGGACAAACAGAAAATGCTTGTAAAATAAAGATCAAAGGGAAATAACTCAGACAGCGCAATGTATAGTTATGGTTCTTTTGCACTGCATTCCGTATTATTGCAACAAACACAACTGCCAAGTTTCAAGTCAATCAGACCAGAGATGACAAAGTTATGCTCTGGACAAACAGAAAATGCTGTTAAAATGACAATCAAAGGGAAATAGCTGAAAGACAGCAAGAGGTTGAGTTACGTTTGTTTTGCACTGCACTCCGTATTATTGCAACAAACACAAATGCCAAATTTCAAGTCAATCGGACCAGAGATGACAAAGTTATGCTCCGAACAAGCAGAAAATGCTGTAAAATTGATGATCAAAGGGAAATAACTCAAAGACAGCTCAAGGTAGAGTTATGGTTCTTTTGCACTGCACTCCGTATTATTGTGATAAACACAACTGCCAAGTATCAAGTCAATCGGACCAGGGATGACAAAGTTACACTCCGGACAAAGAAGAGCATGCCATCGGCCGCCCGCACAGAAGGTCGCTCGCCCGCCCACCCGCCCAGACGCCATGGGTGATCCCATAATATGTCCTGTCTTCGACGGGCGTATAAAAAGGAAGGAGATTCAAACTATGAACTGATATTTTCTAAACCTTTGAAAGTTTCAAGTTCTTACACATTTCTTTTAACAATCCAGACTTCCATAATAACCCTGTGCAAGGAGGCTTGCAGGGCATTTGCTCCTTTTCTCAGTGCTTTCCATCCTTTCAGAGACAAATCTCCTAACTCAAGCTATGTATAGTTTCTCCTCTACAAATTCTTTCAATATGGAAGACTCTAAAATTTTGTCCTGTGGTAAAACCCTCTTTAATAGGTGACAAATTAAATGTGGCTTGACTGTAAATGGATAAAAAACATTTTGGGAAAAGCAGAAAATGTTCAGTACCAGCATTTTCTCTTTTTCCCTCAATGTTTTCAAAAGGTTTTTATTCCAGGGTGGTTAAAACTTGGTATTGTGTGGTAATGGGTAAAATGTGATGCAAACTCAGAGATCTATCTTCAAAAGCATAGAAAAAGGTATCACCAACTTTTTCTAGTTCATCCACAATGTTTTTAAAAGCATTTCCTATCAGGTTGGATAAAAATTGGACAGTGTGGTAAAGGGTTAAGTTAACATCATAGAAATTTTCGGTGAGATTAAAAAAGCCAAAATGTTCCAAAATCATAGCAGTATTATGACCAAAATATCTAAGTTTGGCAAACTGTATAGAATCAGTATCAGGCTGCAAGCTTTGTGCAGTTGGATCTTAATCCATATTAGCTGTGAAAGCACACAAATTGGCACAAAAAACAAAGGGAAGGTTGAAAACGCTGATACATACTCTGATTCTTCACCAAGTTGTTTTCTATGAAGAAGAGAGCAACACTAGCTTCATAGGCATCATTGATTGTTATGCAGTTCCTGGGTTTTACACCCATAAACCTTCTGTCTGGGTTGTTAGGGAGATTAGCATTGGTAACCCCTGACTCAATGTTTGCCTCTGTTGGCATTGGCACCTGGTACTGCTGTCCCGTACAGAGTATCAGATGATCATAGGGCACCAAAGCCCCGTCATTCACTTTGACAACTTTCTTTTTCCTGTCGATTGCTGTCATACTTCCATATACAACATTTACCCAAGCCTGTAGGGCTATCTTGGCATGTTCATCGTGACTGTAACAGTATCCATCAGCCAGCACAAGATCTCGCTGTTCATCCTTTGGTAATTCGCTTGGCAGTCCATGTGGTGAAATCAATGTCAGATTGTTGAATTGAAGATGAGGGCTAAAGGATTAAAAACATAAAAAAGATTAACTCTTTACCACACAAGAAAATTTTAGACTGGTCCAAATTGAAAGCATTTGCAGATGACAAAATAAAGGTGACTGAAATATTGAAATTTGTTCTGGGAAGGGTAGAAAACACTGTGGGAAAAGGAGAAAATGCTAGTTACCAGCATTTTCTCCTTTTTCCACAGTGTTTTCAAAAGGCTTCTTTCTCAGGGGCGCCAAAGTAGGGATTGTGTGGTAATGGGTTAAATGGCCTGTGACAGGCGAAAAGGGGCATTCAGACATTGGCAAAAACAGTCGTTCCGGATGAGCCTACGCACTCTGCAGAACTAGTAGGAGAAAATAATTTTCGTATTTATGCAATTTTCTGTTTTGCTCAAGTCTACTGCAGGACAAAATCTAGTGTAGCCTTAAAGTGCCTCCTCAGATTAGCGTGCACGGACCGCCCAAGCTGACCCAAGACGACACTTTATGCAAATTTCCATATGCCCTTTTTCGCGTGTTGTGGGCCAAATCGAAATCTAGCTCTGTCTATGATCCATGGCATGTTACTGTTCAATACTTTATTTTCCAAAATGCTTTAACCCTTTCCCAAACAATCCCTGGTTTTTACAGGTCTGGAATAGTAGCCTTTTGAAAACATAGTGGGAAAAGGAGAAAATGCTGGTAACCAGCATTTTCTCCTTTTCCCACAATGTTTTCTACCCTATCATAGACAGAAATCATCTTTTCAGCAAGAGTTGAATTGTCTTCTGCGAATGCTTTCAATTTGGTCTCGTCCAAAAGTTTGTCATTTGGGAAAGGGTTAAAAAGTATCAACTAATGGACAGTAAGCAATTTCCTTTTCTTATGCATTAATATAAAGTGTCAAGCAATGGACAGTAAAAAGTGATTAGTTCTTTTGTTTTGAACCAATTTCTTGGCCCTTTTTTGATACAAAAAAAGTTACAAAAGACTCTGATAATTGAGGTATACCAATTTTTCAGTCCAGCTTCAATTCAAAGTACCAGTATTGTTTTTTTTATATTTCAACCTATTAACATTTCAGCAAGAAACAAGCTATTTTTGGCCAGAATGTTATGGACAGTGTAGATCCAAGAGTAGATTAGATATTTTATGCCATTTGATCTTTACCTACACTGGTGGCAGGAGCCAATATAGGTCTGAAAGGCTCTTAACCCACAGGGTGTTAAGCATGACTCACTGACCTTTGGCAGACAGTCTGATCTTGTATCTTCACTGTCCAAGTAGGAGATAACTTTCCTCCACAAACCCCTTTCAAACAGCAATATTTAGGCTTTTCACTTTAGGCTTGAAAGTTGTTTTTTTTCTGTTATTCCGCAGAATAATAGGCAATTGTGGAAAATGAATCGCTTCAAATTGTTTTCAAAACACTGACAAATGAAAAGTTCTATGTCATAGAATAAATGTGTGACCTTAACTCTCTACCACATGAGAAAAATTTAGACTGGTCCAAATTCAAAGCATATGCAGACGACAAAATAAAAGTGACTGAAAATTCGAAATTTGTTTTGTGAAGGGTAAAAAAAATTGTGGGAAAAGGAGAAAATGCTGGTTACCAGCATTTTCTCCTTTTCCAACAATGTTTTCCAAAGGCTTCTTTATCAGGGGCGTCAAAAGTAGGGATTGTGTGGTAATGGGTTAACCATTGTCCATTGAGAATAGTTCTAATTGTAATCTTATACTCTGTAAAAAAAACAACTAGAGGGCGAATCCATTTCTTCATTTCCTTCTGATGGGTGTGATGTTTCAAAAGATATGAAGGTTAAAAGATATCAGTGAATCACGAAACTAATTAAGTTGAAATCATACGAGAGAAAAAAAATAAGATTATATGAATCAATGGATGAATCATTATAAAAGTTTTGTATTTCAATATACTTTTAAAGATGCAAAAAATTCTGGTATTCAATCAGATGAAAATATCTAATATTGATGAAAAAAAAATGTTTGAAACTCTTTTTCTATTTCCTACAAATTCAGTCAACTGGTCAACATAGTTTTCTTTAATCCTGTTTCAATCTCCACAGAAGTCTGCTTTGCATGGCAGTTTTCACTTGTTAAAATTCAAATCTACAGTATTTAAGACTCTAAAGAAACATAAAACCCTATCAGCGCCCTTTTCCAAAAGTAGCATCCTGCCATCAGTAAGATCAAGATCAGACTACACAAAATGTGCAGTCTTATGTTAACTCTTTCACAAACAATCCCTGGTTTTTACGACCCTGAGATAGAAGCCTTTTGAAAACCTTGTGGGAAAAGGAGAAAATGCTGGTAACCAGCATTTTCTCCTTTTCCCACAAGGTTTTCTACCCTGCAAGAAACAAATTTCAAATTTTCAGTACAGTAACTTTCATTTTGTCTGCAAATGCTTTCAATTTGGACCAGTCTAAAATTTTGTTATTTGGAAAAGGATTAAAACTACATCATTTTTGTGCAGTGACATTCTATCTAATAGCAGACTTGAAATGAGAATTGTAGGAGTGTTTTTTTTTTTACTTTTTGTCCAACAGAAAATATTGATTTGTCTATTGGTACCAGTGGAGTCTCAGAACTAGTAAGTTCAGCTCAGTATAGACTTTTTTTTTAATTCATTTGAGCCACATTGAATTTCTTGACTGGAAATAACTTCCTTCTGAATACTTTTCCTATTTTGTTGTCTGTGTATCTTTCAGAAGTTAGATGTTGATCTACATTTAGCTGTCCAGAATGAACCCTTTACTAAACAATGAAGGGTTTTAATAACCATTTTGAAGGAAGGTTAGAAAACATTGTGAGCAAAGGAGAAAATGCTGATAACCAGCATTTTCTCTATTTCCCATAATGTTTTCTACCCTTTCTTAGATGAATAAAAACCCTTGGGTCACAATGAATTTGCTGTCTGCAAATGGTTTCAATTTGGATAATGCTACACAAAAATTGTCTATCTAACTCACCAGTATGCCAAGGCCTCAAGGAACCCAATACCAACATCTGAAGCACCAACTACAACAATTCTGGCATTTACAGTCACCTAGAATACAATTTTCAAAACAAGATAAAATGTTAATATTTGACTACCATGCATCTGTGATGCATGATACAAAGCACGTCATCACATGATTATGAACCCAGAAAATCTATTTTGTATAAAAAAAACCCACAGAATCACGAGGCAGAGCAGTCCTCAGACAAGCAAAAACTTTACAAATGGCAAAAGTTTTGATCCATGTCACCCTTCATGGACTGTGTTGGCTGACATGGGTAGATATTTTTTGCACATGCATTTAACACTCTTTTCACAGAGCATCACTCATAAAGAGGACATAATTTGGTATCTGGTATAGTACTTTACATGAAAAGTCTTGAAAGATGTTCTTAACGATTTACCAGATGACAAAATTTTAGACTTGTCCAAATTGAAAGCATCTGCAGATGCCAAAATAAACGAAACTCAAAAATTGGATTGTGGGAAAAGGAGAAAATACCGGTTACCAGCATTTTCTCCTATTCCCACAATGTTTTCAAAAGGCTTCTATCTCAGGGTCGTAAAAACCAGGGATTGTTGGATAAAAGGTTAACTCATTACCACACAATCCCTACTTTTGACGCCCCTGAGAAAGAAGCCTTCAGAAAACATGGTGGGAAAAGGAGAAAATGCTGGTAACCAGCATTTTCTCCTTTTCCCACGTTTTCTACCCTTCACAAAACAAATTTCAAATTTTCAAGTCACTTTCATTTTGTCGTCTGTAAATGCTTTCATTTTGGACCAGTCTAAAATATTATCATTTGGTAATGGGTTAAGCAAGCCTTCGATGAGATTAATAATATTTTTCACTGATGAGTTTTCTCAAATATCAACAAATGTCAGGTTCTTTTTATAACATAACTGTATCGGACATATTATTTGAACATGACATATTATTTGAACAATCATTAGATCATTACGAGAAAGCTACATTTTAAAGACTGAGAACAAATTACCACTTTGACAAGAGAGTAAACTAGAGATAAATACAGTTCCAAAGAAGATATTATAATAACTTGAGTTTATGATCTGAAAATGATACAAACCTTCCCTTTACCAAAATCTTCAGATTCACAGTTAAATTGGACAGGAAAAAAGTGGCGGACATTGTTTTTGAAAATAACAGACCATAAAACTTCAGTAAATGATAACACATAATGCAACTCTTACATCACAAAATCTTATCTCAAGTATGACTGAGTAAAGTAAGGAAATTCATAATGGCTGTATTTTGTTGGAAATAAGGGAGCTTAATAAGAGCTGTGTAAAACGGCACATATAAGCCCAAAGGGGCTTGTCAGTGAAATGGTTAAAGTCTAGAACACCTGTAGTCACATGCACAACTACACTTCACAGAGAATCATTGTGATAAGTTTGAACTTATTCCAATGAAAACTATAGGAGAAGTTGGACTCACAAGAAATTGCTAATGGGCGGACAAATGGACAGACAGATGGACTGACAGACAGACAACTGGAGTCTGTATTCACCAACCATTCTTATGAACATTCTCAGTCTTATTCTCCAAGTTTTTCCAAACTTGAAAGTAACACAACTCTCAGTTTAGCCAATCAGCAGTTGTGTCATTTCAAAGTTTAAAAATTATAAAGAAAAAGACTAAGAATGTTCTTAAGAATGGTTGTTAACTATGGACCCAGGACCATAACATAATATGACCCTTTGGACGTATAAAAAGTGCGTTAGCAAAAAAATCACCTTTGGTTCTAGAGTAAGTTTTCTATTGATGTGATTCAAAGCATATGATTCTCTTGTAGCGAGTACTCTATCTGATGGGGCATTGATTCCCAGCTTCTCTAGGGGATACACAATTTGTCTTCTATGTCTAACAGGCACCATCTCTTTTAAACAACTGATCAGGGAGTAGTTTTCAACAATCTGCAACACAAAGAGAAGTATGGAATCTGTCACCACACTTTATCAAACAACAAAACTACAGACTCATCCAAGTAGCTAGCATAAACATATGACATAATAAATTTGGCATCAATGATAGGTTTGCCCTAGTCAGGTTAAAAAAATGTGAAAAAAGGAGAAAAGGCTTTTTTTCCATTTGCTAAGGTACAGTGCAAAATTTTGCAGTGCCACTATCAACCCTTCATGACAAAATCTCCTCCAATCTTTTAATAGCTGTGTCATGTAAAAGGGTGTTCTGTGTAAAGAAAGTTCAAAGTCATGTAAGCAAAGCGTGAAAATTGTTGTATGTATTTGATATGAATTCTTTGCCAAAAGGCAGATTTTTACATGTCTAAACTTAAATAAAATGTCAGCAAATACAGTTCTTTCCAAGTCACCCACTACTTTTCTCACAAGCATCAGAGGTGACAGGCAAAAGATTGCTAGAAAGAAAAATAGCGTCTACCAGGTGACCCGGTCCAGGTTAACCCTTTACCCCATAAGGCATTTCTATGGTATCTCTAATTGACCCTAAATAACAGCAAGGATGAAGCCGTTTTTTATGTGTATATGACACCATTTCATAGTATAGAAAACATTGTGGCAAAAGATGAAATTGCTCGTTACAAGCAATTTCACCTTTTGCCACAATGTTTTCCAAAGGCTCCTACAAGCAATGCGTAGAAATGAGTATCTATGGAGTAAAGGGTTAAGAGTCATATATGCTAACCAGGGAGCTGCCTGGCCAGGCTGTCAGCAGGTATAAAATGTTAGATAATATTTGCACAAGGACTTACCTCACTGTCTGTATTTGGAGGGAATAACGGATAATATAAGCATGTCTTGTGTCCTATCCTAAGTAGTTCCTGAAACAGATGCAACAATATTCCAGTTTTGTCATACCAAGAGATTTATGCCCTGTCAAAAGGTTTATCTAGCATATTTAGCTTTATAGGTATTACAAGGCTGTACAAAAATGGAAAGTGTTTGACAACAGGCAGGTCCTGTAGTTTAGAAGAGAAGTGTAGTAGTCGATAAAAGAAATTTTGACAAACATTTTCTTGTGTACAACCTATCATTTTAATCCAATCAATATTCTCATACAAGGTATTAAAGGAATCTGGCAGTAAAACTTCCTTCATTGAGACATGACACCAGAATAACTTGGCCACTTCTAATCATCTGAGATAACAAATATGCATTTGCCACAATTTTTTCTAGAGTTCTTAACCCTTGCCCAAACGACAAATTTTAGACTCATCCAAACTGAAAGAGTTTGCAGACAACAATGTTAAATTTGATGAAAATGGTAGAAAGTTCTCCTAAAGGGTAGAAAATACTGTGGGAAAAGGAGAAATTGCTCGTTACGAGCAATTTCTCCTTTTCCCACAGTGTCTTCAAAAGACTTGTACTGCAGACACGTAAAAACCAGGGCTTGTTTGGGAAAGGGTTAATTAAATGCTGTTATTGAAGAAATATCAGTTTTTTTCATGGTCAAATAAAAAAGAGTCAACAATAAACCAGAGGACAGAGTGGAATGATAAAAAAAAAAGGGATGTATCAGAAAGCAATCATAAGCTTTATTGAAAATAACACAGCTGGAATTTACTGTATATATCTGTAACTTCCTATAAACAAAGTATGCTTTACCTTTAGAAAGTGTTTAGATAGATGGGAAAACATCGGATTGAGTGCAAAATGATGAAGGCGCCCATGTTCACTTCTACTATGGTGATTATAGTAGATAAAGTCTTCTATGTTGTAATGGGAACGGATATACTCTATATCCTGTAATAAAAAATCAAATGCTAACATTATATTATCATTATACCTTTAAAATAGTAGGAAAAAACGTGAAGAGAAAGGAGAAAATGCAACCAGTATCAACAAATTCTTCTTTTGCAGTGATTTTCTTTTTTCAAAAAAGATTCACTGCAAGATTCAAACTAGAGCTGCCACTGAATGTGACTTACCCCCCCCCTCCCCAGCACTTTGACAGAAACAGGCAATAACTAGTATTTTGTACCCAGACTGACACGTGGACCAACACACGAACAGACAGGCTGATTTCAGTATACCCCCAAAACATTCATTCATAACAACTGATATGCAATATAATTTATTATGTATGAAAAAGATATATGAAAAAGATCAGTATGAAGAATTTACTAACATTTCTGTTATTCAACCTCAAAACAAATAGAAAAATCACACCAACCTCCTCTATTCTGACAATAGCTATCCCAACAACTTGGGACTGACTTTCTGCAACAAAGGCTTTTATCTCTGTGCCATCCTGCAAAAACAAAAGTAAACAGTACCAATTCGCTCCATATACCTGTCGTTGTAAAGTTATTGTTGGTTATGGTATTGCCATTCATGGGATTGCTTTAAAAACATTGTGGGAATGTTTTCACAAGGCTTTTTTCTCAGGGCTGTTTAAAGTTGGGATTGTGTGGTAAAGAGTTCACCCATTACCACACAATCCCTACTTTTATTGCCCCTGAGAAAGAAGCCTTTAGAAAACATTGTGGGAAAAGGAGAAAATGCTGGTAACCAGCATTTTCTCCTTTTCCCACAATGTTTTCTACCCTTCACAAAACAAATTTCAAATTTTCAGTCACTTTTATTTTGTTGTCTGCAAGTGCTTTCAATTTGGACAAGTCTAAAATTTTGTCGTCTGGTAAAGAGTTCAGCACCTGTGACTCTACAACACACAATCATGAGGCTAGCCACTGCCTGGTACAAAGCATTCATGGAAAGAGTATATGTACAGTGTACAGGTACTATAAGCTCAATGCAGGATAAATGTAAACTAGGTAAAACATACTGGTAAAGAATAAAAACCTTTCTTTCTTCTATAGACTATGATATTTTCTTTTGAATACAAAATTCTACATCTGGAATGTACAGAGACTTACATCGTCTCGTCTTGCTTTGTTGTATTGAGTCAGATCTTTCAGTAAGTTTTCATGTAAGTCTATGTTCTGTACCAAGGCTTCTACACCAACATAGTCCTTTGTGCATGCTAGACGAACTTTAAAGTCTCTGAAAATAGAAAATGAAACAAGTCAAAATTGTGGTGCTAAAATATACATAAAATACTTCTCTTGGGTTTCTTCTTTTTTTTAAAACTAAACTAAGACTTTTCAATCAGCACATGGCAAAAGGTGGAAGTTATTCAAATTGTTGTACTTTAAAAAAAAAAAAAATCTTAATAAATTTGAAATATATTAGGAAAGAAGAAGAGCACAACAAGTGGATACATCAGCATTTTCCCCTTTTGCAACAATGTTTTCAAAAGATTTCCTCTGGGTCGTTAGTAATTAGGATTGTATGGAAAAGGCTTCAATGGCCCAGATAGGGGTCCTAGCTGTATTTGATTGGTCCCATTTATTTTTTCTTGTAACTTGGTTCTTTCAACATCATAGCAAATGTAAAGAAAGTATTTTGCCAATCAGTTTATCTTACCATCCAATGAAACAAGTTTTCAACAGACAGTCTTGAAAACATTCTAGGGGCAATTTCTCCTTTTCCCATAATGTTTTCAAAGCAGTTCACTGCAAGATCCAAAAAGTCACATATAGGAAGTAACAACATTACAGCTACTGTCAGAACAAGCTCATACAAGTAACTTCTCAACTTACTTTAATAAACCGTTTCTGTGAAACACATACAGTTCTTGTGAGAGAGTACTAGGCATTCTAGGGGTAACTCTCTGAAAAGAAGAAATGTGAATTACAGGATACTAGTTATAAGTGTATTTCAATATCAATTATGTAACTCTGCACCAAATATATGCCTGTATATAAAACCCTTGAAAACACTGTGAGAAATAGACAAATTGCTGATGACCAACATTTTCTCCTGTTTCAACAATGTTTTCTATCTTTTAAAAACAAATTTCATGTTTTGAGTAATACACATTAACCCATTACCACACAATCCCTACTTTTGACGCCCCTGAGAATGAAGCCTTTTGAAAACACTGTGGGAAAAGGAGAAAATGCTGGTAACCAGCATTTTCTCCTTTTCCCACAGTGTTTTCTACCCTTCCCAGAACAAATTTCAATTTTTCATTCACTTTTATTTTGTTGTCTGCAAATGCTTTCAATTTGGACCAGTCTAAAATTTTCTCGTGTGGTAATGGGTTAATGTGTTGTCTGCAAATGCTTTCAAACTGGATAAGTCTAAAATTATGTTATGCAGTATTGAATAAAATCTACAATTCAAAACATCAGATAATAAGCAAATGTGATAATTATTTATCACATAACCTCCTTGTTTTCAGTGTAATATACCCATTACGAATATTCTTATGTTACACATGTTTGATATCACATTTGTGTGACGCCATTTTTGACATCATTTTGTACGCATTTCATACCAGTGAATGGGTCTCATGGAAAATACCACAGGTACATTTATGCTTTTGCACCATCTGAAATATATTTTGTAAAAAATCGTTATGTGATAAAAAGAATCTGACATTTGTGGGCGTTTGAGATAAAATTTTATTAAACTTGTCAAGGAAAAATGTTACTAAGCTTGCCACAGGCTCACTTAATAACATTTCCCTAGACTTGTTTAATAAAATCTTATCTCAAAAGCCAACTCATGTCAAATCCTATATTTCTTAAACAAAAACTCTCTTTTACATGGACAAATATGACTTTTACACCTTTGTATGGTACACCTTTTGAAAACATTGTATGAAGCAACCGTTTTTTTTTCTATGATGTTTTCTGCATCTTTGAATAGGGGTACTTATTCGGCTTGGCAAACCATCACCAGTTTCAATGAGCCTGAGAAGGATAGCTTTTTGAAAATGTGGGAAAAGGAGAAAAGCTGGTACCCTGCATATTCTTCTTTTCTCACAATGTTTTTCTACCTTTTCATGGTCAAATTAGGTCATTAAAGCCTCAATTGATCTTTTGTCTGCAAATGCTATCAGTGGTACAAGCCTACATTTTTTGTCATCCTGTAATGAATCATCAGTAATTTCCTCCAGTTTCTCTTTCTATTAGTCTACAGTACAGCTTGAAGAAGTTTCTACCACAAATTATTGAAGGAAAGGCCTAAGGTACAGCTCAATAGTAACATTACTGAATCAGAGGCTTGATACACCCAAATTGCCAACTCTAGGGCTGCTTTCCCACTTAAGCAAAGCTGACATTATGTCAAGGGATGGAAGAGGGAAACTCACCACAAAACTCTGTAAGAGTGGAAACTCTGGAACCATGTGAGGAACTGTGATGACACAGAATTCTCTATCAGGAAACTGTGCGAACGCTTTGGCCAGAAAATCTGATGATCTGAAGTGAAAAAAACATAACACTGCATGCAGGTGCCAATGCTAGACTATGGGTGCTTTTGAGTAAAAAAAGAAGCATAACATGTTAAAAATGTTTCAGGGTTATCTGCCATTATGGCGTGGGTTCCAATATTTACAGTTGAGAATTATCCCAAGTTTGAAGTAAATATCTTCAGTATAGAAAGAGATATGAGAAACTGTCGAAGTTTTTACATGACAATACAGACAACAACGCCAAGACAATACCTCAGTGTTGCTTTTGAAAACAGCTGAGCTAATGAAGAAAACAGTGCAACAACTACGATCATATTTCAAGCATGCATAACTCAAATATATTTTCTTCCCATGTATTCTAGTAATAAACTATATTCAGGACGTTCCTCACTAAATCTTAAGCTACTGAAATGAATTCAAGGACTTAACATACTATTGGCTGAGACTTTGTCACAGCTAGACAAATGGATAGTTTAGAATTGAGAAATAGAATCATATTTATAATGTTTTTTTTAAAATCTTGCAGCATGCTACAACATATTTCTAGTAGATTCTGTAACTTTCCAATCAGGCCATTGCTACAGAATTCCATATTTAAGCTTCTATGTTAAAGATTTGCATAGAAAAACATTAGAGGAAAAAGAGAAAATGCTCAATTCTACATTTTCTCCCTTTCACACAAACTTTTTTATTATTTCAAAGACAAATCTTATCTTCAGAGCCACATCTTATTTATTGCCTGTTAATGCTTTCAATGTGGACCAGTCTGCATTCAAATTTTGTTTATATAGAAAAACAAATCATACCAATTATATGTTCCTAAAGTTGCTCCCCTGCTATGGGATTAATGCAACCAAATGGATACTGGAATGTATGTTATTAGCAATTTAAAGAAAAGAATAACTTTGTACCATTCCCAAAGTTGTACCATATCCCAAGGCCCTTTTCTAAAACATTTGCATTTCAAATTACAGACACAGAATTGTTCAAAAAGGTAGCACAAAATGCTTAATAGAAAGTAAGAATGATTAGATTCACCTTTAACCTTTACCAAACAATCCGTGGTTTTTACAACCCTGAGATAGAAGCCTTTTGAAAACATTGTGGGAAGAGGAGAAAATGCTGGTAACCAGCATTTTCTCCTTTTCCCACAATGTTTTCTACCCTGCTGGAAACAAATTTCAACTACTGAATTATGTTCATTTTGTCATCTGCAAGTGCTTTCCATTTGGACCAGTCTAAAACTTTGTCATGTGTGAAAGGGTTAAACCCTGTAAAGACTTGAAACTTTTCAAAATGGATTTTTCTACTCTGAAATATGACTTACCTCATTTCATATCTTTCATCAATACAAAAGAGCTGGATGCTGAAGCTGTTTTCTGCACCTTTGTAAGTAGGAACAAACCTTTTGGACAAGCTGACTGGTTGTGATGGGGGTTTAGGAGAAGGTGCAATACCATTGGACTGTTTTAAAATACAAAAGATTTGAAGATTGACTACTTTCTTAACTCTTTACCAAACAACAAAATTTTGAACTGGGCCAAATTGAAAGTCTTTGCGAGAGGCATTTTAAATGTAGTTTAAATCATGATTTCTGTCTTTGATAGGGTAGAAAACATTGTGCAGAAAGGAGAAAATGCTGGTTACCAGCAATTTCTCCTTTTCCCACAATGTTTTCAAAAGCTTCTATTTCACATTCTCTAAAACTCTGGATTGTGTGACATAGAGTTGATTCATCTCATATGATTTTCTGTTAACCCTTTCCCAAATGACAAATTTTGGACTCTTCCAAACCAAAAGAGTTTGCAGACGACAATTTTAGATTTGGAGAAAATGGCATATAGTTCTCTAAATGGGTAGAAAACACTGTTGGTTGCTCGTAAAGAGCAATTTCTCCTTTCCCACAGTGTTTTCAAAAGACTTTTAATGCAGACACGTAAAAACCAGGGCTTGTTTGGGAAAGGGTTAAAAAAAGAAAACTGAGTACATAGATGTTATTTACTTACATAAGTCAGTAAATAATTTACCAAGGACTATAATTAATTCTATTTCTAATATCTAAACCATTCCCAAGCAACAAATTTCAGACTCTCAAAAATTCAAAACATCAGCAGCTAACCTGGGCCCAAACTGTTCACTATTGGTCATTTTTTTCCTGCTCAAAGGACCAGTGTACCTCATGATTTAGTTGGTATGGGTTATACAGATTCATAATTATCAAATAACCTCCCTTGTTTTCAGTGTAATATACCCATTATGAATTTTATCTTACACATGTTTGATATCACATTTGTGTGACGTCATTTTTGACGTCATTTTGTCATACACGTGAATGGGTCTCATGGAAACTAACGTGTTATGTACATACCCAGTTATTCTTAGCTTTGTTCATGTGTGTATCTATTTTTGAATGGTTTTCCCCTGTTACTATTTTTAGACCTGGATTCTCTCTTGTGGAATATTGTGCTGGAAGTTTCCAGGCCTTTTTTACAATCTGTTCACTAGAAGTTATGCAACTGATTTTAACATGAATTTTCTGGAAGTTTCCCTGTTATTATAAAAGGAAAAGCTTTTTACATCTCAGTGTTCACTAGTTAATACATGATTGCCAGACTACAGTGGGGATTATTTTGTGTTTGTGTCATAATTAGTGCTTGGATTACATTCAGTTTGGATTCGGATCAGACTAGACTAAAGTAAGGATTACTTCGTGTGTTTGGATTACATTCAGTTTGGATCAGGATCAGATTGGAATTAAGACTGGAATAATTTGTCTTCTAAATTTAACGTCTAAGGTATTGTTTTGTACTATTGTAATATTGTCACTGTTTATTTGATATTTTTGTTAATAAATTCTGTTAATTGTTATCGTTTGTTGCTGGCTTCTACTTTCTAGTTACGCCTGACTCGTAACAGAAATTGGGGGCTCGTCCGGGATTGGAAAATAGACTAACGTATTTGTTTTCCATTTTGGACTATCCATCGATTGGAAAATAGACTAACGCATTCGTCTACTAATCAGTAATTATAATACAATTTTGTACTTGAATCCAGCAACAAACAAACATGTCTTTTGACTTAGATAAATTTACGGCTGAACCATCTGTGGAGTTACTGAATTTGGGTAAAAAGACTGATTTGCTTAATCTTGCTAAGCACTATAAATTGTCTGAAATAAAATCTTCAATGCGTAAACATGAAATTAAGAACATTTTGGTACAATATTTTGTTGATGAGGAGATTTTTAATGAAAATGCTCTTTCCCTGATAGTTGACATTCAGTCAGTTTCAAGTTCGAAAGAACTTGAATTAAAACTTCAGATCAGACAGTTAGAAATGGAAAGAGAAAGGGAGAGAGAAGAAAGAGAAAGGGAAAGACAGAGAGAAGAGAGAGTAGAGAGAGAGAAGGAAAGAGAAAGGGAAAGAGAGAGAGAAGAAAGAGAAAGGGAAGAGAGAGAGAAGGAGAGAGAATTTCAATTAAGAATGAGGGAAATAGAAATACAAGAAAGAGCAAATCAGCCGAAGCAAAAGATTGAATACAATTTCGATGTTACAAAGCATATTAGGCTTGTTCCTCCATTTCAAGAAAAAGAAGTTGATAAATACTTCCTACACTTTGAAAAAGTTGCAGAAAACTTAAATTGGCCAAGAGAGCACTGGACTTTGCTTCTGCAAAGTGTTTTGATAGGTAAAGCTCGTGAAATTTATACACAACTAGGTGTTGAACAATGTCATCATTATGAAACTGTTAAAGAACTTATTCTCAAAGGTTATGAGCTGGTCCCAGAAGCATATAGACAAAAATTTAGAAATTGTAGAAAAGATTCTAACCAGACTCATGTTGAATTTGCTAGAAACAAAGAACAGTTATTTGATAGATGGTGCTGTTCTAAGAAAATAGACCAAAATTATGATAAACTAAGACAACTTATGTTAGTTGAAGAATTCAAACGTTGTATTCAATTTGATGTTAAGACATTCTTAGACGAAAAACAAGTTGAAACTTTAGAAGAAGCAGCTCGTCTGGCTGATAATTACTACCTTACACATAAAGTTTCTTTTATTGCTAAACCAAAACCTACTTCCTCACATCCCCAAAATAAATTTACGTCCGGTAATTCATCTGGCATGCCCAGTCAATCCAATACATCCAAACCCAATTCTACTAGTGAAACCAAAAGTCAATATCCCTTATCTCGACCCACTTGTAACTATTGTAAGAAACCTGGTCACCTTGTTTCTGAATGTTTGAAATTAAAAAGGAAGTTAGAAAGTGATGAAGCCAAACCAACAGGGCTCACCACTCTTAGGCCAAGGCCACAGTCTTCTATTAAAACCAATACAATTGACATAGTCACAAAATCCAAGTCTGATTCTACTATGGAGATTTTTGAACCATTTATGTTGAATGGTTTTGTATCACTTTCAGGTGATAATTACCCACCTACCCCTATTAAAATTTTAAGAGACACAGGAGCTTCTCAATCCCTTATTTTAGCAGATATACTGCCTTTTTCTGAGAAGACTTCTTCCAGTACTAGTATCCTTATTCAGGGTGTAGAGTGTGGAACTGTTAATATCCCTCTCCATTACGTTAATTTGTCATCAGATTTGGTTACTGGGCCTGTGGTTATTGGTATTAAACCTTCCTTACCATTTAAAGGTGTCCATTTACTGCTAGGCAATGACTTAGCTGGAGATAAGGTTGTGATAAATCCACTTGTAACTGACACACCAAATATAGGTCAAACAGATGACCCTATCGAGCAGGAAATTCCTGACTTGTATCCTTCTTGTGCAGTTACCCGAGCTATGGCTAAAAAGGCCATTTTGAAAAACTCAAACTCTGACATTGACTTGACGGATACTTTTATTGGTCAATATTTCAATAATGAGATTAAAAAGTCTCTTGATCCCAGTTTGTCTGATACTCAGACAGACTCGTCAATGTCTTGTCATTCACCGCCACGGTCTATTGACCAAGGTCACGACACGCTGTCAAAGTCACAGCTTATCCAGGAACAGCAAACTGATCCTGAAATTTCAAAATTAATTTTTAGGGCTTTACCTGAAGATGAAATTTCACAAGTCCCAATGTGTTACTATATAAAGAATGGGATTCTTATGAGAAAATGGCGACCATTTGATGTCCCAGCTGATGATGAATGGGCTGTTTACCACCAAATTGTGGTTCCAAAGTCATATCGTCATGAAATGCTAAGTATAGCCCATGAAAGTCCTATGTCAGGTCATCTAGGTATAAACAAGACCTATCACAAAATTATTACTCATTTTTATTGGCCTGGTCTCAAGTCAGATGTCTCTAAATATTGTAAAACTTGCCATACATGTCAAATGGTAGGTAAACCCAACCAAACCATTCCCAAAGCTCAATTACAACCTATTCCTGCTTTTGATGAACCTTTCAGTAGGATACTTATAGATTGTGTTGGTCCTTTACCTCGAACCAAGTCAGGAAATGAGTATCTCTTAACAATTATGTGTACTTCTACACGTTTTCCAGAAGCTATTCCTTTAAGGAACATCAAAACAAAATCAATAGTCAAAGCTCTTATAAAATTTTTCACATTTGTTGGTCTTCCAAAATCAGTTCAGTCTGATCAAGGGTCAAATTTTATGTCTGGTATATTCCAACAGGTTATGCATGAATTAGGGATCAAGCAATACAGGTCATCCGCTTATCACCCTGAAAGTCAAGGTGCTTTAGAAAGATTTCACCAGACATTAAAAAATATGATAAGGTCATATTGCTTTGACACTGAAAAAGATTGGGATGAGGGCATCCATTTGTTACTATTTGCAGCCAGAGAATCTGTACAAGAATCTCTTGGTTTCAGTCCTTTTGAATTAGTTTTTGGCCATTCTGTTCGTGGACCTTTAAAACTTTTGAAAGAGAAATTTCTCTCAAATGATGAAACATCTTTGAATTTACTGCAGTATGTTTCTGACTTCAGAAATAGACTGTCTAGGGCATGTGAGGTTGCTAGGTCTAATCTTAAAACGTCTCAGGGCAAAATGAAAGCAAGATATGACAACCATGTTATTGATAGAAAATTTAAACCAGGTGACAAAGTCCTTGCTCTTTTGCCAATACCTGGCAGACCTCTACAGGCAAGATATTTTGGACCCTACACTATTGACAAGAAAACAAGTGATTTAAACTATATAATTAATACTCCAGGAAGGCGTAAAAATAAACAAATGTGTCATGTAAATATGTTAAAGGAATACTTTGACAGAGATAGCTCTATTTCAAAACCAATTACAGTTGTAAACACTGTCCCACAAGAATCAAATGTATCTGAACTTGCAGTAAATTCTGACTTTATTGATAAATCTGATCCTGGTCCATCTAAACTTGAGAATTCCGATATTTTGAGAAACCTCGACAACAAACTTTCTCACTTGGAACCATCACAACAGGAAGAGCTGAAACAGTTGATACATGAATATGAACATTTATTTCCTGATATCCCCACAAGAACAGATAAAATCTATCATGATGTCATTGTGGAAGATTCTAAACCAATAAAGCAACATCCATATAGGATGAATCCTTTGCAACAGAAATACCTTCAAGATGAAGTAAAATACTCACTGGAAAATGACTTTATTGAACCTAGCCAGAGTAATTACAGTTCACCATGTATATTAGTACCCAAATCAAATGGAACTTATAGAATGTGTACTGACTATCGTAAGGTGAACTCTATGACAAAAACAGACTCTTTTCCAATACCAAGAATTGATGACTGTATTGACAAAGTTGGAAATTCTAAATATGTCACCAAATTTGACCTGCTAAAAGGATTCTGGCAAGTTCCACTGACTGATAAAGCAAAAGAAGTATCAGCCTTTGCTACTCCAAACGGATTGTACCAATACAAAGTTATGCCGTTTGGGATGAAAAATTCTCCTGCAACGTTTCAGTGACTTATAAACAACGTTATATGCGGATTAGATGGCTGTGATGCATATATTGACGACGTCATCATCTACTCAGACAGTTGAAGTGACCACCTTCAAAGAATCAGGAAGTTCTTCAACAGACTCAGTAAAGCGAAACTGACTGTGAATCTTGCAAAAACTGAATTTTGTCATGCTACTGTAACATTTTTAGGACATCTTGTGGGACAGGGTCAAGTTAAACCTTTAGAAGCTAAAGTCAATGCTATCTCTGAGTTTCCTGTGCCTAAATGTAAAAGATAGCTGATGCGATTTCTGGGTATGGCTGGCTACTATAGGAAATTCTGTAAAAATTTCTCAGGTATTGCTGAACCTTTAACAAATTTACTTAAGAAAAGCACAAAGTTCAAATGGAATGACAAATGTCAAGATGCATTTGATCATCTAAAAGCCATACTAAAGAGCGCACCAGTTCTCTTGGCACCTGATTTTGACAAATGTTTCAAATTAGCTGTTGATGCAAGTGATGTTGGTATTGGTGCTGTTCTTTTACAAGAAGATAATAATGGTATTGATCACCCAGTTTGTTACTTTTCTAAGAAATTTAACAAACATCAGAAAAATTACTCTACCATAGAAAAAGAGTGTCTTGCTTTAATTCTGGCAGTCCAGCAGTTCGAAGTTTATTTAACCTCTTCAACTTCACCAATTGTTGTATTCAGTGATCATAACCCTTTAAGTTTTCTACACAAACTTAAGAATAACAATCAAAGATTACTGAGGTGGAGTTTATTGCTTCAAGAGTTTAATCTTGACATAAGACACATAAAAGGGAAAGATAACATTATACCAGATGCTCTTTCAAGAGTTTGAAATTCAAATAGTCATTTTCCCTAAATCATGTTCAAACTGAATTTTTAAATTGTACTTTCATTACCTTGATTATTTTCATTAGTCTTAAATAATTAATATTTGAGTTTGTCATTTCCTATGTAATACTTCAGTTAAAGTATCATATACATGTATATAAATAATATTGCAAAAAAGAAAGATTTATTTCATAAACCTTTCTTTTTCTTTTCAAGGGGGGAAGTGTTATGTACATACCCAGTTATTCTTAGCTTTGTTCATGTGTGTATCTATTTTTGAATGGTTTTCCCCTGTTACTATTTTTAGACCTGGATTCTCTCTTGTGGAATATTGTGCTGGAAGTTTCCAGGCCTTTTTACAATCTGTTTACTAGAAGTTATGCAACTGATTTTAACATGAATTTTCTGGAAGTTTCCCTGTTATTATAAAAGGAAAAGCTTTTTACATCTCAGTGTTCACTAGTTAATACATGATTGCCAGACTACAGTGGAGATTATTTTGTGTTTGTGTCATAATTAGTGCTTGGATTACATTCAGTTTGGATTCGGATCAGACTAGACTAAAGTGAGGATTACTTCGTGTGTTTGGATTACATTCAGTTTGGATCAGGATCAGATTGGAATTAAGACTGGAATAATTTGTCTTCTGAATTTAACGTCTAAGGTATTGTTTTGTACTATTGTAATATTGTCACTGTTTATTTGATATTTTTGTTAATAAATTCTGTTAATTGTTATCGTTTGTTGCTGGCTTCTACTTTCTAGTTACGCCTGACTCGTAACAGACGCGAGTGCATTTATGAGTGTTTTTGCACCATCTGACCTATATTTTGTGAAATATCGTTATGTGATAAAAAGAATCTGACATTCATGGGTGTTTGAGATAAAATTTTATTAAACTTGTCAAGGAAAATGTTATTAAGCTCACCAAAGGCTCTCTTAATAACCTTTGCCTAGACTTGTTTAATAAAATCTTATCTCAAAAGCCAACTCATGTCAGATCCTATACTTATCTGATGACTTGCTTGGTATCATTCACTACAGAACTGCATTAACTCCTTACCAAATGACAAATTTATTGACTCAACCAAATAGAAGTATTTAGAGACCACAAAATAAACTTTATTGAAATGTTTGGACTTTTCTTTGATAGGGCAGAAAACACTGTGAGAAAATAAAGAAAATGCTGGTTACCAGCATTTTCTCCTTTTCCCACAATATTTTCAATAGCCTTTCTTCCCATGGTCGTGAAAACCAGGGATTGTTTGATAAAGGATTAAGCCCTCTTTTCCAGAGCATTGCTCAAAAAGTACTGACAACCGACTCTGGATGTTCTAAGACAATTACTACAGTTGGACATCTTGTCTTAGTTAAGTTATAAATGGTAAACCTGGTCAAAATCTGAGTGCCTGAGATTAATTAGCCACAATGACTAACCATAGGTGAGCTTTTCCCTGACCCGTGTTCCAGTTGTTCCCCGCCCTCACTGGCTTGCTCAGCCAGAGATCCTGTACTACCCATATGGGCTTCACTGAGTTTTGGCTTCACTTTCACATCACTGGCATCACTATTGACTGCAAACAGAAGAGACAAAATTCACTTTTATCATGCCAAGTATCAACAATTTTTAACTTGTAACATGGAAATGGTAATATCAAGATCTGACTGTACACAATATGCAGCATAATCACTGCTCCACATCATCTATCACTTTGAGTCATTCCGGCAAAAACTGCCTCAAAGGTTTTGTAAACTGACTGAAAGTATTGTTTTATATTCTTTGAGCAAGAGCAACTCGGAGCAAATAAAGCACACTGTTTCACCAAAATCTTAACTATAAAGAATCACTTGGTTTTTTTTCTGTCAATTATTAACATTTTTCACTATTAATCAGAGAGCAATTAAAGAGCTTCTCACACCTTAGCTCCTTACCAAACAAAAAAATCTTAAGCTTGACTAAATTCCAAGCATTTGCATAATAACTATAAAGGAAACAACTGACAAAAAAAGTACACTAGAAATTTCAGCTACCGGTATATGGAAGAGCCTTCTGGAAAAAAACAGCAATTCCTTGCTCCTGTTCCCAATAAAGTTTCTCAAAGCCGTCATATGCTGGGCAGTAAAAAAGGTATGCTTATAGAACAGTAAGTAAAATCTTTACTATATAACCAAATCTAAAATTTGTCTTAAAATGAAAGCCTTTCAAATTAACATGATCAAATGTGGCTGAAATGATGAATTATGTCTTCAGTAAGGTAAAAAACATAGTGAAAAAAGGATAAACCGCTGATAACCATCATTTTCTCCTAATCCTACATTTTCGAAAGCCTTCTTCCATAAGGTCATTGAAACATGGGATTGTTTGTTAAGAGGTAAACTAAACAATACCTCTGGAACTTCTTCCACTAGAGTTCTTACTACCCGAAGATTCTTTCTTGTCCTCGGATTTTTCATCCTCTTTAGTTGATTCTTTCATGGACTCAGAAACTTTAGACATGTCTGTCTCGGTCACTTCCTCCTTTTTTGAGCTGGAAGTGGACTGTCTCGACGGTGGGTCCTCTGTATAGGTAAAATATGAAATAACTTGGTTGATTCAACACTGTTGTAACTCTTACCAAATGACAAAATTTTACACGTGTCAAAATCGAACTTGTTGCAGAGGACAAATTATATGTCACTCAAATGGTCAAATTGGCATCTGCATGGACATGAAAGATTGTTGGAAAAGGAGCAGATGCTGGTTAACAGCATTTTTCTTCCTTTTCCTGCAATGTTTTGAAAGACTTCTTCCTCATGGTCAATAAAATGTGGAATTGGTGCATAATAGGTTACACAGTATTTCACTGAAATCACTGTAGCCATTAAAACGTATCCATGCATTCCTGAGGCCTTGTTAACAATACAATGCTCTTTCAGAACCACTTGTTGCTTTCCTAAATATGTACTGTCAGTTTACTTCAAAAACCTCTTAACCACAGCTTGTTTCAAGCTCTAGTTATGAGGTTTTTGAAGTAAACCGACGATATAAAGTTGAAACAGTGTTTAGCAGCAAGATAGGAATGATTATTAGGTCAGTGGAGATCAAGATCAAAACACATTAAACATACAGTTTCATAACAGATTTTCTTGCCTGCTGTGTTGAGACACTTTGATCAAAAGCTACCTTAGGGTGTTTTTTTCCAGAGGGGATATTTTGTTTACTTAACCCATTACCACACAATCCCTACTTTTGACACCCCTGAGAAAGAAGCCTTTTGAAAACACACTGTGGGGAAAGGAGAAAATGCTAGTGATCAGCTTTTTCTCCTTTTCCCACAGTGTTTTTTACCCTTCCCAGAACAAATTTCAATTTTTCAGTCACCTTTATTTTGTTGTCTGCAAATGCTTTCAATTTGGACAAGTCTACAATTTTTTCATGTGGTAAAGAGTAAATTTAGTGCTTTGATGGGCTGACAGCAAGTGCATAAAACTCATGCCCATTTAAACTCTTGGCTATGTCTGGTATTTTTTCAACAGACAACAGAATTTGATCCTCCTTTCAGCAAATACTTGTATTTCAGTTACTAATGTGACCTCTCTGTTATATTTTCTTGGAATTCATCGACCCAAAGCTTAGGCTTTTAACCCTTTCCCAAACAACCCCTGGTTTTACGTGTCTGGAATAGTAGCCTTTTGAAAACATTGAGGGAAAAGGAGAAAATGCTGGTAACCAGCATTTTCTCCTTTTCCCACAATGTTTTCTACCCTATCATAGACAGAATTTATCTTTTCAGCAAGAGTTGAATTGTCATCTGCAAATGCTTTCAATTTGGTCTAGTCCAAAAGTTTGTTGTTTGGGAAAGGGTTAATATCATGCAACAGTTTCAAGCACTTGAATAAAATTCACACAAACCTTCAGGTGGTGGTGTAGGTGTTGGTGTTTTGGGTCTCTGTGTGATATCATCGGGATGAGGTTTTCTAAGCCCATGGAAAGGTCCCAACTCAAAACATTCATTAAGGAGATCGTAATTCACATCAGTGCTGATACTCATAAAACCATAGGCAGTTCCTTCCACCTACAAACAGAAGTGCTCCTATATGTAAACGCATAATAGGTCATAAAGTCATAGGTATTTCTTACTACCTTTTCTTTTGGATGAAAGCACAAGCCAAGACAATCAGTAAGAAATTTACATGAAACGTCTATACGTATATTAGATTTTTTTCCATTTATAAGTCAATCTATGATTACAAGAAGGACTTATGTCTTTCATTTCATTTTTTACACTATATGAACATCTCATAATGTTCTAAACCAACAACTTGATTTTCTTCCTGAAGGAACTATTTTGCTTGAAAAAATTAAAAGTACCATTACTTTAGCACCAGCAATCACTTAAAACTTTCTGAATTGAAATATTTTCCAGTTGATAAACTAAATCTTGCTGAAATAATCAGATTTGTCTTTAAAAGAGAAGAAAATATTGTGGGAAAAGTTGAAAACTCTAGTTACCACCATTTTCTCCTTTTACCACATTTTTGCAAATGCATTATTCCTTAAAATTGTTAAATTTCGGATTATTTGATAAAAGATGAAAGCAGGATCAATTTAATAAACTGGCATAGTAGTCCTTACCTCTGACACAAGACAATGCATATTTTCATCTTGGGCTTCAATAAGTTCTGCCAAGAAGTAGTTCCCGTATGTCATGTCCAACATGTCGCTTTGACGATTAAAAATTGGGGTAAGATCGTCATGGTCCTCAACCCTGGGGAAAAAAACATTCATAAATGTATGGCAGATTATTTTTCTGCCTTGGAAATTACCTTAACCCTTTACCAGACAACAAATTTTACAACTAGTCTAAATTGATAGAAGTTGCAGACGACAAAATAAATGCAACTGAAAGATTGAAATTTGTTTTGGGAAGGATAGAAAATATTGTGGTAAAAGGAGAAAAAGCTAGCTACCAGCATTTTCTCCTTTTCCCACAATGTTTTTGAAAGACCTCTTTCATAGGGGCGTTAAAAGTAAGTATTGTGTGGTAAAGGGATAAATTCTCTACCAGTTGAATTGAACGTTCATCAAATTGAAAGTATTAACAGACACCTGATCAAAATGTGTCTCAACACAAAAAAGAGATTAGTCTGTGATAGGGTAGGAAACATTTTGGCTTACAACATTTTCTCCTTTTCCCATAGCGTTTTAGAAAGACTGGTTTTTGAGGGCCTTTAAAATGTAGGATTTTGCGGTTAAAAAGTAAATCCTTTCATTGTGACAAGTGATATTTCAAACTACTCAGGCTTACATTGATATAAGAAGCTACAGAGGATAACATAGGTCAGGATCACACTATACTGGATATAGGTCAAGATCAGCTGCTACAATCTTATTTAAAGTTCAGACTACAATGATGATGTCCGTAAATTAAATCTCAAATGCCCCTACACAAATAGTATAAATTCAAATGAAATGAAACTTCATTTTAAACCTCTTGCCAAACAATTTTTCTGGACAACCCTGAGGAAAGAGACTTTTGGAAAATTGTGGGAAAAGGAAAAATGAGGTGAAACAGTATATTCACTATTTTCAACTCTGTTAAAAATCCACCCAATCAAAGACAAAATTCCAGAATTTCAACCACATTTCATTTACTATCTACAAGTACTTTCAACCTGGACAAGTCTAGAATTTTTCTGACAGGTAAAGAGGAAAGTAATTAAAAACAAGTGAAAAAACCTAATGTCATAGTGGTGTCTGTGGTTGTGAGGTAAATGTCAGCCTTGTAACCATCGGGTCCCAAGTTTGATACCTGGTAGCCAGTATCAACTTTGGGATTTTTCATCGGCCCACACAATGGGCCCGAGTACTGGTGTAGTTCCAAGGAAGCAGAATCGAGAGAGATTAGCATAATTTGTAAAGAACTTGGTTCTCAATCAGTGTAAAATAAGTGTGTTTAAACTAACAAAACTGGATGTAAACTACAGTGTAAAACAAACGACAGTAATCACCAATATTCTTCTTATTCAAAATTCTGCAAAATTATTATAGCCAGCTGGTTGGCTGTGACACAATATCACAGCAAACCAGATGGCTATTTGCAAAATTTCAGATTAAACCTGAATTGCAAATGGTTTGTGAATAGAGCCCTTCTACAGCTATATTTTCTCTCTCACCTGGCCTGTCTAACATGAACAACTGGAACATGTTCATGTCTGTTACAGAGAAACACAGCACAAGATCCTGGGGACTTGTCTCCTGTTAGCTGCATTGGCTTGAAAATGTCTGCTAGATAATACTCTGAGAAATAAAAAAAATTGAGTACATAAAACACTTTGAAATCATTATTGTGCCAAGCATAAATATTTTTGTTTTGCATACAGTATAGTCTGTGAATCCTAACCTTGAATTACTGTGTATTTGTTTGTAGTGTGTGGGTATCTAGGGCTGTTGTGTATGCCTAAAAAGCATAGTAGTGACAAAAGGGAAATAAGTATTGCAAGATTGGATAGGAGTATTGTTTTGGTGGTTTCATCCTTGATTTTGTTTTGGAGGTGTTATCTTTTGATTTACACTAATATTTTTTGTGTCATTATTTCAGATGACAACAGCAATCTTCTTTCATGGCTCTTTTCAAACAAATGAAAATATCTGTTCACTTTTTTCACAACTCCATGGACTCAAGCTTGAAGTATTAATTAAACTTTATGTGCTTTTTGACTCACAGTGTAGAAAAGAACATGTGGCCTGGGTACATTCACCAACATTCTTAAGAACGTTCTTTGAGTTATTCTCCAAATTTTTCCTAACTTTGGAAGTAATGCAACTTATGATTGGCCAAACTATTTGGTTTAGCCAATTAGAAATTGTGTTACTTTCAGACATAGAAATTCTGGTGAACAGGACTGAAAACAGTCTTAGAAATGGTTGATTAACAACACAGATCTTGACCTAGTGGTGTCCGTGGTCGTGAGGTAGGGCGTTGGCCTCATAACCTAAAGGTCCTGAGTTCGATACCCGGGAGCACGTTTAAACTTTGAGATTTTTCATTGGCCTACACATTCGGCGCAAGTACTGTTGTAGTTTCCAGGAAGCAGAATCGAGAGAGATTAGTATAAGTTGTAAGAACTTGTTTCTCAATCGATGTAAAATGAATATGTTTAAACTAAACTAGTTCTTGATCTTAAATCTACGCTGTCTGATACAAAACACTTTGTAAAGTTACCTGTATGCTCTACTTTACCCTCAATATTTTCAAGTCTTTTTCCACAGGGCCATTTAGACTCTGCCTATGCAGAAAGGGTTTTGAAGGCTCAAATTAACCCATTACAACACAATCCCGTATGACCCTGTATGAGAAGGCTTTTGAAGATTTTCCTACCCAATCAAAACAAAAATCATCATTTCAGTTAAGTTTAACCCTTTCCCAAACAACAAGTTTTAGACTTTCAAATTTAAAACATTTTCCAATGACAAATTTTGAATTGGCAAAAGAGCTTAAGCTCTCTCATAGGGTAGAAAACATTGTGGATAAAGAAAAAATTGCTTGTTACCAGCATTTTTTCCCTTTCCCTCAATGTTTTCAAAGGCCTTTTGCAGAGTCATAAAAATCTGGGATGTTTGGTAAAGGGTTATTTTGTCGTTTGTAAATCCTTTCAGTTTCGACCAATCTAAATTTTTGTCACTCAGTAAAGAATGAAGAGTTAAGTGTCAAGCATCACATACCTGGGAATGATCCCATGGGTACACACAGAAAGAGAAAATGGACATCTGGTACAGCATTGAATGCTGTTCTGACAATCTCCCTGGCACAGCCCTGTGCATATTCTTTCTTTGCCACAAAATAGTGCATAAAAAGCGAGTTCAAGGGTGTACACTTTGTGCTGTCGTAATACTGATTCATCCATTCTTGCCATTCAGCCTGATCAACCTTCTCTTGGTTTGGATAGTCAAAGAATGCTGCATGACCCAGAATCTCTTCCTTGTCATTGCACAGAGTTACTGCCAGCACAGCTTTTTCTCTGAAAAATATTAATACAAGTTACGTGCATAACAAATACAGATTGGTCAAAATTAGTTTAACTGTGACAGCAAGTTTAGATGTACCAGGCAGTATTACCAGCCATGCAAGGAAAGCAAATATTTATATTAAAAACACACAGAACAATTAACGCATTACCACATAGTCTCGACTTTTTATGACCCTGAGAAAGAAAGCCTTTGAAACATTGTGGGAAAAGGAGAAAATGCTGGTAACCACACTGTTTTCTACCTTTTCCAATTCAAAATTCAATTTTTGATTCACATTTATTTTGCTGTCTGCAAATGCTTTGAATTTGGGCTAGTCAAAAAATAGTTGTTTGGTAAAGCGTTAAAAGGAAAAATAGTGTATTACAAGCAACTGCTCTATATCAACAATTCTTAAATAACAGAGTTGTCAACCGCAGAGTATTGAAAGTCTTCTTTTCACATTAATTTTTGTGTTTGTTATCCACTAACATCATGCCAGACAGAATACTATGTACCATCTACAAGTTTGACTCAATATTTGAGTTTTTACTGTTCCATGAATGTCTGATCCAGTACAAAACTGTTCTGACTATTACAGCAATTAGAAAACATGAAAAGGGAATGCAATTACACATTTTTTTTTGACAATTTTTTCTTTTGACAATGAGCAAATAAGAATCTCAAATTAGAAGCTGATTTCACATCACTTTGTTCCCAGGCTTTTTATTACTCAAATTTTCATTGCAATATAATACAAATATGCGGAAATGATCCAAGATCTAAAATAAAAACTGCAAGCAGAACAGCAACACTCAAATCTCTGCCAAGCAATAAAATTTCAGAAGTGTTTTTGTCAGAAACTTTGGAAGATTTTTTGTGGCTTATTTTTAGCATTTTCTCTTTTTACTACCGTCATTTCCCACCCATTTACAGACAAATTTCATGTTTTGAGTAACATTCATTGTCTGCAAATGCTTTCTTGGGCAAGTCTAAAAATTTGTCCTCTGGTACAGAGTTTAAGTCCCACAATACTTCCTAACACAAATCTGGAATAACCCTTGACCAGTTAATCCAGACTTTTAGCAATCCTGCAAAAAAAACAAAACAAGAGGACCATGATGGTCCTATATCGCTCACCTGAGTACCAAGCACAGGTCTAAAATAAAGATATATACCAAATATCAAGGTTCAAGGCTAAATGATAATGAAACAAGAGCAGCAAATTGTTGCAATTTAACTTGAGACTTTGAAGTTCCATTCCATACAAGCAAGAAATACTGTAAAAATGAAGATCAAAGTGGAATTACTAGGTAGAGTTATTGCTCTTGGGCCCTATACTCCGTAATATTGCAACAAACATGCATACCAAGTTTGAAGTCGCTCTGACTTTAGATGACAGTTATATTCAGGGCAGGCACTAAATGCTGTAAAAATGACATTCAAAGGGAAATAACTTAAAGACAGCACAATATACAGTTACAATTCTTAGGTACTGCACTTCCAAATACTGCAACAAATAAGCATACCAAATTTCAAGTCATGATAAAGTTTTGCTCCGGACAAGCAAGAAATGCTATAAAAATGAAGGTCAAAGGGGGAATAACTCAAAATTTGTGCTAGGAAGTTATGGTTCTTGTGCAATACACTCAATAATTTTTCAACAATTACACATATCAAATTTGAAGATGTTCAGGCTGTAGATGAGTTATATTCCAGACAAGCAGAAAATGCTGTATAAATTTCAATCAAAGGGAAATAACTCATAGAAAGTATGAAGTAGACTTATGGTTCTTTCACACTGTACTCCGTATTATTGCAACAAACACAAATTCCAAGTTTTGAGTCAATTGAACTGGAGATGACAAAGTTACGCTCCGGACTAAGAAGTATTCTAAAGAACTTTCTAATTCAAGGGCAGATAATTTCAGTTGTTCTAATCTGATTAAACCCATAATCAAACTCATCTGAGGTCTTAGAGTCATATATCTTTAGACCAAGTTTGGAATTAATTGGTAGATATTTGTAGATGCTAGAGTGTAAACAAAGTGAAATATAGCAATTTTTCAAATTCAAGGGCAAATAACTCCAGTTGTTCAGGTCCGATTACACCCATAATCAAACTCATCCGAGATATTATGGTCAAGTATATTTTGTCCAAGTTTGGTGTTGATTGGTTAATAATTGTAGATGCTAGAGTGAAAATAAAGTCAAATATAGCAATTTTTCTAATTCAAGGGCAAATAACTCTGGTCGTTCTGGTCTGATTAGACCCATAATCAAACTCTTCCGAGATCTTATGGTCATATACAGTATATTTTGACCAAGTTTGGTGCTGATTGGTTGATATTTGTAGATGCTACAGAGTAAACAAAGTGAAATATAGCAATTATTTTAATTCAAGGGCAAATAACTCCGGATGTTCTGGTCCGATTAAACCCATAATCGATCTCATCCGAGATCTTATAGTCATATACATTTTAATGAAGTTTGGTGCTGATTGGTTGATATTTGTAGATGCTACAGTGTAAACAAGGAAATGTGAACGGACGATAGATGGACGACGGACGGACGATGGATGCCAACGGACGGTGAATGATCACAATAGCTCACTCTGAGCACTTCATGCTCAGGTGAGCTAAAAAGGCTTTTAAACAAATTGTTAGAAAATGCAAATAACCGGCTTTCCTCATTTTTCACCCATTTAAAAACAAGTCTCAGTCTTTGACTAACACTTATTTTGTTGTCTGAAAATGCTTTGAATTTGGATATGTCTAAAATCTGCTGGTTTGGTGAAGAGTTAACTTTTTACCACACAACAAAATTTTAAAACTCACCCAAATTCAAAGCATTTTCAGATGATAAACTCAATGAGGCACAGATGATTATTTTGTGTTTGAAAGGGTATGAAAACATTGTGCGAAAAGGAGAAAATGCTGCTTAACAGCATTTTCTCCTTTTCCCGCTATGTTTTCAAATGTCTTCTTTCTAGGGGTCAATAAAACTCAGAATTGCATTGCAAAGGGTTAAAACTTACATAACATTCACAACATTAACCCTGCCAAACAAGGATGTTGTTGATTCTTGAACCAGGGCAAGAATATTGGGAGCATCAATTGATTCTGTTCTCCGGGCATTTACAACTTCTGGAGGTACACCTTCTGGTGCTATGGTGGTCGACATGCTTTGAATGTTCAACTGCAAAAAAACTATTATGAATAAGAAAAAAATCCTCAACCAGGATACATAACTACAAAAAAACTGGTGATATTATCACGATTGTTGCATCAAATGTAAAACAATTGATTTTATATCAATGAATGTTATTTGAGCTGTTCTACAGATAGAATGAAGAAAAAAAAGCTATCATTGAGGCAAAAGCTCATCTGCAACCTATCACATGATTTTTCCCTGCTAAGCAATTTTCAGGTGCCTCCTTAAATTTATAGCACTTTTCAATCAAATTTTTTAACCTTTTACCACACAATGCTGACTTTTCAACCCTGAGGTACCTGAAACCATTGTGGTAAAAAGAGAAAATGCTGGTAACCAGCATTTTCTCCTTTTTCCACGTTTACTACCTTTCCCAAATCAAATTTTAATCTTTCATTCACATTTGTTCTATGTATGCCTCCAATTTGGACAAGTCTATAAATTTCTTGTTTGGTAAAGAGTTGAACTAAAACTTATTTGTATTTTTTTATTTTCAGAGCCAAAGTTTCCTATGAAATGCCCACAGGGAAATACATAATTAAGACATAGGGGTCCTTCTTGATTTTTTCCAAAGACAAAATTCAGTCAGTTACAATGACAACCAATCAATAAGAGTAATACCTTTCATCTCTATAACTATACTAAAGTGTACTACTGATTCTGTTTATCAGAATTTATAGCCTTTCCATCTTCAACTCTTTCCTCCTAATTCACAGTATATCATTCCATTTATCAAGCAGAAATATTTACATTAAAAGATCTAAAATCTTTCATTCTTTTAATGAGAAAAAAGTTTTGTTTTATTTCCTTCAAATTATATTATGAATTTTGTATTTCATTTCACTTTAAGGCCTCCTATTTTCGAAAAACAAGGGTTTTTGAAATTAACTTATTGTTTTTTAGATGGTGACATTGTAAGGTCTCACTCCTCACAATGTTTCAACAAATAAATTTGAATATTCACATCAGACCAAATTAAAAAAAAAATATCACTGAAAGTTATATGAAAAACAATACAAATCATCAATAATTAAGAATCATGATATTACAAAAAAAAATAATTTTTGATGGTATTCCTTTAACCCTTTACTCCATAGATACTCATTTTGACGTATCAAAAAATAACAGACAGCTTCTGAAAACAATGTGGGAAAAGGAGAAATTGCTCTTAACGAGCAATTTCTCCTTTTCCCACAATGTTTTCCACTCAATCAGATATTTGTATCCTCATTTGTACATATTTTTGACATCATATCCAAAAATAACAAGCAATTTCGTTGAAATGATATCCCCCGCCGAAAAAGACCTTTTTTGATACAAACGTATAAGAGGTATTGTGTTTTGCTTGTACATGTGGCCTTTTTCTTATTGGTCCATGATGAAATAAATTCATCAAAGGGTAATCAGTCGAAAAAAGCCTGTGAATCTAAATGAAAATGTGCGAACAAAAATCCAAAGTAAAAATTTACAAAGGGCAATAACTCCAAATATACTGAAGATAGAGTTATGGTTCTTGTGCACTGCACTTTTCCTCAATTAGTTCTATATGCGTGTGAAATTTTAAGTTCCTAGCTTTTATACTTTTGGAGATATATGCCAGACAGAAATCCAAAATAAAGATTAATAAAGGGCTATAACTCAAAAATTACTGAAGACAGAGTTTTGGTTTTTGTGAAGTGCACTTCTCCTTAATGAATTCTATTAGTGTATAAAGTTTGAAGTTCCTAGCCTTTGTACTTTTGGAGATATGCTCCGGACAAAATTCCAAAGTGAAAATTTACAAAGAGCAATAACTCAACAATTACTGAAGATAGAGTTATGATTCTTTAGCATTGCACTTCTCCTTAATTAGTTCTATATGCATGTGATGTTTCAAGTTCCTAGCTTTTATACTTTTGGAGATATGCTCCGGACAAAAATCCAAAGTTAAAATTTACAAAGGGCAATAACTCCAAAAATACTGAAGACAATGTTATAGTTGTTGTGTACTGCCCTTCTTCTCAGTGAGTTTTGTATATGTGTGAAGTTTCAAGTTCCTAGTTTTTATACTTTTGGAGATATAATCCGGACAAGTAGAAATGTGCAAAGGGCAATAACTCCAAAAATACTGAAGACAGAGTAATGGATCTTTCGCACTACACGCCTCCTCAATAAGTTCTATATGTGTGTGTAGTTTCCAGTTCCTACCTTTCATACTTTTGGAGATATGCTCCGGACAAAAATTCCAGAAGAAAATGTACAAAGGGCAATAACTCCAAAAATACTGAAGATAGAGTAATGGTTCTTGTACACTGCATGCCTCCTTAATGAGATCTATCCACTTGTGAAGTTTGAAGTTGATATCTCAAATACTTTTGGAGATATGCTCCAGACAAAATTCCAAAGTTAAAATTTACAAAGAGCAATAACTCCAAATTACTGAAGACAGAGTAATGGATCTTTCACACTGCACGCCTCCTTAATGAGTTCTATATATGTGTGAAGTTTCAAGTTCCTAGCATTCATACTTTTGAATATGCTCCGGACAAAAATTCAAAGTAAAAATGTACAAAGGGCAATAACTCCAAAAATACTGAAGACAGAGTAATGAATCTTTCGCACTACACGCCTCCTCAATAAGTTCTATATGTGTGTGAAGTTTCCAGTTCCTACCTTTCATACTTTTGGAGATATGCTCTGGACAAAAATTCCAGAAGAAAATGTACAAAGGGCAATAACTCCAAAAATACTGAAGATAGAGTAATGGTTCTTGTACACTGCATGCCTCCTTAATGAGATCTATCCACTTGTGAAGTTTGAAATTGATATCTCAAATACTTCTGGAGATATGCTCCGGACAAAAATCCAAAGTTAAAATTTACAAAGGGCAATAACTCCAAAATTACTGAAGACAGAGTTATGGATCTTTCGCACTGCACGCCTCCTCAATGAGTTCTATATGTGTGTGAAGTTTAAAGTTCCTACCTTTCATACTTTTGGAGATATGCTCCGGACAAAAATTCAAAGTAAAAATGTACAAAGGGCAATAACTCCAAAAATACTGAAGATAGAGTAATGGTTCTTGTACACTGCACACCTCCTTAATAAGATCTATCCACTTGTGAAGTTTCAAGTTCCTAGCTTTCGGCGGGGGATAAAAAAAGCTTTCTGGGAATATTAAGTGACTGGCACATGTCTATAGACGCTTAAATTCCATTACATAACAAACATGTAATTATTTTCCATAATGTCTTCTTTGGACACTATGTTTGAAGCTTCGTCTGTGTATGTAACTGAGCAAGTTGCTCATGTAAAAATAGACTGTTTCCCGTCGGTGTCGGCCTGGTCTGTAGCAAATCTCTAATTTCTCTTGTTGTCGGATGGTTTTCGACTACTGGGGTTTTATGAATGAAAATTATAAGGCTTTGGGAGTGTAAAGATGATTTTTTTATATTTTTGTAAAATTTTTGTCCCAAAATCTGAAGGGAAACCTTTACAAGTGGCCCTTCAGATTTTAGGACAAAAATTGTAGAAAAATGCAAAAAAATCATCCTTATACTACCAAAGCCCTTTAATTTGCATTCATAAAACCCCGGTAGTTGAAAACCATCCGCCAAAAGGGGAAATTAGAGATTTACCTTTTGCTATGGCCCAGGTCGACCCCAACGGGAGACAAGTTCTATTTTTACACATGTAATTCACTCATTTACAAACAGGAAATACACAGATGAAGCTTCAAACATAGTGTGCAAAGAAGACATTATGGAAAATAATCATCACATGTTTGTTATGTACTGGAATTTAAGCGTTATTAGTCATGTGCAAGTCACTTGACATTCCCACAATACTTTTTTGATTTTTGGCGTGAAATCTAAAAATACCTTAAAGGTGGATATTTAGAAATTTCACATCTCACCGAATTAAAAAATATATATATCACTGAAATTTATATGAAAAAACAATACAAATAATGTACTTTTCGAGACTTGGTAGAATTTATTACGTTACTCCAGGTGGCAGAGTTAGGCACACAACTTCTTTAGTATATGCTTAACACTTGTACTTTTCACGGTATTTTGGTGGTGCGTGTCTCTTAGTTAGAAATTGGTGTTGAGAAACGATTGGTATGTTGTAATATACGACGTTGGGTGACTCACGACCAGATGCCCAGCTAGCTCAGTTGGTAGAGCTGCAGTACTAGTGTTCCGGGGGTCGTGGGTTCGAGTCCCGCATCGGGCATACTTTTCTCCCTTGATTTACTTCATTGGCGACGAGGTAAATTGGTGAACGCGGGATGCGGCACCAGCGGTCCATGGGGACTGAAAGGGGAGTTGGTTACTCCTAAAAATCAGGAGGGGGAGGAGTGTTGTGATATACGACGTTGGGTGACTCACGACCAGATGCCCGGCTAGCTCAGTTGGTAGAGCTGCGGTACTAGTGTTCCGGGGGTCGTGGGTTCGAGTCCCGCGTCGGGCACACTTTTCTCCCTTGATTTACATCAGGTATACGCCACAAATGGCTCCATCTCTGATAAAATGAAACTCCTTCAGTCCTTAAATTCATCATTCTGTTTGGCATCAAGGAGTAGATTGATGAAAAAATGGGCGATTTCACAGCTATCAAACAATTTCTTTCCCATCTTTTCCCTCTCGTTTTCCCTCTCATTTTCAAAAAGTAACATCGCTTTTGGGGACAGTTATCTTAGTGCACTAGAACTTTTTCAATTCTAGAAGAAAAGCGATGCACCGTTTACCTAAAAAAACATAAAAAACTTCATATGAATAACTAAAATCAACACCTATAAAGTACTCACTGACAAAACTTATATAACAGAAATGCTATTCCTGAAAAAGCGAAAGTTTGCGTTCAGAATTATTCAAGGTCCGCCATTTTGAAACGGTCGCCTTGGTTACAATAAAATCAGAGATGTTTAATTCGAAAGTTTTTTTTTTTCCAATCTGGTGATTCTAAACCTGTTAAACATTAATGAGAAATAAAATTTTGATATTTTCAGACATTTAAGGAGAAAAATGAACACAATTAGATCTATTTACAGAATGAATTTGTGGCGGGAAATTTAATAGAAACGGAAAGGAAATTAAGTGGTGAAAGGAATCCCAATGACTTTAATGTAACAAAGTTTGGTCGACCTACACAATGTGTCAAACAATACATCATTTTGATATTTTCTCTTCTATTATTTCCCAACTAAATCCCTTTTAGCACACAAGACTCAAATATTCTACATGAAAGACAATAAGCCATGTAAACAAGGAAAAAATCAAACATCACATTTCTAACGATAATCTTTTTTTTTTCTTTCTTTTCTTATGAACACCCATTTTTTCTCGAGTTTGAAAGCGCGTATCGCTATCTTTTGTAAATGTAATTTGACAAGATCTTCGAGTTAGATCTCTCCTTTAAAGAACTGTAGGCCTACGTATTTTGCTCTTCAACATAATATTACTAATATTTTTTTATAAATATTTTTACTCCGCATACATTATGTAATTATTTGAGCAATTTGATCTAAAACAAATGTCCATGGGAAAAACTGTGGCACTGTCCTTATTCGCATCTACAAAACGGCTTATGTAGCCACACAAAAGCCAGTGATTTAAGCTTGTTCCAACCATTAGGGCATGTTGTTGTCTCAGGTAATTTCCCACACTAGCACTGTGGCACTCCTTCTTTTTGAAGGATATTCTTCTCGCGAATGACAAGGGTTTTTTTTACAGAGTCAATGAGTTAGTAATGTAACATTTCCTTCACCTTTTTTTGTGTGACATTTATGTCCATGTGCTATGTTATTATTATATACGCATATCTGACAGGCGCAGATTGGAGTAGAGAGAAAAAGTTGGATACAAAGAAATCCGGGTAGCAGACCCTAGCTATTATTCGAATAGATATCCTAGGTTCTTTTACATGCTCAGTGTATAGCATCGATACATGCAAGGCTACCTCTGGGTTTCTAACCAGTTCACCTCTTGTTGGGTGGGAGACACGAAGTGTCTCTGAAAAACATCCTACCAGACCGGGATTCGAACTCCAGACCTTCGGATTGTAGTCCAACGTGTTAACCACTAGGCCACTGACCACCCAAAAGACTTAAACACATGTACAAAAGATGGCAAATTTACGTGTGCTGTAGAATAGACAAAATGTCATTCACTAAGGGAGAACTCAGGACTGCCCAATGTGCCAAAAAAAAAAAACCCACTGATTCAAACATATTTCGTGCTATTAGACGTCTAGTACATATTTCTCCTTTCAAACAGCCTTACATTGCCTCTGTGATACAGGATCCATGACATATTGAGTGTCCTCCATTGCTTCAGGAATGTTAAAATGTTGAGTCAGTGACCATTAATCATGTCTAGATCTATGCTCGCAAAGTATATCCATGGGTATAGTGCAAAAGATGAAAAGAGAAGTCTCCCGAAAATCATATGTTTCTTTTCCCTAATTCTCTTTCTAGAAACAACTTTTTCAGTGATCATGGATAAAAACATGGTTCCAAGTGTGGTTCAGCTTTGAGACTTCAGCTCCGGAAAAACTCTTGTCTATTCCAGATGGCACTTCACTGGGTCTAAAACAGTTAACTTTCGGAATTTAAAACCCCTTTTGTCATGAGTCTTAATTCAACCCATACCAATAAAGTGCTGAAAAAAAAAAGAGGTCTTAGTGTTCGTTGTAATGTTCATTAACCCCTTACAAAACGACATAATTTCAGACTTGTCCCAATATGAAAAGCATTTGCAGACCACAAAATAAACATGACTCAGAAATTGGAACTTGACTTTAAAGGTGGCCCTTCAGATTTTGGGATGAAAATTTTACAAAAGTGCAAAAAAATCAACCTTATACTCCCAACGCCTTTTAATTTTCATTCATAAAAACCCCAGTAGTCGAAATCCGTCTGACAACACGAGAAATTAGAGAATTACTACGGCCCGGGTTCACACCAATGCGAGACACATTCTATTTTTAGATTATCAGTTCGCTCATTTACTTACAGGAATACACAGAAGAAGCTTCAAACATAGCGTCCGAAGAAGACATTATGGAAAATAATTATTACATGTTTGTTATGATAGGCAATTTAAGTGTTATGAGTCATGTGCCAGTCACTTGATATTTCCACAATGCTTTATTGATTTTTGGCGCGAAATCTAAAAATAGCTTAAGAGGCTACTTAGCCTTTTAAGAGAATACCATCAAAAAATGATTTTTTTGTAATTTTATGAATATTAATTATTGATGATTTGTATTATTTTTTCATATGAATGTCAGTGATACATATATATTTTAATTTGGTGAGATGTAAAAATTCTAAATACCCACCTTTAATAGCAGAGTAAAAAAACCTTGTGGGAAAAGGAGAAAATGCTAATTACCAGCATTTTCTCCTTTTTTCACAATGTTTTCAGAAGGCCTCTCCCTCTGGATCGTAAAAACTAAGCATTGTTGGTATATATAGTTAATGAAGATTTTTGTCCGTTCTTGTAATTCATATAATTGTGTTCTTTACCGCCCGATGCTAGATCACAGGGAGGACTTTTAGCCCAACACGTTGACATGCTGCTTTATGCGTTAATATCACCGTTCTGTTAAAAGTGCGTACTTGACACCCACAAACAAAGACACAGAGTGGTAAGAACATCTGAACTCATATCGGTAGAAATAATGCGAAAAAGGGACAGTAGGTAGAAAAGATGTAATTTCGGATAAGACGTGTATTCGGATAATAACAATAGTCTCTACGTTTAATTTAATGAAAACTTGTGAATACTGCATAATTCAGAAAATTCAAAATTAAGGTCTTTCCATAACCTATTTCAATCGTAAACTGCTACTTTTATATCTCAATGATATTAAATAAAACTTGAGCATTCTTTCGAATTTTTACTGGTTTAATATGTCTACTTTCATTTTTGCTTGACCTACCATTTCTGCCAGCTTCAGATTTTTGAGGGGCGTTTGTGACCCATGTTCCTAATATTTGGAGGGTCACTGTCTAACATGCCTGTTTTTAAATAGCACAACTTACTTTTGTTTGGATTAAAATAACTAACTTTTGTTTGGATTGAACAGAAATTTCAGCTGTGTCAGACAATAACCAATATCTTAGTACAGATAACTGTCCCCAAAATTGATGTTACTTTTTGACTGGTCGCCTCTGGATACAGAGACGATCAAGACAAAACTCGTTGAAAATTTCGCACAGATTCTGTGCGCAAGTTTGAACTGTCATAATTTTGCAAATTGCGCACAAAACTAGGATTTAAACATACTTGTTGCTTGTGGATTAATAATCCTTCTTTTGAAATACAAATATTTTCAACTTAAATGCTGAACATAAGAGAAAACTGTGCATTTTATCTGTTACTTGAGTTGTTTACATTCTTGAAAAGACTCAAAATAGCTGCCTGGCATGAAGAATTTAGTCTGTGTTTTTTCCGAGATTTACATGTCATAAATGACTTCCACAAGCTTTTAAGGTGTTGAAAGGTTTAATAATCTGTCTTTGGTCATGTTAGTTGCTTAAAGTTGCATTTCGCTGCAATACAGATTAAAAGACGAAACAGAAAGGTAGTATAGCGCCCTACCTTTGCTACTAGAAATTTTTCAATGGACTTGAGACAGTACGGTGTACAGTAAATGACTGAATATGAGATCACCGTAGTGTCTCATTATTGAGACTAACCAGTATTGCAAATTTTAGAGTGTCATCAGAGGAATCATTGTGTCAAAAACCCAAGAAACATGCTCTGGTGGAAACCCTGACAATGTGTGCAAACTGAATGCTTCTTGGAAAGAAAAAAAAAAGCACGTTGATATAAGTTTGTTGACATTTGCATTAATTCTAGATCATTAGGCAGCCAAGGAGATATTTTAAAAGCTATTGTTTTTCAGAAATGCTTTAGCCACTTTCTACGAGATATTAACCCATTACCAAACGACAATATTTTAGACTGGTCCAAATTGAAAACATTTGCAGACACAAAATAAAAGTGACTAAAAATTTGAAATTCATTTTGTTAAGGGTAGAAAACATTGTGAGAAAAGGAGAAAATGCTGGTTACCAGTGTTTTCTAAAGGCTTCTTTCTAAGGGGCGTCAAAAGTAGGAATTGTTTGGTAATGGGTTAAATGCTGTCATTTTTAGAGGGTCAAGAGACTCTTCAGTGTTCCCACTAGCTTATTATTCTAAGGGTGCACTTGCCCCTAAGCTGTAAATCTGGGGGTATGATTTCGTATTAAAAGGGTATGACAATAATGGTTCTCAGCTAGATGTAAATCAATCAATATTGATGATTTGTGGCACAAAAGTCTTATGTTAAGTTGTCTGTTGAAATTTACTGCTTGAAGCCATTTAAAAGCTGAAAAGACCGTTTGAAGTGACTCTGATCGGACAATGTCAAAAGGAACATATTGGTGTGGCATGGGTTTCTGTGTTTTTAGCTCACCTGAGCACATAGTGCTCAGGGTGAGCTATTGTGATCGATCGTTGTCTGGCGTTCGTCCGTGTGTCCGTCCGTCCGTGAACAATTACTTAAAAATTCTTCTCCTCTGAAACCGCCCAACAGATTTCAGTGAAACTTCACAGAAATGATCCTTAGGTGATGCACTTTCAAAATACTTCAAAGATTTGAATTCCATGGAGAACTCTGGTTGCCATGGCAACCGAGAGAAAAAACTTTAAAAATCTTCTTGTCCCAAACCGTAAGGGCTAGAGCTCTCATATTTTGCATGTAGCATCATCTAGTGACCCTCTACCAAAATACTTCAAATTATGGCCCTAGTGTTGAAAATGGCCCTATGTTGTGGGTTCTTGGATTTCACATGGAGATAAAGAAGGAAATCTTTAAAAATTTTCTTGTCCCAAATCATAAAGGCTAGAGCTCTCATATATGGCATGTAGTATCATCTAGTGGCCCTCTATTAAAATACTTCAAATAATGGCCCTAGTGTAGAAATTGGCCCTATGTTGTGGGTTCTCGGATTTCACATAGAGATAAAGAAGGAAATCTTTAAAAATCTTCTTGTCCCAAACCATAAGGGCTAGAGCTTTCATATTTGGCATGTAGCATCATCTAGTGACCCTCTACCAAAATACTTCAAATTATGGCCCTAGTTTGAAAATGGCCCTATGTTGTGGGTTCTCGGATTTCACATAGAGATAAAGAAGGAAATCTTTAAAAATCTTCTTGTCCCAAACCATAAGGGCTAGAGCTCTCATATATGGCATGTAGTATCATCTAGTGGCCCTCTACCAAAATGCTTCAAATAATGGCCCTAGTGTGGAAATTGGCCCTATGTTGTGGGTTCTCGGATTCCACATAGAGATAAAGAAGGAAATCTGTAAAAAACTTTGTCCCAAACCTTAAGGGCTAGAGCTTTCATATTTGGCATGCAGCATCATCTAGTGGCCCTCTACCAAAATACTTCAAATTATGGCCCTAGTGTTGAAAATGGCCCTATGTTGTGGGTTCTTGGATTTCACATAGAGATAAAGAAGGAAATCTTTAAAAATCTTCTTGTCCCAAACCATAAAGGCTAGAGCTCTCATATATGGCATGTAGTATCATCTAGTGGCCCCCTATTAAAAAACTTCAAATAATGGCCCTAGTATGGAAATTGGCCCTATGTTGTGGGTTCTCAGATTTCACATAGAGATAAAGAAGGAAATCTTCAAAAATCTTCTTGTCCCAAACCTTAAGGGCTAGAGCTTTCATATTTGTCATGTAGCATCATCTAGTGGCCCTCTACCAAAATACTTCAAATTATGGCCCTAGTGTTGAAAATAGCCCTATGTTGTGGGTTCTCGGATTTCACATAGAGATAAAGAAGGAAATCTTTAAAAATCTTCTTGTCCCAAACCATAAAGGCTAGAGCTCTCATATATGGCATGTAGTATCATCTAGTGGCCCTCTACCAAAAGACTTCAAATAATGGCCCTAGTGTAGAAATTGGCCCTATGCTGTGGGTTCTCGGATTTCACATAGAGATAAAGAAGGAAATCTTTAAAAATCTTCTAGTCCCAAACCGTAAGGGCTAGAGCTTTCATATTTGGCATGTAGCATCATCTAGTGGCCCTCTACCAAAATACTTCAAATTATGGCCCTAGTTTGAAAATGGCCCCATGTTGTGGGTTCTCGGATTTCACATAGAGATAAAGAAGGAAATCTTTAAAAAATCTTCTTGTCCCAAACCATAAGGGCTAGAGCTCTCATATATGGCATGTAGTATCATCTAGTGGCCCTCTACCAAAATACTTCAAATAATGGCCCTAGTGTGGAAATTGGCCCTATGTTATGGGTTCTCCGATTTCACATAGAGATAAAGAAGGAAATCTGTAAAAAACTTCTTGTCCCAAACCTTAAGGGCTAGAGCTTTCATATTTGGCATGTAGCATCATCTAGTGACCCTCTACCAAAATACTTCAAATTATGGCCCTAGTGTTGGAAATGGCCTTATGTTGTGGGTCCTCAGATTTCACATAATGATAAAGAAGGAAATCTGTAAAAATCTTCTTGTCCCAAACCTTAAGGGCTAGAGCTTTCATATTTGGCATGTAGCATCATCTAGTGACCCTCTACCAAAATATGTCAAATTATGGCCCTAGTGTGGAAAATGGTCCTATGTTGTGGGTTCTAGGATTTCACATAGAGATAAGGAAATCTTTAAATATCTTCTTGTCCCAAACCCTAAGGGCTAGAGCTCTCATATATGGCATGTAGTATCATTTAGTGGCCCTCTACCAAAATACTTCAAATAATGGCCCTAGTGTGGAAATTGGCCCTATGTTGTCTGTAGTTGTTGGTGTATTTAACAACATTATAATACTAACTTGTATAGAAAGTCTTGAATCGGCAAACATTCTCTACTAAGTTTGCTCAAATCAGGCAACTTTTTGCCACACACCAAAAGGCCTAGGGCTGTGTTATTATTCCTTCAAAACTCTGTTCTGGAGGTATATAGGAGTCAGCTTCTTGGTCCGTCCATCCATCCATCCATCAGTCTTTCTGTAGCATTTTCTTGTCAGAGCTTGTTCTCAACAACTACAGGACAGATTTCATTCAAATTTTAGAGAGACTCGGTGCCAAGCAAGAATGTGCATATTATATTTTGGTGACGGTTCATTGAATTTTTACAAAGTCATTTTCCTTTGATGAAATTTCTTGTTCTCCCTATTTTTCAACAACTATTGGACAAATATCATTCAAACTTCTCTTAAATATTTATATAACCGGGTTTGGTTAAGAAAGATTATCTTCTTATCTAAACCAAGAAGACCTAAAGCTTTGGCCTTGCACTTCAATATTTGGTATTTATCTTCATTGTAAATCTTTACTGCTTGGTACTCAGGTGAGCGATATAGGACCATCATGGTCCTCTTGTTTTGCTTGAGCAATTTTTCATGTGAGTTAATAAATGGATACTTATTTCCACATTATTTGAAAATAATTTATCGATAGGGTAGCAAGTGACTTCAAATTCTTTCATTTTACACAAGTTCAGCGGATTATAGCTTTTTTAACTTTAATTTCTTACAAGAGGTCTTGCAAGTAACCAAAATTTGTTACATGAATTTCTATTCTAAAATGGGATTTACACAATTATTTGCATTTTAACTCTTTACCAAACGACAAAATGTTGGGCCAGCCCGTTTACTGGCATTTGCAGATGACCAAATAAATTTGATTCAAGAATCTAAATTTGTTTTGGTAATAGTGGAAAACATTGTGGGAAAAGGAGAAAATGCTGGTCACCAGCATTTTCTCCTTTTCCCACAATATTTTCTAAAGGCTTCTTTCTCAGGGGCACCAAAAGTAGGGATCTCGTGGTAATGGGTTAAGTGGGAAATATTGCTCTTACATGGAGTAAAGTTCTTAACCCGGAATCAAACAACACCATGTTTTAAAGGCAATGAAGAAAGACGCTTTAAAAAAAGTTATTGGGAAAATTTAAAAAAGAGGAGTGTTGGTAACCAAGTTGTCTTTGATGCTAAAATTTGGTAGTTGCAGATGCCTGATCAAGTCTTTCACCATGTTGTTAGGAAAAGGGTTAACCCTTTACCAAACGGCAAAATTTTAGACTGGTCCAAATTGAAAGCACTTGCAGACGACAAAATGAACGTTACTCAAGAATTGAAATTTGTTTCCAGCAGGGTAGACAACATTGTGGGAAAAGGAGAAAATGCTGGTTACCAGCATTTTCTCCTTTTCCCACTATGTTTTCTACCGGCTTCTTTCTCAGGGATGTTAAAAGTCGGGGTTGTTTGGTAAAGGGTTAACCCTTTACCACACATCCCAACTTTCAACGACCTGAGAGAGAAAGCTTTTGAAAGCATTGTGGGAAAAGAAAAACCAGCATTTTCTTCCACCACGATGTTTTCTTATCTTTTACAGACAAATCCCACTACTTATGCCACATTTACTATTGTCCGTTTGAAATGCTCTCAGTTTGGATCTGTTTGAAATTTTGTTGTGCGTTAAAGGGTCAACTCTTTACCAAACAAATAATAGACTGGTCCAAATTGAAAGCAGTTGAAGACAACAAAACAAATGTGACTGAAAAATTGAAATTCGGTCTAGGTAGAGTAGAAAACATTGTGGGAAAAGGAGAAAATGCTGGTTACGAGCATTGTCTCCTTTTCCCAGAATGTTTTCAAAGGTCTTCTATCTCAGGGTCGTTAAAAATAGGGATTGTGTGGTAAAGAGTTAATGGTAATTGGTTGAGCAACAACTTTATAATATTTTACTATCTGTACTTCTCTTTTCAGGTTTTAGATCCGGTAATCAATATGAATTACTTCAGTGCAGGAATGAATCGGTACGTCCTACATGGGCGTGATGATACCCAGTATCCAAGGTGCATGGGCAGCAGAAACACCCATGCTCTCAAGTTACAGCAACACCTGCATGACCAGATGGTGGCCCAATCAGACTTTTGTGATGTTACATTGGTGTCGGGAGATATTGTAAGTCTACTGACTTCCCTCTTAGCTCCCAAAACACTTACAGTTTGAACCCTCAATGCTTGTTATTTTGGACTTTTATAAACCTTTAAATGTAGAATGACTTTACAGGCTCAAGAAAATTGTGGTAACTGGCCTTTTTTTTTCACAATTATTTCTACCTTTTCAAAGAATATTATTACCATTTGGGATTCATTATTGCTTCTGGTTTTGAAATACATGTAATGCATTATAGACAAGCTTTAATATTGTTGTGTCATGTGAAGGTAGAAAAGACACATTGTCTTTGAGAGAATAAAATGAGCAATGCTCTGTGAAAAGGGAGCTAAATGAAATGTATTGACCCATGGCAGTCTGCACAGGCTGATATGAGCCAAAACTTTTATATAAATAATATTCCTTGTGGGGGGGACTCAAAGAATAGACAAATAAAAATGAAATGAACGAAATTCCACACAGTGATATTTAGTAGGAGAAAAGCATTCTGTCCTGTAATAGCCAGATTCATACATTGTAGGAGATGAGAGCCCACTGGTGTGTATTAGTGTCCTGCCCATATTTCCAGTCCTTGTATGACAGTAACATGACAGAGAAAAGAGAAGGTATGGAATAACCGAATCCGATACATGTGTAGAGATATGTCCTTTACCACACAATCCCAAGTTTTAACTAGCCGTAAGAAGAAAGTCTTTTGAAAATATTTTTAGAAAAGAAGGAAATGCTGGTTACCAGCATTTTCTCCTTTTCTCACAATGTGTTTTATACCCCATCAGAGAAAAATCATTTCATACGGGCCAGACTGAAACTGTCATGTGCAAATGCTTTCACTTTAGACTGGTCTGAAATTCTGTCCTGCCGTAAAGGGTTCAGGTATTTATTATTTATACAAATCATGATCTTTCTACTGTTTTTGGACTCTATGGCTGACAAAGTTCCACACATTTTCATCTTGGCTCAGGCTGTGTCTTAGAAAAAGTTGAGTTATCATGATAGCCCTATTGTTGTCTGTGCCTGTTTTGCCAAGGGAAACCAATATAACAAGTTCAAGTTACTAGCAAATTATCTTTGACAGTTATACCCCTTGCACAAATCATTAAATTTTCACTAAAACCAAAGAAATTCCAGCTGAGCTGTGGCATCCATATACAGTGCTCTTGTCTCATCTTTGCAGGAAGGGTTGTGATGGGCATCGGTAAAGCAACAGCTGTAAGGGCAGCAATAAACTTCCTGTATACTGGAACCATTGATTTGACTTACAGTGGAGTGCGGGACATTCTTGAAGTGGCAGACTATCTACAGATTGATGACTTAAAGAGAGCTTGTACAGATTATCTCTCCTGTCTTCAAGTGACAATAGAGAATTGTGTTGACCTAAGCTTAATGGCAAGCCTTTATGACCTTGATATTTACAATAAAGTGTTTGACTTTGTAAGAGGACATTTACCTGAGGTGATGAAGCAATCAGACTTTCTAAGTCTCACACTGGAATCTGTTCTAGAACTCCTGAAGGACAAATCATTAAACTATGTGTCTGCTGATGATTTCTTTAATTTCATTGTAAATTGGGTTGAACATGATAAAGACAGCCGAAAAGGTAGTTTTGCGCGGATGTTTTGTGAGTTAGAGTTAAAAAATATGTCTAATCAGTTCCTTGAGAAAGTTGTGAAAACATCTGAATTTGTCACTGCATCTGATGAATGCAAGAAGTATCTGCAGAAATCAAAATATGCGGCAGGCCGTATGGCCAATGAAGACTTAAAGGATGTGATTTTGTTAGTGGGCGGTAGTGGACTGGGACAGTTTTTCAGTTCTTTCTTCACAGCTCAACTTTTCCCTTTATCAGATGTCATGTCAGTCAACAATGTGTATGCATATGTTGTTAATGAAGACAGATGGACAGAGTTGGCCCCCTTGCCGTATGCCATGAAACAGCCACTAGTGGCATACAGTGTACAGTCTAACAGTTTGTTTGTCATTGATAATGGGAACCAGCCTACATGCTATGATCAGGATTCACACACCCTTTTTCTGTTCAAATACAATATACTGGAGAAGGCATGGAGAAGTTTAAGAGTGAAGTTACCAGATCAATCTAGAGATATCATCATTCACAACATTCATGTTGCCAATAATAAGATCTTCATCATCACAACTGGTAAATTTTACAATGAGCATACATACATGGTGAGGGAAGACTATGAAGACTGGCTTTTGAGAGTAAGTGATGACCTCCAACAATGTGAAATGGCATGTAAACTTTTCCCCAAATGTACCAAAAATGCAAAGATATCAAGTTGTGTTGTGGATGAAAGATATGTTTGTGTTTGTGTTTGTAGTACCAAAATAGAGCTGGGAAAACCCATGTCTCATAAGAAGAAATCTCAAAAGATTTTCTTCTATGATACTGTGCAGAGTGACATGTTTGTGAAGCACTGTGGTTTACATACAGATACTCTTATGATACCAACAGATGGAGAGTTACATCTGACAAAATTTGGATTGAGTAGATACAACAAGTTCAATTTTACTTCTAAACAATGGAAAAAAGTTAGTTGCTCAATCGCAAATCCACCTATTGAACCAACAAGATCAGATTGTATCTTGACAACCTTTGACAACCAGTTGTTTATTTTTGGTGGCAGAAACTCTAAGTCCAAGGAATTAATCAACAGTGCTTGCAAGTATGACTTTTGTACGAAAACATGGACCAAACTTGAAGACGTTCCAAAGTCAATATTTCAGAGCGGTGTCACTACAGTGAAAGTACCTGCGGAGCAGGTTCGATGCCATATTGATTGTCCTCATTGTAAATATCATACCGCCCGTAGTTTGGCATCTTACGAGATCGACTATCCAGAGGAGGAGGAAGATGAAGACGAGGAAATATCCTTTGAAGATGAAGATGTTTACAATTACTCGGATTACTGGGATGATGACTACTACAATGAATACTCGGACACAGACTGGTTTTAGTGCATGACTGCTCATGACAATTGAAAGATCAAATAATTGGTGCAAGAGGCACAAGAGGCTTTTAAACAGGAGGAAAATAACTGCTTTAACCCATTACCACATAATCCCGACTTTTGACAACCTTGAGAAAGAAGCCTTTAGAAAATGTTGTGGGAAAAGGAGAAAATGCAGAAAACCAGCATTTTCTCCTTTTCCCACAATGTTTTCTGCCCTCCACAGAACAAATTTCAAATTTTCAGTCCATTTAGACAAGCCTGAAATAATGTTGTTTTGTAAAGAGTTAAGTCTTTAAAACACAATACCAAGATTTAACAACCTGAGAAATCAGGCTTTAACTCTACTGAACAACAAGATTTTAGACTAATCAGAATTGAAAGCATTTGCAGATGACAAAATAAAAGTACATGTAACTCAGAAATTCAAATTTGTTTCCAGCATGGTAGAAAATATTGTGGGAAAAGGAGAAAATGCTGGTTACCAGCATTTTCTCCTTTTCCCTCTATGTTTTCAGAAGGCTTTTCTTTCAGGGTCGTTAAAAAGTCTGAATTGTGTGGTAAAAAGAGTTAAGTTTTGAAAACATTGCTGGAATTGGAGAAAATGGTAGTGGCAGACCTCCATTTTCTCCTATTTCCCACAATTCTTTCTAACCTTCCACTGACAAATTTGAACATCATTCAATTTGTTGTCTGCAAATGTGGTGAGTTTGAAGATGGGTTTTGGTAAAGAGTTAAAACATGGGGAAAAGAATTTGAAAAGTAGTTGCTACTTTTCCAAAATGTTTCAAAAGCTGCCTCCTACAAGAGTATATAATAACGTCTTGTCAGTGATCAGCATACATGAAGTAAAACCTTTTCTTTAAAAAGACTTCCAGACTTTTAAATAACCTTTTTTTTTTTAAAGTATGTGTGTGTCCTCCAGGCGTCATCAGTTACCCTATGTGCACTCAAGGAGCCATATTTCTTGTAAAATACTTACGAAATTTGGTCTGAATATTTTTTCTTGATAACATATTGGACAAGTTCTGAATATGGGTCAAGTCAGTCCAAAAAATGTCACTGGGTCAATCCATAGAAAAAAAAACCTTTGGATGCACTCCAGAGGCTACATTTTCAGTATTATACTCATGAAACTTGGTCAGAATGTTTTTCTTGACAGTATCTCTGACATGTATGAAATTCCTTCAATTTGGGTCAAAATGTAGGTCACTGGGTATAATCCTAGAATAACAGTTAATACAGTATAGAGACTACATTTTCAGTCTGATACTCATGAAACTTTATGGGAATGTTTGTCTTGCTGAGATCTCAAACAATTTTAAAATTGTGTCATTTCAAATCAAAAAGAAGATCACTGGGCCAAATCTTAGAAAAAGATTGTGTGCACTCTAAAAGGGCCACATTTTAATCCACATACTCATCAAACTTAGTCAGAATGTTTGTCTGGATAATCTTTTGGACTAGTTTGAAATATGGGTCATCTTGGGTCAAAAAGTAGGTCACTAGGGAAATTCTAGATAAACATTGTGTTCTTTGTAGAGGCCACATTTTCAGTCTGATGCTCAAAAAACTAGACCAGAATATTTGTCATGATGGTATCTCCGACAGGTTTGAAATTTGATCCTGTTTTGTCTAAAGTAGGTGGCCTGGCCAAACCTAAGAAAAACCTTTAGTACTGTGGAAAGGTCACATTTTCAGATTGATTCTCACGTAACATGGTCAAAATGGTTTCCTTGCTGATATCTTGCACAAGAAGTTGGTGACTAATACTCGGTGTTTTACATCATCGCCATCAAGATCTCTTCAGCTTTATCAATCCTATTTGATTCTATTCAGGTAAAACTTTTAAGCCCTGTGGCCTTCTTGTTTTTTATGCAAGAAAAATGCATGAATTGTTTATGAAACTGTAACATCTATTTTAACTCCACATGCGAGGAGGTAAAGATAGTAAATACATGTAACTGAGTACAGAAAGTTTGTGTTACCAATAAAGTATTCTTGCAAAAGTGAAACTTGCTTTCAAAACAGATTCAAGTGTTTTGAATCATTTGCCATGCCATTGTTAAAATGCAATATAATCATGTAGACATCGTAATTAAAAAACATTGGTAAGATTTTAAATGCCATAAACACCTGTAATATCAATTAAAATGTACATGCATGATTTGAGATTTTAGAAAATGATAAATTTACAAAATTCAGTAACAATATAACAAAAGACAAAGAAAATTCTGTGAGATTCATTGTTGGAATTTAACCCTTTACTCCACATATACTCATTTCTACGCATTGCTTGTAGGAGCCTTTGGAAAACATTGTTGCTAAAGGTGAAATTGCTCGTGACGAGCAATTTCACCTTTTGCCACAATGTTTACTATGCTATCAAAAAGTGTCATATACACATAAAAAACTGCTTCATCCTTGCTGTTATTTAGGGTCAATTAGATATACCATAGAAATGCGTCATGGGGTAAAGGGTTAAGGAGGGAAAAAAACAGAATAAAACTTGGTATTTCCAGTGTAATAAGCTGCTAGCAGATCTTTGTGTCTAACAAAGGAAAACTACAGGATATAGACAAATGACTAAGCAGCAAATCATGATAAAACTCAGTTTATTTATCTTATGCCAGTTGAAAATATTGAAAATCATTGCATTAAATCACAAAGCCAAACTTGGCAATTATTGCAGGAGACATTGTCTAAAATTGAACTGTTAATTGAAAACATAATATGTGCACCCTTAATGTCAATCTTTGGCATTTATGTAGAGAAAAGCGGACATACTATTAGGAGTTCAGTAGGTCACTGCAAGCTTTACATGTAAATATGTTTCAGTTTGTTTTAGACAGTTAGGATAGTTGCATACAGTTATTATGCTGTTATTTAATGTTTTTTAATAACATGAGAGGAAAATTTCGGGACTGTCAAATTAATATGCTCTTACTTGAAACTGCCCATTGACATTGTTGTTGTTGGTGGTGGTGGTAGTGCCACAGAAAACCTTGGGCAAGTTGCTGCAAATTTAGTCCTACTGAAACCCAGTGAAAAAATTTAGTGAGAAAATTTCAATAAATGATATAAAACAAGTGTTGAATAAAGAGAATGCAGTTAGCAATTGTTTCTATCCATTCAGTGTTTTCAGAATTTGACTGCTGCAGAATCCATAAAAACAATTTTCTGGTATTATTGTAAACCTGTACCAAACAATCCAGTTTTTCATCGACTTTAACCTTTACTCCATAGATACTCATTTCTACGCATTGTTTGTAGGAGCCTTATGAAAACATTGTGGCAAAAGGTGAAATTGCTCGTGAAGAGCAATTTCACCTTTTGTCACAATGTTTTCTATGCTTTCATAAGGTGTCATATACATATAAGAAGCGGCTTCATCCTTGCTGTTATTTAGGGTCAATTAGAGATACCAAAGAAATGCCTTATGGGGTAAATGGTTAAGGAACAATGCTGTTGAAAACATTATAGGAAAAGGAGATCTTGTAATCAGAATGATGTTCTTTTCAAATACAGAAACCAGCGTTTGAGCAATATTCAAATTGTTATCTCCAGATGCTCTCAAACTGCACATTTCTAGAATTTTTCTATGTATTAGAACTAATTATAAATACATGTACAAGTTGGTTACAGCATAGAGGCGGCCACTGAGTCAGGATTTACTGTAATATCCTTTCTACTTTGTAATAACATTTAGTTTGATAATCTTGTAAAATTTCACTTTGGAAAACTGTCATCTCTTTACCAAACGACAAAATTTTAGACTTGTCAAAATTGAAAGCATTTACAGATGACAAAATAAATGTGGCTGAAATGATGAGATACTAGTATATCTTTCAAAGAGTAGAAAACATTGTGAGAGAAGGAGAAAATGCTCGTTATCACCATTTTCTCTTTTTTTCACAATTTTTTCAAAAGCCTTCTTCTCCAGGGTTGTTAAATTTTGGGATTGTGTGGTAAAGGGTGAAAGATATGGATAAATGTATGTACACCTGTCGAAAAATGTTCAAATTACTGATTATGCAAATGTTTGCAAATTCATGACGCTCATTATTTGTTGGTATATATGCGGTGAAATATGGGAACAGATAAGTTGGTGAATATTTCAAATTCGCAAAATTGCAAGTTTCCACATTGCAAAAATTTCCACTTTTACTGTACTTAACTGTAGCGTTATCTAAAATTTTACATGAAGTGAAATTTTTTGTGTAGGTACCTCTTCCTGTATTTACAGATCGATTTGTTATATGGATTATAATTTCTGCAAGTTTTTTTTTTACTTTCAATTTGTAATATGGACTATTATTTCTGCAAGTCTTTTTCATTTTTAACAGCTTGTTTTTTTTCTTTATTTCAAACTTACATGATGCTGTGTGTTGTCCTTTCCTATTTCTTGTTAACCCTTTGCTGAACAGCTCTTGAATTTCAAACACCCTAAGAAAGACGACCTTTAACCTTTTCCCAAACGACAAACTTTTGGACTAGACCAAATTGAAAGCATTTGTAGACGACAATTCAATTCTTGCCGAAAAGATGATTTCTGTCTATAATAGAGTAAAAAACATTGTGGGAAAAGGAGAAAATGCTGGTTACCAGCAATCTGCAATGTTTTTGCACCTATCCAAGACAAACTTTAGCATTTTGAAACACATTTAACTTGCTGTCCACAAAGACTTTCATTTGGAAGAGTATAGTATTTTCTCTTACAGTAAAAGGGTAGATAAATACATGTAGCATTGTAGATGCCATTGCAATGTTGAAGATTGTTGTTTTACCCTTTACCAAACGACCCTCGGATAAAAGCCTTTTGAAAACATTGTGAGAAAATGCTGGTAACCAGCATTTTCTCCTTTTGCCACAATGTTTTCTACTGTGCTGAACACAAATTTCAATTTCTGAGTTATGTTTATTTTTGTTGTCTGCAAATACTTTCAATTTGGACCAGTCTAAAATTTTGTCGTTCGATAAAGAGTTAATTTTGCATAGTAATTAATCTCTAAATCTTTGCCATACAACAAATTTTTCTTTATATCTAAAGTGAGAGCATTTTCAGACAAATTAAAGGTGGCCCAACTGACGGCATTCATCTATGAAAGGATAGCAAACATTGTTGGAAAAGAAATTAATTACGGTTACCAGCATTTTCTTTTCCCACCATGATGTCAAAGGGCTTTTGTGGGGCTCATTGAAACTCTGTTGTTTTGGAAAGAGTAAATAATCATTTCATGATTTGCAACTGCATAATTCAAAGATGTTTACATTGTGCATCACAAAGTTTGGCTTCCAGGAATGTGTTTAGACAATAAATCTTTTCTTGAAATACAACTCAGTATGTTTCTTATTTAACCCAAACTCTTAAAGGATTGGTTTAAATCCTAACCTTTACCACACAAAGCCTTGTTTTGAGGACTATGAAGAACAGGCTCCTTGAAAACCTTGTGGAAAAGGGAGAAAATGCTGGTAACCAGCATTTTCTCTTTTTTCTACAATGTTTTCGATCCTTTCTGAAACAGTTTCTGTCATTCGAGCCAAATTTGAATTGCCCCCTACAATTGCTTTCAATTTGGACAGGTCTAAATTTCTCTCTGTTGGGTCTAATAACAGCCCTGAGCTTTTGAAAACTTAAAGGAACAAGAGGACCATGATGGTCCTATATCGCTCACCTGAGTATAATTGTAACTTATATGGTTTATCAAGGGCAGGCTATTAATTCTTTTCAAATAAGGCATACCCTGGGGTTTGTCACAAAAATGTGTTTACAGATTTTCTTCTTTGTCTTTGGCCAGTGGAGCTAAAAGCTGCTGCTTATCATCAATTTTTCTCTTCACAGTGTCTTGTTCCCTTTTTGACTTGTAGTTTAGCCATTAACAGACGACAAAATTTTAGACCGTTCCAAATTGAAACAAATTGCAGACGATATTTTAAAATGTATCTAAAATGAAAAATAAGTGATCTATATGGTAGAAAAGATTGTGAGAAAGGAGAAATTGCTTGTTACAAACAATTTCTCCTTTTTAGATGGAATTGATTTTAAAAGATTTCCTTCTATGATTCTATGTGAAATAGTGTGCACCAGGGCACAGAGCCAAAATATGACCCCAAGGGGATAATTTCAATTATTTTTATAATGGGTCAAGAGATGATGCTACATGCAAAATATGAATGCTCTAGCCTTTATGGTTTGTCACAAGTAGATTTTTAAAATATTTTCTTCTTTGTTTCTATGTAAAATAGGGTGCACCTGGGCAGAGCCCAAATATGACCGCAGAGGGATAATTCTAGCAATTTTGGTAGAAGATTATCAGATTTTGCTACATAGCAAATACGAATGCTCTAGCCATTACGGTTTGTCAGAAAAAGATTTATTAAAGGTTTCCTTCTTTGTTTCTATGTAAAATAGGGTGTGCCCGGGTAAAGCCCAAATATGACCCAAGGGGAATAATTTTAACAATTTTGGTAAGGGGTCACCCAATGATGCTTCAAACAAAATATGAATGCCCTCCGCCTTATGGTTTGTCACAAGAAGATTTTTAAAGATTGTAAAATAGGGTGCGCCCGTGCAGAGCCCAAATATGACCGCAGAAGGATAATTTCAACAATTTTGGAAGAAGATCATCAGTTAATGCTACACACTAAATAGGAATGTTCTAGCCATTATGATTTGTCACCAGAAGAAGTTTTCAAGATTTCCTTCTAAATTTCTATGTAAAATAGAGTGCGCCCGGGCAAAGCCCAAATATGACCCCATGGGAATGATTTTAACAATTTTGGTAAGGGGTCACCCAATGATGTTTCAAACAAACTATGAATGCTCCCAACCTTATGTTTTGTCACAAGAAGATTTTTAAAGATTTTTAAAATAGGGTGCGCCCGGGCAGAGCCCAAATATGACAGCAGAGGAATAATTTTAACAATTTTGGTAGAGGATCATCAGATAATGCTACATACCAAATATGAATGCTCTAGCCATTATGGTTTGTCAGAAGAAGATTTTTTAAAGATTTCCTTCTTTGTTTCTATGTAAAATAGGGTGCGCCCGGGCAAAGCCCAAATATGACCCCAGGGGAATAATTTTAACAATTTTGGTAAAGGGTCACCCAATGATGCTTCATACAAAATATGAATGCTCCAGGCCTTATGGTTTGTCACAAGAAGATTTTTAAAGATTTTTTCCATTTTCAGCCATTTTGTTGCTATGGCAACCAGAGTTTTTGTTGGAATTCAATTCTTTTAACAATTTTTGTAGAGCTTCACCAAAGGAACATTCCTGCCAAGTTTTATCAAGATTGGCCTTCTGGTTTTGGAGGAGAAGATTTTTAAAGAAATTGTTAACGGACGGACGGACAGATGGACGGACGGACGGACGGACGCCGGACGATGACCGGTCACAATAGCTCCCCCTGAGCACGTTGTGCTCAGGTGAGCTAAAAAGAACCCAATGTCTGTAACCAGCATGTTCTTATTTTTCCACAATGTTTTTTTTTTTTTTACCTTTTCAAAGACTGAGCAACCCTACTCTCTGATGACATAATATTGGAAGTGCACACAATAGTCCTGTGTGCTACATCATAGCACTACTGAGATGCAATGTTTTTACACGACTTTTTCAACGACCTTGAATATACATGTATACCAACGATAATGAAGGTTGTCTCCATCAATGGCGCCCCTGAAGCCACCAGTGCAGTAACTGACACGTTTGGGTTTTCTCTGATCTTATATATGTGTGTTGTGATGGTTTATCTGTTATATTTTTGAGTTTATAAATGGTGAAAATTACCAATTTTTTTTTTAATGTACATGAGCTTTAAATTGTTTTCAATTCAAATAAATTCTCAAATCTTTGTATTTGCTGAAAAACCTTTTGAACAAGCATGGAGGGACTAATAGTTGTTTCAAAAATGCTGCCACCCTGTCAGAAATAGTTCATTCACCTCATGATTTTATAATATTTTAATAAACATTTCTATTAAAAAAATTCAAGTTAAATTTGTAAAGAAAAAATAGAATAATATGGGGATCAGGAGGAAGCAGGGTGGAAGAGATCAAATAAAAGCTATTTTTGGAAATTCAAATACATTTATAGGTCTAGAAAATAACTGACAATTATTACAAGATACTAATACATAATCATGTAGATAGAAACTTTGTTTAGAATAACAATAATGCCACTGTATAGAGATAGTCCATCTAAACCAACAAAACTAAAGGCCTGGTAGAGGCCAAAATATCGAAGCAGATGCCATTTCAATAAATTAAAATTTAAATCATACCACCTAAGAGTGGAAAATATTGTAAAGATGACAGTCTGTTATCATGTGGTCATGCCATGTATTAGTGGCTAGCAGAAAAAAGGAATTTTGAAACCGGGCAAAAAATAAATAAAAGACACAGCTCCTGGCAGGTTTAAACCTAGTTTTGAAATAAATTTCTCTGTCAGCGACTAACACTTGGACTGACCGAGGGACTGTACAATGACAGATTGTCATCTTCACAACAGTTTCCATACTTTTAACTCTTTACCATACAATCCCGACTTTTAACAACCCTGAGAAAGAAAGCCTTTGAAAACATTGTGAGAAAAGGAGAAAATGCTGGTAACCAGCATTTTCTTCTCTTCCCACAATGTTTCCAACCCTTTCCAAATAAAATTTCATTTTTTGATTCACATTTATTTTGTCGACTGCAAGTGCTTTCAATTTGGACTGGTCCAAAATTTTGTCGTTTGGTAAAGAGTTAATTAAATGGTATGATATAATTCATTATTATAAATGCATTTAAATACCTGCTTTGTTTAGACTTGGCCCTTATTGTCACTTTAAATTCGAGGTATGAAATACGACATTTTCAGTAGGGAAAAAGAATTTTACTTCTCAATGTATCTTGCAAACTATTGTTTCAAATCTTGATTTGAAAATGAGCTTTCTGCAAAAGTAACAAAAGGTGTGCTCAGTACTTTAACTCTTTACCACACGAGAAAATTTCAGACTGGTCCAAATCGAAAGCATTTGCAGACGACAAAATAAAGGTGACTAAAAAATAGAAATTTGTTCTGGGAAGGGTAGAAAACACTATGGGAAAAGGATAAAATGCTGGTTACCAGCATTTTCTCCTTATCCCATAGTGTTTTCAAAAGGCCACTTCCTTAGGGGCATCAAAAGTAGGGATTGTGTGGTAATGGGTTAATTCTTTATCAATTAATCCTGGATTTTCACAGCCAAGGAGAAGACGGCTTTTGAAAAAATTGTGGTAATAGGAGAAAATGCTGGTTATCAGCATTTTCTCCTTTTCTCACAATGTTTTCAAGTCTGTAAGAAGGCTTAATTTCCTTTGTACTGAATTTAAACTTGTCATGTGCAGATGCTCTTAATTCTGTAAGGTCTCAAAATTTATCAATTGGGAAAGTGTTTACCAATTACAGTACAAACCATGTTAATTTTAATCTGTTCACAATGTTTTTTACTCTTCTAAAGTCAAGTTTCAATTCTTGAGTCACATTTATTTTGTCGTCTGCAAATGCTTTCAATTTGTACAAGTCTAAAATTTTGTCAACGAGTTCAGACATTAACAATGTCTCCAGGGACAAACTACAGCTGAAAAATACATATGAGTCCTGCTCTGTTAAAAGGGGGCTTAATACATCTGCAAAACGTACCGACCAAGGTCAGCCTGTGCAGGTTGAAATGGGCTGAAACTTTTCAATATTAGTCAATTTTCTGAAAGCCAAATGACCAGTCTACCTCATGATTAAGTCAGTTGTTCAAAAAGTGACGTTAAGGGATCCATAATTATGTGATGACTTGGGCTGGTATCGTGCATAACGGAGATGCATTAAGCCCCCTTTTTACTAAGCATGTCTCGTATTTATCTAGAAACCATTCAGGGAATAACAAACGGGTCACGTTTTCTCCACGGGTTTGTCATTATCACTAATATTAGAATCGTCAGTTTCGGAGTTACTCCCAGGTTTTCTTCCTTTTCTTTTATCAATGTCTTTAACAAACTCGTCAATTTTATCTAAATCTGAAAATGATACTTCATGTGAACCTCTCTTCAATGGCTTTGGCTGAAATTGAGAAAAAAAAAACCTTTGATACTATGATATTTTAACCCAATATCTCCTGTCAACAAATACATGACAATTTTAAACCCCTTACCACATGGCAACTTTAAAGACTAGACCATATGAACTCATTACCACAAGAGAAAATTTTAGACTGGTCCAAATTGAAAGCATTTGCAGACGACAAAATAAAAGTGATTGAAGAATTGAAATTTGTTCTGGGAAGGGTAGAAAACACTGTGGGAAAGGGAGAAAATGCTGGTCTCCAGCATTTTCTCCTTTTCCCACAGTGTTTTCAAAAGGCTTGTTTCTCAGGGGCGTCAAAAGTAGGGATTGTGTGGTAATGGGTTAAAGAAGTTTCCCAGATGAGAATTCAGGTTTTTTTTTTTTCAAAATGATAGTAAGTGTCCTTGAATAAGTAGCAAACATTGTGGGTAAAGGAGAATATGCTAGTTACCAGCATTTTCTCTTTTTCCTACCATTTTTTTAAAGGCCCTCTTGTTTACCGTCTTTAAACTCGGGATTGTGTGGTAAAAGGTTTTTAGTCTTTGTAACCTATGATGATCAGAATGATTTGAGCCTACATACATGTACATGAATACACAGGAAATCACTGTGACAAGAGGAGAATAAGGATACATTAGAATGTAAACAAAAATATCTTATAAATAATGGGAAAAATATCCAGGGGAAAGAGAACCATTACTAGTTGCTCTTTTTTCCAACACTGTGTTGAAGTAACAATGTACTGCATGGACAAAAACCTGTTTTTGTATGGTAAAGTATTTGAAGGTATTTGTTTCAAAATTAAGACTCATAAGAATCAGATGTAAAAACCATGTTATAATTATTCTTGTTCAATTTTACCTTCCACAATTACAGCTTAATTTCAGGGAAAGTATAAATATGTATGGACCACAATAACTTTCTTCCACAAGACTATAATGTACTGCTGAAAAATTAAAACAATGAGCAAGAATTTCTTTTCATGACACTGTAAATTCCGAATAACAATTTTTTATGACTTTTTGTAACGGTCAATCTATGTGTGTATATTCATTGTAAACAGATAAACCAGTCTGCTTATTGTAAAGATCTGCATCTAGAAGGTGTAGAATCACACACACAAACATTATAAACCTATCTTACAAAGTGTCTTACTTATCAATGCTACACAACTATTATTTTACACAAGTATTATCTAACCCTTTACCAACCAATCCCTAGTTTTAAAGACCTTGACCAAGAAGCCTTTTGCAAACCTTGTGGGAAAAGGAGAAAATGCTGGTTACCAGCATTTTCTCCGTTTCGCACAAGGTTTTCTACACTTACACGGACAATTCGCATAATGTCAGCTACATTCAATATGTCTGCAAATGCTTTCAATTCGGACCAGTCCAAAATTTTGTTTGGTAAAGAGTTAAGGAACAAAACATTTCAAAGACAGACCTGAGAGGGATGAGGTTTCCAACCAATAAAATTTATCACTTGAAATGTTGCTGGTACACCATTTTCTACACCATACATTTCTGAAAGGCAGGAAGTATAAGTACTAAATACATACTGCAGCAAAGCATATCTACTTTTCAACTACCACTGTACAAAAAAGAAACCCCATGCAACATGGTAGACAGCATTTAAAACCATTGTGAGGAAAGAGCACTCGCTAATTTCAATAAACTGTTTTGGTAATAAAATGTTTTCCATATAATCTGAACATGCGAAAAGGGGCTTTCGGACATTTGCCTACAGTGTCATCCAAACCTGCAAATCAAAGATGACACTTTACATCTATCACATATGATCGGAAACTCTTGTCTTGGTTCAACCTACAAGGGCTGCACAGGCTGATCAGGGACAACACTTTATGCAAATGTATGAATGCACCTGTTGCAAGCAATGCTATATTCCACAGACATTTTAATCTCTTCTATCTCCTATTTCTGTTACCTTTAATCAAATGCTGTATAACTGAATCAAAGAGGCTTTTGAAAACATTGTGGGATAAGGAGAAGATGCTAGTAACCACTAAGCCACAAAAGAACTTAAAATATGAAGAAAATGGATAAAAACAATAGACATGGAGAAAATTCTGGTTACCAGCATTTAATCCTTTTCACTCCAATTTATTATAAAACCCTTTCTACCTTGTCAATAAACAAGGAATTATGTGGTAAATAATAATTGTTTCTTGCAGCCTGATCTTGATCTTAATAGGCTGCAAAAGCAAATATGGTTGGGCAGGACTCGTAAGACTATGAGAAACATCTTTAGATATCTCAATACAGTACCTTTATAAATAGCTGCGGCTGCCTTAATTGTTTCCCTGTGTAACATAGGTTTTCTGGACCATGAACAATTATTCTCGCCCATACCTACAAATAATTTTTATAAGCATGTAATACCATCGTAAACATTGTTTTATTACCAGATAATTGTACTTGGCATCACAGGCTACTGCTTCTCTAAATATAAACCCTTTTTAAACAACAGCTTTTAGACTCTTCCAAAACAAAAGCATTTTCAGATAGCAAATATGAAAGCATTGCAAATGAACTGAAGTTCTTTTGCAAGAGAAGAAAACATCATGGGAAAGGAGAAAATGCCATGTTTTGTGAAAACAAGATTGTACAAGAAAGGATTAAAGCAAAAGGAAGAATTGCTTGCTGACTTCTATTATTGACAAATTATCCCCTGTAGGCAATCTTTTTTTTCAGCCATGCAGCAGATCGTTTTTGAAAACACTCAGAAAAACACGTAGTCCACATTTACAAGAGAATGTTTGTAATCTTGCATAGAATTTAGAGCACTATTTTTTCTACCTGACAGTGTCTCCATTATTACAGTAATTTAGTGATGTCACTACACTGTTAACTCATTACCAAATGACAAAATTTTAGATTGGTCCCAATTGAAAGCATTTGCAGACAACAAAATAAAAGTTACTGAAAATTTGAATTTTTTTTTGTGTAGGGTGGAAAACATTGTGGGAAAAGGAGAAAATGCTGGTTACCAGCATTTTCTCCTTTTCCCACAATGTTTTCTATAGGCTTCTTTCTAAGGGTCGTCAAAAGTAGGGATTGTGTGGTAATGGGTTAAAGGTAGACCACTTCTTATTAAATGGCTTCATCCCTGTTTAAAGTCAATATCTTGCAACTGCAATAGGGACAATTCTTTCTAGCTCAATGGTTATGGTGTTGGCCATTCGTCTGGGGTCAAGGTTAGAATCCTGCCTAGTCTCTGTTTTTCTGCTATTCATTTATTTCTTTGTAACAGACTGTTTGTAAGGTTGGGGCTTATCAAGGACTGGCCATTGGGCCACTAATCCCATTTGTTGTCTTACAATGGACTTTCTGCCTAGTAAATCTTTTAGTCATCAATAAATGATGACGTTAAGAGATGTGTTATGGGAGACCACTCCTTCATGCATGCCTTTGTCTAAGTTTAACTCATTACCAAACGACAATATTTTAGGCTTGTCCAAATCGAAAGCATTTGCAGACGAAAAAAATAGAAGTGACTAAAAAATTGAAATTTGTTTTAGGAAAGGAAGAAATCATTGTGGGGAAAGAAGAAAATGCTGGTTACCAGCATTTTCTTCATTTCCCACAATGTTTTCAAAAGGCTTTTATCTCAGGGTCGTAAAAACCAAGGATTGTTTGGTAAAGAGTTAACCCTTTACTCCATAGATACTCGTTTCTTCGCATTGCTTGTAAGAGCCTTTTGAAAACATTGTGACAAAAGGTGAAATTGCTCGTGACGAGCAATTTCACCTTTTGTCAGAATGTTTTCTATGCTATCAATAGGTGTCATATACACATAAGAAACGGCTTCATCCTTGCTGATATTTAGGGTCAATTAGAGATACCATAGAAATGCCTTATGGGGTAAAGGGTTAAATACATGTACAATACCTAACAACTGTGTTAGGGAGAATTCTCTATAACACAGTGGTTAAGGTGTTGGCCTTTTGTAAAGTCATTCTAGGTTCGAATCCTGCCCAGTACCTGTATTTTTGCTATGTATTTGTTCATTTGTTGCTTTGTTCCAGCTTGTTTGTAAGAACTGAGACTACAGCTACTGTAGTTATCAAGTTTGTTTACTACTACTACACACAAGACCCTTTACTAGATCACAAATCTTGAGACTTGTCCATTTTCTACTTTTCCTACAATGTTTTCAAAAGCCCTTCCTGTCAGGTTTTTTTACAGGCTTTGGCTGTTTTTCCAAATACACAAAGTCAAGACAGTGAATAAGGGACAAATCCCCTTGCTGCAATTACCTCAACCCTCAAAACATGTTTCACTACTTTAGTTGCCTTTGCAGCCAGTGTAGATAAAGATCAGGCTGCAAAATACATACAGTCTGATCTTTGATCTACAGTGTCTGCTTTGCTGATACACTGTAGTAGATAGCAACCATAAAATTGCCATTATTTGTGTCACATTTCTAGGATAAAAAGTTTCTGTTGGGTTTACTTGGTGCTTTAACCCTTTACCAGATGACAAAATTTTTGTAGATTACCTCTACCAAGCGACAAAATTTTAGACAAGTCCAAATTGAAAGCATTTGCAGACGACAAAATTAATGTGACTGAAATATTGAAATTTGTTCTGGTTACCAGCATTTTCTCCTTTTCTCCAAAGGTTTTCATAAGGCCTCTCTCTCGTGAGTCATGAAAACCAAGGATTGTTTGGCAAAGAATTAAGTTATTATTTAGTTGAAGGAACTTATACATGTGCTAGAACAGAATATTCTACTTTTGCCTAAAAAAGTAAACATTCTTTCCACTGTCTTGCCATAAAAGAAGATCATTAAATAAAACTTTCATCTAGCCAGGGTTTAAGCACATAATCCCAGGATTAACAGTAAAGTACTTTACCTTTAAGATCATACATTAGTTCATATATAGAAGGATAAACAACATTCATCTCGTCCATATCCTGGAAATAAAAACAATAATCCTTTTAAAAAAAAAGAAAAGTGTGAAAGGCACTATTAGTCTCATTGAAGTTCAATATGAAGAGATAATGACTTATAAGTAACTGCACTAGCAACAGCCTCTTTTTCCTTGTAGAAAATTGTTTTTCTTTCCTTTCAGGTCTAATAATAACAAGTGAAGAAATGGTTAAATATATCAGAATAGAAATATGGGTCTTTTAGCTTCTTAATATTATTTATCGCTTCCCCAGTCTACCAATTTCATAATCAAGCATATCCACACTTCAAAAAGTGTAATATTTTTTGTTGTCTACAAATGCTTTCAGTTTGGATAAAATTTGATTTATGTTGCATGGTACAGTTTTAATGAAAATATAGTCATAACTTAAACGGGGAAAAATGCTGCAAGAGGACAAATTACGTGTTACAAGTGATCACTGTTTTTTTTTGTTTTTTTTTTCAGAAACGATCTGCTCCAAGCCACTGGCTGTTTTTCCATTTTCTTTTCATGAAATTTTACAATGGACCCAATTAAAGCTATTTAAACATAAAAGATTAAATGTGATAAGATTTGTTCTTGAAAAGGCAGAAAACATTGTGGAAAATGGAGAAAACTAGAAAGCATTGTGGAAAAAGCAGAAACTCTAATTACCACTATTTTTTTACACAGGTTGTTATAAGTTTGCTTTTTTTGGTTGTTAAAATATACAATTTTTAAGGGGGGTAAATTCTAGGGATAGATAATGCAAAACATTCAGTGGAATGAATCATTACCAGTAAACTACAGCACCTTGGCAATTCTGACAGAAATATATTAGAGCAAGAACTTACTAGTGTAATCATATTATACCCAGCTCTAGTTAAAAGATTTCCAAGATCTGTGACATCTGTGAATGGAGATATATGAGGTGCAAAACCCTGAAAATAAAATATCAGGTCATGCTAACATTCTGTTAATACTTTTATATTTGATTGACCTCTTACTGTGTACATACAACTTTCTTTCTACATGCATGCAATGTCTTATTTTACAGATTATTGAGAGAGAAATATTGATTCCTTGATTGGCAATTTCCTCTTTTTCCAACAATGTCTTCCATACTGTTGTTTTAGCACAGTGCTTTAACACTTTACCGAACAATCCAGACTTTTAACAACCCTAGCAAAAAAAAGGCATTTGAAACCATGGTAACTGATCTGTACAAATGATTATAATTCCCTTTAACTCTTTCCCACACAATACCGACTTTTGACGACCCTGGAGTAGAGGCCTTTTGAAAACATTGTTGGAAAAGGAGAAAATGCTGGTAACCAGCATTTTCTCCTTTTCCAACAATGTTTTCTATCCTGTCACAACAATTTCTCCTTTTCCAACAATGTTTTCTATCCTGTCACAAAAAAACAATGTTTTCTATCCTGTCACAAAAAAAAATTCATCATTTAAGTCACATTCAATTCGTCGTCTGCAAAAGCTTTCAATTTTGACAAATCTAAAATTTTTTTGTTTGGTAAAGAGTTAAGCTTCTGTAACTTGTAAAAATCTGCAAAACTATATTGTGTCATATACATCAAAATACTCTTTTTCTCTACAGAGCTGTGATCTGAATGTTGTATCTATTCTATACTAAACAACATTACAAACTAGAGCTATTACTAGACGTGATTGTACCCCCTCAGCTCTTTCTCACAGAATGCAGAATGGTTTAGTACATAAGTAAGAGTTTAAAAAAGTTCAAGGGGAGGTAATTCGACGAGTCAAAACATGGTCATGAAAATTGCACATGCACAACTTCATATGTATAGGAGCACTGTGTGAAAATTTGAATTCAGTATGTGAAAAACTATTGGAGTATTGCTACAGACAAATCAAAGTCTACGGACAGATGGATGGACAGACAGCCATGATGATTCCAGTATACCCCCCTCCACTTTGTTATGGTGGGTATAAAAAAAAAAAATCATTAATTATATCTAAGTTGTACTACCCCTATAAATTGTTTTTCAGTGCTACATAATGCCAAAATTACATTGTATGTTCATTACCCATGGTTGGAAAGGAGGTTTTCATTGAAATTCTTTAAAACCCTTCACCAAATAATCACATGCTTCCAGTAGCCTCTAGAGGAAGGCTTCTGAACACATTTCAGGCAAAGAAAACAATGCTGTTCTTCATCATTTTCCCGAAATATTTTCAACCTTTTAACTCTTTACCACAAAAGAAAGCTTTTGAAAACATTGTGGGAAAGGGAGAAAATGCTGGTAACCAGCATTTTTCTCCTTTTCCCACGAAGTTTTCTACCCTTCCCAAATCAAATTTCAATTTTTGATTCACATTTAATTTGTTGTCTGCAAATGCTTTTAATTTGGACTAGTCTAAAGTTTTGTCCTTTGGTAAAGAGTTAACTCTTGACCAAACGACAAAATTTTAGACTGGTCCAAATTGATAGCATTTGCAGACGACAAAATACTAGTAAATGAAATTCAAAAATTGAAATATCTTTCAAGCAGGGTAGGAAACATTTTAGGAAAAGTTGAAAATGCTGGTTATCAGCAATTTTTTCCTTTTCCCACAATGTTTTCAAAAGGATTGTATCTCAGGGTCATAAAAAATAGGGTAAAGGGTCAAGGGACAATTCAATAATTTGAACTAAACTGAATTTTTTGCTACAAGTACTTTCAATACACGCTACATTAACCCCTTACTACACACTTTTAATTTTAATGACCATGACGAAGAAACCTTTCGAAAACATTGTGGTAAAAGAAAGAAAATGCTAATAACCACGATTTCCTCCTTTTTCCACAACATTTTCTAAACCATCAAAAACCAATTCCATGCTTTGAGCCAAATTCAAATTATCGCCTTCAAATGTTTTCAATTGGGACAGGTCCATGTTCTTGTTTTGCGGTAAATGGTTAACAAGTTGTTTTGTGGTAGAGTTAGACAAATAATGAATTAAACCATTACCACACAATCCCTACTTTTGATGACCATGAGAAAGAAATCTTTTGAAAACACTGTAGGAAAAGGAGAAAATGCTGGTAACCAGCATTTTCTCCTTTTCCTTCAGTGTTTTCTACCCTTCCCTGAACAAATTTCAATTTTTCAGTCATCTTTATTCCGTAATAGATTTATTGATAATTTCTTGTTGATGACGAAAAACTTGTATCGTTTAAGTCAATAAAATATTCTGTTCTGTTCATCTTTTCATCTGCAAATGCTTTCAATTTGAACCAGTCTAAAATTTTGTCATGTGGTAAAGAGTTAAGGAACTAGACCTAATAGGATACAGCGCTCATTTGAATCTTAACCAAACGACAAAATTTAAGCCTAGTTCAAATTGAAAGCATTTCCAGATGACATATTTAATGTGACTAAAATTTGGAAGATTGTTCTGAAAAGGGTAAAAAACATTGTGGGAAAAGGAGAAAATGCTGGTTACCAGCATTTTCTCCTTTTCCCACAGGCTTTCTTTTCAGGGTCGTCAAAAGTCGGGATTGTGTGGTAAAGAGTTCAGGAATCTTCAGGTTTATCCTACAAAAAAACATGATAACTTACCCCTTCCCTTTCAGTTTCTGCAAGCTGAAGTGAGACCCGTAACTCAAACAAAGTATCTTTGGCAAACATACATCCTAGAAACACACCATCTGGCTTTAATGCTTGGAGTACCTGCAACACCATATCTTATCAATCTGCAGAGCTCAAGAAAGAGGGAGTGAATTTGATTTCAAAACTGAAAATATTAATTATTCTCCACTGAACCCTTTCTTGTGGCTACTCATTAGAATCGTCTCATCGAGAGGCTTCTAATGAGAACCCACAACATAGGGGTTCAACGAGAAATGATGGATTTAGAAGACCATCACTCCCTCTTATCTGAAGCTCTGAATCTGTCATCATGAGAAATTGCTTTATTTCACGCAAGTCATCTGCTGCACAGGCCTAAGGTCTCATGGTAATAGTCTGCCTGATAAGACGTTAATAATATTCAACAGATGGACTTATTAACCTAGAGAGCCCTATCACAACTTTGCTGTTGCAGACAATTAACTCTTTACCACACAACAAAATTTCTAACTAGTCTGTATCGGTTGGTCATATTGGGGTTTAACGCCACTTCAGGGTTCCCTCTGGCTGCTTTTTTTCTTGTGCCATCACTTTCGCCAAATGAGAAAAGTTTGCGCCAAATTGAAATAATTGGAGCCAGTTGGTGCCAATCTTGAAATCAATCAATCAATATCTTTATTCAAGTATTTAGGCCTCTGGCCCATATACACTTACAAAATATTCAATTTTTGTATAATAAGTGACATCCTCATTATAAATGAAAACAGAGTTTAGTTTACTTTTTGTTTGCTTATCATCAATTGAGTAAGTATTTGTAACATGATTGACAGTTGGAACAGATCTAGATCAGAAGACACAGATATGCAGTCCTATCTAGGTCTGTTCAAACTGTCAATGAGAACTTTACTCCATGAAAAAACACAATCACAAAGGATTGGTCAATAAGTTACCACTGCATGGTTGTGTCAGGAGCAATAATATAAACAAGAAAACATTTGTTTTTATCTGATTTGATTACTTGTATCTATGTTGAATGTGTGAATATATTCCAATATTCCAAAACTTAGTTTTGTTAACGCTGATAAATCATTATGTATTAAGTTTAAGTACCAGTAGATCTGTCATTAAAATTTGAAAAACCACTGTGACAAAAGCAGAAATAGGTCATTGATAACCATTTCATCTGTTGTAACAAAATTTTTTAAAGAGAGACTTTTATGAAACAGATAGAGGTCCAAATGGTACAAATCAAACAACAAAGTCAACATGAGAAAAAATGTTACAAAAGTAGAAATTGTTCATTTAGAGAAATTTCTAGATCTAGAAAAAATGTTCATGAGAGAACTTTTTACATTTTGAAACATTCTTAAGTTAAAATGTTAAAAACCAAACCAGTTTTTCGAAAGGTGGGCGATTAATGCAGGAAAACGACATATAAAACTTCAAGGACGACGATAACATGACCGTCCGGGTTTTAGTCACTGCCGACGCGGTCGGCATTTCGGAAACCGCGGTATATTAATTTAACACAGAATATATCGATTCTACTGCAGTTATGATTAATTTTGATATTGAGAAATATTCACGATTTATATGGGACTCTGGTCTTCGATACTTTAACTTTCTTACAGTTTTCCCAAATTAACTGACGCTAGCCGGAAGTTTGTTATCGGAAGTGTACGTATATTCGGATAGTTTGGTGTAAATTTGTTACCGATCTGTAAAGTAACGTGCATTAGTTTATCCCTGCTAACTTGACCTTATCGATGAATTAGCGGTCATTCATCCATGCAATGCGTTGAAAGGGACCAATATCACAATGTACGGCACCCCGATAGGAGAAATATCGGCGCCAGTCATTTTCGCCAATCAGCATTTTCTTGCGCCAGTTTTAAAAATCTATCGCAAATGGCGCCAAATGCGAAGCCCAGCGGGAACCCTGCACTTTAACAGCTAAGGTGATATTGTGGCGGTCAGTGACGCATATGTGTTTCCTTGCTTTCTCAAACCAGTACTGGCACAACTTTCTTTCCAAAGCCACCGACTACTTTTCTCATATGCTTCAGCAGAGGTGAGAGGCAAAAATACACCGTAGAGAAAGTTCGCCTCAACTGGGTATCAAACTCACAACCAGGCGGGCGACTAGTCTGTATCAAAATCATTTTCAATTGACAAATAAAAGATGGCTCAAATAATAAAATTTGTCCTTGATGGGGTAGAAAACATGATGGGAAAAGGAGAAAATGCTGGTTACCAGCATTTTCTCCTTTTCCCATCATGTTTTCAAAAGCTGTCTTTCTTAGGGTCGTTGAAGGTCAGGATTGTGTGGTAAAGGGTTAAATTTCAACAAGATCATACTGCATAGAAGATACATAGAGGATATTTGTTTTTTTCGGTGAAAGATCGAAATTTATTTCATCAAGTGGACACCATCGGTAATATTTTTACGAGTGGCACAGCCACGAGTGAAAATATTACCGATGGTGTTCAAGAGATGAAATAAATTTCGATCTTTCACAGAAAAAAAACAAATATTCTATTTATTTCATGCTTTTTACCCTTTGTGGGAGGAGCTTTATCAAAATTCAGTACTTTCTTTTCCCTTATTCCCTGTGGCGTACCCCTCCCGCATAGCAACGTTACGTCAAGCGCGAGAAATGTAAGGTAAATGACATCATATTTCCCATCTGGTTGTTCGGCACGCGCAATTTACCTAGGCAACAAGAACGTGAAAATCAGTATTTTCACTGGTGGTACCAGTGTAAGATCAAAAAATATTTTCACTGCTATTTCTCGATATCCTACCGGAAAGCATGAAATAAATTCTGATCTTGGATCAACATTATCCACCATTTGGTGAAATAGTCTTGAAAAAGTCATCAAAAATTGTGAAAATCTCATTATCAGGCTGAAATTGTCCACTGCATTTTTCAAGTGCAATACAGGTACCCTTTTTCCCAGACCATCTTGTGTGCACATAGCCGGCCCTGAAGGAGAAAGCTTTTGGTATGTTATAAGGAAAAAAAAAGTAACTGGCATTTTCTTTTCTTCTTGTTATTTTTTCCTTTAACAGACAAAGCCCATTGTTTGAATGTTTTGTATTTGTATTCTACAAATTTGTTAATTTGGGCATATCAAAATTTCTGTTACCTGGTAAAGATTTGGAAGGGTCTTTAGTGGCCCCGAGGCACAGAAGTTGGATTTGGGATAAACAAATCCTACAATGCTTCCACATTAGGCAAAGATGACAATGGGAGCGAGACAATGCAGATCCCTTACCAAGTACTGTATGTACTTAGAAAGCACTGGAAAGACCTAAATAAGCATGCTGTTGCTGACTGGAATACAGCTGATATAGTGTAAAACCTCATCAAATAAAACCAAAAAAAATTAAGCAATCAAGTGTGAGCTAACGCAAAGCCAAATTACTTCAGCAAACCTCATCAAATGTCTCTCTCTATTGGAGAGGGGTAATTCAGTGCTAGCCCTGTCTACATACATGTACTAATTACAGAGCTCCAGATAAGAGGGAGTGATAGTATTCTAAAGTCATTATTTCTCTTCAAAACTCTGTGTTGTGGGTACTCATTAGAATCATCTCATTGAGACAATTCTAATGAGTACCCACAACATAGGGCATAGTGGAAAATAATCAATATTTTCAATTTTGAAACCAAAATCACTCCCTCTATCTGGAGCTGTGTATTGAGAAGCTTACCTGTCTAAAACATCCAGGTAGATCATTGACCCAGTGTAAACTGAAAAATATACAAACTTCTACCATCACATACAAGTTCACTTCAATATGAAACAGTAAATTTTCAGGTCCTTCACTGACTTTTGAATCATTATATGACTAAATTTTAAGCCACAAATACAATAGAACATAATCTACTTTTACACAAAGGCCTCTGGCCCATTACACAAAAAATATTTTCCAAACCATTGGTAGACAACAAATGAAATATGGCTCCATTGACTAGATTCATCTTTGAAAAGATAAAAAACCTTATGAAAACAAGAGGGCCAAGATTGCCCTGGATTGCTCACCTGAATTTTTGAGAGGACCATAGCCAATTTTTTCATAATCTAATCAGCCATTTCAGAGAAGAAGAATTTTTAAGAATTTCTTCATGTCTGTATAGTGTAAATATAGTCTATAATGCAAGTAGCCCCAATTCACAAGAGCCATGATTCTTGATGGATCAAAATTTTTAATTTTGCAAACAAGTTTTGAAAAGGGTCATCCAAGGAACATCTCTGTGAAATATTTCAAAATCTGACCAGCGGTTTCTGAGAAGAAGAATTTTTAAGAATTCCTTCATTTCCCTATAGTGCAAGTAGCCCCCATTTACCAGAGCCACGTTTCTTGACGGATCAAAATTTCACCAACTGTTTTTGAAAAGGGTCATCCAAGGAACATCTCTATGAAATTATTTCAACATCTGACCAGTGATTTCAGAAGAGAAGATTTTTAAAGAATTTCCTAGAGGACCTCCCAAGGAACATTCCAGCCAAGTTTGGTCAAAATTGGCCTGGCGGTTTAGAAGCAGTTGATGTTTAAAGAATTGTTGACGATGCATGATGGAAGACGGACACCAGGTGATCCTAAAAGCTCCCCTTGAGCACATCCTGCTTCCTGGAAAGTCCACCAGTCCCCTGGGCCTATTAAAAATCCAAAAGTTGACACCTACTCCCCAGTATTGAACTCAGGACCTTTTGGTTACAAAGCTGATGCTCTACCTCACGGCCACAGACACCACACCTTCTCTCCAGTTTAGACTTGTCCAAAAGCATTTCCAGAAGACAAATTCAATCTGATTCAAATGACTGGACATGTCTTTCAAAGGTTAGAAGACATGCCGGTTACAAGCATTTTCTCCTTTTTCTACAATTTTTTCAAATTTTTATCATTTAAAAACCTATCTTAACCCAAAACCGCAAAATCCCTACTTTGACGATCTTGAGAAAGGAGCCTTTAGGAAACATTGTGGGAAAAGGAGAAAATGCTGGTTACCAGCATTTTCTCCTTTTCCCACAATGTTTTCTACCCTTCACTGAACAAATTCAAATTTTCAGTCACTTTTATTTTGTCGTCTGCAAATGCTTTCAATATGGACAACCCTAAAATATTGTCGTTTGGTAATGAGTTAAGCTTGTTTAAAGTCATGATTGCGTGATAAAGGGTTAAGGAGCCACCAACACTCACCTTAAACTACTTGCTATAATATCAATAGAGTTTTCAGGAAAAGGTAAAAACTCCTCATCAGATATAACTTTGAAAGTTGGCACTTCTGGTGAAACCTCACTCTGTGCCTGGAAATAAAGCATTCAGAAAAGATATTGCTAAGATGGCAGAAACTAAGTTTTTTAAAAGATATTGCCTATATACAAGAAAACAGTATTGGTTGGCACTTCTATGGAAATCTCACTTTGTGCATAGAGGGAAAGTACATTTGTATTGAGAACAGATATCGCTACAGAACTATGTTCTGAAAAGTTATTGCCTAAAAACAAATTATTGGTTGTCACTTCTGGAGAAATCTCATTCTGTGCCATGAAACAAAGTATTTAGAAAAAATACTGCAGAGATACAAATTGTCAGGACACCAAGTATTGCCCACAAACCAAGCACTGAGAAAAAGGTTACCTATCAGTATCAACACAATATTAACTCTTTACCAAATGACAAAATTTTAGGCTTGTCCAAATTGAAAGCATTTGCAGACAACAAAATAAAAGTAACTGAAAATTTGAAATTTGTTTCGTGAAAGGTAGAAAACATTGTGGGAAAAGGAGAAAATGCTGGTAACCAGCATTTTCTCCTTTTTCCACAATGTTTTCTATAAGCTGCTTTCTCAGGGTCATCAAAAGTAGGGATTGTGTGGTAATGGGTTAAGGCAAGATTTTTGCGGAATATTATTACCTATAAATTGAAAAAGTGAACTTTTCCAATGAGCAATAGAGAGAATTTGGGGTGTAATTCCTACAACAGACTAAATATACTAACTTTGGTCTGTGTGATATTGATCGTTATTTCATGCTTTCCAGTGGGCTATCGAGAAATAATTGTGAAATGTTTTCGATATTTCATGGTTACAACCAGTAAAAATACCAATTTTTGTTTTCTAACTCTTCAATTGAAGGCGGAAACAGTTGTTCCCGCATTCTTGTTACCTAGGTAAAATGAAGGTGCCTCACAACCAGATGGAAATATGGCGTAATTTACATGTATCTTGCATTTCTCGCACTTGGTGCGATATTGTTATGCTCTGCTATGCACAAGGGGTATGCCACAGGGAATAATCAAAAAGAACTGTACTGGGTTTCCATTAAGGTCTGCCCAGAAAGCATTAACAGCAAGAAAAACAGAGAATATGAGCCACTGGTGAAAATATTACCAGTAATGTTCACAAAACAAAATGAAATAAATTTCAATCTTTCACCATAAACAGCAAATATCCTCTATATACTGTCTGCATAAGCAAGTGATGTTAACCCTCCAACACACAATCCCAAGTTTTTACTACTACGAGAAAGAAAACATAAAAACATGGTGAGAAAAGGAATAGATTATGGTTACCAGCATTTCTTCTTTTCACAATGTTTTTCCGCCTTCCAAAAATATGGTTACGTTCAGTTAACCCATTACCACACAATCCCTACTTTTGACCACCCTGAGAAAGAAGCCTTTAGAAAACATTGTGGGAAAAGGAGAAAATGCTGGTAACCAGCATTTTCCCACAATGTTTTCTACCCTTCCCAAAACAAATTTCAAATTTTTTGTCACTTTTATTTTGTCGTCTGCCAAGGCTTTCAATTTGGGCAAACCTAAAATTTTGTTGTGTGGTAAGGACTTAAAAGGCACAAGCTAACAGTTTGGGAATTTAAATAAAGTGATAGCCATTTCTAAATCAGTAATTCTTTCTATTTTCATTACTTCAGACATGAGATCAAGATACCTTTTTTGAATATGAATCCTTGAAATTGAGGTTTGTAATAGCCCATGTGAATTCCGACCAGTTTCTAAAAAAATCTATAAATAACTTACAAGTATATATACCATTTAGCAAATACTACTAAAAGAAATGTTTTTTATTACTTATGTTTTACTTCTTTACTGATGATTTGCCAATCATATTGCCTTACTCACCTTGGTATTGTGTTATACTTTTAACCCTTTCCCAAACAAGCCCTTGTTTTTACGTGTCTGCAGTAAAAGCCTTTTGAAAACACTGTGGGAAAAGGAGAAATTGCTCGCAACGAGCAATTTCTCCTTTTCCCAAAGTGTTTTCTACCCTTTTAGAGAACTTTCTGCCATTTTCTCCAAATCTGAAATTGTTGTCTGCAAACTCTTCTGGTTTGGAAGAGTCCAAAATTTGTTGTTTGGGAAAGGGTTAAGTTCATTGAGATTATAAAAACCTGAATAGTTCCCTATAACTCTTTACCAAACTAAAAAAATTTACACTGGTTCAACTGAAAGCATTTGCAGATGATAAATTCAGTGTTGCACAAAAATGGAATTTTTTCTTAGAAGGTTAGAATTCCAACATTGTGGGAAAAAGACAAAAAGCTGGCTACCAGCATTATCTCCTTTGCCCACGATTTCAAAAGGCTTCTTTCAATGGGTCATTTAAAAATTGGGATTGTGTGATAAAGGATTAACTGTTTACCACATAATTCTGAGGTTTTGCATCCCAAAAGGAAAATGCTTTTTAGAACATTGTGGGGAAAAAATGCTAGGACCAGCAGTATCCCCCATTTCCCACATGTTTTCTACCATCTCAAAGGTCTCCATTTCTATCAGTTTAAATTTTGTTATCTGCAAAACCTTTCAGATTCAATTTGGATCAATCTAAAATTTTGATGTGTAGTATGGCCTTTTCTCATTTCTCGCTTCTCCGTTCATGTACTAAAGTGGAAGGAATAAGCGCCCGTGACGTTTTGTTCCACCCTGGTTCTATTCTACTCTGTCAGATATTATGCATAACATCCTATCCTACATCGAAAGTATTTTTCTATCAAATAAGACGCAAAAATGCAACAAAGAGTAATTTTCATAGTTTGAAAGAAAATATTTCATTAGATACAATAAAAAGCAAAATTTCAATGTTTTTCAATAGTAAATAAACCTAAATGGGTTGTGTTTACCCTTTACTATGAATAATCTAGTCCGTCTGAACTAGAGTGTAGAATATTCATCAGTCGTTAGCGACCAGCCTTGACATTCAATCAAATGAATGGAAAAATGAGAAAGTGGCGATACTACCCGAGGTGGTGAAGTAGGTTTGAAAAAAACCTCGGATCGAACCTTTTGATGCAAGTTGTAGACTTTTTTTCCGGTTACAAGTTTGATTCAGATTTTATATTTGATCATTACACAAAAAATTTGATTCCTTGACCGAAAATGTGAATTTTGTGAGCTTATTTACGCTTAGGTGAACGGAGTAAGGAGAACACAGTATACATGTATAGAGTTCAGGGGGGCGTATTCCTTTGGCAGCTCACTCAGAACATGTTCTAAGTGGATGGAATATTTCGGAACAATGTTTATGTCCTTCAGAAAACATTCTAATTTAATTTCTAATTCAATCAAGTTGCAGTGCACCTGCTAAATGTTTTCTAGGTGATAGGTGATACAAGATAGCTGAAAGACAGACAATTCTTCATGGCAAAACTTGCAATTGTCTTTTTTACAATACAAATGCTCTCATTAGGAGCATTGTTGACTTGTCAATGTCAGTCTCTTCTCTACCTCTGCGGCCAATCATATCCTCTAATAGCGCAACTACGACAGTTGCTCTTGCAACAGCCATCATGGCAATGTACATTCATTTCGGTATTTATTAGAACAATATTCCGAAAATGCTCCATTCAGAACATTATTCCAGAACAGTGTATGTGTTTTGAAATAGTCCACTCACACATTATAGAACACAGAACATTCTGCAAGAACAGGTGAATGGAATATGCCCAAAAGCTCTAGCGCAAAAGTTACACACTTACTGCGCTGTGTCTGTCATAAAACTAAATGTTTACACACTTACCAGCATTTTCTCTGACATTTCACATTGGTAAATGGTTTTTACAGATTCTTTCAATAAATGTTTGGACACATAACCCCTCCCACATCCTAGGTCAACCAGGACATCAAACTGCCTGAAAAAAAGGTAAAAAAATATTAACTTAACTGCAGGAGACGACTGTCCTTTTGATCTGAAACCTACACCATACTACAATAGAACATTAACTCCTTATTACATGCAAATTTTAAGTAGCCTGAAGAACACGGCTTTTGAAAAAATTGCTGGAAAAGGAGAAAACACGTATAACCAGCATTTTCTCCTTTTTTCTACAATGTTTAATCTTTTTACAAAGACATGTCTAATCATTTGAGCAATATTTAATTTCTCACCTGCAAATGATTTCAAAAGGGAAGAGTCTATAATTTTGTAGTCTGGTAAAGGGTTAATACGTGTATACACTACATGCAGGAAAGTTAATTTAGAACACCCTTTTCATATGAATATATCAGTCCAGCTTTCATAAGTCGCATATCTGTCTGAAAAATATGAAGGACACTGTTTTCACTATTTGCTTGTGGGACAAGCACTAGTAAAGGAGTTCCAGAAATGTATTATAGAATACGGACAGGTATTAATGCTGCCTATTGAAAAATCCAAGCAAAAATAATAGAAGTGTAAGAGAGCATACTTAAATTTATTCTACAAACCTTCTGATATCAAAAACTCTATCTGCTAGTCTGAAACCAAACTGAAAAAGAACCATACTTTATTTCACAAATTTTGTTTCATTTACACATAATACAAATCATCTACAAGTCTTCTGCTTTACACTAAATCACTTATGAAAAAAACATTGTGATAACGGGGACAAGTGCATGTTGCAAGCTATTGCTCAGTTGCCCACAATTCATTTCATACTACATATAAACTACATTTTCTACAGTTACTTCTGATGTTTGGGTTTCCTACAATAAATGCAAAACAGCTGCCAGATATGATAAATAAATCTTTCAATTCATTTAGATTTAGCTGTTACACACAGCTCCTATAAACACTTTATGTAATTAACCCAAACAACACAATGAAATTCTACAATGGTTCAAATTCAATACAGATGACAATTAACACCACTCAAAAATTAAAATCTATTTCCAGAAGGCTAGAAAACATTGTGGGCAAAGGAGAAAATGCTGGTTACAAGCATTTTCTCCTTTTCCCACAATGTTTTCAAAAGTCTTCTCTCCCAGGATTAGGAGAATCAGAGATATTTGGTAAAGTATTTAACATTTCGTAGTTTCTCCTTGACAGTGTATTTCACTAAACAATAATTGTATTTCACTGTAATGCAGATAAAAACCAACATAACAGAAGTTATAAAAAGTCAGTAGTCAGTACAGTACTGAAGCTTTTCTCCTGAGAAATTCATGACAGACATGAGACAGTACAGTGCCCAATATATGTCTTAAATATGAAGAGAAGCAACTTAGAAATCTCATTATTGACACTACATTACCTATACAACACTCAAGAGCTCCACAGATGATTGTATTTCTGTGAGTACAATTGAGAGTTGCCTATCCCATTTATAATTTTTTAAGGTTTTTCTTGGAAAAGGAGTGATTCAACATTGAACTACACAATAATAATGGTTACAATAATTTCATTTTGGCTCAATGTTCCCCTTCATGTGGCTTTTTCAAACACAGGGTTAAAATATCGATAGATTTCATGTGTCGTCTGCAAATTAATCTGGACGAGTTAAAAAGTTGTCGTCGGTACAGAGTTTGGTGAGTTTCAGACAAATGAGCAACTCGTTTGACAGGTTATCACAAAGATTACATATAAAATTAATCAGATACCTCTTCCTTTACATATTCGTACACTTTGTAATCCGACATGAGCGCAGTCCTATCTCTTTGCAAACGTTTTGCCTTTCTGTCAAATACATTCATGATCGTTTCGCCTCGAACAGACTGTGAACTTGCATGACGCCACACTGCCAGTTGTTCAGAAATAGATTTAAGCATCTGTCGCTGTTTACACAAACTTAGCATGGCTGTATTCGTCATAGTTAAGTTCAGAAAGACCTGAAAATGAAAAACAATTTCAATGTCACCTCTCGGCCATGGAGGCTGCCATATTGAAATCCTAGTTTCCGGTTTGGTCTAAACCGGCGGTCTATATTCTAAACCGGCAGCCTCCATGTTGCCTTCAGGCTTTTCCGTTAGAGCTCCGGTAATATTACCTGAAACAAGAAATATCTAAAGATATGAAATATCTTTTTTAAAAAAATACAATCGCTGTAAAAGGCTATGAATGTTGAAACCCTCCATTATGCAGTGAACTTAATGAAAATTTACCTCGCTAGCATCTTTCTCTTTTTCCTTGTTGTTTTGCATAAGTTGTCAAAAAATGAGAAGTTCAGTTACTTGTATTTTTAACCCTTTCCCAAACAATCCCTGGTTTTTACGGGTCTAGAAAAGTAGCCTTTTGAAAACATTGTGGGAAAAGGAGAACATGCTGGTAACCAGCATTTTCTCTTTTTCCCCACAATGTTTTCTACCCTATCATAGACAGAAATCATCTTTTCAGCAAGAGTTGAATTGTCGTCTGCAAATGCTTTCAATATGGTCTAGTCCAAAAGTTTGTCGTTTGGGAAAGGGTTAAAGAAGAAAGATTTATCTAGTGATCGTTTGAAAAAAAGGAGCAGTTGCTGCTAAAAAATGTGTGTTTAAAAGAGAAAATGCAATGGCGTATAGGATAACGCAGAGATCGTATATATCCCAGGATAACGTTAAAAAATATCAGGATAGCAATTAGCACGAAAAAAGGATTATCTCCTATATCATATTCACTTGCTATTTCGTATCCTGGATAATTGATCATCGACGTTGTCAGTGCATGTCATATTCTTCGAAGATTCGACCTGTCTTATATGACGCATATTATCCATTCCCTGATACTTGGGAAAAGTATGGCCTTATACCGAAGCTAAACCCCAAGCCTGTAGAGACTCTTTTAATAAATGGCCGGTGCATAGGTTACCTGCTAGCTGATCACAACTGAATAAACAGCACTAGGTAGAGTTTTAGTATGTAAACGTCTAGTTTATTTTAAAATTCAAAGTAACGATTTTATTTTTAATAAGTCCGCTGTACCCAGAATCCCAAATGTTAGATAGATCTATGTGTATTTGTAGAATGCCATCTCGAGGGAGATATGGATCATCGATAGTAGCAACGTCAATAATGCCTACAATAGATGTCTACAAGAAATGGTAAGTATATCGGTCTGCAGGGGCATACAGAATAAGTATATACACGCTTTTTTTTTTAAGAATTGCAAAACAGTTTATCAGAGCTCCAAATAGAGGGAGTGATTTTGATGTCAAAATTGAAAATATGACATATTCTCCACTATACCCTATGTTGGGGTACTCATTAGAGTAGTCTCATCCAGACAGATTAAACAGAAATTTAGATGGATTTAGAATACCATCACTTCCTCTTATAATGGAGCTCTGATTTATTCATTCTAATTTACCAAGAATTTCACGAAGATGATCATGTAGATCAAAAGCAGACCCTACGCATTCATCACGGGCGAAATTGATATATAGACCTAGATTTTGTAATCTTGGTGAAAACGGGAAAATGAAAATTTATTTATCTCTGTCTCTTTCTCTGTAAGAAATTATAGAAATAACCTAAACAGCAATTGCCTCTTTACCCTCACTCTGTTGATTTTGTTGAAAAGTGGCCGAATTCTTGACTTTTGATATAGAGCTAAATATCAAAATTACAAGTTGATCACAATCGTTGCGGAATAAAGTAAACAAGTTAAAGAAAAAAAATCAGTATCGCATCACAATTTCATTACCAATCCTTACACTAATCCACTTTGAAGGCTCACGGGGGATAGTGCAGATATCGAAACAATTCTTAAGTTACGTACTCGTACTTTACGTGCTCGGTGTAAAGCATCGATACACGCGAGGAGCCCTCTGTCCAAACCAATTCACCTCTGGTTGGGTGGGCAACATACGGCGTTAAACGCGGGACCTCATCCGAAAGACTACTTTAGTAATTTTACTTATTTTATATGGCCAGCCGTGGGAATCGAATCCACAGTCTCAAGTGACTCGAAACATCCTGCGCTTTTCATATTGAGCTATGCGGGCTGGTCACACACTTTTGAACTTGGAAGGTGGGTGGGGGCGGGGGTGATGACCCTGTAGGATTATTTAAAGTCCGTGCGTGCTCTAGGCATATATGGTATGGACCGTTACACTCTAACAGAGCAAGAATCGGATACAAGAAAACCGGGTACAAGCCCCTAGCTCTTCTTCGAATAGACCTCCTTGGTTCTTCAACACACGGTGTAAAGCACCGATACACGCGAGGCTACCTATATGGGTTCCAAACCAGTTCACCTCTAGTTGCGTGGGCAGCATACGGTGTCTCAGGAGGGTCCTGGCTGGGCTGGGTATCGAACCTCGGGCCTCAGGATTGATAGCCCAGCGTTTTACCACTGCACTACCAGTCCACCCATACACAACCAACCTGGGGGGGGGGGGGAGGGGTGGCTACCAAATGGGGCGTAGCCAGGTTTAAAATATATGTACGCACAGTGAGGCACGAAGAGCCGATAGGGGAGAAGAACACAGAGGAAATCCCTAGCCACCAGTGCATCAATTTAACCCATCTACATGTATTCAGTTGGAAAAGACGCACAAATTTAGAGAAAAAGCAGTACAAGTACATGTATATGATACTAAGATTTTCAATTTGGGTTGCGATTTTTTTTTTCTTTGCACTGGTCTAGTGTGCATAATGGGCTCTACGCCTTTGCCTATATAAATGTTCTGAGTTTAGTTTAAACATATTTATTTTCCCTCAAATTTACATGGAAATGGGGTTGGGTCACAAGTTATAACAACTTAGAAATCGACCCTCCCCCTACAATATAATGAATTTACAAGTGTTCCACAACTAATTATAATACACAAAAAAGAGATATAGAGAGAAGGAGAGACAGACAGATAGACAGACAGATAAACAGACAGACAGAGAGTCAGAACGACAGACAGACAAACATACAAACAGACAGACAGACAGAGACTTTGTCCATTTGCTCACTATAGTCAAAAGGAAAAGTCAGATCATACGACAGTATGCTTATATCAAGTAAATCGGCCAGTTTGTTGAATATACTCCTGGACTGATACAAATAATTCTGAATTTTCTCGATCTGTTAGGGATGGTTTGCCAAAAAGAAGATCATCTACATTCAATGGATTAAGGTGCTGAATAGAATTAAATAAGTGCAGTCTTTGGATAACAAAAAGATTGCATCTGAAAAAATAGTGTTCGGCGTCTTCAGTTTCCACCGAGCACGTGCAAAGCTGACTGTTACGAAGATAATTATGAAACAAATCACTATTTAGTCCACTGCATTTATTCCTAATCCGGGCATGCATAACTGATAAGAAACGATTGCCTTCAAGGTAATAGGCGGGGACAGGGGTTATTGGGAACCTACTTGAAATTAATTTTTTAAATGTCGAAAACGAATAAACATTCTTCTGGTTTTCATTTAAATTGTTCCAAATATATATTGAAGAAGGGATACAAGATTTTTGAGAAATTGTAGTGCGAGTAGATATGTTTCTTAAATCAGTAATGTTTCTAAGAGCATATTGCGTTGTGTCTGCTATAAGTGGCGGAATCAAGTCTGCAATGTATTCGGGAACCATCTGATGGGTTGTTTTATACATAAAAAACATTTTTTGGGTTTCCCGCCTATCTTTCAAAGATTGCCATCCACATTCTAAGAACAAGTTTTCTAAGGAAACAGAACGGGTGAGACCAGTTACAATTCTGGCAGCTTCATTTTGAATTTTTTGTAGAGAATTTGCACAGGAATCAGAACAACCATCCCAAACAATTGACGCGTATTCTAGTAATGGTGCTACATAAGACAAATAAATTTGGTTTAATGATTTCCTATTCAGTGTAAATTTCAGCTTTCTCATAATTCCAAGTACTTTAGAAGAAGATTTTAAAATAGTATCAATATGTGCGCTCCATTGACCATTTTGGCTAAAAGTTATCCCTAAGTGCTTATGATTTTCAACAAAGGTAACATTGGTGTTTTGGAATATTAGCTTAGGTAGTTCGTCAACTTTTTTCAAAGAGAAAAGGATAGCTTCGGTCTTTTGTGGATTAAATGTTACGAGCCATTGTTTTGCCCATGAAGATATTAGATTAAGGTCATGGTTTATTATACCTTCGATATCACTGATGGATGATGCTGAATAATAAAAGGAACTATCATCTGCAAATAGCCTAGTTAAGCTTAGTAAGGAATCAGTAATGTCATTAACGTAAATCAGGAAAAGCAGCGGACCTAGAACCGAGCCCTGGGGTACTCCAGCCGTTATCTGTTTTGAAGACGAAGTAGCGGATTGTAAAACAACTTTCTGACTCCTATTTGAGAGGTAATTTGAAAGCCATTTTAAAAGAGTTCCTTCGATACCGTTTTGTCGGAGTTTAAAGAGAAGACCTTTATGCCATACTCGGTCAAAGGCTTTTGAAATGTCACAGAAAACCATGCAAGAAAATTGTTTGTTATCGAACGATTGGCATATGTGGTGATAGATATCAACAAGCTGGAAAGTTGTGGAGTGCTTTGGCAAGAATCCAGATTGATATTTATACAGCAAATTGTTCTCAAGAAAGAAGTTATACATGTGTTTAAAGATGATCCTTTCTAATAATTTTCCGCAACAACTTAATAGAGAAACGGGTCTGTAATTAGTAACTGATGATTTATCCCCTTTTTTGTAGATAGGAATTACATTAGCCAGTTTCCATAAGTTAGGGAAAACACCTTCAGATATCGATCGATTAAATAGTATTGCTAGGGGTTTAGATACTTGGTCTGCTACACTTTTTAACATTCTATGATTGATAGAGTCTGGCCCACTTGCCTTATTTGGGTTAAGGCATCGGATGAGGTCTTTTATTTCAGATTCAAAAATAGTGATTTGACAGAGATTATTATTAGTTATTTTAGTAAAGGGAGGGAGAAAGGCGAATTCTTCATTTACAGTCGATATAGAGGCGAAAAAATTGTTCAAGCACTCAGCTTTTTCCAGATCAGATATGGATGCTGAAGTCTCACCATTTGGAGATATACTAATTAAAGGGGGAATGTTCGATGAGCAATCATTGTTTTTAATGAAGTAGCGGATAAGTCGCCAAAAGCCTTTTTTATCGTTCCTTTGCAGATCACATAGGTTAAGCTCAAGTGAATTGAAGAAATTTTGCTTTGCATGTTTCTTCATGTTATTAATTCTGTTTCTGATTGTTTTGTACTTATTTAATAAAGAAAGCTTTCCTGTTTTAAAAGCTAACTGTTTCAAACGGTCTCTTTTCCTACATAACGTTCGTAGTTCGCCATTAAACCATGGCTTATCGTCGGGGCGAATGGTAACTTTTTGTGAAGGGATACAAACATCAATAAATGTAAGAAATTGTTTGGTAAAAAAGTCACATGCTTCGTCTATAGTACCATCGAAAAGAACATCCCAGTCAAAAGATGAAATGTTTATACGTAAAAGATCAAAATTAGCTTTACTGTACTGATAGACTTTTCTCTCATAAATCGGTTTTGGGTCGTATGGGAATGCGAGAGTTATATATGTAGCACTATGATCAGTCACCTCAGGTGGATTCCGTATTATCCCAGAATCTAAGTATTGCGTATCAGTAGGAACTAATATAGGGTCTAGTAGAGCGTTCAATCTAGTTGGTTCAGATATCACATTCTGTAATGAATTAATAATAAGAATATCCTTTAGTTTCCTAAAATTAGGGTTAAGCAAGTCTTCATTTAAATCACCTAGAATAACAATGTTATGAGTTATTTCATATGCCTTTTCAATATTTTTGTTAAAGTTTTCGAAGAAAAGAGAATCGGAAGTTTTTGGACTGTAAAAGGTGCCAATTAAAAGTTTACTTCGTTTAAATGAAATGGATAGCCAAATACTTTCTTCACAAAACGTTTCTAACTCAAAAACTCGTTGATGTAATAAACTATTGGATAAGTACACAGAGATGCCTCCACCATGATTTGTTCTATCCTTTCTGTATAGTTTATCAAGTGAATTGGACAAATGCAAAAATTCATCAGGGACAGTCATATCCAAATGCGTTTCGGTAAAACATAATATATCATAATCTAAATAGCTGTCCCTGATGTATTCCAGCTTCTGTCTTAAACTCCTGATATTGCAATGTAATATAGATAAACTTGTATAGTTTAGATTACTAACTGGCCCGGGATTTCGTTCAATGTCCCCGTATTTCAGTAACAATAACAACATTAGCAGATAGAAAAATACGTTACTAAAGCCGTCTATTAGTATACTGATACAACCCAGGAGTATCTTCAACAGTGACAACATAAATGAAAAGTGACCAATATTAATTTTCACTTTAGTAGTTTTCTTATACGAAAAGCACCGACAGTTGAAAACACCAATAGAGAATCTCCACAGTATTAAATCATTACCCATTAGGCAACAACATAAACAAAGATAAATAACGCATTGAGATTCCCATTGGTTCAATGACTTGATATCGGATTACATACTTGTCAATCTGAGTATGGATAGTCTGGGGAAGAAGAAGAAGAAGAAGATGATGAAGAAGAAGAAGAAGAAGATGAAGAAGAAGGATATTTGAGGTATAACAATTATGGGAATATGTACATGTATAACAGTTTACAAAATATTCAATCAGAATAGCTTGTTGAGGAACACTGTAGTCATAATAGGAAATACTCTTTAAAGTTTATGTCTTGATTATAAAGGAATCGCCTCCTTTACTGTGACAGACGAAAAAAACATATTCACGAGAAATGCGTTTTGGTTTTTAAGAACAGAAATCGACCATCACTCAATAAAAAGATCTACTCTCACTTTCAACTCAAATTCAGGCCTACCAATTGACCTATGATGGGCATGGGCAGATCCAGAGGGGGGACCGGGGGTCCGGACCCCCCCCCCCCCCCCCTGGAATTTTGGCAAAAATGTGGTTATCGGATTCGTGAAATCGTACTGGCTTGATATTGCACAGCATTTATGTAAAATACAGTCATAAATTAAAAAAAAAAAAGGTTCTAAATGTGGAGACAACCTCATGGTTAGAACTGGAAACGTTGACTTTTCTTGTAAACGGCTTACATCCACTGAAATCCGGAAATCAAAGTATCATATATTAAGACGAGTGCGTTTTTGGTGGGACCCCCTGAGAAAGATATCTGGATCCGTGCATGATGGGGGAAGGGCCTCTGAAAAGGATGTTTAATATATCTGCAAACAGTATCTACCTAGATCAGCCTGCGCAGGCTGCCCTGGATAGAAAAAAATATTGCTGTTGATCAATTTCCTGAATGCGAAACTGGACCTGTCACTGAATGTGACTTAATACCCCCGGCAGCGCTTTGACAGAAATAAGTGTCAAGTTCAATGGGAGATAATTCCTCAACCAGGGAGAGTTGACACTTGAAAATGCGTCAAGATTGCAAATCTTCAATATATGATCAATATATGTGTGCAAAGTTTCAATACAACTGAAGGTAAACTGTCGGAGGAGTTTGCGACACAAAATTACTAGTATTTTTCACACAGACGGGCGCATGGACGGACGGACAATCATGCTGATTCCATTGATATACCCCCGAGAACATTTGTTTTGCCGGGGAGGGGGGGGGGGGGGCAATAAAGATCACTTTACATTATGATGCAGTCATTTGTAAGACAAAATTTATTTAATGGATCTATATATGGAGTGCAACACGCGAAAAGGGGCATTCGGACATTTGCGTAAAGTGTCGTCCCGGATTAGCCTGCGCAGTCCGCGCAGGCTAATCCGTGACGGCACTTTACGACTACATTAGATTTTGTGCTACAGTAGACTTGTGTAAAACAGAAAATCACATAAAATCGGAAAGTGTCGTTTCGGATTAGCCTGTGCAGACTGCACACCCTGATCAGAGACGACACTTTACGCAAATGTCCGAATGACCCTTTTCGCGTGTTGCACTCCATATGTATGATTAATGACCTGCTTATTTCTTTTGTAGTGCATCGATCAGACATGCATTAACCCTTTGCCAAATCCAAACAATCCCTGGTTTTTATGTCCCTAAGATAGAAGCCTTTTGAAAACATTGAAGGAAAAGGAGAAATTGCTGGTTACTAGAATTTTCTCCTTTTCACACAATGTTTTCTACCCTGCCGTAAACAAACTTCAGTTTTTGAGTTACCTTTATTTTGTCGTCTGCAGATGCTTTCAAAATTTTCGACTAGTCGTTTGGTAAAGGGTTAAGCCCTTTTTGCTAGAGTGCTGCTCGTATTGTTCTTTTTACACTGACTCTGTAGAAACATAAAATTAAAATCAATCTTAGCGTCTAAGTGTGGAACAATCTATTCTTGGTACATGTATAGGCTACATGATGCAGGCCCTGTAGCTCTAGATCTATATGTTCTTATGATAGGCTTTAAATAGTAAAGCAGATTCGATCGTCACTCCGTAAGCCACATCTATCAAAGAGAGAACGATTTTATGGTATGGAAACGAAGCAGTTGTCGATTGAACACTACTCATCGTCATCATGTCTTTGTCTTAATGATGAAACAAACAGAAATGTAATCAGAAGAATTGTTAATGAGGGCAACAGTGCACTGTACCTCAACGCGCATGCGTGTCGTGCTATCTTGCTTACTTCCGGTTATATCAAAAATGAGCGTGGATCTAATAATCTATAGCGTGAAGGTACACAGCGGTAGAATGAGCGAGGGTTAAAGTAGTTCCGGCTTAAATTTTGCCGGAATATCCCGTATGTTTGTAGCTTGAAACTGATTCAAACGCTTTGGAATTTTAGTTCAACTCACACGAGAACGACTTGTCCAAATCAAAAGGATTCGCAGACAACAATTTAATTCAGGTTAAAATGACAGAATTTGTATGATAGGCTAGAAAACATAGTGAGAAAACGAGACAATGCCGTTTCTTGTATTTTCTCTTTTTTCCACGATGTTTTCAAACAGACTTTTTCATCGGTTTGGTAAATGCGAAAACTCGAAATTGTCTGCTAAAGAGTTAATTGACTAGTCTTCAAAAACAGTAAAAATCCCAAATATAGCAAGTGTCATTTTCTAAGCTTTTTAAGTCTTTGGATTTCAAACTCATTATAGATCTACATGTATGCTTTTAATTAAATGACTGGAATCTACATGGGCAGAAAAAGGACATGTAGTATACATATATAAAGTCATTGTCAACAAGTTTTCTAATTCTATACAAACCATACCGTGGGTCGACTCTTAACGATCCCGAAAAAGAAGGTTTTTAAAAACAGTGTGGGAAAAGAATAAAATGCTGGTAACCAGCATTTTTTTTTCTTTTCCCGCAATGTTTTCTACCTTTTGAAAGACAAATTTAAAAAAAAAAATTGAATAACATTTCAAATGTCACTTGCAAATTTATGCTTTCGATGTCGACATGTCTTAAATTTTCTCGTTTTGAAGAGAATTAACTCGTTACCTGATGCAGGCCCGTAGGAACAGGGGGGGGGGGGGGGGGGGGGCGGTAGGGGGGGAGGGGGTAAGCCCCCTCCCCCCCCTCCAATGATTTTGACAATCATGGTAATTCAAATTACCCTTTGTCGCGGATAGTTTCAATCGACGCAAAATTTTCCATAAAATACGAGTTAGCATCCCCCCCATCTTGAATTGCTTCCTACGTCCCTGTGATGGTCATATTTTATATTTATCTATACTGAAAGCATTTGCAGATGACAAATTATGATAGATGTATATCAAATGACAGGATTGTCTTTGAAGTGTAGTAAACGTTATGGAAAAGGAGAAACTATTGGTTACCAGCACTGTCTTCTTTTCCCGCAATGATTTTGCGATTTTCACGCTTCTTCCTCTTGGTTATCAGAACAAAAAAACTCAGACTTGTTTGGTAAAGAGTTATATTGGGACATATTAATACGACATGAAAACATTACAAAAACATTAATAATGGCAAGCCTTATACACATTTAAAATTTCGAAAAATTAAAGGTGTAAAAATTGATTCAAATTTGAATCAGAAAGACTAGAAAACACTGTTGCCTATGTGCCTAATCGGCATTATGGTTAACTATGTACCTAATCTCTTTAGAATAATTTCTGTTTTGTATGTACCTAAACTCTTTAGAGTCTTCTTCACAAACTAAAGAGTTAAGGTACATACAAAACAGAAATGAAGACTCTAAAGAGTTAAGGTACAAACACAACAGCTGTGAGGACTCTACAGAGTTAAGGTACATACAAAACAGAAATGAAGACTCTAAAGAGTTAAGGTACATACACATCAGACTTGACGACTTAAAAGAAATTCGGTGCGTACACAACAATGATAAAGACTGTAATGAGATTAGGTTCCTATCAACAATGATGACAACTCTAAAGGGAATAGGTACATCAAAACAGAAATGAAGACTCTAAAGCGATTAGGTACATATAAAACCGAAGTGAAGACTCTAAAGAGTTTAGGTACATACACAACAGATATGACGATCCTAAAGAGTAAAGGTACATATAGAAAAGAAATGAAGACTCTAAAGAGTTAAGGGACATACACAACAGATATGAAGATCTTAAAGAGTAAAGGTACATAAAAAACAGAAATGAAGACTCTAATGAGTTAAGGTACATACATAACAGATATGACGATCCTAAAGAGTAAAGGTACATATAAAACAGAAATGAAGACTCTAAAGAGTTAAGGTACATACACAACAGCTGAGAGGACTCTAAAGACTAAAGGTACATACGCAACGGATATGACGATCCTAAAGAGTAAAGGTACATACAAAACAGAACTGAAGACTCTAAAGAGTAAAGGTACATACGCAACGGATATGACGATCCTAAAGAGTAAGGGTACATACAGAACAGAAATGAAGTGTCTAAAGAGTAAAGGTACATACGCAGCAGATATGACGATCCTTAAGAGTAAAGGTACATACAGAACAGAAATGAAGACTCTAAAGAGTTAAGGTACATACGCAGCAGATATGACGATCCTAAAGAGTAAAGGTACATACAGAACAGAAATGAAGACTCTAAAGAGCTAAGGTACAAACACAACAGATATGACGATCCTAAAGAGTTAAGGTACATACAAAACAGAAATGAAAACTCTAAAGAGTTAAGGTACAAACACAAAAGCTGTAAGGACTCTAAAGAGTTAAGGTACATACGCAACTGATATGACGATCCTAAAGAGTAAAGGTACATACAGAACAGAAATGAAGACTCTAAAGAGTAAACGTACATACGCAACGGATATGACGATCCTAAAGAGTAAAGGTACATACAAAACAGAACTGAAGACTCTAAAGAGTAAAGGTACATACGCAACGGATATGACGATCCTAAAGAGTAAGGGTACATACAGAACAGAAATGAAGTGTCTAAAGAGTAAAGGTACATACGCAGCGGATATGACGATCCTAAAGAGTAAAGGTACATACAGAACAGAAATGAAGACTCTAAAGAGTTAAGGTACATACGCAACGGATATGACGATCCTAAAGAGTAAAGGTACATACAGAACAGAAATGAAGACTCTAAAGAGTTAAGGTACATACGCAACGGATATGACGATCCTAAAGAGTAAAGGTACATACAGAACAGAAAAGAAGACTCTAAAGAGTATGTACCTTTACTCTTTAGAGTCTTCATTTCTATTTTGTATGTACCTTCACTCTTTAGGATCGTCATATCTGCTGTGTATGTACCTTAACTCTTTAGAGTCTTCCTTTCTGTTTTTTATGTACCTTTACTCTTTAGGATCGTCATATCCGCTGCGTATGTACCTTTACTCTTTAGAGTCTTCATTTCTGTTTTTTATGTACCTTTACTCTTTAGGATCGTCATATCCGTTGCGTATGTACCTTTACTCTTTAGAGTCTTCATTTCTGTTCTGTATGTACCTTTACTCTTTAGGATCGTCATTTCCGTTGCGTATGTACCTTTACTCTTTAGAGTCTTCATTTCTGTTCTGTATGTACCTTTACTCTTTAGGATCGTCATTTCCGTTGCGTATGTACCTTTACTCTTTAGAGTCTTCTTTTCTGTTCTGTATGTACCTTTACTCTTTAGGATCGTCATTTCCGTTGCGTATGTACCCTAACTCTTTAGAGTCTTCATTTCTTTTCTGTATGTACCTTTACTCTTTAGGTTCGTCATATCCGCTGTGTATGTACCTTTACTCTTTAGAGTTTTCTTTTCTGTTCTGTATGTACCTTTACTCTTTAGGATCGTCATATCCGTTGCGTATGTACCTTTACTCTTTAGACTTTCCTTTCTGTTCTGTATGTACCTTTACTCTTTAGGATCGTCATATCCGTTGCGAATGTACCTTAGCTCTTTAGAGTTTTCATTTCTGTTCTGTATGTACATTCATTCTTTAGGATCGTCATATCCGTTGCGTATGTACCTTTACTCTTTTGACTCTTCATTTCTGTTCTGTCCATACCTTTAGTCTTTAGGATCGTCATATTCGTTGCGTATGTACCTTTACTCTTTAGACTCTTCATTTCTGTTCTGTATGTATCTTTACTCTTTAGGATCGTAATTTCCGTTGCGTATGTACCTTAACTCTTTAGAGTCTTCATTTCTTTTCTGTATGTACCTTTACTTTTTAGGATCATCATTCCGTTGCGTATGTACCCTTACTCTTTAGAGTCTTCAATTCGGTTCTGTATGTACCTTTTCTCTTTAGGATCGTCATATCTGCTGTGTATGTACCTTTACTCTTTAGAGACTTCTTTTCTGTTCTGTCTGTACCTTTACTCTTTAGGATCGTCATATCCGTTGCGTATGTACCTTTACTCTTTAGACTATTCATTTCTGTTCTGCATGTACCTTTACTCTTTAGGATCGTCATATCCGCTGTGTATGTACCTTTACTCTTTAGACTCTTCAATTCTGTTCTGTATGTACTTATACTCTTTAGGATCGTCATATCCGTTGCGAATGTACCTTAACTCTTTACACTCTTCATTTCTGTTCTGTATGTACCTTCACTCTTAAGGATCGTCATATCTGCTGTGTATGTACCTTAACTCTTTGGAGTCTTCATTTCTGTTCTGTATGTACCTTTGCTCTTTAGAGTCTTCTTTTCTGTTCTGTATGTACCTTTACTCTTTGGAGTCTTCATTTCTGTTCTGTATGTACCTTCACTCTTTAGAGTCTTCTTTTCTGTTCTGTATGTACCTTTACTCTTTGGAGTCTTCATTTCCGTTCTGTATGTACCTTCACTCTTTAGGATCGTCATATCTGCTGTCTATGTACCTTTACTCTTTGGAGTCTTCATTTCCGTTCTGTATGTACCTTCACTCTTTAGGATCGTCATATCTGCTGTGTATGTACCTTTACCCTTTGGAGTCTTCATTTCCGTTCTGTATGTACCTTCACTCTTTAGGATCGTCATATCTGCTGTGTTTGTACCTTAACTCTTTGGAGTCTTCATTTCTGTTCTGTATGTACCTTTGCTCTTTAGAGTCTTCTTTTCTGTTCTGTATGTACCTTTACTCTTTGGAGTCTTCAGTTCTGTTCTGTATGTACCTTCACTCTTTAGGATCGTCATATCTGCTGTGTATGTACCTTTACTCTTTGGAGTCTTCATTTCTGTTCTGTATGTACCTTTACTCTTTGGAGTCTTCATTTCTGTTCTGTATGTACCTTCGCTCTTTGGAGTCTTCTTTTCTGTTCTGTATGTACCTTTACTCTTTGGAGTCTTCATTTCTGTTCTGTATGTACCTTCGCTCTTTAGGATCGTCATATCTGCTGTGTATGTACCTTTACTCTTTGGTGTCTTCATTTCTGTTCTGTATGTACCTTCGCTCTTTAGAGTCTTCTTTTCTGTTCTGTATGTACCTTTACTCTTTGGAGTCTTCATTTCCGTTCTGTATGTACCTTCGCTCTTTAGGATCGTCATATCTGCTGTGTATGTACCTTTACTCTTTGGAGTCTTCATTTCCGTTCTGTATGTACCTTCGCTCTTTAGGATCGTCATATCTGCTGTGTATGTACCTTTACTCTTTGGAGTCTTCATTTCCGTTCTGTATGTACCTTCGCTCTTTAGGATCGTCATATCTGCTGTGTTTGTACCTTTACTCTTTGGAGTCTTCATTTCCGTTCTGTATGTACCTTCGCTCTTTAGGATCGTCACATCTGCTGTGTATGTACCTTTACTCTTTGGAGTCTTCATTTCTGTTCTGTATGTACCTTCACTCTTTAGAGTCTTCTTTTCTGTTCTGTATGTACCTTCACTCTTTGGAGTCTTCATTTCTGTTCTGTATGTACCTTCACTCTTTAGAGTCTTCTTTTCTGTTCTGTATGTACCTTTACTCTTTGGAGTCTTCATTTCCGTTCTGTATGTACCTTCGCTCTTGAGGATCGTCATATCTGCTGTGTATGTACCTTTACTCTTTGGAGTCTTCATTTCCGTTCTGTATGTACCTTCGCTCTTTAGGATCGTCATATCTGCTGTCTATGTACCTTTACTCTTTGGAGTCTTCATTTCCGTTCTGTATGTACCTTCGCTCTTTAGGATCGTCATATCTGCCGTGTTTGTACCTTTACTCTTTGGAGTCTTCATTTCTGTTCTGTATGTACCTTCACTCTTTAGAGTCTTCTTTTCTGTTCTGTATGTACCTTTACTCTTTTGAGTCTTCATTTCTGTTCTATATGTACCTTCACTCTTTAGAGTCTTCTTTTCTGTTCTGTATGTACCTTCACTCTTTAGAGTCTTCATGTCTGTTCTGTATGTACCTTTACTCTTTGGAGTCTTCATTTCTGTTCTGTATGTACCTTCACTCTTTAGGATCGTCATATCTGCTGTGTATGTACCTTTACTCTTTGGAGTCTTCATTTCTGTTCTGTATGTACCTTTGCTCTTTGGAGTCTTCTTTTCTGTTCTGTTTGTACCTTTACTCTTTGGAGTCTTCATTTCTGTTCTGTATGTACCTTCACTCTTTGGAGTCTTCTTTTCTGTTCTGTATGTACCTTTACTCTTTGGAGTCTTCATTTCTGTTCTGTATGTACCCTCACTCTTTAGGATCGTCATAACTGCTGTGTATGTACCTTTACTCTTTGGAGTCTTCATTTCTGTTCTGTATGTACCTTCACTCTTTAGAATCGTCATATCTGCTGTCTATGTACCTTTACTCTTTAGAGTCTTCATTTCTGTTCTGTATGTACCTTTACTCTTTATAGTCTTCATTTCTGTTCTGTATGTACCTTTAATCTTTAGGATCGTCATATCTGCTGTGTATGTACCTTTACTCTTTAGAGTCTTCATTTCTGTTGTGTATGTACCTAAACTCTTTAGAGTCTTCATGTGGGAACGAGAAAAATTGCTTGTTACCATCATTTTCTCCTTTTCCCACAATGTTTTCTAAAGTCTTCTTTATCAGGGTCATCAGAAGTAGGTAGTGTGTGGTAATGGGTTAAAGCGCATGTTAAACATATTTCGGTCATAAAACAACTAAACATATCTATTTATCAGCGATTTAAAAACAAGTTTCTTCAAATTATCCAAATCTCTCTTGATTCTGCTTCCTGGGAACTACACCAGTACTTAACCCGGATATGTTGATCAATGAAAGATCCCAAACTTAAAAAACCCCGCTCCTGTGTCTTGAACTCCAGTCCCTTTGGTTATGTGGCAGACGCTCTATCTCTCAACCATGGACACTATCAATTAAGCTTTAGCCGATTCATTTTGTCGCTGTCAAAAGGGAAACATGCATTTTTTTTTAAATTTTAAACATGCTTATATTGTTTATGTACCTAAACGCTTTACAGTTTATACTGCTTTCTAGATACCTTAACACGTTGGAGTAGACTTCATCATCACTACGTTCTCTGTCCTAACCACATACAAACAGACAAAGCAATCTTTATATGCTCTTTTATCGCAAAAAACGCCAGACGGGCTGAAAAACGTAATTTCAAGTGTATTAACAGTCCTTTTCAGAAGAAGACGCCTGTCAATGAAATTGATAAATTAATCTACTTCCGAAAGGTCCCGGGCTTTAGCGCAATGATATTAAAGTTGGCATAAAGTAGTTCAATTCTAATAACTTGAATATTGGCATTTTCTTCTTAATTTGCAGATATCTAGGACGATATTTAAATTTTAATTTTGATTTGCAGATCTTCTATATGATACATATTTCTACATATGCCAGCGTTTCCATTTTGTCATACCGTACCCTCGCTCTTTAGAGTCTATACCGAGTCTATATCAAAACAGCGTACCCTCACTCTATAGAATATTAGTGCAACCAAAAATGAGTTGAGGAAGGATGGCATGGAAGTTCAGAAAATATTTCTTATCGTACTACACGAATTGACATGATTCAGCCAGGTAACTTTTTAGTGTAAAATTCTTTAATTTAAGTGAAATATCGATTTAGATATTTTAGTTGTGCGACTCATTCACTGCTTGGTGAGTGTGTCCTGGTGAAGTTGACTCACGACACAAGTTCATATTGACATGAAATCTTTACTTAGTTTATCCAACAGTATAGGCATTTCCATGTGTAAGTTCATGTTAGGTAATACTTTGGACCTCTATTACACTGATTATCAGGTAGATGTTTACTTTAACATTACCCTGGATTTTGGGGAGCAAGATTGTGTGTGTTTGTTTACAAATGAGTCTGAATCATTACCAGAAATAGTTCAGTCATGTTTGTTTTCACCTTTTCATCAGGTCACTGTTTGGCCCTTGACCGAATAATCCCATGTTCTAGTGATTCTGTAGGTAGAAAACTCCAGTATACAGTGTTAAAAATAGCATTCCTCTTTTTCCAACAAATGTTTCATGCCCATCTAAAGATATAACCCTTAACATCAACACTTTTTATGTTCATGTCACTGTCAGCAGAGGCTTTTATTAAGGACAAGCCCTTGTAAATGTGACTAAATATATTGGAATCGCCTTCAAATGGGTAGAAAACATGGTATTCAGAGTAGAAAAATGCTGCTGGTAGTGAACATATTTTTTCATCCCCCACCAAAGGCGGGGGGATATAGTTTAAATGTCTTTCTGTACTTTTGTCCGTTTTTGTGTCTGTCCCGGTGAGTATCTCCAATACCATGGGACGGAATTTCGTGAAACTTTATACATGTGTACAATAACCCATTCTGCTGAGACACTTTTTTTTTTTTTTATCCGATGCAAAATGGCTGACTGGGAGCAAATTTAAGTTACCCTTAAGTACACTTTTGATGTTTCGAGTCTGTCATGAAAACTATACAACTTTTACATTGAACATGTCACATCTATCAACCACCATAAGGAAATGCAGGGAAAAAAGTTTCATCCAGATTGACCGTGCAACACCACAGTTAATATGTTGTTTTTGTAATAAGGTATCATGGAAAAAGGGTGTTTCATGTTATATTTCATTCAATTTCATGTGAACGCAAGGTTACTCCTCCCACATTTCTGGATGGAATTGAATAGAATTTTCACAGAATGTTTCTCATCATGTGACCTATCGCATGTTGTCAAGGTTTTGCGATTTGTAGCTGCATCATGAAAAAAGGGGGCTTTATGTTTTATTTCATTCTGTTTCATGTGAATGCAACGCCTCCCACATATCGTGGCAGATTTGGATGGAATTTTCAAATAATCATGTGACCTACCGCATATTGTCAAGGTTTTGGGATTTGTAACTGCATCATTGAATAGCGGCTTCATCTTCTATTTCATTTTTCACCAGTATCTCTAATTACTGAACATATCTCAACAGATTTGGATGAGATTTTCACAGATCTTGTGACCTAGTATGTTGTCTGGGTTTTGCAGTTTATCACTGTATCATGGAAAAAGGGGGCTTCAAGTCCAATTTGATCTTTTATCAATGTACATGTATCTCCAGCTTATGGACATATGTAATTTCATGAAACTTCATATTTTTATTGGTTTATCAAAGCCAGTGACCACTGACCAATTAGTCCATCATGCATCTGTCTGTCCATCCATCAGTCTGTTCATAAACCTTGTAGATCACAACTAACACAATATATCCATTCAGCTACCTAGGCAGGAGCTAGCAATTTCAACACTTTTGTCTATAGCTGGCAGCTTGAAATGACAGCAATGTGGCGGCGTATATTGTGAGAGGGATATCTTCTAAAGTCCTTGACAAAAAATTATGAAACTTCATGCATGTCTTCCATTGGAGTCCTTTGATACATTTTTTTTTCATATATGATTTTTTTTTTTCATTTTTATATGATAAAATAATTTACTTCCTTATATCTGCACCTCAGATCATCTTTTTTTCAGATATGATGTAGCAACTGTGTTAAAAGTAACTGGAGTGTGAGGTAGTTTGATAGACAAAGGATGGCAGAACCGGATGGATTTGAAACTCCTACAAAGGGAAGCAATGCCGGCACCAGCACTGCAGAAGTGTACAGGGTGGAGGAAAGACCAGAGCATGGCATGAGAATTTTACATGCCTTAAATAAACTCAAGACGGATAAAATTCTCTGTGATGTCACCCTCATTGCTGAAGGTTTGTGGGGCTTTTTTATTGTAAATATCCTTCAGATAGCAGCTTTGTATACCAAATCTTACCAGAACAATAAAACTGTTGTTTAACTCCTACCAAAATGGTCCAAATTAAAAATACCTGCAGATGACAAACGTAACTCAAAAATTGAAATTTCTTTCCAACAGGGCAGAAAACATTTCGGGAAATGGAAAACTAGAAGGCCCTGATATGCTCTACTGGCAGAGATTTTGATTTTAAATAAAGCATATGTTAGGAATTCAATATGCAAAAAGACCAACAAGAAAGACAGACTTTATCATGTAAACATGAATGAGAAACTTTCAACTTGAAATGGCTACTTTTCCCATACTATTTGTTTGATTTTTTTCAAAATCAATAGGGTTGAAGCTATTGATGAGATAAACAAACTGTGCAAGTTTCACAAAAATCGGGCAACAAATGAAGACTTTATTGCGTAAACAAGAATTAGAAATTTTCAATTTGAAATGGCTACTTTTCCCATACTGTTTGTTGGATTTTTCTCAAAATCAATAGGGTTGAAACTATTGATGAGATAAACAAACTGTGCAAGATTCACAAAAATCTGACCGCAAATGCAGACTTTATTGCGTAAACAAGAATTAGAAATTTTCAACTTGAAATGGCTACTTTTCCCATACTGTTTGTTGGATTTTTCTCAAAATCAATAGGGTTGAAGCTATTGATAAGATAAACAAACTGTGCAAGTTTCACAAAATTGGGCAAAAAAATGCAGACTTTATTGCGTAAACAAGAATTAGAAATTTTCAACTTGAAATGGCTACTTTTCCCATACTGTTTGTTGGATATTTCTCAAAATCAATAGGGCTGAAGCTATTGATGAGATAAACAAGCTGTGCAAGTTTCAAGAATATCTGACCACAAATGCAGACTTTTATCGCGCAAACAAGAATTAGAAATGTTCAACTTGAAATGGCTACTTTTCTCCATACTGTTCGTTGGATTTTTCTCAAAATCAATAGGGTTGAAGCTATTGATAAGATAAACAAACGGTGCAAGTTTCATGAAAATCGGGCAACAAATGCTGACTTTATCATGTAAACAAGAAAAAGACTAACAGATGGACAGACAGACAGACGGACGGACGACGGAAACCACGCCATGACATAAGCTCTGCAGGTAATCAGCATTTTGATTTTTCTCTGTTCCCAATAATGATGTCCGAAGCCCTGTCCCTCAGAGTCATTTAAACTTGGGACTGTGTGGTAAAGTGCAAAGTGAACATCTTAGTTAACTCTTTACTACACAATCCCGAATTTTAACAACCCTGAGAAAGAAGCCTTTAAAAATCATTGTGGGAAAAGAAGAAAATGCTGGTAAGCAGTATTTTCTCCTTTTCCCACCATGTTTTCTACCCTTCACAAAACAAATCCAAACTTTCACTGACTTTTGTTTTGTCATCTGCTTTTGATTTGGACAAACTTAAAATTTTGTCGTTTGGTCATGAGTTAAGTGAAACTTTCATTCTTTTTCCAATCCTAGGCAAGAAGTTTGAGGCCCATCGTGTGATCTTGGTATCATCATCTGACTACTTTAGATCTATGTTTACCAGTGGAATGAGAGAGAGTCATCAGAGAGAAATTGAGCTGAAAGGAATCACAAGTAAAGGTCTGGAAAAAGTCCTGGAAATTATCTATACATCAACTACGACCCTCGAAGGAGACGACATCTTTGATGTGATTGCAGCTGCAACACATCTTCAAGTAACCCCTGTGATAGAGTTCTGTGAGAGAAACTTTTTAAGTGGTATGACAACAACTAACTTTTACGACTTCATCAATACAGCCAAGTTGTACAGTATGAACAATGCTTTGAAGCAGATTGACATGTTTATTGCAAGGAATCTGATGCAAATCTCTAAAGATGGTACTCTGCACTTGTTAACTTATGATCAAATGGTGAATTGTCTTAAAAATGATCGGCTATGCATAAAAGAGATTGATATATTCAGAATTACATGGGATTGGTTGAAACAAGATATTCACTGTGATGAGCATGCTGTTGTCTTAATGAAGTTGATTCGGTTTCCTTTAATAAATCCATCAGATCTTGTCAATATCGTTCAGCAAGTCGATATGATGATGGATAACACTGAGCTTCGACAGATGGTGTTATCGGCACTAAATTACCATGTGGTGCCTCACTCTCAGCCTCTACTGAACAATAACTCAACTAGATTACGTTCATTTACAGAAAGACTTATAAGTGTAGGTGGAAGAGAGATTCATCCCAATCCTTGCCTACATGATGAAATTTTAGTATTTGATAGTAAAATCACAGCTAATAGTCTGTTGAATAGGACTGAGATTGCTACTTTACCCAGTGCTTTGAGCCATATGCAGGTGGTGGTGTTTAACAATTTTCTGTACGTCCTGGGAGGCTGTACAACCCAGTGTGCCCATGGAGAATCAGCGGTCAATTCTGTGTTGCGATACGACCCACGCTTCAATGCCTGGTTTCAAGTTTCCTCAATGATCAACAAGAGGGCATATTTCTTCGCAGGAGTTCTGAACAATAAAGTATTTGCTGTCGGAGGAAAATTTAAAGATGGAAGCTTGGCAACTGCCGAAATGTATGACCCAACTGAAAATTCTTGGGAACCGGTAGCCCCAATGCCAATGTCTTATCATGCTCATGCAGGGGCAGTCTTTTCTGACCATATATACGTGTCAGGGGGCTATAGCAACAACCATTTCACCCCAGATATGCAGCGCTACGATCCTGAATCTAATCAATGGGAGGATATGGCCCCAATGCTGACACCAAGAGGCTGGCATGTAATGTGTACAACCCATGATAAATTATTTGTATTCGGTGGTTGTAACCTTAATGTAAATCAACAGGCACAGCCTGTCGTACAGTCCGAATGTTACGATCCAGAGGCAGATCAGTGGACCATCATAGCCCCTTTGTCGATTTCTCACAAAGAGGCTTCTTGTGTTGTGTACAATGATCAGATTTATGTGCTAGGTGGCTACAACGTTCAAACCAAAACAGGGCAGAAGCTTGTGTCCAGATACGATGTGTACAGTGGTATCTGGGAAACTATAGGTGGTCTGCCACGTAGTTTGACTGGAGTGGGTTATTGTACCTTACAGTTACCCACCTTTAATGTAGATGATGAAGATTAGCATACTGATTTAACTCTTTACCACACGAGAAAATTTTAGACTGGTCCAAATTGAAAGCATTTGCAGACGACAAAATAAAGGTGACTGAAAAATTGAAATTTGTTCTGGGAAGGGTAAAAAACACTGTGGGAAAAGGAGAAAATGCTGGTTACCAGCATTTTCTCCTTTTCCCACAGTGTTTTCAAAAGGTTTCTTTCTGCGGGGCGTCAAAAGTAGGGATTGTGTGGTAATGGGTTAACTCTTTTACCTGTTGACAAAAACTTTGGCTTTATTCATTTTGAAGGCATTTGCAGATGACAAATAAAGTGGCTCATATGAGTGAAATTTTTATTGAAAGGGTAGAAAATCTTCGTGGGAAAGGGCAAAAATGTTGGTTTCTTCTTTACCCACAATATTTTCAAAAGATGTCGTTGTAGGGGATGTCGAAAAACAAGATTGTTTGGAAAAGGATTTACACATCTGACCCATACCCTGTGAAAAAAGTGCTTAATGCATCTGTGAAAAGTATCGACTGAGGTCAAGACTGCACAGTCCACGCAGGCTGACCTGGGCCAAAATTATTTGCTATTGATCTATTTTCTGTATGCCAGATGACCAGTCTACCAGGTGATAAAGTAGGTAGTTGGAAAAAGGTGGTTTATTATGGATAGGTAACCATGTGGTGGCTTGCTTGGTATATGTATTATGTTACACACAGATTTTTTAACCCTTTACCAAACAATCCCTGGTTTTTATGACCCAGAGGAAGAAGCCATCTGAAAACACTGGGGGACAAAAGAGAAAATGCTGGTAACCAGCATTTTCTCCTTTTCCCACAATGTTTTCTACTTTTCTAAAGTCAAGTTTCAATTTTTGATTTCATGTTTATTTTGTTGTCAGCAAATGTTTTCAATTTGGACAAGTCTAAAATTTTGTTGTTTGGTAAAGATTTAAGCCCCATTTTGCCAGAGTGTGGTTCATAACTTCATTTAGTTTCTGCGATACATAGTTCTGTGATTCATTTGAACTGAATCATGTGGTGAAATATGTGCTAACAGATTTATGTGCAACTGTGTCTCATGTTCCCTATTTTATAATATGTTGTATGAAGTTGGTTAGTGAGGTAATGAGTTACCTCTTTACCGAACGACAAAATTTCAGACTGGTCCAAATTGAAGGCACTTGCAGACAACAAAATTAACGTAACTCAAACATTGAAACTTGTTTTGGGAAAGGTAGAAAACATTGTGGGAAAAGGAGAAAATGCTGGTTACCAGCATTTTCTCCTTTTCCCACAAGGTTTTCAAAAGGCTTCTATCTCAGAAGAAACCAGGGATTGTGTGGTAATGGGTTAAACAAAATAGATTGAATAATAACACTGAAAACATGATGAAATATGAAGAAGTTGCTTTGAGGAACATCAACTTATTTCTATATTTGTTGCAATGCTTTTGGAAAAAAATTCAATCGGTCATGTGTAGATTTGTTGTATCTCTTTTAAGATGATACTAAAGGTAAGGGATCAAAGTGGCTTGAAAGCATTGTACACCTCCCTGATGTTAGGGTGTAGCCTTGCTATTGGTCAGTTTAGCTAATTACAATCAGACACACCCTTTTTTCTTAATCCTTTACCACACAATGATGACTTTGACGACCCTGAGGTAGAAGCTTTTGAAAACATTGTTGGAATAGGAGAAAATGCTGGTAATCAGCATTATCTCCTTTCACCACAATATTTTTTACCCTTCCCAAATCGAATTTCAATTTTTCAGTCACATTTATTTTGTCATCTGCAAATGCTTTCAATTTGGACCAGTCTATAAATTTGTCGTTTGGTAAAGAGTTAAATAAAATGGAGACCTACATGATTCGAAATTGTTGAGAATTGAAAGATTTGTTGACTTTCTTGAACTATTTACAGAGACCTGAGTTGGCACATTCACATCACATTTATTTGAATTTTTACAAATTCATTGATATACAGTATGTAAATGAACAGAGATTTAGGAAAACAGAGAATAGCCATTCACATAATTCTTGTAATTACGGTCATTTCTTTATTACACAACTTTATTTTAATCACCTTCAGCTTAAAGGACATTAAAACATTTGTGCACAAAGGAAAAAAATACTTATTACTTGCATTTTCTCTTTTCAATCGATGTTCTCTGTCCTTTCAAAGACGGTTTTTGTCATTAGAAGTAACTTTATTATATTCAAATGCTTTCAGAAAGAACATGTCCAATTTTTGGTCATCTGGTAGAGTGTTAAATCTTGTGAATGCTTTCTTGTTAGTGAACATTTGAACCTTATCTTGTTAGTGATATGTAAGTTTTTCTGTCCTGTATGACATTAAAAGCTAGAGACGAACTTTTGCTATCGAAATCAAATGCCACTTTGACCAGCTGTTTTCTTTATGAAATTGTCCAAGAATAATTATATACATAGCTGGTAGGTTATAATTTCCTCATAAGTTGTATGAGGGATATTTAACTCTTTCCCGAACTATAAATTTTGGACCCTTCCAAACCGAAAGAGTTTGCAGACGACAATTTTAGATTTGGAGAAAATGAAAGAAAGTTCTCAAAAGGGGTAGAAAACACTGTGGGAAAAGGAGAAATTGCTCGTTACGAGCAATTTCTCCTTTTCCCACAGTGTTTTCAAAAGACTTTAACTGCAGACATGTAAAAACCAGGGCTTGTTTGGGAAAGGGTTAACTCTTTGCCAAATGACAAATTTTAGACTAGTCGGCATTGGGAGCATTTGCCGTTGTCTGCACATGTCATATTCTTCGAAGATTCGACTGTCTTATATGACACGTCACTGCTAGCCCCGAAAGCGGGCTGACTGTAATATGACGCTCTATAAAGTAGCAATGTTGAAAATAGCTTTTACGTATCAATACGTTTGAGGAGAAATGAGACCTGCTTTAGCAACAGATTTCTCTAAACTGGTGATCATAGTTGAGTGAATTGCACGAGGTAGTGTTTTATTGGGTAAACCTTTTTTTTTTTTTTTGTTTTAAATTCAAAGTAACGGTTGTCGCGTAGGAAAGTGGATCGGTTCTGTACCCAGGATGCCCATATCAGATAGATGAGTATTTATAGAATGCCATCTAGCGGGAGATAATGGAGCATTTGCAGATGTCAAAATTAGTGTGACTCAAAAGTTGAAATTTGGGCTTGGGAGGGTAGAAAACGTGTGAAAAGGAGAAAATACTGGTAACCAGCATTTTCTCCTTTTCCCACCATATTTTCAGAAGGCCTCTTCTTTAGCGTCGTGAAAACCCAAGATTACCGGTATTTGGTGAAGGGTTAAATAAAACCATATTAACCCATTACCACACAATCCCTACTTTTGACGACCCTGAGAAAGAAGCCTTTAGAAAAAATTGTGGGAAAAGGAGAAAATGCTGGTAACCAGCATTTTCTCCTTTTCCCACAATGTTTTCTCCTTTTCCCAAAACAAATTTCAAATTCTCCGTCACTTTTATTTGATCATCTGCAAATGCTTTCGATTTGGACAAACCTGAAATATTGTCGTTTGGTAATGAGTTAAACTAACAAGTATATTGTCAGTTCACTTAAAAACCATGGAAACTACAGCTCGTAACAAGCTGTAGTTATGTGGCTTTCAAAATAAACTGACAATATACCTTTTAGTAGTTTCAAATGTTAAATTACACAGTCTATATATAGTTATATAGTTTGGGTGTAGCATGAAAACGCATTTTTTTGTAAAATTCTTGAGCCGCATTGGTATGAGTTTTTCCTACTGAACTCACGAAAGGATAGAATTCTAACTGCTTCATTCCTCTCTAGAATTCCAATAAAGGACCAGATTGAGCTACAGAGCTAGAGCTGTCACTGAATGCGCTAGCGCTTCAACAAAAATGGACAACTGCTAGTATTTTGTACACAAGACAGACACATGGACAGACACACAGACAGAGGCACTCACAGACAGACACATGGATGGACAGGCTGGTTCCAGTATACCCAGAAAATATTTGTTTTGTGGTGGTGTAATTAATATCTTTGCCTTCCAGTAGAAAACAGTGGTGTAAGGGTAGAAGGTTGTCCTGTCACATGAACGATTCTGGATTTGAACCCCTTGATGCACAGGATTAATTCTTGGAACCTCCCACATCACATTGGTTAGTGTTCCAGGAAGCCATCAGCAAGAATGATGTCAAAAAGTAGTACATAGACAACTAGCTTTAAAATCCATGTAACAGAAAACAGTAGGTTAGGAATAACTTTGGTGACATCAAAACATATTAAGTTGAAAAGTCTTAAGAAGTCTAGACCTCCAAAAATATACAAATTATGATTTAAAACTTTTCCAAATGACAAAAAGTGTTAGGCAGGTCCAAATTTGAAGCATATGCAGACAACAAAACGAATGTAACTGAAAAATTGAAATTTGTATCAGGAAGGAAAGAAAGTGTTGGAAAAGGAGAAAATTCTGGTTACCAGCATTTTCTCCTTTTGCCACAATTTTTTCAAAGGCTTCTTTCTCAGGGTCGTGTGTGGTAAAGGGTTAAGTGACCATTAGGCCGACTTGCATATTTTTATAAGCCTGAAAAATTGTACTATGTTAAAGCCCTGTCATTTGTCTGTCCGTCAATTTCTTGTGTTCACAACTCCTCCTACAGTTTCCATCATAATAACTAAAAATTACCACAAGGAATCTCTGATGTCTAGTCATGAATGTGATTCTTTACATTAGGATGGATCTCTTTGGGCATTCTAGAGTTATCTGCCCTTGATTTCTGAAATAACCACTTGTGTGGCTACTGATTGACAAGCCCCTTTGGCCCTATATCCGCCACTCTGCGAAGCTCTTGTTTATGATAAAATAAGTGCAATAGTTGCTTTAAAGCGTTACTAAATTGCAAAGCTTTAGACTCGATAGACTGGTTCTAAATTGGGAGCATTTAGGGATGTCAATTTTATAATAATGGAATTTATCTCAAAAAAGGTCAAAAAGCCAAATGGGAAAAGGAGAAAATGCTTGGTTACCAGCATTTTCTCCTTTTCCAATAGTGTTTTCAAAAGCCTTTTCTGTCAGGTTGTTAAAACTCAGTGATTGTGTGGAACGCCAGAAGCTTTTGTGGAGTGCATAGGCCAAGATCAGACTGAGTTTTAATCCACAGTGTTCTTAACTATAATCTAGATTATGAATAAATTTTCTCTTGAGCTTGCAGGAGAAAAATGGTTTCAGCGTGAGCGTGCTTTTTATTTAGTAGTAACAGTTAAAGAATTTTGTCTGTCTCTTGAAAATGGGTTATGGAATGCAGTATGAATAACAAGTATTATAGCTGCATTATCTTTGAAAATCTTTCTGTTGAGATTTGTACTGTATAACTGGCTTGAAGAGTGTGTGAAAAGGGCTCTTTCAGAGTCATTGTTAATATGTTAACCCTTTACCATACTATGATGACTTTTGACACTCCTGGAAAAGAAGCTTTCCGAAAACGTGGTGGGAAAAGAAGAAAATGCTAGTAACCAGCATTTTCTCCTTTTCCCACAATGTTTTACACCATAACAGAAAAATTACACCATTTGAGCAACACTGAAATTGTCTATGCAAATGCTTTCAATTTGGACAAGGCTAAAATTTTTTTGTCTGGTAAAGAGTTAAGGTGCTAAGTGGCTCAACTCTTGACCACACAATCCCTATATTTAACCATCCTGAAGAAGGCGGCTTTTGAAAACATGGAAGGAAAAGGAGAAAGTGCTGGTTCTTTTCCCACAATGTTTTCTGTTCTATCATAGACAGAAAATCATTATTGTAATGAATGTTTTCGGGGGTATACTGGAATCGGCCTGTCTGTCCGTGTGTTCATCCGTCCGTCTGTGTACAAAATATTGTCAAAGCACTGGTGGGGGTATAAAGTCACATTCAGTGACAGCTCTAGTTTGAGCTACATTTGATTTGTCGTCTGCAAATGCTTTCATTTTTATCAAGTCCTACATTTTGTCCCATGGTAAAGATTTAAAAGTTTTATTTAACTCATCTAGCACGATCAGGATTAAATAAAGATTGTTGTGGGTTTGGCTTATTTGCTTTGGAGACTTTTACATGGATGACAGATGAATGTTGTTATCATAGCCTCATACAGCTCAGATGCTACATAAGCCAGTTGAGCGGTACAGGACCATTTAGGTCCTCTTGGTTGTTCTTGTTTCATGAATTGCAATTATACATTGTATGTTGTTAGATCTTCACATTTCATTGTAAATGATATTCTAACTATATTTCATACTGATTGTAAAAGAATAAGACACTAGAAACAAACTATGGTGCTTGATTATTTTTTGTACCTTCTCATCTAGACTTTCAACTTCCAACTTACTCAGAATTGTGTCAGAAGTGTTGGTGATACAAAAGCATAATTAGTGAAAATGCAAACACTTGCTAACTATCAAAAATTATGGTTCAACATCCTGAGTAAGGGAAAAAAAAAAAAACCCTGTTGAAAATGTGTGCGAGAAAAGTAGAATATATTGGTAATGAGCATAGTCTCACAATTTTTTTTTTCCTCCTTCAGAGACATTTGCTATCATTTGGGTCACATTTATCATTTCCAAATGATTTCAATTTGGACAAGATTGAAATAGTGTCTTGCTGTAAATACATAAGTGTAGACCTAAATTTAAGTTATGCAAGTAAACCTACAGCTGTGTGTTTATTGCGGTGTGTATACATGTATTTTTTAAGCGACTTCCTACATAATCAAATGTGCAACATCATGAAACTACAGAACTAGTCAAACAAAACTACAGAAGTAGATGTGGTATATTATCACTTCGTCTCCAACACTGAATTTATCTACATGTATTTGCCACACTTTTATTACTCCACATAGAGATGACAAATCTTAAATGAGGGAATTTGTCTCTGAAAAGGGTAGAAAATTTTATGGGAAAAGGAGAAAATAATGCTTATCAGTATTTCTTCTTCTGGCTCAATATTTTCAAAATCCTTCAACCTCAGTATTATTCTATTTCATAAAAGAGAACATTTGATAGAGATAAAAGTTTGTCATTAGTTTGTTGCAGTTAATGTGTTACTGTAAAGATCCATGTAGATCTCTGTACTAGCAGCATTGGAAAAATCAGCACAACTGAACTTAGAGAATTTTTTTAAATGATATTTATTAAGAATTAGTTACTAACTGTATTGCAATTTCGATTTACAAAAATTACAAAAAATATTAACACAGAAAAAAAAAACAAACCCAAATCTATTTACTTTTTACCGAATGACAAAATTTTAGACCTCTCCATATTGAAAGCATTTGCAGATGACAAAATAAATGATAATCAAAAATAGAAATATGACTTCAGAAGAGTAGAAAACATTGTGAAAAAGTAAAAAATACTGGTTACCAGCATTTTCTCCTTTTCCCACAATATTTTCGAAGCCTTCATTCCCAGGGTCTTAAAAACCAGGGATTGTTTGATAAAAGGTTAATGCACATGTATCCAACACAACCATGATTCTGGTGAAAGAAAATGCATGTACAAATGAAAATAATTGCTAAGTTGACCTTCAACATCTTATACAAAGTAAACACTGATTCTAGAGGTACAAATCCTCAAATCAAGACTGTTTTCAAAAACATCGTAGCAAATGGAGAAAATGATGCCAAACAACCACTTGCAACAATGTTTTGACACTAAACTCATGTAGCCCTTCACATACAATCCCAAGTTTTAAAAAAAGAAGTTAGAGAAGTTTTTTGTAAACATTGTCAGAAAAGGAGAAATTACTGGTAACCAGCATTCTCTACTTTTCCTACAATGTTTTTTACCCTATCAAATACAGAAATCATCATACAGTATTTATTTGAGCTACATTTAAATCAGTATCCTTAAAAACTTTCAATTCAGACCAGTACACGTTGTGTGGTTTAACTCTTTACCACACAATCCCGACTTTTGACGACCCTGAGAAAGACGCATTTAGAAAACACTGTGGGAAAAGGAGAAAATGCTGGTAACCAGCATTTTCTCCGTTTCCCAGTGTTTTCTACCCTTCCCAAATCAAATTTTGATTTTTCAGTCACCTTTATTTTGTCATCTGCAAATGCTTTCAATTTCGACCAGTATAAAATTTTCTGGTGTGGTCAAGAATTAAGAGCAAATACATTACCACTTTAGAGACCGTTCTTTTTAGTCTTGAGGTAGAACACTTGAAAACATTTTTGCAAAAGGAGAACTTGCAGCGTTGAACACTTTTAGCTCTTTACCACACAATCCCGACTTTTAACGACTCTGAAATGGAAGTCTTTTGAAAACATTGTGGGAAAAGGAGAAAATGCTGGTAACCAGCATTTTCTCCTTTTCCCACAATGTTTTCTGCCCTTTCCAAATCAAATTTCAATTTTTGAATCACATTTACGTTGTTGTCTGCAAATGCTTGCAATTTGGACTTGTCCAAAATTTTGTCATTTGGGAGAGTTAAAGTACAAGGATTATCCCAGTAATTTGTGGGCTGAGCTTACGATAACTACCTTACCAGCTTTCAATTTTTACATGTATTTTATAAAACCAATGTATACTCTTTGCAAGCAGAATGATAACAAAGAAATATCTTTAATATCAATATACACAATATAAAACTAAAGGGTATGCCTATGGGACACACGATATCAATGTCAAAAGCATCGTAGTTGTTCAATTAAAGCACAGAAAACTAGTTACCAGTTCTTTTAACATCACGTTTTCAAAAGCCTCATGGTACTTAAAAATTGAAATTAACTAGAGCTATCACTAAACATGATTATACGCCCCCACCAGCTCATTGCCACAGAATGCAGAATGGTTTAGGACAAAAGTAAGAGCTGAAAAAAGTTCAAGGGGAAATAATTCCATAACAAATCACAGCAGGGTCATGAAAATTGCACATGCACAACTTCACATATATAGGAACCCTGTGTGTAAATTTGAGTTCAGTACGTGAAAAACTGTTGGAGTACTGCTCCGGACAAATGTGCATCTACAGATGGACAGACAGACAGCCATGGCGATTCCGGTATACCCCCTCCACTACGTTGTGGGTTGTATAATAAGTACAGGGTTAAGATTCTTCTGAACGGCTAACATCACTACTAGACCTGAAGATGCCCATATAAAGTTACACTTTTCAAATCACAAACATCGAAACTTACACACAAGCAAAATAATTTACACATGTTCTGAAAGCATCGTCTCTACTATTTGAACAAGCCTTTTTAGATAAGGTGATCGGATTTCAATATCCTGCAAGCTCTTCTCAATCTCAGCCTCACTGTAAAAAAACAAATAAAGTAATGAAGAACACTTCACAACTTGAAAGCTTTTGCAAACAATGTGCACCCAAATCTTCCACACACATTGCTGGTCTTGGGATATCATGTAATAACAAGTAAAAGCTGCCACAGCTCCAGATAGAGGAAGTGATTTTGATTTCAAAATTAAAAATATTAATTTTTCTCCTCTACACCCTATGTTGTGGGTTCTCATTAGAATCGTCTCGGTGAGACGATTCTAATGGGTACCCAAAACATAGGGTTTCAAAGAGAAATGAAGAATTTAGAATTCCATCACTCCCCCTTATCTGGAGTTCTGAAAGCAGATGACTGTTCTTTTGGCTAAAATTGACTAAGTTCTTTTTTTACATAAAGATAGTCTTTTCATATGTACCATATGAAAACAAAAATTCTTGGCTGTAAAGTGATTACAGTGTACTTTCTCAGATACAATAAAGGATATATGATCCATGTACTATCTGCAAAGTAAATTTTCATTGCATGGTAAAAGGTGACATCTACACATGTTTTCTGGTAAAAGGGGCCATGTGTGCAAGAGTTACCTTTTTTCCACTACAATAACTATGACTCAGATGTGTTGACTTGCATTCACAAGATATAGACTACAAAATCCCAAATAATTCTGTAAATGCAAAACCTAATTAATTGGAATGGTTCATTATTTTTTCTTTCAATCTCCTGAAAGTTATGAAAAGTACTTGTTTTAACTTTAACTGTGAATCATTTTGGGAAAGACAAAAAAAAAAAAACCTATTTGAAATTAACGGTACCATTCCTTTTATTTATTGATATAGCCAATGCATAGATTAAAGTTTAACACAGGAACATGTGTGAAAACATTGTGACAAAAGCACAAAGTGCTTACAAGCAATTTGTGACCTGTCACACAAAAACAGACCATCTGGGAACTGCAAAAAGTGTCAACCCTGCGCAGGCTGATCAGCTGTTATGATATTTTCTGTATGAAAAGTGGTCATTCTACCTTGTTATATAATGACCTGCTCTATTGTTGATCTGTTTTCATCTAACTGATGTACGGAATTCCCAGGCTGAACCTTTTCACGTGACAGGTCACTTTTTTTTTTGGTCACAATAACTTCAGTGCAATTTGTTGCAATACAAAAGAAAGTTGCCTGCAGAGAGTAAGGCACAAAATTACCTACCTCACCAGCCCCATCTGACATTTGATGGATATCTCTGTCCTGATGACTGATGTAGCATGCCTGGGATAGGTCAACATCACTTTTACCATTCTCAAGGTTTCAATATTCCATAACTCAAAACTTAATCTGCAACAAGTTCAAACAGCTATAGCACTGTGCCGATTAACTCTTTACCACATGACAAAATTTTAGACTGGTCCAAATTGAAAGCATTTGCAGACAATAAAGTTCACTGAAAAATTGAATTTGTTCTGGGAAGGGTAGAAAACACTGTGGGAAAAGGAGAAAATGCTGGTTACCAGCGTTTTCTCCTTTTCCCACAGTGTTTTCTAAAGGCTTCTTTCTCAGGGGCGTCAAAAGTAGGGATTGTGTGTTAATGGGTTAACTCTACTAGAAGACCATATTTTAAGTTTATCAATACTGAAAGCAATTTGTAGTATTACGGAATTTATGGAACTTTTCTTTGGTAGATAAACATTCAAAACGAAAATTGTACATATACTGAACTGAAAATGTAGTCTCTAGATAGTACATAGGTTTTTGATAGAATTTGTCAGATGAGTCGGACTGGTTATGATCAGATGAAATTTCTTATCCATCTTTCCTCGAAATAAGCAGTATGTACTTGACGATATACATTTTTCCTGTTTGGATTTAATATAAGCAAAGGTGCCTAAAACTCAAGAATCTATGGTATTACTTCAACAAATTGACATGAAGTACATGTATATGAACTCTATTACCATATATTAAATGCTTAAATTTTTGTCGGCTAATGTCCTCCGCATGAAGAACTATGTAATTATTTTAAACTCTTTATGTAGCTAATAGATTTATCATGTCTTTAAAGAATACTGAGAATACCTGAAATAAGCATGATTCTGTTGATTTGAATTGGTAATACATGGTGGGTGACGACAGAGATCTAAGACATGCTTTCTGTGCAGTCTGATCTTGATCCATGAAACCAGTAAAAGCTTTGTAATTTTGACCATGGCACTGTATGGGTCTAACCTGACATTTACTGTTGAACAGAATTTTCATACCGTCCGTTCCATTATACCTGATGGTTTACATATTCACTCTTTAATATTACTCTTTACAAAGAGGTCAATTTGTTTGAGTAATACAAACGAATTGCAAGGGAAATCAAAATTAAAAACATACTTCAATTGAATGAATGGCAATTATTATCTGTGAGTGTCAAACCTCAAACTGTCACAAAGGTAACATGCTTTCAATCTCATTACACTATGTTAACTCATTACCAAACAACAAAATTTTAGACTGGTCCAAATTGAAAGCATTTGCAGACGACAAAATAAAGGTGACTGAAAAATTGAAATTTGTTCTGGGAAGGGTAGAAAACACTGTAGGAAAAGGAGAAAATGCTGGTTACCAGCATTTTCTCCTTTTCCTACAGTGTTTTCAAAAGGCTTCTTTCTCAGGGGCGTCAAAAGTAGGGATCGAGTGGTAATGGGTTAACCCTTTCCCAAACGACAAATTTTAGACTCTTCGAAACTGAAAGAGTTTGCAGACGACAATTTCAAATTTGATAAAAATGACAGAAAGTTCTCCAAATGGGTAGAAAACACTGTGGGAAAAGGAGAAATTGCTCGTTACGAGCAATTTCTCCTTTTCCCACAGTGTTTTCTAAAGACTTGTACTGCAGACACTTGAAAACCAGGGCTTGTTTGGTAAAGAGTTAAATGTGCATGCTCTGCATGTTGTAGATTCCATCTTAACTATTTTCCAAACAATCCCTGATTTTTGAAACCCTGACACAGAAGCCTTGTGAAAAAATTGCGAGAAAAGAAGAAAATACTGGTAACCAGCATTTTCTCCTTTTCCCACAATGTTTTCTACCCCGATTAAGACAAATTTCAATTTTTGAGATACGTTTATTTAGTTGTCTGCAAGTGCTTTCAATTTGGACTGGTCTAAAATTTTGTTGTTTGCAAAAGAGTCAAATGGCTAATAATTTTTTTTGTCAATTAATGTAATTTTAATACAGTGTACACATTAACTAATTAACCTGTACAGTGAGACCCATGTTTGACTTACACATTATTGGTCCAAGACAATTTATGATGTTTATTCAACTCTCCAACTTCTGTTGTTGTCTTGTTGATCTCACTCACAATGGCAGAGATTTCTTGTAACATCTGTAATGATCCATATGATTAACCCTTAAAGTGCTGAATTAAAACAAGAGACATTTTTAAACTGGAAAATCATCTGAAATATTGCTGTACTAAGTTTTTTTCTTTGCCAGAATATGTAACAAAATAGTGGACAGTGTAGATCTAAGATCAGACTGCACGTTCTGTGCAGTCTGATCTTGATTTACACTGTCCACAAAAACAAGTTAAGTAGGTTCCAGCGCTTTAACCCATTACCACACAATCCCTACTTTTGACGACCCTGAGAAAGAAGCCTTTAGAAAACATTGTGGGAAAAGGAGAAAATGCTGGTAACCAGCATTTTCTCCTTTTCCCACAATGTTTTCTACTCTTAACAAAACAAATTACAAATTTTCAGTCATTTTTATTTTGCCATCTGTAAATGCTTTTGATTTGGACATACCTAATATTATTGTCGTTTGGTAATGAGTTAAGGGTTATGACAATAGAATCTTCCACCTATTACTGGACAAATAAATGAGCACTGCTCTGGCAAAAAGAGATTTATTGCATCTCTGTGTTGCACTTTAACAAGCAAATAATTATACAATTATCAGTAAAATATGCTTAAATGACACGTGAATTGGACTGTAAAAGCACAGTGCAACAAAAGCGTGGTAAAATTTGAGTTATTACATGTAGAGTGACATCATTCTATACAGAGTGATGTCATTCTGTATAAAGTAAGTTAGCTATTCGACGGAATATAGTCCGCATCTGCGTTCTTGTTCAGGTATGAACTTGTATTCCTTTAACTCTTTACCAAATGACAAAATTGTAGACCAGTCTGTAATGACTGTAACTCAGAAAGTAGAAGCATAATAAAGTTGCTGTACAACCTAGGCTTGCATCACATGAAAAGAGGCATGCAGATATTTATTTCATCCCAAATCAGCCTGTGCAGGCTAATACAACACAGCGCTTTACCACTACATTAGATTTTGTGCTACGGTAGACTTGTGCAAAGCAGAAAATTACATAAAAAGTGTTGTTAAGATTAGCCTGCATGGACTGAGCAGACAAATCCAAAACAACACTCAACAGAAATGTCCGCATGCCCCTTTTGTTGTGTTGCAGGCCATATCGATTCCTTGTGCTACAAATCAACAGTCTTTCTGAGAAATTGGGTACACTGCCAGATCATAAAGGAATAATCAAAATAAACTTCAGCAGTGAAAGAGGAAATAAAATTAACAGTGTCTAATTTGATACTTCTGCATGTTACTATCAAACTAGGTTTTGCATACTTTTGCTATACTTAGGCTGCTCTATCACTTTCATTCAGCTTTACCAATGTCAAGTGTTTTGTATCTCAAGAAAAAAAAAAAATCACTTTTTACCGTCCCAAAATTTAAGCAAATTACGGTAGGTTCAAAACCTAAGTCTCGACCTTATGCATATATCACTAAAAGATGTGCTGATGTTCTTACCTTTGGCAATGATGTAAAGTCTGTATATTTCTGAAGCAGGCACTCCTTGTCTAATACAATTAACATGAGTGAGCGAGCCATTCTTTTGCGTAACCATGGACCTGTTGGGGAAATTAATTAAAAAAAATTAATACATGTATCTATATTGAAAAAATATACATGTAGTTTTACACTATATCGCTGCAAGCTAACCTTAACCCAATCAGTGCCTTTCACATCTATAGTTACAACTGAGAATGGTCTAGATTAAGATCATATCACATAATATATGCAGCCTTGTCTTGGATCACCATCATTTAGCCAAGATATTTCAGCAATAATGGCATTAATTTTACAACATTTTGGGTCTTACATCTCCTTTCTTGAAAAAGATCATCCCGGTTTTTCACCACTTTGTGGCTGAAAGATTGAGTTAGTGTCTAGAAAAGTGGCCTGCATCATGATCATTTAAGACTTATGCCTTTTTTCTTTATTTTGACAGATGCTCTCCTATTTGGTTCATGCCCTGTCATACACTACGTCCTTGAAAATGACATTTTGATTGTTGTTAAACTGAGCTCTTTACCAAATGACAAAATATTAGACTGGTCCACATTGAAAGCATTTGAAGAAGACAAAGTTAGCATGACTCTAAAATTGAAAATTGTTTTGATTGGGTAGAAAATATTGAGGAAAAAGGAGAAAATGCTGGTTACCAGCATTTTCTCCTTTTCCCACAATGTTCTTCAAAAGGCTTCTATCTAAGGGTCATAAACACCAGGGATTGTTTGGTAAAGGGTTAAAAGAAGAATCTCTACACTCCTACATGCAGGTGCCAAGACCGAGCTTCAGATACTTTTTCAGTAATAATTCACTGTTGAAAAGAGGCATGATGTAGTCATAATATCTTGAGGGTTGAACATTCCCAAGTTTTAACAACCTTGACAAAGAGGCCATTTGGAAACATCGTAGGAAAAGGCAAAAATGCTGGAAATCAGCATTTTCTCCTTTTCCCAAAATATTTTCCACACCATCAAAGGAAAATTCCATCATTAGAGCTACATCTAAATTGCTGGCCACAAATGCTTTCAAGTTGATCAATCTCCACCACATAGCAAAAATTCAATAGAATTTTTGCTATGTGGTGGAGATTTAACAACTAAACAAAGCCTGGAGTAAAAATCTTCAGTAATTAGAGACTTTTTGGAGAACTACAACCACAACAAGGCTTTGGCAGTACCTTGACATTTTCTTCAGAAACAGCAGAGCTAAATAAATATATAAAACATACATACTAGGTTCTGAGCTGATTTGAAAATCTATGCCCTTAATAAATCTGTGACTTTGATCTTCTTTGAAACAAATCTTCACACAAAGTTCCCCTTCCAGAAAAGAAAACACAGCAAAATTGTCACTGAATTCATCTAAGTTCCAGTCCACCAACCTGTGAAAGTAACAAAAGAGTTTCGCAAAGCGGCGCATATATGCCAAAAGGAGCTTGTCAGTAAAATGGGTGAAAATCTAAAATGACTACAGCCATCCAAATCTTAAAAGTCACATCCACAACTACACATCATAAAGATGCATTGAGGTAAGTTTGAACTTATTCCAATAAAAACTGTAGGAGTTGTTGTTTGCACAAGAAATTGCTTACCGACAGACAGACGGGTGGATGATCGAGGCCATAACATAATACTACCCATCGGGCATATAAAAAATGAGAATATAAAGATTGTCAGTTTCATTAATAAATGTGTGTGTGGCAGAAAGACAACAAAGATAAAATCATACCAAAATTGATTAGAAATTGATAAGCAATGTTTCTGCAATTGCAAGAATAAAATGCTCGTCAAGTCTAAATTTGGACATCCTCATTAACTCCTTACAAGACAAAAAAAATTTCAGCTTTGTCCAAATGTGAAACATTTGTAGACAACAAATTAAATGCTTTATGGAAAATGAAATATGTCTGTCAAAATTCAGAAAAATAATGAGGGAAAAAGAGAAAATATTGGTTACCAGCATTTTCTCTCTATGCTTTTAAAAGCCGTATTTCTCAGGGTCATTTAAAGGTGGCCCTTCAGATTTTGGGACGAAAATTCTACAAAAATGCAAAAAAATCATCCCTATACTCCCAAAGCCTTATAATTTGCATTCATAAAACCTCAGTGGTCGAAAACCATCTGACAACACACGAAATTAGAGATTTACTATGGCCCAGGTTGACACCAATGGGAGACATGTTCTATTTTTAGATGATCAATTTGCTCATTTACATAAAGGAATACACAGTCGAAGTTTCAAACATAGCATCCGAAGAAGACATTATGGAAAATAATTACCACATGTTTCTTATGTAATGGAATTTAAGCGTTATGAGTCACGTGCCAGTCACTTGACATTCCCACAATGCTCTATTGATTTTTGGCGCGAAATCTAAAAATACCCTAAGAGGCTACGTAGCCTTTTAAGGGAACACCATCAAATTTTTTTTTGTACATGTAATTTCATGAGTCTTAATTATTGATGATTTGTATTATTTTTTCATATGAATTTCAGTGATATATTTATTTTTTAATTGGTGAGAAGTAAAAATTCTAAATACCCACCTTTAAACTTGGGATTGTGAGATAAAGGGTTAACCCTAGTATCAACAAGATTTATTGTAAATCAAATGATTTCATTTTGATCAAGTTACAGGTCCAAGGTCTGCAGTATCCTTCAGATATCCAAATTCTAAAACTCACATTCACAACTACACATCTTTAGATTCATTGTGGTATTATTTAACTTATTCCAATAAAAACTGTAGGAGGAGTTGTGCGCATAAGAAATTGCTAACAGACGGACGACTAGGGCCATAACATAATACAACCCTTCGGTGTATAAAAAACATAAATGTTAATCCACCACTCACATAAGCTGTTGAAGGATTTGCTGTCTTAAAGCTGCTTTTGTTCTCAGTAACTCAACATCCTTTTGATCTTTTTCATATCTGCTCCTCAATTCCTGCTCAATTTCTTGATTCTTCTCATTTTCTTTATGAATCTTATGCAGCTCACTGCAGTAAAAGCACAAATTCAATAAAAATACTTGAAGATACTGACTGCAAGACGATATAATACAAAACCATTACTTGATCATCCTATACTGACTGACTTTAGAAACTCATCACTTTATTCTTAAAATATTTTCCCTCTAATGAGAAATACTGACAGGGGTATGGAAATCTTAGGAATTTCTACTTGTCCATGGACAAGTAAATAAAAAAAGTCCTCTAGTCCACCACTGTATCTTACTTGTCCAAAATGAAACAGTTTTAAATGACATTCAATCAGGCCTTGTGAAGAAGAGTCTGTCTTGTTTATCATATTCCTTCGTAAGTTTTAATTTGCATTCAAAATTGCTGGGTGTTATCAAGGTCTCAGACTTCTCACATTCTGCTTACTTCGAAAATTAAGTTATCAAAAGATCCAGCCACTCGTGAAAATATTACTGATGATGTTCACAAGATGAAATAAATTTCAATCTTTTTCTGATAAAAAAACAAGTATCCTCTATGGCATCAAACTTGTCCATGTTGATGATGACATAAAAAGTTTGTGCCATACTGTCTGCATTTCAGAATCTTCTCAGATATCTTGATGCAAACTCTTTTTTGTGGATAACAGAAAGAAAAGAAGATATTTATGATTGTAATGCTGCATTGTTTTAACACTTTTTGAGAAGAAAAAGATATTTGGACTTGTACGAATTGAAATCATTTGCAGTAGAGAAATTATATAAGATTCAGTTGATGAGATTCTTTGTAAGAGACTTAGAAAATATTGTACCAGCATATACTTCTTTTCCCACATGGTTTCCTTAAGTCTAATGCCATAAGGTTGTTTAATAACTGATTTTCCCTGAACCTCTTACCAAACAATCCCTTGTTTTTACTACCCAGAGGAATAAGCCTTCTGAAAACAATGTTTTCTTCCCTGCTGGAAACCAATTTTCAATTTTTGAGATACATCTATTTTGTCGTCTGCAATGCTTTCAATTTTGACAAGTCTAAAATTTTAGCATTAGGTAAATAGTTAATAAACACAGAGCACACGAGTTAAATGAGTAATTGCTTGACTGCTATTATATTAACTCTTTACTCTACAATCCCTGGTTTTAATGATTCTGAGGAAGAAACCTGAAAACAGTGAGAAAAGGAGAAAATGCCAGTTACAGAGAAAAATATTAGTACTTGCCCATGGCGACTAGAAAATCAGCTAGGTGAGCCGAAAATGTCCGTCAGGGGCCCAGGTGGCGATCCCCAAAAATAGGACATTTTTCAAATTTATCAAATTTTCAGACAGAAAAGTGACCAAAGTCAAGTTTCTGTCTACTTTATTATTCACATGGGACGAGATTCACATATTTCTGAACCTATTATTGTATCATTTACCGTATTCCTTTTTACCAGATGTTTACTCGCATTTGGCTGGTTTTCAATAATGTGCACGCATCTCACAGAGAATTACGGACAACTCACTCAAAGACAACTCGCCCAATAGTTAGAGGTCAACTCGCCCCACTCTTAACACAACTCGCTTAAATTAAAAATAAAATTGGACTCGCCTATAGATTGGGAAAACATCTCGCCCATAATTCAAATGACAACTCGCCCAAGTCCAGAAGTCATCGAAATTTTCACCCCAAACATGTGGGGGTGTATTGTCTTTGGGGCAAATTGTCCTGCGCTCATTGCCAATACCATGAAGCCAGGAAAAATTTCACCATACGAAACAAGACTTTTCTGTGGTCTTTACTTTGCTCAGAGTCTACCTTATATCTCCTCTACTGCCAATCTATTCTGGCTTTGGTAAGCTGGGCCCTAGATTTTGGGGTGGGCCCCTGGAATTTTTAAGTTAGGGTCCCAGGTGGCCACTAGAGGAAAGAAGTTAGTCTTTTTCCCTGCGGTTACCAGCATTTTCTCCTTTTCCACAATATTTTCTACTCTTCCAAAGTCAAATTTCAAGATTTCAGTCGCATTAATTTTGTTGTCTGCAAATGCTTTCAATTTGGACCAGTCTAAAATTTTGTCATTTGGTTTTACCTTTCCAGTCTACTTTCCTGATCTTCTAATTCCCCTAATAATTTCTCTGAATTTTCAAGTTCCATCAAATCTGAAAATACATGTAGCAACATTAGAGAAAAACCAACTGCTAAAACACTTTACTTATTTTCAAGGCAAGACAAAAACTTTTTTTTCCACAGAATTGGTTTTATTAGCAAGATATTCATGTTTGTTTGCTTGTTTGCGTTGGGAGTTAAATGCTTTTTTTACAGCTTACTACATGTCACTACAGTCAGTGCACTTACACATATGTTTCCTGGTTTTTTCACACCAGTACTGACAAAACTTTCTTTCCAAGCCACTAGGTACTTTTCTCAGATGTAAAAGAGGTGAAAGATTGCCAAAAAAGAAAGTTTGTGGAAAACCCGCCACCTTAAGGTCACAAGCCAGATGCTCTAACCACTGAGCTACTCTGCTAGCCAAAGAAATTCTTGAATCAACAAGTACAATGTAAAAATATTTGAAGGTCTTATGGCCAAGTCTAGGATGGCGCCAGCCAAAAAATTTTAGTAGCCAAAACTTTGTCGTCCAAAACCGGATTGAGTCAATGGACCGATCACTATATGGGTGTAAACTGGTTACCTACCCTATATACAGCTTAAGTATATAGTTAAGTTTTAACTCTTTACCAAACAACAAAATTTTAAACTTTAAGATGATTTGAAGACAACCAATTAAATATGGCACAAAAGTTCATTTTGATTCAGAAAGGGTAGAAAATATTGTGGGGAAAGGTGAAAACACTGGTTACCAGCCTTTACTCCTTTCCCCACAATGTTTCATTGTAATGGTTGTTTAAAATCAGGATTGTATGGGAAAGGGCTAAGATCTCGGACAGTTCCTTAACATGTATAGAGAGCCAACTATTGAACTTTCACAAGTTACTTTTGAAAATAAACATGAACTTGTTGCAAGTTTCTGCATGTGCTTAAAGCATGGCAGTGATAAAACAATAAATAAACATCACTTTTTGAGTGAATGAACAAGATTTTATTCTTTTGATATTAAACTTTTCAATATCAAGTAAAATCTTTTACAAAATGATATGCAAAGTAAGAAATAAAAAGAAATGAGAAAGCAGTCCTTCCTGGGTAAACCTGTAAGTCTAACCAGAAAGGCCTATTTTCTCTGCATTGGTTTTATCTGATTATCCTATACAAGATGACAAAATATTTACACTTATCCCAATGAGAACAATATGAGGGTAGCTAATTTTGCCACAATATGTTCCTTAAATTTGTAATAATTTTCTGTTTGCAAAGGCAGAAAACATTGTAGGAGAAGGAAACAATATTGGTTACCTGCAGTTCCCTTTTTCTACTATGTTTTTAAAGGTATTTTTCTCTTATTTTGTGAAAACAAGCATTTTTTATTCTTAATTTGAACTGTAGAAATCCTTTTCATATTCATTTACTTCAGCCACACAATTATTCAGCACTTGCTATAATAAGAAAGCAGTCCTTCCTGACAAAACAAGTCTAACCTGAAAGGCCTGATTTCTCCTTTTTGCACACTATTACTAACTTTCCATTGTATTTACATTTTGAATATACCTTTACCCATCAGTGGAATTTTTCGATTTTTTGTGCTCGCCCAATTGTCAAATGCTCTATCAAATGAGAACTCATGCATAACATTCAGTGCTGGTGTATCAACAGTCAGAGTTAGTAGCCTGTTTACACTCTCAGGTTCAAGTTTATTCCTGGTTTTTGTCTTGATCAAATTGTACCTAGAGAAACCTCTCTCACAATCAGCACTGGAAACTGGAAGCACAGTACAGATCTTAATTAGTTTTAAGATATTGGGATAACTGGTAGAACAAGACTCATCTTCCAGAACTGATTTGGACATCTGGTTAAATTTCATGCCTTTGTATTTCTTACTTAAGTGAAATTTAAACAGTGTCCATTCAGCTTTTAGATCTCGTTTATTCACTGAGAGAGGTGACTGTCCATCTCCACCATAGAATTCAGAAAGAGTATGAATTTCCTTATCTCCATAAGTGATTAAAGTCTCATCATCATTTTCAGGAATATCCATTGGATTCAGAACTGAAAAACTAGATGTGATTCCACTGTCTGTAAATCTCTCCTTTAGGTTTTTTAATATGTTATCCAAGTACATTTGTCTGATTTTTTCAGTTTCTGAAATCTGAGCTTGTGAACATTTGATTCTGCTAACTGACCCATGCTTACCAAAGTCAAAACCACTCTCATAATTGTTTGGTAGAGAATCCAAGAACGTACTTAGTAAGGGTCCTGGTGAGCTTTTCATTAATGTGAGAGCACCTGCTGCAGCCTTGAATGCAAAATTCTGAGCACATAAGTCCAAATCCTTTATTTGAAAGTTTTTGCTAAGTATGGCCAAGATATTGAGAATATCTCCTAACAGATGTGATACAGCAAGGAACTGATAGTCACTAACAAATTTAAGTAATCCAGTGGCTGTGGGGTCCCCTTCTTCTGCTACATCAAGTTCAAGGCAGGTGATAAGGGCATCATAATTTTCAATAACTGCATCTACTGCGCCTTCAAATGAAAGCCACCGAGTGTGAAATGTTTGCCGGAATTTTCTTGAAGCCATGTTGAACACACTTTGAATTTTGTTTAGTCTTCCCTGATGCTTAGGTGAATAGTGATAATATTTGTATATTGCATTAATTGTAGCCTGATATTTCTTTAGATACCTAATACTATCTGTTGCCTGTCCACTTGCCAAAGCTAATCTATGTGCAATGCAATGAATACTAAGGATACGACTATTTTTCTGTTTCATTAGTGTAGTCACACCTCCCCTAACACCAGTCATTACACTAGCTCCATCAGTTGTAATACAGCACATATTATCAATGTTAAGTTTCCTATTTTCTAGCACTTTTAATATAGCATCACAGATGTTTAAAGCTTTGCACTCGTCACCTGCAAGTTCTGTTAACTCCAAGAATTTGGTTTCACTCTGGCCACATTTGGCATAGCGCACATACAAAACTAATGTCTTTTCTGTTGAGATATCTGTAGACTCGTCAGCCATAATGGAGAAAATTCCTGAATCCCTAATGTCTTGTAGAAGTTCTTCTTTGACCACTTTAGCCATGGCATCTTGCATCTCTTTAATACTTTCATGGTGCTCATATGGAAGAGATTTGTTTGGTTTTTCCATAGCAACAAAGTTTGACACTTTGTGGTGAAGAAGGAGCTTGTTTAGGTCGCTGATGGCTGAAGACGGCTCATTTCGTTTGGCTAGGTAATAGATATTTTTCATAATTCCGATTACTCCTTCCCTTTCTTTTTCAGCTGCTTTGATAGCTGCCCTGTCCAAGTCTCCAACATAAGATTTTGCTGTAATGGCAAACTGATGGTCTTTGGTTCTCATATGTTTTCTGATGGCATCAACTTTCATCTTGTCACAGCCTGATGTCCATATATTGTCTCTTTTTGCAGCTTCACAGTCTTTGCAAATCATTACACCCCTTGCTTCATCAAACTTGATAAATGGAAACTGTTCTATCCAATTCCGTTTGAATTTACGATCTTCTGCTGTAGATGGTGTAACTTGTTCGAAAAAAGATTTTATTGTGTTATTTTCCTTGTCTTCGTCGTTTGTTTTGAGTCTTTTTGATGGCAAATAACTTAACATTGACTGCTGATGAGAGTCTTTCAAGTCGAGTTTACGCTTTGTAGGAGGCATTTTAAGTTTTACATTTACATAGATGTTGACACTAGCTTTAATTCTCAAAAAATGCAGCATGTAGAAGGCCATAGCATTTAATTGGTATATTGAGTACATTGGAAAATAAAACGAGTACAAATAATTAAGTATAATCAACGAAGAAAGTTCTTTCATTTTTTCTTTTTAAAAACAACTTCAAAAGGACATAAGACCGCTGACAATTTATTAACAGCCTTTAATGACCAAATTAATAATATCAATTTCACCGATCGGCATTACCTTTGTTCCACCGGTCAGTTTTTGCGTGTTGCTTTTTTAAACTAATTAGCAAGTGATTGGCGATTGTTTGACATAACGTGCGAAAAAAATCTACTCAGGCTGATCTCCGAGCATGCAGCGCTCTTTGCATACGTCAAAACATTCCACGTTGCGAAAACCAGTCCGACCAAATTTACAACAGACTGGTACCCGCTTTAATTTATCTAATTAGTATTGATCGGTAGCCATAACCGTTTATGATACATGATGGTCAACAGGCGTGACAAATGAGCTGTGAACACATGTGTTAATTGTATATCGAAGATAAATAACCTGCGGCGCGTGGCGATAAGGTTTGTAAACTGTTAATTTGCAATGACGGAAGTGTAAACTGACCAAAGCCGATATGAAATTGACGGTCGGCGATTTTGTTTATCACAAAGTTTTTGATCGCCAATATCTGCTCTTTTGGAGTTTTTAATCGCCAGCTGCAGTTTTTAATCGCCAATGGCGATTTTGGCGATCGGTAACGCCAACCTAGCCAAGTGGATAGGTATTTAAGTGGCTTTCTTCTATCCAAGCCATTAATTATTATAACAAAAGCAATTTGTGAAACACAAAAGTTAACATCAACATCAAATTTCTTTCTTCAACCATTTACTACATGATGCCAAGTTTTATCCACCTTGATAAAAGAGGCCCTTTGAAAACACTGTGGAAAAAGGAGAAAATGCTGGCAACCAGCATTTTCTCCATTCCCTACAACAAATTCCAACCTTCCAGAGGCAAATTTAACTTTTTCAGTCACAAAGAATTTGTCATCTACAAATACCTTTAATTTTGGAGTATTCTTACTTTTTGCTTTTCAATAAAGAATGAAACAAAAAAAAAAATAATAATAATTATCAGTTAATTACCATTATCTAACAAGTCAAGTAAGTGGTCTACTTCATCAATTTGGGATTTAAGACCATCCAATATGGTCTCTACTCTTTTTAAACCTTCATCCTGCAATAAGACGTTTACAGTTCTACATAAACTTATCATTACTACATATAATCCACTTTTTTTTCTATGTAAGTGGTGAATCAAAATATGACAGCTACAAAGCATTATGACCATAAAATCTCAAGTTCTAACAACCATGAAGACAAAAGCTTTTGAAAACATAATGATTGTGGGAAAATAAGAAAATGCTGGTGGCCAGCATTTTCTTATTTTTACACAATGTTTCCTACTCTTTTTAAACAAAATTTTGATTCTGGAACCATTTCCATTTTGTTGTCTGTAAATACTTTTCAAATTGGACTGGTGTAAAATAATTGTAGTTTGGTAGATTTAATTCAGTTAACCCCTTTCCAAAACGACAAAACTTTGGACTAGACCACATTGATAACTTTTGCCAATGAAAGTTTAATGTTATACAAATGATGATTTTTGTCTATGGTTACCAGCATTTTCTCCTATTCCTACAGTGTTTTCAAAAGCACCTCTTTCCCAGCATCGTAAAAAATGTGGATTGTTTGGGAAAGGGTTAAAATTGTAGGTTTGTGAGCATACAGGACACACTGGATTGATAGACAAGGAAGTAGGCTCATTTGTCCCTTTAGCAAAATAATTTGAATTGAAGGACTCCTGAATATATATATATGTAAATACTACAGTTTTTGAACTATCAATGTTTGATTCTGGGTCCAGGTCTCCATTTTCTGAGTTATTTAGCCCTTTACCAAATAGGTTCAGGTTTTTTAATGACTTTGACTCTTAACCACTCTATAACAAGAGCTTCACAGTGCGGCGCATATACGCCCAAAGGGGCTTGTCAGTGAAATGAGTTGCACTGACAGATGGGCCATGAATGAAGAGTAGTTTTTCTCCATGATATGTGAAAAATATTAAAGGGCAATAACTGAAAAAATAAGGGTGGCAAAGTTACAAATTTTGTGAATTGCTCTTATCCACAAGGTGTTCTATCAGTCTTTGAAGGTCCAAGATCATATCTTTTATATTTTAGAAATTATGGCCCAGACAAAAATTCAAAGTGAAAAGGGCAATAACTCACAAAGAAGGATAGCAGAGTTATGGTTCTTGTACAATGCACTTCTTCATAATGTGTTCTATTAGTCTTTGAAGTTCAAGATGATGGATTTTGAAGTTTGGAAGTTATGTTCTTTACAAAAATTCAAACTGAAAATTAACAAATGGCAATAACTCAAAAAATAAAGGTGGCATAGTTATGATTCATGTGCAATGCACTTCTCCATAATATGTTCTATCAGTGTGTGAGGTCCCAAGTAAATGGCTTTTATAGTTTGGAAGTTATGGCCTGGACAAAAATTCAAACTAAAAATTAACAAAGGGCAATAACTCAAAAATAAAGGTGGCAGAGTTATGGTTCATGTGCAATGCACTTCTCCATAATGGGTTCTATCAGTGTATGAAGTTCCAAGTTAATAGCTTTTATAGTTTGGAAGTTATGGCCTGGACAAAAATTCAAACTGAAAATTAATGAAGGGCAGTAACTCAAAAAATAATGGTGGCAGAGTTATGGTTCATGTGCACTGCACTTCCCCATAATGTGTTCTATCAGTGTATGTAGTTTCAAGTTGATACCTTTTATAGTATGGAAGTTATAGCCTGAACAAAAAATTCTAAGTGAAAAGTTGGTTATTTCAGAAATCAAGGGCAGATAACTTTAGAACGCAAACAGCGATCCAAATTCTAAGACCCAGGTGCACAACTAGACATCATGGAGATTCATTGTGGCAAGTTTCAGATAATTCCAATGGAAACTGTAAGAGGAGTTGCGCATATAAGAAATTGCTAACAGACGGACGGACGACCTGGGGTATAACATGATACGACCCTTCGGGCATATATAAATATAGACTTGACCAATATGAAAGCTTTTGCATCTATGACAATTTAAGTATGCCTCAACAGCTGGAACTTGAAGAGAGGAAATAAGTGGGTGATTGGCTGGGTTGTTGTTGTTCTATTTTTTTTTTCTATTATGCATGGAATGCAAACATCTTTCTTTGCCTATTTCAACAACTACATGAAACTTTTTTACTTGAATTCATTGATACATAAAATGGTGTATAGTGCTTCTTTTGACATTATTTCGGTCAAATCATGACAACATTCACTCATTGTTGTATCTCCTGGCCTTCACCTTCACTATGCTGGAGCTCTGAAGTTCCTTGCACAATGGCACTCATGAAAAATCCATTACCCTGTATCAAAACTGCAAACAGCTTCCAGATTACTGAACAAATTCTTAAACTTTTGAGCCATGCAAACCCTTTTATCAACTCATTACTAAACGACAAAATTTTAGACTGGTCCAAAGCACTTGCAGACAACAAAATAAACCTAACTGAAAAATTGAAATTTGTTTCCAGCAGGGTGGAAAACAGTGTGGGAAAAGGAGAAAATGCTAACAGCATTTTCTCCTTTTCCCACAATGTTTACAAAAGGTTTCCTATGCAGAATCATGAAAAACAGGGATAATTTGGTGAAAGGTTACAACTTATTCATTCCTATAAATTACATACTTCTGTAAACATACTAAAGCTAATTTAGCCGAAGTATCACAATTTTGGGCAGCATAAAACCAAAATAGGAAAAATGCATTTCCTGTGGAGCCTGATCTGGGTCAATATTGTTCACAAAAATGCCTTTTTAGACAAAGATTTCAAGAACATCAGCAACATGACATACCTCAATTATGTCAACAGTTTCCTCCAGCATCTTTTTGGTTTCCTGTTTCCAGGTCGCATTAGCTTGTTTTGAGCAACAAGAGAACAAGGTAAAAAGTTTCTCTGTTATACCTTTTATCTAAAATAGAATATCGATTAATCCTGTTAAGCCTAATAGAAAAAAAAAAAAAAAAAACTATCTGTGTTTACGGTTTCCCAACCCTACCTAGAAAATGTTGCCGACCCTGAACTATTTTCCCTACACTGAATTTTTTATATTTTTCAGGTGCAATTTCAGTACATGGCCAATGTAAAAAAAAATCTGAAAAAAAAAGCTACCTACAACGCATCATAGACTGAAACCCTAACACTGATATTTTTTTGTTAGGCCTTATCAAATATTCCTGAGCTTTAACTCTTTACCAAATGACAGAATTTTAGACTTCTTCAAATTGAAAGACTTTGCAGACAACAAAATAAATGTGACTCAAAAAATTGAAATTTGTGCTGGGAAGGGTAGAAAAAATTGTGGGAAAAGGAAATTAAAATGTTGGTTACCAGCACTTTCTCCTTTTGCTACAATTTTTTCAAAGTATTTTTTCTTAGCATGGTTAAAAGTCGGGATTGTGTGATAACCAGTTAATGACTTTCAGGAAGAGCACGTTTGATAACATTATGGGAAATGGAGAAATTGCTGATTTTAGTACCAGCGCTTTTCCCTTTCCCACATTACTCTCTCAAAGACAATTAACCCTTTCCCAAACAAGCCCTGGTTTTTATGTGTCTGTAAAAGTCTTTTGAAAACACTATGGGAAAAGGAGAAATTGCTCATAACGAGCAATTTCTCCTTTTCCCACAGTGTTTTCTACCCTTTCTGAGAACTTTCTGCCATTTTCTCCAAATCTAAAATTGTTGTCTGCAAACTCTTGCGGTTTGGAAGAGTCCAAAATTTGTTGTTTGGGAAAGGGTTAATCTATTTTGATAGTACTTAAATTGCTGTCTATAACAATTGTGTTTTCAAAGTCTTCATTTCTACAGGTGATAAATAAATTTTTTACAGTATATAGGTATATACTAATTCTTAGAATGAATGAATAGTGTTTTATGGCCCGTCGACAACTTAGGTCATATTGGGCGCGCTTACTTAGTAAACAATAATGCAAGGTGAAAATAACATACATGTGCAACAACATAAGACAAACATGATAAATGAGGAATGGACGAAACACAAAATGATGCCCCTTTTGTCGCCTTTTACGACATGCATGCTGTCACTTTTGTTCCACTTTTGTGACGATCGGGGGAATGCAGTGGTTTATTCTTATACCCCCAATTAAACCACACGGGGTCCCACAGGCCAATTGATTCCCATTCCAAACCCTATTTACATCAAGAAAAAAAAATATAGGATTTGGAATAAGAACTACCCAGCCTGCTGCAATCCTACGAATTATGAGGAAAGCAGCCGTTTGTCTCTAATTTTAGTCGCCTTCTACGACATGCCATAGAGAAAGGCCCAGGTCCTATTCTATAAAGTAAAAAAAAACCCGGGACCCACGGGGATATTAATTCTTAGAATTAATCCTTAACTCTTTACCAAAACAACAAAATTTTAGACTGGTCCAAATTGAATGCACTTGCAGACGACAAAATGAATGCGTCTAAAGAATTGAAATCTGTTTTAGGAAGGGAAGAAAACATTCTGGGTTAAAGGAGAAAATGCTGGTAACCTTGAGAATATGCGATAGGTCAAATAATGAGAAACATTCTGTGAAATTCATTTCAATTCTGTCAAGAAATATGGGACTAGTTGCGTTCACAAGAAATAAAATGAAATAAAACATGAAGCCCCCTTTTTTCATGACGCAGGTACAAATCGCAAAATGTTGACAATAAGCAATAGATGACATGACAAGAAATATTCTGTCAAAATTCTATTCAATTCCGTCAAGAAAATGTGGAATGAGTTGCCTTCAAAAGAAATGGAATGAAATATAACATGAAACCCCCTTTTTCCATGACACCTTATAACAAAAACAAGGCCAAATAACTGTGGTGTTGCACGGTCAATTTACGTGAAACTTTTTTTCCTGCATTTCCTAATGGAGGTTGGCAGATGTGACAAGTTCCATGTAAAAACTTTGTATAGTTTTGAAGAGAAGACTCCAAACATAAAAAGTGTACTTAAGTGTAACTTAAGTGAAACTTAAAATCGCTCTCAGTCGGCCATTTTGCATCGAATCAAAAAAACAAAAAAAGTCTCTCGGGAAAATGGGTCATTGTACATGTGTATAAAGTTTCACGAAATTCCGTCCAATGGTACTGGAGATATTTGCCGGGACGGACACACGGACGGACGGACAACGCTAAAACTATATCCCTCCGCCTATGGCGGGGGATAAATATTTACCTCTTCAGTATCTCCTCTAGCCACATCCTGGAATATTTGTGGTTGAGTCTCTTCTAATGTTTTCTGCAGCCAAACAACATTCTCCGCATTTCTATAAAGAAAGTGAAAAAAATTGAGCCATGCTCTGTGAAAAAGGGCCTTTCTGCCACAGTAGAAATTTAGACCTATATGTATTCAAGTTGGAAGCATTTGCAAAAGACAATTCCATAGTGGCTCAAACAACAATTTTTCCTTGATAGGGAAGAAAACTTTGTGGGGAAAGGAGAAAATGAATGCTGGTTACCAGCATTTTATCCTTTTCCCACAATGTTTTCAATAGGCTTCTTTCTTAGGGTCGTTGAAAGTCGTGACTGTATGATAAAGGGTTAATGCACTTGTGAAAAGTATTGACTCATGCCAGCCTGCACAGGCTGAAAAGGTCTGAAACTTTTCACAATCTTTAAATCTTTTGCACATCAAAGGACAATTCTACCACATGATTCAGTTGATTGTTTACAAAACTAAGTTTATGGATCTGTAACACTGTGATGACTTGCTTGGTATAATGCACCGCGGAAATGCATTATGCCCCCTTTTGCAAGAGCATGGCTCATTTGCATCTTGTTTCTTTACATTCTCAGTGCATCTTGCATTACTTTTATTGACATTGCAGAAAAAAAATACTATAGTAAACCTGTGATCGGATCTATGATCAATTTTTGACCTACACTATCCACTATTCTGTGAGATATTTTCACCAAAAAAAGCTGCAAAACTCTTTTATCATATTCCTGTCAGTGAATTACCGAGATTTCTCAGTGTATCATTTTTTCAGTTTTTCACAGTGAATAACATCACTAGCGATATTGTAACTATCATCACTAGTGATGATATAGTTTTAGAATGTTTGCCGGAACTACTTTTTCCTGTATTGCCCACAGTCTAACGTTTCTGTTTCTACTTCAAACATCTTTGGTATACAATAGCACAGTGAAAAGATTTTTGCTACAGTCTAGCCAAAAAACCCTAACTTAATGACCTTGTCGGAGAAATCTTTTAAACATTTCGAGAAAAGAAAATAGCTTTTGTGGGAGAGAGCTCTTTGAAACCATAGTGGAAAAATGAGAAAATAATACCAACAAGTATTTTCTCCTTTTTTCATTACATTTTTTATATCCTATCAGAAAACCTAAGACCATTTGTCCCAATTTAGTTTTTATCATTTGGAGATCTTTTTAATTTGGAAAAGTCTTAAAATTGTCATGTGGGAAATGGTTAGCTGTTTTATCTTTTTAATTCATATGGCTGATTTTACACTGTGCAAAACAATGCATGGAGAGATGAATGACATATATTCTCGAGCGTTACATGATCTGTTGCGTCAGCTGTTTCAGCCAAAAATAGATCATGTTTTTGTACAGATAAATCCAATTCATGTATACCTACAGTTCTTGGCAATCATTTGCAAACAAAGGGAGAATAAGGAATATAATAAATAGAATAATCAACAGGTGGTGTGTGGTATTAAAAATCTATCACTCGAATGCGGTTCAATACAGTTTAAAAACTCATCCTTCAGGCTCCTTTTTCAACCAAATCAAAACCCATTCTAGTGACAGATTTTCAATATCACACACCACCAGTTGATTATCCTCTATTTATCAAACAACAATATTTTAGACTGATCCAAAATGAAAGTACCTGAAGATGATAGCTTACATACTGCTGAAATGGTGAGAAAGCAATAAATCTTCTGATTGGCTACGTTTAGCCAATCAAAAGTTTTATTACAATCAACTTAACCCTTTACTCCATAGATACTCATTTCTACGCATTCCTTGTAGGAGCCTTTGGAAAACATTGTGGCAAAAGGTGAAATTACTCGTGACGAGCAATTTCACCTTTTGTCACAATGTTTTCTATGCTATCAAAATGTGTCATATACCCATAAAAAACGGCTTCATCTTTGCTGTTATTTAGGGTCAATTAGAGATAACATAGAAATGCCCTATGGAGTAAAGGGTTAAGAAAAACTGGGGAATAAAACTAAGAACCTTGTTGAAGATGGTTTCTGAATATAGACCCACGTGTTGCAGATAAACCCAGAAGAAATATTCCAGCAAAAGTAAAGTGAAAAGCAAAAGGCTTACTTGTGTTGTCTCTCTGTAATCCTTTTGTGTAAATTTTTCTTTGCTTCAACAAGAGGTCCTTCAACTATTTCTGCTTCTAGCACTTCTTCAAGACAATCATAGTCGATTTTCTGTAAAAATAAAAAGGACAAAAACTACTTTTTGGTACTTCATATGCCACACAAATACATCACAAAGAGTAGAGTGCTGTAACTGATATGAAGGACCTCAGTGCTTGTTACAATTGCTACTGTTCCAACAATGTTTCAAAAAATCAGACAACAACTGCACCATATTGGTAATAATATATACAGGAGCATACAAAGGCAAACAAGTTAACCATTTACCACACAATGATGATTTTTAACGACTTTTAAGAAAAAGCCTTTTGCAAACATTGTGGGAAAAGGAAGGAAATGCCACTTACCATTGTACTCTACCTTTTCCATAATGTCTTCAAAAACCTTTTTTATTTAAACTTTTGATAGCATAAAAAATCAAGACAATTTTTGGTCAGATAAGGTGCTTAATGGTTAACATAGTGGACCTGGAATAGAAAACCTCTATTTCCACTATAATATTATCCTACAAAATTTGCTAAATTAAAAGTGAGTATTATTGTACTATTTTCACCGAGCCACTTTTTCCTTTATGTCATTCCTAGAATTATCATTTATAAACCACTATATTATCATAACAAAAGGATATGATAACTATGTCCATTTTCTGGAAACCAACAAAAGTATCAGCAAATAATTTCAAGATAGACACCAAAGGAATTTCTGGTTGGTTAAAAATGTGCAAAAGTATCATATCTGTAAAAATCTGTCTTTATCAACTGTCAAGAAATTTTATGCCATGTTGCACTAGAAGTATTACGAGTCCACTACCTTAAAGCCAAGTTTGTAATATACCTTTTTTTGTGATGACATGAAACAAATGTCCTCTGAAATTTCCAGGGAAAAACAATATTAAATGATATTTCAAACTGTTTTTTATCTCTCTACCAATTACTGTTGCACCATATCTAACTAAAAAAAGCTAATTGCCACTTACTGGAGAAAAAGGTATGCTAAATCTACCACCACTGATGCAGGAGAGAGGTTTTGCAGTTAACTTGAAAAAGGTCTCTAGAGACAAGGGTCCATCCTGAAAAAGAGAAAATAAATAAACATAAAGCACCAAGCTACCTTTATAGAGTAATACATGTACTTTGAGTTAACCACTTCATCGCCATAGACAAAATAAGAAGACAACTGGAAAAAAGTTGTTTTCATTTGTTAACTCTACCAAACAACCAAAATTTCAGACTGATCCAAACTGAAAGTATTTGCAGGTGACAAAATTAATATGACTCAAAACTTGAAATTTGTTCTGGGAAGGTAGAAAACATTATGGGAAAAGGAAGAAATGCTGGTTACCAAGATATTCTCCCATTCCCAAGATGTTTTCAAAAGGCCTCTTTTTCAGGGTCAGGAAAACCAGGAATTGTTTGGGAAAGGGTTAAGGAATTCTGTTTGTTTAACTCTTTACCACATGAGAAAATTTTAGACTGGTCCAAATTAAAAGCATTTGCAGACGACAAAATAAACATGACTCAAAGATTGAAATTTGTTCCGGGAAGGGTAGAAAACACTGGGGGAAAAGGAGAAAATGCTGGTTACCAGCATTTTCTCCTTTTCCTACAGTGTTTTCAAAGGGCTTCTTTCTCAGGGGCGTCAAAAGTAGGGATTGTGTGGTAACGGGTTAAAGGTTTTGTATACAATTACCTTTGAAAATAAAAGGGACTATCTTACATGATGGCAAAAGAGTTCAAGAGAATAGGCGATATTTCTTCACTTATTACCGCACAATCCCTTCTCCTGATGACCCTGAGAAAGAAGCCTTTAGAAAAAATTGTGGGAAAAGGAGAAAATGCTGGTAACCAACATTTTCTCCTTTTCCCACAATTTTTACCTACTCTTTTCAAAACAAATTTCAAATTTTCAGTCTGCTTTACTTTGTCGTCGGCAAATGCTTTCGATTTGGATAAGACTAAAACACTGTTGATTGGTAATGACTTAAATTAGAGCTATCACTAAACATGATTATACTCCCACCAGCTCCTAGTCACAAAAACTGGTCTTTGTCACAGAGTGAGGAAAGGTTTAGTATGAAAGTAAGAGTTGAAAAAAGTTCAAGGGAAGATACTTCTGCAGCAAATCGCAAAAGAGTCATGAAAATTGTACATGCACAACTTCATATGGGAATACTGTGTGTAAATTTGAGTTCAGTACCTTAAACAATAAATAGTGTTGGTGTATTTCGCCGCACAAATTTGTCTTGTGGGAGACGGCAGGCAGATGGGCGGACAGACAGCCATGGTGATTCTAATATACCCCCCTCCACTTCATTGTCAAGGGTATATTATAATAACAATAGCGCCACACAATGGTGGATGACAATCTTTGGCTGCAGTTGCTTGATTTTCAGTAAAACTCTCAAGTCAAAAAAGGGGCATAAATAACCTTCCAAGTCTGAAGTAAATAGCTTCAGTAATAACAGAGATATTGTAAAATGTGAAAGTTTATACACGACAATGAGGCAGATGCAGACAGGGCTATGTCAATAAAAACAGGCAAGCTAAAACTTATTTTTATTTGACTTATTTTACTTATGAAGTAAGTACTAATTTAAGCCTTGCCAAACATTAAAATTTCAGACTTGTCCAAATTTAACCCTTTACCACACAATGATGACTTTTAACGATTCTAAAGAAGAAGCCTTTTGAAAACATTGTGGGAAAAGGAGAAAATGCTGGTAACCAGCATTAATTTTTCTTCTTTTCCCATAAAGTTTTCCACCCTATCAAAGAGAAATTACATCATTTGAGCTACAATGAAATTGTCATCTGCAAATGCACTCAATATGGATAGGTCTTAAAATTTATCGTGTAGTAAAGGGTTAAATCATTTGCAAATCTATGAGAGAATGAATATGATTCAAAAATTGAAACTTATTCATGGAAGGGCAGAAAACATTGTGAAAAAGGAGAAAATGCTGGAAACCAGCATTTTCTCCTTTTCTGACATTTGCTTTCAAAAGCCATCTTCCTCAGGGTTGTCAGTAGTTGGAATTGTGTGTGAAAGGATTTTTAGAATAATAGAGATGATTCCAATGTCAAAGTATATTCATACATATACATGTATGTGTACTAGATTTTAGAAAATTTAACTCTTGCAATCAATGATTCTTGGCCACTTCCAAATTCAAACATCTGCTTTAGACCAGTGTAGAATTGGTTCCTTGTTTATTTGTAATATCTCCTTCACCAAAAGTCTTTCCACATAGTTTCCTCTGTGAACATTTTAACCCTTTCTGCAGCTAGAATTTGTTGGCTCTTCCAAACTGAAAGTAACTGCAAACAGTGACAAATTTGAAATTGATAAAATTGAAGCGAGTTTCTCTTAGCAAGCAAAGATCATGTGGGAAAAGGAGGAACTGCTTGCTAAATGCAATCTCTATCCAAAACCGCTTTCAAGGGGCCTCCTCTCTAGACACCTTATAATGTAGAATAGTTTGTCATAAATGGGCCATGCTCTGGCAAAAGGGGCTTAATGCGTCTTACATAAGCATTATATCAAGTAAGCCATTAGATAATGGTAAATCCATAAAAGCCAATTTCTTTTTCTAAACAACCCACTCAGTGCTAGAGTAGACTGGTCCTTGAAAATACAGGGAATTGACCAATGGCAAAAAGTTTTGGCCCAGGTCAGCTTGCATGAACTGTGCAGGTTGACCTAGGTAGATACTTTCCACAGCTGCATTATGGCCTCTTTTGACAGAGCATGACTGAAATGTACAAATGATATGACATGATTAGTCCCTGAATAGTTTCACCCGTCTGGGTCTCGGAGGTATTCTTTTGTCACATGGTCAACTTACTGGTATATCTTGAGGTTTAGCCATGATTGATCTGTTCAACCACATAGACATGTTAGACAGGTTGCTACTGGAGTTTGTTTTAGAATCATCAGCTGATTGGGTGGTATTTACACCAGATACTAATTGTGTATCATTATCACCTCCAGCACTACTCAAAATATCTGTCTGCATACAGTCTGGCATTGTCTCATCATCTATACCTGCAGCAGAACCAAAATCTCTTTCTGATATGTCATACAATTATCAAAATTATCGACAAATCATAACCTTTTATGTCATGCTTTTCTACAGTTTGTTGGGAAAAAATGGTGGATTATAACACTTGATAATTCATGGTTACAATCAGTGGAATTAACCATGAATATTTCTGTAACTCTTTATTTGAAAGCAGAAACAGTAGTTGCTAAACAGGGCAGGGCATTCAACCAGACAGAAATAATATGGCGTAATTTGAGAGCAATTGCAGACGAAAATTTCAATATTGCTCAAATGGGGTAATCCTTTCTCTGATGACTTTTATCATTTGGTAAAGAGTTAAAGTGTGAGAATTTTTTATAGAGGGTTAAGATGTGTCAACTCTGACACAAATGATAAAATTTCACTTACACAAATCAAAAGCCTTTTCAGAAAACACAAAAAATGTGTCTTAAATGATGAAATTTGTCTTTGAATGGGTAGATAGCATTGCAGAAAAAGGAAAAAATAAGTGGTTAGCAACATTGTATTGTAATGGCTGAACCCTTTACCACAGAGTCCTGAGTTTTAACAACCCTGAAAATGAAGGTTTTTGAAAACATTGTACAAAAAGGAGAAAATGCTGGTATCCAGCATTTTTTCCTTTTTCTACAATGTTTTCCATCCTATCACAGACAGATTCTATTACTTAAGCACATTTAATTTGTCATCTGCAAATGTTTTCAATTTGGATGAGTCTAAAATTTGTTGTTTGGTATAGAGTTTAATGGACTGATGAAGTAAATTGATATTTACCTAAAAAATTTCTCACTTCTTACCTAAACCAGTTTCAAGTTCAGTTATAGGACACACACCCAAGTCTTCTGTTGATTTTGCAGCTTCATTAGCCTTTGGTTCAAACAATCTTATTCTCTTGTGAACTGGACTTGAAGTTTGAGAGCGTATTATCATTGGTTTATCTGTGGATAAGGAAGCAACCTCATCTGGTGATGGCTTTGAAGGTGTTTTGATAATTCCCGCTTTTATATGTGACACTGTTTTCTGAGCACTCATCATTAACATGCCTTTTATTTTTTTCATTGCTGTATCTGTTAATTCTTTAGTCTTCTCTGCATCCATCTCACCTGTTTTTCTCTCTGAGGCAGTTCTTTTAACTGTGGTTTTAAATGTTATTTCAGTGTCAGTTATATCTGGACACAGCTGTTCACAATTTATGTCAGTATCTACCCTATCACTATTTTTACCATGTTTTAGTTCTTTACCACTGGTCCTGTCTAAGTCTTGTGTTTTATCACTGTTTGCATTCTCAGTGCATTCTTCTTTGGTACAATTGGTAATTGTTTCTTGCACTGAGCAGACTTCTTCTGTCCTTTTTTCTCTTTGTAAGTCAGTAGTATTATCACAAAGTCTTGAATTATTCCCATCAGCCTGTTTTACATCAAGCTCTGAAATATCATCTTTGTGTATGACACCAATATTTTTTGTTTCTTCCATTGTAACATTTCCAAGTATTGTATTATGAAAGTCATGTGATTTCAAAGTGCTTGTCAAATCTAGTCCTGATAGTTCTTTTTTCCCTCTTACTCCACTGAAAGTCTTATCTACTAGCCCACCAATACAACTAGTTTCTTCCATACCTGTTTGTAGGTCACTATCACTAAAGTACTTTGTCACATTTGAGGTATCATTTGATTTTGCCTGTCTCTCTTGGCCCGTAATGGTCCCTTTGACTTCAATGCTGCCTTCTTCAAGTTCTGACCTAATCTTGCTTTCCTCCAAACAAGATGCAGTTTTAAGTCCTGTAATACTACTATTATTTAACTTTTCATCCACAGACAAGGCCTGCATCAAACCTCCACCGCAAGTTGTTTCATCCATTATAAAGGTGTTTTGATTTTCTGTAAAATATCTGGTCCTGTCCTTGTGGTCATCAGTCTTTTGTGCTGGTGTGTCTTCTGTTTCATCAGTCTTTTGTGCTGGTGTGTCTTCTGTTTCATCAGTCTTTTGTGCTGGTGTGTCTTCTGTTTCAGAAGTATTTGGATTATTTGTAAGAATTACACCAATACAGGCAGTTTCCTCTATGTTACTATGGTGTTTATCTGAGGTGAACAAAATTGTTTTATTTGAATCAGTGTTTGTGGTTATTTTGCTTTCATTACAAGACATATTTGAGGGCTCGCTTTCATTGACATATTTTGTTTCGTCTGTCTCATTATCTTGTCCATGGTAATACCCCATTTTATCTCTGTCTTTTTTCTCAGATATAAATGAGTTATCTACTTTATTAGTACCAATTTCACATTTCATAATTCTACCCACACATTGGGTTTCTTCCATGACATTTATTGTTTCATTTTCTCTGAAGTACCTGGTTTTATCACTTTCCTGAAATTGCGACATTCTAACAGACATGGGAACAACATTTTCTTTGTCAACATCACTTATTATACCACCAATACAAGCTGTTTCTTCGAATTCCAAGACTTCACCTGTGATGGTTTTGTTTCCAGTTACTGGTCTCTCAGTCTTGCTCATGCCATTTTCCTCTCTCAGATTTGTCTCATCAGTTTTCAAAATAATTCCATGACATTTCGTCTCCTCCATTTTATCTGTTTCTTCATTCTCTTCAAAGTATTTTGTCCTGTCTTCTTGTACAGAAGTCATTACTGGTTCAGATTTACCAGTTATACTAGATTGTGCCAGAATTCCACCAATACATCTTGTTTCTTCTATGCCTGCAAAAGCATCTCCTAATACTGTTTTGTTCCCTGAATTACTTAACTTTAAATTACACACTAAATGCACAGGATGTTGATTTTCTTTCTCTTCAGACAGTTTCCGGCTAGATATAACAGAATCTAATGAAGTAGTTTCATCCATTTCATCATCTTCATTACCATAACTTCCATTTAAGTCAGACAGACTAGTCCTTTCTTTAGAACCAAACAAGCCACTGAGGAAAGTCTTTGAGTCCACAAGTTTATTCTGAGATTCGCCTGTTGGAAAATCTCTCATTATGGAGGGTAGGTTCACTGAAGGTGCAAGCTCTAAACTCTCTCTTTGTGGACTGTACAGCTTCATAGGAGACAAACTGTAAAAAAAATATCAGTTACACTCTGTAAAAAATTGGCTTAACTCTTTACCACACAATCCCGACTTTTAATGACCCTTAGAGAGAAAGCCTTTGAAAACATTGTGGGAAAAGGAGAAAATGCTGGTAACCAGCATTTTCTCCTTTTCCCACAATGTTTTCTACCCTTCCTAAAACAAATTTCAATTTTTCAGCCACAATTATTTTGTCGTCTGCAAATCCTTTGAATTTGGACCAGTCTAAAATTTTGTCGTTTGGTAAAGAGTTAATGCATCTGCAAAAACTATCAACTCAGGTCAGCCTGCAAAGTCTGTGCAGGCTGATCTGAACCAAAACTTTTTGTCATTGTATAATTTTTTGCATGTCAAAGGACAAATAATATACATTGAGAATATTTGTTTTTTTTCGGTGAAAGATCGAAATTTATTTCATCTCGTGAACACCATCGGTAATATATTCACGAGTGGTGCAGCCACGAGTAAAAAGATTACCGATGGTGTTAACGAGATGAAATAAATTTCGATCTTTCACCGAAAAAAATAAATATTCTATTTATTTCATGCTTTTAACCGTTTCTGGCAGGAGATTTATCAAAATCCAGTACAGTTCTTCTCCGTCATTCCCCATGGTGTCCCCCTCCCGCATAGCAATGCATTACAATATTACGTCAAGCACGAAAAATCTAAGGTAAATGACGTCATATTTCCCATCTGGTTGTGAGGCACACGCAATTTATCTAGGCAACAAGAACATAAAAATCGGTATTTTTACTGGTGGTACCAGTGTAAGATCGAAAAATATTTTCACTGCTATTTCTCGATATCCTACCGGAAAGCATGAAATAACTCATGATTCAATCACTTGTTGGACAAAGTGAACTTTATGGATCCCTAGTTATGTCATGACTTGCTTGGTGTAAAAGCAAGACAGAGATGCATTAAGCTTCCTTTTGCCAGAGCATAGCTCAAATGCAAGGGCTGTAGTCATTAATCATTCTAGATTCAGTTCTGTTTTCAAAGACTAACAATTTGACTATCCACAGCATATCATCTGGCCTAAACATAGGTCCCACTCAATAAAACATCTAGTCTTGTGAGTGATGGTTAGATTGATTGTATAGGTGTTTAACTCTTTACCACACCAGAAAATTTTAGACTGGTCCAACTTGAAAGCATGTGCAGACGACAAAAAAAAGGTGACTAAAAAATAGAAATTTGTTCTGGGAAGGGTAGAAAACACTGTGGGAAAAGGAGAAAATGGTGGTTACCAGCATTTTCCTTTTTCCCATAGTGTTTTCGAAAGGCTTCTTTCTCAGGGGCATCAAAAGTAGGGATTGTCTGGTAATGGGTTAACCCTTACCCCATGAGGCATTTCTATGGTATCTGTAAATGATCCTAAATGACGGCAAGGATAGAGCTGTTTCTTATGTGTATATGATTGACACCTTTTGATAGCATAGAAAACATGTTTTCCAAAGGTTCCTACAAGCAATGCATAGAAAAGAGTATCTATGGAGTAAAGGGTGAACACCGTTTTTATAACAGTTAGGTCATATCACAAGTCAGATACGCTATCCACTGAGCTATTTGGGCAGGCTGACTGAGGATTAAAACTAGTATAATGTACAGTATAAGTCCAAGAAGAGTTTGATAGAAAAGTAGTAATCACAATGCAGTCGACAATTGGTGACCTCTGGGAGCAGTTTTGTCATACAGCACTTTTTCATCTTAGAAGATGCTTGTGATTGACTGTATAGTGTTAAAGGTGGGTATTTAGAATTTTTACATCTCACCAAATTAAAAAATATATATATCACTGAAATTCATATGCAAAAATAATACAAATCATCAATACTTAAGATTTATAAAATTACAAAAAAAAATTTTTTTGATGGTATTCCCTTAAAAGGCTACGTAGCCTCTTAAGCTATTTTTAGATTTCCCCCCAAAAATCAATAAAGCATTGTGGGAATGTCAAGTGACTGGCACACAACTCATAACGCTTGAATTCCCCATCATAACAAACATGTAATAATTGTTTCCCATAATGTCTTCTTTAGACGCTATGTTTGAAGCTTCTTCTGTGTATTACTTTAAGTAAATGAGGGAATTGATTATCTAAAAATAGAATGTGTCTCCCATTGGTGTCAACCTGGGCCATAGTAAATCTCTAATTTCTCGTGTTGTCGGACGGTTTTCAACTACTGGGGTTTTATGAATGAAAATTAAAAGGCTTTGGGAGTATAAGGATGATTTTTTTTGCACTTTTGTAAAATTTTCCTCCCAAAATCTGTAGGGCCACCTTTAATGCTGTTTTAAACATTGTTTTATTTACATCACAGCTGTCATTCCACTGATCAAGCTTTCCTGGAATTTCTATTTGACCAATTTGTGGCATAATTTCTTCCCAAGCCACTTGCTGCTTTCCCACATAACCATCATCAAAAACAATTAGCCATGAGAGAGAAATGAATCCTGTCACAATAAATATTGTCAAACCTCATAGAGAGAAATTGGCACCAAACATCTGGTTCCTTCTACAGTGTCTTACCAATTCAGCAACTTGGTTCACCTTTAACTCTTTACCAAATGACAAAATTTTAGACTGGTCCAATTTGAAACCACTTGCAAACGAGAAAATATATGCTACTCAAAAATTGAAATTTGTTTCCAGAAGGGTAGAAAACATTGTGGGAAAAGGAGAAAATGCTAGGTTTTAGCACTCATTAGAATTTTCTCATCAAGACCCACAACATAAGTTTTTAAGGAGAAAAAAATGGATTTGGATTACCATCACTCCCTCTTATCTGGAGCTCTGAAAACATACCGTTATCTTACCAAGCTGGATTTACCACAAATAACTAGAATGAATATGACTATTATCTGTGTAAAAAAGCATGTTGTGTCATTAGTGAAGTACCAATATGTATGATCAAAAGAAGACAAACAATTCTCATAGAATCTCCCATCAGTATGTCTCTGACAGTAATAAGTCATGATTATGGTAAACTTTAAGCCTTTGCTACACAGCCCTGAGTTTTAATGACCCTGAGAAAGACAACATTGTGGAAAAAGGAGAAAATGCTGGTAACAAGCATTTTCTCCTTTTCCAACAACTATTTCTAGCCTTTGACAAACATTTCATAGTTTGACCCCTATTAAATTTGTTCTCTGCAAGTGCTTTCCTTGCAAATGAGTCTAAGATTTTGTAAAATGGTGAAAGGTAAGCTTAACATCCAAAGGGTTACAGATGTAATGAACACTGACCAGAATACACATGCAACTAGGTTACAGAGGATTGGCTACATTTCGACGGGTAAAAAATACATTCTGAATATTACATTTATTTTCAAACTTTTACCTTTGTGGGTTGCTTCTCAGAGATGCCAGTAAAGACGATGCATCAAATTTTATCTCCATCGAGGGCTCAGATAGAAAATTGGGCATTCCTGGTTCCATACACAGAGTTGTTTCCATATCAACTTGTTCAATTGTTGTCTTATTGCCATCACATAGATTGAAAGAATCAGCTGACAGATCTGGTATAGGGCAGTGAATAATGTTCTGAGGGAAAGAACAAAAAATTCAATTCTTTACAAAACAACAGAGTTGTCCGTATTTCAAACATTTAAAAGATCAAAATGGTAGTGCTGTTTGAAAATTGGGATCTATTTATTGTTGCAATACATGATATCAAGCAAGTACATCACGTAACACAGATCTATTTGAGTAAACAAGAGGACAATGATGGTCCTATATCGCTCACCTGAGTACCAAGCTGTAAAATCAAACTTGTGACCCCTGGACAAGGCCAGTTTTGACCCCAGGGGCATCCTAAGAAAAAGCTTGGTAGAGGTCCACTAGGAGATGCTACATACCAAATATCAAAACTCTGCACCACCTAGTTTCAGAGAAGAAGAATTTTAAAGTTTTCAAAGATTTTGCTATTTTTTCCTTTTGGTTGCCATGGCAACCAGAATTATGGCTGGAATTCAATCTCTTGAACATCTTTGGTAGAGCTTCACCCAAGGAACATCCCTGCCAAGTTTCATCAAGATTGGCCCAGTGGTTTAGGAGGAGAAGATGTTAAAAGAAATTGTGGTCGACGCACGACAGACGACAGACATTTGGCAATCACAAAAGCTCACCATGAGCTCAGGTGAGCTAAAAAACAACAGAATCATGAGATGGATTTATCCTCGAACCTGCAGCAAAAGTTTCATCCCATGTCAGCAAGCAAAAGGCTGAGCAGACTGACATGTGTTGTATTTGCAGTTGCAATGAATCCCCTTTTAACAGACTCTGAAAGTAAAACTCTGTTGCAAAGGTTAAACTTTTTGCAAAAGAGGGAGAAAACATTAGTGTAAAATTTGTTGAAAATGTACAACTGCTTGGTACGTCCAATCGGTAAGCCTCTGAAGAAAAACTAGATGCCCATGTGGCCCTGAAATGCTCTACTGGCAGTGACTTTGCTTGTTATCTAGCGTACATTATGAATTCATGGTCTCAACAGAAAAAGAGAATGCACACAAAAACAGGGGAGGTTGTTGAAACTGGCCTTGAACCAATCAAGGCAATACAAAAGGAGTACCACAATCAATTGCCAACACTTGGCTGCTTTTGCTTGATTTTCTTAAGTCAAAAAAAGGGACACAACTGCGCCAAAAATACAGAGTAGATGGTTAAGTATTTGCCCTTATTTAATGGGCTCCACCTTTAGATAGGTGACATTTTGTCCAGGTTTAAATAAATATCTACTAGATGAACATGCACGTCAAATTTCATAGCCCGCATGTCTTACAATTAGGAACAAGAGGATTTCTATGTAAGCTCATTTAAAACTTGTGACTCTAACTTGAAATTCAAATGTTCAGCCATTCGAAAAAAGGAAAGAAAGATACATGAATCCTACATGCTGTGGCTTTTTGTTTTCTTTTTGACTCATTACTCTGCAGGCATTTTGGTTAACTCATTACCAAATGACAAAATTTTAGGATTGTCCAAATCGAAAGCATTTGCAGACAACAAAATAAAAGTGACTGAAAAACTGAAATTTGTCTTGTGAAGGGTAGAAAACAGTGTGGGAAAAGGAGAAATTGCTGGTTACCAGCATTTTCTCCTTTTCCCACAATGTTTTCTAAAGGCTTCTTTCTCAGAGGCGTCAAATGTAGGGATTATGTGGTAATGGGTTAAATGAGAAATTGATTCGGATTAGGATTTTTTTCCTTTTTTTTTTTTTCAGTTTTCACACGTTGACCATACATGTTTACAAGACTGTCCATAATGTGATCTGTTGCAACTAAGTTTTAGAAGGTAGTGCTTTAAGTCAACTTACCTGGTAACTTTGACTCTCAGTTGTTCCATTCAATAAAGAATCCAGCCCTATTTATATTCAAGAAAGACAAAAAAAAAAATCTATATCAGACTTCTTTTGAAACCTGCAATTAAAATTTGTAACAACAGCAACAACAACAACAACAAAATCACAAAGGATATAAGCTTTCTTCCTCAGCTGTTTAGCTCTTAAGGCATGATTTAAAAAGAAGAAATTTCCAGACATTGCATTAAATGTCACTCAAACATGACAAATAACTTTGACCAAAGACCATATGAAATTTAGTACAGTTTGGTAATTGTTCTTCAATAGTTTGCACTTGCTTTTTTTATCAAGTGCTTGAAATTTCAACTCACATTTTCCAATTCTGACTCACATTTCGTGGGTAAATATGTGGAAATTTCGAACCCTGTTGGTACAGAATTTTGCCATTAGATAGTTAATTGTGTCAGTAAACTCACAATTGGAACTACCCCAAGGGATGAATAAATACCTCTGCCAAATGCTTCAAAAGAGAAGAAGAATGCTCAAAGCTAAAGCGCTTCACAAACACAAATGTATTTATCAGGTCAAATTAACCCCAGCGGATGAATAAATACCTCTGCCAAATGCTTCAAAAGAGAAGTAGAATGCTCAAAGCCAAGCATTTCACAAACACAATTGTATTTATCAGGTCAAATTAACCTATCAGGTAATTCCAGTCTCTATGTAAGACCCAATTACTTGCAGTTTCATAGATTCTTTTGTCCGAGTGTATCAGTAAAGTGGACAATACTAATTAAAGATCAGCTGACTAATTAAAGATCAGCTGTCATATTCACTGACCATTCTCCAAAAACATTCTTAGTTGTTTTCTCAAGATTTTTCCAAGTAATGTAACACACCTCCTGATAAGCTGAACAAATCAGATGTTGTATTGCTATCAAAATTTGGAAAATCTTGGAGAATAAGACAAATAACATTCTTAAAGGTGGGTATTTAGAATTTTCACATCACACCAAATTAAAAAATATATATGTCACTGAAATTTATAAGAAAAAACAATACAAATC